>CM033476.1:33881255-35311255 GCA_019447015.1 Hymenochirus boettgeri
CGATACGATATATCGCTAGATATGGAGCTGATAGATTATATAGACTCGCTCGATCGCTACGATCGATAGATCCATCGCTATGCTCCTGTCGCTCGTTGATCGATATACGATAGCCGCTCGGAGCTCATAGATAGACTCGCTCGCTCGCTCGGCCCGCTACGGCGCTGCTCGCTCGCTCGCTCGCTCCTCGCTCGCTCGCTCGTCTCTCGCTCGCTTCTCGCTCGCTCGCTCGCTCGCTCGCTGCTCCTTCGCTCGCTCCTCTCGCTCTGCGCTGCTCGCTCGCTCGCTCGCTCGCTCCGGCTTCGCTCGCTCGCTCGCTCGCTCAGCTCGCTCTCCGTGCTCGCTCGCTCTGCTCGCTCGCTCGCTCGCTCGCCCTCGCTCGCTCGCTTCGCTCGCTCGCTCGCTCGCTCGCTGCTCTCTCGCTCGCTCGCCGTGCTCGCTCGCCCGCCCGCTCCTCGCTCGCTCGCTCGCTCGCTCGCCCCTCGCTCGCTCGCTCGCTGCTCGCTCGCTCGCTCGCTCGCCTCGCTCGCTACTGGCGCTGGTCGCTCGCTCGCTCTCCTCGCTCGCTCGCTCGCTCGCTCGCTCGCGCTCGCTCGCTCGCTCGCTCGCTCGCTCTGCTCGGCTCTCGTCCTCGCTCGCTCGCTCGCTCGCTCGCTCGCTCCTCGCTCGCTCGCTCGCTCGCTCGCTCGCCTCGCTCTCCTCGCTCGCTCGCTCGCTTGCGCGCTCGCTCGCCCTCGCTCGCTCGCTCGCCTCGCTCGCGTAGCTCGCTCGCTCGCTCGCTCGCTCGCTCGCTCCTCTCCGCTCGCTCGCTCGCTCGCTCGCTCGCTCGCTCGCTCGCGCGTCGCTCGCTCGCTCTGCTCTCGTCTTGCTCGCTCGCTCGCTCGCTCTCTCGCTCGCTCGCTCGCGTCCGCTCGCTCCGCTCGCTCTCCGTGCTCGTCGCTCGCTCGCTCGCTCTGCTCGCTCGCTCGCTTCGCTCGCTCGCTCGCTCGCTCGCTCTCTCGCTCGCTCGCTCGTCGCTGCTCGCTAGTTTCAGCTCGCCTGCTCGCATCGCTCGCGTCGTGCTCGCTCGCTCGCTCGCTCGCTCGCTCCTCGTCCGCTCATAGTGCTTCGCTCCGCTCGCTCGCGCATCTCGCTCGCTCGCTCCTGCTCGCTCCTGCTCGCTCTCGCTCGCTCGCTGCTCGCTCGCTCGCTCGCTCGCTCGCTCGCCTGCTCGCTTCGCTCGCTACCCGGCTCGCCATCGCTCGCTCGCTCGCTCTGCGCTCTGGCGTGTCCGCTCGTGCTCGCTCGACTGCTATCTGGAGAGGAATAAAGATAGATAGCTAGGATGACGATCAGCCTACGACTCTAGATAAATAATAGATATGGTATATAAATAACAGATAGATATGGAGATAGATAGGGGGAGGGAGATGATCGCGCGATTAATGAAACATGGGCATCAGCTGTGTAAAAGACCGGACCCGAACTTCCGGTTTTAACTCCAACTTCGGTTTTAATTCTGTGAATGTTGGGTCCGGTCTTTTAAACAGCTGATGGCCCATATGTTTTTATTCATACGCGCGATCAGCTGTTTAAAAAACAGCTGACTGCTGCAGGGATCTTGGATAGGGGAAGGGGGTCAGGGGCCCGGCCTCCATTCTTGTGGAGGCCCCTGCAGGTATGCCCCTGTCCAACCGCCCTGATTTTCTACCCACATTTTTGTTAACTGTAAGTATAGTGAACATGTTGTTACTGGGGGGGGGGCTTCTTCAGTAACTAAAACTAAGTAAAGTCTATATAAACACACTGGTGCTTGTTTATTGGCTCCTCCCCCCAGTGTCCCATTCATCTCTTCTGCTTTGCCTTTTCAGGCAGCACAGGGACCCTTTACAGCATCGCCACCACTATCTTTGTTATTTCCATTGCACCTTTAAGGTGCCCATACCTATTTACACCTTAGACAGATGTCAAATCTCTCATAAGACAAATGTCCAATCTAAGAACTGCCTAGCCCGTTCTTAATGCAATTTGAGATGACAAAATGAATGGTCAGATAGGAACATCTCAAGATAAAATTGCTGCTTGTACAATGTGGTCTTTAGACATTAAACAGATATCTCAAATCTATCTAATATCTGCCTGTGTATGGCCAGCTTTAGGCTTTGTGCTTCTATCAATACAAACTGGGCAGTGATGAGTTCATAGCTCCACCCCTTTATGCAAATAGCTAGTGATGTTACCATTTACTATGTCTTATTTATTTTTTTATACTGGAATACTTGGGCAGCACAGTGGCAGAGTGTAACAACAGATGTCTTAGCAGCAATGAGTCCTGAAGTCCCGGTTCGATTCCACCCATGGACACATCTGCAAGAGTCTCTGTGTTCTGCCCTGTGCTTGCAAAGGGTTTCCGCCGGCCCTCCGGTTTCCCCCACTAAATTGCTGTTGTGCATTCATGTGCATGTAGTGCTATGGGTATGTCTATAGGTGGACACCTCAACTGACTACCACTGGCTGGAACATACCTGTAGGTAAGAGCCTGGATCGGTATAAAGTGTTGGTGTCTGCTGAAAACAGACCGTAATGCTCGCTTGCATCTGCTTACATCGGCAATTTAAACAAAACTTTTGAACACAACACCTATGAGTATTTCTTTATGATCTCCAAGCTTTAGGGGAGGAGTCCAAACTACGATAAGTAAGAAGAGGAGATAGACCAACCAAAAGGTTACGTCCCCATCATAGGCCATTCCCCCATAATAAAGGCTACAAGTCGCACCGTAAAAATGAGTTAGATGTGCAAATGTCAAAGTGCATAAATGGCAAGTGCCACATATTACATAAGATCATTTAATGGTATAATAAACATGATAAAATGTATAACTGTTCACCCTTAAAACAAAAATGGGTGACTTGTCAGTTATTTGCCCACAACACCAACCGCTATTTTACCAGTTTTATTACATGCTTTTGTACCTTGTGACCTACCTGTCTATCCTGTTACAAGCCATGCCTTAAGGTTAGTACACACGTGCGTTGGGGGTCCCGACCGCAACGCACGTGTTGTACGAACAACGAACCAAACCGTTCGTTCGTACACATCGTGTCGGCCGGGCAGCCCCCTGCGATCGCACGTGTGGTACGAACCTTAAAGGGTAACTATAGTTTAAAAAAAACTAATTTTGAGCAATCATCAAACAAGTTGGACTTATTCAACTTATCCATCTGTCTTCATATTCAATCCCCCCCAGTCCCCTTATTTATTTAGTTGCCCTTCTCTGTACCCTTTTCATTTCCAAGATCTTGTGACTTGGAAATGTTCATGGGGTACCTACTTACGTGGACATGATCAGACCATGCTAAACGGGATGTAGGGCCATAAGGAGAACTGTAGAAAGATGATACATGTGCAATAGACCTTCCGGCTCTCTCTCACCTCTCTCAGTTCTAGCCTCGATGCCCTCATGTCTGATCCAACCCTGATTCACTAATACATTTTTATAACTCTATCTTATCTGCTACTATTGACTCTTTGCCCCCCTACAAACTCACAAACGTCTCCCCCGTAATCCCCGTCCTTGGCTCAATTCAGATACCAAGTTCCTACACAACCGCTGTGCTAATGCAGCTGAGCGGCTATGGAAAAAGTCACGCAGTCAGGGGACTTTAACCATTGCAAGCTCATGTTTTGTGTCTTGATTCATCTCCTTCGCAGCAAAACACTCCTACTTAGCACGCTTATAAACATTAATAAAATAAACCCACTGGTCTATTTTCCCTATTTACCGATCTCTTGCAGCCCGCCTCTACGGACACTCTTCATTCCATTAATGCTCCTCAGGATTTTGCAGACTACTTGATAAATAAAATAGTGATACCTGTACCCTTACTCCTACACCTAAGACAACTCTCGTCTTCTTTGCCTGCCCCACCGCCTGCAGTCCTGGAATCTTTCACCACGACACCCAGTCTGAAGTCTTCGAACTCATATGTCCTTGCCGCTTCCAATGGTACCCTTGATCCCATCCCTCCTTCTTACTCAGACACTGCGCTTAAATCCTTTCCCCTGCTCTTCTCACATTTTTAATTCCTCCCTGACCTCTGGGATTTTTCCTGCTGCCTTTAAACATGCGCGTGTCAAACCTCTTCTTAAAAAACCCTCTCCGGACCCTACCTGTCTGTCAAACTACCGCCCTGTCTCCCTTTTACCGTTTGCATCAAAACTCCTAGAAAGTCTCGTCTCTACACCATATACTAATACCTCCATGCTAATACTTATTGGACCCGTTACAATCAGGATTGTAATGGGTCCAATAAGTGCATCTCCCACATCCAAGGGCACTGACCTCTACTTCCTTAATGCTCCGCTCTCCCTGGTTTTCTTCAGCCCTGCTTTCCTCACCACCACCCGCTGTGCAGAGAACTTCTTCTCAGTAACTCCAGACACAGACAGAGCCGCGAGGTTGTTCCCGCCCTGTGCCCCAGGATTTTTTCCACAGTTCCTCACAGACTCTACCCGGCCGGGCAGTGCCACTGACGGTCTTTTGTATAGGAATTTCCGGTCTTTAAAAAACTTTATGGAGACTTACAACTGCCCGGACGTTATATACAGGTACAATGCCGGAACACAGTAGGAGTGCCGGGACACTGGGAAGCACCCCAAAACTGGCAATCGTGTTGTGAGCATCAACACAAGGAAAGCCAGTATGCTTTGGAACTTGGAGGGGCACGCATCTGCTGTCAACTGAACTGGGCACATGCCCCATTGTGCCCCAGTGTAGCGCCGCCACTGCTACAGTTAAAGGTATTCTCGCTAAAAAAACGTTTTTTATAAAATCACACAAATGTAATATGAATGCCCTCGAAATGTTTGCCATTGTTGGAAATAATGCCCCACAGAAAATCGACACTTTTCATTTAGTAGGGTTGTAAATTCTAATTATCAGTTGTCATTTGGTAAAGCTATCTGGTAATTTGGTAAAGCTATCTGCTAATTACATCTGCTTGATTAGAGAAATTGTATAAGAAGGTATCATCAAGGTCACAGGCAAGTCCACCCAGTAGTTACTTGACGCTGTTTGCTAAAAGGGAGAGGGCTATTACTGTATGTACAGTAATGTCGTCCAGATCCACAGCACCTGATCATGTGCTTGGACACCGTGCACTCCTATAACATGTTTGGTGCAATCTGTGCTTTAATATTGAACTAAAATAAAGATCTGTTTTCATGGATGACAGCTTCCCTTCATTGCCTTGCCTTGGCACCATTTTCTAAGGGCTGCCTGTAACAAGATATGGTTTGTCACTCCCCCTGCATTGTAGTATTGCACATTCCACGGCTATGACTGGGATGAAGTATTGTTTGATGGCATACTGCCACCATCTAATAATTAAAACATTGAGGGATGACATTAATAATGTGCAATGTTCTATTAATTACGGGGCTTCCATCAGGACAGGGCTCTTCACAAAGCATTAAACAATACCTTTCAACCAGCATATCTTATGCAGGCTACACACCTTTTATTATACTCTAATTGTTTGGAAACCTAGTTTTACTTTAAACACTGCATGAAGTCCCACACTTACACAACAGATCATTTATACAAATGGTGAACAATTGGAATTGTTAAACTGACAAGACACACAGGTAAATGATCCATACCTATAGAGCAGAGGTAAAGTAATAAAATGTCCCATTCCTTACCTGGGCCCCGGGCCTTGCTTCCAGAGTTTTAAATGCAATCCCTAGCAGCACTGATATGCAGATTATCTTCATCTTGATAGTTGGAGTTTTATTTTATCTAAAGAATTTACTGTAGGGAAGGAAAAGAAACAGCATTCACTACATAAATCATATCCTTCTCACAACCATTCCATTGTCCTGGGAATCAATATATATAAAATCCCAAATTATGTGATTCTGTGTGTGTGTGCGTGTGTGTCCACTGCAGTTACTATGACTCACCACTAGAGGGAGAACACAGGAACAAGCATGGAGGCAGAACACAGCAATTACACAGACCACAGTAGGCTGCTTGGGCAGAGGAGGTGACCCTGGTTTTGGACAGAAGGGGAACCCTGGATCGGTGACTGGGGGGGACCCTGGATTTGGGGAAAAGGGGGGTGGATTTGGGACAGAGGGAGACTCTAAATTTTGGACAGAGGGGGACTCTGGCCTTGGGAACCCTAAGAGGGAACTCGGCCTTGAGACATGAGGAGGGGGGCTATGGCTTGGGACACTAAAGGGGCACTCTGGCTTCTACTAGCTGCGTCCATTATTGTAATGGGCTTAAGTCCAGTATATTCCATGTGCTTACAATATAATAAAAGTAATGCTCTGTGTCATGTAGACTAATATTAGACTTTGTGAGTGAACTTTTCCTTTAAGACTTGTAACAGAAATATTCATGAGATTCAATAAAAGTTCTTATTGTTAAAAATGGTGCTAATTTTGCCCCAACCAATCAGATCTTATTTAACTTTGAAAGCTAAATCTGATTGGTTGGTGCAAATTAGCACCATTTTTAACGATAAGAACTTTATTGAATAACCCTGATAGTGTCTTTGTACATCTCCTTTAATGTGTGACACAGATGTAATTTTTACTGCATATATCCACAGACACGGATAAACACACCCAGTCCAATGTAACACGTTCCTTTTCATAGCTGGGATTATTGCCAGCTCTATTTTGTATAGATTCACAAATGAAAATACATTGCAAGCATGGCATGTCTAATTGGATTTGTGCAGTAATCCCAGTAAATGAAAAGAATGGGATATGTTATTTTCAGAAATACATAACGGTCTTTTACGTGGTATCCAAAGATATTTTTCCTTACTAAGAAAAGAAAGCTTGCTTACAAGATAAATAATTTAGGACATACATTTCAATACAGAAGCAGAAAACACTGATTATTTTGTGCATTCACCTTGAAATAAAAATCTCCCCCTAAAATTAGTTTCTTCTGCTTAGACTGGCTGGGATCCATAAATGTAACTTCCTATGCACCGCGTTAGTAAGTAGACGATTCATTGTGAAGTACTGACATATGATTCCAATCCACTACGGGAGCTTGTTATTTTTAGAGAAAGACTTTTTTTGTAAAACAATGATTCCAACGATTTCAACACTTTTTTGTATAGTTTGTAAACTTCTTTACATCCCAACAAGGAAGAATGAAATTGAGTTTTCCAAAATCCACTTAAACCTATTTGAAGTGGAATTTTTTGATTTCTCTACTAAGATTTTTTTCACCTTTTGGTGTGATTTTTAACTCATACTATCAACTGGTCGTGTGCCCTGTTGTAAATAGGAAGTTTAGTAGAAAAATAAAGCAGCATATTTTATTTAAATCGTATTAAATAAGATTCCAACATACAACACCTAGGTATTCTCTACATCCTCTTTATTTTTAAAAAATGAATTGATTTTTTTTCGTATATTTTGGCTGCGGTCAGTAGAAAGCTGCCTATTTCAGGTCATGTAATGGTCCTTTCTTTTTCCCAAGAAGGACCATTCCAACAATAAGTTTACTCCATTGGGCTCATCATCTCAGATGTCTACTGAGCAGCCTAAGTCACCCCAATCAAAGGCAAGACTAAATGGACACTATTAGGGGCCTGCATACAGAAAATCAGTACTTATGGAGTATTTTTATGTACAGAGGAATCACTGAATATTCTATGTAACCCTGTTATGCTGCAGTGGAGGGAAACCCTGTTGATAAGTAGAAAGTGAGGGCACTAAGATAGGAGCGTGATCGGGACAGTGCCCAATCACCCTGGGGAGAAGCTGTAAGTGGAGCACTGGCAGGTAAGTTTTACTCTGGAACCCCAGAGCTTCTGTTATTCAGCATGGAGGGTGGAATAATGGGGGCCATAGACGTCTTAGATCCCGGTCATACGATAATCGGGATGTCCAATAGTTTCCCCCCATGGGGCCAGTTTTGAAATATTTTTTGGCCAATCCGATCGTATGACCTGTGGATCGTTCAAATGATTGTAGCGTCTAATGGCCACCATAAGTGATCTTGCCTCCCATTCATACCAAACTTAATCTTTCGCAATAGGAAAAGGGAATCGGTATAGAGTAATTGATTGATCTAGAGATGAGTCCTAGTTTCTAGCTAATTGTTTTCGATTTGAACTGGCGGTTTTCAAAAATCAAATGGAATTTTTTAAAAGTCTGAACATTGAACTAAAAATCTAACATGGGAGATTCAACAAGTTAAAAATGTGCTAATTTTTTGCCCCAACCAATCAGATGTTAGCTTCAAATGTTAATAAGATCTGATCGGTTGGGGCAAATTAACATCATTTTAAACGATAAGAACTTTTTTGAATACCTGTATATTTCTAAAATGTCTACTTTTGATGATGGATTGACTTCTCTCAGATAGTATTATATCCCATGTGAATTATCTCTGCTGGTTGATCATGTCCTGTTAGAATGAAGATCAGAGCATCTCATGTTAATGAGGCCAGGAATTTTAAAAAAATGTTAATTACCTTCTGGCAGATGGCAGGAAATTAACCTGCATATCCACTTTCCATTGTTTGATGCCAAGAAAAATGTCGTGTTTTGGGGGGAATTATTTGTCATTCTGAAGCAAACAATAAGATCACATATTATCAATGCTCAATATCTATAACCTCCTTGATATAAGTGCACTCCACATCTCCACTGTTAATCTTGCCTAGGTGCAGCCCCCAAAATAGTTTAATAGCAGTCACAATGGTTGCACTCAACGGACTTCCAAAAGTGTAAAGTTTATTACATCACACACAACGCATTTCCGCTCCTAAAGAGCTGTCATCAGGAATATCCACCCCTACTAATATCCACTTTAAATACCCAACCCCTGACCCATGCTCCGCCCCCAATGCTCCATTTTTGTAAGAGTGGGTGGACAGATCCTTTTAAAAAACTGTTCAATAGTTTACTGCCAATATAGGAAATCAATACTAATACAATAGGACATGTATTTAAAAAGTCTGATATAGAATTATAAGCACCAACATCTTGGAATATAATGAATACTTTAATATTGGCTAACCTATCCGAGATATCTGCTTTCATCATGACTACACGGTACCATTCTCTACTACTATAAGAATTATAGGATTGATGCTGTTTTCTTCTTTTCCCTTATTCAACATTTAAAAATAATACCAGTAGAAAAACTTTACAGTGTCCCGTAATATTTAGTTTTTTAGTTTAACATCTTAACACTTGTCCTCCTCCTCTTGGTTTCTCTCTTTTTTCCTTTTCCTGTAGTTACAACAAAAGGGAACAGATTTTTTTTTGCTTATTCATATTTCCGGTCTCTAATTTTATGTGCCCTTCTGCTAACCTAGATATTTTCAGTATATTTGCAGTGGTTAAAGCTGGTTAGCTTTGAGGGGGATATACAGTTTCAATCCAGTTCCAGGTCAGTCCAGCATGATTCTGCTGCATTCTCCTGAGGAAGTGGGCGGTAGGGTCCCTGAAGCGTTCTGATGTTTTTGCACTAAATAAATTGTGAAATTCACAAGAAGTGAGTGCTCCTCTTACTTTTGTTATCTGTTGGATCAGCTTTGAGGTGGACCTGTCTATAGTCCAGGACTATATGGTTTGTTACTGGGCAGAGGATGTTTGGGCGACTCTTGGTTGTACAATGAACAAGGACAGTAAAAGAGGGTAAAGTGTTGCGCTTTTATTTGTACTTTCAAAACCAGGCCAGCAGGAGGAACCGATGTCAGAAAAGCCGCTATTTAGACATTCACATTTGGTGTAAAGTCCCCCAAAAACCGGCGTCTTTTTTTCTGATTATGGACATTTTTTTGTATTTTCGATAGACCACAGCAATATCACACCAGTCTTATTGGAAAAAAACCTGGTCTGATAAGACTGCAAATTCTCCATCACCTTATCCTAACCGAACCAGATGTTCTGCAGTTTTCACACTGATCACCGGCACAAAGGTTCTTTCATAGGTTCATCCATCAGGACAAACATTGGACTGTGTATGGCTACCTTTTGAATGACCGTCTAATCTACCTAATGTCTAAAGAGTATATGACAGCTATTAACATCACTATGATTATACACTATCAGATGCTGATATTTTACGTTTTATAGAGTATGTTTCCCATTTTAAAAACCCAATTATATTTAATTGGATCAACAGCCAGCGAACTCTTGGCGAGCTCAATGGGTTCCAGTCCATTTACTTCCCATGTACTTATCGGCTGCCTGTTAAACACAATGCAATGGTTCTGTAAAACCTATGAATTTTCCTATGGACGTAATCTGTCAAGGCTGTAATAAACCAGGGACCCCAGTTAAGGATGGAATCAAAACTCTGCTGAGCTATGGAGATGTGGGAATGTTACTTGACACTTTAAAGGAATGTCTGTTCTATTAACACCACAAAGGCCTAATTCTTTCGTGGCCTGAATTGCCTACAAGGAAATGTCAATGTTTGCTGTGAGCGAACAACTTGTACATAAGTGCTCCTAAAATTAGTGACACACAATAAAACATCATCTTAAATCCCTTTAATTACAATGCAAGTATTAATTAATGGGTTGTGGTACCAAAAGGTGCAAAAGTTTGTCTCTGCACTTAATCTGTGGCCAACCAATCAGATGTTAGCTTTTCAATGATCTACTACAATTAAAAACATTTGATAATCTGATTGGGATGCTGCGATTATAGCATGACAAACTTTTGCACCTCTTGGTACATAACCCCAATTAAAAGAAAATTGAAGCAAAGTTCTTAAAGGAGAACTAAACTGTGTGAATTTTTTTTTTTTCAAAAACAAAAGAAAAGTTCCTGGAGCAGGGATGTAGGATTGGTACTTTCTACCTCCCAATATCATATCTATAAGGAAGACAAGCACTATCTTTAAGGCAGGAACGGCCCAGATCACTATCTGGCAGGTGAAATCTATATGTCTGTGGCTTTTCACACAAACAATATTGACCCTGGTTCTTTTCATTCCATTTTTAAACAGTTTCATTTTTACATAGTTTTTTTCCTTAAGTAAACACTTTGTTGTAGGGATTTGAACTTTTATAGTTATAGTCTCCTTATGTATTACCTTAAAATGGTAATCACCATTTCTACTTTTCCTCCCATAGTCTCTGCAGCAAGGACCCCTTTGCCTTGCATTTACATAGATTAGAATGGAAACAAATATATACAGCATATTGCAGTCCAGGTCTGCAGAAAGTGGTAACCCCATGTACTTTACTTACGTTTTGCCAAAAGTATCATTCATGAATTATGTAAATCCTGTTGACAGAACTGACAAACTTTATCCTTTAAAGAATAATATAACGTTGAGGCACCATTTCTAGAATGTAATATGTTTAAACAGAGTGGAATCCTATGTAAAGTTATACAGTAAATGGCATTTTATTTACAGGTAAGAAACAGATATTAAATCTAATAATAACATTTATATTTTTACAGTCTAAATATAGATCAAAGCTCTTTTAAAGTTCCCTGCATTGTCTTGAATTAATGGAATTTCAGACTTTGATTCCTTTGTCTTGGCCTCCCTTTCCCATATTTTTTTTCCATGAAGGTGGTTTTATTGTATGTATAATTTATATAAAGCGCCACTTGGGTACGCAGGCCGTACTTAATAAAATACAAACAGGACGATTCAATAAAAGTTCTTATCGTTTAAAATGGTGCTAACCAATCAGATCTTATTTAACATTTGGAAGCTAACATCTGATTTGTTGGGCAAAATTAGCATCCTATTTTTAATGTAAAACTTTTATTGAATAACCCTGAAGTATCACAAACAAGGGATAAGTGAAAGCCATTAATCAGATAAATACAAAATTACTGAAATAGAATTTCATACATCGGTTAAGAAAGTATATATATGATTATGTATAAATTGATATAATTGCAATAAACAATATACATACATACAACATGCCTCAACACATTATGAATGAGATCCCTGGCCGAAGAGCTTACACTAAGAATTGCACGCCATCTGGTGAGAGCTTATCTAACTCAGGACTTATTAATGTACCGTATATACTCGATATAACCGAGTTTTTTTTCAGGCTGAAAAATCAGCCTGAAAACTTGGACTCGGTTTTATACTCGAGTCAGTAGCTTACCTGAGCATTCCGGCAGCTGCACGATCTTTCGGTGTACTTGCGCGCCGGCCTGACGTCACTGCCCGGCGCCAAGCCCGGCACCGGGCAGTGACGTCAGCCGGTCGCCAGTACGGAATGAGCGTGCGCTGCCGGAATGCTCAGATACCGCTAAGGATCCGTACCTGCCAGAAAACCCTTGGATGGAGGAAGCCCTTGGATGGAGGAAGCCCTTGATAGAGATGAGCCCACAGGGAGAAGAGCCCACAGGTACAAACTGAACTGGGTGGAGGGTGAGGGGCATTCAGATGTTTGGGAACTACAACTCCCAGCATGCTTTTATAGCTGGGAGTTGTATTTCCAAACATCTTGAATGCCAAGTGAGGGTGGCATTCAAGATGTTTGGAACCTACAAACTCCCAGCATGCTTAATTAGCTGGGAGTAGTAAGTTTTCAAACATCTTGAATGCCAAGTTTCTACCCTCGGTTTATACTCAGTCAACAACATTTTATTAGGATTTTTTTTTAGGTGAAATTGGGTACCTCGGTTTATACTCGGGTCGGTTTATAACCTCGAGTATATGCGGTACTTACAGTATTACCTTCAGTGAGAGAGATTTTTTTTAACAAGATTTATTTTTGTGGCAGATTTCCATTTTGACAAAATGAGCACATTTTTGTCAAACATTTCGACAGCAAAAAGTTTGTCCACAAATCATAATTTTATCAAGAACCATTTTTATAGAAAATTTAAAGCCATCTGTTTTAGTGAGGGTTTGGGATCTTAGATACACAAATACTCATTAGTATTGAAAGATCTCTAATTGTTTTTTCTTTTACTCAATTTCAAATAAGGAAAACATCTTTGATAGAGTTTTTGTAGAAAGCATATTTATGGTTTTCCTAGGAATGTAAAACAAGTAGTACTGGTGTAATGTTTACATTCCTTAGCCCTGAAATCTAGATTTTTTAATCTCCCATGGCCTTTAACCTTATGACCTTAGAATATCTCAGGGAGTACTATGCACAGCTCAGCACTAACATCATTAGGACAGTATTGTATTCTTTTGTTTTGGACAGATCTTTCTCTCTATTGATTGATTCTATTGATCAATTAACTCTACTTATTGAGAAGTCTTCCTGGATAATCAAGCATAGCTGTCATAATTACCATTGCATTATATTTTTTACATTTTATGAATAATAATATGTTCTTCTCCCGTGCTTGGTGTGGGTTTCCTCCGGGCACTCCGGTTTCACAGTGTATTATCTGCCTTCACTTTACGGCCTTCACTGCACGGGTATAACTACCAGGGGAGCAGGTGAAGCAACCTCAGGGGTGCCTGGAGCCAGGAGCCAAGGGGGCATCATCTTTTCTATGACAGATTTAGCCTTTTCCCGAAAACCCACTGTGGATGAACACGAATTGGAGCCCCATCAAAGTTTTGATGAGGGGCTCAGTGATTTTTCTACTAATGCCACTGCTTCACTGGTTCTTTAAACAGTAACTGTGGTCACAATACAAGTGTCCTTGATAAGATCTCATACTTTTTAAATAAACAAGCCTAGAATGGCGTCTATCTCAGATCCTAGTTCTATAGATCCAGTTCTATGCTTGTAAAGTTACACTTCCTAGACTGCCCTGTCTTTCAGAGTTTCTATGACAGGCACTGAGGAGCTATGTAAAAAAACCACCCAAACAAAATTTTTAAAAATATATAAGTTGGCAAGCTTTAAAAATGATTAGTTACTCTCAGGGGAGGGGTGGGGGATGCTTGCAGAAAAACACCGCCCTTTATACCGCTGGATGACTGCAGCTAGTAAATGGTCCCAGAGTATATTTAAAGTAGAAGGTGGGTCTTTTTATATAAGGGCACTTGTAGGAGAACCACAGTTCATCTTTAACTAACGTATAAATCTCCTGTATATTTGCCTTAACATTGTATTGGGGAAACCAATCACACGTCTTAAATGTAATAATGACAGAATATCTATGTTCCTTCTTACAGTTCCAGTTATAGATTTTTTTTATTCTTTCTGGTTCGTGCAGTATAATTGCAGTCAAAGTATGGATTCCATACATGTTTGGAGAGCAAACCAAAGCCAAACATTAATAGATAGATAGATAGATAGATAGATAGATAGATAGATAGATAGATAGATAGATAGATAGCAGTGATAGATAGATAGATAGATAGATAGATAGATAGATAGATAGATAGATAGATAGATAGATAGATAGATAGATAGATAGATAGATATGGAGATGGTAGATTAGATATGATAGTAGTAGATATAAGTAGATAGATAGATAGATAGATAGTAAGATAGATAGATAGATAGATAGATAGATAGACAGATGATAGTGAGATAGATAGATAGATAGATAGATAGATAGATAGATAGATAGCTAGTAGATAGATAGATAGATAGATAGATGATGATAGATAGATAGATGTAGATAGATAGATAGATAGATAGATAGATCAGTGATAGATGAGATAGATGATAGATAGTAGTAGATAGATAGATAGATACGATAGATAGATAGATAGACAGATAGTATAGATGAAGATAGATAGATAGATAGATAGATAGATAGATGAGATAGATAGATAGATAGATGATAGATAGATAGATATAGATAGATAGATAGATAGATAGTGATAGATAGATAGATAGATAGATAGATAGATAGATAGATAGAATAGATAGATAGATAGATGATAGCAGATATAGATAGATAGATAGATAGAATAGATAGATAGATAGATAGATAGATAGATAGATAGATAGATAGATAGATAGAATAGATAGATAGATAGAGATGATAGATAGATAGATAGATAGTTTGATAGATAGATGTAGATAGATAGCTAGATAGATAGATAGATAGATAGATAGATAGATAGATAGCAGATAGATAGATAAGAGAGATAGAATGATAGATAGAGAGATAGATAGATAGATAGATAGATAGATAGATAGATATAGATAATTAGATAGATAGATAGAGATAGATAGTGGCATAGATAGATACGATAGATAGAGTAGAAGATAGATAGATAGTAGATAGATAGATAGATAGATAGATCGATAGGATAGATAGATAGAAGATAGATAGATAGATAGCAGTAGATAGATTAGATAGATAGATAGGATGATAGATAGATGATAGATAGATAGATAGATAGATAGATAGATATGGAGATGGTAGATAGATAGATAGATAGATAGATAGATAGATAGATAGATAAATATGGAGATAGACACAGACAGACAGACAGATAAATATAGATAGATATGGTATATAAATAAACAGATAGATATGGAGATAGATAGGGAGGGAGGGAGATGATCGCGCGTATTAATGAAACATATGGGCAATCAGCTGTGTAAAAGACCGGACCCGAACTTCCGGTTTTAACTTCCGGTTTTAATTCTGGAAGTTTGGGTCCGGTCTTTTAAACAGCTGATTGCCCATATGTTTTATTCATACGCGCGATCAGCTGTTTAAAACAGCTGACTGCTGCAGGGATCTTGGATAGGGGAAGGGGGTCAGGGGCCCGGCCTCCATTCTTGTGGAGGCCCCTGCAGGTATGCCCCTGTCCAACCGCCCTGATTTTCTACCCACATTTTTGTTAACTGTAAGTATAGTGAACATGTTGTTACTGGGGGGGGGCTTCTTCAGTAACTAAAACTAAGTAAAGTCTATATAAACACACTGGTGCTTGTTATTGGCTCCTCCCCCCAGCTGTCCCATTCATCTCTCTGCTTTGCTTTTCAAGGCAGACAGGGACCCTTTACAGCTCCCCCTACCTATATATTTATGTCATTGCACCTTAAGGTGCCCATACACTATTTAACAATTAGACAGATGTCAAATCTCTCATAAGACAAATGTCCAATCTAAGAAATGCCTAGCCCGTTCTTTAATGCAATTTGAGATGACAAAATGAATGGTCAGATAGGAACATCTCAAGATAAAATTGCTGCTTGTACAATGTGGTCTTAGACATTAAACAGATATCTCAAATCTATCTAATATGCCTGTGTATGGCCAGCTTAGGCTTTGTGCTTCTTCAATACAAACTGGGCAGTGATGAGTCATAGCTCCACCCCTTTATGCAAATAGCTAGTGATGATGTTACCATTTACTAGTTTATTTATTTTTTATACTAGAATACTTGGGCAGCACAGTGGCAGAGTGGTACACAGATGTCTTAGCAGCAATGAGTCCTGAAGTCCCCGGTTCGATTCCACCCATGGACACATCTGCAAGGAGTCTCTGTGTTCTGCCCTGTGCTTGCAAAGGGTTTCCGCCGGGCACTCCGGTTTCCCACAATAAATTGCTGTATGCATTCAATGTGCATGTAGTGCATATGGGTATGTCTATAGGTGGACACCATCAACTGACTACCACTGGCGGAACATACCTGTAGGTAAGAGCCTGGATCGGTATAAAGTGTTGGTGTCTGCTGAAAACGACCGTAATGCTCGCTTGCATTGCTTACATCGGCAATTTAAACAAAAACTTTTGACACATACAACCTATGAGTATTTCTTATGATCTCCAAGCTTTAGGGGGAGGAGTCCAAACTACAGATAAGTAGAAGAGGAGATGACCAACCATAAAGGTTATCCCCATCATAGGCCATTCCCCCATAAATAAAGGCTACAAGTCGCACCGTAAAATGAGTTAGATGTGCAAATGTCAAAGTGCAAATAAATGGCAAGTGACACATATTAAATAAGATCATTTATGGTTTATAAAACATAAAATGTATAAATGTTCACCCTTAAAACAAGAAATGGGTGACTTGTCAGTTATTTGCCCACAACCCCAACCGCTATTTTTACCAGTTTATTACATGCTTTTGTAACCTTGTGACCTACCTGTCTATTCCTGTTACAGCCATGCCTTAAGGTTAGTACACACGTGCGTTTGGGGTCCCGACCCGCAACGCACGGTGTGTACGAACGAACGAACAAAACGTTCGTTCGTACACATCGTGCGGCGCGGGGCAGCCCCCTGCGATCGCACGTGTGTACGAACTTAAAGGGTAACTATAGTTTAAAAAAAACTAATTTTGAGCAATCATCAAACAAGTTGGACTTATTCAACTTATCAATCTGTCTTCATATTCAATCCCCCCAGTCCCTTATTTATTTAGTTGCCTCTTGATACCCTTTTCATTTCCAAGATCTTGTGACTTGGAAAATGTTCATGGGGTACCTACTTACGTGGACATGATATGACCATGCTAAACGGGATGTAGGGCCATAAGGAGAACTGTAGAAAGATGATACATGTGCAATAGACCTTCCGGCTCTCTCACCTCTCTCAGTTCTAGCCTCGATGCCCTCATGTCTGAACCCAACCCTGATTCACTAATACATTTTTATAACTCTATCTTATCTGCTACTATTGACTCTTTGCCCCCCTACAAACTCACAAAAAGTCTCCCCGCTAATCCCGTCCTTGGCTCAATTCAGATACCAAGTTCCTACCACCGCTGTGCTAATGCAGCTGGGGGGCTATGGAAAAGTCACGCAGTCAGGTGGACTTTAACCATTGCAAGCTATGTTGTTGTGTCTTGATTCATCTCCTTCAGCAGCAAAACACTCCTACTTTAGCACGCTTATAAACATTAATAAAATAACCCACATGGTCTATTTCCCTATTTACCGATCTCTTGCAGCCCGCCTCTACGGACATCTTCATCCATTAATGCTCCCAGGATTTTGCAGACTACTTGATAAATAAATAGATGATATCTGTACCCTTACTCCTTACACTTAAGACAATCTGTCTTCTTTTGCCTGCCCCACCGCCTGCAGTCCTGGAATCTTTCACCCGACACCCAGTCTGAAGTCTTCGAACTCATATTGTCCTTGCCGCTTCCAATGTGTACCCTTGATCCCATGCCCTCCTTCTTACTCAGACACTGCGCTTAAATCCTTTCCCCTGCTCTTTCTCACATTTTTAATTCCTCCCTGACCTCTGGGATTTTTCCTGCTGCCTTTAAACATGCGCGTGTCAAACCTCTTCTTAAAAAACCCTCTCCGGACCCTACCTGTCTGTCAAACTACCGCCCTGTCTCCCTTTTACCGTTTGCATCAAAACTCCTAGAAAGTCTCGTCTCTACACGCATTACTAAATACCTCCATGCTAATAACTTATTGGACCCGTTACAATCAGGATTGTAATGGGTCCAATAAGTGCATCTCCCACATCCAAGGGCACTGACCTCTACTTCCTTAATGCTCCGCTCTCCCTGTTTCTTCAGCCCTGCTTTCCTACCACCCGGCTGTGCAGAGAACTTCTTCTCAGTAACTCCAGACACAGACAGGAGCCGCGGAGGTTGTTCCCGCCCTGTGCCCCAGGATTTTTCCACAGTTCCTCACAGACTCTACCGGCCGGGCAGTGCCACTGACAGGTCTTTGTATAGAGGAATTTCCGGTCTTTAAAAAACTTTATGGAGACTTACACTGCCCGGACGTTATATACAGGGACAATGCCGGAACACAGTAGGGGTGCCGGGACACCGGGAAAAGCACCCAAAACTGGCAAAATCGGTTGTGAGCATCAACACAATGGAAAGCCAGTATGCTTTGGAACTTGGAAGGGGGCACTGCATCTGTCAACTGGGGCACATGCCCCATTGTGCCCCAGTGTAGCACTGCCACTGCTACAGATTAAAGGGTATTCTCGCTAAAAAAAACGTTTTTTTACTAAAATCACACAAAATGTAAATAATGATGCCCTCGAAATGTTTGCCATTGTTGGAAATAATGCCCACAGAAAATCGACACTTTTCATTTAGTAGGGTTGTAAATTCTAATTATCAGTTGTCATTTGGTAAAGCTATCTGGTAATTTGGTAAAGCTATCTGCTAATTACATCTGCTTGATTAGAGAAATTGTATAAAGAAGGTATAATCAAGGTCACAGGCAAGTCACCCAGTAGTTACTTGACAGCTGTTGCTAAAAGGGAGAGGGCTATTACTGTATGTACAGTATGTCGTCCAGAATCCACAGCACCTGATCATGGGTGCTGGACACCGTGCACTCCTATAACATTGTTTGGTGCAATCTGTGCTTTAATTGACTAAAATAAAGATCTGTTTTCATGGATGACAGCTTCCCTTCATTGCCTTGCCTTGCACCATTTTCTAAGGGCTGCCTGTAACAAGATATGGTTATGTCACTCCCTGCATTGTAGTATTGCACATTCCAACGGCTATGACTGGGATGAAGTATTGTTTGATGGCATACTGCACCATCTAATAATTAAACATTGAGGGATGGACATTAATAATGTGCAATGTTCTATTAATTAGCTGGGGCTTCCATCAGGACAGGGGCTTCACAGAAGCATTAAACAATAACCTTTCAACCAGCATATCTTATGACAGGCTACACACCTTTTATTATACTCTAACTTGTTTGGAAAGCCTAGTTTTACTTTAACACTGCATGAAGTACACACTTAACACAACAGATCATTTATACAAATGGTGACAACTTGGGAATTGTTAAAACTGACAAGACACACAGGTAAATGATTCCATGACCTATAGAGCAGAGGTAAAGTAATAAAATGTCCCATCCTTACCTGGGCCCGGCCTTGCTTCCAGAGTTATAAATGCAATCCCTAGCAGCACTGATATGCAGATTATCTTCATCTTGATAGTTGGAGTTTTATTTCTAAGAATTTACTGTAGGGAAGGAAAAGAAACAGCAATCACTACATTAAAATCATATCCTTCTTCAACGCATTCCATTGTCCTGGGAATCAATATATATAAAATCCCAAATTATGTGATTCTGTGTGTGTGTGCGTGTGTGTCACTGCAGTTACTATGGACTCACCACTAGAGGGAGAAACACAGGAAACAAGCATGGAGGCAGAACACAGCAATTACACAGACCACAGGTAAGGCTGCTTGGGACAGAGGAGGTGACCCTGGTTTTGGGACAGAGGAGGGGAACCCTGGATCTGGGACAGAGGGGGGGACCCTGGATTTGGGGAAGAGGGGGGTGGATTTGGGACAGAGGGGAGACTCTAAATTTTGGACAGAGGGGGGACTCTGGCCTTGGGAACCCTAAGAGGGAACTCTGGCCTTGAGACATGGAGGAGGGGGGCTATGGCCTTGGGACACTAAAGGGGCACTCTGGGCTTCTAGCGTCCATTATTGTAATGGGCTTAATGTCCAGTATATCATATTGCTTACAAATATAATAAAGTAATGCTCTGTGTCATGTAGACTAATATTTAGACTTTGTGAGTGAACTTTTCCTTTAAGACTGTAACAGAAGATATTCATGGAGATTCAATAAAAGTTCTTATTGTTAAAAATGGTGCTAATTTTGCCCCAACCAATCAGATCTTATTTAACATTTGAAAGCTAACATCTGATTGGTTGGTGCAAAATTAGCACCATTTTTAACGATAAGAACTTTTATTGAATAACCCTGATAGTGTCTTTGTACATCTCCTTTAATGTGTGACACAGATGTAATTTTTACTGATATATCCACAGACACGGATAAAACTACACCAGTCCCAATGTACACGTTCCTTTTCATAGCTGGGGATTATTGCCAGCTCTATTTTGTATAGATTCACAAATGAAAATACATTGCAAGCATGGCATGTCTAATTGGATTTGTGCAGTAATCCCAGTAAATGAAAGAATGGGATATGTTATTTTCAGAAATACATTACGGTCTTTTACGTGGTATCCAAAGAAGATATTTTCCTTACTAAGAAAAAGCTTGCTTACAAGATAAATAATTTAGGACATACATTTCAATATACAGAAGCAAGAAAACACTGATTATTTTGTATTCACCTTGAAATAAAAATCTCCCCCTAAAATTAGGTTTCTGCTTAGACTGGCTGGGATCCATAAAATGTAAACTTCCTATGCACCGCGTAGTATAGTAGACGATTCATTGTGAAGTACTGACATATGATTCCAATCCACTACGGGAGCTTGTTATTTTTAGAGAAAGACTTTTGTAAAAAATGATTCCAACGATTTCAACAGCTTTTTGTAATAGTTTGTAAACTTCTTTACATCTCAAACAAGGAAGAATGAAATTGAGTTTCCAAAATCCAATTCAAACCTAGTTGAAGTGGAATTTTTTGATTTCTCTACTAAGATTTTTTTCACCTTTTGGTGTGATTTTTTACTCATACTATCAACTGGTCGGTGCCCTGTTGTAAATAGGAAGTTTAGTAGAAAAAATAAAGCAGCATTATTTTAAATCGTATTATAAAGATTCCACATACAACACCTAGGTATTCTCTACATCCTCTTTATTTTTAAAAAATGAATTGATTTTTTCGTATATTTTGCTGCGGTCAGTAGAAAGCTGCTATTTCAGGTCATGTAATGGTCCTTCTTTTTCCCAAGAAGGACCATTCCAAACAATAATTTTACTCCATTGGCTCAGTCATGCTCAGATGTCTACTGAGCAGCTAAGTCACCCCAAGTCAAAGGCAAGACTAAAAATGGACACTATTAGGGGCCTGCATACAGAAAATCAGTACTTATGGAAGTATTTTTATGTACAGAGGAATCACTGAATATTCTATGTAACCCTGTTATGCTGCAGTGGAAGAGGAACCCTGTTGATGAAGTAGAAAGTGAGGGCAACTAAGATAGGAGCGTGATCGGGACAGTGCACCAATCACCTGGGGAGAAGCTGTAAGTGGAGCACTGGCAGGTAAGTTTTACTCTGGAACCCAGAGCTTCTGTTATTCACATGGAGGTGGGAATAATGGTGGCCATAGACGCTTAGATCCCGGTCATACGATATCGGGATAGTCCAATAGTTTCCCCATGGGGCCAGTTGAAATATTTTTGGCCAATCCGATCGTATGACCTGTGGATCGTTCAAATGGATTGTAGCGTCTATGGCCACCATAAGTGATCTTGCCTCCCATTCATACCAAACTTTATCTTTCGCAATAGGAAAAGGGAATACGGTATAGAGTAATTGATTGATCTAGAGATGAGTCCTAGTTTCTAAGCTAAATTGTTTTCGATTTAGAACTGGCGGTTTTCAAAAATCAAATGGAATTTTTAAAAGTCTGAACATTGAACTAAAAATCTAACAGGGAGATTCAACAAAGTTAAAAATGGTGCTAATTTTGCCCCAACCAATCAGATGTTAGCTTTCAAATGTTAAATAAGATCTGATCGGTTGGGGCAAAATTAACATCATTTTAAACGATAAGAACTTTTATTGAATAACCCTGTATATTTCTAAAATGTCTACTTTTGATGATGGATTGACTTCTCTCAGATAGTATTATCCCATGTGAATTATCTGCTTGGTTGATCAGGCCTGTTAGAAAATGATATCAGGCATCTCATGTTAATGAGGCAGCAGGGAATTTTAAAAAAATGTTAATTACCTTCTGGCAGAATGGCAGGAAAATTAACCTGCATATCCACTGTTTCCATTGTTTGATGCCAAGAAATAATGTCGTGTTTTGGGGGGAATTATTTTGTCATTTCTGAAGCAAAACAATAAGATCAGATAGTATCAATGCTCAATATATATAACCTCCTTGAGTATAAGTGCACTCCACATCTCCACTGTTAATCTTGCCTAGGTGCAGCCCCCAAAAATAGTTAAATAGGCAGTCACATGGTTGCACTCAACGGACTTCCAAAAGTGTAAAGTTTATTACATACACACAACGCATTTCCGCTCCCTAAAGAGCTGTCATCAGGAATATCCACACCTACTAATATCCACTTTAAATACCCAACCCCTGACCCATGCGCCGCCCCCAATGCTCCATTTTTGTAAGAGGGGTGGACAGATCCTTTTAAAAAAACTGTTCAATAGTTTACTGCCAATATAGGAAATCAATACATAATAAATAGGACATGTATTTAAAAAAGTCTGATATAAGAATTATAAGCAACAACATCTTGGATATAATGTAATACTTTATATTGGCTAACTATCCGAGATATCTGCTTTCATCAATGACTAACACGGTACCATTCTCTACTACTATAAGAATTATAATGGATTGATGCTGTTTCTTTTCCCTTATATCTAACATTTTAAAATATAAAGACCAGTAGAAGAAAACTTTACAAGTGTCCCGTAATATTTAGTTTAGTTTAACATCTTAACTTGTCCTCTCCTCTTGGTTTCCTCTTTTTTCCTGTAGTACAACAAAAAGGGAACAGATGTTTATTTGCTTATCATATTTCCGGTCTCTAATTAGGTGCCCTTCTGCTAACTAGATATTTTCAGTATATTTGCAAGTGGTTAAAGCTGGTTAGCTTTGAGGGGGATATACAGTTCAATCCAGTCCAGGGTCAGTCCAGCATGATGCTGCTGCAATTCTCCTGAGGAAGTGGGCGGTAGGGTCCCTGAAGCGTTCTGATGTTTTTGCACTAAATAAATTGTGAAATTCACAAGAAGTAGAGTGCTCCTCTTACTTTGTTATCTATTGGATCAGCTTTGAGGGGACCTGTGCTATAGTCCAGGACTATATGGGTTGTTACTGGGCAGAGGAATGTTGGGCGACTCTTGGTTGTACAATAGAACAAGGACAGTAAAAGAGGGTAAAAGGTGTTTGCGCTTTTATTTTGTACTTTCAAAACCAGGCCAGGCAGGAACCGATGTCAAGAAAAAGCGCTAGTTAGACATTCAACATTTGTGTAAAGTCCCCAAAACACGGCGTCTTTTTTCTGATTATGGACAGATAGATAGATAGATAGATAGATAGATAGATGATAGATAGATAGATAGATGATAGATAGATAGATAGATAGATAGATAGATAGATAGATAGATAGATAGATAGCAGTGATAGATAGATAGATAGATAGATGATAGATAGATAGAGAGACAGATAGATAGATAGATAGATAGATAGATAGATAGATACATAGATAGATAGATTGGTCTCCCCCACATACAAATCAGAGCATTATTCACTGCACTGCACATATGATGTTGCTTTTCTTGTGTTTGGGTATTTTCACTGCACTGCACATATGATGTTGCTTTTCTTGTGTTTGGGTATTGGTTCTTTCGGATGTACCAATTGCTGTGTGTTGTTCGGTTTAAAGCAGACAGGGATACCGTGTTTTTTAAAAATTTGGAAAATCTAATTGGTTAATATAAAGCATGTAAACCAAGCATTAAAAATTTTCCGATCAAGGGGGAATCTTGGCCGTTTTCGCCACCTTCAAGGTGGCAAAGTAATATGGCCGAGATTAGCAGTGCATTTTAGTCTATAGATGGAACTGCCTTCATTTTAGTCTATAGATGAAACTGCCTTCATTTTAGTCTATAGATGGAACTGCCTTTATTTTAGTCTATAGATGGAACTGCCTTCATTTTAGTCTATAGATGAAACTGCCTTCATTTTAGTCTATAGATGGAACTGCCTTCATTTTAGTCTATAGATGGAACTGCCTTTATTTTAGTCTATAGATGAAACTGCCTTTATTTTAGTCTATAGATGGAACTGCCT
The DNA here is from genome assembly GCA_019447015.1 of Hymenochirus boettgeri. Classification (NCBI taxonomy): domain Eukaryota; kingdom Metazoa; phylum Chordata; class Amphibia; order Anura; family Pipidae; genus Hymenochirus; species Hymenochirus boettgeri. Next base: position 33,905,871 of record CM033476.1, read on the forward strand.
TTATTTTAGTCTATAGATGGAACTGCCTTCATTTTAGTCTATAGATGGAACTGCCTTCATTTTAGTCTATAGATGGAACTGCCTTCATTTTAATCATACATTCAAGTTATCCTGAACCTTCTTGAATGAGAACTCTTAAATAAAACACATTTATAGGAAATAAGTTCATTATTTATTAATATATCACCTGTCACTGCTCTTATCAAACTGCCTTTACTCAGGTGTAGTTTAGGTTAGGAATCATTATTATTTAGCAGTAACCAATCAGATGTTACTTTTTTACTGGGCATCACTGTGGTTGAGTGGTTAGCACTGAAGCGCTGGGTTCATATGGACACATCTGCAAGAAGTTTGATCTCCCTGTGATGGGTGGATTTCCTCCACAATCATAAAGACATACTGATTATAGGTATTTTGTTTTGTATTCTTGTACAACTCATTCTGAATTGTGAAAGCCAGTCAGTTCTTCAAGAACTAAACTTTAAGTCCAGTTGATCTAACAGAACACAACAGATAAACCGTGACCTGGATGGATGAATATTACAGATATACCGTGACCTGGATGGATGAATATTACAGATATACCGTGACCTAGATGAATGAATATTACAGATATACCGTGACCTGGATGGATGAATATTACAGATATACCGTGACCTGGATGAATGTAATATTCATTCATCCAGGTCATAGATAGATAGATAGATAGATAGATAGATAGATAGATAGATAGATAGATGGATGGATGAATAGATAGATAAATAGAGATAGAAAAATAGATGATAGATAGATAGAGATATAGAGAAATAGTGAATAGATAGTTTAGATCTATAATGTATAGATAGGATTGATAATAGACAGACGGTGGATAGATAGATTTGTTAAATTAGATAGATGAATAGATATATAGAGAGATATCAGATAGAGAGATAGATAGATAGATAGATAGCAGAGATAGATAGATAGATAGATAGATAGATGATAGATAGATAGATAGATAGATAGATGATAAATAGATAGATGATAGATAGATAGATAGATAGATAGATAGATAGATAGATAGATAGATAGATAAAGCCACAATCATATAGGACAGAAAGAATGCAGTTGGCAATAAGCATAACCACACGTGACAAGCAGTCACAGTCGATGTTGAAATCTGAGAGAGATTAGATTACATTAGGCTGGGGACACCCGGGCCAACTACTGCTCGGTATTTTCTACCGGTAGATATATTGCTGCGTAGTCTGTCTGTAGAAATGAAAGATGTACAGATAATACAGTATTCCAATCCTAAACCTGATCTTGCACATTAAAATATTTTACTGTAAAGGATGTTAAATACTGGTATATTAAAATAGACAAGATCAGGTGAAAATAACTAATCCATTTGTAACCGCATTTTTTTTTAAAAAAATTGTCTAAAAAATTGTGTGGATAATTTGGTGAAATATTACACCAGGCAGTCAGTCGGCACAAAATGTTTTTGTATACAGTATACCCAGAATAGATTGACAGTGGATTTTAATACTTTTCTGGGGAGTGAAAAAATTTCAATCAAGATAATCCCAATTTTTAAATAAATATATCAAAACCATCTAGGTAACCGTGATATACAACCTGAGCTATGCAATCTTGGGTTAGCATAGGATTTGCACTGATTTTGGAAAATTAGTGCTCCTTTTGTGTTAAATGATGCACTAGTATTTGCCACTAAATTTAAAGGGCAACTATAGTGAAAAAAAAACTTGACCCTCGCCACCTTCAAGGTGGCAAAGTAATATGGCCGAGATTAGCAGTGCGTAACAGTTGGCGAAGTAATACGGCCGAGATTAGCGGTGCGTAACAGTTACCGCCATTTACCGTCCATTTATAAATCGCGGAGAAAAATGGCCGTGAAAAGTTAACGAACCTTTATAAATATGCTGGATTCTTGTACAACTCATTCGGAATTGTGAAAGCCAGTCAGTTCTTCAAGAACTAAACTTTAAGTCCAGTTGATCTAACAGAACACAATAGATATACCATGACCTGGATAAATGAATATTACAGATATACCGTGACCTGGATAAATGAATATTACAGATATACCGTGACCTGGATAATAATAGTAACAGATTATTTTACGTTGACTGGATGGATGTAATATTACAGAATATACCATGACATGGATGGAGAATATTACAGATATACCGTGACCTGGCTGGATGAATTTACAGATTACCATGCCTGGATGGATGAATATTAACAGATATACCGTGACCTGGATGAAAGGAATATTACAGGATATACCAGACCTGGATGAATGAATATTACAGATATTACCGTGACCTGGATGGATGAATATTACAGATAATAACCGTGACCTGGATAAAATGAATATTACAGATATACCATGACCTGGATGGATGAAATGTATAGAGATCTACGCGTGACCTGGAGTGGATGAAATATACAGATAACCATGACCTGGAGGATGAATATTACAGAAACCTGACCTGGATGATGAATATTACAGATATACCATGACCTGGATGGATGAATATTACAGATATACCAGTGACCTGGATGAATGAATATTACAGATATACCTACCTGGATGATGAAATATTACAGATATACCTGACGGAGAATGAATATTACAGATATACCATGACCTGGATGAATGAATATTACAGATATAAAATGACCTGATGAATGAATATTACAGATATACCATGACCTGGATGGGATGAATAGTTACAGATATACCATGAACCTGTATGGATGAATATTACAGATATACCGTGACTGGATAGATGCAAATACAGATATACGTGGACCTATGGTGATGCATGATGAAAAATAATCTAAGCATATACCGCTGAACCATGGATGGATGAATATACAAGATTATACCTGACCTGGATGAATGAATATTACAGATAACCGTGACCTGGAAGGAGAATTACAGATATGACAATGACCTGGATGAATGATATTAAGATATCCATGACTGATGGATGAATATACAGATAACGTGACTGGATGATGAATTACAGATATACTGGACCTGGATGATGAATATTACAGATATACCAGACCGGATGATGAATATACAGATATACCATGACTGATGGTGAATATTACAGATATACCGTGAACTATTCTGGACACAGATTTTTCAGACTTTCGATAATTATCGAATCAGTTGGGGGCAGTAACCTTCGATCATGTGATTCACGGTTTCTGTAACCCTCGAATCTTCTATTCATCTGTGGGATAATTATCGGAAAATCGAAAAGGGAAATATCTGCTTTATGGGCCATGGTATGAGGGATGATGGATTCCATTTACTATTGTCTCTATCCAAACATTGTCTCATTATTAGCTCTATAATATTACAAAGCCATTGTACCTTACAGTGCCCCCAGATCCATATGGTCTCTATTAGTGTCTCTGCCTATTAGAGGACAATAGTTATCTTTATAACACAAAATGCTGGTGGCATCAGACCTATCAATGTCTCACACACTTGAAAGAAAAGTCACAACCTGAGTCAACAATAATAACACGTAGCAAGTATTATTAACTGTGTGCTTGCCTTTCTATTACCCAGTCCACGAGGGCTCCATGTGATGGCTATTATTGTGGATTCTATTCATAGTAAACTCTCTTTGAGTTTTCTTAACAAAGTTGTAGGTTGTCTATTGTGCTCGAAACTGAATAAAACACATTAACACATCTTAACACATTTCTACTTTCTTAAAGGGCATGTCCACCACCAAAATACTATACACTACTATAATATGACTATACGAGACACGACTATAAGAGACGAGACGAGACACGACGGGAGAAGAAGAGACGAGACGAGACTGACGAGGAGAAGAGACGAGACTAGACAGACGAGAAGAACTGAGGACGGAGAAAGCGATGGAGAAGAGAGAGACGCGACACGACGTGAGAAGAGACGGAGACGAGACACGACGAGGAAGAGACGAGGACGAGGACAGCGACGAGAAGAGACGAGACGAGGACACGAGGAGAAGGACGAGACGAGACCACGGGGACGCGAAAGGACGAGGACGAGACCAACGAGGAGAAGAGACGGACGAGACACGAAGAGAGACAGACAGGACGAGACACGAGGGAGGGAAGAGACTGAGACGAGACACGAGAGAAGAGACGAGATCAGACACGAGGAGAAGAGACGAGACGAGGACACGAAGAGAAGAGACGAGACAGAAAGAGGAGAAGGAGTCGAGACGAGACAAGACGAGAAGAGACGAGACGAGTACATCGAGAGAAGGAGGACGGACGCGACAGACGAGAAGAGACGAGAACGAGGACACGAGGAGAAGAGGACGAGGACGAGACACGACGAGAAGAGAATCGAGACGAGACACGATGGAGAAGAACGAGTACGAGACACGACTAGAAGAGAAGAGACGTAGAAACGAGAGAACGAGACGAACGAGCCACGGAGAGAGACGAGACAGACCACGAGGAGAGAGACGAGACGAGGACGAGAAGAGACAGACGAGACACGAGGAGAAGAGAGTAGGACTGCGATCACGAGGATAAGAGACGAGACGTACAACGAGAGAATAGACGAGACGAGACACTAGACAATAGGCGAGTACTAGACACGATGAGAAGGAGACGTAGACGAGACTACGACGAGAAGGAGACGAGACCAGGACACGACGCGAAAGACGTAGACTATACATACTAGAAGTTTAGACGTACTATACACTACTATAATATGCTGAGGGACAGGACAAGAGGAGAAGTAGACGAGACGAGACACGACTAGAAGGGCGACGTGAACGGACACGAGGAGAAGAGGACGAGCCGAGGACACTAGAGAGGAGACGAGAAGAGACACGACGCGAGAAGAGGACAGACGAACACCAGGAGAAGAGACCAGACGAGAGAGACGAGGAAAGAGACTAGACGATACACGCCAGAAGAGGACGAGACGAGACACGGAGGAGAAGAGCTGAGACGAGACAGACTGAAAAGACTTGGAGACGAGACGAAGACGAGACGAGACGAGACGAGACACGACTAGAAAGACGAGGTACTGAGGACAAGACGAGAAGAGACGAGACGAGCCACGACGATAAGAGAGCTGAGACGAGACACGACGAGAAGGAGAGAGACGAGACACGCCGAGGAAGATGTACGAGACGAGACACGACGAGAAGGAGACGAGACGAGACACGACGAGAAAGACGAGAGCGACAAGACGAGAAGAGACAGAGGACGATGAAACGGAGGAAGAGTCACGGACGAGGACAAACGAGAATAGTACGAGGGACGAGACACGACGAGACGAGACGAGGACACGGAAGAGAGGCGAGAAGAGACGAGACACGGGACGGCGAAAGAGGACGAGACGAGACACGACGGGAAAAGAGAGGGGGAGAGGTAGAGGAGCGGAGAGGAGCGAGGGGATGGATGGAGAGAGGAGAAGAGACGAGACGAGACACTGACGAGGGGAAATACGAGGACGAGACTATGACGAGAAGAGACGAGACGAGACACGCGAGACGAGACTAGGAGATACACGACGAGAAGAACGACCACGAGAAGGCACGACAGAGAGAGGAGCCGAGGACGAGGACACGGACCAGAATAGAACGAGACGAGACACGATCGAGACGAGACGAGACGAGGGACACGACGAGAGAGACGGACGAGACACGACGAGAAAGACGGGAGACTAGACACACGCGAAGAGACGAGGACGAGAACGACGAGACGAGACGAGACGTAGACGAGATCAGACGAGAAGAGATCGAGACGAGACACGACGAAAAGAGAGAAGAGACGAGACACGGACGAGGAACGGCAGACGAGACGGAGACACGAGCGACGGAAGAGAGCAGAGACGAGCACGACAAAAGAGACGAGGAGAGACAGACGAGAAGAGAGAGAGAGAGACACGACGCGAAGAGACGAGACGAACACGACGATGAGGAGACGGACGAGACGAGACAGACCGAGAAAAGAGAGATGAGACACGACGAGAAAGAGGTAGAAGAGACGCGAGACATGACGAGAAAAGAATAGGGACGAGGACAGGGGGATGAAAGAGACGAGACGAGACACGACGAGGAAGAGACGAGACGAGACACGACGAGGAGTAGGACGATGGACGAGACACGAGCGAGAAGAGACGAGACGAGACACGATCGAGAAGAAGGGAGACGAGACACGAGAGAAGATGAGACGAGACGAGACACGGACGAGGAAGAGGATAGGACGAGACACGACGAGAAGAGACGAGACGAGACACGACGAGAAGATGGACGGAGACTAGGACACAAGAGGAAGAGAGAAGAGGGAAAGACGAGAAACGGGACGAGGCGAGGCGAGACGGACACAAGCAAACGAGGACGATGACACGACGAGAAGAGCGATGACGAGACACGACTGGAGAAGAGGGACGAGCCGGGACACGACGAGAAGAGACGAGGACGAGACACAGGAGAAGGAGACGAGACGAGACACGACGAGAAGGGACGAGACGAGACACGAGCGAGAAGGATGAGCGAGGACGAGACACGATCGAGAAGGAGACGAACGGAGACACGTACGAGCAGAACGACACGAAACCCTACGACGAGAAGAGAGAAGAGGACGAGACGACAAAACGAGACGAGGCGGAGGCGAGACGAGACACAAAACGAAACGTAGACGAGGACACGACGAGAAGTAGAACGAGACGGAGACACGACGCAGGAAGAGAAGAGACGAGACGACGACGAGAAGAGACGATGAAGGAGATCAAGACGAGAAGAGACGAGACGAGACACGACGAGAAGAGACGAGACGAGAGACAGACGAGAAGAGACGGACGAGCACGACACAAGGATGAAGTGACGAGACGAGAAACGTGGGACGAGGCGAGGCGGAGAAAAAGATCACGAGAGAAGAGACTAGGTACGAAACACGAGGCGAGAAGAGAGAAGAGAGAGGACGAGAGACGGACGGTGCGGAGGCGAGGGACGCTACACGGCGAGACGAGGACGAGACAGACGAGAAGGAAGACGAGACACTGACGGAGGAAGAGACGAGGCGAGACACGGACGAGAAGAGAGAGAGAGACACGACCGGGAAGAGACGAGGACAAGACCACGACGAGACGAGACGAGACGTGACACGACGGACAAGAGAGAAGGGACGAGACGATGAACGGGACGAGTCGAGGCGAGAAGAGACACGACGAGACGAAACGAGACGAGAGTAGGGACGAGACGAGACGTATGACAAGACGAGAATGAGACAGACACGCGAGAGAGACGAGACGACACGACGCGGTAAGAGACGTCCGGTACACTACTAGAGGAGGACAAGGAGGGGGGGGACTCGAAACGACGGAGAACTGAGACGAGACGATGACACGACGAGAAGAGAGAAGGGACGAGACTAGAAAAAGGACTATGCGATTCGAGGACGAGGACACGACGAGAATAGCCGAGACGAAAACACGACTAGTAATAATATAAATCTACTAGAAACGTACTATGCTAGTCTATACTATTACAATACGAACTATACGAGTACTAACACTACTATAGCTATACTAGAATATACACTACTATAATATACTCTATATACACTACTATAATATACTATACTATACACTACTATAATATATAATATACTATACACTACTATAATATATAATTTACTATACTATAAACTGTACTATTCTATAATATACACGACGAGACGTAAGCGCGACGATGGAGACTGTGGGACGGAGTACGAGGGACGCGTAGCACGACGAGAAGTAGCGAGACAGACGAGATAGAGAAGAGACGAACACGACGAGAAGAGAGAGAACCCGACGAGTAAGAGAGAAGGGAAGAGACACGACGGAGAAGAGAGAGAGAAGAGACGAGACAACGACGAGGAAAGAGACGAGTACGAGACGAGAAGAGAGCAGGAGACGGAGACAGACGAGAAGAGACGAGACGAGACCACGAGGAGAAAAGGAGACGAGACACGGCGAGAAGAGACGGGACGGAGACACGGAGATGAAGAGACCGAGACGCGGAACGGACGAGAAGAACTTAGACGAGACGAGCACGAGACGACGAGACACGGACGAGAAGAGAAGAGGACGAGACACAGACGGGAATAGTATAGACGAACACGACGAGAAGAGACACACGAAACACGACGAGAAGAGAGAAGAGACGAGACGAGAACGGGGACGAGGCTATGCGATACCGAGGACAAAACTAAAATAGATGTACACTACATAAGAGACTATCGCTACACTCGTATAATTACGAGTACTATACACTAGAGAAGATACTTAGAGATACACTGACTATAATATTAACTTATCCTATACACTACTAGAATAACATACTAGACACTACACCAAGGTATAATTACCGAGATCGAGAGACGGGATATTCGAGGCGTGACTGTGACACCGACGATAATGATACTTATACTAAACACTACTATAAATATATAATAGGACTATGCTTATAAAAATGTACTTATTCTAGTCTAACTAGACAACGAGAGACGAGACAGTACACTACGAGAAAAGGACGTAGCGAGGACACGAGATAAAACGAGGAGATACACGACGATAAGATGACTATTACTATACACTATGTATAATAGTACTATTACGATACACGACTAGAAGATACATACTATACATACGACAAATATATAATTTACTATACTATAAACTGTACTATTCTATTCTATAATATACACTACTATACTAAACTATACTATATACTGTACTATACTATACTATAACTACTTATTAATATACTATACACTAGATAATATACTATACTATACACTACTATAATATAACTATACTATACACTACTCATAATATAAAATTTACTATACTAAAAACTGTACTATTCCCTTCTATACTATACACTACTATAATATACTATACTAAACACTACTATATATATAATATACTATAAACTGTACTATCTATACTATACACTACTATAATATATACTATACTATACTAGGACACTTACTATAGTATATATACTATCACTACCCGTGGAAGGGGACGAGACGAGAACGACGAGAAGAGGACGAGACGAGACAGACGATGAGAGACGAGAAGAGATCACGACGAGAAGCGAAAGACGAGGACAGACGAGAAGAGAGGAGAAGAGAGCACGACGGAGAAGAGAGAGAGACGAGACACTACGAGAAGGACGAGACGGGACACGAGAGAAGAGACGAGACGAGACACGACGAGAGAGAGGGACGAGAGAGACACGACGAGAAGAGACGAGGGACGAGACACGACGAGAAGAGCGCGACGGACATGGACGGGATAAGGGGGACGAGAGAGACACGACGAGAAGGAGAGGGGAATACGGAGAAAAAACGGAGAGGCGAGGAGAAGAGACACGACTTAGACGAAACGAGAGAGAGACGGTACGATACGAGACGAGACACGACGAGAAGGAGGAAGAGACCGAGCGAGAAGGAGACGAGAAGAAAACGACGAGAAGCGGACGGACTAGGACACGACAGAGAGACGGAGACGAGACACGACGCGAGGAGCAGAACGAGGACACACGGTAAGAGAGAAGAGACGGACACGACGATAAAGACCGAGGACGAGGGACACGACGAGAAGAGAGAAGAGACGAGAGCTACGACGAGAAGAGACGAACGAGACACTAGGGAGAAGAGAGAGGACGAGTACACGTCGAGAGATACGGGACGAGACAACGACGATCAGAGACGAGTGAACGAGCACGAAAGAAGAGATAATTAGACGATACATAAAGACTGAGACGATACAGTGTACTGAATACTAGGAGATATATACTTACACTGTAACTATACTATAGCATTACTAATAGTATTTTTACAATACTATCACTGGAACTAACTAGTACCACTGTACTACTATCTATATGACACTGTACTATACTATACTATACATTATACTATAGACTGTACTATACTATACTATACTATACTATACTATATTATACACTGTACTAAACTATACCATATACTGTACTATACTATACTATACATTGTACTATACTATAATAATTTACTAAACACGTACATACTAACAACTATACTAACTATAATACTTTACTATGCTATTACATACTATAATATACTATACTATACACTGTGACTTACATCATACACAAACTAGTAGTAGAAGGAACGACACTACACTATACTATACTATACAGACACGTGTGCTATACTACATACACTGCTAAGCTATACTAATACTAACTAATAACAAATAAAACACACTGGTTACTACTACTATACACTGTGCTATACTATACTATACACTATGCTATACTATAGTATAGTATTTGAGGTTGAATGAAGACATACGTCCATCCAGTCCAACCCATCTAGCAATATCCTCATTTCCTGCCTAACTGTTGATCCAGAGGAAGGCAAAAAAAACCCACCAAATTTATGAAGGGGGAAACAACCTTCCTGACTCCAAGTGGCAATCGAAATTTCCCTGGATCAACTCTACTTTATGTATCAATACCAGTAACTTGTAACATCCTGTTTGTAGAAACTCATCCAGCTTTTATTTAACTGACCAATGAACCTGCCATAACAAACTCCACTGGAAGACAGTTCCATAGCTTTACCGTTCTCACAGTGACAAACCCTTTCCCAACTCTACTTTATGTATCAATACCAGTAACTTGTAAATTCCTTGTTTGTAGAAACTCATCCAGCTTTTTATTAAACTGACAATGAACCTGCCATTACAACGTCCACTGGAAGACAGTTCCATAGCTTTACCGTTCTACAGTGACAACATTTCCCAACTCTACTTTATGTATCAATACCAGTAACTTGTAACATTCCTTTGTTTGTAGAAACTCATCAGCTTTTTATTAAACTGACCAATGAACCTGCCATAACAACGTCCACTGGAAGACAGTTCCATATCTTTAACCGTTCTCACAGTGACAAACCCTTCCCAACTCTACTTTATGTATCAACCCAGTAACTTGTAACTTCCTTGTTGAGAAACTCATCCAGCTTTATTAACTGACAATGAACCTGCCATAACAACGTCCACTGGAAGACAGTTCTATAGCTTACCGTTCTCACAGTGACAAACCCTTTCCCAACTCTACTTTATGTATCAATACCAGTAACAAAACTTGTAACTTCCTGTTTTGAAAACTCATCCAGCTTTTTTAAAACTGACCAATGAACCTGCCAAACAACGTCCACTGGAAGACAGTTCCATAGCTTACCGTTCTCACAGTGACAAACCCTTTCCCAACTCTACTTTATGTATCAATACCAGTAACTTGTAACATTCCTTGTTGTAGAAACTCATCCAGCTTTTTATTAAACTGACCAATGAACCTGCCATAACAACGTCCACTGGAAGACAGTTCATAGCTTTACTGTTCTCACAGTGACAAACCCTTTCCCAACTCTACTTTATTATCAATACCAGTAACTTGTAACATTCCTTGTTTGTAGAAACTAACAGCTTTTTATTAAACTGACCAATGAACCTGCCATAACAACGTCCACTGGAAGACAGTTCCATAGCTTTACTGTTCTCACAGTGACAAACCCTTTCCCAACTCTACTTTATGTATCAATACCAGTAACTTGTAACATTCCTTGTTTGTAGAAACTCATCCAGCTTTTTATTAAACTGACCAATGAACCTGCCATAACAACGTCCACTGGAAGACAGTTCCATAGCTTTACCGTTCTCACAGTGAAAAACCCTTTCCCAACTTGAAGCCTAAACCTTTTATCTTCAAGTCTTAAGGGATGTCCACGTGTCCTCTGACATGTTCTATTGGTGAACAATGCCCCAGATAGTTTATTGTATGGCCCGTTAATGTATTTATACACAGTAATCATATCCCCACGCAAGCACCTTTTTTCCAAGGTACGTAATTGTAATTTTTACAGTCTCTCTTCATATTTAAGCTCCCCCAATCCCCTTATTAATTTAGTTGCCCTTCTCTGAACCCTTTTCATTTCAAATATGTCCTTTTTGTACACAGGATTCCAAAATTGCACTGCATATTCCAAATGAGGCCTTACCAATGCTTTGTAAAGAGGGAGAATTACATTTTCCTCCCTTGAATCCATACCTCTCTTTATACAAGACAATACCATGCTGGCTCTGGCTGTTGCCGCCTGGCACTGCTTGCTACCTTTAAGTTTGTTATCCACCAAAACTCCAAGATCCCTTTCCAACAGGGATTCACTTAACACAGAGCCATTTATAGTATAAGCAGCACAAGGATTTTTAAGTCCAAAATGCATCACCTTACATTTATCAACATTGAATCTCATCTGCCACTTAGCAGCCCAATGTGACAATCTATCTAGATCCCCCTGTAACGATTGCACGTCCTCTGAAGTTTTTAATGGTCGACAAAGTTTTGTGTCGTCAGCAAACACAGAAACCTTGATGACAATACCCACTTCCAAATCATTAATAAATAGATTAAATAGAAGCGGCCCCAACACAGAACCCTGTGGCACCCCACTTAGTACTTTAGATCATAATGATGAAGCCCCATTAACAACTACTCTCTGCATCCTATTCATTAACCAATTTTCTATCCATGTACAAATGTGACCCCCCAGACTAACAGACCTTAGCTTATTCATTAGTCGCCTATGGGGGACTGTATCAAAAGCCTTTGCAAAATCCAAGTAAACTACATCTACTGCTATGCCAGAGTCTAAATTTCTACTTACTTCCTCATAAAAGCCAAGCAAGTTAGTTTGACAAGATCTATTCCTCCTAAATCCATGCTGGTTACTACTTATAATGTCAGTCCTTGAAACATACTCTAGAACATGTTCCCTTATTAAACTTTCCAGGATCTTCCCCACCACTGAAGGTAAACTTACAGGCCTGTAATTACCCGGCTGTGAACGACTACCCTTTTTGAATATTGGAATAACATCAGCCTTTTTCCAATCCAGAGGCACACCACCGAACATGAGGGAATCAGCAAAAATAAGAAACAATGGCCTATATAAAACTGAACTTAGCTCCCTAAGTACCCGAGGATGTATTTTATCCGGTCCAGGAGATTTATTAATATTAACCTTATTTAGTTCTTTCTGTACCATATCCTCGGTTAACCAAAGTGCACTTGAATCTTGTATACCTTTATTGCTACTATACTCTATGATATCTGTACTTGGATCTTCTATAGTGTATATAGAGGGGAAAAAAGTATTCAAGACATTTGCTTTATCGCCATCCTCCGTAACTAACTTATCCCCATTAATTAATGGTGCCACATTCTTAGTCCTCATCTTCTTACTATTAATATACTTTAAAAAAATTTAGGCTTAGTGATGCTTTGTTCAGCTATCCTAACTTCATTATTAATTTTAGCTAGTTTGATTGCTTTCTTACACCCCTTGTTACAGTTTTTATAATCCCTAAAGGCCCTTTCCGTTCCCTCTGCCTTAAAGGTTTTAAATGCCTTTTTCTTCCTTTCCATTTGCGTCTTTACATCAGAATTCGGCCACATGGGTGCGGATTTATTTTTTTTACATTTATTTCCCAAGGGTATAAATTTAGATGTGAACTGACTTAAAATCCCCTTGAACACAGTCCACTTCTGTTCAGTACCTTTACCTGATAATACATTATCCCAGTTGACATTCTGAAGAGCTGCTTTTAACCTGGGGAAATTTGCTTTCCTGAAATTAAATGTCTTTGTTAACCCAGCGCACTTTTCCTTTCGATAACAAAGTCCAAATGCCACTATTTAATGGTCACTATTCTCTATAATATACTACACTACACTATACACTGTACTATACTATACTGTACTATACACTGTACTGTACTATACTATACACTATACTATACTATAATGTACTATACTATACTATACAATACTATACTATACACTGTACTATACTATACACTATACTATACTATACTATACACTGTACTATACTATACTATATTAAACTATACACTGTACTGTACTATACTATATTGTACAATACTATACTATACTATACTGTACTATACTATACTGTACTATACTGTACTATATACTGTACTGTACTATACTATACTATACTATACTGTACTGTACTGTACTGTACTATACTATACTACACTATACTATACTGTACTGTACTGTACTATAGTATATTATATTGTACTGTACTGTGCTATACTATACTATACTGTACTATACTGTACTGTACTATACTATACTATACTATACTGTACTATACTATACTATACTATACTATACTGTACTATACTATACTGTACTATACTATACTATACTGTACTATACTATACTATACTATACTGTACTATGCTATACTGTACTGTACTATACTATAATATACTGTACTTTACTATAATGTACTGTACTGTACTGTACTATACTATACTATAATATACTATACTGAACTGTACTATACTGTACTATACTATACTGTACTGTACTATACTATACTATACTATACTAATGTATACTATACTGTACTATACTATATTATACTGTACTATACTATACTATACTATACTGTACTGTACTATACTGTACTGAACTGTACTATACTATACTATACCATACTGTACTATACTGTACTGTACTGTACTATACTGTACTGTACTATACTATGCATTATACTATACTGTACTATACTATACTGTACTATACAATACTATACTGTACTGTACTGTACTATACTATACTATATTATACTATACTATACTGTACTATACTATAATATACTATACTGTACTATACTATACTATACTGTACTGTACTATACTATACTATACTATAATAACTGTCCTATACTATATTATACTATACTATACTGTAACTGTACTATACGATACTATACACTGATACTGTACTATACTATACTATACTATACTGTACTATACTGTATATATACGTACTATACTATACTGTACTGTACTATACTATACAATACTATACTTACTATAAACTATTACTGTACTATTACTATACTATAACTATAACTGTACTGTACTATACTATACTATACCTATACTAATACTGTACTATACTATTCTATACTATACTGTACTATACTATATATACTATACTATACTGTACTGTACTATACTATACTATACTATACTGTACTATACTGTATTATACTCTACTATACTATACTGTACTGCACTATACTATACTATACTGTACTATAATGTACTGTATTGTACTATACTGTACTATACTCTACTATACTGTACTATACTGTACTGTACTGTACTATACTGAACTATATATACTACACTATACTGTATTATACTGTACTGTACTATAACTATACTATACTATACTAGTACTGTACTGTACTGTACTGTACTATACTGTACTGTACCTATATGACTGTACTATACGTATTGTACTGTACTGTACTAACTGTACTATACTGTACTGTAACTTACTGTACTATACTACTATACTATACTGTACTTGTACTGTACTATACTGTACTATAAATATTCTTATACTATAAATACTGTACTATACTGAACTATATATACTACACTATACTGTACTGTACTATCCTGTACTATACTATACTATACTATACTATAAACGATACTGTACTGTACTATACTAATACTGTACTGTACTTTACTTTACTATACTATAATTACTGTACTATACTATACTATACTATATTATACTGTACTATACTGAACTATACTATACTGTACTACTATACTGTACTGTACTATACTATACTATACTATACTGTCTATCTATACTAACTATACTATCATACTAACTAGTACTACTGTACTATACTATATGTCTATACTATACAATACTATACTATATTATCTGTACTATACTAACTATAATAACTCATATACTGTACTGTACTATACTGTACTACTAAATAACTGTACTATACTGTCCTATACTATACTGTACTATACTATACATATACTATACTACTACTATACTGTACGGTACTATACTAGTACTGTACTATACTATACAACGATAAAACGGTACTAACTGTACTGTACTGTACTGTACTATACTATATTATACTATACTATACTGTACTATACTGTACTATACTATACTATACTGTACTGTACTGTACTATACTGTACTATACTATACTATACTATACTATACTATACTATACTATACTGTACTGTACTGTACTGTACTGTACTATACTGTACTATACTATACTGTACTATACTGTACTGTACTATACTGTACTATACTGTACTATACTGTACTATACTATACTGTACTGTACTGTACTATACTGTACTATACTATACTGTACTGTACTGTACTGTACTGTACTATACTATATTATACTATACTGTACTGTACTGTACTATACTATACTGTACTATACTATACTGTACTATACTATACTATACTATACTATACTATACTGTACTGTACTGTACTATACTGTACTGCACTATACTATACTGTACTATACTGTACTATACTATACTGTACTGTACTGTACTGTACTATACTGTACTATACTGTACTGTACTATACTATACTATACTATACTATACTGTACTATACTATACTATACTGTACTGTACTGTACTGTACTGTACTGTACTATACTATACTATAGTGAACCTTGAATAAACCTTTTATCCATGCAGTTAGAATGTACAGGACTGAGAGTTACTCAATATAACACGGTATCTATACACTATGCCCACATTATTATCCTTTTATAAATAGCAAGACAGCTCATTCACAGTCCAATATTATGGATTTTTATTTTATACCAGTAAATAATTTAAATGCTGCTGTCCGTATATCTTTGCTCCTTAGACTGTAAACAATGGGGTTAAGAAAAGGTGTGACTGCCGTGTACAACAGAGAGATGGCTTTATTAAGGTTTAATGATTGATCATTGGAAGCCACCATATATTTAGCTATTAGAACCCCAAAAAACATGCAAACGACCGTTAGATGGGAGCTACAGGTGGAGAAGGCTTTCTTCCTGCCAGAGACGGAGGGGATCTTCAATATGGTGAGGGCAATGTGGACATATGTTAAAAGGATGAATAGAAAAGGAATGAGAATTATTGGAACAGACATGGCTGTTGTAGTTAATTGTAAAATTGTTGTGTTTTTACACGAAATTGCAAGAAGAGGGACAATTTCACAATATATATAATTAATTACGTTGCATCCGCAAAACTCCAAGCTCAAGACCTCCAGGATGGCGATGAAGCAGTAGAGAAAGCTTGAAAGCCAAGAAAATAAAACCAGATTGGCACGAAGATTAGGGGTCATGATTCTGATATAGTGGAGAGGGTTACAAATGGCCAGATATCGGTCATAGGACATCACTGCGAGAAGATTGCATTCAGCAGACAGAGTTGACCCATAGGCATAGACTTGAAGGAAACAGTCAGTCACGGATATGGACAGTCTCCCTCTCAATAAATTAGAAAACAAAGTGGGGGCGACGATTGTAGACAGCGAGATGTCACATATGGAGAGATTGGTCAGAAAGAAGTACAATGGAAATGAAAGGTGTTGGCTTTTCAGAAACAAAACAATGATCAGAAGGTTCCCACATGTGGTCAGAATGTACAGGACAAGGAATACAAAGTATAGGAAGAGATTTACCGTCTGAGGACCTTCAATTCCCAGCAGAATAAACTCTGTGATTTCTGTTTGGTTGGTCCTAACATGGGTACACACACCTATCATTAGAAAAGGGAAAATTGTGTTTAGTGGTAATCATTTGAAAAACTTTCTTAGTGTTATATTTTAAGGGTATCTCTACCATAGTTGTTGTCTCAATTCTGGCTGGCTCCTCCCTCCTTGCAGCCAATCAAGGCTATGACTACTGACATAAAACCCATGATTGGCTGCTGTTTCTCCTCTGCACATGCTCAAGCTAATAAAAAAAACTCATTGAGCTGAGGGAGGAGGCGGATACCTTTTTGAAGAAAGGAAAATAACTTATCATTACATATCTGGTTACAAATGCATGTAATACAGCGGTTAAAATAGCAGTTGAGTTTGCGGGCAGATAACTGACAAGTCCCGAGTTTTTTTGTTTTATGGGCGTAATTGCCCTTTAAAGGGAAACTGTGGTCTCCAGACAAATTGGGCCATCAACCATCTCTCTATGGGGTGTACAGCCCAAGATCAGAAAGATAAGGGGTGGGAGGATGACAGATGACAAAGGCTGTCCCTCCGCCTTGCCACCGGCAAGCACAGCCTCCGACTTGACAGTGTATGAAGGAAACAAGAAGTCCCTCCTCCTCCCTTCGTAATATACCAGGAGAAAAGGTAAGGGAATTTACAGACCCTACCCTCCTCATGGCCACTCCCAATTGCAGCCCGCCTGCCCCCCCCCCCCCCACTCATACCGCAGACCAATAAATCCTCCCTGCAGAAAACTGTATGAAAAGAGCCATGCGTGGGTGGGGCCACAGAGCCTGTGAGTGGACGGGACCAAGTGAGGCTGCAAGGGGGGTGAAAGGGGAGGGGCCATAGGGCTCATAAGTGGGAGGAGCCATGGGGACTGCAAGGGAAGGGGCCATGGGGGGCTTGTACGTGGAGGAGGAGACACAAGTAAGAAGGAATATCACATGGTTTCAGAGCAGGAAGTGCAGGGGATCTGATGATGCTGCTACCATATCACACATATAAATGTAAATATATTCAAAACTATGTAAAATAAATAATGAAAGTAAATTGCAAAATTACCCAGGAAAGCAATTCGTGTCAATTCACCTAAATACGTTTTTGGACCACAGTTCCCCTTTAATAAAAAGCATAGGGAGAATGCTTCAGACAGCAAATTTCCCCCAGCTGCAGCTGACTCCTTATACTTTAAGCATTTTCGAGTGATCACAGGGAAGACGGCAAACATTTTTTGACTTTGGGAGTGCTCAGAAACTAACGATAAATGGACAATACCGTCAGATCCGATCTGGCATCGTCTCTTTATCATTAGTGTGTGTACCTATCATTTGTCATTCATAAACAGATTAAATACAAGTGGCACCAATACAGAACCCTGAGGCACTCCATATAGAACTTTAACCCACATAGAGTAGCTCCATTGACAACTCCTTTCTGTAAGTGAGCAAACAACCAATTCTCTAGCTATAAACAAATTTGGTTTTTCAAGGCAAAAGTCCTTATAACGTATACATCCACTGCAATGTCTGAATCTAAATTCTAATTCACTCTTCATAAAAACCAAGTAAGTTTGACAAAATACATTTTTCATGAAACCATATTTCTTCTTATATGGTCAGTCTTTAGACTAAGGGGTATATTTACAAACGATCGCTATTTTCGCCATTTCGCTATTACAGGACATTGCCATAACAAATAGCGCTATTTTCGCCTTATATAAACTGCTAGATTTCGCTTTTGCGGAAAAGTATCGCTGTGGCAAATGCTGGAAAATAGTCTAATGCCCCCCTGGGTACTTCACAGTGAAACGATACCTTCCATGGACCCATTGGCAGGCTTCCATGGACTCAATGGCTGAACTTAACGCAATTAAAAACTTTCCACCATTTTATAAATATGCTTGATCGGTAACAGCCGCGATTTATGGCGAAAAGCAAAAAGTAGCGGTAATGACTTTCGCCACTGGTTATCACTGCTTTATAAATAGCGAAAAGTATCTTCCCCACCACTGATGTTAAACAATGCAGGTGCAGACCTATTTTTTAATTAAATGACACTATATCATGATCACTATTCCCTATATTAAATGACACTATATCAACTACAGTATATGTATTAATACCAGTAATTCTCAATATTATATAGTAGCCCTGGATCAACCAGAACTACAGTAAATGTATTAATACCGACAATTCTCAATATGTTTTAGTTTTAAAATCTAGACCACTTTTAAAGCTATTCAATGAACTTGCCATTACCACATCTGCTGGAAGACAGTTCCACAGTTTCACCGTTCTCACTGTAAAGAAACCTTTCCTAACCTGAAGATGAAACTTCTTTTCTTCCAATCGTAAAGGATGTCCATGTGTCCTCTGATATGACCTATTAGTGAACAGTACACCAAAGAGTTTATTGTATGGCCCATTAATATATTTATATAAAGTGATCATATCCCCACTCAAACATCACTTCTTTAATGTAAACAGTCCTAACTTGTCTAATCTGCCTGCATATTCAAGCCCCTCGATTCCCTTTATTATTTTAGTTGCCCCTCTCTGAACTGCTTCCATTTGTAAGATGTCCCTTTTGTATATGGGATTCCAAAACTGCACCACATATTCCAAATGAGGCCATATCAGTGCCTTGTAAAGAGGGAGAATATTTTACTCTCTTGAATGTATTCCCCTCTTTATACAAGACAATATCTTGCTAGCTCTAGCCTTGACTGTCTGGCATTGTTTGCTACAGCTAAGTCTGTTATCTACCAGAACCCCCAAATCTTTTTCCATTAGAGATTCACTTAACACAGAGTTATTTGTGGTGTAGGTGGCACCAGGATTGTTAAATCCCAAATGCATCACCTTACATTTATCAACATTGAATCTCCCATTCTGCCATTCTGCTGCCCATTCTGATAATCTATCTATGTCAACTTGCAGCACTTGCACATCATTTGAAGTTTCCAAAGTTCTGCATAGTTTAGTGTCATCAGCAAACACAGAGACCTTGCACTCAATGCCCCCTTTTAAGTCATGTATAAACAGATTAAACAGAAGTTGCCCCAGTACAGAACCCTGAGACACTCCACTTACAACTTTAGCCCACATAGATGTAGCTCCATTGACCACCACTTCCTGTTTGCGATCCCATAACCAATTCATTTCCTCTAGGAACAAGATGAAACAGGAAGCTGAATCAGATGAAGTAACAGTGGCACTACCTGGAGGAGGGTTTAAATAGACCAGCAGGACATGATGGTTAAAAATGTTATGATAAATTTTCAGTCGACCATACCATTGTGTCTGTTTACAGTAAGTTTGCCATTCATGCATTCCAGTGCCATGTAAACAGGCCTTACTCTAGGCTCTGGGGACCTTCTCTTATCCTTCTACCAAAACCAGTTTTCATTTCCAAAAGTTAAGGAATTGCTAAAGGGTTAGGCGCCACAACAGAACATTTCTCTCTTAATTTTTGTCAGATACACAATTTTTTTTCAGGATATTTTGGGAGCACCGAGATTTTTTTTCTAGCTTTTTCTATTCTACTTTTATGAGTTGTAATAAATATCTGTTATTTTGTTCTACATGGGTACATTGCTTATAAGCCATGATTCTCACTCTGAAACTAGAAAGGCAGCAAGAAATAAAAAAGAGGTGTTACGTCCAATAAAATAAAACCATTAATTGGAATGTTGTTGTATCGGATAGCTGTTAACTGCCAAGTTCTCCCAGAGGTACTTTACATTGTAGAATCAAATATGGAACTAGGCAATGCAAAAGTGATGATAGAAACTTTATTATGGAACTTGCCTGCAATGCTTTTCCTGTGAGGCACATCTGAAGATATCAAATGAGGGGTCCAAGGGTCAAACCACTTACTAAATGAATTACAAGGATTCACCCCATTCCATTCTTGGTCCCTACCAAGATCCATTTTCACTGTTTGTTTTGCATCCATAGTAACAGTGGGGGGCTAAAAGATAAACAAATCATTTAACACTTTCAGTGTCGAAAGCAGTGTACATCTCCATCTCTGTGTACATGTCATGTCTATATACAGCAGATGTCTGAGCACATACTTGAGTACAAACAAATATAGAATCTTGGAATTTGGTTCAGAGCATATTTGGCCTATTTACAAGTATGAAATATCTGTGTGCTAAAAGATTGACATTTTTTATTAATTGATTTTTTTTTTTCTGGTCGAAAACCTCGAAAGGAAGTTGCAAGTCTTTAATAGAGAACCACAAACATAAAAATGATGTTTGTGGGTCATTATTAAACATTTGGAGTGTGACTCTCTCATCTTGTTGGCTTATTGCTGCATCAAGAGTAAGTAAAAAAGGCAACATTTAGGGCCCACAATCAGCCCTTTGTCAAGCATGTTTGCTCTGAACCAACGTCTGGACCCCTCTAAATTATGAATTTTACAGTTATAGACTTTTTTGGGTGAGGCAGTGGAACCCATATCAGAGGGTGCCAGGGATATTAATGGGAGATTTCGGTACAATCTTTTTATTTTTGAATCTTGTTGGTTTATGATATTCCTATACTCCTAGGGAAGGGGGTTTGAGACGTCTGTACCCATCCAGGTGTGCTGTGCATTTGGGACTGTTTTCTCACGATTGATCTAGAGGAAGGATTAATAATAACTAAAAATATCTAATTTTTAGCAGAAGGGGAAAACATTCCTATCACTAGATCAACTTACAGATGGCCGAACTTGCTGAAATCTGTTCCACTTGCACTTTTGGGGATTTTGAAAAGCCACAAGGGAACACACTGACGTCAACTGGAGTTAAAAAAGCTGAAAGTTCCACCTAAAATAAAGGTGTAAATAGCAATGGTAACTTACTCTAAATGGCTGGACATGAAAAATGGCCTAGGGAACACATATTATATCAATGTCCAAAATCCCCCAAAACACCATTCAGTACCGGAAAAATCACAAGCTTCCTGCTTTGGCATTCCGTGTAGTATTTTTTATTATATTTCTTGAAATTTAATCAAAAATAGTTTTGCGATTCAGAAAAATCCGAAAAAGAAATCTGCAAAGTCTGGGTGGATCCATGAAATCCACTTTGGAACCAGATACGGGTTTGGGTCCATCTCTTCTCTCTACCCAATAAATCTACCAGTACCATTTTTTTCTGGAAGGAAGATCCAGAGCGTTATTCTTAATAGGCACCTGAACTGAATGTATTAATCATAAGGGTTGTTATATATTGGTAAACAACCACCCAACTTTTTTTTTATGGCAAGTGCCTCTGGCACCAATGTTAATATTGAAAACTTTTTTTGTTGTTTTTTTTATAACCAAGCTTTTCCTTTCCCTATATATGCCGAATGATTCTGATTATCTCATAATATTGATTACTAAAATAAGTGGAAACCACTTCTTGCCCATAACCACTGCTTACAATAGAATCCTATGATAGGAGGTAAGTTATCTCCATAATCAACTACAGGGGCTGCAGTAGAGTTGATTCTAGAGTTGGACACAGAATCAAAACTGGGATTAGCTTTTATAATATCCTTAGAAATCAGATCTCGTCTCTCTCTACATAATGCCTTCTGAAAAGCAGCAATCAAGCTCTACATTGAGTATTTTAGATCTAGCAACCTGTCCCTAAGGGAACAAGATTGGGAGACAAAGTCTAGGGCAGTTTTTTCTAAGCCGAAAGAACTGTCCATAGGGGATACCTCTAAAACAGCTAGAGGGATGGCAAGAAGTGGCATGAAGGATGGTATTTCCGGCACTTTCTTTACGATACACAGTGGTGTTAATAATACTGTTTGAATGCCTAATGGTAATATCTAAGAAATTGAGTGAATCTCCCCTGAATTTATATGTAAATTTTAGGTTGAGATAATTTATTTTAACAAACTATAGTTCCGATTCTTAACATAATCCTAATAGATCATGTATGTAGGGTCTTTAAAGCGCCACGCATTTATACAATTCTGACAAAAATGTCGGCCCCATCATAGTCTCCTCCCATCATCCCATATACAGATTTGCATACATGGGGGCAAATTTCGCCCCCTTTGCAGCCCCTTGTATTTGAAGAAAATAAACCCATTCAAATGCAAAAAAAAAATTGTGATTTAAGTGGCCTAGTTTAAGTACATATCCACAATGTACATATCCACAATGTATACCAGGGCATGCTGGGAAGGTACTGTGAGTGAGGAAGGGAAGTTATCTTAGATTTGCACCTCTTTCCTAAACTGGAACAGACAGACAGGTTAGGTAACACTGTTAAGAAGGTTGAAAAGAGACACACAAATCCATCAAGTTCATCAGGGAAACTGAAGGGCTTTTTTTTAAACCAGCTCCTTTATGAGCTGAAATGGAAAAATTAATGAGAAGCTCCATTTCTAGCAAAACATTAATGGATAAAATGCTGAGCTGGTTTATCTACCTCGTCTAACCTTCAATGTAAACTCATTATTACTGATGCATTTAGTTGTCTCTGTCTGTTCCAGGAAAAAGGAGAACTGGACATGAATGGGGGACAGAACACTTTAACATTTGTTTTATTCAATATTGTCCATCATACACCAATAGTCTCTAATGCTCTGGTTACTGGGCAGAAAAACATATAGATATAGATAAACTTTGGATAACTTTACTTTGAAGTTAAATGGGGTGGGTGGGACAATAGAACAGCAGGGGATCTATAAAATGCAAAGATAGATAAATAGATAGTGAATAGATAGATTAGATAGAGAGAGAAAGAGAGATGGGCATATTAGATAGATCAATAGATAGAGATATAGAGAAATAGTGAATAGATAGATTAGATCGATTATGTATAGGTAGATAGGATTGATAATGGATATAGGTAGAAAGACAATGGATGGATAGATAGATAGATAGATAGATAGATAGATAGATAGATAGATAGATCTGGTGGGGAAAAAAGCAAAAATAATGCCCCTTTATAAATATGTCCCTCAGACCTCCATTTCTTTATTTATTGGTAAATAAAGAAAATCGGAACATGTCCACCCTTTCCAACCACTTTTGATATTTTATAGGTATTGGTCTCCCAGCCCCAACCGCAATAACCTTATATCCAGAAACTCCCCCGATAGTTACTTACCTTCCCTCTTTCCCCCACCGCACAATCCCGGGCCCTCTGCTTGCAAATAACTGCAAGCAGGGAGCGGGATCGGCAGTCTGTGGTTGGCAGACGCGGCTGCCATGTCTGTGATTGGCGGACGCGGCTGCCACATCTGTGATTGGCGCACGTGGCTGCCACGTCTGTGTTTGGCGGACACGGCGACAATGTCTGTGATTGGTAGATGCGGCTGCCACGTCTGTTTGGCGGACACGGCTGCCACGTTTGTGATTGGCGGACGCGGCTGCCACGTCTGTGTTTGGCGGACACGGCTACAATGTCTGTGATTGGCAGACGCGGCTGTCACGTCTTTGATTGGCGGACGCAGCTGCCACGTCTGTGATTGGCGGACGCAGATGGTTATTGAGGTTGGGATTGGGGGACCAATAAGGGTTTGGACTACAGTATATGTATTAATACCAGTAATTCTCAATATTATATAGTAGCCCTGGATCAACCAGAACTACAGTAAATGTATTAATACCGACAATTCTCAATATGTTTTAGTTTTAAAATCTAGACCACTTTTAAAGCTATTCAATGAACTTGCCATTACCACATCTGCTGGAAGACAGTTCCACAGTTTCACCGTTCTCACTGTAAAGAAACCTTTCCTAACCTGAAGATGAAACTTCTTTTCTTCCAATCGTAAAGGATGTCCATGTGTCCTCTGATATGACCTATTAGTGAACAGTACACCAAAGAGTTTATTGTATGGCCCATTAATATATTTATATAAAGTGATCATATCCCCACTCAAACATCACTTCTTTAATGTAAACAGTCCTAACTTGTCTAATCTGCCTGCATATTCAAGCCCCTCGATTCCCTTTATTATTTTAGTTGCCCCTCTCTGAACTGCTTCCATTTGTAAGATGTCCCTTTTGTATATGGGATTCCAAAACTGCACCACATATTCCAAATGAGGCCATATCAGTGCCTTGTAAAGAGGGAGAATATTTTACTCTCTTGAATGTATTCCCCTCTTTATACAAGACAATATCTTGCTAGCTCTAGCCTTGACTGTCTGGCATTGTTTGCTACAGCTAAGTCTGTTATCTACCAGAACCCCCAAATCTTTTTCCATTAGAGATTCACTTAACACAGAGTTATTTGTGGTGTAGGTGGCACCAGGATTGTTAAATCCCAAATGCATCACCTTACATTTATCAACATTGAATCTCCCATTCTGCCATTCTGCTGCCCATTCTGATAATCTATCTATGTCAACTTGCAGCACTTGCACATCATTTGAAGTTTCCAAAGTTCTGCATAGTTTAGTGTCATCAGCAAACACAGAGACCTTGCACTCAATGCCCCCTTTTAAGTCATGTATAAACAGATTAAACAGAAGTTGCCCCAGTACAGAACCCTGAGACACTCCACTTACAACTTTAGCCCACATAGATGTAGCTCCATTGACCACCACTTCCTGTTTGCGATCCCATAACCAATTCATTTCCTCTAGGAACAAGATGAAACAGGAAGCTGAATCAGATGAAGTAACAGTGGCACTACCTGGAGGAGGGTTTAAATAGACCAGCAGGACATGATGGTTAAAAATGTTATGATAAATTTTCAGTCGACCATACCATTGTGTCTGTTTACAGTAAGTTTGCCATTCATGCATTCCAGTGCCATGTAAACAGGCCTTACTCTAGGCTCTGGGGACCTTCTCTTATCCTTCTACCAAAACCAGTTTTCATTTCCAAAAGTTAAGGAATTGCTAAAGGGTTAGGCGCCACAACAGAACATTTCTCTCTTAATTTTTGTCAGATACACAATTTTTTTTCAGGATATTTTGGGAGCACCGAGATTTTTTTTCTAGCTTTTTCTATTCTACTTTTATGAGTTGTAATAAATATCTGTTATTTTGTTCTACATGGGTACATTGCTTATAAGCCATGATTCTCACTCTGAAACTAGAAAGGCAGCAAGAAATAAAAAAGAGGTGTTACGTCCAATAAAATAAAACCATTAATTGGAATGTTGTTGTATCGGATAGCTGTTAACTGCCAAGTTCTCCCAGAGGTACTTTACATTGTAGAATCAAATATGGAACTAGGCAATGCAAAAGTGATGATAGAAACTTTATTATGGAACTTGCCTGCAATGCTTTTCCTGTGAGGCACATCTGAAGATATCAAATGAGGGGTCCAAGGGTCAAACCACTTACTAAATGAATTACAAGGATTCACCCCATTCCATTCTTGGTCCCTACCAAGATCCATTTTCACTGTTTGTTTTGCATCCATAGTAACAGTGGGGGGCTAAAAGATAAACAAATCATTTAACACTTTCAGTGTCGAAAGCAGTGTACATCTCCATCTCTGTGTACATGTCATGTCTATATACAGCAGATGTCTGAGCACATACTTGAGTACAAACAAATATAGAATCTTGGAATTTGGTTCAGAGCATATTTGGCCTATTTACAAGTATGAAATATCTGTGTGCTAAAAGATTGACATTTTTTATTAATTGATTTTTTTTTTTCTGGTCGAAAACCTCGAAAGGAAGTTGCAAGTCTTTAATAGAGAACCACAAACATAAAAATGATGTTTGTGGGTCATTATTAAACATTTGGAGTGTGACTCTCTCATCTTGTTGGCTTATTGCTGCATCAAGAGTAAGTAAAAAAGGCAACATTTAGGGCCCACAATCAGCCCTTTGTCAAGCATGTTTGCTCTGAACCAACGTCTGGACCCCTCTAAATTATGAATTTTACAGTTATAGACTTTTTTGGGTGAGGCAGTGGAACCCATATCAGAGGGTGCCAGGGATATTAATGGGAGATTTCGGTACAATCTTTTTATTTTTGAATCTTGTTGGTTTATGATATTCCTATACTCCTAGGGAAGGGGGTTTGAGACGTCTGTACCCATCCAGGTGTGCTGTGCATTTGGGACTGTTTTCTCACGATTGATCTAGAGGAAGGATTAATAATAACTAAAAATATCTAATTTTTAGCAGAAGGGGAAAACATTCCTATCACTAGATCAACTTACAGATGGCCGAACTTGCTGAAATCTGTTCCACTTGCACTTTTGGGGATTTTGAAAAGCCACAAGGGAACACACTGACGTCAACTGGAGTTAAAAAAGCTGAAAGTTCCACCTAAAATAAAGGTGTAAATAGCAATGGTAACTTACTCTAAATGGCTGGACATGAAAAATGGCCTAGGGAACACATATTATATCAATGTCCAAAATCCCCCAAAACACCATTCAGTACCGGAAAAATCACAAGCTTCCTGCTTTGGCATTCCGTGTAGTATTTTTTATTATATTTCTTGAAATTTAATCAAAAATAGTTTTGCGATTCAGAAAAATCCGAAAAAGAAATCTGCAAAGTCTGGGTGGATCCATGAAATCCACTTTGGAACCAGATACGGGTTTGGGTCCATCTCTTCTCTCTACCCAATAAATCTACCAGTACCATTTTTTTCTGGAAGGAAGATCCAGAGCGTTATTCTTAATAGGCACCTGAACTGAATGTATTAATCATAAGGGTTGTTATATATTGGTAAACAACCACCCAACTTTTTTTTTATGGCAAGTGCCTCTGGCACCAATGTTAATATTGAAAACTTTTTTTGTTGTTTTTTTTATAACCAAGCTTTTCCTTTCCCTATATATGCCGAATGATTCTGATTATCTCATAATATTGATTACTAAAATAAGTGGAAACCACTTCTTGCCCATAACCACTGCTTACAATAGAATCCTATGATAGGAGGTAAGTTATCTCCATAATCAACTACAGGGGCTGCAGTAGAGTTGATTCTAGAGTTGGACACAGAATCAAAACTGGGATTAGCTTTTATAATATCCTTAGAAATCAGATCTCGTCTCTCTCTACATAATGCCTTCTGAAAAGCAGCAATCAAGCTCTACATTGAGTATTTTAGATCTAGCAACCTGTCCCTAAGGGAACAAGATTGGGAGACAAAGTCTAGGGCAGTTTTTTCTAAGCCGAAAGAACTGTCCATAGGGGATACCTCTAAAACAGCTAGAGGGATGGCAAGAAGTGGCATGAAGGATGGTATTTCCGGCACTTTCTTTACGATACACAGTGGTGTTAATAATACTGTTTGAATGCCTAATGGTAATATCTAAGAAATTGAGTGAATCTCCCCTGAATTTATATGTAAATTTTAGGTTGAGATAATTTATTTTAACAAACTATAGTTCCGATTCTTAACATAATCCTAATAGATCATGTATGTAGGGTCTTTAAAGCGCCACGCATTTATACAATTCTGACAAAAATGTCGGCCCCATCATAGTCTCCTCCCATCATCCCATATACAGATTTGCATACATGGGGGCAAATTTCGCCCCCTTTGCAGCCCCTTGTATTTGAAGAAAATAAACCCATTCAAATGCAAAAAAAAAATTGTGATTTAAGTGGCCTAGTTTAAGTACATATCCACAATGTACATATCCACAATGTATACCAGGGCATGCTGGGAAGGTACTGTGAGTGAGGAAGGGAAGTTATCTTAGATTTGCACCTCTTTCCTAAACTGGAACAGACAGACAGGTTAGGTAACACTGTTAAGAAGGTTGAAAAGAGACACACAAATCCATCAAGTTCATCAGGGAAACTGAAGGGCTTTTTTTTAAACCAGCTCCTTTATGAGCTGAAATGGAAAAATTAATGAGAAGCTCCATTTCTAGCAAAACATTAATGGATAAAATGCTGAGCTGGTTTATCTACCTCGTCTAACCTTCAATGTAAACTCATTATTACTGATGCATTTAGTTGTCTCTGTCTGTTCCAGGAAAAAGGAGAACTGGACATGAATGGGGGACAGAACACTTTAACATTTGTTTTATTCAATATTGTCCATCATACACCAATAGTCTCTAATGCTCTGGTTACTGGGCAGAAAAACATATAGATATAGATAAACTTTGGATAACTTTACTTTGAAGTTAAATGGGGTGGGTGGGACAATAGAACAGCAGGGGATCTATAAAATGCAAAGATAGATAAATAGATAGTGAATAGATAGATTAGATAGAGAGAGAAAGAGAGATGGGCATATTAGATAGATCAATAGATAGAGATATAGAGAAATAGTGAATAGATAGATTAGATCGATTATGTATAGGTAGATAGGATTGATAATGGATATAGGTAGAAAGACAATGGATGGATAGATAGATAGATAGATAGATAGATAGATAGATAGATAGATAGATAGATAGATAGATAGATAGATAGATAGATAGATAGATAGATAGATAGATAGATGGATGGATGAATAGATAGATAAATAGAGATAGAAAAATAGATGATAGATAGATAGAGATATAGAGAAATAGTGAATAGATAGTTTAGATCTATAATGTATAGATAGGATTGATAATAGACAGACGGTGGATAGATAGATTTGTTAAATTAGATAGATGAATAGATATATAGAGAGATATCAGATAGAGAGATAGATAGATAGATAGATAGCAGAGATAGATAGATAGATAGATAGATAGATGATAGATAGATAGATAGATAGATAGATGATAAATAGATAGATGATAGATAGATAGATAGATAGATAGATAGATAGATAGATAGATAGATAGATAAAGCCACAATCATATAGGACAGAAAGAATGCAGTTGGCAATAAGCATAACCACACGTGACAAGCAGTCACAGTCGATGTTGAAATCTGAGAGAGATTAGATTACATTAGGCTGGGGACACCCGGGCCAACTACTGCTCGGTATTTTCTACCGGTAGATATATTGCTGCGTAGTCTGTCTGTAGAAATGAAAGATGTACAGATAATACAGTATTCCAATCCTAAACCTGATCTTGCACATTAAAATATTTTACTGTAAAGGATGTTAAATACTGGTATATTAAAATAGACAAGATCAGGTGAAAATAACTAATCCATTTGTAACCGCATTTTGTTTAAAAAAAATTGTCTAAAAAATTGTGTGGATAATTTGGTGAAATATTACACCAGGCAGTCAGTCGGCACAAAATGTTCTTGTATACAGTATACCCAGAATAGATTGACAGTGGATTTTAATACTTTTCTGGGGAGTGAAAAAATTTCAATCAAGATAATCCCAATTTTTAAATAAATATATCAAAACCATCTAGGTAACCGTGATATACAACCTGAGCTATGCAATCTTGGGTTAGCATAGGATTTGCACTGATTTTGGAAAATTAGTGCTCCTTTTGTGTTAAATGATGCACTAGTATTTGCCACTAAATTTAAAGGGCAACTATAGTGAAAAAAAAACTTGACCCCTCCCTTCCAGAGCTAGACTGCAAGCAGTCAAAGTGTGGAATAAAGTAGCAATATGCTGAAGGGAGGGGGCAGAGGGGGAGAGAGGAGGACAAGTGGTGCTGAGATTCTTTACAAGTAAGTTACTGAACTCTGCCTGTTCTCTAACTTTGCTAATTGTTATTTACTTTTTACCTAAAGTTCATATCTCTCCCCCTGCTTAGCTGAGATCATAATCACTGAAGAGAGAGTCAGTGTAACAGCAGCTTGTAGTGAGACCTTCACAAACACAGTGACACTGCTTGTTGCCCTGTTACATTTCAGTTGCTTTAGTCTATATATTTCATAGATTGCACTGTGTGTCTTGTTTGGTATATAGTCTGTATTACTATATTATATATACTGTATTAGTGTATTATTATATATACTGTATGTCTTGTTTGGTATATAGTCTGTATTACTGTATTATATATACTGTATTAGTGTTCCATTTGAGTCACTGGTTTTGTATGTATATAAGATTTTTTTGGGGGGGAGGGGCTGTTTTATAGTGTGTTATGCTCATATTGCTGGGTTAATGGTTTATTGATTGTGTTTAGCACTACAGCATTTGACTATATGTTGCACATGGTACATATAGTGTGGGTGAGAGAGTGTGTGACAGTACTGCAGGGGAGCTTTGGATTGTGTGGGTGTGTGCCTATGATTGACAGATGAGGTGTAGCAGCTCCTACAAATCACAGCATATTCAAAGGCTTATATCTCGGGGACTATGTAGAATTTAAAGAAACTAAAGGTACCCTGGTGGATGGGATGACTTATAGGATACATTAGAAGAAATTAAAAAAAAACAATTTTCTCACTATAATTGCCCTTTAATGTAGATTTAATGAGGCCATGAAACTCCCACAACCTGACATACCTTGCTTTTTCCACTCCTGCACAGCAGTAACAGTTACAGCATCATAGGAGCACAGAAAAGTAAGCAGCACTGGGGAGCAATATTGCATCTCTTTGAAAGTTGTTATTGTGTGGACAGGATACAGCAGATTGGGGAGAGAGTAATTAAAGGCTCAGTGGTTAGCACTGATGCCTTTCAGCGCTGAGGTCCTGAGTTCGATTCCACCCTTGGACACATCTGCAAGGGGTTTGTATGTTCTCCCCGTGCTTGTGTGGGTTTCCTCCAGGCACTCAGGTTTCCCCTACAATAATAAAAACATACTGATAGGTTGTATGTGTCAAATAAAGCTTAGATTGTAAGCTCTTCGGGACAGGGCCTGATGTGAATGTATCCATGTAATTGTAAAGCGCTATGGAAGATGTTGGTGCTAAATAAATTCACAATAACAATAATATGCTGTTAAGGCTGTAATACAGCATTTCCCACCCCGGGTCCCTTTCATGAAAAGTGTGGACCAGTAGGCATAGGATGGCAATTCATCTAAGCAAGCAATTCATATTGGTATAATAACACATAAATTAGCTTTACTATAACCAAACTTAATATGTTTTACTTCTAGTAAACATGTATCAAACCCCAAACACTTTTTTTCTTAGAATATTTGGATTTTGTGGATTTTGTTTTCTGTACAAAGAGGGAAGGTCAGAGAATTCTAATCACCAGATATACTGTCTAATTCAAACAGCAAGCGGCTTAAAAATGTGCGTCATTTGGCTTGGTCTCACTTTGCTCTTGCCCAGATTAAGAGGAAGATGGGTACGAATGAGCTTAAAGCTGAAATTACAGCTAAAGGAGAGGAAAATATTTCAGACCAGTAGCTGCAGATGAGGCTATGATTTAGTGTCATAACTTTTACAGATACAAAGGTGAACCCAAGGAGATACAAAGAGATTGTGAGTATGTAGAACCAGCAGGAAAGAAGCTATAAAGAAGCTAGCGGAGGTCACCATGTTTTCACAGAATATTAAAGGGCATCTTCGCTATCTTCCCTATAAAAACGTTTTACTTAAGGTTAAACAACCCACTTTTACAATACTTACCTTCCTCTCCTCAGAAAGTCCGTCAGTCCCTTGACGCTCTCTGGTGCATCCTTTACAGCTTTGGGAGCTCTAAGTGAGTGTACACAGTCATAAAGCAGGTGAGCGTACACAGCCATAAAGCAAGTGAGCAGTGCAATTATCGTAAGTCATTGGCCCTAACATCACCGTCACAGCATTGACCGAAAGCTGCAACCCAGAAGAGAGACAGAGAGTGGTGAGGGACCAGTGGAATTTAGGGTTAGATTCCTGGTTTTAGGAACACAGGAAAGAAAGGTAAGTTTTATAGGGGGTACACTAGCCCTTTAAGTGTAGTAATCCAAACAGTTATTTGTTCCCTGCAACACCAATCATATTTTCACATTTTGTACTCTGTGCATACATGAATTAAATATGTAATTAGCCTTGTGTATCCTAAACAGATTATAATAGTTGAGATTGCTGAACCGGAATGGTAGGACATTCCCACAGAGGTGACTACATTTGCACTGTAATATTAGGATAGGGTAATGTGTTTGTACCCAAGTATTAAAACTCCCCAACCTGTTTTATAAATAAGAAAAAAAGTAATGTTGGAACTGATATTCCTCTTTTCCCTTTTAATCTTGGGAAGAACTCACCATTATATCGGGGTTTTCCCCCATCTTATGTACTTAACAAGAGCTGTAAATATCCCAGACCCACCTGCTTGCGCATGTAACGTGACATCATTCAACCGACAGGTCTGGTCTTACCCCCAAACACTGATTGGTGTGCTCTGCAGGTGGGCTGGGGGGTGGAGTTACACATAGCAGGGTTGACGATTCTTTAAAGAATTGGGAGGTTGCTAGCTCTAAATATGCTGCAAGTATTTGTAAAAAAGAGGTAAAGGCTCCTGATCATGCCCCAGTACGATCCTCATTTTTGCTTTGAAATCTAAATGTAATATAGGAATATCCTTTCCTACTTCCCTTAATTGAATTTCTTTATTTTAATTTTATTTTTGAAATTTGGGTATAGATGTCCTTTAACCATTGGCAAGATTTTTCTGGTGGGATGCCTTTAGACAGAAAAATCAGCTACAGGTTTTAGGTAGGAAACCATTCTGTACAGAAACATGTACAGTATCTTTGCCTGCAGGTAATTATTTTGTGTGTAATGCTAAAACAGAGCTGTTGATATGTAGACAGACTTCTGGTGTCTGGATTCTCCCTTGTTTCTTGTAATTTTTTTACAGTATGTTATTAGTATGGTTTGGCTTGACTCTATGTGGAAGTTTTGAAGTGACTCACATTGGCTGTTTTCCTAGAAGCTGCTGGCAGCCATGTCCATAACAACAAGTCAATCTATATCTGTATTAATCAAGGGTCCTTCAAAAAGCAAATAATGTTACAGATTTCTGGAAAGAAATATATTAAAGGAGAATAAAATTCTATTATTAAATTAAAATCAAGTGATTCCCCGTGCAATGAGGACCCTCAGAAATGCTATCATTTCCCTAAAAATGTATACATTTCTGGCTGCTGCTCCTCTTCTTCTTCTTCCCAAGGTCCTTTGCTTCTGATAACACCTCTCTTTGAGCCAAATGTTTATTTGGCACCAGTCCCATACTTTTGAATGGGATGTCACCAACAGCAAAGGACTATGGGAAACACAGATAAAGGAAGAATCAATTATTACAGTGGTTTTAAAGGAATTTTAGATTTTTCAAAATGTAAAAATTCTAGCAGATCTAAATGCATCCAATCTACTGCGCATGCAAGATCACTGGAGCAGGTACTGTATAATTGTTTGTCTTGTAGATCCCACTGTTTCCTGCATGTAGGAAAACTGGATTTAAAAAAAAATGATTTGGACTGTATAATGACACTAAAGTTCTGTAAAGTGACACTAAAGTTCTGAAAAAAGGATTGGCATTTGGTGCTTTAGCAATTGGCTCTGGAGGTTTATATTTTATTATATCTAAAGGAAACAGCTAGTCCATATATATAGTGAGTTACATTACACAGATTTATTCCTTAATATTCACTCATTGTGATGACTGACAATATCACTGGGAATGTTTTTGGTGCCAATTCTATGTATTAGTTGAGGTCAAATCCTATGTGAGAGATTTAAGCAATAGGGTGGATTAAAGAACTCCAATGCAGATTACAAGAAGATGCTCCTTTCTAGTTAATAATACTCATTATCCCCAAGATTCTTTTATGTTGAAAAAAAGATTAGGAGCAGACCAAGCAGTTAAAGCCAGTTTGGTTGGTACAAGGTTTTGGGGTTTTGTAGAAAGCAGGATCTTGGAGAAAAGTTTAGTTTGGTAGTTTTGTCAATTTCTATCAGTGCCTTTTTCTCCATGATAAGATTAAACAGTCAACAATAAGGGTGCAAATATATGTAAATATAATTTAGACCATAATAATTAGACCATAATATAATTTAACTATCTCCTGTACAGACCTCCCACTCACATTGGCTCCTCTCGCCTTAAACCTTTTTCGCTTGTAGCTCCCATCTTCTGGGATTCTATTTACCTTTCTCTTTGTCAAGAAACCTCAATAAACACATTTAAATCTAACCTCTCGTCCTATCTGTGAGCACAGCACAGGATTGTTGACACTGCACCAGTTATGACAATGGCACTTCTACCCTTTCCTATGTATCGGTATGTTACCCATCTAATTAGATTGTAAGCTCTATGGGGCAGGGACATCTTTACTCATGCTACATGTTTCAAGCACTTGTATATTTTATGATGCACATACTTATTTATATATTTATAGTAAATCATTTATTATGTATTTATTTTTTTATTCTGAACTGAGAGATCCAGTCGGATGACTAGCGAAACGTCTTCAGGAACTAAACTTCAAGTCCAGTTGATCTAATTGAATCCAACAGATACATTTATTATGTATTTATTTATTGTCCCCCTTGTACGGCTTTTTTAATTCTAATATTGTACAGCTCTGCGTCCCCAAGTGGCGCTATATAAATAAACATAAACACACATTAGACCTACTGAAAAGATTTTAAAAACCCAAATTGCGGTGTGGCTTAGCCCTTAAAGAGCCCTGGGTTGTGTTTTCTTGCGTATGTAACTGTTACTTTATTATGTGGTGTGGTTGCAGATTTGTCAGGATTTATGAGTAATCCTCGTCTACCAGATAAATATGAATAAATCCTTTCTTCTTAGAAAGACAATGACATTTTGTATTGTTAGCAAAGCATCGATATTGGCACAGCCTGTGCTCCATATTGTACTATCATCTACAGTTCTCAGGAAATAATGACAGATGTACGGATAGGGATGATCCAATATACTGTATGGCAAATTAAAAAAAATCACTGACCTTTTTATGTAAAATTTATATATGCAGCACTAGTTTCATATTCATAGGTAGTAAATAATATTTCATTCATAAATAAAAATATTTTTACAGGAAAAATAAAGTCTTATAAAATAATGTCAAAATTAAATGCTATGGGATGTATGTAATAAGAGGTACACTGTTGTAGTAATCTGCAGCAAATAACCAGATGCTATCTAAGTGCATCAGTAAAAAGCCAATAACTGATTGGTTTCGGGACAGGTAAATAAAGTAATATGGAATTTGAGGTTAAATAAAGATATACGTCCATCCAGTCCAACCTACTTAGAAATATCCACATTTCTTGCCTAACTGTTGATCCAGAGGCAAAAGAAAAACCACCAGAATTATGATGGGGGGAAAATTATTTCCTGACTCCAAGTGGCAATCGGAAATATCCCTGGATCAACTCTACTTTATGCATCAAACTGTTTGTTATTACTATTATTGTGGATGCCATTTCCTGTAGCGCTTTAAAAAACATGGATACATTTACATCAGGCCCTGGCTCGAAGAGCTTACAATTTAATAATTTTATGTAAAATACAACCTATCAGTATGTCTCTATGATTGCGGGGGAAAACGGAGTGCCCGGAGGAAACCCACGCAAGCACAGGGAGAACATACAAACTCCTTGCAGATGTGTCCAAGGGTGGAATCGAACTCAGGGCTTCAGAGGATCTTGCTAAGAAGATGAGAAGGAGCACTTCCAATAACAAGGTAAATTATTATAAATATACACAGTATGTTTATTAATAAATATAAAAATTCAGGTGCTCGTTACATGGTGAAATCACCTGAACTTAATTTATTAATAGTTTTGTTTGTTCTTTTAAGTGGGTTTTGGGGGTTTGTGACAATCAATTAAATAAATGGTAAATTAATTGAACAATGGTAGGTAAGTTATCGCTCCTTTACCTCCCGTTCTTCTATTAATGCAGTAAAGGATTCACCTTTAAGAATTCACATTCTTAATGAACTATTCCTTTAACTACATAGGGAAGCAGAGCACGTTGGGAGTTTTATGGGGGAATTCACAGAGAAGTGCTGCAGCCACGCAGCGCTCCTTTCTGTCCTTAACGTCGTGCTAACCAATTTACAATGTTAAGTCTCGCTTTGCGGTGGCAGCCCCGGAAGAGGCACTCGTGCAGCCGTCACAAAGCGATTTACCAGAGGCTGTGCGGCCCTGGGTGAAACTCACCTGCACCTAAATATTAAATGCCAGCTATAGATACCGTTAAATACTTACACGCTAAGACCCGTGCAGCCTCTGGTAAATCACTTTGCGACGGCTGCGCAAGTGCCTCTTTCGGCACTCACGCAGCCAACGCAAATCGAGGCTTATGATCGCGCTTACCGACTGTAAATAGTTTAGCACAACGTTAAGGGCTGAGAGGAGCTCTGTGTAGCCGCAGCGCTCCTCTGTGAATTGCCCTACTTGAGTCCCACCGTTTGAGAATCCTTGCGATATGCATCTACTACTTATTCTTTTAAGAATGGGTCATTATAAGTGATAATTATGGTAACTTACTGTAAATGGCTCGGGGACCTGGGAAATAGTCTGGGGAACACGTATCAATGCCGAAAATCTTTAAAAAATCACCATCCAGTCCCAGAAACCTCAGGCACATCCTGTTTTGGCATACCACATAGTGTTTTAAAGATTTCTAGATATTGCGAGAATTTCTGGTTTTGAAATAAAAAATTTATAGAAATTTCTAAAATAGTTCTGCAGTTTGGAAAAAATCAGAAAGAGTCAGAAAGTCCGAGTTCGGGTGGATCGGTGAAATTGCGGTGAGGGACAAAATACAGTACAGTATAATTGGCCTTTTCATCTCTTGGAGTGGAGAAAACTTGCTTTACAGTAATATATTTATTTATAAATTAAAAAAAGAGGTTTCTGGGAATCTTGAATGTTATAGATTGCTCCATATCAAGACTTGCTTGTCAGCATGCTATAGTATAATTTAGATTTCTCTGGACATGTGGATCTGAGCGGGAAGATTTCAGGGATTTATAGGCTTGTGATCTGCTTAGAAATTTAAATTAAAGCATCTTATGTAACATTTAACGTACGGCAAGGGAAAACATATGGGAGCACAACATAAGCATATTCGCAATAAAGAATAATTGAAGAATAACTTAATCAGGATTTTGCAACACTCTTTCTAAGATCTATTCCATTCCTGTAACCAAATAGAATCCTTAATCTCCTTCTAGTAAGAATGCCTCCAGGCTACCATTTAGAGAAAAGAAACCATTTTGGAGAAGTTTTTTTTTTTTATTAAATACACCATGGTTTCATATTTTCACATTCCCAATTGAATTAACTTGTACGGCCTATTGTAAAAAACCTGATTGGGCAAGATGGAAAATTTTCATCAACCCCATCTACCAGAACCAGACCTTCCATAGTTTTGAAGCTGAAATCTACAGAAGATCGCCAGTGCAAGGTTAAATGGGTTCTTCCAATCACATTTTCAGACAATCGCAAATATGATCGGAAGAATATTGGACTGTGTATGCCTACCTTAAATGAACCCAGATTTCTTGCATATGCAGTGGTGGCTCACCAGTCTAAACACATGCTTTAGAAACACACAACAGTGTTATCATTAGTAGAGATGGGTGTGATTTGTCACAAAACAGGCTTCATGTTGAAATTACTGGTTTTGACAAATAAAATTTACCTAGAAACTTTTGACAAGTTCTGTCAATAAACATATAAAATGTTGTTGTCAAACTCCAAAATTTCACTGGGATATCAAGTCCTAATATTTATTATTATTATATATTAAAGGGCATGTCCACCTCTTTAGAAAACTTTTGATATGTGGTAGGGCATGCTCCCCCAGCCCCAACTGCTTTAATATTATTGATAGTCCCCCGATCCTTACTTACCTTCTCTCTTTCCTCCACCGCACTGTTCCGGCCCTTTGCTTGCATGGAATTGCAAGCAGGGGGCGGGACCGGCAGCCGTGTCCGTGATTGGCTGAGAGGCAGCCATTCACGGTCGCGGCTGCCGGGAGTTCTGAACATTGGAGGAGAGAGGGAAGGTAAGTAAAGATTGGGGAACTTTTTTTGCAATAATATTAATGTGGTTGGGGCTGGGGGAGCATTCCCTACTGCATACCCAAAGGTTTTAATGTTAGGGGGAGGGAGAGAAAAACGGGAGGGGGAGGGAGGGCTGCACTGAGCATGCCTCAAACCTTGACAAGGTTGAGGCAGACTCAGGCACAGCATGAGTCACACACTGCTTCTACACAGCAGTTTCCTGGACTTTGGAGGGGCACAGCAAGGGAACCATTTTGAGCAGAAATGTAAGGTAAGGCTTGTTTTAAACTTCTTAATGTGGCCAGTAAGGGGTTAAATTTTAGTTATGGGGGTGGACATGCCCTTTAAAATTATCCAATGAACCTGCCAAGTCCAATGGAAGACAAGTCCCATAGTTTAACCGTTCTCACTGTTAAACTATGGGACTATCATAGTTTAACATATCATATTCTCATGTTTAATGATCAGTAAAATTATTTCTATGTTTCCATGGAACCCAATGCAGCATCAAAAAGGACCTTCTGGATACAACACTTCTTGGAACTGATTTGGGGTGCATGTAGAACATGATCAAGTTGGTATGGGCTACTGTGAAAGCTAATATTAACCTTGGGTTTGTTTATCACCAGAACTATATTATACATAAATATATAGAACAAATCCTGGGCACTAAGTGCACATGCAGAAACAATTTGTTTTACAGTAATTCATAATGGGACATGCTTGGATTTAGTAACTGCTTTAATAATCACAAATCAATTTTAAAATCATACAACTTAGATAAAAGAGAGCCAGAAATAGTTTCATCTATTAATGCAATATAAATTGCCTTGGTCTTATATAATATTAAATTTGCTGAATGATTTAGTAAGAGAATGTAGTTCTTGTCCAGAGATGTTAACCCAAGAGGGACAAGTAGACCAAGTCACTGGTTTGAAATACGACAGTGAGGTTAAACCAGAGACCAGAAGGCCTGTAACATGAAGGATAGTAAATATTTAATGTTGGCAGGATTTTCATTAAACTCAGGAAATTATCAAAAAGAATCATGAGCTGTAAAGCCAGACCCCAGGACTGACAGCATATTAACATTTTACGGTTATTTTTAGCTGTGTAGAACAGAAAGCTTTCATTCCAAGAACTCTGTATCATATGAATAATTACAAGTGTCTCCATGTAATAGTTCAAATTTAACTCCAGCTTTGCACCAGCTGGGCAGATTTTGCAAAAGACACCTGTGCAACTGGCGCTCCTGATTAAATATTGTGTTGTGGGTAAATCCTACAGCCGCAAATGCATATGGGAGCAATAGCAGCTTTTTGGGTAAAATAAGAGAGTAAATCAACGTCTAGGATTGCTATGTTTAACTTCCCAAGAGATAATATGTTACAGGCCAGCTTTTTCAGTAATGAAAGATTTTATTTAGAATGTCTGAGTAGAATTTGAATGTGGTTTAATGATGGCAGCACGTAGCATTTCACACTGTCAGGGAATCCTTGCCTTGAGCAGCCATTGAACTAGGATGGAGATAGCAGGAGATTGCACTGTGAATGTGGCATCTCTTTTTCCTTCCTGTGTCGAGACACTTTTCCGAAAAAATTGATAATCAAACCAGTGATCCTATGACTGATGTTTGACTTTAAATATTCAAGGATCAGCGTGGACTCCAAAAATCCAGTTGCGGATAACAATGCATTAGCGTGCGAGTGGCTAGTTGGAATTGGCATATTTAAACCCCTACAGGTTGCTCTTATTGATGTTTTATACAGATCAGCTTCCTAGTTTGTTTCCACCATCTTTCAATCTACCATTGCCGACCCTTGATCTGTTTCCAGGACTTCTGACTCTTCACCAACTGCCTTGACCTCTTATCTGAATATCACCTACTGATCCTTTGCCTCCTACTTCTACTTCTAGCCTGTTCACTGTTCTGATTCTTGCTCCATATCCTGACTTCATCTCTGCCTGTTTGTGATTCCACCATCTCCAGTGCCTTTCCTAATTCTGTGACAGTTATTTCTTCCTGGGAACATGATCTGGTGTCTGCCTCGCAGCGCAACATCCCCACCACAAGGGGCTCTGGTGAAGGGAGGGATTTTGAACCCTAGAACTCCTTTCTTTCCAGTGGCAGCAATATACTATTATCTGGCAATGAATAAAACAGTAATACAATCCTAAACTAATGTTAATGTATGTACAGTAGCCTTGATCTTATTAGCTAAGACATGAATCAGTAAGTAGCATATGGGCCTAATGTAGACATTCCCTAGTTCTTATCAGGCATTATAAGTTAGTCCCTGTTTTATTTAACAAACTTTATTGTTTTAAACAAGAATGTGTAACTGAGCCAACTCTAAAATGCCTTTGCTTACCCTTTCAACCTTCCCCTCTTTACATCTGTTTTTTCGTAGTATAAGAAAATGTGATTTATGGTAAAAAAGGTCAAGTTTCACTTTAACAATATTAAAAAAATAAATTTAGAATATGACTAGAGATCAAAGTGAAAAATAGTATTTTAGAGTCTTTAAAATCTTCCTATGTTCTAGATTTTACTGTAATAATGGTCCAGA
Organism: Hymenochirus boettgeri; assembly: GCA_019447015.1. Lineage (NCBI taxonomy): Eukaryota > Metazoa > Chordata > Amphibia > Anura > Pipidae > Hymenochirus > Hymenochirus boettgeri. The sequence continues at coordinate 33,947,917 of CM033476.1, forward strand.
AGACATGGCGGAAAGTTAAAACACTTACAGGGACAAGGTCAATATTTACATAAATGGTAAATATGTACTAAATAAAAATACATCTTAAACTTAAAGGAGAACTAAATCCATTTTTTATACTCCAGAATCTGAAAACAACCCCCCTAAAAATACCAATAAGCCTATATAATATGACTTCAGTAAATGTATTAAAATAATTGTAAGCCTGTTAAGAACTGAATTAAGTATCTGTGTGTATGTGCAGTGTCAGACCACACCTCCTGACCTCAGTCACATGCTTCCTTGCTTTATCTGTCCTGTAAAAGGATTGGCTAGAGATTATTAATGGGTGTGACCAACTGTAACAAGTTTCTGCCATAGCTAAGGACTGAGCATGGGCAGAACATAATGGTCGTTGACCAGACTGTGTGATATTAGAATGCTGTGATGTTAAGCACAAACCATATATTATTTAGGTAAATTTCCCAGTGCCCATATCAAAATGAGAGGTAAGACACAGATTACTGGCTTTATATCAAGGTGTTCTGCCTTCTGGTTCAGTGTTGTTCTGTGGCTTTAGTTGTCCTTTAAGTTACAGGGTTTGGGCAAATAGCTCTACTAAGGGGCACATTTATAACGGTCCGTTATTTTCGCCCAAAAAATTACTGCCGCACATCGACACGGAAAAAACTATTTTAAAGGTGACCAATACCACGGTGATATTTCTGAAATATGATCGGTTACTGTATAACCACGTCATCGCAAGCATTGAAAATCAACCAATCAGAATTGGATTAGGTCCTTCAGCAAATCTATATAAAGAGGTGCAAACCCTGCGGAGCTCAGAAGTCATCGCGGTTGATGGCAGAAGAAGACACCAGCAACATCGGCTCCTGACGGCCACAGTGACCTCACCTGGCATTGGCGACTTCAGCAGAGTTGGTGTCGCTGGCTGTGAAGAAAGAAGACCTCGGATCAAGACGCCGGTGACATCGGCTACAATGAAGTAACCAGCGCCGGAGGTGCCCCTGGCAGCCGCAGGGGCACTTCTCGGTGTTGGTCACATCAGCGGAGCTGGTGTCACCAGATGGAAGAAAGAAGACATGCCCATGGGCTCTTGTAAGAGCCAATGGGGTGTTCTGTTTCAAACTGCAGGACCCCCAACAAAGGCACTCAAGGGCACTTGTCAGTGTCTGGGAGGGGGTCCTGGTACAAGCTGTGGGACCCCTTTTGCCCAAAGGGCCCTTGTCAGGGCCGCAAGGGCACTTGTAAGTGCTGCAAGGGCCCTTATAAGGGCCGGGGAAGGGAGGTCCCAGTTAGAACTGTGGGACCCCCTAATCTCCAAAAGTCACTTCTCAGTATCCCCGCTGGAGGGTCCCTCCACCCCCTCCAACGGGCATACGGGCAGTGGGCTGGGGCTGCTGGGAAGGAGATGTGCTTCGGGTGGTTTCCGCCACAGGGGGCGAGGGCGGCTTCCCCTGCTGGAACTACAGCAATACTTCTGATGGCAAATCTTTTTAGTCCTATTTCACTCAATAGTAATTTTCCAAATAAACCTTGACATTTATTTAATGGAATTACTTAAAAGTATGTATGTCATTTCAAATCTGATCCAATACTGCATTTTATGCTTCATGAGTCCTACATGGAACCATCCATCCTCCTTCTCCTCTTGTTATAGGGAGTATGGTTAAATACCTGGCTATTATTTCTCCTTGTTTCTACTGCCATTCTTACAATTACCTGGATCTTTCAAAACAGATATTATTAATTGTAGATGAAACAGAAAACCACAATAATGAAATCTGATGCTAACCTCTAAAAGGATTAGTAATGAGCCTTTCAACCATTGCCATATTTCTAATTTAGACCAATGAGACCATAGCTGTACCACACTACTGGTAGTAATGGGGGAGCAAATTTTCAGTGGAATTATGTAAAAATGGATGCTTTTTCTGTACATAGCTGTTTAATGTGACGGAGCCCAACAGATGCCTTAGGATTAATCCCTTTTTCCTTGTTAGAACATAAATATAGAGTTTGATTTTCCTGTTCCAAACACTTAGGGCACGGCCACACTGAGCCGCAAACGCAATCGTACATGGAATCACATGCAATTTTATGTTCGATTTCGTTGCGTTTGCGCATGTGTTTTAATCATTAGGTATAGGAAAACGCATGCAATTGCGATTAGAAATGTGAAACGCAAATCTCATGCACAATCGCAACGCACGCGAAAATTCACGGTTTCGGTGCGTTTCTGCGTTTCCAATGCAATCGCATACGCAAACGCAGAAAAAATGCTGCAGTGTGGCCAAGCCCTTAATGATTTTTTAAGACACATGTTTGGCAGTGAAGGGGTTAACATCTTGCTTCAGACAACTATTTTAAGCTTTTCCCAGCATTGAGTATATAGACATTTTATTTGGTCTGATAATTTGTCATTTGAAGCAGAAAGTTAATTACATTATAACAGGTTAATGAGTTGGGGACCTATTGCAAAGGAGGTGACTCAAGCCAATGTTTTAAAAAGTAAAGTGTAAATGTATCTTAAATGTCAGTCTCCTTGTTGGTTATGGCAAAGATATCCAAAATGTAAAATGTCTGTGCTGTTTATAAGTAGTAAATGTTTCCTCTTCCACTTTTTAAATAGTGACAAGTCTAAATTAACTTGGGTTTGATTATTAACTGCTGGTTTCAAAATTTCACAAATTTAAGGCAATTTTCAAAATTTGTCAGACTCAGAAATTATTTTTTTTTTTTAAATAAGACAAAAAAAAAACCCTTTTGAAAGTAGAGATGGTCGAACTATATAAAGTTCGGTCCGTTTTCGAACTTTTGAACTTCAGAGAAAGTTAGAAAGTTCGAATTCGGACCCATTCAAGTCTATGGGGGAGTGATAGTTCGAAAAGTCTGAGTGATTTACAGCTAAACTAACAGTGGTAACTTACTGTAAATGGCTGTGGCACCTGGGAAATGGTCTGGGGAACATGTCACTGTCACCAAAACTTCCTAAAGTCAGGCAGGCAATTGACGATACATTTGAGGATTATCGAATGAACGAACGATCCTTCCTGTTAGAGAACGGTCCTTCCTAGGCTTAGCAAATGGTACATTCGAGGGTTGGATTGTGTACTGGTTAAAGCCACCGCCTTTGACATGGGAGACCAGGGTTCGAATCCTGGCTAGGGGCAGCTATACAAATGTTTGGATTATTATAATAACCATATAATAACCTAGTAATATAATAAGCATATAATACCCTATATTCTAACCATATAATAACCTATAATACCCTAACCTATAATACCCTATATTCTAACCATATAATAACCTATAATAACCATATAACAACCTAGTAATATTATAACCATATGGTTATTATATTACTAGGTTATTATAATAATCCAAACATTTGTATAGCTGCCCCTGCCAGGATTCGAACCTTGGTCTCCCATGTCAAAGGCAGTGCCTTTAACCAGTACACTATCCAGTACATTCGATAATCGAAAGTCCGATAAATCCTGTCCAGTCCGGGATAGTTCGAGAAGTTGGAGTCCGTTCGAACTCATAAAGTTCGGCTCGAACTCGGGCTTGAGTTCTAGTCCATCCTTATTTGAAAGTAAAAAATTCTAAAAGTAAATTGAAAAAAAAAAAAAAAAAAATTGTATTTGAAAATAGAAAATTAATTTCAAATGAATGGGGTTGAAAAAGGATTTTCAGAACTTTTTCTAGATTTTTTCTAGTAGATTTCCTACACACGAGAGATTACAGGTATTTGAATCCCATAACTTTAGACAAGAACGATCGAAGTCTCATCATCACTGGCAAATAGAAACTAGAAAGCAATCATGGAATTTCCAAACAATGACTGTCAATTTACTTTGTATGCTAAAATGACCTAACAGACACTGCTCTCTGGTAACAAACTCAGATACGGGATTATCAAATATCTGATCATTTATTAGACATTTAACAAATGGTGAAGTGTGAAAATACAAGGAAGGCACTTGCCCACTCACGAGTGCCTAAGCCCCGCCCATCCATGGGTGCATAAGCCCCACCCACTCACGGGTGCATAAACCCCGCCTGTTCGCGGGTGCCGTGGGCCACTCAGACCCCCCCCCCCTACAGAAAACTCTGTGGAAACAGCCTACTTAATATTTGCTCAAGTGCACACACTATTTGGCTTGAGAAAGGCCCCAGAAAACTGAACTCCCCTTTAAAAAAAATTCTCTGTACAAAAGTCTTATATCAAGACAGCAAATGGGAAAATGAATAGAGAAAAATTAATGATGACCCAGAAGCTATTTACTTTGCAGAAAACTATCACCCATTGAGCCCTTTAAGGCCAATAGTGATCAGTAGTTTACCTGCACAGAAGAAAGGAGGGATAGGAATAAATTACTTTTACGCAGAGAGTCACAGTGGGTATATTATTACATAAATACTGTACAACCAAAAGATCTAAATTCCCAGTTAAACTTTAAGTGTTTTATCTGAAAAAATATCTACTTAATTTGGTGATTATAAAATTGGTTTATTATACATGGTGATTCTACCTCCTGATTTCTGAAGGAAAAGTATATTTCCTGGTGGTGGGTGTGGGGTTAGTAACTGTAGCTATGTAAGAATTTTCTTAATCCTGATGAAGGTGCTCTATGCAGCACTGAAATATTGATAATTAAATAAAGTATAATTTGATATGGTGCCCAAATCATTGACTACAGTTTTTGTTTTTTTATATGTAACTGGTGTTGAATATAAAAATAAAATACAAGCGATACTGCAGGTTGAAGAATCTATTTAAAGGGTACCTCCACTGAAAAATAAAGTTTGTCCATTTAGATTTATTGAAGAATGGGAGGTAAAGGAGCTGTGTCTTGCTTCCCGTTCTTTAATAAAATGATCAGGAACCAGAAGAGAAGGTAAGGAACTTACCCAGTCGCTCGCTCCTCTGCTGTGCAGTCTGACAGGTTACCTTCTCTCCTGGCTCCTGATCGTTTTATTGAAGAAAATATTTTTTCAATATTTTGCAATAAATTTACCCATTCAACCTCCCCATACGCTGGGTAGTTATAAAATAACCATATTGCTTTTCTGTGTCTGCAGGAAGTGGAGGAACATTTGTTGAAGTATAAATAAAATAAAAGTGATACATACAGGAAACAAACACAACAAACGTTACCTGCTTAGATGTGACAATCATATGGTACCACCATATGTTAGGAGCATTCAGGAAATAAAATACTTTAACACATGGTTAAAATTAGGAAGCAGAATAAAGCCTGATTATAAATCATTTGGATTGTATCTGCGTCATTATCATTATATACTGTATCTGAGAATTATTTATTGAATGTTTAATCCAACACGGCAAGAAGATTATAATTAAAACTTAATACTTCAAGTATACTTATTTAGTATGGAATCAGAAACTCCTATCCTAATTCTGCCTTGAGACTGACTTTGAACTTTGTCTACTTGCAGAAATGTGGTAATTTAATGGGAAACTTTCCAGCAAAGAAGGCAGAAAAGCAACAGCGGTTATTGATTTGTTTTACAATCTCTATACTGGTGTGTAACTGCATTGGGTAATGGTATTGGAGGAATGCGCAAGTGTTCCTTTCTTCAGCAGATGCAGATTGATCAGCTGTTAAAGCATTAAAAGATCCCATACTGAAGGGGTTGGGGCTTCCAGTTATTTAGTTACCCTGCTTTGCTCACAGAAATAGGAAGTGCTTGCTACAAACTTTAACAGTTTATCACTGCAACTACTAGCTTCCAGATTACTACCCAATGCACATTTTTTTTGTATTATTATTATAGAGGTATTTTAAGGTATGCATTAGTGTCGGAAATATAGCGGTTTAGATCCATATGTTCATTTTATATTCTTCTGATTCTCCAGATGTCTGGATCTGTATCATTAAAAATACTGCAAAATCATAAAGGCTTTTCATGCTGACCCATGCTTTCCAGCAAATTATTATACAGATAATCTTCCTACTGTATGTGCAGTCAGTTACACTGTCTACACAAATTCCATCAAGATCCAATGGAAATGTTCAAGTCTGCCCAATCATCATTTGACCCTTTAATATGGCTATTATGCATATAAAAATAATTCAATACTATGCACAGATGGTACCACTATAATGCAGCTAGATTTGTATTATATAATCAACGGATATAGAGCTTTTTTTTTTTTTTTTTACATACTAGTTTGAATCATTAAAATTCATCCCTACCAATTTAACACTTTTTTTTTATTTCATAAAAATATGATTACTGATTAAAATGCATCTTTGAAAAGAAATACATTCAATTGTTTATTAGTAAAATTCCTTGCGAAAGCTGAATCTGTTAAAACAAACTTCGCACATCGATGCTTTTTAGTAATTATGATCTAATTATCCATTCACAGGCAGCAGATAACGTTGAGAAGAGTGTACAGTAGAACAGTATCATAGCTTCCTCTAACAAAACCCAATTCCCATTATTGTCATTATTACACATCCGTCGATTTGAATGTAACAGATTTAGTGCCATGAAAACCCTTATGTTTGCATGTAAGTAGTTTCTAAATTAAGTTCCCTCTGCGCATAATATGATTCAATCTATTGTTCCACCCACACTTCTCCTGTTATGATTTCTAAATTTAGATGAACCAACTTGCTTCACCATCTATTCTCTGGAAGAATAAAAAAAAAATAAAGAATAAAGATTGTGTTTTGCAGGCGTCATTCAATGATAAATCAGAAAACATCATTATGTATGTGGGTAATTTGAACTTAATCATTCTTAAACCCACATTATGTATTATGATTTTTAATAAAATAAATATTTTTTTGTTATTTTTAAAATCCCAAAAAGGAATGATGAATTTCAGTATGGAAAGTAAAAAAAGTTAAATATTTAACTTTTTTTCTAGACTTGACCTTAATATATATGTATTCCCTATCCTACATTTAGTATATTGTTGGTTATTTTAAATTGGGGCATAACAGTCCTGAAAATCTAAAACTTTAATTGTGACACAGATTTAGAATTAAGATTATAAACTCTTTTGGGTACAGATCTCATTGCTCATTTTTCCAGATACACCTTTATTTTATTTCTACACTTTTTAGGGGCTGGTGCAAAAAGAGGTGTAAAAGTTTTTCTGTGCTATTAACAGGAAATAAATTCTCTCACATTTTTTACATTGTACATAATTTTTATTCACTGCCGGTTTACATTTCTGTTGCTTTATTTATGCATTTTATCAACTTGCCTGCCATCTATTGTAGCAGTAATGTGTATTGATAAAAATATTAATGAATACAATCCACAATTCCTCCGTTTGTGTGCATTGCAGGTTTATTTTTGTAATTTTTCCTACTTGTTGAGTTGAAATTGTTATTCCCTCATCACCCTCCTTTTGCAAATAGCGAACCAAGTATGTGAACTAGGTCTCATTAACAATATTCAATATAACAAGAAAGCCTTGACAAGTGGATTTCATATGGAAATCTAATAATGTGAAAATCAATCTCTACGAGCAATGGGCAAAATGGCCTGTCTTGATTTCCTGCATGTTTTTTCCCACTAAGAAATATTATCAATGGACAATTCTAATAATCATCAGGAGGGGTGCAAAGCCAGATGAGGTTGAGACCTTAAAAGAAAATATTTGTTCTCTGTTGTTCTTTAAATAAAGTTTGATTTTAATAAGACTATGAATAAAGATGAACAAACAAACTTTCATTCCAACAGAAACAGAAAATCCAGTTCAAACCCAATTGAATTGGAACTTTTTATCATTTTTATAATGATTTTCGAATTTTTAATAGGAATTTTAGATTTTCAATAGGAATTTTCTAATGCAAATTCTCCAAAAGTTTTGAAAAGTTCTAAAACTCCATCTCATCTGAAGATTTTCGATTACCAGGTTTGTTTGAAGAAAAAAAAGATCAATAACACAACATTAGTGGTTAATATTCTTTAGTGACATGTAGTGGTGCAACCTCATTTATTTATTAATATGGTAATTCATTTACAGGCATAGTATTTAGAAAAAAACATCATTAAAGTGTGGAGTCATACAGTAACAGGAAGCTCTTTCCATCATTTCCTCATTTGTAAGTGATTAAGGAGTATGTGTTAATCAGTATGGTCAGGTCTCAATGACTAATTATCACTCCATAATGTTTTATCAGACATCTCTGTGGTAGATTGTAAACCAAATCTACCAATTATATTTAATTGTTCTAACCAAGGATTGCCCTTTGAAGCATTACAGGATTACCAATTGCAAAGATAAGTGTCCTTTAAACAAAAATATCTTGACAGCACTCTTAATTGGATAAACAAGTAAACAGGTAAATTCGCCAATTGCCTGGTAGAGATGGACTAGAACTCGAACCAAACTTATGCGAGTAAGTATCGAATAAACGAATATGCGAGTAAAATGTCTATTATACCAATACACGAGTAAATATTGAATAAACGAATATGCGAGTAAAATGTCTATTATACATACACGCGAGTAAATATCGAATTAACGAATCTGTGAGTCGTTTATGGGATAATTATCGAATGTTCAAATGCAAGAGCTCAAAAGTAGCGCGTGTGAGAGTAAAATCGAGTCCTGGATATTGGAACATCTTCCCCAGACCATTTCCCAGGTCCCACAGACATTTACATTAAGTTGCCATTGATATTTTAATTGTATTTCATTAGAACTTTTCAAACTATTTGACTCCCATTGACTTTAATGGGTCCGTTTTCAAAATTCCCATATAGTTCGAAAACGGACCAACATTTCGAAAGTTCTGCCATCTCTACTGCCTGTCTTAATTAGAAACGGGAAGTTATAGAGGAAGCACAATCTGGAAGGTGAGAAAGAGTTTCTTTTTTTAAAAAGCTCTTTGGTCTAAGTGCTATTGTCATGTCTGGCTTCTCAGTTTTAAAAGCACTTTGTTCTTTTTCTGTAAATTATTAGCAAAATAAATTGGCAACTATTGGACTGAATGCAAGGGATTGTTCATCTCTAGACTGGGATCCAAGATGTTACAGAACATCTTAAAAGTCCTGATTTGGTAGGATTTTTCTTAATTCCGAGGAGTCTGTGTAACTGTGCCAGGTATGTATGTTGCTTCGTGCCCTATTTATAAAAGATCGTTATGGTAAAATAACTATCTGTATTTTTTTTCGATAACGATCTGTATTTTCCGATAACGATCTGTATTTTCCGATAACGATCTGCATTTTCCGATAACGATCGGTATTGTCCGATATCGTAAAATACCGATCGTTATCGTAACGAATTACGATAATGACCGTTATTTTTCCGATAACGATATCGATTTTTTATAAATAGGGCCCTTCATTTCCGCATGGATAGAGTTTGGAAGGACTCATCTGGGGATGGTATGAGTGTGTTTGGGGTGGGTCAGGGTAAAAACAACCCAGTAATACTCACAAACTTTACAAGTTTAAAAGTAAAAAATGTATTTTGGGGGTAAACATGCCCTTTAAATGGAAATGGAAATGGATATCCATTTACCACATCTTTCTTGCTGCTGTTGGTCAGGTCAGAGTTTTTCCAGCTATTATAAAGAGAAATGTACTGTATTTTAATTCTATCTTCTTTTCCCCAACCACTGGTCCCTGGATTGGTGTTAGTCTGTGGAACGTTTGTTACTAGGCTGCACAGATCATCAGTATAGTATCAATGGAACTGCTCCATAGTGCAATTATTTCTAAATGCTGGAATGAATGGTACTGGCACTTCCAGTGCACATAATCTTTCTCTCTGTCGTACTTTCGTAAGGCACACATAATCTCATTGTTCTGGGGGAAAACCTCTTTTCATAGTGTAATGTGTGCAGGAGAGGGCAGTGTAGACTGGAAGATGATGTATAAAGTGCCCCCCTGGTATTAAAGTAATTCTAAAAAAAAAAAATACATCAGCAGTGGAGAAAGCTGCAGAGACAAACAAGGGATCATTTTGCTTTTACCACAATGCTGTATTAAAGGAATAGTTCACTTGAAAAATAACTATACCTTTAATGAATTGATTGAAGACCAGGAGGTGGAGAAAGGAAGTGGAGAAAGGAACAAACTTAAAGCAAACTTACCTGTTACGCGATCCTTCTCAGCAGCACTGAAATTCCTGTTTAATTCTGTCTAACTATAACGCACATTATCGTATATGTTATGTCTGTTGTTAAATAAATTACGTTTTGTTTCTCTGCAATCTAAAATTGTACTTGCTGGTTGCTAATCAACTTTCCTTAGCAACAAGGTACTTTTCAGAATGAATGACACTAGAAATAACGAAAGAAAGGCTGGAACTACAAGACACACAAATACAATGCTAAAAATTAAAATCTAGCATTGTAATCTGTTTAATAGTAGTCAATAGAGATGGCCGAACTTCCGAAAGTTCGGTCCGTTTTCAAACTTTCGAACTATATGGAAAGTTCGAAAACGGACCCATTAAAGTCAATGAGAGTTCAAAATAGTTCAAAAAGGTCTAATGAAATACAATTAAAATATCAATGGTAACTTAATGAAAATGGCTGCGGGACCTGGGAAGTGGCCGGGGGAACATGTTTGAATATCCAGAACTTATATAAATCAATTTAATTCTCATGCGTGGTACTTTCAAGCTCTCGCGTTCGATTTTCGATAATTATACCATAAATGATTTGAACATTTGATAATTATCGTTCGATTTTCGATAATTAACGAATATTTTAATAGTTTATGGGATAATTATCGAATGTTCGAAAGTCCGAGAAATCTGGGTCTGGGATAGTTCGAGAAGTCCAAGTCTGTTCGAACTCAATAAGTTCAGCTCGGGTTCGAGTTCTAGTCCATCTCTTGTAGTCAATGGTAGTAATTAGAGATGGTCGGAACTTCCAACCTGTCCCTTCCCTTTGGCTTGATACCTCACTTGACTTGGTATAGGCAACACCATCACTGGCAAAAAAAACAGCTCTCCACTAATTCTCTAATTCCATTTATCTCCTGGGATAAAAGAGATGATCTTGATCTTTGAATAAAACTCTAGAAAAAACAGTAATACATCTTTCTAAGCAGCTTTTAGGATATATGTCAGCAACCTCTTACCTGCTCTCTGCTCCCGCCCAACATCTTTCTCTTTGGATCGGAGTTGTTTTTTATTGCTGACCTTGCTTGTTCCAAACTACAATTCCTTGCCACCTTGACCAACCTCTGCCTGTTTACAGACTTAGATTCTAACTCAACCCCTGGTTCCTTGTTTTGTGATCTGTGTATGTTTCTTAAAGGGTATGTCCACCCTTCTTTTAAATTTTTTATATAGTGTATATATAGGCTTAGTCCCCCAGCCCCAGCTGCTATATTTTTCATGTAAACATTAACATTACTTACCTTCCCTCATTCCTCCGCTGCACTGCCCAGCAGAAGGAAAGCCAATCACGGACACGGCTGCAAGTTGATATAAACGGCAGAGGAAAGAGGGAAGATAAGTAAAGATCAGGGAGGTTTCTTACATTGAAAATATAGCGGTTGGGGCTGGGGGACTAAGCCCTACACTATATAAAATGGGTTTGTAGCTAGGGGGTGGGAGTCCTAAATGGGAGGGGGAGGGAGGGGGAGAACAGGAGGCAGAGTCCTATATCCTCCTGGTGGGCAGTTTTGGGGCTTGGGGGGGGCTACAGGAGAACCATTTGGAGCTGGGATGTGAGGTAAGGATTTTTATTTACTATAGAGTGGGGCCAGTGGTGGGAGGAATGATAGTTTTGGGGGTGAACATGCCCTTTAACTGTGCCTTGACTGATCCTCCAACACTTATTCCTGTCTGGTTTTCTCAGCATGATTTGATTCTGCTACCCTGCTTAGTCTAACTTGCTCCTTTCAGGCCCCAGTATTGATACCTTGTAATTTAGTTCCTGGGGGCAATGTCCTGGGAGGTGTTTGCAGTACTGGAGCTTATCTATAGATTGAGGTATTGGAGGAGATTCAGGATTGTATAGGAGCATTTGGCTGGGTACACACCACCTAGTTTTTCAGAGCGGCTGATCGGTTTCAACTGCTTGAGATTTGTCCCGGCTGACCGCTAACTAGTGGTGAATGGCTGGTCAGGATAAAAAAATTGCTAGTATGTTCCTAAGGCACTACAAGTCTGAACAATGTATTTTTGCTTGTGGATCTCTTTCAAACTTCAGGCAGCAGAAAGGTAGAATAGTTGGATAAATGCTCAAAATTGAATGACAAAAAAAGACCCTTTACAACGTTGTTTGCAACAAGTTCTTCCTTCCAAACAATACTTGCAAAGTTATTTTTAGGTGAACTTCCCTGTAAAATTGTATTAAAATTTCTATGTACTAATCTGCGTAGTTCCTGTACCTGAGAAAATGCTGCATCCATTTATATCAGCAAAAGCAGCTGTGTGTTGCTGTTAAGAGTTCGACCAGAAATTCTAGGAAATAATAACAGAAAAAAACGATAGTGTAGGCGATCAACAAGCTGTTCCTAAAAGCATTACTCTTGGTGCATTTCAATATGTGTCTTCTAACAGCTTAGATATGTCTCACTTTAATATATTTCCTCTAGAAAGGGGGTTTCTCTTACAATTAAAAGGATTAAGACGAGGATGGTCTGGGGAAATTTCTTTTAAAATCTGTTAATTCAAAAAGATGATGTCAGCCTTATTTAATAAGAGGTGCAAAATTTGCCTGTGCTGTCCCCAATTATGCCTTATTTCCCCCTCTCAAAAAAAAACATGACCACACAACATAAATATGCTCCTTTTTATACTTACCAGCCCTGGCTCCCTCGGCTGTCTTCTGCCCGGCTTCCCTGCCTTTTCCGTGCATGGAAGCGGCAGAAGGGGATGGACAGGCAGTGCCGTCTGTGATTGGCTGAGACAACCAATCAGCTGTTTTTACTTTATACAGCTGTTCTTCTTCACTATGGAATCATTTGACAATATCTGATTGGTTGCTGCAGATTAACAGTACATGCAAGATTTTGCACCTCTTATTAAATCAGTCAGTGTTTTGCTCAAAAGTTTTAATTGTAGTCAAGTGTATTTTGTCTTTCTTTTCAATCTATGTAACATCTTCAATATCTTAAAGAAGAGCAGACACATTATCCTGCAAGGCTGCCTGTTGTCCTGGTCTTTCTGATATTTGTCCCACAACTGGATCTGAATGTTATTGACACAAATTGTAGGTCCCTTCAGAAGTGACTGACAGATTCTTGTACACCTATCTCTGTAGTGGTGGTAGTGGCCGCTTAATACACAAGTCATTGGGTTGCCAGATGTGTGAAAGTGAGCACCTACAGAGTTTAACAAGGGAGTTCCAAAAGGAGAACTACAAGGAAAACACTCAGGGGCAGAACTGCAGGGGCCTGAGCCTCCCCTCGAGATTGGAGACTGGGCCCCTGACCCAGAGGTCCACCCCCTCCCTTCCCCAGAGGTCCACGATCAGCTGTTTTTAAACAGTTGATTGTGCGTATGAAGGAAACATAGGCACGATCAGCTGTTTAAAAGACCGGACCCAAACTTCCGGTTTGATTCCACAAGTTTGGGTCCGGTCTAAAACAGCCGATCGTGTGTATGGTTCATTCATACGCGTGATCAGCTGGGTTTTTTTTTTAAGTTGGTCACGGAGGTTGTGGCAGGTCCTGTTACCGTCCGGGCCCCCCTGCAGTCGATTTTTTTTATTTTTAACAATGTTTATAATTGTGCTCTGCTTATCTCTGGCTCCAAAATCTCCTTCCCATTCATTTCCTTCCTATCCCTATTCTATCTTTATCTCTGCCTCTCTTCCATCCAATTATCAATATTCCTATTATCAGCTGTTCCTTTCACTAAGTCCAAATGTCCCAGGAAACTTCAGTACAAATCCTTAGCCCACCTCCACTCCCTGTTTATAATTCTCGTTCTTGCTGCTGGGGATATTGCTCCCAACCCTGGACCCTGCAACATTTCCATCTACTGTCATCCCTGCCTTTAAACCTCCTCTACTTATCACTTTCGAGGCTCTAATCTTTCTAATATTATAACCATCCCTACTCTTTCACCTTCACTTCTTTCTTTTTCCTGTGGCCTCCTTAATACACGCTTTCTTGCTATCAAACACACCTTTTTTCATGACCAGTTCTGTTCTAAGGCCTATCAACTACTGGCTCTTATGGAGACTTGGATCTCCCAACATGATATGGCAGTTGAAGCTTTGATTACGCATGGGGGTCTATCTTTCTCTCCTTCACCACATTCCTCCTGTTTTCCGATTTAAGCTTGTTTCTTTTCCACACCCTGTTGCTTTTTCCTCATTTGAGGTCCATGCTGTCCAACATTTCCACCCCTTATGTCTACGGGTACTAGTCATTTACAGACCACCTTTCTGCCTCAGCCCCAGCCACTTTCCTTACAGAGTTTAAACCTGGCTCTCTATCCTTCTTTCCCCTGACTGTCCGGCTATAATTCTAGGTGACTTCAAATGACTTGGCCTTTACAAAAAATCTTTCTGTCTCCCAGTTTGCATGCACCTCTTTCGCTCTCTTGGATCACAATCGATTATTTTTTCTACCACCTACTCTCCACTCTCCTCTGATATTTCAACTAGTGTCCATGTTTGCAGCATCCGAGCAATAGACCTTTCCGGCTCTATGGTATTCTCTATCCTCTCCATTCTAGCCTTGCGGCCCTCATGTCTGATTCTAACCCTGATTCGCTAATACATTTGTATAACTATCTTTTTGACTACTATTGATTCTTTTGCCCCTCTACAAACTCACAATCATCGCCCCACTAACCCCCATTCTTAGCTCAATTCAGAAACCGCATTTCTACGCTTCTGTACTCATGCAGTTGAAAAATGTCCTGCAGTCAGGCAGACTTTTACCACTACAAGCTCATGTTGTCTTGTCTTAATTCAGCTCTTTCAGTAGCAAAACATTCCTACTTTAGCACACTAATAAAAAATAACCCAAATTGTCTATTTTCGCTATTTAAAGGGCATGTCCACCCCCAAAACTATAATCCCCCAACTAGTGGCCCCATCATGTAGTGTAGTTTAATCCTTACCTCACATCCCAGCTCCATATGGTTCTCCTGTAGCCCCCCCCAAAGTCCCAAAAACTGCCCACCTTTAAGTATCCCCTATACGCTGTTGATACCCAAATTTACTTGTCCACCCCTACACTAACCCCTGAAGTTCAATCTCTAATCTCTAAATGTCTGCACTCTATTTCTTCCTGGATGGTGCTCCGCCACCTTAAACTCAATCTATCTAAATTTGAATTAATCATTTCCACCCTTCTCCATCTCTATTGACAATATGGTCATTAACCCAGTTGAATCTGCACGCTGCCTTGGAGTTATCTTTGACTCCTCTCTTTCCTTCCATCATCACATTAACAATGTCACTAGGATGTGTTGTTTTCTCCTTTGCAATATTGTGAAGATCCACCCTTTCCTCTCTCACTCCACTACTAAAAAACTTATACATGCCCTTATAATCTCCCATCTTGACTACTGTAACATTCTGCTGCTTGGTCCCTCAGCCTGTCATCTCCTCTCCAGTCTATTTTAAACTCAGCAGCTTGGATCACCTCACTCTCCTCCAAAAGATAAACCTGCAACCCCCATACTGCAGTCCATAGGGTAGCTTCCCATTAAATAAAGAATCATGTTCAATACACTTCTTTTAATCTTAAGATCTTCTCTCTTTATTCTTTATGTTCCTGGCCGTGCCCTGCGCACCTCACAAGTCAAGATTCATCTCTACAAATCATTCTCTCTTGCTGCTCCCTACTGTTGGAACTCTCTCCCTCTTTCACTTCACCAGGTAAAATCTTTTAGCTCTTTTAGATCAAAACTGTTATCCTACCTTTCTGAAAATCAACACTCTTAATGATTGTTTGCTGTCTGAGCATTTTGTATATCTCCCCCCACTTGTATCTGAATGTTGTATTCTCTTAGGGGCAGGGATCTCTTTCCTAATATGTCAAAGTACACCACACACATATATATATATTTTCAAACTTTATTTATGTAAATTCAACTAGTCTGTATAACTTATCCCCTTGTTTGTATACTCTGTATTTTAGAATGTAGAGCGCTGCGTACCCAAGTGGTGCTATATAAATAAAATTAAACATTCATATACATACATACATGTAGGGGTAGAGGCCCTTTATACCGGTAGCAGGAGGAGTTCCTATATGCTACAACGAATGGCTCCTCCAATCCACACACAATTTCAGGAAAGTAAAATGATGTGTGTAGCATATAAAAGCACAGACTGGATGCTGTGAAAATAGTAGACTTTATTGTAACAAACATGTTTCTACATGTTTCGGACCAACGTCCTTTCTAAGCACGTTGAAAGGACGTTGGTGCCAATATGTGCACCATCTTTGTTACAATAAAGTCTACTATTTTCACAGCATCCAGTCTGTGCCTTTTATATGCTACACACATCATTTTACTTTCCTGATACATACATACATCATATGCAGCAAGGCTAAGTCAGAGATAATTTAGTTTAAATGCAATCAGGGCAGCTTTGCTAATTGCATCTATTAATAATAGTGTCCTCCAATCAGCAGAGGATATTATAACCCTATAAACAGCGACTGAAAATGGGCAATGATCTTAAATGCTTTTTCTGATTTGGTATTCCTATAAATCCCCTTTATTCTGAGAGTTTTCCCCGGTAGTGTATATTTCTTAGTGCACTGAAACATTATTATTATGTGGATTTTATATAGCGCCAACATCTTCTGTAGCGCTTTACAGTTACATTTATACATTCACATCAGGGGCATATTTATAAACGATCATTATTTTCCCCATTTCGCTACCGCAGGACATTGCAATGGCAAAGAGCTTTATTTTTGCAGTATTTTTAAAACCGCTTATTTTCGCCCTAAAAGGTATAGCTGTGGCGATGTGCGATGGTAATATTGGCGATGTACACTGACAACTTCGCCTTATTCATCGTGTTAAGTCTGGTATCATGGCGATAGGAGAAATTGCTCGTTAAGGCTTTTTTCACAGTAATAAAGGAAAATTATTGGGGTATTTAGATAAATGGCCACTTATGCCTTTTCGACACCTCAGAATTGGTGATATTAAATGACTTAAAGTAATGCAATAAACCACTTTTCCTGTTTTATAAATATGATGGCGTGGCTACCATGGTGATGTATGATGAAATGGCGAAAACTGGAGGTAATCGCTGCTTTATAGATTGCGATAAGTCCAAATTTTCCAAAAAGGTGGCAAAAAATTTAACAACCCTTTATAAATATGCCCCATAGTCATTCCAATGTAACTAGCCAACATATACCGTATATACTTAAGTATAGGCTGAGATACCTATTCAGCTAAGGGTAGAAATTATGACCACTATTGCCTTCTGATTCTGTATTGTTTTGAGGCTTTAGTTGCCCTTTAAATGGACAACAGAATCCCCATACAGTAGTCCCATACAGTAATAGCTAAATCCAGTATGGGTACTACTGTATCAGGGAATTCTGATGTCCATTTAAAGAGCAATTAAAGCCTCAAAACAATACAGAATCAGAAGGCAGTCTTTAACTATAGATACCATTCTCCTAATTCTGTATTGGCTTTGAGGCATTAGTTGCCCTTTAAATGGACAGTAATCCCATATAGTAACCCCCAATTCCTTGCCACTGCAGATGTTTGGAAACTACAACTCCCAGCAACCAAAGCAAGCTGAGAGTTGTAGTTTCCAAACATCTGGAGTGCCAAGGAATTGGGGGTTACTATATGGGATTACTGTCCATTTAAAGGGCAACTAATGCCTCAAAGCCAATACAGAATCAGGAGGATGGTATCTATAGTTAAAGACTGCCTTCTGATTGATGTTTTGGGTTACTCTCCCCACGAGAGCCCTCCCAGTTCAGTGTTAACTTGACTGGGCAGTCTTCTATCCTAGCAAGGTCTCTTACTTCAGTGTGCAATCCGGCTGCTCACTCTGCCTGCCTGACGTCACTACTCGGCACCAGGAAGTGAGACAGGTGCCGAGTAGTGACGTCATCCGGCAGAGCGAGCAGCAACTGGATTTCACACTGAGGTAAGTAACCCTCAGGCTATTTTTAAAACCTGAAAACCTTGGCCTATACTCGAGTATATACAATAAATCAAAACCTCATAGGGCAAAAAGTGTTAAGAAGATAATTTAACATCTTAGCAGTCCAACAGATATATTTCATTATTACACCAACACATGAAGTTGAGTATTTAAAGGACATCTTTACCCTCTGGACTAAATTTGTCATACAGCTTAAGAACCCCCCCAACCTATTTTTCATTATATTTACCTTTTCCAAAGATGCTTCTTACCCTACAGAACCTTGCCACAGATCTTTCCCCTCCTCAGCAGCTTTTGGGTTTAGGCCTCCAGTTAAAGGCATGAGGCTGATGTAATAGCCCATGGCTGATGGACATTGGTAAATCTGCCTCCTACTAAAGCTGCTGCTGTGCATGCATGTAAAAACCATGTAGCAGCAGCAAAGGAGGCCTATACCTGCTGGTTCAGAGGGTGGAGATGCCCTTTAAGGGCTAGGCCACACTGGCATTATTTTCACATGCTTCCTCTCAGTCTTTGCATTCTGATCTCACGCCAGTGCATTCAAATGTGATCTGTTGTCTGATCACATGCGATCACCATTAAAGTGCAGATCGCCTGCTCTGCGATAACAGTATATTTGGAAAATAGCAGTGGGAAACACTCGTGATTTTCCCTGCAATTGGGCCGCTAGAGTGGCCTAAGCAGAAGTAGTATTGTCCACATGAAGCAATACAGTCAGCAGAGATGCTAAATAAATTTGTTGAATATTTGTTGAATTTTAAGAAATATTTCTGTATATACTGTACATGTATGTAACTTTATGTATGTACTGTGCATATAAGTAACTTCTAATATTCAGTTTTACAGGACAGAGCACTCAAGGGAGTTTGCATTGTGTGCCTTAGATCTGAGCTGCAATATATTCACTTATGAGTACCTTAAAGATCCAAGCCGTGTCTCAGCAGAGGGTGAGAAAATTCAGCCAGCTGGAACTTTGTTCTTATAGGAAATGATGCGGCTTATCATAGACTTTCACATCTTTATTGATGCACTGCATCTGTTGGCATGTGGCTAGGGCTTCCTGTTGTGTTGTGATGTTTTCATAACATGCTATTCTTTCCCAATGAATCCTGGGGAAAAACTTCCGAGAGCTCTGACGGGAAGGAGGAAACCACATGCTTAACAATCCCACACATTTAAGGTCATTGTAATAAATGCATTAAAATATGTTTTTCAACATACGCAACCAATGAGTGGACACTTTAAATTGGAGTGTCTCTCTTTAAAGCTCTGACAGTTTTCACGTCTCCTTGGTAAGCAGGTGTAAAACAATAACAAGTCTATTGCACAATATTATCCAGATCTAGGCAGTGGAAAATAAATGTTTATTAGTATAATGAAAAATGGTATCCAGCAGAGGAAGCTTCGTTACAGGGAGAGCTCTACAGTATAGTGCATGTCCTGACAAGTGTTACTGCAGTTAGGGAACACTTTGTTAATGGTCAGTACCACATACAACATCCATGACAGTGTATTTTTTGAGATAAACATACTATTTCATAATATACTACATGACATTAGCAAGTTTGGGATTCATTGTTTACTAAATGTTTATGGTCTAATAAACCTAATCTAACCTTAGACTTCCTTTAACCACATAGAGAATTCAATTCCAGATCCTACACACTGAGTGAGCTAGAGAATAGGGGGGTTTGGGAAGACAACCAAGCCAACATGGAAAATAGGGAAGGGCCTAAAAGTCCCAAGAATCAGTTTTAGAATACAGAGTTCCTCCATAAGAGTTACAATTTGTTCCTACGGGCCAAAACATTGTGAGTTTTTGTTGTGTTGGTTCCTTCATAAGAGTAATGTGATCACTTTCAATAAATGGAAACAACAAACCGAATAGGTAATTTGACCTAGGAACCTCGATCTTGGTGTTAGTAAAAGATGAATAATTGATATTATCATTTTGAGATTGGAGTGTGCTGCATTCTAGGTGGCCTTCCATTTATGTGAAGGTTCTCATTCATCCAGGTCATGGTACAGTAAATCGATGGTATTTAGTTCAATCAACTGGATTTGAAATGTCTAGTTATCTGACTGGCTTCCTCAATTCAGAATGACTTGTACAAGGATCTGTTGGCTTTAAATACCCTGGAAAGCATCCCAATCAGCATATAACAGCAAGGTGTTAGTGACCTCTTGAATGCAAGGTGTTAATTGCATTGTGGGTAAGAGGTGTTAAAACAGTATCCCTCTTTACCTGTATACCCACCATGGAGGCTGTTGAATTTGTGATAAAACAGCTGTGCCAAGACAACACTTTGGCCAGCTAAATAGAACGTAACCTAGAACTGGTGTGTTCCCTAATGGAATTATTCCAGAATACCACATATTTCAAATATAAGAGTAAGTTTTACAACTAAAAACATTGATGCACGTTGGGATCTCCACATCCCATCATGACAAACCTTTACATGGGAAAAGTGGAAACACAGGATCTGAATTAATTAAGGGCATTGCACCCAGCCACTGATTCAGATACACGCATGACACCTGGGTTAAAACCCACCAGAAAGAAGTAAAAGCCTTCAGAGAACACATCAATGCTGTGGACCAAAACATCAGATTTACATAGGAAGTTGTACAAAAACACACACTGGCTTACTTGGACTGCTTGGTAGAGGGAGTGGTAAACTGGAAGAAGAGGTTTACAGAAAACCAACCAGGTGTGCTTGAGAAAGGACTTAGGGTCAGAAACATGTAGCACACATGTTTCTTCAGTAATGCTCTTTATATCACACAGATAATTATTTAAGCACTACTAGGGAAGTGAACTTTTATTGAAATAAAAGTTAAGCTGTAGCTTAAAGAGTCTATTATTAGCAGAGCATAGCATTAAATAAATGTGCAAAAAATATATAATTTTAAATAATTAAGATCTAAACAAGTTGCTTACCAAAGCTTGCCATTGTGGGTTAACAACTATATGGTATATTTGTAATTTTATTAATGGTAATAGATTTTAAAATCACGGAGGGAACAGCATTACCCGGGGCATTAGGTACTCCATCTTTTACTTTACTTTATTCAGAGTGATAAGTCTGATCAAACCCTATTATCAACTTCCTAGGGTGGAAGCACTATGGATTTGCAGCAAAAGTCCCATAACCCTTTGCTTTCTACCAGATTTCTGATTGTCCTGATATTTTCTGCCAGGAACCCTTCTCGTGATTCTTTCTATTGTGTTTTAGAAAGAATAGTGTAACGGATGATGGTTTATTCACAGGAACCCTACATTTTCTGCATTATTTCCTTGAGCGCATTGTTTTATTCTATGTTATCGGCTTCCTGCTTGGCTAATATTGATTTAAACTGACAGAAAGTTGTGTGGCATGTATGGTGTTAAATTTACATTGTAGTTTGAGTTTTGTTTTTTTTTATATATATTAGTGTGTGAGTTGGACAGTGTAAGCAATAATTGGCTTCCACTATTAACACAAACATCTCTGCGCACTACCACTCACAGTTCCATGCAAGATACTCTTTAGTGGTTACTTAGATGCATCAATGAGAGTGGTAGCTGGTACAACTTTATTTAT
The DNA here is from genome assembly GCA_019447015.1 of Hymenochirus boettgeri. NCBI lineage: Eukaryota > Metazoa > Chordata > Amphibia > Anura > Pipidae > Hymenochirus > Hymenochirus boettgeri. Next base: position 33,969,590 of record CM033476.1, read on the forward strand.
CTTCTGCCATGTGCTAGATTATTATTATTATTATTGTGGATTAATATAGCGCCAATATCTTCCGTAGCGCCTTACAATTACATGTATACATTCACATCAGGCCCTGCCCCGAAGAGCTTACAATGTAAGCACATTTGACACATACAACCTATCAGTATGTCTTTATGATTGTGGGGGAAACTGGAGTGCCTGGAGGAAACCCACGCAAGCACGGGGAGAACATACAAACTCCTTACAAATGTGTCCAAGGGTGGAATCGAACTCAGGTCTTCAGCACTGCAAGGTATCAGTGCTAACCACTGAGCCACTGTTCTGCCTTGATACTAGATAATTACGTGGGTAACCCTCTCTGCTTAAATGTCTTTTTTAAATATTTTTTTTACATTTTAGTATATTTTGATGTTGCGTAGCAATAAGAAATACCTATCGGAGCTCTTAGCACTAAATTAGTTTTCACCATTAAATAGTAGATACAGTAATATCTCTCTTTGCTAGATATTGTAATTTCTAATTGGCCCCATGTATAAAGCTGCTTATTTAGGACCTTGGCATGTTTAGTCATTGTGTTGACAGGCTGCATTCAAATTATGTACTTCACAGAAACAACTCCAGAAACTTGATCTGGATCCTGACCTTTTGGATTTCTTATTTATTTCTAACAACCCCCACACACACACACACACACACATACACACAGACACCCTCCTAGGTTCTGCTGTTGTCATTAACACTTTGACTCCCGGACCCAGTTGGATCACATGATCCTCTATATAATATAAACATCAGAATTGAGTTTTATTAGCAAAGTAAGTTTACACATATAATTTGATTTGGTGTTTGCTCAGACAATAGAACAATCAAACATACAAGGATCTGAACATTACTGACATGTTGACACGCCAAGGGGCTTACTCTGTCTTCAATGACATTGTGATTGAATGTAAGGACTAATATTCCAAACATATCCTTAGTGGTTGTGACGGAGCATGTCTATGAGAACATGAATTAATTAATGCTATGTAAGGGAGAGTGTGGTTCCCAGTCTTTAATACATAATATAACATTGTTTCATCCAGGCACCACCTCTCCCAGTATTATATCTTGTATTAATAATGTACGGTATATGTAAAATGTACCAAGCACACTGTTGGGGCTATGCAGTTTGTCCTTTGTGCACAAGATGGCTCAATGGGTAAAACTCCTGGTACTGCCTGTCGTAAACTCCTTAGGATGGTGCCTATTTGGCTATGCTGATAGAGAGAGTTAAGTAATTGCTGATTGGTCTGCTGTTCAGTAAGTCTGATGATTGGCTGCTGGTTGAAGGTTGGTCATTTTCTCTTCAAAGGAAATGTGGGAATAAAAAGAGCAGCTTTCGTCCACATGGGGGGGGGAGCACATAAATAAGGGAAGAACTAGGATACATGCTGAGGCAGTATCCTGTAGCTAAGAGCTGATTAACGCTAGCTTGCCCCTTAGCTTAAGAGCAAGGGATACAGGAGGCTAGCCTGCAGGAGGAAGCAGACTAGTGTTAGGTTTTTATATATTCTGTATAATCACTTAGCCTAATAGCAGCCATTTTGTTTTCGACTCCATTTTGTGCACATATTACTTAGTCTGTTTTTCTCAAAATGTACCAAGCTGTACCTAGCCCAAGCTGTTTCTCATGGCCATAGATAATACGTTATCTCAAGGTCTTCTGCCTCCTATGTCAACTTGTCTCTATTCTCGCATTCCAAGACATGTTTTATTATATTGTTTACAGACATAAAGTCCGGTAAAGCCCCTTTTCGTCATGCAAGGTTTTTCCTTTGTTTCATATATGCCAATGTATGACCCAAATAAACTGAGATAGTTTTCAGTACATGCCCTGTGTGTGTGTGAATTCTGTCTCCCGCAGCTGTGAGGCTTTTTCAGTGTTCTAAGAACTAGGCATCAAATAATGGTTGGACCAGTGTAGGATATATTATTCTTACAACTAGGGCTTGGCAGAAGGGAAAGCTAAGCAAGGGAGAAGAGAGCTAGGACACATGCTTAGGCAATGCCTAGCATCTCAGAGCAAGGCTCCCAGGAGCTAAGAATCCAGCAGCAGCCCAGCAGTTTGGAGCCAAGGCAGTGGAGCCCAGAGATCCCAGCAACTGCATCCCAAGGACAGTGCTTGCTTGGTAGGATAAGGTTGTGCTTGGTACTGGTGCATTAAAATAAAGCTCCTTCAATTGAAAAAGAGCTTGTGTGTTCTGGTTTGCCTTATTTCCCACAACCTCACACAGGGCGTCCTGTGACACTAGGCTCCAGGGTCCCACCAGGAACCTTACAACATTGTAATAGTTATATGCAATGTGCATACAGATGGATATATGGTTGGGTTTGGAGGGGCCTGTCTGTTATATTATAGCTACAGTGGTGCCTTAGAATCTTCACTTCCAATTGTAAAACTAAATGGATAGTTAAAGCTAATAAAGTAATGAAATGTCCTAGTTAATCAATGATGATTATGGCCTAAAACCAAACCTGAGGTTGTTCAATTGTAGCTCACACCTGCCCTAACCCCCCTTGCTATGGGTCCAAGGAAATGTCCATTCTGGACCCAACAAAACAAACAACAACATTTAGATTACAAGATCTCGTGTCTCCTTCTCATTCAGCCTCTGTTATATAATATTATTACATATAGAGTTCAATGAAGTAATACAGGCTGCTTGTCTAAGTAACAAGCAGCTTGTTTGGTTTCATGCTGTGATTAAAATCACTTACTGTGTAGATACACAATTTCTACATTCAATGCTTAGGAGTAGTGGCCAAGTTTCTATGTACATTATAATGGGTTATAAAGTATTAGTAAGCTCTGCCATGGTTTTCTGTGGTTCATTGTTTTCTATAATTAAGGGGCTGATGCGATAAGAATTGTAAAAAATTGCCATGCTTTTTATTTACAGGGACCAATTAGCTCTTAGCTTTACTGTGTTACTGCAGTTAGTTAACATCTGATTGGTGGATTCAAATTGATAGCACATGCAAACATTTGCACGGTTTATTGCATCCAGGGAGAACAGAATAGTCATCTAAAAATTCTAGATGGAAATCATAAAGGTTAGATGCCTATTCCTATGTCACCTGAGAAGCCAGGTGATGTGGATTTCATTTCCATGGAGGCGTGTCTATACTGATTGGTCACTTGGCCATATTGGAGCAACTCCCCTTCTTGACCCATTTTAGTAGGACAAAAAATGAGAGCTTTTATTTGCATATTGACTATGACAGGGTCTTTCAGACTTTGTTATATTATTATTATTATTATTATTGTTATTATTATTGTGGAAGGAAAGACTGCAAAATGTTAAAACCACTGAACACATAAAGGGATTCCTATGTGACAGTGTAACATGCAGGAATTCACCTTTCCCTGGTTTGGAGGTCAAATAACAGAAGTGATATCTGTGGGATGAATCACACGGTGTGATTGGCAGGAAGGAGCAGGTGGACAGGGCAAATAAAGAGGTTAAGGTGTGTCATCAGGGTCTATTAGCACTTACGGGGTGGGGGGTCTACAAGGAAAACAAATCTCGGAAAATACCTAAATATGAAAACAGTTACTGACCGAAAGTGAAAGAGGATACCCAGACATGTTTGTGAAGGTTCTTATTCATCCAGGTCATGGTATATCTGTTGTATTCAGTTACATCAACTGGACTTATAGTTTAGTTCTTGAAGTCCAGTTGATCTAACTGAATACAAAAGACCCAGACAGACACCCAGGATAGATCCAAGAACAATGTATTAATCCCTTCATGTTTTTTTTTTTTTAATCTCTTGCACTAGAGAACTGATGTGCTGTGTCATCTGCAATTTGCATAGTTTATAATCACAATAAGCTACAATCTGTCACTGCGTGCCTGGCACAGTCTATCACATCACAAATTTCTTACAATAATTTATAATGCTGCTAAAAGCACTATCAGGGATTCAATAAAAGTTCTTATTGTTTAAAATGGTGCTAATTTAGCCCCAACCAATCAGATCTTATTTAACATTTGAAAGCTAACATCTGATTGGTTGGGGCAAAATTAGCACCATTTTAAACGTTAAGAACTTTTATTGAATCTCCCTGTAAGTATCTATACTTAAAGGAGATCTATAGTGTGTATAAAGTTTTTTAAAAAAAAAGTTACAATGAAAAGTACTTGGGACAGGGATATAGGATTGGTAATTCCTAACTCCCAATATTGTTTCTGTGAGGAGCAAGAGCCCAAAGAAATCCGATTCTGAGTCTTCTTCCTGGCTTCAGCACTATCTTTAATACAAGACTAACCTGGCAAATTAAATCTGTATGTGCTGTAGTTCCTCACCAAAACGATATTGTGAGGTAGGAATAATTAATCATACCTCGCTGCCCCTGGTACTTTCCATTCTTAATAAGTTAATTTTTAGAGTATAGTTGTTGTAGTGTTGTTGTTTTTTTTTTTTTTTTTTTAAATACGAATGATATTTGTATTACTGCATTTAACATCTGCACATTTTAAATACAACTTTGTACTGGTTAGTATAGTAGTGTCCAGCCCTAAACCAAGACAGTGGATTATTTTCCATGCAGATCTTGCCGGTTAATGTGCAGGAAAGCTACAGTATGTTAACAGAAAGTTAATTGTTTTAAGAGGAATTACAGATGAAGTCTTTTTGCCATCTAATCTTTATTCAGACATTCTGGAGTCAGGGCAATAACTCAAATGTAGGGAAATAGGAAGGAGATTGAAATGTAATCTAATTAAAGCTCTGCAGTTCTCGTGCTATCAGGTTATAGTGAATATAAAATAAAACCAAGGATCAACAAGGGTCTCACGTTTTAAGCATCGAGGAAAAAAGGACTGACCTAGTGGGCTCTCGGATAGTGTTTCTGTATTGTATCAGCTTCCTTGCCTGCCTAATCATACTTATAATGGTTGGAGGGTGTTGTTCTGCAATTTGATTGAGTATATGGAGGACGATGAGCCTGAAGCTCGTCTCCTGAACTCTAAGAGATAGTGTTGCTACTAAGAAGATCTAGTGTTCGCTACAATGATCTAGCTTGTGTGACAGATTCTGTCCTGAGCAAGATGTCAATGCTATTAATACTCTCACCCAGTACATTTAATTAAGTCATGCAATGATGAGCAGCCTTGGATGCATGTTCCTTGTTTACAGTCTTAGCAGAAGGTTATAATCAGGATAATAATAAATTCTCCATATTATAGTAACACAGGCAATTACAGTATAAGTGTAACAGAATGGTGCAGAGTATAATAAATACAGGTGTTTCCATTCCAAAAACTTAAGCTGGGTACACACAGTAACGATAAAGCCCCGAAACCGTTGGATCCGACGGTATCGGGGCTTTATCGTTATGTGTGTACGCTCATTTCCCGAATGAGCGCGCAGCCGCCGAACGATCGGGTCGGCCGTACGCTCGTTCGGCAAAGGCTGAAAATTTCCATCGGCCGCGCTAGACTCCCTATAGAGGAGTCTAGCGTGGCCGATGGAAACACACAGTCCCGAGCGTTCTCCCTATGATGTTCATAGGGAGAACGCTCGGGACTGTGTGTATGCAGATCTTTGAAAGATGGCAGACAGGATCTTGCAGATCCTGTCTTGTCATCTTTCAGAAATCTGTACTGTGTGTACCTAGCTTTAGACTCGTCTGGTTTTAGGATGGGAACTGATTCCCAGGTGTGATATGTAATAATACTTTTCTTTATGACTTTCTAGGTCTTTGTATGTAAATCTCCTTGGACTGTGGGCAATTCTATCGTGTGCAGTATTAAGTGGACTGGCCATGTTCTCTATATATAAAGACTGTGATCCCTGGACTGCCAAATTTGTCTCAGCCCCAGACCAGGTAACCATAGAAACCATAATAATCATTTCTGGGAAACAGTGCTGCATTGATATTTCTCACACAATATTCCATATCTTTTATCTAGGAGACTAGCAAACTGTGTCCCTTGTATAACTGACAAAATTTACAGGGAGATTTACCCAGAGGCACAGCCACTCTTGCTAAATCTCCCTTCTGGAAATTCAATCCGAGTGCGAAAAGTGACAAAGCCAGTATTGAATAGCTTGCGGGGGCATTAACTACATTAACTACAGAGCCACCAACCCCAAAATGCATCCACCTTACATTTATCAACATTGAATCTCATCTGCCATTCTGCTGCTCATTTTGAAAATCAAGGTCTGGATATTGAAGTTAAATAACATCTGATTGGTTGCTGTAGATAAACACTACGGGGAAACTAAGTGTGTGTACACACAGTACAGATTTCTGAAAGATGACAAGAAGGATCTGCAAGATCCTGTCTGCCATCTTTCAAAGATCTGCATACACACAGTCCGAGCGTTTCCCTATGAACATCATAGGGAGAACGCTCGGGACTGTGGGTTTCCATCGGCCACGCTAGACTCCTCTATAGGGAGTCTAGCGCGGCCGATGGAAATTTCAGCCTTTGCCGAACGAGCGTACGGCCGACGATCGTTCGGCGGCTGCGCGCTCATTCGGGAAATGAGCGTACACACATAACGATAAAGCCCCGATACCGTCGGATCAACGGTTTCGGGGCTTTATCGTTACTGTGTGTACCCAGCTAAGTTTTTGGAATGGAAACACCTGTATTTATTATACTCTGCACCATTCTGTTACACTTATACTGTAATTGCCTGTGTTACTATAATATGGAGAATTTATTTTATCCTGATTATAACCCTTCTGCTAAGACTGTAAACAAGGAACATGCATCCAAGGCTGCTCATATTGCATGATAATTAAATGTACTGGGTGAGAGTATAATAGCATTGACATCTTGCTCAGGACAGAATCTGTCACACAAAGCTAGATCATTGTAGCGAACACTAGATCTTCTTAGTGCAACACTATCTCTTAGAGTTCAGGAGACGAGCTTCAGGCTCATCGTCCTCCATATACTCAATCAAATTGCAGAACAACACCCTCCAACCATTATAAGTATGATTAGGCAGGCAAGGAAGCTGATACAATACAGAAACACTATCCGAGAGCCCACTAGGTCAGTCCTTTTTCCTCGATGCTTAAAACGTGAGACCCTTGATCCTTGGTTTTATTTTATATTCACTATAACCTGATAGCACGAGAACTGCGAGCTTTAATTAGATTACATTTCAATCTCCTTCCTATTTCCCTACATTTGAGTTATTGCCCTGACTCCAGAATGTTGAATAAAGATTAGATGGCAAAAAGAATTCATCTGTAATCCTCTTAAAACAATTAACTTTCTGTTAACATACTGTAGCTTTCCTGCACATTAACCGGCAAGATCTGCATGGAAAATAATCCACGTCTTGGTTTAGGGCTGGACACTACTATACTAACCAGTACAAAGTTGTATTTAAAATGTGCAGATGTTAAATGCAGTAATACAAATATCATTCGTATTAAAAAAAAAAAAAAAAAAACAACAACACTACAACAACTATACTCTAAAAATTAACTTATTAAGAATGGAAAGTACCAGGGGCAGCGAGGTATGATTAATTATCCTACCTCACAATATCGTTTGGTGAGGAACTACAGCACATACAGATTTAATTTGCCAGGTTAGTCTTGTATTAAAGATAGTGTGAAGCCAGGAAGAAGACTCAGAATCGGATTTCTTGGGCTCTTGCTCCTCACAGAAACAATATTGGGAGGTAGTAATTACCAATCTATATCCCTGTCCCAAGTACTTTTCATTGTAACTTTTTTTTAAAAAACTTTATACACTATAGATCTCTTTAAGTATAGATACTTACAGGGAGATTCAATAAAAGTTCTTAACGTTTAAAATGGTGCTAATTTTGCCCCAACCAATCAGATGTTAGCTTTCAAATGTTAAATAAGATTGATTGGTTGGGGCTAAATTAGCCCATTTTAAACAATAAGAACTTTTATTGAATCCCTGATAGTGTTTTAGCAGCATTATAAATTATTGTAAGAATTTGTGATGTGATAGACTGTGCCAGGCACGCAGTGACAGATTGTAGCTTATTGTGATTATAAACTATGCAAATTGCAGATGACACAGCACATCAGTTCTCTAGTGCAAGAGATTAAAAAAAAAAAACATGAAGGGATTAATACATTGTTCTTGGATCTATCCTGGGTGTCTGTCTGGGTCTTTTGTATTCAGTTAGATCACTGGCACTAAGAACTAAACTATAAGTCCAGTTGATGTAACTGAATACAACAGATATACCATGACCTGGATGAATAAGAACCTTCACAAACATGTCTGGGTATCCTCTTTCACTTTCGGTCAGTAATGTTTTCATATTTAGGTATTTTCCGAGATTGTTTTCCTTGTAGAACCCCACCACCCCGTAAGTGCTAATAGACCCTGATGAAACACCTTAACCTCTTTATTTGCCCTGTCCACCTGCTCCTTCTGCCAATCACACCGTGTGATTCATCCCACAGATATCACTTCTGTTATTTGACCTCCAAACCAGGGAAAGGTGAATTCCTGCATGTTACACTGTACATAGGAATCCCTTTATGTGTTCAGTGGTTTTAACATTTTGCAGTCTTTCCTTCCACAATAATAATAACAATAATAATAATAATAATAAATATAATATAACAAAGTCTGAAAGACCCTGTCATAGTCATATGCAAATAAAAGCTCTCATTTTTTGTCCTACTAAATGGGTCAAGAAGGGAGTTGCTCCAATATGGCCAAGTGACCAACGTATAGACACGCCTCATGGAAATGAAATCCACATCACTGGCTTCTCAGGTGACATAGGAATAGGCATCTAACTTTAGATTTCCATCTAGAATTTTAGATGACTATTTGTTCTCCCTGGATGCAATAAACACGTGCAAATGTTTGCATGTGCTATCAATTGAATCACCCATCAGATGTTAACTAACTGCAGTAACACAGTAAGCTAAGAGCTATGGTCTGTAAATAAAAAGCATGACAATTTTTTACAATTCTTATCGCATCAGCCCCTTAATTATAGAAAACAATGAACCACAGAAAACCATGGCAGAGCTTATAATACTTTATAACCATATATAATGACATAGAAACTTGGCCACTACTCCTAAGCATGAATGTAGAAATTGTGTATCTACACAGTAAGTGATTTTATCACAGCATGAAACCAAACAAGTGCTTGTTACTTAGACAAGCAGCCTGTAACTTCATTGAACTCTATATGTAATAATATTTATATACAGAGGCTGAATGAGAAGGAGACACGAGATCTGTAATCTAAATGTTGTTGTTTGTTTGTTGGGTCCAGAATGGACATTTCCTTGGACCCATAGAAGGGGGTTAGGGCAGGTGTGAGCTACAATTGAACAACCTCAGGTTTGGTTTAGGCCATAATCATCATTGATTAACTAGGACATTTCATTACTTATTAGCTTTAACTATCCATTAGTTTTTACAATTGGAAGTGAAGATTCTAAGGCACCACTGTAGCTATAATATAACAGACAGGCCCTCCAAACCAACCATAATCCATCTGTATGCACATGATATAACTATTACAATGTTGTAAGGTTCCTGGTGGGACCCTGGAGCCTAGTGTCACAGGACGCCCTGTGTGAGGTTGTGGGAAATAAGGCAAACCAGAACACACAAGCTCTTTTTCAATTGAAGGAGCTTTATTTAATGCACCAGTACCAAGAACACCTTATCTACCAAGCAAGCACTGTCCTTGGATGCAGTTGCTGGGATCTCTGGGCTCCACTGCCTTGGCTCCAAACTGCTGGCTGCTGCTGGATTCTTAGTCCTGGGAGCCTTGCTTGAGATGCTAGGCATTGCCTAAGCATGTGTCCTAGCTCTCTTCTCCCTTGCTTAGCTTTCCCTTCTGCAAGCCTAGGTTGTAAGAATAATTATCTACACTGGTCCAACATTATTTGATGCCTAGTTCTTAGAACACTGAAAAAGCCTCAAGCTGCGGGAGACAGAATTCACACACACACAGGGCATGTACTGAAAACTATCTCATTTATTTGGTCATACATTGGCATATATGAAACAAAGGAAAAACCTTGCATGACGAAAAGGGGCTTACCGGACTTATGTCTGTAAACAATAATAAAACATGTCTTGGATGCGAGAATAGAGACAAGTTGACATAGGAGGCAGAAGACCTGAGAAAGTATTATCTATGGCCATGAGAAACAGCTGGGCTAGGTACAGCTTGGTAATTTTGAGAAAAACGACTAAGTAATATGTGCACAAAAAGGAGTCGAAAACAAAATGGCTTGCTATTAGGCTAAGTGATTATACAGAATATATAAAAAACCTAACACTAGTCTGCTTCTCTGCAGGCTAGCCTCCTGTATCCCTTGCCCTTAAGCTAAGGGGCAAGCTAGCGTTAATCAGCTCTTAGCTACAGGATACTGCCTCAGCATGTACCTAGTTCTTCCCTTATTTATGTGCTCCCCCCCCCCCATGTGGACGAAGCTGCTCTTTTTATTCCACATTTCCTTTGAGAGAAAATGACAACCTTCAACCAGCAGCCAATCATCAGACTTACTGAACAGCAGACCAATCAGCAATTACTTAACTCTCTCTATCAGCATAGCCAAATAGGCAACATCCTAAGGAGTTTACGAGGCAGTACAGGAGTTTACCCATTGAGCCATCTTGTGCACAAAGGACAAACTGCATAGCCCAACAGTGTGCTTGGTACATTTTACATATACCGTACATTATTAATACAAGATATAATACTGGGAGAGGTGGTGCCTGGATGAAACAATGTTATATTATGTATTAAAGAGGGAACCACACTCTCCCTTACATAGCATTAATTAATTTGTTCTCATAGACTGCTCCGTCACAACCACATAAGGATATGTTTGGAATATTAGTCCTTACATTCAATCACAATGTCATTGAAGACAGAGTAAGCCCCTTGGCGTGTCAACATGTCAGTAATGTTCAGATCCTTGTATGTTTGATTGTTCTATTGTCTGAGCAAACACCAAATCAAATTTAATGTGTAAACTTACTTTGCTAATAAAACTCAATTCTGATGTTTATATTATAAGAGGATCATGTGATCCAACTGGGTCCGGGAGTCAAAGTGTTAATGACAACAGCAGAACCTAGGAGGGGGTGTGTGGTTGTGTGTGTGTGTGTGTGTGTGGGGGGTGGGGGTGTTAGAAATAAATAAGAAATCCAAAAGGTCAGGATCCAGATCAGTTTCTGGAGTGTTTCTGTGAAGTACATAATTTGAATGCAGCCTGTCAACACAATGACTAAACATGCCAAGGTCTAAAAAAGCAGCTTTATACATGGGGCCAATAGAAATTACAATATCTAGCAAAGAGAGATATATATATCTACTATTTAATGGTGAAAACTAATTTAGTGCTTAGAGCTCCGATAGGTATTTCTTATTGCTACGCTACATCAAAATATACTAAAATGTAAAAAAAATATTTAAAAAGACATTATAAGCAGAGAGGGTTACCCACGTAATTATCTAGTATCAGGCAGAACAGTGGCTCAGTGGTTAGCACTGATACCTTGCAGTGCTGAAGACCTGAGTTCGATTCCACCCTTGGACACATTTGTAAGGAGTTTGTATGTTCTCCCTGTGCTTCGTGGGGTTCCTCAGGCACTCCGGTTTCCCCCACAATCATAAAGACATACTGATAGGTTGTATGTGTCAAATGTGCTTACATTGTAAGCTCTTGGGGCAGGGCCTGATGTGATGTATACTGTAATTGTAAGGCGCTACGGAAGATATTGGCGCTATTAATCCACAATAATAATAATAATAATCTAGCACATGGCAGAAGATAAATAAAGTGTACAGCTACCACTCTCATTGATGCATCTAAGTAACCACTAAAGAGTATCTTGCATGGAACTGTGAGTTGTAGTGCGCAGAGATGTTTGTGTTAATAGTGGAAGCCAATTATTGCTTACACTGTCCAACTCACACACTAATATATATAAAAAAAACAAAACTCAAACTACAATGTAAATTAACACCATACATGCCACACAAAATTTCTGTCAGTTTAAATCATATTAGCCAAGCAGGAAGCCGATAACATAGAATAAACAATGCGCTCAAGGAAAATATGCAGAAAATGTAGGGTTCCGTGAAAAACCATCATCCGTTACACTATTCTTTCTAAAACACAATAGAAAGAATCACGAGAAGGGTTCCTGGCAGAAAAATATCAGGACAATCAGAAATCTGGTAGAAAGCAAAGGGTTATGGGACTTTTGCTGCAAATCCATAGTGCTTCCACCCTAGGAAGTTGATAATGGGTTTGATCAGACTTATCACTCTGAATAAAGTAAAGTAAGTAAAAGATGGAGTACCTAATGCCCCGGGTAATGCTGTTCCCTCGTGATTTTAAAATCTATTACCATTAAAAATTACAAATATACCATATAGTTGTTAACCCACAATGGCAAGCTTGGTAGAAACTTGTTAGATCTTAATTATTTAATTATATATTTTTTGCCATTTATTTAATGCTATGCTCTGCTAATAATAGACTCTTTAAGCTACAGCTTAACTTTTATTTCAATAAAAGTCACTTCCCTAGTAGTGCTTAAATAATTATCTGTGTGATATAAAGAGCATTACTGAAGAAACATGTGTGCTACAGTTTCTGACCCTAGTCCTTTCTCAAGCACACCTGGTGGTTTTCTGTAAACCTCTTCTTCCAGTTTACCACTCCCTCTACCAAGCAGTACAGTAAGCCAGTGTGTGTGTTTTGTACAACTTCCTATGTAAATCGATGTTTTGGTCCACAGCATTGATGTGTTCTCTGAAGGCTTTTACTTCTTTCTGGGGGTTTAACCCAGGTGTCATGCGTGTATCTGAACTAGTGGCGGGTGGGCAATGCCCTTAATTAATTCAGATCCTGTGTTTCCACTTTTCCCATGTAAAGGTTTGTCATGATGGGATGTGGAGATCCCACGTGCATCAATGTTTTTAGTTGTAAAACTTACTCTTATATTTGAAATATGTGGGTATTCTGGAATAATTCCATTGGGACAACACCAGTTTTAGGTTACGTTCTATTTAGCTGGCCAAAGTGTTCTGTTGGCACAGCTGTTTATCACAAATTCAACAGCCTCCATGGTGGGGTATACAGGTAAAGAGGGATACTGTTTAACACTCTTACCCACAATGCAATTAACACCTTGCATTCAAGAGGTCACTAACACCTTGTGTATATGCTGATTGGGATGCTTTCCAGGGTATTAAAGCCAACAGATCCTTGTACAAGTCATTCTGAATTGAGGAAGCCAGTCAGATAACTAGACATTTCAAATCCAGTTGATTGAACTAAATACCATCGATTTACTGTACCATGACCTGGATGAATGAGAACCTTCACATAAATGGAAGGCCACCTAGAATGCAGCACACTCCAATCTTCAAAATGATAATATCAATTATTCATCTTTTACAACACCAAGATCGAGGTTCCTAGGTCAAATTACCTATTCGGTTTGTTGTTTCCATTATTGAAAGTGATACATACTCTTATGAAGGAACCAACACACAAAAAACTCACAATGTTTTGGCCCGTAGGAAAAAATTGTAACTCTTATGGAGGAACTCTGTATTCTAAAACTGATTCTTGGGACTTTTAGGCCCTTCCTATTTTCCATGTTGGCTTGGTTGTCTTCCAAACCCCCCTATTCTCTAGCTCACTCAGTGTGTAGGATCTTGGAATTGAATCTCTATGTGGTTAAAAAGAAGTCTAAGGTTAGATAGGTTTATTAGACCATAAACATTTAGTAAACAATGAATCCCAAACTTGCTAATGTCATGTAGTATATTATGAAATAGTATGTTTATCTCAAAAAATACACTGTCATGATGTTGTATGTGGTACTGACCATAACAAAGTGTTCCCTAACGCAGTAACACTTGTCGGACATGCACTATACTGTAGAGCTCTCCCTGTAACGAAGCTTCCTCTGCTGGATACCATTTTTCATATACAATAAACATTATTTTCACTGCCTAGATCTGGATAATATTGTGCAATAGACTTGTTATTGTTTTACACCTGCTTACCAGGAGACGTGAAAACGTCAGAGCTTTAAAGAGAGACACTCCAATTTAAAGTGTCCACTCATTGGTTGCGTATGTTGAAAAAACATTTAATGCATTATTACAATGACTTAAATGTGTGGGATTGTTAAGCATGTGGTTTCCTCCTTCCGTCAGAGCTCTCGGAAGTTTTTCCCCAGGATTCATTGGGAAAGAATAGCATGTTATGAAAACATCACAACACAACAGGAAGCCCTAGCCACATGCCAACAGATGCAGTGCATCAATAAAGATGTGAAAGTCTATGATAAGCCGCATCATTTCCTATAAGAACAAAGTTCCAGTGGCTGAATTTCTCACCCTCTGCTGAGACACGGCTTGGATTTAAGGTAATCATAAGTGAATAATTGCAGCTCGATCTAAGGCACACAATGCAAACTCCCTTGAGTGCTCTGTCCTGTAAAACTGAATATTAGAAGACTTATATGCACAGTACATACATAAAGTTACATACATGTACAGTATATACAGAAAATTTTTTAAAATTCACACAAATATTCAACAAATTTATTAGCATCTTGCTGACTGTATTGCTTCAGTGGACAATACTACTTCTGCTTAGGCCACTCTAGCGGCCCAATTGCAGGGAAAATCACGAGTGTTTCCCACTGCTATTTCAAATATACTGTTATCGCAGAGCAGGCGATCTGCACTTTAATGGTGATCGCATGTGATCAGACAACAGATCACATTTGAATGCACTGGCGTGAGATCAGAATGCAAGAATGAGAGGAAGATGTGAAAATAATGCCAGTGTGGCAGCCCTTAAAGGGCATCTCCACCCTCTGAACCAGCAGGTATAGGCCTCTTTGCTGCTGCTACATGGTTTTACATGCCTGCACAGCAGCAGCTTAGTAGGAGGCAGGCAGATTTACCAATGTCCATCAGCCATGGGCTATTACATCAGCCTCATGCCTTTAACTGGGCTAACCAAAGCTGCTGCTGAGGAGGGGAAAGATCTGTGCCAGGTTCTGTAGGGTGAAGGCATTTTGGAAAAGGTAAATATAATGAAAATAGGTTGGGGGGGTTCTTAAGCTGTATGACAAATTAGTCCAGAGGGTAAAGATGTCCTTAAATACTCAATTCATGTGTTGGTGTAATAATGAAATATATCTGTTGGACTGCTAAGATGTTAAATTATCTTTTAACACTTTTGCCCATGAGTTTTTGATTTATTGTATATACTCGAGTATAGGCCAAGGTTTTCAGGTTTTAAAATAGCCTGAGGGTTACTACCTCAGTGTGAAATCCAGTTGCTGCTCGCTCTGCCGGATGACGTCACTACTCGGCACCTGTCTCACTTCCTGGTGCGAGTAGTGACGTCGGCAGGCGAGTGAGAGCCGGATTGCACAGAAGTAGAGACCTTGCTAGGATAGAAGACTGCCCAGTCAAGTTAACACTGAACTGGGAGGGCTCTCGTGGGGAGAGTAACCAAAACATCAATCAGAAGGCAGTCTTTAACTATAGATACCAATCCTCCTGATTCTGTATTGGCTTTGAGGCATTAGTTGCCCTTTAAATGACAGTAATCCCATATAGTAACCCCCAATTCCTTGCCACTGCAGATGTTTGGAAACTACAACTCCCAGCAACCAAAGCAAGCTGAGAGTGTTGTAGTTTCCAAACATCTGGAGTGCCAAGGATGGGGGTTACTATAGGGATTACTGTCCATTAAAGGGCAACTAATGCCTCAAAGCCAATACAGAATTAGGAGAATGGTATCTATATTAAAGACTGCCTTCTGATTCTGTATTGTTTTGAGGCTTTAATTGCTCTTTAAATGGACATCAGAATTCCCTGATACAGTAGTACCCATACTGGATTAGCTATTACGTATGGGACTACTGTAGGGGATTCTGTTGTCCATTTAAAGGGCAACTAAAGCCTCAAAACAATACAGATCAGAAGGCAATAGTGGTCATAATTTCACCCTTAGCTGATAGGTATCTCAGCCTATACTTAAGTATATACGGTATATGTTGGCTAGTTACATTGGAATGACTATGGGGCATTTTATAAAGGGTTGTTAAATTTTTTGCCACCTTTTTGGAAAAATTGGACTTATCGAATCTAAAAGCAGCGATTACCTCAGTTTTCGCCATTTCATCATACATCACCATGGTAGCCACGCCATCATATTTATAAAACAGGAAAAGTGGTTTATTGCATTACTTTAAGTCATTTAATATCACCAATTCTGAGTGTCGAAAAGGCATAAGTGGCCATTTATCTAAATACCCCAATAATTTTCTTATTACTGTGAAAAAAAGCCTTACGAGCCATTTCTCCTATCGCCATGATACCAGACTAACACGATGAATAAGGCGAAGTTGTCAGTGTACATCGCCAATATTACCATCGCACATCGCCACAGCTATACCTTTTAGGGCGAAAATAAGCCGTTTTAAAAATACTGCAAAAATAAAAGCTCTTTGCCATTGCAATGTCCTGCGGTAGCGAAATGGGGAAAATAATGATCGTTTATAATATGCCCCTGATGTGATGTATAAATGTAACTGTAAAGCGTACAGAAGATGTTGGCGCTATATAAAATCCACATAATAAAATGTTCAGTGCACTAAGAAATATACACTACCGGGAAAACTCTCAGAATAAAGGGGATTTATAGGAATACCAAATCAGAAAGCATTTAAGATATTGCCCATTTTCAGTCGCTGTTTATAGGGTTATAATATCCTCTGTGATTGGAGGACAATTATTAATAGATGCAATTAGCAAAGCTGCCCTGATTGCATTAAACTAAATTATCTCGACTTAGCCTTGCTGCATATGATGTATGTATGTATCAGGAAAGTAAAATGATGTGTGTAGCATATAAAAGGCACAGACTGGATGCTGTGAAAATAGTAGACTTTATTGTAACAAAGATGTGTGCTACATGTTTCGGACCAACGTCCTTTCAACGTGCTTGAGAAAGGACGTTGGTCCGAAACATGTAGCAAACATGTTTGTTACAATAAGTCTACTATTTACAGCATCCAGTCTGTGCCTTTTATATGCTACACACATCATTTTACTTCCTGAAATTGTGTGTGGATTGGAGGAGCCATTGTTGTAGCATATAGGAACTCCTCCTGCTACCGGTATAAAGGGCTCTACCCTACATGTATGTATGTATATGAATGTTTAATTTTATTTATAGCACCACTTGGGTACGCAGCGCTCTACATTCTAAAATACAGAGTATACAAACAAGGGATAGTTATACAGACTAGTGAATTACATAATAAAGTTTGAAAATTATAATATGTGTGTGGTGCTTGACATATTAGGAAAGAGATCCCTGCCCCTAAGAGAATACAAAATTCAGATACAAGTGGGGGGAGATATACAAAATGCTCAGACAGCAAACAATCATTAAGAGTGTTGATTTTCAGAAAGGTAGGATAAAAGTTTGATCTAAAAGAGCTAAAAGATTTTACCTGGTGAAGTGAAGAGGGAGAGAGTTCCAACAGTAGGGAGCCGCAAGAGAGAATGATTTGTTAGAGATAATCTTGACTTGTGAGGTGCGCAGGGCACGGCAGGAACATAAAGAATAAAGAGAGAAGATCTTAAGATTAAAAGAAGTGTATTGAACATGATTTCTTATTAATGGGAAGCTACCCTATGGACTGCAGTATGGGGGTTGCAGGTTTATCTTTTGGAGGAGAGTGAGTGATCCAAGCTGCTGAGTTTAAAAAGACTGGAGAGGAGATACAGGCTGAGGACCAAGCAGCAGAATGTACAGTAGTCAAGATGGGAGATTAAAGGCATGTATAAGTTTTTTAGTAGTGGATGTGAGAGAGGAAAGGGTGGTCTTCACAATATTGCAAGGAGGAAAACACACAATCCTAGTGACATTGTTAATGTGATGATGGAAGGAAAGAGAGGAGTCAAAGAAACTCCAAGGCAGCGTGCAGATTCAACTGGGGTTATGACCATATTGTCAATAGAGATGGAGAAGGGTGGAAATGATTAATTCAAATTAGATAGATTGAGTTAAGGGCGGAGCACCATCCAGGAAGAAATAGAGTGCAGACATTTAGAGATTAGAGATTGAACTTCAGGGGTTAGTGTAGGGGTGGACAAGATAATTTGGGTATCAACAGCGCTATAGGGGATACTTAAGGTGGGCAGTTTTGGGACTTTGGGGGGGGGCTACAGAGAAACAATGGAGCTGGGATGTGAGGTAAGGATTAAACTACACCATGATGGGGCCACTAGTTGGGGGATTGATAATTTTGGGGGTGGACATGCCCTTTAAATAGCAAATAGACAATTTGGGTATTTTTTATTAGTGTGCTAAAGTAGGAATGTTTTGCACTGAAGAGGGAATTAAGCAAGACAACATGAGCTTGTAGTGGTAAAGTCGCCTGACTGCAGGACATTTTTCAACTGCATGAGTACAGAAGCGTAGAAATGCGGTTTCTGAATTGAGCTAAGAAGGGGGTTAGTGGGGCGATGATTGTGAGTTTGTAGAGGGGCAAAAGAATCAATAGTAGTCAAAAAGATTAGTTATACAAATGTATTAGCGAATCAGGGTTAGAATCAGACATGAGGGCCGCAAGGCTAGAATGGGAGGATAGAGAATAGACATAGAGCCGGAAAGGTCTATTGCTCGGATGCTGCAAACATGGACACTAGTGAAATATCAGAGGAGAGTGGAGAGTAGGTGGTAGAAAAAATAATCGATTGTGATCCAAGAGGCGAAAGAGGTGCATGCAAACTGGAGACAGAAAGATTTTTTGTAAAGGCCAAGTCATTTGAAGTCACTAGAATTATAGCCGGACAGTCAGGGGAAAGAAGGATAGAGAGCCAGGTTTTAAACTCTGTAAGGAAAGTGGCTGGGGCTGAGGCAGAAAGGTGGTCTGTAAATGAACTAGTACCGTAGACATAAGGGGTGAATGTGGAGCATGGACCTCATGGAAAGCAGGGTGTGGAAAAGAAACAAGCTTAAATCGGAAACAGGAGGAATGTGGTGAAGGAGAGAAGATAGACCCCCATGCGTAATCAAAGCTTCAACTGCCATATCATGTTGGGAGATCCAAGTCTCCTAAGAGCCAGTAGTTGGATGGCCTTAGAACAGAACGTCATGAAAAAAGGTGTGTTGATAGCAAGAAAGCGTGTATTAAGGAGGCCCAAGAAAAAAAGAAAGAGTGAGGTGAAGAAAGTAGGGATGGTTATAATATTAGAAGATTAGAGCTCGAAAGGTAAGAAGGAGGAGGTTTAAAGGCAGGGATGACAGTAGATGGAAATGTTGCGGGTCCAGGGTTGGGCAATATCCCCGCAGCAAGAAGCGAATTATAAACGGGATGGAGTGGAGGTGGGCTAAGGATTTGTACTGAAGTTTCCTGGGACATTTGGACTTGTGAAGGAACAGCTGATAATAGAATATGATAATTGGATGGAAGAGAGGCAGAGATAAAGATAGAATGGGATAGGAAGGAAATGAATGGGAAGGAGATTTTGGAGCCAGAGATAAGCAGAGCACAATTATAAACATTGTTAAAAATAAAAAAATCGACTGCAGGGGGGCCCGGACGGTAACCGGACCTGCCACAACCTCCGTGACCAACTTAAAAAAAAACCCAGCTGATCACGCGTAGAATGAACCATACACGATCGGCTGTTTTAGACCGGACCAAACTTGGAATCAAACCGGAAGTTTGGGTCGGCTTTTAAACAGCTGATCGTGCCTATGTTTCCTTCATACGCACAATCAACTGTTAAAAACAGCTGATCGTGGACCTCTGGGGAAGGAGGGGGTGGACCTCTGGGTCAGGGGCCCAGTCTCCAATCTCGAGGGGAGGCTAGGCCCTGCAGTTCTGCCCCTGAGTGTTTCCTTGTAGTTCTCCTTTTGGAACTCCTTGTTAAACTCTGTAGGTGCTCACTTTCACACATCGGCACCCAATGACTTGTGTATTAAGCGGCCAATACACCACTACAGAGATAGGTGTACAAGATCTGTCAGTCACTTCTGAAGGGACCTACAATGTGTCAATAACATTCAGATCCAGTTGTGGGACAAATATCAGAAAGACCAGGACAACAGGCAGCCTTGCAGGATAATGGTTGCTTCTTCTTTAAGATATGAAGATGTTACCATAGATTGAAGAAAGACAAAATAACACTTGACTACAATTAAACTTTTGAGCAAAACACTGACTGATTTAATAAGAGGTGCAAAATCTTGCATGACTGTTAATCTGCAGCAACCAATAGATATTGTCAAATGATTCCATAGTGAAGAAGAACAGCTGTATAAAGTAAAAACAGCTGATTGGTTGTCTCAGCCAATCACAGACGGACTGCTGTCCATCCTTCTGCCGCTTCCATGCACGGAAAAGGCAGGAAGCCGGGCAGAGACAGCCGAGGGAGCCAGGGCTGGTAAGTATAAAAAGGAGCATATTTATGTTGTGTGGTCATGTTTTTTTTGAGAGGGGGAATAGGCATAATTGGGGACAGCCAGGCATTTTGCACCTCTTATTAAATAAGGCTGACATCTCTTTTTGAATTAACAGTTTAAAAGAAATTTCCCCAGACCATCCTCGTCTTAATCCTTTTAATTGTAAGAGAAACCCCTTTCTAGAGGAAATATATTAAAGTGAGACATATCTAGCTGTTTAGAAGACACATATTGAAATGCACCAAGAGTAATGCTTTTAGGAACAGCTTGTTGATCGCCTACACTATCGTTTTTTTTCTGTTATTATTTCCTAGAATTTCTGGTCGAACTCTTAACAGCACCACAGCTGCTTTTGCTGATATAAATGGATGCGCATTTTCTCAGGTACAGGAACTACGCAGATTAGTACATAGAAATTTAATACAATTTTACAGGGAAGTTACCTAAAAAATACTTTGCAAGTATGTTTGGAAGGAGAACTTGTTGCAAACAACGTTGTAAAGGGTCTTTTTTGTCATTCATTTTGAGCATTTATCCAACTATTCTACCTTTCTGCTGCCTGAAGTTTGAAAGAGATCCACAAGCAAAAATACATTGTTCAGACTTGTAGTGCCTTAGGAACATACTAGCAATTTTTTATCTCTGACCAGCCATTCACCACTAGTTAGCGGTCAGCCGGCAAATCTCAAGCAGTTGAAACCGATCAGCCGCTCTGAAAAACTAGGTGGTTGTGTACCCAGCCAAATGCTCCTATACAATCCTGAATTCCTCCAATACCTCAATCTATAGATAAGCTCCAGTACTGCAAACACCTCCCAGGACATTGCCCCAGGAACTAAATTACAAGGTATCAATACTGGGGCCTGAAAGGAGCAAGTTAGACTAAGCAGGGTAGCAGAATCAAATCATGCTGAGAAAAACCAGACAGGAATAAGTGTTGGAGGATCAGTCAAGGCACAGTTAAGGGCATGTTCACCCCCCCAAACTATCATTCCTCCCACCAGGCCCCACTCTATAGTAAATAAAAATCCTTACCTCAATCCCAGCTCCAAATGGTTCTCTGTGCCCCCCCAAGCCCCAAAACTGCCCACCAGGAGGATAGGACTCTGCCTCCTGTTCTCCCCCTCCCTCCCCTCCCATTTAGGACTCCCACCCCCTAGCTACAAACCCATTTTATATAGTGTAGGGCTTAGTCCCCCGCCCCAACCGCTATATTTTCAATGTAAGAAACCTCCCTGATCTTTACTTATTTCCCTTTCCTCTGCCGTTTATATCAACTTGCAGCCGTGTCCGTGATGGCTTTCCTTCTGCTGGGCGTGCAGCGGGAGGAATGAGGGGAAGGTAAGTAATGTTAATGTTTACATGAAAATATAGCAGCTGGGGCTGGGGGACTAAGCCATATATACACTATATAAAAAATTTAAAGAAGGGTGGACATACCCTTTAGAAACATAACAAGATCACAAACAAGGAAACCAGGGTTGAGTTAGAATCTAAGTCTGTAAACAGGCAGAGGTTGGTCAAGGTGGCAAGGAATTGTAGTTTGGACAAGCAAGGTCAGCAATAAAAACAACTCCGATCAAAGAGAAAGTGTTGGGCGGGGCAGGAGCAGGTAAGAGGTTGCTGACATATATCCTAAAGCTGCTTAGAAAGATGTATTACTGTTTTTTCTAGAGTTTTATTCAAAGATCAAATCACTCTTTATCCCAGGAGATAAATGGAATTAGAGAATTAGTGGAGAGCTGTTTTTTTTGCCAGTGATGGTGTTGCCTATACCAAGTCAAGTGATGGTATCAAGCAAAGGGAAGGGACAGGTTGGAAGTTCGACCATCTCTAATTACTACCATTGACTACAAGAGATGGACAGAACTCGAACCCGAGCTGAACTTATTGAGTTCGAACAGACTTGGACTTCTCGACTATCCCAGACCCAGATTTCTCGGACTTTCGAACATTCGATAATTATCCCATAAACTATTAAAATATTCGTTAATTATCGAAATCGAACGATAACTTATCAAATGTTCAAATCATTTATGGTATAATTATCGAAATCGAACGCGAGAGCTTGAAAGTACCACGCAGGAATAAATTGATTTATATAAGTTCTGGATATTCAAACATGTTCCCCGCCACTTCCAGGTCCCGCAGCCATTTTCATTAAGTTACCATTGATATTTTAATTGTATTTTCATTAGACCTTTTTGAACTATTTTGAACTACTCATTGACTTAATGGGTCCGTTTTCGAACTTTCCATATAGTTCGAAAGTTGCGAAAACGGACCGAACTTTCGAAGTTCGGCCATCTCTTGTTGACTACTATTAACAGATTACAATGCTAGATTTTAATTTGTTGTCATTTTTTTGTGTCTTGTAGTTTCCAGCCTTTCTTTCGTGTATTTCTAGTGTCATTCATTCTGAAAAGTACCTTGTTGCTAAGGAAAGTTGATTAGCACCAGCAAGTACAATTTTAGATTGCCAGAGAAACAAAACGTAATTTATTTAACAACAGACATAACATATACGTAATGTGCGCTATAGTTAGACAGAATTAAACAGGAATTTCAGTGCTGCTGAAGGATCGCGTAACAGGTAAGTTTGCTTTAAGTTGTTTCCTTTCTCCACTTCCTTCTCCACTCCTGGTCTTCAATCATTCATTAAAGGTATAGTTTATTTTTAAGTGAACTATTCCTTTAATACAGCCATTGTGGTAAAAGCAAAATGATCCCTTGTTTGTCTCTGCAGACTTTCTCCACTGCTGATGTATTTTTTTTTTTTAGAATTACTTAATACCAGGGGGGCATTTATACATCATCTTCCAGTCTACACTGCCCTCTCCTGCACAATTACACTATGAAAAGAGGTTTTCCCCCAGAACAATGAGTAGTGTGCCTTACGAAAGTACGACAGAGAGAAAGATTATGTGCACTGGAAGTGCCAGTACCATTCATTCCAGCATTTAGAAATAAAATTGCACTATGGAGCAGTTCCTTGATACTATACTGATGATCTGTGCACCTAGTAACCAACGTTCCACAGACTAACACCAATCCAGGGACCAGTGGTTGGGAAAGAAGATAGAATTAAAATACAGTACATTTCTCTTTATTATAGCTGGAAAAACTCGACCTGACCAACAGCAGCAAGAAAGATGTGGTAAATGGATATCCATTTCCATTTCCATTTAAAGGGCATGTTTACCCCCCAAAATACCATTTTTACTTTTAAACTTGTAAAGTTTGTGAGTATTACTGGGTTGTTTTTTACCCTGACCCACCCCAAACACACTCATACCATCCCCAGATGAGTCCTCCCAAACTCTACCATGCGGAAATGAAGGGCCCTATTTATAAAAAATCGATATCGTTATCGGAAAAATAACGGTATTATCGTAATTCGTTACGATAACGATCGGTATTTACGATATCGGAATAGCCGATCGTTATCGGAAAATGCAGATCGTTATCGGAAAATACAGATCGTTATCGGAAATACAGATCGTTATCGAAAAAAAAAATACAGATAGTTATTTTACCATACGATCTTTTATAAATAGGGCACGAAGCAACATACATACCTGGCACAGTACACAGACTCCTCGGAATTAAGAAAAATCCTACCAAATCAGGACTTTTAAGATGTTCTGTAACATCTTGGATCCCAGTCTAGAGATGAACAATCCCTTGCATTCAGTCCAATAGTTTGCCATTTATTTTGCTAATAATTTACAGAAAAAGAACAAAGTGCTTTAAAACTGAGAAGCCAGACATGACAATAGCACTTAGACCAAAGAGCTTTTTTAAAAAAAGAAACTCTTTCTCACCTTCCAGATTGTGCTTCCTCTATAACTTCCCGTTCTAATTAAGACAGCATAGAGATGAGGATGGCAGAACTTCGAAAGTTGGTCCGTTTTCGAAATATATGGGAATTTTGAAAACGGACCCATTAAAGTAATGGGAGTCAAATAGTTTGAAAGTTCTAATGAAATACAATTAAAATATCAATGGCAACTTAATGTAAATGTCTGTGGGACCTGGGAAATGGTCTGGGAAGATGTTCAATATCCAGGACTCGATTTTTACTCTCACACGCGCTACTTTTGAGCTCTTGCATTTGAACATTCGTAATTATCCCATAACGTCACAGATTCGTTAATTTTATATTACTCGCTATGTATAATGATTTTACTCGCTTATTCGGGTATTGTATAATAGACATTTTACTCGCATATTCGTTATTCCATTAACAATCCTTGTGCCACCTACACCATAAATAACTCTGTGTTAAATTAATCTCTGTTGGAAAAAGATTTGGGGTTCTGGTAGATAACAGACTTTAAACAATGCTTATTATCTTGTTTAAAGAGGGGAATAGATTCAGTGGGGGAAAATATCTTCAGGTTAGGAAAGGTTTCTTTACAGTGAGAACAGTGAAACTGTGGAACTGTCTTCCAGCAGATGTGGTAATGGCAAGTTCATTGAATAGCTTTAAAAGTGGAATGGATATGTTTCTTAAACCAAAAAAATATTGAAAATTACTGGTATTATTTTGTCATTGTCTACCTATCTGTTGGACTTTAGACCATAACAAAAGCTTGTCCTGCCTTAGAAAACCACCAATGGGCTGACCTACCATTTTTTCTTTGTACCTCATCGAGCACAGCAGTATTATTCTTATCTTTTATGTTCTGCAAAGTTTGCTTGTGAAGGTTCTCATTCATCCAGGTCATGGTTAGAGATGTCTGAACTTCGCAAAATCCGGTCCGCTCGAGGATTCGCGAATTTTCGAAAAAAATCGAAAATTTGAAAATCCGCTAGCGGACCCATTAAAACCCATTAAAATGAAAAAATCCTCGAAAATACGAGAAATCCTCGTAATTTCGACAATTTTCGACAATTTTCGAAAATACGCATTTTCAAAAATACGTGAAATCCTCGTAATTTCGAAAATTTTCGAAAACGCGGTTCAGAAAAGTTCGGAAGGCGGAAAACCGGAAAATCCACGATATCCGCCGTTCACGAACGAGGTAAATCCGTTGTGGATCCGGGTTCGGATCCGCAAACTGGGCCATCACTAGTCATGGTATATCTGTTGTATTCAATTAGATAAACTGGACTTGAAGTTTAGTTCTTGAAGACATTTCGCTAGTCATCCGACTGGCTTTCTCAATTCAGAATGACTTGTACAAGAATCTGTGGCAATTATGTACCCTGTTAAGGGCGTGATTGCATAGTGGCTAAGAGGTGTTATAGAAACGCCCAGGGTAAGGTGTCAAAACAGCATTATACATGGCAGACAGTTGGTGTCGAACCCCCCCCACACACACACACACACACCACTATTTAGGCTTGGTTTCTTTATTTTCACATAAATGGCCTCCTTAACACCTCTCTTGAACCAGTCACGTTCCTTTGCCAATATGTTAACATTACAATCTTCAAAGGTATGTCCTTTATCCTTAACACTTGGCTGTGATATGCTAATTGGGATTTTCCAGGGTACATAATTGCCACAGATTCTTGTACAAGTCATTCTGAATTGAGAGATCCAGTCGGATAACTAGCGAAATGTCTTCAAGACCTAAACTTCAAGTCCAGTTGATCTAATTGAATACAACAGATATTCTGCAAAGTTAGATGCCCATAAGTATATAAGTATACTGACAGAGCTGCCTTGCCCTAATTACAGGTTAAACCCCAAGGACATCTGTCTATATTATAAATAGACATGTGTCTGACCCTATTACTTTCCTGGATTTGGCGATTGCTAAATTGGAGGATTTTTTTTACCTAGTTGCAAGCGTGACTGCAGTATATTTAACCATCCAATGCACACGTGCTATAAATAGATAGTCATGTGTTATAAATAGACAGCGGTGTGCACCTTACAATGCAAATTTGTTGGAAAGCTTTGTAACAGATACTAAAGGCCATGGGCTGCAGATGCTTTGAAAAGTCCAGATGAGATTGCAGAATGCGTATACATGTGTCCTGCGACCCATTGGTTTAATTATACCCATTTCTACTGCACCGAACAAGAATTTCCCAGAGGGTAAAATATTTGGAAGTTCAATGCTTCAAGACAAAATAATGATGGGGAAAAGGAATTGGATAGGGTTTAGTTGCCATATCTACTGAAATTAGATGTGCACTCATAGCGCAAACCAGAATAGATCTAGCCACTGCGATATAAGCCATAGTCAAGTCATAATTCCCAAACCGGGCATGTTACGGAAAACACATCAAATGTAATTAATCCCGAAAAAAACAATTGCGTAGTTATCATAATAGTTTTTAAACCTCCCTGGCCAAAATTTAGCAAAGTCATGAAAACCAGTCAAACACCCCGAGAACACAGCATTTCTGCATTTAAATAAATAAAGCAACTTCCCCTTGGCCAGCATAAATAAAAGTCCTAGAGATGCCTTCACTTCATCTCAGACTTATTATTACTCTCTCAGAATAATTGTGATGTAAATCCTAGTTAGTAGGGTAGGGTGACAAAGCTTCATTTGGAACTCTGTCACTTAGAAAGTAGGTGGCAGGTCTGATTCTGCTCATTCCAGCTTAGGCAGCACTTCATTTCCACTTTATTTCTAGACCATTTCAGGCAATGATAGGCCTACAGCAGGGAACGCGTTTCACCTTCTGTTTTTAGAAGGCTTTTAATGCTCATGAGAAACCTAATCTTATTTGTCCATGGATATAGATGGACCATACCCAAGACTATTGATATTCCTTCTGTTAGAAATATTTAAACAGACTTCCTGGAGCCCTCTGAAAATATTTGAGGTGATGTCTCCTGTCACTAACATTTCTCCTTGCCCGCTTTAACACGTGATCAGCTGTATCTTACAACTCAAGGGTGTTCCTCGTGACCTATTCTGCTTGTATCTAACCTCCTGTTACAAACATGTTTGTTTGTAACCACAAACACTCCTCCTGATTTAGCTGAACCACCTTGAAGTATTTTCTTATCTTTTCAGTTTGATCTTCATTTTTTTAAATAGTAGATGAGGAGCAGGACAGCAAAGTAAACCTGCCAATTATGGGGAAATACAACACACTGATCACAGAGCAAATGATCAGTCACGCATTCTGTCTGGGACATTTCAGAGAACACACTGCCCCTTGCACAAGCTATGGTTTTTTCTTGATTGAAACAGAAACACAGACACCCCCCATAGGAAAGGTTGTTTATATACAATTATGGGGTACACAGACTTCAGAGAATTGCATTTTGCTATATCTTGGCCAGTGAGGGGCCAGTTCTTCAATGATCTTTAGTATTTGGGTAATTGCAAGTTAAATGACAAGCTACCTTTAGCCTGTTAACCAAGAGCCATTGATATTTTGTAAATTATACCTTTACCCATGGTGCTTAGCTATGTCAAACATGTCTCATTACTCACTAAAAAATGTGTATAGTAGGAAATAATGTAAACCGTACTTTATAATTTAAGGATATTGGAAGTCGTTATGAAACTCTTTTCGCAACCAATATATTTTACAGGCGGGGCTAAAAATAATTGATGATATATGGTAAAGAAACTATAACTGTAATGCCCCATGTAAGGACTTTAAATTTCATCAACTCCCTAAATCTTTAAATACAATGGTAGGCAGTAGGAAGTTTAATACAGGAGATGCTAAGGATTCAGTTAGATCGACTGGACTTAGTTTGTAAGTTGCGTTAAGGTTCTCCTTGGTTTATGTTCATGGACTATGACAGGGGTACCCAACCTGGCTTAGGCTGGGAAAAACACTAGGGGCACTCCAGAAAGACAGCCCTATTACCGACCCATCCAAACACATCCATTCATGCAACATCCACACCCTACTGGCAGTCCCACAGTTCGTATGCAAGCAGGCATAGGTTTGGGCACCTATAGGCTATAAAGTACATTTTTTTTAACTTTCACCACAGCAAATTTTCTCTATGAAACAGCAGAACCATGTGGGCCGATGGTAGACTGATAGCTAGAAGTTCCTTTCTTTACAGCATCATTTCATTAATTTACAAAACATTGCAATTCACTGTATTTCTGCAGAAATATGTAATAGAAACAAGGCTTCTTCCTTAGAAGAGTCATGTGCCAGTCACTGCATCTGTTATGTGTTTCAGGGATGTCAGTGGATGTCATTAGTCAGATTGCGAAGGACAGAAGGACTAAGGAAAGAATGAAAATAAATGTGCTGTGTGATATGGAGGTCATTCTTAGCAATGACTATTGGGAATGCAGATTAATTCTGAAATGAAATATTAAGTCATGGGCATTACACTACAGCTGAAATCAGATGTTTAAAGGAGAAATTAAAGTGATGGAAAGACCCCACTTCTATTTCCATAACATAGACTTGATTCTCTCTGCTTGTGCCAGTGCAGGAGTGCCTCCCCCATAAGAGAGCTGAGAGGCAACCAATAGGAACACACCCTGGCTTTGCTTTGTAGGCAGGACCTCGTACAGAGCTCATAGCCAGTAGTGGGGTATTTCCCACACTTAACTCCCCTTTAACCATTTCATTAACCAGCAATAAATTTAGTTTTGTGGCATTATGTGAAATTCACGGAATCTACTTTAAAGTAAAAAATAATAAATAAAAGATTGGCTCTTGCTCACTACTGCAGAAAAGTTATTAATATCCACCTCTTGCAGTGGTTGTCATTTATACGAGGATCCCTGATCTTGTTGGAATTTGGCAGTCGTCTGTCAGGGATGATTGAAACCCTACCAGGGGGGTAACTAGACTCCTTCAAGACTGATGAGGTGCCATGGGTGACGCTCTAAAAAAAGGTTTGGAGATGGATTAAAAATGGAACAGGGGAATGTCATGACGTAGCGACCTTTTACTTAATGCCTAAAAGTACAATTCCTCTGGCAAGACGGGACTGGAGAGAGTAAACACTGCACAGCGTAAGCACACGCAAACATGAATATATAATCCTTAGCGGTTATCGTATTTTAGCGTTTTTCACTTTATTTATTTAGACCAATTATGGTTTCACCTCAGAACGGGCTGTTGGTTTGAGCTGATTTTCTTGCATACCCCCCCCCCCCTTATTTTAATAGACAATCACTGTCATGTTTGAGTCCTGATGAAGCTTTCAGCAGTATCAAAACAATAAAATTAAATGACCGTATATACTTGAATACAAGTTGATCTGAGTACCTATTTTTACCTGAAAAATTAGTAAAAACGGTTTGACTCGAGTATAAGCCGAGGGTAGAAATTATGACCACTACTGCCTTCTGATTCTGTATTGTTTTGAGACTTTAGTTGCCTTTTAAATGGACAGCAGAATTCCCATAGAGTTGTCCCATACAGTAATAGTCAAATCCAGTATTATTATTACTGTATGGGACTACTGTATGGGAATTCTGCTGTCCATTTAAAGGGCAACTAAAGCCTCAAAACAATACAGATTAAAAGGCAGTTTTCAACAATAGATACCATCCTCCTTCTGATTCTGTTTTTGTTTCTTCCTTTTCCGGCTCTTCCGGGTTAAACTCGCTCTATCCGAGACTACATAGGTGTACGTATATTCAGTACCATGTTACTTTTAACGCCAGTATTTAGGGCCAGCTAATGGCTGGTGTTAAAGTGGTGCTGGGGTTAAATCCCACCCCAGGCGCAAATCCAGTATTAAATACTGGAAACCACACTTACCCCGCACGATTGTGGCTCCGGGTAAATAAATAAAGACCTTGGGTCCTCGCCCAGGACCCAGTACAATACATAATAGGATATATTTAGCTAAAAGATTTCATCTCGCAAGGTATAGTCTGCCCCGCCATAGTCTGTGTTCAACTTACCCAATGGAAAGACTTGCTCCTTGCAAAGGGTAGTGTTGTCCATCAATACGGCACATGCAGGCATTTTTACCCTTGTGGTGTTTTTAAAGTCACAACAAATACAGCATATGAATGCTGGAATGTAAACATGCCAATAATGTAGCGTGTGCATGTAAGAGATGTGAATACAACAGCCATGGGTGTCTCTTACCTTTCTGCTGTCCCCTATGAATGTAATTTCCTACGCTTCTATTGGGGCAGATTCTTCCACCTGTGAACCCCCATCACAGACTCTATCATCTTATGGCTTATCAGTGACTATATCACCTCTGCCCAGACCAATAGCACACAGGTATCACAAGTGCCTCCTACAGCTCCGGGTCATTTGATACAATGGGACCACAGATGCATTGTCCTGTGTCTAGTCATATAGTACCAGGTTCCACAGGTAAATCTTACACACCTAGTCAAAGGGGGTGCAGAAAATGAAAAATAAGGGCTGTTAGGTTTTGCTAGCTGAAAAGGATTTGGTTATGGCTTACAGATATGGGGCGATCGTATTAAAGGGCATGTCCACCCCCAAAACCTAAATTTAACCCCATAATGGCTCCACTGTCTAGTGTTTAAAAAATCCTTACCTTACATCTCTGCTCCAAATGGTTCTCCTGCAGTCCCTGAGCACGCGCAGGACACCCCCCACAAACACACACAATCTGGATGCCTTCTGTCTGCTGCATCCCCTAGCTATATTAACTATTTACTGTGTGTAGCCCACCTCATCCCACCCCAAACCACAGATTTACTGTTGCAAGGAATGCCACAGAAAGATACTTACCTTCGTTCCCCCGGTGCCAGTTAGCCAATCACAAACAGGGCTGCCAGTCCCACTCCTCTCTGCTACTTCCAGCTAGTAGAAAGCCAGCAATAGTGCGGCGGGGATTGAAGGTCTGTAAGAAACTTTCTGTCTTTTGCAAAAGAAAATCAGTGGATGCGGGTGGGATGGGGTTGGATGGGGTGGCCTATACATAGTAAAAAGTTTAATTTAGGTGGAGATTTTATTGACTGTACCGGTTCTTTAAGAGCAATGTAATGCTGGCCATAGACTGAGAAATGTATGTCCTGGGTTTTTTTTGAACCTCATTTAAGGCCTTTCCCATGAGAGATTAGCTCTGAGCGATTTTCTGTTTTAAAGAGATTTTTCTGTTTTTAAGAGAATTGACAGCGTTAAAAAACTAAAGCGTTTATTAACTGTGGTTGCAGCCTAGTAAATGTACTAACCTAACACTATTTATTTCTAGGAGGGTGCCTGTGTAAGTAATTAATCACTAGTGTATTTTTTTTTTTTTTTTACTACTTACTGCTTGAATAAGGTGGTAGGAATTGTTTGAGTAAACTCAAAGCACTGGATTACTAAAACAAATACTTGTGTTTAAAAAACACTGTTATCTGTGGAGCGGGGGCTGGTAGGAGACAAAGGAAAGGTTTTTTTTTTTCTCTCTCTCTGATTGGATGGGGGTGTAACTAATTGGTTTAAATTGGAAATGAGACACAGTGGTCTTGCTAGAACTGAACTAAGCTCTTTTAAAATCCTGGATGCAATCCATCTGGTCCTGGCGCTTTATTGATATTAACTTTGTCTAATTGATTCCGTACCATATCCTCTGTTATCCAATGTGAAAACTCTTCATTTCCTGCACATTGTTACAATCCCTACTGTAAGGATTCTCAACAGTAAAAACCGATGTAAAAAAAAAACGGTTTAGCAGATTAGCCTTTTCGGCATCCTCTACAACCACCTCAGCTCCATTATTTAATGGTCCCACATTCTCAGTCCTCATTTTTTTACCATTTATATACTTAAAAAACATCTTGGGTTTGGACTTGCTTTGTTCGGCAATCCGTATTTCATTTTCTATTTTAGCTAGTTTAATTGCTTTCTTGCACTCTTTTACAACTTTTGAAGTCCCTGTAAGCCTTTTTGTGCCTTCTCTGCTTTCAAAATTTTAAAAGCCCTTTCTTTTTTTCCATTTCCCTTTTTACCTGAGCATTAAGCCATGCAGGATGGACCTAATTTTTTTAACACTTGTTTCCTAAAGTACCGATTTGAAATGTATAGTTAATATCCCTTTAAAGTGGTCCACATCTGCTCAGTATCTTTACCTAGAACAGTTCCCCCCAGTCTATGAGCAGGAGCGATTCCTTTAAAAGCAAAATTACTTTCCTAAAGTTAAAAATTTTTGTTAAGCCATTGCACTTTAGTTTTCTTGCAACCTATATTAAATGACACTATATCATGGTCACTTTCCCTAAGCTTCCCATTACCTTCATCTCCAAAATGAGCTCTGGGTATTAGATTATCACCAATCCACAACACTTCTTTCTAGTAGGAACTTCTACCATCTGTGAAGAAAATGCTCAATAGGGAATTTAAGAACTTTATCCTTTTGGAGTGCTGGCAGTTCCATTACTCCAATCTATTTCAGGGTAGTTAAAATCCCCCATAACCAGAACATGCCCCATACCAGCAGCCAGCCTTCGCCCAACTGCATATGAGATTCATTTCCACCTCTTCCCCGGCATTGGCGGCTTATAACACACTCCAACAATTAATTTACCTACCTTCTTGCTTCCTGTACCAGTTCCACCCATAATGTTTCTGCCGCATCGTTTGCTCCCCCATCTATTCCATCTTTTAAATTTTGGCTTCAATTCCTGTTTAACATACATACATACTCCTCCTCCTTTCTTATTACTCGGTCATGTCTAAATAAGGAGTACCCTTCAATATTTACTGTCCAGTCGTGTGAATCTTAAGCCATGATTCTGCTATACAATTACATCATCCTTTCCTTTAACGCTATTATTTCAGTTCGCCGGTTTTTCCAGCCAGACTCCTTGCATTTGTAAACATACATTTTAGATTATCAATTGATTTACTTCCATACATGGTCGTACATGCCTCCTTATCCTCTATGCTCCCCCTCCTCCTTCTCCGATTGTATCATGTGTATGTAATTAAAAAGAGTGCTTACAGATTCAGTATGAGGTATCATGTTATGTATAAAATGAGTGTGCTTTACAAGAGTCAGTATTGTATCATGTATGTATAAAATAGAGTGCTTTACAGATTCAGTTTGTATATGGATGTATAAAATAATGTCTTACAAGATTCAGTTTTGAATCATGTATGATATAAAATAGAGTGCTTACAAGATTCAGATGCTATCATGTATGGATAAAATAGAGTGTGCTTTACAGATTCAGTATTCTATCATGTTGTATAAAATAGTTTGCTATAAGATTCAGTTGGTATCATGTATGTATAAAACGTGTGCTTTACAAGATCAGTATGGTATCATGTATGTATAAAATAGTGTGCTTACAAGATCAGTTATGTATCATGTATGTATAAAATAGGTGCTTTACAGATCAGATTGTATCATGTATGTATAAAATAGTGTGTTTCACAAGATTCGATTGTATTCATGTATGTATAAATAGTGTGCTTAAGATTCAGTATGGATCATGTATGTATAAAATAGTGTGCTTTACAAGATTCAGTATTGTATCATGTATGTATAAAATAGTGTGCTTTACAAGATCATATTGTATCATGTATGTATAAAATAGTGTGTTTCACAAGATTCAGTATTGTATCATGTATGTATAAAATAATGTGCTTTGCTTTACAAGATTCAAATATTGTATCAGTTATGATAAAATAGGGTGCTTTACAAGATTCAGTATTGTATCATGTATGTATAATTAGAGTGCTTTACAAGATTCAGTATGATCATGTATGTATAAAATAGTGTGCTTACAAGATTCAGTATTGTATCATGTATGTATAATATAAGTGCTTTACAAGATTCAGTATTGTATCATGTATGTATATAATATAGTGCTTTACAAGATCAGTATTTGTACATATGTTATAAATAGTGTGCTTTACAAGATTCAGTATTGTATCAGTTGTATAAAATAGAAGTGCTTTACAAGATTCAGTTTTGAATCATGTATGTATAAAATAGAGTGTTACAAGATTCAGTTTGTATCATCTATGTATAAAATAGAGTGCTTTACAAGATTCAGTTCTTGTACATGATGTATAATATAGAGTGCTTTCAAGATTCAGTATTGTATCATGTATGTATAATATAGAGGCGGTTTACAAGATTCAGTATTGTATCATGTATGTATAAAATCGAGTGCTTTACAGATTGCAGTAGTGTATCGTGTATCAGTAGAATATAGAGTGCTTTTACAAGATTCAGTATTGTATCATGTATGTATAACAATAGTGTGCTTTACAAGATTCAGTATGTATCATGTATGTATAAAATAGAGTGCTTTACAGATTCAGTTTTGAATCAGTTATGTATAAAATAGAGTGCTTTACAAGATTCAGTATTGTATCATATGAGTATAATTAGAGTGCTTTACAAGATTCATTGTATCATGCATGTATAATAAGT
This sequence comes from Hymenochirus boettgeri, assembly GCA_019447015.1. Classification (NCBI taxonomy): domain Eukaryota; kingdom Metazoa; phylum Chordata; class Amphibia; order Anura; family Pipidae; genus Hymenochirus; species Hymenochirus boettgeri. Next base: position 34,004,368 of record CM033476.1, read on the forward strand.
GCTTTACAAGATTCAGCTATTGTATCGTGTATGTGTATCATATAGACGTGCTTTACAAGATTCAGAATTGTATCATGTATGTATAAAATAGTGTGCTTTACAAGATTCAGTATTATATGTTGTTAAAATAGAGTGCTTACAGATTCAGTTGAATCATGTTATAATATAGAGGGCTTTACAAGATTCAGTGATCATGTATGATATATAGGTGCTTTACAAGGATTCAGTTTGTATATGTATGTATAATATAGAGTGCTTTACAAGATTCCCAGTATGTATCATGTATGTATAAAATAGTGTGCTTACAAGATTCAGTGATGTATCATGTATGTATAAAATAGGGTGTTCACAAGATTCAGGTATTGTATCTGTATGTATAAAAATAGTGTGCTTTACAAGATTCAGTATTGTATCATGTAAGTATAAAATAGGAGTGCTTTACAAGATTCAGTATTGTATCATGTTATTGTATAAAATATAGTGCTTTACAAGATTCAGTATTGCATCATATATGTATAATAGAGTGCTTTACCAGATTCAGTATTGTATCATGTATGTATAAAAATAGTGAGGCTTTACAAGATTCAGGTATTGTATCATGTATGGATAAATAGAGTGCTTTACAGATTCATATGGTATCATGTATGTATAAAATAGTGTGCTTACCAAGATTCAGTATTGTATCATGTATGTATAAAATAGAGTGGCTTACAAGATTAGTTTGTATCATTATGTATAAATAGAGTGCTTACAAGATTCAGTTTTGAATTATGTATGTATAAATTAGAGTGCTTTACAAGATTCAGTTCTATCATGTATGTATAAAATAGAGTGCTTTACAAGATTCAGTATTCTATCATTATTGATAAAATAATAGTGTGCTTTATAAATTCAGTATTGGTATCAATGTGATAAACAGGTGCTTTACAAGATCAGTATGTATCATGTATGTATAAAATAGTGTGCTTACAAGATTCAGTATGGTATCATGGATGTATAAAATAGTGTGCTTACAGAGTCAGTATTGTATCATGTTGTATAAAATAGTGTGGTTACAAGATTCAGTATGTATCATGTATGTATAAAATAGTGTGCTTAACAAGATCAGTATTGGTATCATGTATGTATAAAATAGTGTGCTTTACAAGATTCAGTATTGTATTCATGTATGTAATAAAATAGTGTGCGTTACAAGATTCCGTATTGTATCATGTATGTAAAATAGTGTGTTTCACAAGATTCAGTATTGTATCATGTATGTAAAATAGTGTGCGCTTCACGAGATCCGCTTAGTTGTATCATGTATGCATAAAAATAGTGTGCTTACAAGATTCAGTATTGTATCATGTAGTTTAAAATAGTGTGTTTCACAAAGATTCAGTATTGTATAATGTATGTATAAAATAGTGTGCTTACAAGATTCAGTTATGGTATATGTATGTATAAATAGTGTGCTTTAAAGATTCAGTATGTATCATGTTGTATAAAACTAGTGTGCTTTACAAGATTCAATATTGTATCATGGTATGTATAAAATAGTGTGTTTCACACGATTCAGTAATGGTTATCATGTATGTATAAAATAGTGTGCTTTACAAGATTCATATTGATCATGTATGTATAAAATAGTGTGCTTTACAAGATCAGTATGTATCATGTATGTATAATATAGAGTGCTTTACAAGATTAGTAGTTGTATCATGTATGTTATAAATAGTGTTGCTTTACAAGATTCAGGATTGTTATCATGTATGTATATAATATAGATGCTTTACAAGATTCAGTATCGGTAAGCCTGTACTGTATATAATTATAGTGCTTACAAGATTCAGTTTGTATCATTTATGTATAAAATAGTGTGCTTTACAAGATTCAGTATTGTATCATGTATGTATAAAATAGAGTGGCTTTACAAGATTCAGTTTTGATCAGTGTATGTTATCAAATAGAGTGGCTTTACAAGATTCAGTATTGTATCATAGTTAATATAGAGTGCTTTACAAGATTCAGTCTTGTATCAGTATGTATAATAATAGAGTGCCTTTACAAGATTCAGTATTGTATCATGTATGTATAATATAGAGTGCGTTACAAGATTCAGTAGTATCATGTATGTAAAAATAGAGTGCTTTACAAGATTCAGTCTTGTAGGGTTTTTAGAAATAGAGTGCTTTACAAGATCAGATTGATCATGTAGTAAAATAGTGTGCTTTAACCAAGATTCAGTATTGTATCAGTTGTATAAATAGAGTGCTTTAACGATTCAGTTTGAATCATGTAGTATAAATAGAGTGCTTTACAAGATTCAGTATTGTATCATGTATGTATAATAGAGAGTGCTTTACAAGATTCAGTATTGTATTCATGCATGTAAAATAGAGTGCTTACAAGATTCAGTATTGTATCGTGTATGTATATATAGAGTGCTTTACAAGATTCAGTATTGTATCATGTATGTATAAAATAGTGTGCTTTACAAGATTCAGTATTGTAATCATGTATGTATAACAAATAGGTGCTTTACAAGATTCAGTTTGAACATGATGTAATATAGATGTGCTTTACAAGATTCAGTCATTGTATCATGTATGTATGTTAAATAGAGTGCTTTACAAGATTCCAGTATTGTATCATGTATGTATAATATAGAGTGCTTTACAAGATTCAGTATTTGATCATGTATGTATAAAATAGAGTGCTTTCAAGTTTCAGTATTGTATCAGTATGTATGTATATATAGAGTGCTTACAAGATTCAGTATTGTATCATGTATGTATAAAATAGTGTGCTTTACAAGATTCAGTGTTGTATCATGTATGTAACAATAGAGTGCTTTACCAAGATTCAGTTTGAATCATGTATGTATAAATAGAGTGTTTACAAGTTCAGTATTGTATCAGGTATGTATTAAAATTAGGTGTGCTTTCAAGATCAGTATGTATCATTATGTATAAAATATGTTGCTTTACAAGATTCAGTATTGAGCATGTATGTATAATAGATGGCTTTACAAGATTCAGTTTGAATCATGTATGTAAATAGAGTGCTTTACAAGATTTCATGTATTCAACTATGTATGTTGTATCAAATAGAGTGCTTTAGAAGCACTCTATTTTATCCTGCAGTAAAAACTAAACACACAAGTTACTGAAGAGCTGGAATAATGAAATATGAATAATGAAGCATTTAACTTGTCTACGAACTTGTATGATTCTACGAGATTCGTAACTGGTAATAGGGATCCTGTTTTTGATATGAAGGTCGGTTGTGTCTGCACTGTTTAGGTCCCTTTCATATCCCTGTGGAAGTCATTAAAAAGGTTCCTGCAGAAATCCTTGATCCAAACCTTGGTCCCAGACCAGTGGATCTTCTGCTCCACCTTGAATTTTTAACAGCACTTTCACTGTTGCTTTCATGCGTAATACTGTAAGAGGAATCGCCTCCGCATCCCCGATCATCGCATCCATGACATCACTGCTTGGCGCGGGAAGTGAGACAGGCGCCAAGTAGTGACGTCAGGGATGCGACGTATCGGGGATGCGGAGAATGGATTTCTCTTACAAGGTTAGTTACTGACCTGAGTATTAAGTCGAGTTCAGTTTTTCAGGCTGTTTTTTTATATGAGTATATAAGGTTTGCTAGTATGACAAGAATGTTTTAAATAGTATATAAACATGTAGGGTACAGTATGTGCGGCCCATATACCGTGTCCCTGTTTGGAGTCCCAGAAATGAGCATTAAAGGAGAACTAAACCCAATTTCATACTCCAGAATCTGAAACATCCCCCCTAAAACACACAATAAGCTATAAAATACCACTTCAGTAAATTGTATTAAATAAAATGTAAGCATGTTAAACTGAATGAAGTATCTGTGTGATGGCAGTGTCAGACCTCACCTCCTGACCTCAGTCACATGCTTCCTGCTTTATCTGTCCTGTAAAGGATGGCTAGAGATTATTAATGGTGTGACCAAACTGTAACAAGTTTCTGCCATAAGCCAAGGACTAAGATTGGTGCAGAACATATTGGGCGTTGACCAAACTGTGTGATAACTAGAATGGCTGGTGAAGTAAGCACAAACCATATGTAATTTAGGTAAATTTCCCAGCACATGTATCCAAAATGAGAGGTAAGACACCGTTACTGGTTTATCAAGGAGTGTTCTGCCTCTGGTTCAGTGTTGTCTTTTTAAAGTGAAAATTCAGCACAAATACAAATGCTTTTAAGTAAAAAAGGGAGAAGGGATTCTCTTCATTTCTCAAACCATAATCTGCCCATCCATGATCTCTCTGTGTATAAATTCAAAGTACTGACTTCTCATTTGCAGGATCCTTAAGAGTGTCACTGGGTTGATTCAGTTGCTCAGTAGAGATCTGAGCACGTTTTGACCATCCAAAAGCCAATAGTAGATATTTTCAAGGAAGTATGCATCTGGGAAAAAGAAGATAGTTTTTGAACCAGAAATTACAGCTCGGTACTAATCATAGCAACGATTAGCAAAGGGTATGAAATGAATGGATTTTTCAAATGAGACAAAATGTAGACTGGAATGTAGAATAGTAGGTACATTATATTTTGATTACAAATAATCCTGGGGCTGGATTGCTGTTTAGTTTAGTTCTCCTTAAGGAATAACAATGCTGTAACTTTCAAGGAATTAGGTTTTTCTATGGTGCCTAAATCATATTAGATGTGTGCTAGTAATCTGCAAACACCTTTGAGAAGAATGGACACAGATTACCTCTTTCCCGTTTATCTAACATTATTAGTTGGGCAGATTGTGGAAGATTGTGAGAATGGATAAAAATGTTAGTAACCAAACCTTATATGAAAAGTATGTACACTGCACTTCCAGACATCCCACCCTGCCACATGAGGCTTCCGGCAGGGGTGGGGAAGTGTGCTTGGCGAGGGGCACACATGGTGTTTGACGTGTCGAATCGTGGCGAGGGGCGTGATGGGGTGTTCCGGGGAGGAGGAGAGATGTCCTTTAAGTTGCCGGAGTTTGGGGTGGTCTCGCAGGAGTGCGGGTAAACCACCCTAGAAACCTGGAGACTCCTGCGATACTTGGGAGGAGTGGAATACCTGCACTTTCTATGGTATAACCATGGATGCCCAATCTGCGGCCCTCATGAGGTATGTTCGTAAAAAGATGGTGGCTCCGAGGGGAGCATGCTATGAGTGGGTGGGGGTGTTGTATTCCAGGAGGGCGCACAGTCAAGCTGGTGTCACTAATGTGGTCCAAGCCTGTCCATGTTGGGCACCACTGGTATAAAATCTTATCTCTCTAAGCAACATTTGCATTTGGTACTATTTCTTATGATAGCGCTAATATTCTTCAGCGATTACAATTATTTACTCATTCACATCAGGCCTGCCCGAAGAGATTACAATCTAAGCACATTTATTTGAACAATACAACCTATCAGTATGCTTAAGATTGTGGGTGAAACGGGAGTGCCGGAGGAACCTGCGCAAGCACGGGGAGAAAATACAACTCTTTGCAGTGTGTCTAAGGGTGGAATCAAACTCGGACTTCAGCACTGCAAGGCACAATGCTAACCACGAGCCACCGTGCTGGCCATCTTATTAGATAGATAGATAGACTAGAGTGTTGAAAATAAACCTGGTATCAATTCGATCAATGGATCGTAGATCTACGACCACGATTAGATTTACCATCGCCCATACAATACCATTGTGTTTTTTACTATACGAACATACGTTCTTTAGGGCATGATGATTTTACTATTTATTTAGTAATTCATATGACACAAGACTGTATGTGCTAATAGTAATACTTGTTTGTGCTATAACTAGGGTCAGTAACAGCTCAATTAATCAATTACATTCTTATGTAATTATGTTTCTTCACTTAATTGCCTTGTACTGAATAGTTATACTGTATATTGGGGTCAGTTGCTGCTCTTTACTCCATTCTCCCAAATGGCCACTAGGTGTCACTATATCCTTTGTTTCGATAGTAATTACTAGAACCAGTGGTTCTCAAGCCTTTTCAGACAGTGGCACACTGGCAATGCAAATTTCTGTTGCAGCACACTTGTGGCCTAATGCAATTTCCCATACATACAATATTTTATACACTTTCCATTTTTATTAAAATTAGCTTATTTTAGATGATAAAAGCCACTGTGTGTTATTATAGGATTTTCATTTTATTATTTGTCCAAATGTCTCAGGAACATCATAGATAACATACATAGTAACATAGTAACATAGTAATTAAGTTGAATAAAGACATTCGTCCATCAAGTCCAACCTATTCCTTTTTTTTTTTAACCCTACCTACAGTTGATCCAGAGGAAGGCAAAAAAAAACCCAGCTAAAAAAAGGGGGAAAAAATTCCTTCCTGACTCCAAACGGCAATCGGAAAGTATCCCTGGATCAACCAGATCTATATGCATTAATACCAGTAATTCTCAATATTTTTTAGTTTTAGAAACTTATCCAGGCCTTTTTAAAGTATTCAAGAACTTGCCATTACCACATCTGCTGGAAGACAGTTCCACAGTTTCACCGTTCTCACTGTAAAGAAACCTCTCCTAACTTGAAGATGAAACTTCTTTTCTTCCAACCTTAAAGATGTCCACGAGTCCTCTGATATGACCTATTAGTGAACAATGACCAGAGAGTTCACTGTATGGGCCATTAATATATTTGTATAAGGTTATCATGTCCCCACGCAACCGCCGCTTCTCCAATGTAAACAGCCCTAACTTGTCTATCTGCCTGCATATTCAAGCCCCTCCATTCCCTTATTAATTTAGTTGCCCTTCTTGAACTGCCTCAATTTCCAAGATGTCCCTTTTGTATATGGGATTCCAAAACTGCACCGCTATTCCAAATGGGCCTTCACCAGTGCCTTGTAAAGAGGGAGAATAATATTTTCTCTCTTGATTCCATTCCCCTCTTTATACAAGACAATATCTTGCTAGCTCTAGCTGTTGCTACCTGGCAGTTTGTTGCTACAGCTAAGTCTGTATCTACCAAACCCCCAAATCTTTTTCCATTTCAGATGCACTAACACAGAGTTATTTATGGTGTAGGTGGCACAAGGATTATGAAATCCCAAATGCATCACCTTACATTTATCAACATTGAATCTCATCTGCCATTCTGCTGCCAATTTTGATAATCTATCTAGGTCTGCTTGCAGCACTTGCACATCATTGGAAGTTTCCAAAGCTCTGCATAATTAGTATCATCAGCAAACACAGAGACCTTGCCTCTCAATGCCCCCTTCTAAGTCATTTATAAACAGATTAAACGAAGCGGCCCCAGACAGAAACCCTGAGGAACTCCGCTTAGAACTTTAGCCCACATAGATGTAGCTCCATTACCACCATCTCTGTTTGCGGTCCAATAACCAGTTCTTATCCATGAACAAATGTTTTCTTCAAGGCCAACAGTCCTCATAGTTTATACATTAGTCGCCTGTGTGGCACAGTATCAAAGGCTTTTGCAAAATCCAAATATAACCACATCCACAGCTGTGCCTGATCTAACTTCTTACTCCACTTCTTCATAAAACAATTAAATTGTCTGGCATGATCTATTTCTCATAAATCCATGCTGACTACTACTAATAAGATGATCTCTGGAGACAAAGTCAAGGAAGATCCCTTAACAAAGTTTCCATCACCTTCCCTACCACTGATGTTAGGTTACAGGTCTATAGTTACCAGGCTGTGAACGACTACCTTTTTTGAATATTGGTATTACATTGGCTTTTTTCCAATCCAGCGGCACATCCCGACAAAAGCGAATCAGAAAGATGACACAGTGGTCTTGCTAGAACTGAACTAAGCTCTTTAAAATCCTAGGATGCAATCCATCTGGTCCTGGCGCTATTGATATTAACTTTGTCTAATTGATTCCGTACCATATCCTCTGTTATCCAATGTGAAAACTCTTCATTTCCTGCACATTGTTACAATCCCTACTGTAAGGATTCTCAACAGTAAAAACCGATGTAAAAAACGGTTTAGCAGATTAGCCTTTTCGGCATCCTCTACAACCACCTCAGCTCCATTATTTAATGGTCCCACATTCTCAGTCCTCATTTTTTTACCATTTATATACTTAAAAACATCTTGGGGTTGGACTTGCTTTGTTCGGCAATCCGTATTTCATTTTCTATTTTAGCTAGTTAATTGCTTTCTTGCACTCTTTATTACAACTTTTGAAGTCCCTGTAAGCCTGTTCTGTGCTTCTGCTTTCAAAATTTTAAAAGCCCTTTCTTTTTTTCCATTTCCCTTTTTACCTGAGCATTAAGCCATGCAGGAGTGGACCTAATTTTTTTACACTGTTTCCTAAAGTACCGATTTGGAAATGTTATAGTTTAATATCCCTTTAAAAGTGGTCCACATCTGCTCAGTATCTTTACCTAGAAACAGTTCCCCCCAGTCTATGAGCAGGGCGATTCCTTTAAAAGCATAAAATTGCTTTCCTAAAGTTAAAAATTTTTGTTAGCCAGTGCACTTAGTTTTTCTGCAACCTATATTAAATGACACTATATCATGGTCACATTCCCTAAGCTTCCCATTACCTTCATCTCCAAAATGAGCTGGGTTATTAGATATTCACAGAATCCAACAACATTCTTTCTAGTAGGAACTTCTACCATCTGTGAAAGAAAATGCTCATATAGGGAATTTAGAACTTTATACCTTTTGAGGTGCTGGCAGTTCCATTACTCCAATCTATTTCAGGGTAGTTAAAATCCCCATAACCAGAACATGCCCCATACCAGCAGCCTTCGCCAACTGCATATGGAGATCATTTCCACCTCTTCCCGGCATTGGCGGCTTATAACACACTCCAACAATTAATTTACCTACCTTCTTGCTTCCTGTACACAGTTCCACCATAATGTTTCTGCCGCATCGTTTGCTCCCCCATCTATTCCATCTTTTAAATTTGGCTTCAATTCCTGTTTAACATACATACATACTCCTCTCCTTTCTTATTAACTCGGTCAGTCTAAATAAGGAGTACCCTTCAATATTTACTGTCCAGTCGTGTGAATCATTAAGCCATGATTCTGCTATACCAATTACATCATACCTTTCCTTTAACGCTATTATTTCAAGTTCGCCGGTTTTTCCAGCCAGACTCCTTGCTTTGTAAACATACATTTTAGATTATCAATTGATTTACTTCCATACATGGTCGTACATGCCTCCTTATCCTCTATGCTCCCCCCTCCTCCTTCTCCTCCCTCTGTTGTGTGTTACTAGCCCCAGATCCCTAACTTTCTATCTACCCCTGTGTAGTTAAACGTTCCCTCCCCCCCCATACCTAGTTAAAATCTCCTCCCACCCAGCCATCTTCTCCCCCAAACAGTTGCACCATCACCATTGAGGTGCAATCCGTCACTACTAAAGAGCCTGTAGCCAACAGAAAGTCAGCCCAGTTCTCTAAAAACCCAAACCCCATCTCCTTACACCACTCTCTCTTAGCCAAGCATGTATACTCCTGAGCTCCCGTTGCCTCCCTAGCGTAGCACGTGGCTTGGGTAGTATTTCTGAAATCACTACCCTGGAGGTCTTGCTTTAACTGGGCCCTAATTCTCGGAAATCATTTTAAGGACCTCACCTCCACCTCTAACTTTGTCATTGGCACCAATGTGAACCAAGCCGCCGGGTCACTCCCCACCCACCCAATAATCTGTCTACACGATCCACCACATGTCGAACCCTAGCACCAGGCAGACAACCACATGGTTCGGCATGCAGGGTCCTGGCGACAGATTACCCTATCTACCCTTCAATAATAGAATCCCCTACCACTACCACCTGTCTATCCTTCCTAGCCCCCAGTTCTCCTCCCTTGTATTGGAGATGGCCGTCCCCGGGTGCTCAAGGGAAAGGCCCGCTCCATACATGCTGCTTCCGAGCCATCGTCCTCCACATCTTCACCTAAAATGGCAATCTGTTGGGATACGACCAGCTGGGAAGAAGCCCCCCTATCCTTCCGTCCCCTACTCCCCGGTGACCCTTACAAATCTATCTTCCTTCTCCACCTTATCTGCCCCATCTCCACCACCAGTTTACTGGCCCTGCCCCAGTACCTGCATTTCCCCCAGGTTTGCCAAGTCCTGCATGCTGCAAGTTTACCCCTTAGACTCTGTACCTCAGATTCCAAATGGGCAACCCATCACATCTGACACATACATAGGTCCCCTGGGGCGGCTTGCTCCAAGATCCCATACACGCGACAGGATGCACATTGCGCGGCCCCAACAAAACTGTCCATACTAACAGCAATACACAGCAGAGACACAGCAGAGAAATAGTGTTGTTCTTAAACGCTTTCTTGTTTTAAACGCTTTAGTTTTAACGCTGTCAATTCTCTTTAAAACAGAAATCGCTCAGAGCTAATCGCTCATGGGAAAGGCCTTAAATGAGGTTCAAACCAACCAGAGCCAACAGGCCTCAGCCAATTTAAACCAATTAGTACACCCCCATCCAACAGAGAGAGAGAAAAAAAAAACCTTTCCTTTGTCTCCTACCAGCCCCCGCTCCACAGGTAACAGTGTTTTTAAACACAGTATTTGTTTTAGTAATCCAGTGCTTTGAGTTTACTCAAACAATTCCTACCACCTTATCAAGCAGTAAGTAGTAAAAAAAAATAAAAATACACTAGTGATTAATTACTTACACAGCACCCTTCTAGAAATAAATAGTGTTAGGTTAGTACATTACTAGGCTGCAACCACAGTTAATAAACGCTTTAGTTTTTTAACGCTGTCAATTCTCTTAAAAACAGAAAAATCTCTTTAAAACAGAAAATCGCTCAGAGATAATCGTCATGGGAAAGGCCTTAAATGAGGTTCAAAACCAACCAGAGCCAACAGGCCTCGTTCTGATTCGCTTTTGTCTGGGGATGTGCCGCTGGATTGGAAAAAAGCCAATGTAATACCAATATTCAAAAAAGGTAGTCGTTCACAGCCTGGTAACTATAGACCTGTAAGCCTAACATCAGTGGTAGGGAAGGTGATGGAAACTTTGTTAAGGGATCATATCCTTGACTTTGTCTCCAGAGATCATCTTATTAGTAGTAGTCAGCATGGATTTATGAGAAATAGATCATGCCAGACAAATTTAATTGGTTTTTATGAAGAAGTGAGTAAGAAGTTAGATTCAGGCACAGCTGTGGATGTGGTATATTTGGATTTTGCAAAAGCCTTTGATACTGTGCCACACAGGCGACTAATGTATAAACTGAGGACTGTTGGCCTTGAAGAAAACATTTGTTCATGGATAGAGAACTGGTTATTGGACCGCAAACAGAGAGTGGTGGTTAATGGAGCTACATCTATGTGGGCTAAAGTTCTAAGCGGAGTTCCTCAGGGTTCTGTACTGGGGCCGCTTCTGTTTAATCTGTTTATAAATGACTTAGAAGGGGGCATTGAGAGCAAGGTCTCTGTGTTTGCTGATGATACTAAATTATGCAGAGCTTTGGAAACTTCCAATGATGTGCAAGTGCTGCAAGCAGACCTAGATAGATTATCAAAATTGGCAGCAGAATGGCAGATGAGATTCAATGTTGATAAATGTAAGGTGATGCATTTGGGATTTCATAATCCTTGTGCCACCTACACCATAAATAACTCTGTGTTAAGTGCATCTGAATGGAAAAAGAATTTGGGGGTTTGGTAATCACAGACTTAGCTGTAGCAAACAATGCCAGGTAGCAACAGCTAGAGCTAGCAAGATATTGTCTTGTATAAAGAGGGGAATGGAATCAAGAGAGAAAAATATTATTCTCCCTCTTTACAAGGCACTGGTAAGGCCACATTTGGAATATGCGGTGCAGTTTTGGAATCCCATATACAAAAGGGACATCTTGGAAATTGAGGCAGTTCAGAGAAGGGCAACTAAATTAATAAGGGGAATGGAGGGGCTTGAATATGCAGGCAGATTAGACAAGTTAGGGCTGTTTACATTGGAGAAGCGGCGGTTGCGTGGGGACATGATAACCTTATACAAATATATTAATGGCCCATACAGTGAACTCTCTGGTGCATTGTTCACTAATAGGTCATATCAGAGGACTCGTGGACATCCTTTAAGGTTGGAAGAAAAGAAGTTTCATCTTCAAGTTAGGAGAGGTTTCTTTACAGTGAGAACGGTGAAACTGTGGAACTGTCTTCCAGCAGAGGTGGTAATGGCAAGTTCATTGAATAACTTTAAAAAAGGCCTGGATAAGTTTCTAAAACTAAAAAATATTGAGAATTACTGGTATTAATGCATATAGATCTGGTTGATCCAGGGATACTTTCCGATTGCCGTTTGGAGTCAGGAAGGAATTTTTTCCCCCTTTTTTTAGCTGGGTTTTTTTGCCTTCCTCTGGATCAACTGTTAGGTAGGGTTAAAAAAAAAAAGGAATAGGTTGGACTTGATGGACGAATGTCTTTATTCAACCTTAATTACTATGTTACTATGTTACTATGTATGTTACTATGATGTTCCTGAGACATTTGGACAAATAATAAAATGAAAATCCTATAAATAACAACACAGTGGCTTTTATCATCTAAAATAAGCTAATTTAATAAAAATGGAAAGTGTATAAAATATTGTATGTATGGGAAATTGCATTAGGCACACAAGTGTGCTGCAACAGAAATTTGCATTGCCAGGTGTGCCACTGTCTGAAAAGGCTTGAGAACCACTGGTCTAGTAATTACTATCGAAACAAAGGATAATAGTGACACCTAGTGGCCATTTGGGAGAACTGGAGTAAAGGAGCAGCTACTGACCCCAATATACAGTATAACTATTCAGTACAAGGCAATTTAAGTGAAGAAAACATAATTACATAAGAATGTAATTGATTAATTGAGCTGTTACTGACCCTAGTTATAGCACAAACAAGTAATTACTATTAGCACATACAGTCTTGTGGTCATATGAGATTACTAAAATAAATAGTAAAATCATCATGGCCCTAAATGAACGTATTGTTCGTATAGTAAAAAAACACAATGGTATTGTATGGGCGATGGTAAATCTATGATCGTGGTCGTAGATCTACGATCCATTGATCTGAATTGATACCAGGTTTATTTCAACACTCTAGTCTATCTAATCTATCTAATAAGATGGCCAGCACGGTGGCTCAGTGGTTAGCATTGGTGCCTTGCAGTGCTGAAGTCCTGAGTTTGATTCCACCCTTAGACACATCTGCAAAGAGTTTGTATGTTCTCCCCGTGCTTGCGCAGGTTTCCTCCGGGCACTCCCGTTTCACCCACAATCTTAAGGCATACTGATAGGTTGTATGTGTCAAATAAATGTGCTTAGATTGTAATCTCTTCGGGCAGGGCCTGATGTGAATTGAGTAAATAATTGTAAATCGCTGAAGAATATGTAGCGCTATCATAAGAAATAGTACCAAATGCAAATGTTGCTTAGAGAGATATAAGATTTTATACCAGTGGTGCCCAACATGGGACAGGCTATGGACCACATTAGTGACACCAGCTTGACTGGCTGTGGCCCTCCTGGAATACACCCCCCACCCACTCATAGCCATGCTCCCCCTCGGAGCCACATCTTTTTACGAACATACCTCATGAGGGCCGCAGATTGGGCATCCATGGTTAATACCATAGAAGTGCAGGTATTCCACTCCTCCCAGTAGTCGCAGGAGTCTCCAGGTTTCTAGGGTGGTTTCCCGCACTCCTGCGAGACCACCCCAAACTCCGGCAACTTAAAGGACATCTCTCCTCCTCCCCCGGAACACCCCATCACGCCCCTCGCCACGCACTTCGACGACGTCAAACACCATGTGTGCCCCTCGCCAAGCCACCTTCCCCCACCCTGCCCGGAAGCCTCATGTGGCAGGGTGGGATGTCTGGAAGTGCAGTGTACATACTTTTACATAGAGGTTTGGTTTACTAACATTTTTATCCATTCTTCACAATCTTCACAATCTGCCCAACTAATAATGTTAGATGAAACGTGGAAAAGAGGAATCTGTGTCCATTCTTCTCAAAGGTGTTTGCAGATTACTAGCACACATCTAATATGGATTTAGGGCACCATAGGAAAAACCTAATTCCTTGAAAGTTACAGCATTGTTAATTCCTTAAGGAGAACTAAACTAAACAGCAATCCAGCACCCAGGATTATATTGTAATCAAAATATAATGTACCTACTATTCTACATTCCAGTCTACATTTTGTCTTCATTTTTGAAAAATCCATTCATTTCATACCCTTTGCTAATCGTTGCTATGATTAGTACCGAGCTGTAATTTCTGGTTCAAAAACTATCCTTCTTTTTCCCAGGATGCATACTTCCTTGAAAATATCTACTGATTGGCTTTTGGATGGGTCAAAACGTGCTCAGATCTCTACTGAGCAACTGAATCAACCCAGTGACACTCTTAAGGATCCTGCAAATGAGAAGTCAGTACTTTGAATTTATACACAGAGAGATCACTGGATGGGCAGATTATGGTTTTGAGAAATGAGAGAATTCTCCCTTTTTTACTTAAAAGCATTTGTATTTGTGCTGAATTTTCACTTTAAAGGACAACACTGAACCAGAAGGCAGAACACCTTGATATAAAACCAGTAATCGGTGTCTTACCTCTCATTTTGATACATGTGCTGGGAAATTTACCTAAATTACATATGGTTTGTGCTTTACTTCACAGCATTCTAGTATCACACAGTTTGGTCAACGACCAATATGTTCTGCACACGCTTAGTCCTTGGCTATGGCAGAAACTTGTTACAGTTGGTCACACCCATTAATAATCTCTAGCCAATCCTTTTACAGGACAGATAAAGCAAGGAAGCATGTGACTGAGGTCAGGAGGTGAGGTCTGACACTGCCCATACACACAGATACTTCATTCAGTTTTAACAGGCTTACATTTTATTTAATACAATTTACTGAAGTGGTATTTTATAGCTTATTGGTGTTTTTAGGGGGGATGTTTTCAGATTCTGGAGTATGAAAATTGGGTTTAGTTCTCCTTTAAGGCTCATTTCTGGGACTCCAAACAGGGACACGGTATATTGGCCGCACATACTGTACCCTACATGTTATATACTATTTAAAAACATTTCTTTTCATACTAGCATACCGTATATACTCAAGTATAAAAAAACAGCCTGAAAACTGAACCTCGACTTATACTCAGGTCAGTAACTAACTTGTAAGAGGAATCCATTCTCCGCATCCCACGATCGTCGCATCCACTGACGTCACTACTTGGCGCCTGTCTCACTTCCCGGCGCCAAGCAGTGATGTCATTGGATGCGATGATCGGGGGATGCGGAGGCCGGATTCCTCTTACAAGTTACCGCAGTGAAAGCACAGTGAAAGTGCTGTTAAGAAATTCAAGGTGGAGCAGAAGGATCCACTGGTCTGGGACCAAAGGGTTGGATCAAGGATTTCTGCAGGAACCTTTTAATGACTCCACAGGGATATGAAGGGACTAAAGTGCAGACACCGACCTTCAATCAAACAGGATCCTATTTACCGTTACAGCTCTTAGAAGCATACAAGTTAGTGAAAGTTAAATGCTTCATTATTCATATTTCAGTTATTCAGCTCTTCAGTAACTTGTGTGTTTAGTTTTACTGGCAGGGATAAAATAGAGTGCTTCTAAAGCACTCTATTTTATACATACATGATTGAATACTGAATCTTGTAAAGCACTCTATTTTATACATACATGATTCAAAACTGAATCTTGTAAAGCACTCTATTTAATACATACATGATACAATACTGAATCTTGTAAAGCACACTATTTTATACATAAATGATACAATACTGAATCTTGTAAAGCACACTATTTTATACATACATGATACAATACTGAATCTTGTAAAGCACTCTATTTATACTACTATCAAAACTGAATCTGTAAAGCACTCTATTTTATACATACATGATACAATACTGAATCTTGTAAGCACACTATTTTATACATACATGATACAATACTGAACTTGTAAAGCACTCTATTTATACATACATGATACAATACTGATCTTGTAAGCACTCTATTTATACATACATGATACAATACTGATCTTGTAAAGCACTCTATTATACATACATGATACAATACTGATCTTGTAAAGCACTCTATTTATACTACATGATACAAACTGAATCTTTTAAAGCACTCTATTTATACATACATGATCAAAAACTGAATCTTGTAAAGCACTCTATTTTATACATACATGATACAATACGGAATCTTGTAAAGCACCTATTTTTATACATACATGATACAATACTTGATCTGTAAAGCACTCTATATTACATACAGATACAATACTGAATCTTGTAAACACTCTATTTTACAATCATGATACAATACTGAATCTTGTAAAGCACTCTATATTATACATACATGATACAATACTGAATCTTGTAAAGCACTCTATTTTATACATACATGATTCAAAACTGAATCTTGTAAAGCACTCTATTTTATACATACATGATACAATACTGAATCTTGTAAAGCACACTATTTTATACATACATGATACAATACTGAATCTTGTAAAGCACTCTATATTATACATACACGATACAATACTGAATCTTGTAAAGCACTCTATTTTATACATGCATGATACAATACTGAATCTTGTAAAGCACTCTATATTATACATACATGATACAATACTGAATCTTGTAAAGCACTCTATTTTATACATACATGATACAAGACTGAATCTTGTAAAGCACTCTATTTTATACATACCTGATACAAACTGAATCTTGTAAAGCATCTATTTATACATACATGATCAACATGAATCTTGTAAAGCACTCTATTTATACTATCATGATACAATACTGAATCTTGTAAAGCACACTATTTTATACATACATGATACAATATGAATCTTGTAAAGCACTCTATTATACATACAGATACAATACTGAATCTTGTAAAGCACTCTATTTTATACATACATGATACAATACTGAATCTTGTAAAGACACTCTATTTATTACATACATGATACATAACTGAATCTTGTAAGCACTCTATTTATACATACATGATACATACTGAACTTGTAAAGCACTCTATTTTATACATACATGATACAATACTGAATCTTGTAAAGCACACTATTTATACTACATGATACAATACTGAATCTGTAAAGCACTTTTTATACATACAGATACAATACTGAATCTTGTAAAGCACTCTATTTTATACATACATGATACAATACTGAATCTTGTAAAGCACTCTATTTATACATAACATGATACAATACTGAATCTTGTAAAGCACTCTATTATACATACATGATACAAATTGAATCTTGTAAAGACATTCTTATAACATAGATGATACAATACTGAATCTTGTAAAGCACTATATTTATACATACATGATCAATACTGAATCTTGTAAAGCACTCTATTTTATACATAACATGATACAATACTGAATCTGTTAAAGCACACTATTTTTACATAAATGATACAATACTGAATCTTGTAAAGCACTTATTATTACATACATGATACATACTGAATCTTGTAAAGCACTCTATTTATACATACATGATACAATACTGAATCTTGTAAAGCACACTATTTTATACATACATGATAAACTAATGAATCTTGTAAAGCACTCTATATTATACATACATGATACAATACTGAATCTTGTATAAGCACACTATTTTATACATACATGATACAATACTGAATCTTGTAAAGCACATTTTATACAACATGATACAATACTGAATCTTGTAAACACACTATTTTATACATACATGATACATATGAATCTTGTAAAGCACATATTTATACATACATGATACAATACTGAATCTTGTAAAGCAACTATTTTTACATACATGATACATAATGAATCTTGTAAAGCACTATTTTTATACATACATTATACAATACTGAATATTGTGAAAACACGATTTAAACTACATGTACAATACTGAATCTTGTAAGCACACTATTTTATATACATGATACAATACTGAATCTGTGAGCACACTATTATACATACATGATACCATACTGAATCTTGTAAACACACATTTTATACATACATGATACAATACGATCTTGTAAAGCACATATTTATACATACATGAACATACTGAATCTTGTAAAGCACACTATTTTATACATACATGATACCATACTGAATCTTGTAAAGCACACTATTTTATACACATGATACCATACTGAATTTGTAAACACACTATTTTACATACATGATACAATACTGAATCTTGTAAAGCACACTATTTTATACATACATGATACATACTGAATCTTGTAAGCACACATTTTTACATACATGATACCATACTGAATCTTGTAAAGCACACTTTTATACAACATGATACAATAATGAATCTTTAAAGCACACTATTTTATACATACATGATAAATACTGAATCTTGTAAAGCACTCATTTTATACATACATGATAAAATACTGAATCTTGGAAAGCCATCTATTTATACATACATGATTCAAAACTGAATCTGTAAAGCACTTTTTTATACATACATGATACAATACTGAATCTTGTAAAGCACTCTATTTTATACATACATGAACAATACTGAATTTGTAAGCACACTATTTTATACATACATGATACCATACTGAATCTTGTAAAGCACTATTATTATACATACATGATACAATACTGAATCTTGTAAAGCAATATTTTATACTACATGATACAATACTGAATCTTGTAAAGCACTCTAATTATACATAATGATCAATACTGAATCTTGTAAGCACTTATTTTATACATACATGATACAATACTGAATCTTGTAAAGCACTCTATTTTATACTACATGATACAATCTGAATCTAGTATAGTACACTATTTATACATACATGGTACAGTACTGAATCTAATGAAGACAACTATTTATACATACATGGTACAGTACTGAATCTAGTAAAGTACACTATTTATACACATGATCAATACTGAATCTTGTAAAGCACTCTATTTTACATACATGATACAATACTGAATCTTGTAAAGCACTCTATTATACATACATGATACAAACTGAATCTTGTAAAGCATCTATTTATACATAAATGATTCAAAACTGAATCTTGTAAGCACTCTATTTATACATACATGATACAATACTGAATCTTGTAAGCACACTATTTTATACATACATGATACAAACTGAATCGTAAAGCAATCATATTATACATACAGATACAATACTGAATCTTGTAAAGCACTCTATTTATACATCATGATACAATACTGAATCTTGTAAAGCACTCTATTTATACATACATGATACAATACTGAATCTTGTAAAGCACTCATTTATACATACATGATACAAAACTATGAATCTTGTAAAGCACTTTTTTTATACATACATGATACAATACTGAATCTTGTAAAGCACACTATTTATACATACATGATACAATACTGAATCTGTAAAGCACTATTTATACATACAGATACAATACGAATCTTGTAAAGCACTATTTTATACATACATGATACAATACTGAATCTTGTAAGCACTCATTTATACATACATGATACAATACTGAATCTGTAAAGCACTCTATTACATACATGAACAAACGAATCTTGTAAGCACTCTATATTATACATAGATGTACAATAGTGAATCTTGTAAAGCACTCTATTTTATAATACATGATTCAAAACTGAATCTTGTAAAGCACTCTATTTTATACATACATGATACAATACTGAATCTTGTAAAGCACACTATTTTATACATAAATGATACAATACTGAATCTTGTAAAGCACTATATTATATACATACATGATACGATACTGAATCTTGTAAAGCACTCTATATTATACATACATGATACAATACTGAATCTTGTAAAGCACACTATTTTATACATACATGATACAATACTGAATCTTGTAAAGCACTCTATATTATACATACATGATACAATACTGAATCTTGTAAAGCACACTATTTTATACATACATGATACAATATTGAATCTTGTAAAGCACACTATTTTATACATACATGATACAATACTGAATCTTGTGAAACACACTATTTTATACATACATGATACAATATTGAATCTTGTAAAGCACACTATTTTATACATACATGATACAATACTGAATCTTGTAAAGCACACTATTTTATACATACATGATACCATACTGAATCTTGTAAAGCACACTATTTTATACATACATTATACAATACTGAATCTTGTGAAACACACTATTTTAAACATACATGATACAATACTGAATCTTGTGAAGCACACTATTTTATGCATACATGATACAATACTGAATCTCGTGAAGCACACTATTTTATACATACATGATACAATACTGAATCTTGTGAAACACACTATTTTATACATACATGATACAATACTGAATCTTGTAAAGCACACTATTTTATACATACATGATACCATACTGAATCTTGTAAAGCACACTATTTTATACATACATGATACCATACTGAATCTTGTAAAGCACACTGTTTTATACATACATGATACAATACTGAATCTTATAAAGCACACTATTTTATACATACATGATAGAATACTGAATCTTGTAAAGCACTCTATTTTATACATACATGATAGAATACTGAATCTTGTAAAGCACTCTATTTTATACATACATGATTCAAAACTGAATCTTGTAAAGCACTCTATTTTATACATACATGATACAAAACTGAATCTTGTAAAGCACTCTATTTTATACATACATGATACAATACTGAATCTTGTAAAGCACACTATTTTATACATACATGATACCATACTGAATCTTGTAAAGCACTCTATTTTATACATACATGATACAATACTGAATCTTGTAAAGCACACTATTTTATACATACATGATACAATACTGAATCTTGTAAAGCACTCTATATTATACATATATGATGCAATACTGAATCTTGTAAAGCACTATATTTTATACATACATGATACAATACTGAATCTTGTAAAGCACTCTATTTTATACTTACATGATACAATACTGAATCTTGTAAAGCACACTATTTTATACATACATGATACAATACTGAATCTTGTGAAGCACACTATTTTATACATACATGATACAATACTGAATCTTGTAAAGCACACTATTTTATACATACATGATACCATACTGAATCCTGTAAAGCACAGTTTTATACATACATGATACAATACTGAATCTTGTAAAGCACACTATTTTATACATACATGATACAATACTGAATCTTGTAAAGCACTCTATTTTATACATACATGATACAATACTAAATCTTGTAAAGCACACTGTTTTATACATACATGATACTATACTGAATCTTGTAAAGCAGACATATGTAGCACCCCTGGATGACCCCCATCTGCCTGCTGTTCTACCCTAGCTATGAGGTCCCTCATACCCCCTAACAAGTTGCCCAGCAAAACATTACTGCTCCCCACCTCTCCTTGGCCCCCCATGCTTCCACCCCAACTACTGCTGCTGCCTGTTCGAGAGCCGCAACCTCCTATCGTGGGTGATGGGGTTGGCGACGGCACATACCAGAGACCTGAGCCATCCGGGCTCCAGCGTGCAGGGAGTGTTTTGGTGTTTTCAGGGCCTTATTGATGTTTTTGTGGATGATGTTAGAATTATAACCTTTCTGTGTTAGTGACAGTACTAGCTTATCAAGATGTTTGTTCCGATCCTCTGGGTCTGAGCATAGGAAATAAATAAATAAAAAAATAACTTGGCCTGTCTAAACTACAGCTGGGTTTCTTCCTTCTGACACTGTCCACTGCTGCTGGGAAGTCTTTACTAGTATGTAAGAGGCGCAGGCTGTACCTGGTGAGGCGGGCGTGTTTACATACGTTTGTTCCCATGCAGCGACACTGCCCACCAATGAAATACTGACTGGAAGGACAGGGTAGGTTTCAGTGGATGTGTGGTATGTGGCACCAGTGTTCTCCCCAGAGATTGTTTCAAGCCGAGTAGGGCAGAACAGGGAAATTTGGTGAGATCTGAGATGTTTTAGTCTTTCAGTGCCAGCAGATTTTCCAATATTATTGGCATTAATAATTTCAGTGCCAGCACTTTCCAGAGCATTGCCATTAACCCTTCAGTGCCAGCAGTCTTCCCCGGTCTATTGCCATTACTACTTTCAATGCCAACAGACCTTTAACCCTTTAATGCCAACAGACCCTTCAATGCCAACAGTGCCAGTACTTTTCCAGAGTATTGCCATTATCCCTTCAGTGCCAGCACTTTCCCAGAATATTTCCATTAACATTTTCAGTGCCAGCACAGTATTACCTTTAACCCTTCTAGCTGCCAGCATTGACATGATATACAGTATGTACCTGCTTTTCATGTCTCCTCCATTGAATTGTTCACTCCTCACCTACTCTAAGTTCTAATTTGAGAGTTGGGTGGAAGGAAGAAAGAGGCAGGGATAGGGATCTCATGGCTGCTAGTCACAGGGGCCACTGTTATAAAGTCTGCAGCAGCTTTCAACTGGCAGTTTAGAACTGTTCTCCTCAGTCCTATTAGCTGAGCCAGTCCTATTAGCTTAGCTTATCCTCCCCCCTCCTTCCTTCACCTTCAGTTCATTTGTTGCTAAATAGAGTGTGCAGTTCATTTTCTCTACTAAATACAATCAGGGTTATTCAATAAAAGTTCTTACTGTTAAAAAAGGTGCTAATTTTGCCCCAACCAATCAGATGTTAGCTTTCAAATGTTAAGTAAGATCTGATTGGTTGCGGCAAAATTAGCACCATTTTAAATGATTAGGGGGTGATGCAATATTTTTGTCCGACGCAGCTTACCTGCCCGAGTTCCCGCAATGCAAAAATCCCTGTGCGAGATTTTATACATCGCGGGATCTCTGCCAGGTAAGTGCGCCGGCTAACGCCTCCCATTCAGTGGCATAAAGTTTCACGCTACATAGTAGTGCAAAACTTTACTAAGGGCGGTTTTGCCTGCGCCACGCTATTTCCGAGCATTCTCAGAAATGCCGCAGGTAACTCAAACTCAGTGTAAAACCCACGTTAACCTGATAATACATCGGATAAAGTGGGTTTTACACTGACTTAGGCATTTTGCGCCCAATATTGCATCGCCCCCAGGAAGGATAGGCAGGTGGTAGTGGACTCCATTATTAGAAGGGTAGATAGAGTAATCTGTCGCCAAGACCCTGCATGCCGAACAGTGTGTTGTTTGCCTGGTGCTAGGGTTTGACATGTGGTGGATCATGTAGACAGATTTTTGGGTGGGGCTGGGAGTGACCCGGCGGTCTTGGTTCACATTGGTGCCAATGACAAAGTTATAGGTGGAGGTGAGGTCCTTAAAAATGATTTCCGACAATAAGGGGCCAAGTTAAAAGAAAGGACCTCAAGGGTAGTGATTTCAGAAATACTACCGCAGCCATGTGCTACGCTAGGGAGGCAACGGGAGCTCAGGAGTATAAATGCGTGGCTAAGAGGGTGGTGTAAGGAGATGGGGTTTGGGTTTTTAGAGAACTGGGCTGACTTTTTTGTTGGCTACAGGCTCTTTAGTAGAGACGGATTGCACCTCAAAGGTGATGGTGCAGCTGTTTGGGGGAGAAGATGGCTATTGGGTTGGAGGAGATTTTAAACTAGGTATGGGGGGTACGTTGAACTACATAGGGGTAGATAGAGAAGTTAAGGATAAGGGGGCTATTAACACAACGGAGGATGGAGAAGGGGGAGCATAGAGGATAAGGAGGCATGTACGAACATGTATGGAAGTAAATCAATTGATAATTTAAAATGCATGTTTACAAATGCAAGAAGTCTGACTGAAAAAAATAGGGAACTTTAAATAATAGCTTTAAAAGAAAGGTATGATGTGATTGGTATAACAGAATCATGGCTAAATGATTCACACGACTGGACAGTAAATATTGAAGGATACTCCTTATTTAGACATGACAGAGTTAATAAGAAAGGAGGAGGAATATGTATGTATGTTAAACAGGAATTGAAGCCAAATTTAAAAGATGGAATAGATGGGGGTGTAAACGATACGCAGAAACAATATGGGTGGAACTGTGTACAGGAAGCAAGAAGGTAGGTAAATTAATTGTTGGAGTATGTTATAAGTCGCCAAATGCCGGGGAGGAGGTGGAAATGAATCTCCATATGCATTTGGCGAAGGCTGCTGGTATGAGGCATGTTTTGGTTATGGGGGATTTTAACTACCCTGACAGATTGGAGTAAGGGAACTGCCAGCACCTCAAAAGGTATAAAGTTCTTAAATTTCCTATATGAGCATTTTCTTTCACAGATGGTAGAAGTTCCTACTAGACAGAATGCGTTGTTGGATCTAGTGATATCTAATAACCCTGAGCTCATTTTGGAGATGAAGGTAATGGGAAGCTTAGGGAATAGTGACCATGATATAGTGTCATTTAATATAGGTTGCAAAAAACTAAAGAGCACTGGGTTAACAAAAACTTTTAACTTTAGGAAAGCTAATTTTATGCTGTTAAAGGAATCACTCCTGCTCATAGACTGGGGGGAACTGTTTCTAGGTAAAGATACTGAGCAGATGTGGACCACTTTTAAAGGGATATTAAACTATTACATTTCTAAATCTGTACCTTTAGGGAACAAGTGTAAAAAAATTAGGTCCAGTCCTGCATGGCTTAATGCTCAGGTACAAAGGGAAATGGGAAATGGGAAAAAGGCTTTTAAAATGTTGAAAACAGAGGGAACAGAACAGGCTTACAGGGAGTACAAAAGCTCTAATAAAGAGTGCAAGAAAGCAATTAAATTAGCTAAAATAGAAAATGAAATACGGATTGCCGAACAAAGCAAGTCCAACCCCAAAATGTTTTTTAAGTATATAAATGGTAAAAAGATGAGGACTGAGAATGTGGGACCATTAAATAATGGGGCTGAGGTGGTTGTAGAGGATGCCGAAAAGGCTAATCTGCTAAACCGTTTTTTACATCGGTTTTTACTGTTGAGAATCCTTGTCCTTAAAGGGCATGTCCACCCCCAAAACAGAAAAATAATCATTAATTGCCCACCTTGTGCTGATTCAAATCATTACTTTATCTCCTCTCAAAGCCTTATTGACAAAAAGTTTAAGTGCAGTGAACATAAAACAAATGAACTCTAGGAGGCCTTATTTTGTGTCTAGGATACCTTATTTTGTGTCTTCCTCCGTCTCTGCCTCCGGTAGAGAAATGTCCTGCGCAGTACTGATTATCTCCCTCAACACGGAAGCATCCGCTCCCCCCTCCTCACCCCTCCCTCTCCTTCCCTCTCCCTCCCGCTCTGCTATCCCTCCCCCTAGCGTTAATCCCCTTTAATATCGCCTTCCCCCATGTCCCCCAGCCCCAACCGCATAATTTTTATTTTTATAAAGCTCCCCAAACTTTTACTTACCTCTCCGCTTTCCTACACGGAAGAGAGCTGCCGGCAGCCGCTTCTGTGATTGGCTGCCGCTCAGCCAATCACAGACGCGGCTGCCGGTCCCGCCCCTCTGCTTGCATTTCCTTGCAAGCAGAGGGCCGGGAGCGCGTCGGAGGAAAGAGGGGAGGTAAGTAGAGTTTGGGGGGCTTTCTAAAAAAAAAAACAATGCGGTTGGGGCTGGGAGCCCAGGGGGAATCATATATAAAAAATGTAATTTTAGGGTGGACATACCCTTTAAGGCAGGGATTGTAATAATATGCAGAGAAACAATTAGACAAAGTTAATATCAATAAAGCCCCAGGACCAGATGGATTGCATCATCGGATTTTAAAAGAGCTTAGTACAGTTCTATCTAGACCACTGTTTCTCATCTTTTCAGATTTGCTTTGGTCTGAGGATGTGCCGCTAGATTGGAAAAAAGCCAATGTAATACCAATATTCAAAAAAGGTAGTCGTTCACAGCCTGGTAACTATAGACCTGTAAGCCTAACATCAGTGGTAGGGAAGGTGCTGGAAACTTTGTTACAGTATCATATCCTTGACTTTGTCTCTAGAGCTCATCTTATTAGTAGTAGTCAGCATGGATTTATGAGAAATAGATCATGCCAGACAAATTTAATTGTTTTTTATGAAGAAGCAAATAAGAGGTTAGATTCAGACTCAGCAGTGGATGTGGTATACTTGGATTTTGCGAAAGCTTTTGATACTGTGCCACATAGGCGACTAATGTATAAACTGAAGACTGTTGGCCTTGAAGAAAACATTTGTTCATAGATAGAGAACTGGTTATTGGATCGCAAACAGAGAGTGGTGGTTAATGGAGCTACATCTATGTGGGCTAAAGTTCTAAGCGGAGTGCCTCAGGGTTCTGTACTGGGGCCGCTTCTGTTTAATCTGTTTATAAATGACTTAGAAAGGGGCATTGAGAGCAAGGTCTCAGTGTTTGCTGATGACACTTAACTATGTAGAGCTTAGGAAACTTCAAATGTTGTGCAAGTTCTGCAAGCAGACCTAAATGGCAGCAGAATGGCAGATGAGATAAATGTAAGGTGATGCATTTAGGATTTAATAATCCATGTGCCACCTACACATAAATAACTCTGTGTTAAGTGCATCTGTAATGGAAAAAGATTTGGGGGTTCTGGTAGATAACAGACTTAGTTATAGCAAACAATGCCAGGTAGCAATGGCTAGAGCTAGCAAGATATTGTCTTGTATAAAGAGGGGAATAGATTCAAGAGAGAAAAATATTATTCTCCCTCTTTACAAGGCACTGGTAAGGCCTCATTTGGAATATGCAGTGCAGTTTTGGAATCCCATATACAAAAGGGACATCTTGGAAATTTAAGCAGTTCAGAGAAGGGCAACTAAATTAATAAGGGGAATGGAGGTGCTTGAATATGCAGGCAGATTAGACAAGTTAGGGCTGTTTACATTGGAGAAGCGACGTTTGTGTGGGGACATGATAACCTTATACAAATATATTAATGGGCCATACAATGAACTCTCTGGTGCATTGTTCACTAATAGGTCATATCAGAGGACTCGTGGACATCCTTGAAGGTTGGAAGAAAAGAAGTTTCATCTTCAGGTTAGGAAAGGTTTCTTTACAGTGAGAACGGTGAAACTGTGGAACTGTCTTCCAGCAGAAGTGGTAATGGCAAGTTCATTGAATATCTTTAAAAAAGGCCTGGATAAGTTTCTAAAACTAAAAAATATTGAGAATTACTGGTATTAATGCATATAGATCTGGTTGATCCAGGGACACTTTCCGATTGCACAGTGGCGTAGCTACAGACTTATGGGAACAGCAGAAAAGCGAGGGTCGCACTCCAAAGTAAATAAACTTGAATTTATTTCAAACCACACATATATCACAACGTTTCGGGGGGAAACATGCCCCCTTCCTCATATATAATGGACATATACACCAAGGCTCCTTATATGCCACCTCCAGCCTGCAGGAGTGATAAAAAGACAAGACACCCCTGCTCTCTACGGCTAGGAGGAGAGAAAGTGAAAGTAAAAGTAGATAGGAGTTTGTTTAGTGTGATCCCTTGCACAGTGTGCAAGATCCTGTGTATAAGATCCTGTTACCACCTGCTGGGGGGACAGATTATTGGACAGACAATTTAACTTATTGGATACAAACTTGAAGGCAACAGATAAGTGTACACCAACTTACAAGGACACACAATATACAGACCTGGTCAATATTCAAAGTGGTGCACCATAGACAGGGACTATGCGCATGTTATGTGGGGGACCTGTTTATGTTTTGTTATTAAATCATTGCAATACTTATTGTTAAATGTAATTAAAACTGTTTTATCTTGTTTAAAGAAAATAAGTGCACTGTCTACTTTGTGCCAGACCACCAGAGTAACACACTGTGTGCCATGCTACCAATAAATATTCCATAAAGCAGTGATCTGGTACAAATTGGTGGCAGCGGTGTTGGTTATACCATTTATTCTCTGTTTTCTCTGTATATTTGTTCTCTGCATTAAAGGGCATCTCCACCCTCGATAGTAATTTTTGATATATTGCAGGGCATCCCCTCCCCTTCCACCCCGAACCGCTATGTTAGATGTGTAAAAATAGAATCCAACCTCTACTTACAGCTCCTTACAGCATCGTTCTGATCCAGCTCCCTGCTTGCTGGAAGTACAAGCAAGGGGCTGGACCAGCAGCCGTGGCTGTGATTCGCAGAGCAGCCAATTACAGCCGCGGCTGCCAGCAATCGAACACAGCGGGATCGATGATCTGTACCTACAGTTTCAATTCTATTTGTACACTTCCTATATACCAGTTGGGGAGGGGATACCCTGCAATATATAGAAAAAATGTAATGCTATATGAAGGGCAACCAAGGAGGGATCAGGAGGGTGGGAGGTGGGGGGGCTCCTCTGCACATGCCACTGTCTTTTCAGAGGGCAAGGAGGAGGCAGAAACCTTTTGGACAGGAAGACAGCTACTACTCCTCACTTTCATGGACTTTGGACAAGCACTACAGGGAAACCATAAGGATCAGAGGTGTAAGGTTTATTTAAAATTTATTTAAAGGGCATGTCCACCCCATTTTTGATTTTTTTCTGTAGTGTAGAGCTCCCTGCCCCAGCCCAAACCGCTATAGTAATATTTGCAAAAACTCCCCCAATCATTACTTACCTCGCCTCTCTCCTCCGGCATACTGTTACAGCCCTCTGCTTGCATGAAACTGCAAACGGGCCGGACCGGCAGCCGCGACCGTGATTTAATCTATGGAGGCTGCTACTGATTATACTGATTATGGTATTGATTTAAATCCTCCTGTCCTTGTACCTGCTGAAAAAACGCCCCAATCAGACTCAGTATATCAACCAGGCCCAACTGCCAAACCTTTTTTTAAACCTGATCCAATCAGTATCCTGTGCTCCCAAGTCGTAACATAAGCATCTATAAATGTGGCACTTGCCGTGGTGAATACTAATATGTATGAACATCAGGTATTCCATCCCTCCTGGGAGTCGTGGGAGTCTCTCTGATTTGGAGGTGGTCTCCCGCGACCCGAACCTACCAGACAGTCTGCCTCTGGAATGCCTCCTTCTTTTCTGCCAACAACTCTTATGTGACGTAATTTACATAACACGGGACAATCATGCATTTAGCCACGCCTCTAATGTGACGTAATTTATGTCACAGTGCGTTCCTCCACTAACTCCGCTCCCGCCCCTTTGGTGACGTCACGTCACGCCCCCTTCTCCCCACCCTGCACGGAAGCCATATTTGGCAGGGTGGGATGTCTGAAACCTAGCATGTTTACTTTGAACCACATAGTGTGGCAGGATTTCCTGGGTCTATTCTCAGACCTGCAGGATTATCTTATTTGGTTCCCCTGGATGCTGGTGATGGAGTAAAAAGCCCTTTGGCTTTTTAAAATAAGGGCAGAGGCCATCCTGTGCTTTATATTAAAGGCATAGGACCTCCCATAAAGGGGCGTGTTGGGAGTGCGTGTTGGGGGGGTGGGGGGGTGAGAGAGCCCGTTATATGGATCCAGTGTGTAAGAATGAGAAATGCAAAGTTTGCTAATGGTAATTGAAGTAAAAAAGTTTAGAAGTTAGGTCCTTCCAGACTGGGGTTACCTTGATGTTGTTGGAAGTCTTTTCATTCATGTGATCACAGTAATGTGTACTAAAACCCCTTTGTTTATAAAGTATGCCAGTGTGCAGATAATATGATATTTTATGTGGCCTAGGAATGTGCATTGATTATATTTTCTATGTTTGTATAAATGTTTGACCAGATCAGTAGCACTTCCACTAAATGTAGTTGTAAATTAGCCTAATTGGAGTGCATCCACAATCCTTGTATTGTATACTCTATTCTTTATCACATAATTATTTTAAACAACAAAGTAAATAATTGCCGGCTTCTGGTTATTTCCTTTCCAACCACAAGAGGGGGCTGTTGAATTACAAACAGAAAAAAACATCTCTTTATTGGAACAAAACAAACCCAGTTAATGTATGTCAGGGATCCGCAACCAGTAGCTCTCCAGGTGTATGAAAACTACAAATCCCAGCATTCCCTAGCTGCCCTCTGCAACACATCTAAAGGGCTTCTGGTTGCCTATCCCTGATATATACTATTTCTATACTAAAAATCAGTGTTATTAAAAATATTTTATACAAAAGTCTCATTTTCATTTACTTTTATAAGTATATATTTCATATGTATTCATATACTGACAAACACCATCTTAATATGGTATAGTCTGAAAAAGCAATTCCACAGATGAAAGATGTAAGGCGTCACTGTAGTGCTTCTAAATATTCTTCTCCCCCTTCCCTCTGTCCGAAAAGGTTTCCACCCACTTTCCAAGCTATTTGAGCTCATTATGAGCTTGCACATGCCTAGAGAAGGCAGATAGAGGAAAAGCATTCAGTCATTGGCTGTGATATCGCCTGTCATATGCTTGACTGACAGTTGCTAACCAAAAAGCAGAAAGAGTGGTAACAAAACATTTTACAGCATTCCAGGGTATCTTTTAG
Organism: Hymenochirus boettgeri; assembly: GCA_019447015.1. Taxonomy (NCBI): domain Eukaryota; kingdom Metazoa; phylum Chordata; class Amphibia; order Anura; family Pipidae; genus Hymenochirus; species Hymenochirus boettgeri. The sequence goes on from CM033476.1 coordinate 34,034,914, forward strand.
ACCAACCTATATTTCTGAAATTGGGTGGATTGAATTGAAATATCAGCAGTGCAATTTTTGGGCAACAGACTGATTGTACATCTTGGGGACATCTTCTGTGGATATCTTCTATGGGTCACCTGAATGGTCACTCTGAAATATCATTGCTAAGGTTAACAATATTTTGACCTGACTGTCCTGTGTGGACCTGTGTGGACCCAGCCTTACAAAAATCACAAAATGAATGGGCCAGGCATACCATCCCGATCGTATGTCGGTCGCATAAAAGAACAGGAAAGTCGTTTCCTGAAAAATGTATTGAATTCCGTGGGATTAGTCGGGAGATGAGTTCTGAAGTATGGACTCCTTTAGGGATGGGTTGATAAATCACCTCAAATGCTTAGTGGTGAATAACTGATTGTTCTGTATGGCTTGTTATTAAAGGTGCATCTACAGGAACAAAACAAAATCTTTTGGTTAGTCACTGATCCACATGATTTATAAAGGTCCTTGTAATAAATAACATGCAGCAAGACCAGCCACCAGCCTTTTCTAATAGAAAAGTAAATAAAGGCCATATAATGTATGGCAGTTAAAGTGAAAGGCATTTAAAGCATTTTCCCTTTGTCTCCATAATCTGAGGGGCTCATTCATCAGATCATTAGGGGAGAAATGTCAGGGCAGCAAATAAACATGCCAAGCTTGTAAATACAGCATTTCTGCCTAACAGAATCATCCAAAGATGTCTTCAGAACATATCATCCCCTTTAAACATAACAATAATTAAATAACCAGACTGCATTTCAATTACTTGCTGTAATAAAACTGTACCTCAATCATATCGCTGATATAAATAAATATATTACCCCCCAAAAAATACAGTATAAAAGTATTTACCTTCCTGTGAAATTAAATTTTGCACATGGCTGCTGAATTTGTTAAAAAGTCCAAGTAGGTGAAATCCCTTTCATTGGATGACCCACGAGCCAATCACAAATTTTCTACCACCATATATATAAAGACACAAAACTTTGCCCCTTACTTTTCATTGAAGCATAAAACTGTTTGAAATCAGTAAAAAATCCAGAACATTTCCAAAAACCAGATCAAGGCATGCTAATGTTATTTATGTATGAAAGTGGTCATACATACAAAATACATATTTACATAACAGCAGTAATACTTACTTTAAGTTTCCCTCTGCACTCTGGTCAGTTCCAACTACAATTATGGACAGCTCATAGGCCAACCATATGGAACACCCCAATCCGGGTGGTGCTCAGGGTGGTAAAAACCTAATTACCAAAGACCAACAGGAAAACAGACTTCCCCTTAAAAAGACCAACCCTTAAAACAAGTTCATCCACGTAATGGTTCCAAAGAGTAGAGGAATCGTTTATTGTACACTCAATAACAACAGGAATCTACCTGGTTCAATATATAATAACAAGATAAGGTCAGATAAAATATCACAAAACCCTCCCAAACCACCCACTACAAACACCCCAATCCGGATAACCCCCGGATAAAACTACACCATGAGGAGGATCCTAGTCCAGAGGCTAAGTAAACCAATAGCACAGTTATTAAAACCAGCCACCATCTCTCTCGATTCTACACAGTAGCTTGGACATCCAGAACGCAACTAATAATACAGAACTTGTAGTGAGAAGCCAGGTCACACAGGTTAGAGGTATACTTATCTCTCCCGTGGGCGGACCACACTCTTCACCCGTATGTCCAAAGACAAATGATCCCGCTGCTCTTTATCAGAGGATATGGTACGGAAACAATTAGACAAGATAAGTTAATATCAATAAAGCCCCAGGACCAGATGGATTGCATCCTCGGATTTTAAAAGAGCTTAGTTCAGTTCTATCTAGACCACTGTTTCTCATCTTTTCAGATTCACTTTGGTCTGGGGATGTGCCGCTGGATTAGAAAAAAGCCAATGTAATAACAATATTCAAAAAAGGTAGTTGTCCACAGCCTGGTAACTATAGACCTGTAATCCTTACATCAGTGGTAGGGAAGGTGATGGATCATATCCTTGACTTCGTCTCCAAAACTGATCTTATTAGTAGTAGTCAACATGGATTTATGAGAAATAGATCATGCCAGACAAATTTAATTGGTTTTTATGAAGAAGCGATTAAGAATTTAGATTCAGGCACAGCAGTGGATGTGGTATACTTGGATTTTGCAAAAGCTTTTGATACTGTGCCACATAGGCGACTAATGTATAAACTGAGGACTGTTGGCCTTGAAGAAAACTTTTGTGAATGGATAGAGAATTGGTTATTGGATTGCAAACAGAGTGGTGGTAAATGGAGCTACATCTATGTGGGCTAAAGTTCTAAGCGGAGTGTCTCAGGGTTCTGTACTGGGGCCGCGTCTGTTTAATCTGTTTATAAATGACTTAGAAGGGGGCATTGAGAGCAAGGTCTCAGTGTTTGCTGATGACAATAAACTATGCAGCAGAATAGCAGATGAGATTCAATGTTGATAAATGTAAGGTGATGCATTTGGGATTTAATAATCCTTGTGCCACCTACACCACAAATAACTCTGTGTTAAGTGCATCTGTAATGGAAAAAGCACTGGTAAGGCCTCATTTGGAATATGCAGTGCAGTTTTGGAATCCCATATACAAAAGGGACATCTTGGAAATGGAAACAGTTCCGAGAAGGGCAACTAAATTAATAAGGGGAATGGAGGGGCTTGACTATGCAGGCAGATTAGGCAAGTTAGGGTTGTTTACATTGGAGAAGCGACATTTGCGTGGGGATATGATAACCTTATATAAATATATTAATGGGCCATACAATGAACTCTCTGGTGCATTGTTCACTAATAGGTCACAGAGGACTCGTGGACATCCTTTAAGATTGGAAGAAAAGAAGTTTCATCTTCAGGTTAGGAAAGGTTTCTTTACAGTGAGAATGGTGAAACTGTGAAACTGTCTTCCAGCAGATGTGGTAATGGCAAGTTAATTAAATAGCTTTAAAAGTGGGCTGGATAAGTTTCTACTACTAAAAAACATTGAGAATTACTGGTATTAATATATATAGATCTGGTTGATCCAGGGATACTTTCCGATTGCCGTTTGGAGTCAGGAAGGAATTCCCCCCCCCCCCTTTTAGCTGGGAGAGATTACGACTGGTTTTATAACTGCTATTGGTTTACTTAGCCTCTGGACTAGGATCCTCCTCATGGTGTAGTTTTATCTGGGGACGCCCGGATTGAGGTGTTTATAGTGGGTAGTTTGGGAGGGAGGGTTTTGGGATATTTTATGTGACCTTATCTTGTTATTATATATTGAACCAGGTAGATTCCTGTTGTTATTGAGTGTACAATAAACAATATTTTTACTCTTTGGAACCATTACGTGGATGTGCTTATTTTAAGGGGAAGTCTGTTTCCCTGTTGGTCTTTGGTACACTGGTCAGTTCCACCTCTGCCAATGTCTGTGACAGTCCCTGATGATGCTTCTTTGTGTACCATGCAGAAGTGTACTGGAACACAGAGGGAACCTAATGTAAGCAAGTACCGCTGTTAGGTAAAGTACTTAGGGGTGAGGACTTAGTGGTTTAGGTCATAATCCTGGGTACTATTTAGCTATGGAAGAAGAGGAACTAGGGGGAGTTAATGTAATTGTCCTTTAAGGCTATCTCAGATGCACCAACATTTTTTACAACTGGAAAATAGTTATTTGACGGCATTTTCATTGCTGTAAAGTTTTGCAGCTTTTTAAACTTGCTCAATAATATTTGAGAACGTGTCAGTTTTGCAGCACTTCAGCACTGCAGTTCTAACCTGAAGTCTCTGCTGACTAATAGGTTGACTAAGCTATGATTAGACTAAACTAATTCCACCACACCACATGGTATTCGGGGTGTAAATATTTCATTATGAAGATAGAATTAAGAATTCCGAAGCTAGTTCTCCTGACATGACACACAAACACTGCTCATCCAGCCGTCCATGTGTGAAGACCTACTGTTCATCCCTGATCTTTCAGCAAGGGTGGTCCTACTTATGAGCAAAAACAAAATCAAATAAAGACCAGAAACATCCAGATGTTGACAGGATTCCAGACTACAGTGACATCAGCTCCACACCACATGCAGAACTCTACCCAATTTGCAGAACAACTGTTTGTCAAAATGGAGAAAATATTTATATTTCTGTATCATAAAGTATCTACATCGTACTGCAGATTCTCCATAGACACCCCCATACACACACACACTTTAGCTGAAATGTATCCATGGGCAAATAAAAATCAGATAGGTATTGTATAACTTCATCAATCTTTTACACTACCCATAATGCCTGCCAAACAGTTGATTCAGCTGAAGCGGGGGGGGGGGGGGATGCTGAACACTAGTCTGAATATTCAATTTAAATGGCAATCGAAAGAATCTGTCTCTCTCTTCTTTTTTTTTTAAAATAGTTAATTGCTTTATGGTGTGGAAAACTACCATATTTGTAGCAACAGACAGTGGTTTCAGTGGTGTCCATTATGATTGACAGCCAAATGTCTTATACAAGACCAGACCATTTCCCAATGGTCTGGAAACATGGTTTAAATTGACCAAAAGTCTAATCAATCTGAAGCCTCCATTACAAAGTGAGGCCTAAGCTCTATATTTCAATTTACCCTTTCATATATATAAAAATCTTTTGTTAAAATGTCCCTATTTTCTACCCGATGACACTTATTATTCTTATATACAGGTGGAAGTAGCCTTATTGTTTGCCAATTGCAACCACTAGCTAAAAATGGTTCTCTGGTGAGATTATCACTGAGCATGTTAGATGTTTCTTTGAATCTAACATCCCTTATAGTTCACCAATGAGGTGTTTTATGTGTACACTTTTGATAGATGGTTAATATTTTCATTGTTGACCACGAACATGTCTGGTTAGGTAGGGTGTTCTTGGCCACATTCCTAATATATATAATAATATAATATATATAAATAAAATATTATATAATATATATAATATATATAAATATATATATATATCTATATATATATATATATATATATATATATTGTCTATAGATCCCCCTTAAAACTCGTCCATGGTCAATGGCATAATTGATGTATTGTCTACTATTTGATATCAAGCGATTTCTTTCTGCTAGAGGCTGATCTTGGTTACGAGGTTCATCTGAAGTTCATCCAAGTTCTGCTACTGGGACTTTCATTCATATGCAGGTGTTCCTGGGCCGAGTGAGCTTGTAATTGTGTGTGACAAAGAACTATAAAACCAGACTGCACCATCTAAGAAACCTTGACAGTAGAAGAGGTGGTTTGAAATATCAAGAAAGAGAGCGTATCACATTGAGCACACAGTTGGCTTTTTATCAACACATCTAACTGTCCAAGGAGCATAATGCACAATTGCTATGTAGGAACAAGATTTTCATTCTCTCCCTCCAACTAATTTGTAAATGATTCCTTGTCTCTCTTCATAGATTTTCATTGTCAGCCTATTCACATTACATGGAGATTAACTTCATTACAATGCATTTTTCTGCCTCCCAAGCATTAAGCAAACTCTGGTTAGTTATCTGCGTCCCAACATGCCAAGACTCTCACGGCATAAATGAGCTTTGCTCACACCTGCAGCCATTCCGAGCTATTTAACGATGCCTGCTCCCGTGAGTATAAAGCTCAGGTTAATTCATTTCACCCCCTTATTCATTGAGAATCAGGGTATAAAAGCTGATGTCTGGGTAACCGGATGTATCAATTCACAGAAAGCAAGGAAAGGGCGGCTGAGATAATTTATTGTCCTATAAACTCTATTTTTCTCTGTGTTGCCGAGTGCATGAATTGTGTTGCTCTCCGCTCCTTTATTCTTTACACAATGATCGCTGTAGGATCTCGCCACCTGCAGCATAAATAGGCAGGAAGTGACCAGGAGGAAGGAGAATAGATATCAATATATATATATTTTCTTCTATAAAACTATTAAAGGGATAGTGTCCACTATTGAAACGCATGTCATGGATTCAATGACAAAACAAGTACAACGCTATACAAACTAAAACAAAGAGATGCATCTGCCTTCATTCATGCATTCAATCTATATTAAAGTTCAGTTCCTTGGGGATACTGAATAGAATACATTGCTTTCTGTGTTATTCTTTATTGGCAGGAACTTTATAATTAACTATCGCACTGCCTGGTAGTAATTGCTGAATCTAATACACCCTCAAAGTATGTGGACTCGAGGGAAATTATAATAATAAGAAGAGATTTTTTTATTTTCAGGAATAAATAGTTATTTTCAACTGTCAAATAATTCTCACCAAATGCCTATTGCCAATGTTTGCATTTTAGTTGAAACGCTAGGTCAGATGTCAAACCGTGGCACTCCAGATGTTTGGAAGCTACAACTCCCAAGGCATGCTGGGAGTTGTAGTTTCTAAAAAATATGAGGGGGCAAGGTTCTACATGACTGTGCTAGGTCCTCCCACCCAGAATTTCATCAGAATCTTCCCCCCGAAATGCAGCTGGGTCAGTAAGGAACTGGATCTTACTTTGGGAGAATGCGCTCTCCTTGCTATAGGTTGGCATCCCATCTGCTTAATGAAGGACATGGAGCCAGACAGGGGCTCAAATTTTTGGCGTACAACTTCTCCCAATCTGCTGTATCCCCAGGGGATGAGGACCTAGTGTTTATGGAGCCCATATCTTTTATTTTGCTTTAATAATCAACACATCTGGACACTTTTTTTCCCAAATCTTGTGTTCCAGGAAGTAATGTTACAGAATGTTTTTCAGGACATTAATAGATATGCATTTTGATGATAGATCTAATCTGGATTATACCAGGTTGACGTTTGTAATACCAGAGATAAGTAGGATTTAGTGAATGCTGCACAATATGGGGAAATATTTACTTATATTTGACTTGGTGTCATTTAAGATAATTCACAATATAGTAACACTGTATTTATGACTTTAAATTTGAAAATAGTCTGGATACAGAATATATGGAAATTACTGGCATTTACTGGGACTGGCCAATAGAGACTTTAAAGAGGATCAGACTACTGTTTGCCTTGTAAAACGATATTTCCCTTGGAGGAAGAAGATCATGTCCTGTTCTGCTCATATTAATTTGTAAATTTAGGCATACTTGGGTTGATTTTTATGGCTGGGTTTGATTGAGTCGCTGGAATCAGACGAAAAATTGACCCGTATTTTGCAATATTGGCCAGCCTATCATATGAAAGCTGATCACCACCAGCTACCACATTATTTTGAGTGCATTTCTACTTGAAATCTGCTCAAGATTAGAGATGGTTGAACACACTGAAACCCATTCTGTTTGCAGATTCACGGATTGTTGAAAAAAATCAGAAAATTCGCAAGTAGACCCATTGAAGTTAATGGGAGTTAAAAAATCTGAAAGTTCTGCCTAAATTGAAGGTATAAATAGCAATGGTAACTTACTGTAAATGGCTTAGGGACCTGGGAAATGGTCTGGGGAGCACGTATAAATGGTCAAAATCTTAAAAAAAAAAGTCCAGGACCGGAAACATGCTCTTCCTGTTTTGGCATTCCGCAAAGTATTTTCCAAGATTTCTAGAAAATGTCAGTTTTTTTTAATTCAAAAATTCTTGATTGTTCGATATTATTGAAAATTATTGAATTATTGAAAATAATTCCAACATTTGGAAATGTCAGAAAAAGTAAAAAATTGGCATAGTGCGTGCTCTGGCGAATCCATGAATTCCACTTCAAACCGGGGTCAGGTCCATCTCTACTCAAGATAGATGCCACCAAGATAGATGCCACATGGAAGTGCAGTTTGATTGGAAATACCTCGATCAGCTGGACCATCGTACATCAATCTAAAATATAATAAGAAAAATCTTATTTGTATTTTAAAGAAGCTGCCCTCTGGAGGCTTTAGAGAGCACTTGTAAGGTGACTTTTTACTATGTCAACCTAAGCCTGTTTCACAGATCAGCTAGAATCCTCTTAATGTTTGGTATGCGCCAATGGTAATATGGCCAAATGCAGACATAGAGTTTCATACATAAAGTTGAGTAAGATAAGAATAACATAATAAACCACAATGCAACTATGCTAAAGTCCAACCCATTCATTATTTGGATTAAATGAAGGCATACACAAATGGCAATGTACCAACTAAAATACCATTTTGTGTTATGCCATCCAGTGCCATGTCTGACAATTTGCCACAAAAGCCTGAAACCCCCCACAAATATCTGCATCCTTCTCCTACCCAAAACAAAGCACAAACAAAGGCTGTCAGCTCAGACTGACCCAGCTCCTATCCAATGGCCAAGCTTCATTTAACATCCTGAATCCCTTGTGTCTTCTTTGCTTTGCTTTGGGGAAATCACACAATAGGATGGTGGGTTGAGCAGTAAATAAAATTTGCGTCTTTACTCTTGTAGGAAGAATCTATTCATTTCCACAATGTATTTGTGCAAAGGATAAAATGGACAATGTGCCATGTATTCATTTATTATGATTATTGTTGAAGACTTAACTTTCTTTATTTGTAAACAGTTTGATAGTTCTTGCTGTTAGTAGATCCGGACTATAGTGGTTTGGGGTAAACACTGTGCTGTCAGGGGTTTAGGAGCTCAGAGATACAGAAAAAAGTAGGTTTCTTTTAACTGCAAAAAACTGCGGTGGGGTTCTGTTGGTATTGACCTATTTTGGGCACCTACCATGTAATTAAATACAAAATTGATAATAAACAATTCATAGAGCAAACAACGTATAAACCTTAAAAACAAAAGACCAAACCAGTTAGGAAATCTTTCAATATGTATTACAGCTGATTGAGCGCATACCCAGGGGTGACTTAGTGATTCTGGTCCTCACCATGGGGTTTTCTAGTTGGGAGAGGAGAAGGTGAGTTTCATTGTCCTTTAACAGAGATAATATCTTGTTGTTATTGGTGCTACAATCCACCTGGAAGGAGGAACTAAGTTGGTTTTTACAGAATTATTAAACATTTAATAAGTTATGCTAGTAATGGAGTTTACTAATCGCTTATTATCATATCATTACATTGTTTGAATAAGTCCTCACCGATACATTTATGTCCCACATTAAATATGGGTACACACCATTAGATGATTTGTCTCGACTGGTCGAACAGAACAAAGGCATAAGTTGCTGCGGCTCGCCGAGCTGTCAAAAGAGCTTTGCGGTCACATCCAATTGTCCATTTGGCCAATTTGGATTAATGAACAGTCAGATATTGGTCGTGGGGAGCCAAAAATAAATCTCCAATTTTTTTTAGCCCCATCGACCGATACACTAAACTATTGGTTGTTCAGCAGAAAAATTACATGGTGTGTACACAGCCTAACTCTTTGAGATCGTTTAGTTGTAGTTCTCAAATATCTGGAAGGCGTCAGGTTCACTCAAACTGTTTAACTGAAATACAGTCCCATAGCAAAATGTCGTAACGGGGCTGATGCAAGAGGTGCAAAAGTTTGAGTGCTATTAAAATGCAGCAACCAATCAGATGTTAGCTTTTTACCAGGTAGTTAGATAACATGTGAATGGTTGATGCAAATTACTACATCAACATTAATAGTCCGAAATCAAATTGTTAGCTCGAATTCTACTATAAGTGGCATATTCAGTTTATCATCAAAGTATTGTTATATCGAACCTATACATTTCCTTATTCTAATATCTGATTTTCATTTCTGAATATCACACATTGATTTCATTTGCCTTAGGCACAGGAATTATCATAAGAAACATATGAAAGGAAAAGGATTTTTCATTAATGCCATACACCTTTTTGTGACTTTTCTCACAGTTCTAGTTTTACACCATAATACAATGCTAAAACAAAGGTCAGCCCAATTTTATTATAATAGCCCCGTATTCCTTGCTTTTTGGCAATTAGCAATGGCGATTTGTGAGACACGGAGAATACACTGTAATATGGAATACAGGTTTCTGGTATCAGGGTTTGTTAGAAAATTCATTGTAAACAAAATTGCCCTTCTGCTTGCTTGTATCTATAACACAAAGATTGGGGTAAAATGTAGTGCAAGTTAGTGCAGTTAAAAAGGCAAAACCAGGATAATAAATATGTCCATCATTTTACAAAAAAGATTTACCAATAATTCTAGGTTTGTATCCTCCTTTGGACACATGTAGTTTGTATGTTCTCCCTCCGTTTGTGGAAGCTTCCTCTAGGCACACCAGTTTGCCCAACAATCTTAAAGGAATTGGGAAAAAGTGCGCCACTTCAATCTATAAATGTATACATGATTAACTCTGATGTGTTTGTGTTGCTGCATGACTGTCTGACACTCTTGTGAGGACAAGCATGCTCTGTAATCCCTATGAGGCAGCATTGGGAGAGGTAATATCCCGCCATACAGTTCACGTACCAACTGTCACCATTCCAGCTTTAGCAAACCCATATATAACTATACATAACAGATGGTAAGGCACTTCATTGACAGCTAAAATGTAAGACGTTTCGGACTGGATATCTAAAGAAATAGGGGACAGATAAACAAAAAATGGTACAGTGATAGTTGGGAAGAATTATAGTTTCTAGTAATGGGCATTTTAAAAAAGCAAATTTCCCAGTGTACACATACTTTAAAAGACATACTGATAGGTTAAGTGTGAGATATGTAATTAGATTGTAATCTTATCGAGGCTCGAATGTGCTGCAGAATATGTATATTCCAAATAAGAAATAAAATACATACAGTATATGCTTTCTGATTCAGAGCTACAGGTATGAAAACCCATTCATTGCTGAACAAGTAAACAACAAAATACAACAACAAATCAGTAAATTAGGGAATCTCATCTTTAACAATGACGATTGAAACCTTGTTATAATTATTTACCAACTATAACTTAAGGTGTCGATACATTAGAGCTTACCTGCAGACCAATCACATGACATTCAAACAATTCTAGAGGTACCGCCTTTCCAGATCTTCTTTGCAACCAACATCGCAAAATTAATGGGCCAGACGGGACCTCGCGTTTGTATGTCGGCCACGAAGAAGATCCGGAAAGGCGGTTTCTGCAGAATTGATTGAATGTCACAGGATCAGTCTGCAACTAATCACTTATGTTTGGGCACCTTTACAGTACAAGAGTGTTGACAGATTGCTTTAGAAGAGAGACACAATTGAGAAAATAACACCAACAGCTGAAATTTCAAGTCAAGGAACATTTTGTCTAGTCAACTTTCCCCCCATGATGGTCAGAAGTACATCCACCGAAAAAGGCCACGTTGCCATTAAAACAAAAAAAAAATACTTGGGATGGAATCCCTTTGTCCTCCTGCCTATACAAAGAATGTTTTTTGAGTGATGATCTCTCTCTATTGGAGAAGTTTAAGATGGACTTGTTTCTGTAGGTCAATTTAAAAAACAACAGATTTTTGCAATGTATAATTAGGAGTTTTTCTTTTGAGATGATCCGTGTCAATGAGATATTGGTCAGGTGTAAATAAAAAACAAATCCAGAAAAGGGCTGTATGACATGGCTATTATATTAAATAAGGTCTTGCATAAAAAGTATAGGTGCAAGATGCAGTAGGCTGCCCCCTGGATATAATCATAGTCATACTTGTCTCTAGGCCGAGTATTAAACAGCAGCTGTCTATGATTATGAGGATTCAGGGGATCATTTAGTGATTAATGCTCAGCTGCTATTGGTTTGGAGTGTTCCAGGATGGAGATTATTCTCTGTGCTTTCCCTAAATGTTAGATTTGAAGTGATAATATGGGAATTGAGCCCACCCATAGAGCATAATGTCCCAGATTTCTTATCGGCTGTAACTTGAATATTTTTTATGGGATAAGCATTCATTGGGTACAAACCATAATAAACAGACTTTGTAGACTTTGGTGTGGAAAAATGACAGATTCATTTTCTAATCATACTGACCTTCCGAAACTTCCATTCTTTTTTTATAGGAACTGTTTCTGACGGAATTAACCCAACATGGACCATTCACAGCCTTTGTTGTATTACTTTCTATATTTCCCCATTTAAGACATGTCCTTACTTTGACCCATACCAAGTTGCAGCTGTTTTTATCATACTGAAGTTTAAATCTCCTTAAAACACTTTTAATGTGACACTGGAACTGCTGTTTTTTTACCACGTGTCAAAGGTGATTAACGTGATATTTTTATTAATAACATTTTCTTTTTGCACTTAGGATTTCGTTGTTTTGGAAGTGCTGTACCATAATATTTTAACCGTTAGGATGTAAACTTTTTAAAAAATGTATTATAAGATGTTATATAAGGGAAACCTGCCCCTTACAGTGTAAGGGATATAAAGTCACAGAGGAGTGACCATATAAAAGCATGAGGGCATGGAACCCCGAGTTGGCTTAATATCCTTGGATTACTCTGTAAGTAGCGTATTATTTCTTATAATACATAAGGTGTATTTTATTTTAAATAAAAATGGTGTTTGGGCAGTGTACAAACTTCTCAGCTCCCCATTGAGTTTAAATACAGCCTATCACCATTAACAATGAAGCATTTCAGTTGTTTTAGCATAAAAATGTATAACAGACCTGAACAGAATTGTATCCCCTCCAGCAGCAGTGGAGAGTGCAGCCCAGGAGGGAGAAGTAACGCTGGTGCTGGGTGAGGGGATACCGTGCTATTTGGGTCTGTTCCATGTTATACCTTTTAATGCATAAATAACTGTATTGCATTATTGTTAATGGTGAGGTGACAGTCTGTCAATAAGGGGATGCAGTGGGATATATTCTCAGCTACATAGCCAATAGGTTTTTGTAATAATATTTCTCACTGCACCTCCCCATTGAAAGTACATAGCTTTAGTAGTCAGTTGTAGGTGGTATTTATCAGGGATGTCGAACTCCGAACTGGGTGTTGTGGTTGGAGGGCAACAAGTTTGACATTGCTGGTATAGATAATTGTCCCCTCATTTGTCTGTATGGCCAACGTCTTTTGGGGTCATACTGTAGCTGTCCTACCTGAAAGAATACTTGTGGAATCCAGTATTTAAAGGGAATGTTACCAAAAAACTGATGACTTGTCAGTTATCTGCCTGCAACAACAATTTGTAACCGGATATTTAATGATATGTGCTATTCCTTTCTGGAAAAGGTAAAGGCAGCAGGTGAAATAGCTGTCAATCATTGGTTGTGATCTCAGTTGTCATAGCCTTGATTGACAGCATGGAGGGAGGGGTCAGCTTACTCTACCGGAATGGAGACAATAATCCTTAAATATCTGGTTAGTAATACAGGTAATAAAATGCAACATAAATTAGTTGGGGTTAGGGGTTTTTTGTTTAAGGGTGAACATACCCTTTAAAGAGCACTCAGGTACTGTACAATGTAACATTATTCTGTTTATTTATTGGGCCACAAATAATTGTCATATTAAAGACTTTGGTTACATTTTAAAAAGTACCATTATATGGCAAAAAAATAAGCAAAGTAACGTTAAAATTAGTTGCAAGCGCTTCGGTTTTCAGTGTTTCCGCTCTTGGCTTACCGTACTCTTTCTCCATGTAAAAGCATGAACACAAGCCTGGTGGAAACCATAAAATTAGAAGTGCTTGCAGCTAATTTAAAAAGTTAGTACTTGCTCCTACCTCCAAAAAAGTTATAAAAGGTAAGTTGAAAGCTGTCCCTGATTAGTTGTATTTCACACCGCCAGGCAGGTTATAAGCCTTGTTGTGGGAACAACAATGCTACATTTGAGGGCTACCAATTCGAAAATGCGATAATTATCGAATTTTCGAAAATAAGTCTGCGAGTTTGAAAAACCCAAACTAGTGCATATTTGGGGAAGTTTGAAAGAGTTCGAGTTAGTCCGAACTATTGAAGTTCGGGTAAGAGTCAGGTTCAGTTTCGGTTCATCTTTACTCCATAGTTTACTTTTAATTGTGTGAGTAAATTGGAGCTTGCCAAAAGCAGAGAAGAAGATGGTTGTGAAACAAATAGAGATCTAATTCTATTAAAAGTACCGATGTGTGTAACAACAAAAACCTTGTGGTCTCAAGGGTAAAGAGAGAATTTAGAGCGCGTGGATTGTGTGTCATACAGAACAGCTACTTACATTCACTGTGCAATCGCATCTGACCATCTTTTCACAGAGGCTGTGGTCTGGACATGCATTACTTGGCAAAAAAATGGTGAAATGGTGCCCAGTTACCTGCCCCAGAGGCCCACATTAGAAGCTTTGGGTTCAGAAAGGAGCAACAGTGAAAATAAATGCTGTTCTTACATCTTTCAATGTTTGAAGTATGTGTGTGAACATACTGTATATTTATAAAACACTTTTTTTCTGATGCTTTTACACCAACAGTAAGATTAATTTCTTTTGCTCACACCACCTGTGCAGCTAAACCCCATCAGCTGGTCCATTAATCATGGCTGTTACCTCTCCATGTCTGCAGAACACATTCTTGGTTTGCAGTCTACTTGTTGCAGCCAACATTTGGAAAAGAGTGTTTTGTTTGGTTGCCATATATAGTTAATTTTGCATTGGGTGGCCTTGGTTTGGAGCGTTTATATGTGAATGCAGAACAGCAAAGTAGGTGGGACTGTCAACATATCTCCTAAACCTACAGTCACAGTTATGACTTTCCTGGCTAAAGGACTTGTCTGGAGATTTCCAGATATTAGCTACTGTTAGGCAGTGACTTCTAAACTGAGATTCTCAATGACAAATTCTCAGTCTCTGTGTTATAATTCTGTTAAACGTACTTTATTCAACGCTCTACAAATATTATTGTGAGGAAGGCTCAGGAGCAGTTTGTTCTTCAGCACAAGATCTCAAAGTTATACATGTTTGACATTTTTAATATGGATGGGAAGGCAAGTCTTTCTGGATGTGGTCTAGGAGCGAGAACAATTTCTAGAAGGACGGCTTGCTAGTGGAATGATTTAAAACAGGATGTTGATGATGAATGAGGGAATATTCCTGGTTTAATGAAGGACACTCCAGTCAACATTGTTATGCTTCAGGTGGTGGAAAACGGCAGAGATGCATGAAACCGATTTTGCTGGCAGTTTTGTGAAAACTTATTGAAGTAGCAAAATTTCAGAAAACACCTTGCTTTATTTCAAAGTATAATAGCCCTATTAAGAGGTTCTGTAAGACGTTTTGTGTCGATGAAAACATACTGACTTTTTGGCAAAGAAATATATGATAGCTAAATAAAGTAACTCAATATAGGAAAGAAAAGTACAAGTTTTACCTGAATGTAAGAAAGTTCCTTGTTTGGTTGGGGAATCTAGTATTGCCCATTCCCACAACAGAGTGAGTGCATTAAGGGGCCAAGTGAAGCCCTTTTCTGGTTGTAAGTAATTGGATTTGCAGGAATCCCCAGTATTTCTCTAGAATTGTAATGTTTATAGATAAGCTCTTAAGGGTAAGAAACATTACTATAGAAAAGTCATTATATGGAAATAATACCCAGTATTAAATTAAAAATAGTACCGAGGGTGGGTACTCTAAACCATTAGTCCCTCATCCATAAGTGTCCATTAGTTTCCCCAAATGAAGCTGCGAAAGACCATCTTATAGTGCCGGTCTTACAATTTAACAGTCCAGGAGGAGACCTAGACTCTTATAAGTGGGCGTCGCTAACGGTAACGGTAACCCAGGAGTAAGGACCCAGCAATGTAATTACACCCTGGGTACTATTGGGGAAGGTAGGGTGGTTTAGGAAGGTATCATTGCCCTTCTAGCTTTTTGGAAAAAATGTATCTATGGATTGAAATGCATACCAAGAAATCTTATGGTCCAGCGTGGAATTTACATTTTACATACACTTCAACTGATTAACCTCAATGATTTTCACAATGTAAATACGATTTTATTCAAATATTTAATGTTTTGTCTTTACCCTCAGCCTTGGGATTTGATTACTTTGGAACTAGTTCAGTACGTTGATCTATTGGAAAATATACAGGAACTATCTGACACTGACGTTATGCACAAGTGCCGTTGTGTCATCAAAAGCTGGAGACCAGTTGAGTTACTGTAGGCCTAGGTATTTGGAGCCCAAAATATTGTTTTAAAATGTATAATGAGCAGAACACAAGAGATTTGGACTACATAGATGATGTGCTGAAAACGATCCAATAATTTGATACACAAGGTAATGAAGGGGAGGTTAATTTAATTAAGAGTAACCAAAACCTTAACGGGGAAAAAAACACTGCAATTGAATAAAGCCAAAATGAAACAGAGCTTTATTTTCTTGCTCACATTTAAGTTACTTTGGATTGATTTCAAGTCTAAAAAAATTTCCATTTTATTTAAGGAAAAAATAGATACTGTAAAAATAAAACATAACGCTTTGCTTTTACTGCTAGTTCCTCCAGAAGTTTTTGTTGAAAATAAATGACAGAAAGGGTCTTTATTTACGGTATTCAAATTGGAAGGTCTGAAAGCCCTAATCCATGGCTGTCTAGAAAACATTCCCCCACAATGGTTGATACGTCCTTTTTTGTTTTTGTATTTTTTAATCTTAAAATAAACAGAAATCAAATGATCCACTGATAATCTTAAAAGAGAATTATTCTCATGCAGAAACTGATCACTTACATATGGTACACACCAGCCTTTTCTCCTGACGACCGTTCGGTTCTTCCGATTATTCAGCCAAGAGGAAGGACTGAGGGTTGTGGCAACAGTGGTCGCGGCCAATAGTTTGCCGCGACTGAGCGAGCAGTCCATAGAGGACTACACAATCGACTGTGGTTTTCCCACCTGTCCGATCGTACGTTTGACTGATTCAGACAAACGAACGGTCGGTTGGGTCTGAAAACTCATACAATTATTTAGGCCCGATCGACACTGAATTATCATTCAATCGGACTGAAATATTGCATGGTGTGTACCAGCCTTTAAACTACACAATAATAGGGAATAAACCCCATAGACCCCAAACAGCACTCTATCCTTGTAGCTACTAATTATAACAATGTCCCAATAGGCAAAACATCTCACAATCTTAATATATTATTTGACATCAATAGTAAAATGAAAATCACTTATAGTGCAAAAATCACAGTAATTTATTGGTCACAACAATACCCCCATAAAAACTTAGGCATCCCCAAGGTAAAATAATCCCCCCACTCTTAAAACATTCTGATCCCATGTGGAGGTCCTAGATTGTAGCGCGTAAGTGGGACCACAGATGAATCAATGACCCAGTGCCTCAATGTAGCAGTTCCAATTGGGGCACCAGCACGCCAAAAGGGTGTCAAGTAAAATAGTCCACTGTTCCTAAATTGTTAGAATAGTACAGGTGTATCTTAACCTAGACATACGAGCGAACAACGGCACAGTTATGCTCACAAACTGGGACTAACATGACACTGCATAAATAGCTGGGGTCTTAAGCTCATTGTTCCTGAGGTTTAAGCATGACACACATTTCCTCCAACAACAGGATACTGAGTGCCGAATCCACACTCAAACAGCTGAGCAGCATAGTCCAAATCTTCTGCCGGATAAACGCTCAGTTTCTCTCGCTCCTATGAAGATTTGTACTTTGCCGGGTAGAGCACAACAGAGAAATATGGTGAGATCTGAGATCTTTAACTCTTTCAATGGCAGCAGATTTTCCAAGAGTATTGGCATTAATACTTTCAGTGCCAGCACTTTCTAGGGTATTGTCATTAACCCTTCAGTGTCAGCAGTCTTCCCCAGAGTATTTCCATTACCACTTTTAATACCAGCAGCATATTACCATTAACCCTTTAGTGCCAACAGACTTAACTATTAAAGGACAATTATACTCACCTCCCCCTCGTTCCTTTCCCCCCACTCCTGCAAAGTACCCAGGATGAGGACCTAAAATGCTAAGTCCTCACCTCTGGGTACTTTACAAAAGTCCTAAAGAACTTACTTGTAATCTCCCTCGTCGCTCCAGTCCGATCCTCCCCATTGGCACTTTGAGTGACAGGTCGTGAGGCAGCCAATGGGAAGACGAGCTCTGCAAGGAGGTGGACCTTCCCATTGACTGCCTCCTGGACTGTCACTGACAGTGCCAGTGGGGAGGATCCAACCGGAGCGAGGGAGATTAGAAGTAAGTACTTCAGGACTTTTGTAAAGTACCCAGAGGTGAGGACTTAGCGTTTTAGGTCCTCACCCTGGGTACTTTGCAGGAGTGGATCGGGGAAATGGTAAGTATAATTGTCCTTTAACTTTCAGTGCCAGCACTTTCCCAGAATATTGCCAGAGTATTACCTTTAACCTTTTCAGCTGCCATCATTGACATAATATACAGTATGTACCTGCTTTCCATGCTTCCTCTATTGAGTTGTTTGCTACTCATCTACTCTAAGTTCTATTTGGAGAGCTGGGTGGAAGGAAGAAAGAGGCAGGGATAGGGATCTCATGGCTGCTAGTCACAAGGGATGGACTAGAACTCGAACCGGGTTCAAGCTGAACTCGAACTATTCGAACTAGTTCGTGTTCAAACTAGTTTGATTTTCCGTACTTGCGGGACTATTTTCGAAAATCCTCGAACTTTCGAATGTATGAGGATTTTTGAACGTTTGGCAGGCCTCGAATGGACTGCAGGACCCCTTAAGCCCCAAAGGGCCCTTCCAAGGACCACAAAGGCACCAATAAGTGCCGGGGAGGGGGTCTCTGTTCGAGCTGCGGGAACCCTTAAGCCACAAAGGGCCCTTGTTAGGGCCACCAGGGCACTTCTTAGTGCTGCAAGGGCCCTGATAGGGCCGAGAAGGGGGTCCCGGTTCGAGCTGCGGGACTCCTTAAGCCCCAAAGGGCCCTTGCCAGGGCCACAAATGTCCTTGTATGGACCCAGGATGGGGTCCCGGTTTCGAGCTGCGGGACCCCCGAACGTCTGGCCGGATTGTCGATTTCGGGAATCTCCGGCCGTTCATTCGAACTTTTCCAAACTATTTACCCCCCATTGACTTTAATGGGTCCGTTTTCGGACTTTCAAACATGACATTTTGAAAAATGGATCAAACTTTCGAAAGTTCGACAATCTCTACTAGTCACAGGGGCCACTGTTAAATAGTCTACAGCACTGTCTCCTACATCTGCATGAAGTCTTCCTTCTACCAAAAAGATATATTAACAGGGTAAATGAATGGATACACTAATTGTACAGAGCGGCATAATTCGTTAAGCAATGAATTAAATAATAAATACAATATAATGAAATACTACTGTTTATACAGCTTATTTTTGTGAATGTCCACATACTCAGTTATTTTTCTGATTATACTTTCTGATATACATTTCTTGGAAAGTTAAAGGATAACTGAAAAAATGAACTTTCAAACAATGAAAAGTACCTGGGACAGGAAGGTAGGTTAGTGAAATGGACTTTCCTGTATTTAAAGTGGCGCTGAAGCCAGGAGGAAGTCTTCCAGAAACTGTTTTCTTCGTGCTGGCACTTATCACACTTTAACAGTTAAAAAAAAAAAAAAAAAAATCTGTACTATAGTTCTCCTTTAAGTAATGTGTTTTTTAATTTTATTGTATGAAAAACACAAATACACATGAATAGTGAATGATTTTTTTCCTGGCTTTTACAATGTTGCTGATTCCCGTAGCAGCTCTTGTCTATGTTCTAAACGTATCATTGATATGTCAACGACAGAACAATATGTGCTGCCATGTTTTCATAGAAAAGTACAATATCTTCCCACTGACCTAGGAATATATTCACATTGTCAGACTCACAGTAGGTTCCTGTGGCTCTTTCTCTGAGCTGGAGGTAAACGATATTGTCAAAGAGAAATCAGTTATGCATGAATGTGAACAAAAAAAAGCTTAAAAGAAAAATATGCAATGTGATTAATATTCAAGGCGACTGGTATGTAAATAGTCTGCCAGTATTTGAAGTTTTTAGTATTATAATTAATGCACTGGCATCTAGGTTTGCTGGAGAAGGATAATGCCCTGTCTTTATATCTACTACAACTTGAATTTATGTTCATAGGGAGTGCAATATGGTCTCCAGGTTATCGTGTGTCCATTCATTTTCATTGAGGCTCTGCGTGGGAGGCCCTGATAGTTTTATGGATGTGAAAACTAGAACGTTCCATTCATTGTTAGTTCATTCACTGCAAACTTACATTATTTAATTGTCAGAGATCATAGGAAATAAATTATCAACAAATAACTAAAACAATACTATTAAAAGAGATCAAAACAAATGGCTCTGGACCTCCATTCTTTACCCCACAGTACATATGTGATCCGACCATAGGGTTTTTGGTATTACCGGCCTTTATGTCCCACTGTGTGCCTCTGTGTAGCTCCAGCTCCCATAATCTGCTTGGGTAATCCCCCGGGGTGTGCACGGACAGGAAGCCTGCCTTTGCCTCCAAACACACATCCAGCGATACACTTTACTGGTCTGGCACCAATCCCTCTGGTTCCCCAGCAATCAATAACAGTTTGTACAAATAGAAACATCTCTTTATTGTTGCATTGAAAAGTAACCTCCTGACATTAGAAGGATATAGACAGTGGGTCTGACGTGTTTCGGGTTAGGTGACCCTTACCCATAGGCTCCATCATCCCTCCATCCTCATTCTCTAAAGGCCATGTTTACCCTTAAAACAAAAAAATGGTGACTTGTCAGTTATCTGCCTACAACTCCAACTGCTATTTTGTCCAGTTTATTACATTTGTAACCAGATATTTAATAAGTTGTATCCCATTCAGAAAGCGGTATCTGCCTTCTGCTGAACGAGCTTTATATAAGCTTGACCATGTGCCTTTTTGGCTGAGATGGCCATTCAGCCTACTTGTTTTGCCCGCCCACTCGCCAGGTGACACATTGGACTTGGAAGTAAGCCTTTTTCGCTTAAGCTGGGTAACCGTACAGATGGTAGAACAGTACAATGGCAGAAAGATTCTATTGGAATGAGTCTGTCATTGAATATACAGTAGCTCTGGCTACACACAGCAGCCACGTTCTTCCTGTATAGGAAATGTATTTGGATGGCTAACGGCTGCTATCCCTCTCCTTATATTTAAGTATAAGGGCTGATCAGCTGTTTTCTGGCCACACATTCAGCCAACAAAAGCCAATCACGTCATCCACAATTGGATTTGCCTTTTATTGGTCCTGCGTGCTTCATATGCCAATCTTGTAAGGTTCAAAACTAAACAATACAATAGAAAAGAGGTCTTATCAATAGTTATTTAAAGTAGAAAATGGTGGAACTTTTGAAAGTTGTAAAAGATGGTTCATTTGAAAAAGGTTTTAAAGCCTTTTAAAGAATATTCTGTGCACATTTTGATCCAGGAATTTTATTTACAAAGTTTTTGCTTTGATGAAGGTGCACAAAAACATTGCTAATAAAACATTTTTATGCAAATGGTGTTCAGTGGTCACACAAACATGTATATCAAGTGTATGTAGCAACACTCACTAAATGTTCCCTGACCATATTACTAGGAAGGATGTGCAGGATCTACCTACAGTATGTGATTAGGGATGTAAAAATTTGTTGAATTTCTAGGCAATTTGATCAAATGATTAGATCAGAGATCAATCGGAAGTAAGCAAGCCTTAAATTTAAATATGACCTAAGGGCAACTTAATAAATCATTGTGTGTGTGTGTGTGTGTGTGTGTTGTGGTGGGGGGGGGGGGTGGGGCTGCTTTAAAAAAAAAAAATTAGGAATTTATAGGGAAGACAAAAAAGAAGAGGCTTTTGGGTAGTTTCTATGTTTCCATGGTAGCTCTAAAGGAAACGACACACCTTCTAAGAGGCTTTAACTGCATTCCACAAACCATATGTAAAACCAGGTAGCCAGTTACAGACCGGTTTCCGCATTATTGCGCCATCATCAGTGTAATTTAGGGCGGGCAGAGCAGAGACGAGTTCCTTATATAAGTATATATAATGAAAACAAATGTATGCTTTACAGGAAGGGCATTTTATAATCAAGTAAACAACTGAAATGATCATAAATACATAAAAGGAAAAATGTAAATTATGTCTTCTCCATGTCTACATACCTTTAACAAATAAAGGCTACTAACCAATATTGGTCACATATTTATTTTTATTATTATTATGGATTTATATAGCGCCAACATCTTCCGTGGCGCTTTACAACTATATATTCATAAATTACATACAAGGTAATACATATTATACAATTTTATACATGTTACACACATAATACATAATATAAGTACACAGAGCAATGAGTGATACAATAGGAAAGAGGACCCTGCCCAAAGAGCTTACAGTCTAGAGGAAGTGGGGGTGAAACATAAGGTGACGGGAATCAGTAGGCTGTAAATAGATTGGCAGTGGAGTGTGAAAGGTGGTTTGGATCAGGTTAGGTCAGTGAGAGGGGTAATGTCTAGGCCAGTCTAAATGCTTGCCTAAAGAGGTGGGTTTTAAGGTTACATTTGAAGGTATTAATGGATGGTGAGTGATGGACAGATGGGGACAAATAGTCCCTCCGTGTGTACCCAGCCTTAAGCTTATACACGCCACTGTATCTTACACAGCATTTTGGTTTTACCTGTTTAGTACAGGTAACTGCTGTTATTCGTTAACTACTCCTAATTTCAAGGGTATTTTAAGCCAGACCTCTATTACATGAAACAAGATTGAGACCTCCCATGCATCACCCCAGGGGAATTCCATTATATGCTAATAGAACATGTTAATTTGGGTCTGGGGAGAGTCTATTAGGAGACACATTTCTCTTTGTGGTAAATTACTAAAGAACATAAAGAAGTTTATGCGACACATTGTATTTATCAGTATATTCCAGTTCTTACACAGAGTGTTTTTCTCTGACTTTCCTCTACTTAAATTGCCAATTTCCTATAATCTTTTATAGATTACGGCAACTGTCTGGCAATTAGACTGCAATAATAACATTACCCGTTAGAACAAGCCCTACTGATTGGTATCTTAATTAGTAAATGATTACCTGGCAAATGCTCATTATAGGAAATGACTGTGTATTAATCACTGTCTGAACCTATTGTAATTGGGAGGCTCGGTGTATTGCTAGGTCTGGCTGTAAGCGACTGGAAAGATTATTTATGGGGCACACATTATTTAAAAACAATATTTACCATACCTGCTCATTCAGCCAAGAAAATAATGATACAATGGGGAGAAAAGTGCTGATTTCCTTTCTGTAATGTTGTAGTCACAGTTGCCAAATTTGTCATAGTCTTTATTTCTGAAACAAGAGTAAGAGTATGACAAAAGAGTGGTTGGGGACATATCTGCATGGTTTATTGATACTGAACATGTTTTGGCGAACCCTATGGATTGTAGACTTCTTTTATTGCAAATTTTATTAACTTTTTACTGCACACAGTGCATTTATTTTCTGTACAAAAAATTCTTAAGACAATGCCAAATAAGAATTGACCTTGATCTAATGTAGGGTTGGTCCAGCTAAAGGATGTTGTCCCTCCCAATAACACGATCATACCATTTTATAGTGTATTATAACTGACAAAAAAATAAGATTGGTTATTTTTCTTTACATGATTTACAATATTATCATATGATAATATTGCTACAAGTATGGCCTCTTTAAAGGATACTTGTTTAAATTAACTTGTTAAAAATGTAAAGTACCTGAGGCAGGGAGGTCGGATTGATTATTTCTACCTCACAATATAATTTTGTTAAGGAGCTACAGCCCCAGTACAGTTTTCATTTGCCAGGTTAGTCCTAGACTAATCCTTCACTAAAGATAGTGCTGAAGCCAGGTGGAAGACTGGCAGAATCAGATTTGTTTAGGCTGGCGCTCCCCACAGAAACAATATTGGGAGGTAGGAATTACCAGTCCTACATCCCTGTCCCAAGTACTTTTAATTTTAACTGTATTTTTAAAAAAAAATTATACATACGATATTTATCCTTTAAGTGTAAATTTAAGAAAAGAGGTTATCAGACCAATCCCATTGTAGGATGGGCAGAAAGAAAAGGTCATTGGTGAACCACTGAGAAATCATAATAATATAAAAAGAAAGCTCAACACGGGTGCAATAAATAAACCCAGCTGCAATACTCTGCAGATGTCAAGGCTTAAGAAAGTGATATGATGATCAGATAGGCTGGGGCAAAAAAAAAGTCCTTCCTCGCAGTGTGTGGCATCACTATGACCTGAACTTGGTTTAGCTCAATCAGCACCTCTGGCTACAAACTAAGCCAGTATCATACTTGCAGCTCAGACATCTCACCCTCCTCTCAGTTGTGACTGTTCTATGACTTTGAGAGCTTTCAGGTCTCAATGCTCTGGAACAGGGACCATAGCTATAGTTTGTTCAGCAGACACTCATATGCCATATATTGTGTTTGCTTTTTAGTAGAAAGTGTCTGTAATTTTCATATTCATATAAGCATCAACCACTGACGGAAATAAAATAGCTAAAAATCTGATATAATGTTACATGAGCTCTACTGGATTTTGTTTTAAACATCTGCTTTCTGCAATGACAACAATAGAGTATATACAAGGGATACTGCCTTCCTTTCTGTAATGATGGTGATTATATAAACATGATACTGGCTCATTGATGGAGACACTCCACTTTTTTTTCTGCTTCTTTGCAATATAATAATCTTATAATAAGTCTTGTCTTTCATTGGTTTCCAAGATGTAATTCCTTCACGTAAGAAAATAGACATTAATAATTTTGCATTGAGTTTTGCTTTCTTTTTCTTCAATAAAGAAGCCATCCATAAAAAAAAACATCCTATCTATAAAAAAACCATCCCTATCTGGTGAGAATAAACAAAACCTGTATTTCTATATGTCTGTCTAATTATAATAATGAACACAATGCTGTAGTGATACGCATAACTGTAGATATTATAATAAAAAACCCATTGCTGTAGTTATGATAATAAACACATTACTGTAGTTATGATAATTAACACATAGTTATGATAATTAACACACTACTGTAGTTATGATTATAAACACATTACTGTATTTATGATAATTAACACATAGTTATGATAATAAACACATTACTGTAGATATGATAATAAACACATTCTTGTAGTTATGATAATAAACACATTACTGTAGTTATATAAACACATAACTGTAGTTATAATAATAAACACATTACTGTAGTTATATAAACACATGACTGTAGTTATAATAATAAACACATTACTGTAGTTATGATATTAAACACTTTACTGTAGTTATGATAATAAAAACATTACTGTAGTTAGGATTCTGAACACGTTACTTTAGTTATGATAATAAACACATTACTGTAGTTATGATTATAAACACATTACTGTAGTTATTATAATAAACACATTAACATAGTTATGATAATAAACACATTACTGTAGTTATGATTAACAAATTACTGTAGTTATGGGAATAAACACATTACTGTAGTTATGATAATAAACACATTACTGTAGTTATATAAACACATAGCTGTAGTTATAATAATAAACACATTACTGTAGTTATGGGAATAAACACATTACTGTAGTTATGATAAACACATTACTGTAGTTGTGATAATAAACACATTACTGTAGTTATGATAATAAACACATTACTGTAGCTATGATAAACACATTACTGTAGTTGTGATAATAAACACATTACTGTAGCTATGATAAACACATTACTGTAGTTATGGTATTAAACACAATAATGTAGTTGTCATTAGTGATGACCCAGTTCGCGGATCCGAACCCGAATCCGTGGTGGATTTACCTCATACGCGGATTTTCCAGTTTTCCACCTTCCGAACTTTTCCGAACCACGTTTTCAAAAATTTTCGAAATTACGAAGATTTTACGTATTTTCGAAAATGCGGAACCTGTATTTTTGAAAATTTTCGAAATTACGAGGATTTCTCGTATTTTCGAGGATTTTTTCATTTTAATGGGTTTTAATGGGTCCGCTCGAGGATTTTCGAATTTTCAAATTTTTTCGAAAATTCGCGGATCCTCGAGCGGACATCTCTAGTTATGATAATAAACACATTACTTTAGTTATGATAATAAACACATTAATGTAGTTATGATAATAAACACATTACTGTAGTTATGATAATAAACACATTACTGTAGTTATGGTAATAAACACATTACTGTAGTTATGGTAATAAACACATTACTGTAGTTATGATAATAAACATTACTGTAGTTCTGATAATAAACACATTACTGTAGTTATGGTAATTTTTAACCGTACGAGATGAGTAGAACAGTACAATGGCAGAAAGATTCTATTGGAATGAGTCTGTCATTGAATATACAGTAGCTCTGGCTACACACAGCAGCCACGTTCTTCCTGTATAGGAAATGTATTTGGATGGCTAACGGCTGCTATCCCTCTCCTTATATTTAAGTATAAGGGCTGATCAGCTGTTTTCTGGCCACACATTCAGCCAACAAAGCCAATCACGTCATCCACAATGGATTTGCCTTTTATTGGTCCTGCTGTGCTTCATATGCCAATCTTGTAAGGTTCAAAACTAAACATACAAAGAAAAGAGGTCTTATCAATAGTTATTTAAAGTAGAAAATGGTGGAACTTTTGAAAGTTGTAAAAGATGGTTCATTTGAAAAAGGTTTTAAAGCCTTTTAAAGAATATTCTGTGCACATTTTGATCCAGGAATTTTATTTACAAAGTTTTTGCTTTGATGAAGGTGCACAAAAACATTGCTAATAAAACATTTTTATGCAAATGGTGTTCAGTGGTCACACAAACATGTATATCAAGTGTATGTAGCAACACTCACTAAATGTTCCCTGACCATATTACTAGGAAGGATGTGCAGGATCTACCTACAGTATGTGATTAGGGATGTAAAAATTTGTTGAATTTCTAGGCAATTTGATCAAATGATTAGATCAGAGATCAATCGGAAGTAAGCAAGCCTTAAATTTAAATATGACCTAAGGGCAACTAATAAAATCATTGTGTGTGTGGGTGTGTGTGTGTGTGTGGGGGGGGGGGGGGGGGGGTGGGGGGGGGGGGGGGGGGGGCTGCTTTAAAAAAAAAAAATTAGGAATTTATAGGGAAGACAAAAAAGAAGAGGCTTTTGGGTAGTTTCTATGTTTCCATGGTAGCTCTAAAGGAAACGCACACACTTCTAAGAGGCTTTAACTGCATTCCACAACCATATGTAAAACCAGGTAGCCAGTTACAGACCGGTTTCCGCATTATTGCGCCATCATCAGTGTAATTTAGGGCGGGCAGAGCAGAGACGAGTTCCTTATATAAGTATATATAATGAAAACAAATGTATGCTTTACAGGAAGGGCATTTTAATCAAGTAAACAACTGAAATGATCATAAATACATAAAAGGAAAAATGTAAATTATGTCTTCCTCCATGTCTACATACCTTTAACAATAAAGGCTACTAACCAATATTGGTCACATATTTATTTTTATTATTATTATGGATTTATATAGCGCCAACATCTTCCGTGGCGCTTTACAACTATATATTCATAAATTACATACAAGGTAATACATATTATACAATTTTAACATGTTACACACATAATACATAATATAAGTACACAGAGCAATGAGTGATACAATAGGAAAGAGGACCCTGCCCAAAGAGCTTACAGTCTAGAGGAAGTGGGGGGAACATAAGGTGACGGGAATCAGTAGGCTGTAAATAGATTGGCAGTGGAGTGTGAAAGGTGGTTTGGATCAGGTTAGGTCAGTGAGAGGGGTAATGTCTAGGCCAGTCTAAATGCTTGCCTAAAGAGGTGGGTTTTAAGGTTACATTTGAAGGTATTAATGGATGGTGAGTGATGGACAGATGGGGACAAATAGTCCCTCCGTGTGTACCCAGCCTTAAGCTTATACACGCCACTGTATCTTACACAGCATTTTGGTTTTACCTGTTTAGTACAGGTAACTGCTGTTATTCGTTAACTACTCCTAATTTCAAGGGTATTTTAAGCCAGACCTCTATTACATGAAACAAGATTGAGACCTCCCATGCATCACCCCAGGGGAATTCCATTATGCTAATAGAACATGTTAATTTGGGTCTGGGGAGAGTCTATTAGGAGACACATTTCTCTTTGTGGTAAATTACTAAAGAACTAAAGAAGTTTATGCGACACATTGTATTTATCAGTATATTCCAGTTCTTACACAGAGTGTTTTTCTCTGACTTTCCTCTACTTAAATTGCCAATTTCCTATAATCTTTTATAGATTACGGCAACTGTCTGGCAATTAGACTGCAATAATAACATTACCCGTTAGAACAAGCCCTACTGATTGGTATCTTAATTAGTAATGATTACCTGGCAAATGCTCATTATAGGAAATGACTGTGTATTAATCACTGTCTGAACCTATTGTAATTGGGAGGCTCGGTGTATTGCTAGGTCTGGCTTGTAAGCGACTGGAAAGATTATTTATTGGGCACACATTATTTAAAAACAATATTTACCATACCTGCTCATTCAGCCAAGAAAATAATGATACAATGGGGAAAAAGTGCTGATTTCCTTTCTGTAATGTTGTAGTCACAGTTGCCAAATTTGTCATAGTCTTTATTTCTGAAACAAGAGTAAGAGTATGACAAAAGAGTGGTTGGGGACATATCTGCATGGTTTATTGATACTGAACATGTTTTGGCGAACCCTATGGATTGTAGACTTCTTTTATTGCAAATTTTATTAACTTTTTACTGCACACAGTGCATTTATTTTCTGTACAAAAAATTCTTAAGACAATGCCAAATAAGAATTGACCTTGATCTAATGTAGGGTTGGTCCAGCTAAAGGATGTTGTCCCTCCCAATAACACGATCATACCATTTTATAGTGTATTATAACTGACAAAAAAATAAGATTGGTTATTTTTCTTTACATGATTTACAATATTATCATATGATAATATTGCTACAAGTATGGCCTCTTTAAAGGATACTTGTTTAAATTAACTTGTTAAAAATGTAAAGTACCTGAGGCAGGGAGGTCGGATTGATTATTTCTACCTCACATATAATTTTGTTAAGGAGCTACAGCCCCAGTACAGTTTTCATTTGCCAGGTTAGTCCTAGACTAATCCTTCACTAAAGATAGTGCTGAAGCCAGGTGGAAGACTGGCAGAATCAGATTTGTTTAGGCTGGCGCTCCCCACAGAAACAATATTGGGAGGTAGGAATTACCAGTCCTACATCCCTGTCCCAAGTACTTTTAATTTTAACTGTATTTTTAAAAAAAAATTATACATACGATATTTATCCTTTAAGTGTAAATTTAAGAAAAGAGGTTTATCAGACCAATCCCATTGTAGGATGGGCAGAAAGAAAAGGTCATTGGTGAACCACTGAGAAATCATAATAATATAAAAGAAAGCTCAACACGGGTGCAATAAATAAACCCAGCTGCAATACTCTGCAGATGTCAAGGCTTAAGAAAGTGATATGATGATCAGATAGGCTGGGGCAAAAAAAAAGTCCTTCCTCGCAGTGTGTGGCATCACTATGACCTGAACTTGGTTTAGCTCAATCAGCACCTCTGGCTACAAACTAAGCCAGTATCATACTTGCAGCTCAGACATCTCACCCTCCTCTCAGTTGTGACTGTTCTATGACTTTGAGAGCTTTCAGGTCTCATGCTCTGGAACAGGGACCATAGCTATAGTTTGTTCAGCAGACACTCATATGCCATATTGTGTTTGCTTTTTAGTAGAAAGTGTCTGTAATTTTCATATTCATATAAGCATCAACCACTGACGGAAATAAAATAGAAAAATCTGATATAATGTTACATGAGCTCTACTGGATTTTGTTTTTAAACATCTGCTTTCTGCAATGACAACAATAGAGTATATACAAGGGATACTGCCTTCCTTTCTGTAATGATGGTGATTATATAAACATGATACTGGCTCATTGATGGAGACACTCCACTTTTTTTCTGCTTCTTTGCAATATAATAATCTTATAATAAGTCTTGTCTTTCATTGGTTTCCAAGATGTAATTCCTTCACGTAAGAAAATAGACATAATAATTTTGCATTGAGTTTTGCTTTCTTTTCTTCAATAAGAAGCCATCCATAAAAAAAAACATCCTATCTATAAAAAAACCATCCCTATCTGGTGAGAATAACAAAACCTGTATTTCTATATGTCTGTCAATTTATAATGAAACACAATGCTGTAGTGATACGCATAACTGTAGATATTATATAAAAAACCCATTGCTGTAGTTATGTAATAAACACATTACTGTAGTTATGATAATTAACACATAGTTATGATAATTAACACACTACTGTAGTTATGATTATAAACACATTACTGTATTTATGATAATTAACACATAGTTATGATAATAAACACATTACTGTAGATATGATAATAAACACATTCTTGTAGTTATGATAATAAACAATTACTGTAGTATATAAACACATAACTGTAGTTATAATAATAAACACATTACTGTAGTTATTAAACACATGACTGTAGTTATAATAATAAAACATTACTGTAGTTATGTATATTAAACACTTTACTGTAGTTATGATATAAAAACATTACTGTAGTTAGGATTCTGAACACGTTACTTTAGTTATGATAATAAACACATTACTGTAGTTATGATTATAAACACATTACTGTAGTTATTATAATAAACACATAACATAGTTATGATAATAAACACATTACTGTAGTTATGATTAACAAATTACTGTAGTTATGGGAATAAACACATTACTGAGTTATGATAATAAACACATTACTGTAGTATATAAACACATAGCTGTAGTTAATAATAAAACACATTACTGTAGTTATGGGAATAAACACATTACTGTAGTTATGATAAACACATTACTGTAGTTGTGATAATAAACACATTACTGTAGTTATGATAATAAACACATTACTGTAGCTATGATAAACACATTACTGTAGTTGTGATAATAAACACATACTGTAGCTATATAAACACATTACTGTGTTTATGGTATTAAACACAATAATGTGTTGTATTAGTGATGACCCAGTTCGCGGATCCGAACCCGAATCCGTGGTGGATTTACCTCATACGCGGATTTTCCAGTTTTCCACCTTCCGAACTTTCCGAACCACGTTTTCAAAATTTTCGAAATTACGAAGATTTTACGTATTTTCGAAAATGCGGAACCTGTATTTTGAAAATTTTCGAAATTACGAGGATTTCTCGTATTTTCGAGGATTTTTCATTTTAAGGGTTTTAATGGGTCCGCTCGAGGATTTTCGAATTTTCAAATTTTTTCGAAAATTCGCGGATCCTCGAGCGGACATCTCTAGTTATGATAATAAACACATTACTTTAGTTATGATAATAAACACATTAATGTAGTTATGATGAAAAAACACATTACTGTAGTATGATAATAAACACATTACTGTAGTTATGGTAATAAACACATTACTGTAGTTATGGTAAAAACACATTATGTAGTTATGATAATAAACATTACTGTAGTTTTGATAATAAACACATTACTGTAGTTATGGTAATAAACACATTACTGTGGTTATGGTAATAAACAGATTACTGTAGTTATGGTAATAAACACATTACTGTAGTTATGATAATAAACACATTACGTAGTTTTGATAATAAACACATTACTGTAGTTTTGATAATAAACACATTACTGTAGTTATGGTAATAAACACATTACTGTACTTATGATAATAAACACATTACTGTACTAATGATAATAAACACATTACTGTACTTATGATAATAAACACATTACTACAAATTACTGTAGTTATGGTAATTAGAGGTGTTCACAACTGTTGAGTTTCGTTCCGATTTCGAATTTAAAAATATTTTGAAAAGTTCGAAAATTCGAGTTTCGATTTTCAGAAATAGTCTACTTTCGATTTTTGAAAATCATCTATTTTTGAAAATCGTCTACTTTTGATTTTCGAAAATCGTCTACTTTCCAATTTCGATAATCGTCTACTTTCGATTTTCAATAAAAATCGAAAATTCGAAAAATCTGGGTTCTGTGAAATACGGGAGTTCCGAAAGTTTTGTCGGGACTTTGAAACCCTACGATTCGATTCAAAACTGGGTTCTATTCGAACCCACATTACATCTCTAATGGTTATAAACATATTGCCGTAGTTATGATAATGAACACATTACTGTAGTTATGATAATAAACATATTACTATAGTAATGATATTAAATACATTACTGTAGTTATGATAATAAATAGATTACTGAAGTTACATGTCGTGAAATGCGAAGAATGTAGAGAACAGCAAAACATGCAGTGTAAATCATTGTGTTATAAGTCTATCAAAGAACAGAGATAAATTAACTTTTACTATAATAAAATGCTGCAAAGGCACAATAAGTATAAATTACTTTTAAGTAAACCATGTAAAGTATCTGGGTGGCACCGCGCTGTCTAAGGGACGGTGCCGCTGACTGAGGATGGGGAGCTCTCAAGGGTCTAGCTGCTCCCTCTCCCTTCGCACCGGCGTGGCTTGCGGACTGGCCGCTCACCCGCGGCCATAACAGCGGCCGAATGCATCCGTTCCCAGGATGCATTGCGGGTGGGCGGGCCGTCGCCCGCGTGACGGCGGTGCGCAATGACGTCACGGCGCGGCTGCGCCTATAGATTCGGAAGCCACGAGGATTCGGGCGCCATTTTTTTAGGTAGAACAGAGGATAACATCTCCAGTACTTAGAAGGAAATCAGCTAACAACCAGACAATAAGGATGACAGAACTTGACCCCTTACAAAGGCAAGTGATGGAAAGGATGGGCAGGGAAGGGGCCGGATGGCTAAGGCACTGCTGGGCACAGCTGAAACATCAGGCCCTAGCCACCAGAAAATCAGCCAATGGAAGGGAACCAAACAGGCCAGCATCTAGGCAGAGAGGTAGGCCCACCAGGCGGTCCCAAGCCCCATCTAGGCTGAGTCCTAGCCCCCCCTCTACATCCCGCCCAAAAACACAGCCTTTAACATGCCCAGAAGGTGGGACAGGACAAAAGGGAAAAGGAAGAGAAACAATCCCTGCACCCAGTAAAAGTACTACCCAACCACGAAGGGGTAACACACAGGCTGCTAGGCAGGAAAGGTCAACGTGCACCCAAGAAAGGGAGGGTCAAAGGCAGTCCCCAACATTTACCCTCCCTCAGTGAGCTCTCGTTACCAGCCGAATAACGGGCTGACGCCGGTGCGTGGAGGCAACCACGAGCTGAGGACACCACAGAGGAGGGCGAAGGGGAATTCATAGACGCTCGCTCTACTATACGGGCCGCCTCCATGGTCAGGGAGAACCAATGGGGACGCACGCCTGACGTAGTAGGGGCGGAGCCAGTGCAAAGCCCTCGGGTGGCCCTCTCACAACAATCAAGGAGAGCTAGGAGGGAATCAACCTCCTCAAGTGATAATGGGGAAGGGAGGGCGAGGCATACCTCAAAGGAGACGCCGTAGGGAGCGATCAGTTTCCAGTACCCGCGGGAGCGCAGGCCAATGCTCCCATTGCCATTCCAGGGCATCCATGAGGGATGCGCCTGAGAGAAAAATATATATCATCTGATTCGTCGCGATCACCACCGCCAAAAGGCACATGGTCGCAGGCGCAGAGGGAGGTCCGATCCTCTGCAAGAAGGAGTTCTAGGTGGGACATCCAACTCAGCAATGGCCCTCGGTCGCCACCCAAGCACCCGTAACACCGGCACCCACGGCGGCTGCCCTGGGATCTACATCCGGTGAGTTATCCTGTGCAGGGCTTGGGGTGGTACCACGGGGGGGCACAAAGTGAAGGTCCTTGGCTGGCAATGTGGAAGGCCATGCTAGACAAGGCGGGGGCACCCACTGCAGGTAAGGACGCCCCGAATCCAGTCCCAGGGGGAGCTGCACCCCCCCGCCTGCGCAAACACTGGTACCCAGAAGCCTAAAGAGGCCTATTTCTGTAGTTTGGCTCCACTGGTGGCCCACCTAACATCAGAAATAGGGAAAAAATTGGCAAGGAAGATACGTGGACATCTGGTCCCTTATATCAATAGACAGCCCCTCAGTAACAAGGAGAGGAGGTTTGAGAAGGAAAGGAGAAGGACCCAAAGGTAGCCAAAACCTTTGGAAACTGGGTCCAGGCTTTTTGTGTGCTGGCGAGCATCGCGGGAAAGGGTCATCCGGAACAGTGCGCCAACCTCTTCGCATACCTTGACCAGATTTTCGGAGCATACAAAATTCACGGTGGCTCCTCCTGGTGGAGGTATGACGAGGAATTCAGCAGCGAATGGCACTAAAACCGGAAGTCGGTTGGAACGCAAAAGCCACCGATGCTTGGATTAGGCTAATGACGGCCCCCAAGGCCCCTTTTCCCTCGTCCTCGCCGGCCCCTACATATTTCAACCATGTTACACCCACCCAGGGCGTTAGCAGGAGAGCGGGCCCATGCTGGCTTTTTAATCAAGGCCAATGCCACTTTGGTCCCGCTGCAGATTCAACATGACTGCTCAGTATGGGGGAGCCGGCCATGCAGCGAGTAGGTGTTTTCGTCGGCAAAGGCCACAACAAAACCTACCAACCTTCGTGGACAAGAGAACACCGGTGAGCGTGGCCGCGATGGAAGGTTGGCTCGCAGACTACCCCAAGAGGAGGAAGCAGACCTACTTAGGTCAGGCTTCACTGTAGTTTCTTAATCCCATTTGTTTATTCCCATTTTCCCCAGTTTTTTTAATTTAAAATCGGTTCGAGAATTGCTACTGTAGCAAAGGATAAGCTACAATCGGAAGTGAGCCTGGGACGAATGGCTGGTCCGTTTATGGAGCCCCCTTTTCCTAACCTGAGGATTTCCCCCCTGGGAGTGATACCCAGAAGGAGCCAGGAAAATACAGGTTAATTCATCATTTATCATATCCTAAGGGCGGTAGCGTGAACGATGGCATCTCCAAGGCCTAACATCAGTCTCATATGTTTCCTTTGACAGGGCAGTAGAATTAGTCAGAGAAGCTGGTCGGGGAGCACTGTTAGCGAAGTCCGACATCGAGTCAGCATTCAGGTTATTGCCAGTTCACCCCAGCTGCTTCCATCTGCTGGGATGCCAGCTCGAGGGTCGATACTTTTATGACATGTGTCTTCCCATGGTTTGCTCCATATCCTGTTCGTATTTCGAGCTGTTCAGTTCCTTTTTGGAATGGATGGTGCGTTACGAGACCGGATCTGAGGCAATAATACTTACCTAGATGACTTTCTATTCGTTGGCCCAGCAGATTCTCAGCGTTGCAATTTCCTACTGAACACATTTAAATACTTATGGAAAAATAGGTGTGCCTCTTTCAATCGAAAAAACCATAGGTCCACAAAAAGTCCTATCATTTCTAGGTATAGAAATTGATACAGACGAAATGGTTTTTCGTCTCCCCCTACAAAAGGTTTCTGAATTAGGAGTCTGGTAGGTACGGTCATAGCGGCCAAGAAAGTAACACTATGGCAAGTGCAGTCATTACTGGGTTCCCTAGTTTTTGCATGCCGTATCATGCCCATGGGCAGGGTTTTCACGCCGCAGCTAGCGTTGGCAAAAAGGGTTTATCTAGTCCCTTCCATCATGTTACTTAACAAAGTCATAAAAGAGGATCTCAAAGTGTGGAGATCCTTTTTGTTAACATACAATGGCAGAACCTGTTGCCAAGAACAGAGGTCAACAATGAGGCTTTGGAGTTATACACAGATGCGGCAGGGGAACACGGTTTTGGGGCCATTTTCGGAAAAGTTTGGTGCGCTGAGGCCTGCCCAGAATCATGGATAAACAGGGGTGTGGTGCAAGAACTTAACCTTACTGGAACTCTTTCCCATAGTAGTGGCAGTAGAGCTATGGGGCAAGGAGATATCGGAACCGGCAATTTGTTTCTGGTCTGACAACATGGGAGTGGTTCAGGCCATTGGCAATTTTCTCTTCTTCCTCTCCTCCAGTTTTAGCATTATTGCGTCACCTCATACTGCGCTGCTTGGAAATATAACATTTTATTCAAGGCTAGGCATATCCCAGGTAGTAATAACATGGTCGCTGATGCTTTATCCATCCCGTTTTCAATGGCAGGTTTTTCGGTCGCTGGCACCACTGGCCAACAAGGAAGGAGTTCCTTGCCCACTGGCCATTTGGAACATCGTGGAGGAAACCTACAACAATTGATACAATCGTCGGTAGCTCTTTCCACCTGGTCCAGTCATGGTAAGGCATGGGGGGAATGGGTTGAACTTGTCCAGAATCAGCGTTGGGAGGTCGAGCAAGTAAGGTTGGATAGTATATTGTCTTACTTGTCGCAGCTGCGCGAACAGGGAAGCTCCGCTCTAGTTGCCCAACGCAGAATGTCAGGCTTGTCCTTTTCTTCAGGCTTCTGGGATGGAAGGATATAAAAAGAATTCATAGTTACTTCCATTTTGAAAGGCTGGAGAAAGGAACATGTTTCTAGAGAAGCCAGACGCCCTATTTCCTTCAACTTATTATCAAGGTTATGGTCGGGATTAGATAAGGTTACCAGGGATGCATATGAATGCTCTCTACTTAGGGCCAGCTTCGTGCTGGCCTTTTTCGGGGCATTACGGGTGAGCGAATTGGTCCCTCCAAGCCGAGCCCGCCAAGGAGGTTTATTAATGGAGGATATAGTGGTATCGGAGTCCCTAGTGCAGGTTAGGATTTCAAGATCAAAAACAGACATATTTGGTACGGGTTCATGTTTCTCCCTATTCCCTTACAATCCCCATGGGCCCGTAAGATTTTAAAGGCCTTCTTGCTGATTAGAAAGTCGGGTTTACATTTCCTAACTCATGCCGACGGCTCGCCGTTGACTAAGTTTCAATTCGAAGCGGTCCTGAAGTCCACTATACGTTTATAGGCTTAAACCCGAAGGAGTTTGGCACCCATTCCTTTCGAATTGGTGCTGCAACAGAAGCCAGTGGATTGGGTTTTCCAATGCGCAGGTAAAACGGATAGGGAGATGGCGCTCGGATTGTGTGGCGCGTTACATTCGCCCAAACCTAGTAACTGATTGACTTCTCTTTTCAGGTGCAAGTAGGCCCTCCTTTTGGATTATTGGGCATTCCTATATATTGGGCAGAAAGGCGCGCCGAGTGTTCGGCCTGGGGGAAAACAACTTGGCTTCCAAGACGCAGACATCTATTGGAGAGGCATAAAGGACTAAATTGGTTCAGGCTACTTCCGGAAATCGTCAGAATCAGCGTGGTGCCAGGGACCGGTGGGGTTGGTTCTACATGCAGCTGGGAATGACCTATGCACGAACAGATTGTCGGACCTCATAGCCATATTAGATCTGACTTACTCCCATGGGGGAATTCTTTTCTTCATCCATAGTAGTGTGGTCAGAGGTCATTCCCAGACAGCATTGGAAGGGTGCAAGAGTTCAAACGGCAGTAGAGAGATCTAGACGCGTCCTCAATACGCGTATTTCACGTTTGGTTCGCTCATTAGGGGGTGTGTCCATAAGACATAGGGAGCTTGAAGTGATAACAAGCCCTATTGAGACCAGACGGGGTTCATCTAACGACCTAGGCCTAGACATATTCTTAGTGGATTACAGGATGGGATAGAAAGAGCATTGCGGTTGATGGATGGGGGCCGGAGCCGTTAATAGGTGTATAACGGCTCCTAGTGGCGGTCAGATCCTTGCAAATAAATGGTATGGTTTACATGCCCTCCTAACGGGAGGCTGGCATACTAACAGGTGGCTTTGGAATGCCATTAATATGGTATGGGTTGCTAGGGCAACCACGGTTACGGAATTTTGCAAGGATTGGTGACGTAACATCTGACGTAACATCTGACGTCATTATCAATAAATGCTGTGGCCGTTATTACACCCAACACTTGGTCTCTGTCTCATTATTGGGCGGGGGTATTTCTAGGCCTGCTTATGGCAATCTTGTTTTAAAGGTTAGTTATGAGGTTAGGAAAAAAGGGGAGGGCGACTCCCTCAATGACTCAGTCTGGGTGGCACCGCGCTGTCTAAGGGACGGTGCCGCTGACTGAGGAGAGGGGAGCTCTCAAGGGTCTAGCAGGCTCCCTCTCCCTTCGCACCGGCGTGGCTTGCGGACTGGCCCTCACCCCGGCCATAACACGGGCCGAATGCATCCGTTCCCAGGATGCATTGCGGGGCGGCCCGTCGCCGCGGGCGTGACGGCGGTGCGCAATGACGTCACGGCGCGGCTGCGCCTATATAGTTCGGACGCCACGAGGATTCGGGCGCCATTTTTTTAGGTAGAACAGAGAGGATAACATCTCCCCACCCTCCCTGGTCCCTTCTGATTACTGGCACTTAGGGCAATTTTCTAATGCTTCTCGCATATGTAAATAAAATTATTCATCGGTTGGGTATGTTGTTGAAAATTTTTCAAAAAAAAAAAAAAAAAAAGGAAAATAAGTTATATAAAGAGATTTATATGTTTATACGAGCTTTATGTTTAAAAAAAAAAAAAAAAAAAATAAATATGTTGGGTCGTCACAGCGGGAGGCGGTCAGATCCTTGCAAATAAATGGTATGGTTTACATGCCCTCCTAACGGGAGGCCGGCATACTAACAGGTGGCTTTGGAATGCCAATATATATGGTGATGGGGTTGCTAGGGCAACCACGGTTACGGAATTTTGCAAGGATCGGTGACGTAACATCTGACGTAACATCTGACGTCATTATCAATAAATGCTGTGGCCGTTATTACACCCAACACTTGGTCTCTGTCTCATTATTGGGCGGGGGTATTTCTAGGCCTGCTTATGGCAATCTTGTTTTAAAGGTTAGTTATGAGGTTAGGAAAAAAGGGGAGGGCGACTCCCTCAATGACTCAGTCATACAAGTCAGCATCTTAATGAACAAGATTTGAGTCAAGTACAGCCCATGCAGTTAATATGATGTCACATTATGATTACCGGAGAAAATGCAAGTATATGGAAAACTGTTAACTGCAATTCTCTGAAACAATGAGAAAAGTTTAATGATATCAGAGACAGTAGCAACCATAGCCAGATTAGGCACATGCATAGGGGTACCTGTAGTTTCAGCAGTGGCTGTTAATCATTATACCTTTTTGATAGTATTTTAAACAGTCCATGCAGATACATTTTAGCCAAAATATTGTCTGGTTTTACCCTACAAGTAAACGCGGGTGTTGTTTGAGGTGTGATCTGTGTTTAGGGGTATGGTCAAGGGATTTTTGCACACATAGATGTAAATCCGCTCCTGGAAGATACAGATACAGCATATTATAGGAATACCTTCTACCTACTGTAAAATGACAAATAGTTAATTACAAATATCAAGCTTGCTTTTTAAAGACTTAGCTTTGTGGAAGAAGTTTACTGTTTCCTATATGCTTTATTTTATTGCTGTTTATTGTAAGTAGTATTTTTGCCAAGAGGCAAACTTCTCCTTTAATATTTGAATATAATGACCAAAACAAGTATAGATGGGATTTTACGTAAATGTGGGTATACATTATCGATAAAAGGTAGATCTTGTTGATACCGACAGTATCGGCCCTTTAACTAATGTGTGTACTGCAGATCTAGAGGCCGACAAATGTTCACAGTCAGCACCGGAATCGCTCATAACTTTTCCTCGCCATCTCCTTGTACTGAAACAAAAGGTGACCCACGTGGCTGAAAGAAATGTGCAGACCCAGAAGTTCTATCTACGTTTTATATATGGAGAATGTTCAGCACTGTGTGTAGGCTGATCATTAAAAAAATAACAGACAGAATGTTAAAGTTCTGTGTGTCATATTTTAAAGATCTGTACTGATCTTTCAAGCTAAGGACTTGGAATAATGTGCAAGAAGCGAGCAGAAAATACAAATAAAACCATCTTTTTAGGGTCCTCAATGCACCCTTTAATTCAGGCATCTATTGCTTTACTGTCGCTTTAAGGAAAATATATGTTTTTTTTTTTTTTTTAAATAACTTCACATCTGTCTTTAAAAACAACTTTTGGAAATCCCTGAGTTATGGGGATAAAATATATCAACCGAGAAAGATCTCAACTAAAATAAACCCTGAATTCCGATGTTATTGAATAGGGAAGATTTAGACGTATTCTCTCCTAGCGAAACAATGTTCTCCCCCTTGTTACCATTGGCTTGTCATTTCTTAGGCATTCATTTAAATACATTAAAAAAATTGAACAAAACCAGAGTGAACCGAGAGGTGAAAGGATACCCTGTGTGTACGTCCCTTTGTCTGACTTTGTATAAGATGCTAAGCAGAGAGAGAGAAAGTAAAAATGAACAACATAAGTGTCTGGATTTTATTCAAATCAGGCAATTAAAACATTACTTTTAAAGGGCGGGGAACTTATAACAATCACTGAGGAATTACTGCAGGAGAAGGAGTCTGTGTGATAAATGGTGCGTTTTACTCATCTGAATAGAATTGGAGTGTAAGCATCAACTGGAGGAAGAGTACCCCTCACAAAATAAAGCAAACCCCATGGCAATATAGCTAATTCAAATGTCACCAATAGTACACTGAGCATGTTGTTATTTGCCACAAAACTATTTGAAAATAGTTTTAACTGCCACATTATATTGGACATTGCAATGATGATGTTAGCCACTGGGGAATCAGGAATGTTGGTTAAATGTTGAACATTAGAACTAGCCATCATGTGCAATTAGTAGTGGTGATTACAGATGGACCCGAACCCGGTTCCAAAGTAAATTTCACAGATTTTCTAAAACTCAGATATTACGGCGGCAGTAGGGTGGCTCAGTGGTTAGCACGAATGCCTTGCAGTGCTGAAGTCTTGAGTTCAATTTCACCCTTGGACACATCTGCAAGGAGTTTGTATGTTCTCCCCGTGCTTGCGTGGGTTTCCTCCGGACACTCGGGTTCCCCCACACTCATAGAGACATACTGATAGGTTGTTTATTAAAAAGAAATGAGCCTGATGTGAATGTATTTATGTAAATGGATACATTCACATTATTGACATCATGTAATAATGTATAATTATAATGTTAATTCATTATAATTGCAAATTTTTACCTTCTTGAACCGCGGAACTGTTTTCGATTATTATCGAACGCTAAAAAATAATTTAAAAACCGAAAATTTCTAGACATTTTAAATTTTCAAAGCGTCAGTTTTCGAAATTTCGAGAAATCTTGAAAATACAAGGTGGGATGACAAAATAGGAATTTTTTAAAAAGATTATCGCCATTAATACGTGTTCCCCAGACCATTGTCCAGGGCCCTGAGCCATTTACAGTAAGTTGCCATTGCTATTTATACCTTCATTTTAGCCGGAACTGTCAGATTTTTTAACTCCGGTTGACTTCAATGGGTCCACTTTTCATATCTCATATATTTCATATTTTTTCGAAAATCCACAAATCTGCAAGTAAAACGGATTTCAATGAGTTTTTGCCATCTCTAGTTGTGATTAGGGATGGACAAAATAGTTTGACGGTAGATTGACAAGCATTATCAAAACTTTGTAAAGCTGTGGATTGTGGGTAAATTCGGCTGGTGGGCAAGCTGCAGGGTTACAAAATATCCTGCAGGTAGGGAAATGGCTAGGGACTCAATAAAAACAAAATAATTTAAAAACCCTGTATCAAATTACTTTAATACCTGGTTCCCCAGCTATACTGAAAGAAGATATTCTTAACGAAGTCTGACAGTCCCTCTACCAAATGTATCCGCCTCCTTTAGTGGTTTTATGAGCATTTCATGCAGCTGAAAATGTGACCGCTTTTATAGCCGACATTAGTCGTAATGTTACCATCACAGCTGTGACTAATTTCTAACACCTTGGAAGAGCATAGGATAGAAAAATGGGAAATGGCAGACTTCATGGAAGATAACATCTTTTAGGAACACCGGGTAGCCAGATAAATAATGTAGTAATAGGTTTTAATGGGAAGGCATCTGGCTCATAGCTCATAGCATCCTCTTTTCAGCTAATCAATGAATCCTAAACTCATTCTACTGCATTTTATTTGTTCATTTAGGACCTCTCTTTATTTCACCCAAGATACAACTTGATTTTGATTGCCCACAGGTTCAATGCTAAAGGATCGCTATAGGGGAAATTAACTACCATGCACAGCACCTATAATTTTATGGGTGTTAGGATTAGGAGCACGTAGTCCTACTTTCCATTCTGTTTTAGTCATGATGTAAGTTTGCTGAAAAGTTCTTAAGGTAGTCTATCACCCTACCATAGAATATAAGTCAAGCAGAAATTGAACACCCATGAGCACTTGCATGGAGTGAGTTCTACGGGAGGTAGAAATACATTTTCCTACCCCCAAACAATTATAGATTCTGTAGGGGAAATTTATTTTTAACAATTTAACAATAGTTAATAATAATATGTTTGTGTTTTTTTATTTTGAAAGTATTATACTATCCATTTAAGCAGGGTGGGTTCTCTTTGATTATTTTACAAATATACAGGGTTATTCAATAAAAGTTCTTATCGTTAAAAAATAGGGATTATTTAACCCCCAACCAATCTGGTGTTAGCTATCAAATGTTAAATAAAATCTGATTGGTTGGGGCAAAATAAGCACCATTTTTACGACAAGAACTTTTATTGAATCTCCCTGATAGTGCAGTAGAGGCTGGATCCTTGGATCCTTGGATTTTTATTACAAAAATTACTTTAAACTTAACCCTAAAAAAAACCCACTTCATAAATAGGTGAAGGTGAATTGTAATTAGCTTGCAGTCACAAAATACTAATCAATAAAAAAGAGACAAAGATAGGACCTCCATCTTGAGCAAATTACAATGAGCAAATGTATGTATTTTTTATTCACATCCCAGTCTGCCACTATATAGGAAACTGGACGATTACGGAATGTTTCTATCCCTAGATATATTATTATGCATAGATGGGTGGGGTGTATTCTGATTAAGGTGTTATGCGAAGCACCGAAATGTTGATCACTTAAAAATAAAAATAATTTATGGACTCCCAAAACTATATTATAATATGTTATTGGTTAGTGTTTTAGCTTTTAAACAAACCAAACTGCACCAAAATTCGTTGCCTTATCCATTCCCGCGAAGCCTGGATCCTCCCTCCGAGCACACATACCGGAACTCTTTAGTGATGACGTGTCTACTCCGATGTCAGTGGGTTGACCTCTTAGATCCCGCCCTAGGTCTGGTCCGGACAGCTTCTTTACAGGCGCAGGGCGAGTAATCGCAGAACAAAGGGGGTACGTGGACTTAGATAGGAAGTGCAGGTTTGGCAGGGCCTACATGGAAATGGACCCTATATCTGATGAAAATGGATGTTTTATTAAACAGAATTTTTGGCGGTTCAGGTCAGTTCTTAAAAGCATACAACATGTCAAAAAATATTTTTTGGGGTGGACATACCCTTTAAAAATGCCAGGTAAAAGGTGCCAGACTTTATAACAGTGGCCCCTGTGACTAGCAGCTGTGAGATCCCTATCCCTGCCTCTTTCTTCCTTCCACCCAACTCTCCAATTAGAGTGGGTGAGGATTGAACAATTTAATGGAGGAGACATGGAAAGCAGGTACATACTGTATATCATATCAATGCTGGCAGCTGGAAGGATTAAGGGT
The DNA here is from genome assembly GCA_019447015.1 of Hymenochirus boettgeri. Taxonomy (NCBI): domain Eukaryota; kingdom Metazoa; phylum Chordata; class Amphibia; order Anura; family Pipidae; genus Hymenochirus; species Hymenochirus boettgeri. The sequence goes on from CM033476.1 coordinate 34,078,513, forward strand.
AATACTCTGCTGGCACTGAAAATGTTAATGACAATATTCTGGGAAAGTGCTGGGAGAAAAATTATTAACAGGAAAGTCTGCTGACACTGATGGGTTAATGGCAATACACTGCTGGCACTAAAAGTGGTAATGGCAATACTCTGGGAAAGTTCTGGCACTTAAATTATTAACGCCAATACTCTACTGGGATTGTGATCTGATCATGCTAGGGCACCAAGATGTCTAGAAACGGCCCTAACTGTGATAGTATGTTTCTATCCTAGCCTAGGAAAGCACTGGGAGCTATAGGGTCTCTGATCAGTAATACAGGTACAGAAAGAATTTGGGTTCCCTTTAATGTTAGGGACAGATACAGTATACAGTATATATTATAAGTGTCTTTGCTTCAATTTGAATGAATAAAGTAAATGTTACATTTTCACATTGTCCAATATTTGACTTTGCTAATTGTTACTTGTTCTAAAGGGGGTCTGACTTTTTTTTTATTTCCCCTTAAAAATATATGGACATGATTTCCAATGGTGCAAGTGAAGCTTTATTTAAATTTTCCTCCAACATTTGGGTGGTTAAGGGACACTAAACAGATTTTATGTACTTATTTAAGTAATGGCACCTCCCTGTGAATAATAGAACGCCCAGGGAACTCTGCAACACTTACCTTACCCACATTCCACTCATGGCTGCAATTCTCAGCTGTCAGGCGTGCAGTCCAGACTAGAGATGAACTCAAACCCGGGTTTGAGCCGAACTATTCGAGTTTGAACGGACTCGGACTTCTCAAACTATCCTGGACCCAGATTTTCGATAATTATTAAATGTTCGAACGTTTAAGGCATGCGAATATGCGCGTAAAATGTCTGTTATACCAATATGCAAGTAAATATAGAATTATCGAATCTGTGAGTAAAATGTCTATTATACCAATACGCGAGTAAATATCGAATTCTCGAATCCACAAGTAAAATGTCTATTATACCTATACGCGAGTAAATATCGAATTATCGAATCCACAAGTAAAATGTCTATTATACCAAGACGTGAGTAAATATCGAATTCTCGAATCCACAAGTAAAATGTCTATTATACCTATACGCGAATAAATATCGAATTCTCGAATCCACAAGTAAAATGTCTATTATACCTATACACGAGTAAATATCGAATTCTCAAATCCACAAGTAAAATGTCTATTATATCTATACGCGAGTAAATATCGAATTCTCAAATCCACGAGTAAAATGTCTATTTTACCAATACATGAGTAAATATCGAATTCTTGAATCCACGAGTAAAATGTCTATTATACCTATACGCGAGTAAATATCAAATTCTCGAATCCACGAGTAAAATGCCTATTATACCTATACGCGAATAAATATTGAATTCTCGAATCCACAAGTAAAATGTCTATTTTACCAATACACGAGTAAATATCGAATTCTCGAATCCACGAGTAAAATGTCTATTATACCTATACGCGAGTAAATATCGAATTCTCGAATCCACAAGTAAAATGTCTATTATACCTATACGCGAGTAAATATCGAATTATCGAATCCACAAGTAAAATGTCTATTATACCAATACGCGAATAAATATCGAATTCTTGAATCCACAAGTAAAATGTCTATTATACCTATACGCGAATAAATATCGAATTCTCAAATCCACGAGTAAAATGTCTATTATACCAATATGCGATTAAATACCGAATTCGCGAATCCACAAGTAAAATGTCTATTATACCTATAGGTGAGTAAATATTGAATTCTCGAATCCGCGAGTCATTATAATTATCGATTGTTCGAACGTGAGAGCTCCAAAGTATCGTGCGTGAGAGTTTCGAAAGTCCTGGATATTCGAACATGTTCCCTAGACCATTTCCCAGGTCCCTCAGCCATTTACATTAAGTTACCATTGATATTTTAATTGTATTTCATTCAAACTTTTCAAATTATTTGACTCCCATTGACATTAATGTGTCCGTTTTCGAACTTTCCATATATGTTGAGAGTTCGAAAACGGACCGAACTTTCGAAAGTTCGCCCATCTCTAGTCCTGACCGATTGGCTAACTTCAGCGCATGCGCGCCAACACAAAAGACAGCCGGACAGCTGAGAAGGAGCCATGTGGAGTGTCAGTAGGTAAGTTTTGCAGTGCTCCCCAGGTGTTCTATTATTCACAGGGATGTGGGAATAAGAGTTCTCACCTCCCTGTAAATAATAGATACACGGGTTTATTCAATAAAAGTTCTTATTGTTAAAAATGGTGCTAATTTTGCCCCAACCAATCAGATGTTAGCTTTCAAATGTTGAATAATATCTGATTGGTTGGGGCAAAATTAGCACCCATTTTAAAAATAAGAACTTTTATTAAATCTCTACTTTAAATAATAAGACACGTCCGGAAAAACTGAACAGAGGACACAAATGCCTATTTACCTAGATGAGCTCTGTGATGTAGTCAGGTCCCACCTGTAGTTGGGATATAAACATGACCACTTTCTGTGTTCTAGTGGCAAAATCTCCTTATATCTCCTTATATCTATGGCCTAGTACAAAAACTTTCAATTTTCAAAAAAGTTTAAGCAAAACTGAATGTTCTGAGAAGACCTTACATTGCCGTAAGACATTTTCCTTACAAAACAGGGATTTTTATAAAAAACGTGGTTAAAGCATTTTCACTGGCACCAGCAAGGTGACATTACTATGTTTATCTATAGCGGCTACGATTTGCGCACATTACCTTACTGCTAGTGTTTTTCCAATGCACCTTGTTAAAAAGTTATGACCATTCCCTTTACGCTGCTGTAGATTCTAATCATGCCCTACTTGCTTCTCTTCATCCACTGATGATTCTCAGCTAATAAAATATGCCATAAATTCCATGTAAGAGCCCTTCCAGTCTAAACAACTTCCTCAGAAAGTCCTGGAGCCTACGGATTTGGAGAAATTATTCCAGGAGTCCGCTGAGAATTCAGACACGTTATAAATCCAAGTGCCATTATCATTAACCGCTCAAAATGCAAATTTCAGATGCTGCACGGTATGGATAGAGATGCTTGTTTAATTCAAGGTGATATTTACTGGTAAAAGCATTCTGCCGCAGCCTGTAACTGAGATAAATTGCCTGCTCTTTGGTCCAGATTTTTTTTTTTAGGAAAAAATTCCCTTTCCTGTCTGAATTTAGTGTTTCTGAAAAGCAAACAAAAATTCTTGTGCAAATATTAACAGATTGCTATGTTGGCAATAAAAGTACATTACCAGTACATAGCCCTAAATAAATTCAACAAAAAAATAAAATAAACTTGCAACAATATCCAGTTTCAAACTGTTATAACATTGAACATTTTATACTTTATAAAAAGTGTCTCTGGTCAGAAATGTTTAGTGCTAAACAGGTTAAGAGACAACTATGTTGTAAAAATTAGCCTGGGGTGCCTGGGGCAGGAAGATGGGATTGATTATTCCTACCTCCCAATATTGTTTCGTTAAGGAGCTACAGTCCATACAGTTTTCATCTACCAGGTTAGTGCCCTGAGCCTTCCTGTATTAAAGAAACAGGAAGACTGTCAGAATCAGATTTCTTCTCACTGACGCTTCTTATAAAAATGATATTGGGAGGTAGAAAGTACAAGCCCTACCTCGCTTCTTTTTAGAAAAACTTTATTCACACTAGTACTTCTCTTTAATAGAGAAAATGGTTATTGTTCATAAAGTTAGGTTATTATTTGATCTCTAAAAATCTTTATTGATGACATCAAAAAAATTAAAAAGTAAGGCTAGAGCTTCTTTCCCATATGCAAATAAGGGGAGGGGGAAAGAGAATTCTGGGTAGTTTCCATGTTTCCACAGTAGCCTTCTTAACAGCAGTCCATGAGCTAAATCCATAACCAGAAAGCCAGTTACTGACCAGTTTCAGCTTTATTGAGCCATCAGCATTGTAGTGTAGGAAAAAAATGTAAAAAAAATGTGCCGAACTGTGTTAGACTGGACTTTTGGGGCCCACCAGGAAATATGAGTTCGGGGGCCCACCAGGACAAGTTTAGGGACCCACCTAACATTTCATATCTATATTATCACTCATTAACATATCTATCTTACTCCTACTGATTCCTATTGTTTATTATAATACATTTCTAACTGTCCCTTTGGCTCTGTATTTAGATTTGAGCAGTTTCCTTTGCTTTCTTGAGTGAATGGGCAGTGGGCCCACTGGGGGATTCCCCTCCAACCCTGTGGGCCAGTTCGACACTGATGTCAAAGTTTGCCTGGGCAAATTGTAATTGTAATTGTAAGCAACCAAACAAATGTTGTTTTCTTACTGGGTTACTTCAGTTAGATAACAGCTGATTGGTGTCTGCAGATCAATAGCACAGGCAACATTTTGCACCTCATTTCATAACCCCAAATGGGTCAATCTCTGAGACAATCTCTTGGTATTTTGGGATGGCACAAACATTGCTTTATTAATTAGAAATCTTGGAGGTTTGCAAAGCCAAAAAGCCAAGATATTGTCTCTTTGTAGCCAAGACTTCTTTGGTAGCTTGCTGATAAAACAGATTTTTCAAAACTAAGTTTGCAAAAGTTTTAAAGGCACCAAACAGTTGAATAATCAAAAAACCAAACCTGTGGCCAGGGCCACGGTAGAGCAAATTCAAATAAGGCACCTAAAGGTATTCATACACTACATCTTACCTGATATTTCTGTGGCACCATGGACAACCACGTAATATTGTTCATAAACAATAATGTGGCTTGGGTACTGATGGGTCAGTAGCTGGGATGTATTAAGGCAAAGTATACCCATTTCACAAAAATTCTAATTGTATGATCGCCTATTTAATACCATAACATAGTATCATAATAATTGAGGTTGAATAAAGACACCAATCCATCTAGTCCATCCTTTAGAACCTACTCATTTACCCTTCCTAAAAGTTGATGTTAAGGAAAGCCAAAAAAAAATATTTTAATTAATTTTAATATTAATTTTTATACTGGTAGCAAATGGGAATTTAATTACATACTGGTAGCAAATGGGAATTTAATTACATACTGGTAGCAAACTGGCAATTTCATTGTATACTGGTAGCAAATGGGGATTTCGTTACATAATGGTAGCAAACTGCCAATTTAATTATATAGTGGTAGCAAATGTGAATTGCATTATATACTGGCAACAAATTGGCAATTTCATTGTATACTGGTAGCAAACTGGCAATTCCATTATATACTGGTAGAAAACTGGCAATTGTTTTATATACTGGAAGAAAACTGGCAATTTCATTGTATACTGGTAGCAAATGGGGATTTCATTACATAATGGTAGCAAACTGCCAATTTAAAGGGAAACTAAAGCCACAGAACAAAACTGAACCAGAAGTCAGGACACCTTGATATAAAACCAGTAATCTGTGTCTTACCTCTCATTTTGATACGGGCACTGGGAAATTTACCTAAATAACATGTGGTTTGTGCTTTACTTCTCAGCATTCTATTATCAGACAGTTTGGTCAACGACCATTATGTTCTGCACATGCTCAGTCCTTTTCAATGGCACAAACTTGTTACAGTTGGTCACGCCCATTAATAATATCTAGCCAATCCTTTTACAGGACAGATAAAGCAAGGAAGCATGTGACTGAGGTCAGGAGGTGTGGTCTGACACTGCACATACACACAGATACTTCATACAGTTCTTAACAGGCTTTGATTTACTCTAACAGAGTTTACTTAAGTGCCATTTTATAGTTTATTGGTGTTTTTAGGGGGGTTGTTTTCAGATTCTGGAGTATAAAAAATTGGGTTTAGTTCTCCTTTAATTATATAGTGGTAGCAAATGTGAATTGCATTATATACTGGCAACAAATTGGCAATTTAATTGTATACTGGTAGCAAACTGGCAATTTCATTATATACTGGTAGAAAACTGGCAATTGTTTTATATACTGGAAGAAAACTGTCAATTTTATTACATACTGGTAGCAAATGGGAATTTCATTATATACTGGTAGCAAACTGGCAATTTTATTATATACTGGTAGAAAACTGACAATTGTTTTATATACTGGTAGAAAACTGGCAATTGTTTTATATACTGGTAGAAAACTGACAATTGTTTTATATACTGGTAGAAAACTGGCAATTGTTTTATATACTGGTAGAAAACTGGCAATTTTATTATATACTGTACTGGTAGCAAATGGGAATTGTATTACATACTAGTAGAAAACTGCCAATTTTATTATATACTGTACTGGTAGCAAATGGGAATTGTATTACATACTAGTAGAAAACTGCCAATTTTATTATATACTGTACTGGTAGCAAATGGGAATTGTATAACATACTAGTAGAAAACTGCCAATGGTGTTGTTAACTGGTAACAAACTGTTAAAATGTTAAACTTACTGTGTTGTGTTAGTGTTAGTGGTAGTCAGAAACTTGCCTTCTCCTTTTGAGCGGTATGTGCACCATGTAGGAATCTACTGCATGGGTGGATGCATACACACGCTTCCTCAGTTTTAAATGGGGAGAGGGAGTGTGAGGGGTGTTAATGCTGCTGCATGAAGGGGTTTAAAAAGTGTTGGGGCACTTTACTGGAAAAACTAATAGAAAATATTTGGGCCAATAGGGGCACGTGCCCTGAATCTTTTAACATAGTAATGCCGCTGACCCCATTTCCACGCTCCAGTTTACTGGCCCCTGCAAAATGGGAAACCCAATTACATCTGACACAAACAAAGGTCCCTTGTAACTACTCCTCTCTCATTCCAAACATGCGGCAGGATGCACATTGCGTGGCCCCAACAAAACTGTATCCTAAACACTAACATGCAACGACAGGTAAATAGCAGTGTTGTTTTAAACCCTCTAGTTTTTCAATGCTCTAATGCCACCCTTAACATAGTAACATAGTAACATAGTAACATAGTAATTAAGGTTGAATAAAGACATTCGTCCATCAAGTCCAACCTATTCACTTTTTTTTTTTTTTTTTTTTTTTTAAACCTACCTAACAGTTGATCCAGAGGAAGGCAAAAAACCCCAGCTAAAAAAGGGGGGAAAAAATTCCTTCCTGACTCCAAACGGCAATCGGAAAGTATCCCTGGATCAACCAGATCTATATGCATTAATACCAGTAATTCTCAATATTTTTTAGTTTTAGAAACTTATCCAGGCCTTTTTTAAAGTTATTCAATGAACTTGCCATTACCACCTCTGCTGGAAGACAGTTCCACAGTTTCACCGTTCTCACTGTAAAGAAACCTCTCCTAACCTGAAGATGAAACTTCTTTTCTTCCAACCTTAAAGGATGTCCACGAGTCCTCTGATATGACCTATTAGTGAACAATGCACCAGAGAGTTCACTGTATGGGCCATTAATATATTTGTATAAGGTTATCATGTCCCCACGCAACCGCCGCTTCTCCAATGTAAACAGCCCTAACTTGTCTAATCTGCCTGCATATTCAAGCCCCTCCATTCCCCTTATTAATTTAGTTGCCCTTCTCTGAACTGCCTCAATTTCCAAGATGTCCCTTTTGTATATGGGATTCCAAAACTGCACCGCATATTCCAAATGTGGCCTTACCAGTGCCTTGTAAAGAGGGAGAATAATATTTTTCTCTCTTGATTCCATTCCCCTCTTTATACAAGACAATATCTTGCTAGCTCTAGCTGTTGCTACCTGGCATTGTTTGCTACAGCTAAGTCTGTTATCTACCAGAACCCCCAAATCTTTTTCCATTTCAGATGCACTTAACACAGAGTTATTTATGGTGTAGGTGGCACAGGGATTATTAAATCCCAAATGCATCACCTTACATTTATCAACATTGAATCTCATCTGCCATTCTGCTGCCCATTTTGATAATCTATCTAGGTCTGCTTGCAGCACTTGCACATCATTGGAAGTTTCCAAAGCTCTGCATAATTTAGTGTCATCAGCAAACACAGAGACCTTGCTCTCAATGCCCCCTTCTAAGTCATTTATAAACAGATTAAACAGAAGCGGCCCCAGTACAGAACCCTGAGGAACTCCGCTTAGAACTTTAGCCCACATAGATGTAGCTCCATTAACCACCACTCTCTGTTTGCGGTCCAATAACCAGTTCTCTATCCATGAACAAATGTTTTCTTCAAGGCCAACAGTCCTCAGTTTATACATTAGTCGCCTATGTGGCACAGTATCAAAGGCTTTTGCAAAATCCAAATATACCACATCCACAGCTTATGCCCTTTAAAACTAAATGTGGGCAAAACCCTCCTTAATGGGGGTGATTTTCCTCATGGGAAAGTGGTAGTTTTGCAACCAATTTATTCAGCTAGGCAAGGGTTAACACAGCTTATTTCCCCCTCAGGAATTCCCTTATAGGTATGCCATGGGGACTTTTACTTGCCTGCTATCCAATAGGTCAGGCTCTGGGGGTTAGCCAATGACAAGCGACTATCTGGTATTAAAAGGTTGACTGGAAGAAGCAGAAATCCTACAAAAACTCTGGCTGCTTTAACTCACCCCAAAGCCTACCTTTATTGCTTCAAACTTCTGGCTTCCTCCTCCTGGTTAATGGCATCTGGAGCTCCACCCAGACTAGATCTCCTGGCTCCTCCTGCTTCCTGATGTGTGGTTGTGACGTCAGTGCGCACGTGACATGGTGTCATGCGTGCTGGAGTGATGTCATCGTGCCACGACCAAACACAACGCGGCGTGATTAAGTCACCCATGGGCATGGTTTTGAAGCCACAGCTTCCTACTAAGATAATAAAAAAAAAAAAATACGGTGTACATACTTTATCCTTTAAGGCAATCCCTTGGAATGATGGAATTTATGTACAAAATCTCATCGCCTTTAAAGGGATGGCAGAAAACATGCATCCCACAAGGTTAAAGGGAAAGCTTATGTGATTATTACTGAAAGATAACAATATCAGTTGTGTTAAAATATGGTTTAATTTCAATAAAGAAATAAAATCTTTGGCCTCTTTCCCCACTAAAAGATCTGCGTGGCATGTTTAATTATTGTGTGTTTATTGTGTTATCAATAGTCTCTATTAACAGCATATACTACATACTTTTATCATGCACACACGCTCTGCAACCAGGATTTATATGTGAGGTTCAAAATCCAAAACCCCACCCAATGCATAGGCAGTGGAAACCAATTAACTACACACCCTTCTAATCATCGCAGAAAGGAACCTACAGGTGGGGGCTGAGATACACAGATACAACCAACTATTTTAGAAGCCCAGTGCCTAAAGTGGATAAGAGGATAAAAAAGGGATTCTATTTACTTACACTCAAGCACAATCCCAGATATTAAATAGTAATTATTTAATACATTTATACTGACTGCAAACCACAGTTACAAAACCCTTTTTTTCAACACTCCAATGCCACCCTTAAACACAGACAGCCTTTAAAAGAGAATGCCCACTCACTTAAAGTTTGCACGCTCGCTCTGCAAGCAGGATTTATATGTAAGCTTCAAAATCATAGTGATATTGTATGGGCATACATTACAGTCAGGATTGGAACTTTCAGAGACCACAGGTTTTTAAATATCAAAGTTCTAAGAGATGAGAGGAGCACTGTACATCCATGGTTTATTCATTTATTGTGCAAAAAAATATATATAACATGTACATTTTTTTTTTTGCACAATAAATTATTGAGCCACATATGTAGTGTGCTCCTCTCATCTATTACAGCTTTGGATTCAATGTACCCCAGGGTAGGGGGTACCAAGAGGATTGCACCTACAGATGGGAATTGGTCACACAGGTGTCAAGTAATCCCCAAGCAAATGTTTTATACTTGTGATAAATATATATGTTGGAATTGGGGGCAGGTAACTGACACGTGACCTGTTTTTTGTTTTAAGGGTAGACTTGCCTTTAAAGGGGCCTTTATTAACCAAAAAAGGAGTTAAACCCACACTTACTAATATAATATCAGGTTAACGTGGGTTTAACTCATACTTTGCATGCCTGCGCCTTTTCGTTTAATGCCGTCAGGCACCCGAAGCAAAAAGCAGATTGTTAAAATGGCAATAGTCCAGCGCTCCTTACTTTTTGGGTTCCTACAATGCAGTACAGCTCGCCAAGTGTATCCCAGGTAAGAGCAGCATCAAGGTAAGTATTGCATCTCCCTGTGAAAAAGAAAAATATTTACCCTTTCGGTGACAAATCATAGTTAAAACATTATCTATAATCTTGAGTTTAATGACATTTAACCCAAAGAGAGATCCCAAAGAATCCCCAAAGAAAGTTGCTTTTTAACCTAAGCCGAAGCAAAGAATGACAGTCACTGTAAAACCTGGTGAAGGAAATTCAGACTATTGCATTACCATGCCATATTTCTATAATTCAGTGTGCCAGATCATCTATTTTAAGTCAAAACATCTTCTCATCCCTGCCTGTCCTGTACTCACAACTGTGCCAAATGTCTGTGCTCCACTTTTGGAGAATCAAAGGAATTAAAGATATGTTCACTGAGAAAATTACTTTGCTCCATTTCAATCTATAAATGAATACACTTGCTGTGAGGTGTGTGTGTTGCTGAATTACTTCAATCCAGTACTTGTTTTGCTTAAGCTCAGTTCCCCAGCCCTCCAGCCTCCTGACAGACTATCTGATGCTCTGTGAGGGCAAGCATGCTCAGTAATCCCTATGAGGCAGTACTGGGAGAGGAAATTACCATGAAACTGCAGATACTGTAACAGAAGAGTTTATGATTAGAAGGCAGTGGCACTTGATTGACAGCTGAAATGGAAGATGTTTCAGACTGGATATCTCAAGAAACAGGAGGCAGATTTACAAAAAATGGTACAGTTGGGAAGAATGATAGTTAACAGGAATGGGCAATTTAAAAAAAAATTCCAGTGTACATATAATTGGGCACATTTGACATTATTAACATAATTTATTCATTGTGTCAGGTGTAACTACTAAATCTGCATTTTCTAACCTTTCACATTCCAATATATGTTGACAGCATTTGCAAATGGGGCTAGAAATAAAAACATTCATGAGAACTAGGCACCAAACTTCCAGTAACCACTTTGTAAACCTTGGCAAAGACAAGGCAGCAATTTTAAATGGAGAGCAGCTTAGGACAGAATGAACATAGAAAGTTAATCGCCTCTCACCTTCCTAGGTTTGTCCTACCAAGTGTGATTTGAAGAGACTGGCAGCAGTGTGTACAGACCAAGGATGAGGCTTATGTCTTACCTGGCTGCTCTATAAAGATTTGGTTTCTCCGGGGCCAGTTTGTTAACCTTTATTGGAACGCATGCTTTCTAATAAAAAGTACAGTGTTTCAGCTTATGGAATCCTCATGTTTTCCTGTCTTGTATAATATATTTTCATTCCTGGGGCAATTGCAATGATGGTTTGACCAGGAAAGGACCAAATGAAGATGTTAAAACAAAAACTCATTTGTAAGGTCAGTCACTTCACAATGATATAAATAGTTGCATTTAGGGTACATAGGCGTATTCTTAAATAAGAAGAGTTACGTAAATATTTGGTAAATAACACTACTGATTCTTAAATAATGATGCCTAAATACTAATATATATATGGATACCCCTTTGTAAATAAGGTTACCAGTCCATAAATAAGAATACCTCTCCTTAAATAAGAATACCCATCCCTAAATAAGGGAACCGGACAATAAATAGGAATACCTTTCTTTAAATAAGAAAACCCATCCCTAAATAAGTGTACCGGACCATAAATTGGAATACCTTTCTTTAAATAAGAATACCCATCCCTAAATAAGGGTACTGGTCCATAATACGAATATCTCTCCCTAAATAAGAATAACCATCCCTAATAAGGATACCAGACCATAATAAGAATTCTCTCTCTTAATAAGGAAACCCCTCTGTAAATAAGGGTACCAGACCATAAATAATAATACTTCTCCTTAAATAAGAATACCCATCCCTAAATAATGATACATACATAAAACAATACTGAAATAGTTTTCCTTATACCTGCTTCATAAATACGGCCCATAATTATTTAAAATGAATAAACAGACAGACTCCAAGAGTTGGGTGAACGGTAGGACACAGCTTTATTAATAAAGTATTCCTCTTAATTTATATATCCTTACCTCCTCTTTTAAATTGTCCCAGCCAAAGATAGAATGCCAACCCTCTGGGTCCCCAGACGGCATGTATCAGCTCCAATCACCTTTAACGGCAAGAATGGATCCGCCTGCAGTGACTCTAACATAACTCATTCTGCCTAAAAAAAATTTGGGAGGGTGGGTGGGGAGATTGTGTGTCTCCCAGCAATTTTTAAAATTAAAAGTTAAAAGGCTCCTACACCATGTGTGCTGGCCCTTTTTATATTGGACATGATGTCATCTGCCCCTTCTCGCCTCTTCTTGTCCCATCTCACGTGACCTTATCAACCAATACCACACCTCCTACTGCATCCTTGGAGGGACAATGTCAACTAATGGTTTGATGGTACTCTGTGTTGTGAGACACTTCACATCAGAATTTGTATAAAAAATGTTTTATATGCAACATTTCGGTGCTCTCTGCACCACCATTATGTTGTACCTTGATAAAGGTGCTGAGAGCACTGAAACATTGCAAATTCTGGGGGCAGTGGTCTCACAACAGCAGCATATGCAGCCATATTACTAGGATGGATGTGATTAATGGTACCTGGATACCTGTCTGATAGGATTTTTTTTACTTATCAGCCATGTTTTTCCCCAGCTTAAGAATTCTTTTCAAATAATTCAGACTTTTGTCCAATCAGGTTTCCAATTCTTTTATTGGGCCCTGTAATATTCTACGGGATTTAATATGCTAGAATAAACAAACTCTCTGAAATCGAACCCTTTATTCATCTTACTCAAGGATAATTACTGCCGACATATTGTTTTGAAACAGGATTTTTGGCTGCAGCTCTACAATCATTGTAATAATTATTTGGTTTTCTTGGGTTATATTGGAAATGCGTTGGAAACAGGAACCGCAATATGATGGATTTGATAAATGAATAATACAATGCTAATCACACACCTTCTACTGAAAGCTATTTTTAAGACAAGACTTATTTTTATAAGGTCATTCATATTACCAATTTTTTGATACTGAAAACTTCGGTCATGAGTCTAAAGCAGACAGCGTTACAATTGTCCAGTAGAGAGTTAACACTTAAGGGGCCAATACTTAAAGGGTAACTTTACCACCCCCAGAGAAAAATGAATACTTAGGGGCATATTTCTAAAGGGCCGAAAATAGCACCAAAAAATTACTGCCGCACATCACGGCCGTGAAAATAGCATTATCACCCTATTTATAACGGTGAGCGCCATCGCCGCGATGTGTATCGCGGCCGCGATGTCCGGCGGTAATTTTAAGTCCCTTCCCGGCGATACCGCACTTACAATATCGCCGCAAAGGGACTTTAAATCCCTTCCTGGCGCCTCTGCTTCAGGGACGGGGCATAAGCCCACCCTGTCCACGACCACCCACCGCGCACCCCCTCCCCAGCAGCCCCTTCAAGCCCCCTGCCCCGCCACTGGTGGAGAGAGGACCACCTGCTGCGGCCCCATCCCAGCAGCCCATCCTAGCCTCCTGTTCCATATGTTCGCCGCAAGCAGGTTGGGAGGGGCTGCTGGGGAGGGGCTGGGTGCAAGGGCGGGGTGAGCAGCGACGACCACCCGCGGCGAGGTGGGTGTGCCTTTCGGGGCACGTGCGACCACCCACCATGATCCAGGGGGGAATCTCGCCCGTTTTCGCCACCTTCAAGGTGGCGAAGTAATATGGCAGAGATTAGCAATGCGTAACAGTTACTGCTTTATAAATAGAAGTGGCGGTAACTGTTCAGATAGGTGCGAAAAGTTAATGATTCATTAACTTTTCGGGCCTGTTTCCACCCCATTTATAAATCGCGGGAAACACGATTTTTGTGAAAATGGTGTGAATAACAGCCGCGAAAAGTTAACAAACCTTTATAAATATGCCCCTTAATTTACCCCCAATTATTTGTACCACTGGCCCAGGAAAGGAGGCAGGGCCGTGCCAACCTAACTATGCAACATGCCTTGGCTGATACTTTTTAGGGGTGTCTGTAAATTGAGCTTTTAGTGGTGGTGTCATTTTCCCCTTTAGTTATTTTTTAACACAGATAATCCCTATACATGTATGAAATATTCTGTTATGATGTTTAATGTAGAAAATACAGAAATTAGTAATAAAGTATTACTTGGTTATGTCATCACCAAGCATCATGATCATAGGACGAACCCAGAAAAAATTAAATGGCTTTCCAAGGCTAGTAAGTTCCATGAAGATCAGAAGTTCTGAATCTGCAGATATCACTGACTATTCCTCCTCCGACTTCACCACCTCCAAGTGACTGCGGGGGATGCACCATCTCTTATTGACATCATAAGGACAGGTTGAGGGGTGGAGAGACCTGAGGAGTCATGTTGGTGTCAGAAGGAGGAGCTGGTCATTTCTGCAGACTTCAGAGCTCCAAGTAAAAGCCCCACCAAGGATTTTTTATTTATTCTTTTTTTTAAAATAATTTTTATTAATAATTGCCATAGTAGTACATATTATACAAACCTTGCTATTCAGTAGGGATGGCATAGAACTCGAACTCGAACCCGAGTTCGAGCCGAACTGTTCGAGTTCGAACGGACCCAGACTTCTCGAACTATCTCGGACGCGGACTTTCGATATTTCCCGGACTTTCGATGATTTATCGAATGTTCGAACGTTCGAATCCGCGAGTAAAATGTCCATGGTATCTAGGCGCGAACATCGAATCTGCGAGTAAAGTCTCCATTAAAGCCTATAGGCGAGCATCGAATCTGCGAGTAAAATGTCCATGTTACCTCGAAAGTTCGAACGCGAAAGCTCGAAAGTAGCGCGCGTGAGAGTAAAATCGATTTTACGAAAGTCCTGGATATTGGAACATGCTCCCCAGACCATTTCCCAGGTCCCACAGCCATTTACATTAAGTTACCATTAATATTTTAGTTGTATTTGACTCGAACTTTTCAAACTATTTGCCTCCCATGACTTTAATGGGTCCGTTTTCGAACTTTCGAACTTTTACAATAGTTCGAAAGTCGAAAAGGACGACCGAATTTTCAATAGTTCGACCATCTTACTATTCAGTAACATACACACAGAATGATCTTTTACAGCAAATAGTGTACATAAAGAATTAAGTGAGAAATTGAATTGCTTTTGCCATAATGAACATAATTAAAAATGATTAACTTATGGAGTTACCGCCATGTGTTTGGGGGTATATATTGAAAGCTAACTACACATCCTATATAATAAAATGCAAGTGTGCGTCTGTGTCTGCTGTGTGGTGGCTGCAATCTACCTGATTGGCTGCTTCTTTTCCCTTCAGAGCAGAACAGCCAATCGGATCACAAGTTTGCATTAAGGGGCGGGACCACAGACCACAGACTGCTGGCTGCTCTGGGTGGGTTGATTTCTTAAGTTAACTCTTCACAGTGTGAAAATTCCTGTCCATGCTGCATTACTGGGTCTGACACACATAAACTGTACACACACCAGTTATGTTCTAAGATCTCTGGGTGGGGGACAGTGAGGCAGGGGGTAGCTGGTGGGTGTGTGTGGTTGTCCTGGACCCCATGATTTAATCATGTGTCTGTGGGGGGTTGTGAGGGAGAGGGTTGCACTAGACATCAATGTCTGGGTGAGGGTGGGGGGAGTCAGAACTGCTCACTGACATGACACCAATGTAAATAAACCTCCTATTAACCAAAGGTGTCAGGGCTGGCTGTTAAAACAGAGTGACAGGGGGGGGGGCTGGCACAGAGGGGGGGGGGACCTGGGTCGGGACAGTGTGGGGGGCCCTGGGTCTGGCAAAGCGGGGGGCTGGGTCTGGGACAGAGGGGGTGGGTACTGGGTCTGGACAGGGGGGGGGGGGGTCTGGGAAGAGGGGGGCTGGGTCTGGACAAGGGGGGGGGGTCTGGGACAGAGGGGGCCCTGGGTCGGGACAGAGGGGGGGCCTGGGTTGGACAGAGGGGGACCCGGGTCTGGGACAGAGGGGGGACCCTGGGTCGGGACAGAGGGGCGGGACAGAGGGGGGACCTGGGTCTGGGACAGAGGGGGACCCGGGTCTGGGACAAAGTAGGGGACTGGGTCGGGATGGGGGGCTGGGTCTGGGCAGAGGAGGTGCCCTGGGTCTTGGACAGAGTGGGGGACCCTGGTCTGGGACGAGACGAGGGGTCCCTGGGTCTGGCACAGAGGGGGACCCGGGTCTGGGAAAGAGGGAGGTGGCTGGGTCTGGGACATGGGAGTCTGGGTCAGGGACAGAGGGGGGGCCTGGGTTGGGACAGGGGGGGCCTAGGTTTGGGACAGAGGGTGGCTTGGTCTGGGACAGATGGGGGACCCGGGTCTGGGACAGAGGGGGGACTCTGGGTCTGGGAAAGTGGGGGACCCTGGGTCTGGGACAGGGGGGCCCTGGGTCTGGGACAGAGGGGGCTGGGTCTGGGACAGAGGGGGGACCCTGGGTCTGGGGAAAAGTGGGGGACCCTGGGTCGGGACAGAGGGGGGCCCTGGGTCTGGGACAGAGGGGAAGGGGGGTCTGGGACAGGGGGGGCCCTGGGTCTGGGCAGCGGGAGGGGCCCTGGGTCTGGGACAGAGGGCGGCTTGGGTTTGGGGCAGAGGAGGGGCCCTGGGTCGGACAGATGGGAGACTCTGGATCTGTGACAGAGGGGGGGCCTGGGTCTGGGACAGAGGTGGGTGTGACCTGGGTCTGGGACAGAGTGGGGGGCCCTGGGTCTGGGACAGAGGGGGGGCGGGACAGAGGGGGGACCCTGGGTCTGGGACAGAGTGGGGGACTCTGGATCTGTGACAGAAGGGGGTCTGGGACAAGGGGGTGGGACCTGGGTCTGGGACAGAGGGGGGACCCTGGGTCTGGGAGAGAGGGGGGCTGGGTCTGGGACAGAGGGGGGGCCTGGGTCTGGGACAGAGGGGGCCCTGGGTCTGGGCAGAGTAGGGGCCCTGGGTCTGGGGAAGAGGAGGGGCCCTGGGTCTGGACAGATGGGGGACCCTGGGTCTGGGACAGAGGGAGGGGACTCTGGATCTGTGACAGAGTGGGGGACCCTGGGTCTGGGACAGAGAGGAGGGGCACTGGGTCTGGGACAGACAGGGGGGGCCTGGGTCTGGGGCAGAGGGGGGGCCCTGGGTCTGGGACAGAGGGGGGACCCTGGGTCTGGGACACTAAGAGGGAACTGTGGCCTTGGGACATGGAAGATGGAGGCACTCTGGGCTTCTAGCGCCTGTTATTGTAACAGGCTTAATGTCTAGTATATAATATAATATATCATTACCTGCTGCAATATATGATATATTACCTACTGCATTATATAATGTAATATATAATTACCCACTGCAATATATAGTGTAATGTGTCATTGCCTACTGCAGTATATAATATAATATATCATTACCTACTGAAGTGAAACAGATGTACCTAGACTCCCCAGTGCACGAACGTCGCGACGAGCGAAGAGGGGCCGTACCCGGGCACAGGACAGACGAACCTGGCTGTCTTCAACGCGCGCACACTCCAAGACCAGATACTTGGTGATGTTATACGTGTGGCTAACTAACACTGTGTCCCATCGCAGCCGAAGCTCCTGCATGACTGTCGGCCTATTGTCCAGCACGGAACATGTTAATGAATAAAGTATCTGTTATGGACAGTTAAGTCCCCGTGAGTGCGTCCTCTAGCAAACGGTCTCCTCTCATCCTCTCTCGTCCTCCAACAGCTCCTCTCTCTCTAGTATATATCTATCTATATATATATATATATCAACAGTAGGATAGCCGCACTCTCACTTGTAATCTCCACGCTATGGCCAGGGTGCATCCCCAACATTCACATTGTAATATAATAACGGAGCAACCCATGGACTTATAAGCAATCAGCTGTTTAATGGAGCGTTCTACTGCGTTCAACCACCTCCATGTCGTCATCAGATCTCTATATATATATATATATATATATATATAATATATATATATATATACTTATTTATTTTAATTTTTTTTTGAACCGATATTTAATTAGAAACAGGAGTCTTATATATTTCTGTATGCTGCATAATTTCCATCCCCCCAATATTTTTTTCCCAACTGACTTACTATCCCGATTGCCACAGTCGCCGCCCCAATAAGAAAGAAATGTGTACCCTAAATACTACGTCAAAACTTGCCACACCTAGGGCCCTCTTTGAATATTGATCTAAATTGCAATTTAGATATGCTGTTAGATCCCCGTGCATCCAACATGAGCCTACGAACCGGGTCCAAAGGAAAGGAACTTCTTTTTCACTCTAACTGGGCAAACTGAACCTATTACTTTTGGCAGATACATCCACTCACCTCTTCCTCTTGATATTTTTTAAGCAGTACCTGCTTTTTACCCTGAATCCCCCCCCCCCATCCTCAGACAACAGATAATATATAGGGTCTTTAGATTATAATGTTTTTTTCAGCAAACTCGTTTCCCATGCCTACTAAGAATCCATTGTTCCCACTTAGCCTTAGCCCACTGATTTAAACACCCGGGAACATGCTTTGCTTTAAATGAAATATTATACGCAGACACTTTTAAATCAAACTTTCCAAGTTGATCGTAGCATGATCACAGGAAGACATGTTTGATGATGTTATTTATAGCATACACCACACTCATATTGTCCATCTACAAATGTACAGCTTGGTTGGCCCACCAATCATCTTACATATCTAAGCGCTACACTATTGGAAAAAATACCAACTTAAAGGAGAACTAAACCCAATTTTTTATACTCCAGAACTGAAAACAACCCCCCTAAAACACCAATAACTATAAAATGACCACTTGGTAAACTTGATATAAAGTAAATGAGCCTGTAAGAACTGATGAAGTATCTGTGTGTAGTGCAGTGTCAGATCCAGACCACACCTCCTGACCTCGTCACTGCTTCCTTCTCTGTCCTGTTAAAGGATTGCTAGAATTATTAATGGGTGTGACCAACTGTAACAGTTTTGCCATTGAAAGGACTGAGCATGTGCAGAACATATGCTCTTGACCAAACTGTGTGATACTAGAATGCTGAGAAGTAAAGCACAAACCACATGTTTATTAGGATACATTTCCCAGTGCCCTGTACAAAATGAGAGGTCAAACACAGATTACTGGTTTTATATCAAGGTGTTCTGCCTTCTGGTTCAGTGTGTTTCTGTGGCTTTAGTTGTCCTTACGAATGAACTATCTTTCCACACCTGTGGCAACCTTCCTTCGTACCATCTCCCTAACCTCTTGAGTCTATTTCAATGCCCAAAATTTAAATAACCCGTAAACTGTCTTTTCATGGCACATGGGGACCCCTAGTCCGCTGGGAACTTCTTAAGGGTTTCTAACAGCTGTTTACACACAGACTCCGACCACAACAAACAAAAACTCATCTAGATAGGTGGCCAATGATGAAAGACCCGCCTTATGCAAAACACAACCAATGTAAAAACTGCTAACTTCTCAAATAAGCACATGAAATAGAGCATCCCATTGGGCAGACATTTTTCAACACAGTATTCTCCCTAAATTTGCCACCCATAACGTTATCCGGGTGAAGTGTAGCAACCTAAATACTAACTCAACTCTATCCTCAGCCACGAGAGCTTTATGGGCGCACTGTTTGACAATATCCAAAGCCCTGTCAAAAGTTTGATATACACACTGACTTAGCTTAATCCCGTGCATAATGACTAATGCCCTCTGGTAATACATGCTGAATCCATCCTGGACTTTCCGCTTTCCTTAACGAACCAGCCATCCTTCCCATCAAGAATTTTTTTTCTCGGGTCGCGTTTGAGCTGCCTAGATAAGATTATTGCCATTTCCTAGCTCCTTCCACCGCTTTAACAACAGGACACAACAACCAGACTTTAACACTTGAACAAGAAACTTTGCTATTTCCTTGTCTGGATATTTTTCCAACTAACTACTTAGCCTGCCCATTATTATTGGTGTTTGCGCCTTTCCCAGTCTTTATAAATTATATTACTGGAGATTTTTTGTGTGTTGTGTTTGTTTACACAATACAAATACTGTTATAGTTTGCACAACACATAAAATTTTACAGTAGTTGTGTACACTGAGTAATGTATGGGCCGATTTCATGTATTTATTTATTTTATTTATTTTTACCAAACTAAAGATATTACATTGGCAGAGACATTGAATTTGAGTATATGCTTATGGGGGCTATTTGTAAACTTTTCATTAAGCAGTAAATATATATATAAAAATATAAAAATGTTTTTTAACATTAATGAACTGAACTCAGCATCATACCGGTATCCAGTTTACAATACCCATTCTACTTATTGCCTTTACTGACCAGGACATAATCCCAGAGTAACTATAATATGGTAGTGAAGGTTAGATTAATGTATGTGTGATTTATGTGGATATATAATTGCACAACCTATTACTGTAGATAATATATATCTTCAGTGCATTTTAAAATGATACATGTATAAAAAAACGGTTATATGACTAAGTGTCACTCCTCCTCCATTCAAAGCTAAAACCTGTCCCCTACATCCTTTATAAGTGCCAACGCATATTCAAAATCTTTCTCCCTTCCCCGTTGCTACAACCCTCTAATATTACAATTTACAACAATGACAATCAACGTCACTTGTGACAATTAATCAAGTTTACCCGTCTGGATCTATTCTCTTTGTGAATTAACCACAGACGTATAATTTAAAGATACACAAAATTTCCCCAAACATAAGTGCAGTTTCACTGCTATCACTTTCTTGCATGTAGTCACAGCCAATCTAACACCTTGAAATGTACAATTCTGATATCACTTAATTCTAATGCCCTATTCAGACAAAGGTATATTTGGATTCTACATATAGGATTTTTTCTAAATATTGCAGTAGGTAATATATTTTGCAGTAGGTAATGTAATGATATATTATATATGGCAGTAGGTAATATATTTTGCAGTAGGTAATGTAATGAATATTATCTATTGCAGTAGGTAAAATATTTTTGCATTAGGTAATGTAATGATCTATATTAATATATTCCATAGGTTAATATATTTTGCAGTATGTAATTATATATATTATGCAGTAGGTCACTATATCACATTATATAGATACTGCAGTAGGCAAACACATATTTTGACTTACAGGAGAACCCTATGGAGCTGGGATGTTAGGTAAGGATTAAAATACACTACATGGTGGGGCCAAGTGTGGGGGAATATATGTTTTGGGGGTGGACATGCCTTTAAAAAAAAAAGAGGGGTGAAAGGTTGGACTTGATGGACGTATGTCTTTATTCAACCTTAATTACTATGTTACTATGTTACTATGTAACAGCAGCTTTGCAAGTTTATTTATTTACTAGACATTAAGCCTGTTACAATAACAGGCGCTAGAAGCCCAGAATGCCTCCATCTTCCATGTCCCAAGGCCACAGTTCCCTCTTAGTGTCCCAGACCCAGGGTCCCCCCTCTGTCCCAGACCCAGGGCCCCCCCTCTGCCCCAGGGCCTCCCGTCTGTCCCAGACCCAGTGCCCCCCTCTCTGTCCCAGACCCAGGGTCCCCACTCTGTCACAGATCCAGAGTCCCTCCCTCTGTCCCAGACCCATGGTCCCCATCTGTCCCAGACCCAGGGCCCCTCCTCTTCCAGACCCAGGGCCCTCACTCTGCCCCAGACCCAGGGCCCCCTCTGTCCCAGACCCAGCCCCCCGTCCCCCCGCTCTCCCCAGACCCAGGGTCCCCCCTCGTCCCAGACCAGGTCCCACCCCCTCTGTCCCAGACCCCCGTCTGTCACAGATTCAGAGGTCCCACTCTGTCCCAGACACCAGGGTCCCCCCTCTGTCCCAGCCCCCCCTCTGTCCCAGACCCAGGGCCCCCCACTCTGTCCCAGACCCAGGTCCACACCACCTCTGTCCCAGACCCAGGCCCCTCTGTCACAGATAGAGTCTCCCATCTGTCCCAGACCCAGGGCCCCCCTCTGCCCAGCCCCAGCCCAACCGCCCACCGCCCCTCCTGTCCCAGACCAGGGCCCCTCGTGGCCCCAGACCCAGGGCCCCCCCTGTCCCAGACCAGCCCTTCCCCTCTGTCCCAGACCCAGGGCCCCCCTCTGTCCCAGACCCAGGGTCCCCCACTTTTCCCCAGACCCAGGGTCCCCCCTTGTCCCAGACCCAGCCCCCCTTGTCCCAGACCCAGGGCCCCCCTCTGTCCCAGACCCAGGGTCCCCCACTTTGTCCCAGACCAGAGTCCCCCCTCTGTCCCAGACCCAGGGTCCCCCATCTGTCCCAGACCAAGCCACCCTCTGTCCCAAACCTAGGGCCCCTCTGTCCCAGACCCAGGCCCCCCCTCTGTCCCTGACCCAGCCCCCCATGTCCCGACCCAGCCACCTCCCTCTTTCCCAGACCAGGGTCCCCCTCTGTGCCAGACCCAGGGACCCCCGTCTGTCCCAGACCACGGGTCCCCCACTCTGTCCAAGACCCAGGGCACCTCCTCTGCCCAGACCCAGCCCCCCATCCCAGACCCAGGGTCCCCTACTTTGTCCCAGACCCAGGGTCCCCCCTCTGTCCCAGACCCAGGGTCCCCCCTCTGTCCCAGCCCCCTCGTCCAGCCCAGGCCCTCTGTCCCAGACCCAGGTCCCCCCTCTGTCCCAGACCCAGGGCCCCCCGCCCCTGTCCCAGACCCCCCCAGGGCCCCCCTCGTCCCAGACCCCCCCCCTTGTCCCAGACCCAGCCCCCCTCTGTCCCAGACCCAGCCCCCCCCTCTGTCCCAGACCAGGTACCACCCCCTCTGTCCAGACCCAGCCCCCCCTCTGTGCCAGACCCAGGGCCCCCCACACTGTCCAGACCCAGGTCCCCCCCCACCCTCTGTGCCACACCCCCCCCCTGTCACTCTGTTTTACAGCCAGCCCTGACACCTTTGGTTAATAGGAGGTTAATTTAGCAATGGTGTCATGTCAGTGAGCAGTTCTGACTCCCCCCACCCTCACCCAGACATTGATGTCTAGTGCAACCCTCTCCCTCACAACCCCCCACAGACACATGATTAATATCATTGGGGTCCAGGACAACCACACACACCCCACCAGCTACCCCCGCTCACTGTCCCCACCCAGAATCTTAGAACATACAATGGTGTGTGTACAGTTTATTGGTGTCAGACCCAGTAATGCAGCATGGACAGGAATTTCACACATGTGAAGAGGTTAACTTAAGAAATCAACCCACCAGAGCAGCCAGCAGTCTGTGGTCTGTGGTCCCGCCCCTTAATGCAAACTGTGATCCGATTGGCTGTTCTGCTCTGAAGGGAAAAGAAGCAGCCAATCAGGTAGATTGCAGCCACCACACAGAGACACAGGGACGCACACTTGCATTTTATTATAGAGTAGTGTAGTTAGCTTTCAATATATACCCCCAAACACATGGCGGTAACTCCTAAGTTAATCATTTTTAATTATGTTCCCTTATGGCAAAAGCAATTCAATTCTCACTTAATTCTTTATGTACACTATTTGCTGTAAAAGATCATTCTGTGTGTATGTTACTGAATAGTAGAGATGGTCGCAACTATGAAAATTCGGTCCGTTTTCGAACTTTCGAACATTGTAAAAGTTCGAAAGTTCGAAAACGGACCCATTAAAGTCTTGGGAGGCAAATAGTTTGAAAAGTTCGATCGAGTCCAATACAACTAAAATATTAATGGTAACTTAATGTAAATGGCTGTGGGACCTGGGAAATGGTCTGGGGAGCATGTTCCAATATCCAGGACTTTCGTAAAATCGATTTTACTCTCACGCGCGCTACTTTCGAGCTTTCGCGTTCGAACTTCGAGGGTAACATGGACATTTTACTCGCAGATTCGATGCTCGCCTATAGGCTTTAATGGAGGACTTTACTCGCAGATTCGATGTTCGCGCCTAGTACCATGGACATTTTACTGCGGATCGAACGTTCGTCGAACATTCGATAAATCATCGAAAGTCCGGGAAATATCGAAAGTCCGCGTCCGAGATAGTTCGAGAAGTCTGGGTCCGTTCGAACTCGAACAGTTCGGCTCGAACTCGGGTTCGAGTTCGAGTTCTATGCCATCCCTACTGAATAGCAAGGTTTGTATAATATGTACTACTATGGCAATTATTATATAAAAATATTTTTAAAAAAAAGAATAAATAAAAAAATCCTTGGGGGGCTTTTACTTGGAGTCTGAAGTCTGAAGAAATGACCAGCTCTCTTCTGACCACCAAACATGACCCCCCCCCAAAGTCCCAAAAACTGCCCACCAGGAGGCTAGCAGAGTCCATATAGGACTCTGCCTCCTACCTGGCCTCAGGTAGATTTTTGCCATGCGTACTGCAGCCCTTCTCCCCCTCCCTCCCCCTCCCTCTCCCTCCCTCTCCCGATTCCCTCCCCCTAGCATTTAACCCTTTTAGTATAGGCTTCCCACTGGTCCCCCAGCCCCAACCGCATCATTTTTATTTTAAGAAAGCTCCCCAAACTCTTACTTACCTCTCCTCTTTCCTCCGCTGAAGTGAGCTGCCGGCAGCCGCGTCCGTGATTGGCTGCAGCTCAGCCAATCACAGACGCGGCTGCCGGTCCCGCCCCTCTGCTTGCATTTCTCGCAAGCAGAGGGCCGGGAGCGCGGCGGAGGAAAGAGGGGAGGTAAGTAAGAGTTTGGGGA
Organism: Hymenochirus boettgeri; assembly: GCA_019447015.1. NCBI lineage: Eukaryota > Metazoa > Chordata > Amphibia > Anura > Pipidae > Hymenochirus > Hymenochirus boettgeri. The sequence goes on from CM033476.1 coordinate 34,103,275, forward strand.
GCTTTCTTAAAATAAAAATAATGTGGTTGGGGCTGGGGGACCAGGGGGAAGCCTATATTAAAAGTATGATTTAAGGGTGGACATACCCTTTAACCCTACCTAACAGTTGATCCAGAGGAAGGCAAAAAAAAAAACCAGCTAAAAAGGGGGAAAAAATTCCTTCCTGACTCCAAACGGAAATCGGAAAGTATCCCTGGATCAACCAGATCTATTTGCATTAATACCAGTAATTCTCAATATTATATAGTATCCCTGTACCAACCAGAACTACAGTATATGCATTAATACCAGTAATTCTCAATATTATATAGTATCCCTGTACCAACCAGAACTACAGTATATGTATTAATACCAGTAATTCTCAATATTATATAGTATCCCTGTACCAACCAGAACTACAGTGTATGTATTAATACCAGTAATTCTCAATATTATATAATATCCCTGTACCAACCAGAACTACAGTATATGTATTAATACCAGTAATTCTCAATGTTATATAGTATCCCTTTACCAACCAGATCTATATGTATTAATACCAGTAATTCTCAATATTTCTTAGTTTTATAAACGTATCCAGGCCATCTGTTGGACATCTGAATATAGAAATGAGACAATTATGAGAACTATAATGATAGAAGGTGATAACTACTGAGCCCAGAGTAATTCTAATGGTTAGTATTTCCTTCTTATACCTGGTCTATAAGTAAATTCTAAGGGGACCATATTTTCCCAGAATGTGGTGTTATTAACTCGAGCTGTTAAGTATTCCAAGTTTCTTTCTAAAATTAAAACATATGCTGGCTGATGGGGCAGAAAAACATAGACCTAGCACCCAATGAATAGAATAGTCTAAAGGATCTACAGCAAGGCCGCACAAGGCAGCACACAAGAATCGCATGACGCAGTGTAATTGCAATGTTGTGCGATTTACGTGCACTACCCTGCGCATGCGATGTGATTTCTTTTGATGTTAACCTATCGCAGCGCATGCGATGCGTACCAAAAATAGTAAGAGGGTCAGTAGCGCAGCGGAGATAGTGGGGCCATCCCCATCCTCTTCTATTGGTGTGCCCTGAGTGCTGGGCTAACATTGCACAGCGCACAACAAAATAGCCTAGTGGGACCTAATTAGAAATAGGTATCTAGTGAACAGCTGGACTTGCAATCCCAGAAAATGTGTAGTAGAACCCCCTTCTGTCCACAACCTCTCCAATGAATGCCATATAAGGTGTAATTTGTATATACATGTATGTAGTAGGGATGGCTGGTTCGCGGATCCGTCGCAGATTTATCCCGTTCGCGAACGGCGCATTTTTCCGGATTTTCCACCTTCCGAACTTCCGTACCGTGGATTTCTCGTATTTTCGAAAATTGTTGAAATTACGAGTTTTCTCGTATTTTCTGGAATTTTCGAAAATACGAGAAAACTCGGAATTTCGAAAATATGAGGATTCTCTTATTTCTGCAAATATGTATTTTCGAAATTACGAGGATTACTCGTATTTTCGAAAATACATATTTTCTAAAATTTTCGAAATTACGTGTTTCCTCGCATTTTCGAAAATTTTAGAAAATACGTAAAAAACGCGTAATTTCGAAAATTTTAGAAAATACGAGAAATCTCGTAATTTTGAGGATATTTTTCATTTTAATGGGTCCGCTCGCGGATTTTCGAATTTTCGAATTTTTCCGAAAATTCACGGATCCTCGAGCGGACCGGATTTTGCGAAGTTCGGACATCTTTAGTATGTAGTATAGTACCAGTGGAGCAGGATTTTGTAAGGGTTTTCCTTACTGTAGGTGGTGCAGATGGAAAAAGCACCTTGCCTGTTTCCAGCCTCCTATTCCTCCCTAGATATTAATCTACTCAGAGATTTTTCCCATTTTTGCACGTACAGGTGGTGTTGTGGTGTATCTGTACTTGGTGAAATAGTTTATTATAGAAGACTAGACATTAAGCCCGCTACAATAACAGGCGCTAGAAGCACAGAGTGTCACAAGGCCATAGTCCTCCTCCATGTCCCAAGGCCAGAGTACCCTCTTAGTGTCCCAAGGCCAGAGTCCCCCCTCTGTCCAAGGCCAGGGGCCCCCTCTGTCCCAAATCCAGAGGCCCCCTCTGTCCCAAATCCAGGGCTCCCCCTCTGTACCAAATCCAAGCCCCCCCTCTGTCCCAAATCCAAGGGCCCCCCGTCTGTCCCAAATACAGGGCCCCGTCTGTCCCAAATCCAGGGGCCCCTGTCCCAAGCAACCTTACCGGCAGTCTGTTTAATTGCTGTTCTCCCTCCATGTGTTTCTTGTGTTTCTCCCTCTAGTGGTGAGTCAATAGGAACTGCAGAGACTCTCCCTCTAGTGGTGTGTCAATAGGAACTACAGAGATTCTCCCTCTAGTGGTGAGTCCGTAGGAACTGCAGTGACACACACACACGGACACAGGGACGCACACTTAGGGTTTTATTATATATGATATCAGGGATTTCTGGGAAGCTCTAAATCTTAATGGAAATTCGGTCCGTTGGGTCATGTAATGTTGTTAATTAAAAATGTAACCAAGGTTAGAATGCCAAGGATTCATTTAAAGGTTATACAAAGGACTTTCTTTGGAAAGTTACCCTTTAATTGGACTTTACTTAATGTTAGCAACATAGAACCCTTAGACATTTTATCACATTTCAATGACACCACTAAAAATAATTTTAAAGGAAAAATCCCACAGTTTTTGGGCTGTGCTAATGGTTTTGCTTTATTATCCCAGCCACAGTTTGCCGTGATTTTTGTGCCTTTGACCTTACAGAACTCGGTAAAGTGCCAAGACATTGACAGCAATTGCTGTGCTCTATACATCAAAGGGATGAATAAGAAATATAACAATTTTTTTAAAAATAATTTACTGCATTTAAATTCCAAATATGGTTGAATTGGCAAGCTATATGCTGGGTGACATACAATGTAGTAATGTGTCACCTTTGATTAAAATGTTTTATACTTTACGCTTCCACTGTGTTTTCTGGTAGTAGAAAGGTACAATATGCAATGTGGTAAAAAAATGGTCTAGGATAAGTAAATGTGTACCGTATATACCAAGATATTTTACCTTTAAAATCATCTCGAAAGTCTCTTCTAGGTTTATATAAAATAGAAAGATTTTGGAAGCACTCCTTAGGCTAAATTACAACTACATTTTGCGGAAGTGCTACTGATCTGGTCAAACATTTATACAAACATAGAAAAGATAATCAATGTACATTCCTAGGCCCCATACAATATCATATTATCTGCACAATGGCATACATTATAAACAAAGGAGTTTTAGTATACATTACTATGATCACATGAATGAAAAGCCTTCCAACCACGTCAAGGTAACCCCAGTCTGGAAGGTCCTAAACTTCTAACCTTTTTCACTTCAATTACAATTAGCAAACTTTTGCATTTCTCATACTAGCACACTGGATCCATATAACAGGCTCTCTCACTTCCCCCAGCCCTTTGGCTTTTCAAAATGAGGGAAGAGGCCGTCCATCCAGTGCTTTATATTAAAGGCATAGGACCTCCCATTAAAGGGGTGTGTTGGGGGTGCTATTACCACAGGGAAGCTTGACTATGCTTCCTAATAAATACATACAATAGTAGGACTGTGGAAGCACTCTTTAGGCTAAATTACAACTACATTTTGCAGAAGTGCAGGTAAGCTCAAATTCTCTACTTTTTATCCCGAAGGGGGGGTAAAAAAAGGGCATGTCCACCCCTCTTACAATAATTTATTTATATGATAAGACACCCCCCAAAACCCAGGATCCATTTTACTTACAGTAACCAAAGCTGCTCTTAGACTGAGAAAAGAGGCTTACTATCCCACAATCCAGTGCCACGACTCACAGCTACTTCTTGGTAACGGCCATGACAGCGACGTTATGGCTGATGGATGAAGGCCATTATTAAATGAGCCTCTGCTACTGCTGCTTGTGCACGTAAAGGGTATGTGCAGCAGCAGTAGAGGCGTGGACTTAGAGGCGCTGGATAGTGAGATAGTAAGCCTCTTTTCTCAGTCTAGGAACAGCTTTGGTAACTGTATGTAAAATGGATCCTGGGTTTTGGGTAGAGATGGGTGAAACTGCTAAAATCTGTTCTGCCTGCAGATTCACGGATTTTCGCGGAAAAACCCAATGGGAGAAAAAAATCGGCACGTATCCGCCTAAATATTAGGCAAAATAGCAATAGTAATTTACTGTAAATGGTTCTGGGACCTGGTAAACACATGGCAAAAACACCAAAAAAACAGAAGTTGCGCACGCTCCGTTTTTTTCGTGGGACATTTTCAGTAATCCTCGAATGGCTGAATTAGAGAATCCACAAACGCTCAAGGATTCTTGAATCATGGCCAAACATTTGGGGATCCTGTGGCTCAACCTGGTCCTTACAAGGGACTTTTGGGGCTTAAGCTCGAAATTGGGACCCCCTCTTCCCGGCACTTATAAGTGCCCTTGTGGCACTGACAAGTGTCTTTTGGGGCTTAAGGTGTCCCACAGCTCGAACCAGGACCCCCCTCTCCGGAACTTATAAGTGCCCTTGTGGCCCTCGGAAGGGCCCTTGTGGCCTTGACAAGTGGCTTTTGGGGCAGAAGGGGTCCTGCAGCTGAAACTGCGTCCCCTCTCCAGCACATATAAGTGCCCCTGTGGCCCTTGGAAGGGCCATTGTGGCACTTACAAGGGCTTTTTGGGGCTTAAGGGGTCCTGTAGCTCGAACCAGAACCCTTTTCCATGGCACAAGCAAGTACCTTTTTTAGGGGTCCTGCAGCTCAAAAACAGGACCCCCGTTGGCTCTTACAAGAGCCCTTGGGGCATATCTTATTCCTTCCCAGCCGGCGACACCAACTCCGCTGATGTTGCGGAAACTGGATGCGGCGGTGGCATCAAGGTCAATGTCTTGATCCAAAGCCTTCTTTCTTCCTTCCTATTTCCTCCTTCTTCTGAGCTCCATGATTAATAATGTCACCAACGTCGGCGGTGTTACTGGCAGCAGCAGAATTGGTGTCACCGGCTGGGAAGAAAGACATGCCTGAAGGGTTCTTCTAAGACCCAATGGGGGTCCTGGTTTCGAGCTGCAGGACCCCCCAACAAAGGCACTGCTAGACCTCTTCTAAGTGCCGGGGAGGGGGTCCCGGTACGAGCTACGGGTCCCCTTAAGCCTAAAGGCACTTGTCAGTGCCACATGGGTCCTTTCAAGCTCCACAAGAGCAATTATAAGTGCCAGGAAGAGGTGGACCCGGTTTCGAGCTGCGGGACCCCTTAAGCCCCAAAAAAACCTTCTAAGGGCCACAATGGTCCTTCTAAGGGCCCAGGTTGAGCCGCGGGACCCCTGAACATCCAGCAGCAAGACTTTCTGCCATTTTAGGATTATCGAATGGGGTTCAGAAAAAATCCGAAAAGCAGAATTCCGGCGCCCCCTTCCTTACAATCTGAGGAAGGGGGTGCAGACTCCCCAAAACATTGTGTTGCTTCAGCATCTAGTTTAATAAATTATTTAAAATTGTAAAAGCAGCGAAACGCAAACCTTTATAAATATGCCCTTTCCTTCCACACTGATTAGTTCTTGCAAGGTATATAGACTGATAGGCTCTGCAGGAAGAAATTATGGAAATGTAACTTCATTTGGTTAATCTACTGTCAATATGCAATTTTATACGTTTAGTCTGTTCTACAGTAGTACTGAATCTTTAGAGCTTTTACAAATACAGTGCCCTCGTGGATATTTTACAAGTATCCTTGTCTTTCTGTTGGTGTGGATTAAACCAGTCTAGGACTGTAGTAAAACTTGATATGTATAGTACAGTATGAATATTGAACCCGGCAGTCGGACGTTCTCCACATTAGGTGTAACAGACGCCTTGTCTGTTCTCTTGTGTATATTAGCAAGTTGTCCTACGGAGTCTATGAACTTCCTGAATAACAATCATGCTTGATGTGTTGGCATATGCAGCCTGGCTGGATATTTCTAAATTCTCCCATCACCTCTGGGACATTCCTTCTCTGTAAAGTAAAACTTGATTTTTTTTTTTTTTGATAATTTCTAATTTCAGTGACACTAATGGATTGTAAAGAAGTAATGAAATTCATGGTTATGGAAATGGACTAACTTTCAGGTTGTTTAACACAAGGCCCACAATATTCTATACAGAAAATTTACTTATTTAAATTAATCTGCCTTGTTGAATATGATGATTAAACTGAAAATCAGTACTTATTTACTTTTAGTAAGGATTTGGTGAATGCATTGTAAAAGCATATAAAATAGGGATTAGGATACTAGGATACTGGTTGGTGCTAATTTCGCCCCAACCAATCAGATATTTGCTTTCAAATGGTAAATAAGATCTGATTGGTTGGGGCAAAATTAGCACCAACCAGTTTCCTAGTATCCTAATCCCTATTTTATATGTTTTTACAATTCATTTTTAACAATAAGAACTTTTATTACATCTTCCTGTATGTTAAATTATTCTATATCAACACAACTAGAACTAAGATTTTATACATGTTCCAAATGTCAATGGGCACATATGTATTTAAAAGAGCCATGAATATCCTGTAGATAATATGAGGGATAATGTGCCCTATTACAGTGCAATATTAGGATATGATGTCATGGAGGTTTTCCCTGACCAAATAAAAGCAAGTCTTTTAATGCAGGTCTTAGAACTGAGTGAGTGCATAGAATGGACGGTGACAAGTGATACCGATCAAGTAAAAAAATCCATACAAGCAAGAAAAAGATAATTAATGTGCATTTCTAGGCCCCATACAATATACTACTTGCAAGCATAACTGTGATCACTTGGAAAGGGTTTCAGGTTTATTTTGAACCCAGTTCTGATTCGAAACAGAATGTTTCATAGTTCTGCTGGACTTTTGAACCGTTCTGAACTTTTCGAAACCTAAACTTTTGTAACTTCAGTTTATCGATAATTCAATATCGAACAAAGAATATTCAATACCAAATGCAGAAAACGATAGGAACTTCGTCTTCTTTTGACTTCTATAGGGTTTGTTTTCAAATTTTCGTAGTCCCTGGCCTAAAGGGGCCCATACACAATCTAATCTCTGGTCGTATGATATTATGTTGGATTGTGTAAGGACGATTGCCCGATCATCTACCTTATTGAGAGTAGAGATGTCCGAACTTCGCAAAATCTGGTCCGCTCGAGGATCTGCGAATTTTCGAAAAAATTTGAAAATTCGAAAATCCGTGAGCGGACCCATTAAAACCCATTAGAATGAAAAAATCCTCGAAAATAAGAGGATTCTTCGAAAATACATATTTTCATTCATTTTCGAAAATTCGAGAACATTTTTGAAAACGCGGTTCGAAAAAGTTTGGAAGGCGGAAAACCGGAAAATTGCCATTCGCGAACGAGGTAAATTCGAACTGGGCCATCACTAATTGAGAGATAAAAATTTCTTTTTTATTGAAACAATTTGTAAATGGCCAAAAAAGAGAATATTGTTATTTTTTTTATGCCCGTGCCATAAAATAATAACCACGGTGGTAAAGGATCAATATTACAGTTTTCTGATATTGATTCTTCGTTAATAGCAATGATTATGGCTTTGGCGCTACTGCACCAACCAAAATCCTGTTTCGATTTATGGAGAGAAGGATGTACAATTTCCTGCAATTGAGTTAAATAGCGTATATGAAGCGCACGGAAAATGGTGATTGCATGTGTTGGAAAAGCAGAGCGCAGCACAGATAGTGGGGCACGGACACCACGATTTCATTGTAAGTGTCCATGCGATCTACCAAGTGGATATGATCAAAGTGGGGCTTATCTCTATCTCCTATTGCTGTTTGTAGATCAGAATTCAACAGAAGAAAAGATTGGAAACCAAACATAAAGACCCTCTGAGTATTCTGCAATTAATAACTAATTAGATTAGATTTTTTTTTTTAAATCTCTTTAGTTCTTTCCAGGTTTTACATAGTGGGTCCAGAACCCCCCCCCCCCCACACACACACACACACACACACATTCCTTTGCCCCTGAAAGTTGGGTAAAGATTTCCAGACTTTGCACAGTGCACCAGTGCAATACACAACTATTTGTGCTAGCTTAACATGTATTCCATTGGTGTAGTAACCAGGTGCACTCCGTGCCACTTACCTCACAACGATCCTGCAATGTGCTAAATCTTGTAAAGTGTTTAATAAATCGCAGGATTTATCGGCCAGGTAAGTAGCAGGGACAATAGTTGTTGCATTTGCTCCATAAAACTATTGCTTACTCAATGGAAAGTTGGGCTGTGAAAATCAGGAAATTCTATAACCAACAGACTTACAGACAGATCTAGAAAACTCACCAGCTAGAAAAACTAAGAATATTTCTTAATCATTTCCTTCCAGCTGCTTTATGAAAAGGAAGGGTTAAATTATCTATAATAGACAGGTTGCACTAGGAATGGATGATCATACATGCAGAGATGTCAATAGTTCTACACTCTGTAGCAGTCTTTTCAATGCAGAAAGCTGCCATACAATATAATTTAAATAGAAGCAGATGAAAGACATGAAATAAATCCATCAAGGTTAGGGCTGTCACTTTTCTTTAAATATCCCGTATTTCTATTTTCATACCCACAAGATTCGGTTCACCCAATTGTGACATTTTAAATGTAGTTGACAATTTTACTCACAATGAACCATAATCAAGAGACAAAAACCCCAACTATTTTTAGCCTAATCAATTAATTTATGGTATTCTAAATAGTCACATCCAAGAAGAAACCTTTCCTGGCCACATACTCTGGATCCTTGACATAAAGTCATGACTGGCTGTTTGGCTTCTGTTTCCAAATCTCAAACCTTGAAAACTTTTCCATCTGATTCTTATTTGATCTGGCCGATAATTGACTTCCTCTTAATTTACTTTTCATTAGAAAGGATGAAACCTGCTTCTAGGCAAACAGCATTCTATTGCTTTATTAAACTTGCAGTTAGACAGAATGTTATGACATCATGGTATTAAATCTCTCAATCCCCAAGCAGTATCATTTAACCTTCTTAGCTGGGTTAAAATCCAATTACTGGATCTTACGATAAAAAGTAAAGAAAAACTATTTAAACTATTTTCTACCTGACAGGTGTAAACCAAAGTCAAAGGGGGTGGTTTGGGGTATTTAGGTGTGTGTTTTTCATCCTTGACAAAGATGCCCGATTAGCACTGAAACGTTGCAAATAAAGCATTGAAAATGTATAAGACTGGTGTGCGGTGGATGGTTATCCTTTTTATAAATCTTTACTTAATAATGAATCATATTATTAATAATTAATAATATTAAATAATAAAGTAATATAATAATCCATCATATAAATAATTAATACTAAAATATTTCATTTATAATGTATCTTTATTATTTAGTTTTATTATTATAATTTGTTTATTTATTAATATTTAAAATTATTATTTAAAAACATAAATATATAAAAACTTTTAAAAAATAATAATGAAAAAAAATTAAAATGTAAATAAAAAACCATAACATTTAAACAAATATTAATAATAATAAAATAATAAAAATTAATTAAAAGCAAAGTGATTTGGCTGGAATACCACACACCTTAATATCTATTTAGCTGGGTGCTGGTGGTCTGAAGCGACCTTTCCTTGCTAATCATGAAAACAAATGGTAGGTGACCATAGCACACCAGTCTTAATCAGATTCTTAATCTTTATTTTCCAATGTTTCGGTACAAATCATGCACCATTGACAAAGGTAAAACAAGTTGTTCCAAAACGTTGGAAAATAAAGATTAAGAATCCGATTAAGACTGGTGTGCGATGGTTACCCAACATTTGTTTGAATAAAAATCAAAGAATTATTAAGAAAAAAATAATAAAAAAAATAATAAAACAGTAATAATAATTACAAAATAAATCACACAATTAAATAATAATAAAAAATAAAATTATAATAGTAAATTATAATTTAAAAATTAATAATTAATAATTTATAATATTAATTAAAATATAATAGAAATTATAAATACACATTTTTAATAATATTAAAACAAAATATTAATAAACTTTAATTAAAAATAATTGGAAAATATTTTAACATAATAATAAATAATAAAATAATAAATAATAAAAATAATAATTTGGGATGGACTAGAACTTGAACTCGAGCCCGAGTTCAAGCCGAACTTTATAAGATTGGGACTTCTCGAACTATCCTGGACCCGGATTTCTTGGACTTTCGATCGATAATTATCGAATGTAATGGATAGTGTACTGGTTAAAGGCACTGCCTTTGACATGGGAGACCAGGGTTCGAATCCTGGCTAGGGGCAGCTATACAAATGTTTGGATTATTATTATACCCTAGTTATATAATAACCAAGCAATAAAATAACCATATAATAACCTAGTAATATAATAACCATGTAATATTATAACCATGTAATATTATTATATTACTAGGGTATTATATGGTTATTATATTACTAGGTTATTATATGGTTAGAATATAGGGTATTATATGGTTATTATATTACTAGGTTATTATATGGGGATTATATTATATGGTTATTATATTGCTAGTTTATTATATTACTAGGGTATTATCATAATCCAAACATTTGTATAGCTGCCCCTATCCAGGATTCGAACCCTGGTCTCCCATGTCAAAGGCAGTGCCTTTAACCAGTACACTATCCAGCCACTACATTATATGGCTAATATATTACTAGGTTATAATATGGTAATTATATGGTTATTATATATATTATATATACATATATCATATGATAACCTAGTAATGGTAGTGGTATAATACCCTAATTATATAATAACCTACTAATATAATAACCTAGTAATATAATAACCATATAATATTACTAGGGTATTATAATAATCCAAACATTTGTAGAGCTGCCCCTAGCCAGGATTCAAACCCTGGTCTCCCATTTCAAAGGCGGTGCCTTTAACCAGTAGACTATCCAGCCACTACATTATGTGGTTAATATATTACTAGGTTATCATATGATATATGTATATATATATATATATATATATAAAATATAATAACCATATAATTAAATATTATAACCTAGTAATATATTATGCAGATAATGTAGTGGCTGGATAGTGTACTGATTAAAAGCTAGGCTAGGGGCAGCTGTACAAATGTTTGGATTATTAAAATACCCTAGTTATATAATAACCTAGTAATATAATAACCATATGATAACCTAGTATAATTTAATTACATTACTAGGGTATTATATGGTTATTATATTACTAGGTTATTATATTACTAGGTTATTATAATAATCCAAACATTTGTATAGCTGCCCCTAGCCAGGATTTGAACCCTGGTTTCCCATGTCTAAGACGGTGGCTTTAACCAGGACACTATCCAACCCTCGAATGTACAGTTCACTAAGCCTAGGAAGGACCGTTCGCTAACAGGAAGGATCGTTGGTCCGTTCGATAATCCTCAAATGTATCGTCAATTGCCTGCCTGACTTCAGAAAGTGTTTTAACAAGTTTTGGTGACAGTGACATGTTCCCCAGACCATTTCCCAGGTGCCACAGCCATTTACAGTAAGTTACCACTGTTAGTTTAGCGGTAAATCACTCAGACTTTTCGAACTATCACTCCCCCATAGACTTGAATGGGTCAGAATTCAAACTTTCGAACTTTCGAACTTTCTCTTCGAAAGTTCGAAAACGGACCGAACTTTATATAGTTCAGCCATCTCTAATAATAATAAATAATATATTTTGAAAACAATCAAAAAAGAAAACTAATAAAATAAAAATAATATTTAAAAAATAATAATTAAAATAAATAGTAAAATAATTAAAATAAATAATAATAATAGAATATAATTGTCATAAAGTCCTAATTGTTTCACAAATGCTTTGTATGCAGTGCTATCGTTCAAAGTAAATATTTCTGCCATCCACGTAACAGCACAAAATATTTTATTTTGTGAAAAGCCTTTCTTGTAGATGCACTGTACAGTTAAATGTCATTCAGAGACAATTAAAGGGAGCCACAAACGTAGACTACACTCGCTCTTCAATAAAAAAATTTACTTTATTGATTCACACATTTGTAAACAAGGTTTTGAGCCTTAACAGCTCTCAATGGCTAAACTCAGAGGCCAACAGTATACAACATTTCGAGTCACATGACCCTTTCTCAAGTACAACCATGATACACGTTAAAACATCATATCCTGTTGGTCTCTGAGTATAGCGGGCGAGAATAGCGGGTACCAGTATCGGATGCTTTGTCTGTACCAGTTAGAGGGAGCCCCTTCATTCAGGGATATAATACAATTGTTCAAAACAAAGTGGGATCACGCAAATGTCATGTTTGTAGTGCGATCATTCAGGGTAAATATTTCAGCCATCGACATAATGGTAAAAAAAAGACTTTATTGGGAGTTTTGTGAATTGTAAAACAGAATATTGCATTTACTTTCTGAAATGTCCTTAGACTATATGTAAAAGACAAATGGTTCATTCTGCAGAAAATACCAGAATCATCAAAGCACCAGAAGGAGTGCCTATTGGAAAAAAAGGGAAGGACAGTCCATTGAAAATAACCCAACTGGTCAGAACAAACATCAGGGGGTGATGTTGGTTCTTAATAACCCAACTGTTGCATAGCACTTGGTCAAGAACCAACATATGGGACCTCCGTGGAATGGTTATTGAACATGTGGCCCATAACCCCAGGGGAGTTGACAGTCCTAAGACCCTTTTACAAAGAGGGATTTTTAATTACCAAATAATTTAAAATATAAATCTTCTCCTTTTTATGATACACAATATTGAATAGTATTGAATAACTGTACATCGGACCCCTACAGTACAACACTGCATTAATCTATTGATTTATAAGTGTCGCAAGGGCACTTATAAGTGCCAGAGAGGGGTGGCAGTTTTGAGCTGTGTGACCCCCTAAGCACCAAAAAGCCCTTATCAGTGCCGCAAAGGAGCTTATCAGTGCCGGGGCGGGGGGAGTCCCGGTATCGAGCTGTGGGACCCCCCTAAGCCCCAAAAGGCTCTTGCACCCCACCACCCTGGTGGTGGGGTGCAAGCACCAAAATGCCCTTATCAGTGCCGCAAAGGAGCTTATCAGTGCCGGGGCGGGGGGAGTCCCGGTATCGAGCTGTGGGACCCCCCTAAGCCCCAAAAGGCTCTTGCACCCCACCACCCTGGTGGGGTGCAGTGTCCCTGGCTGGGTGGGGGAGACCCCCCTACTAGTGCACAACCCCTCTATTGGGTGCCACAAGTGGGACATAACCCCCCCCCTCCCAGTGGGAAATCTAAAAAAGAAATAAGTCTAAAAAGTCTATTGATTAACTTTTTTAGATTTACTGCTTAGTAAATTATATTACCTTAAAACCCTTTTTTGCATTTACATATCTATACTTTTTATCTTATATCTTGCATTAAAAAACAGTCAAACTTTATTAGAAAACAGTTAAAATCATGTCAAAATGGCCGATACATCTGCAGCTTTAGTACAAGTAATCCTCACATACGGACACACCATAAGCTCTGCCCTACGCGTTTCATGGCCAATCGCCACTTCCTCTCTCCAACTCCTATGTAGTCAAGTCTTCTACTGTACTAAACTCTTCGCATCACACTGACAAAATGGTTCCCGGAATGCTGCCTGTATATACCCAGGGGGTTACTACTGTAACAAATAGTCATAAATTGTGGTTTCGGGGCATGTGCCCAATTCACTATCAATTCAGGTAAAAAAAAAATTTTTTTTGAATATGTACCAAATGCCCCGACAGAATCAGACAAAACCAGAAACCCATCTCTAGTGATATCTGATCAGGTCAGGTTATTCAGTCACTCGGTAGACTTTGAGCATTAGATTCTTTTTAATATTACACTGTTAATTAATGATCTAAGAAGAAGGTTGAGTTGTTTATACTGTCACCACATCATTTGCTTTGTATTTTTTTAAAATCCCATTTATTATTTTGCACAAGCTTTAGTACTGCTCTCCGTTCCGAAAATCTGATTGAATCTGAAATTTTAGAATTTTCAATAAGATTTTCAATAGACACTTTCTGTTTCTGTTTTCTGGTAAACTACACAGTGGGGCCAGCACTGGGGCAAATTTTAGTTTTAGGGGTGGACATGCCCTTTATGCCTTGGAACCCTAGAACCCAATACAAGAAATCCTCGTAAATTCTAAATTTCGCGGATTTTTTGCATTTTTGGATGGAGCAAGCCACATGTTCGGGTCCGTATTTCCGAAGAATCCTCGTATTTTCAAAGAATCCTCGTATTTTCGAAGAATGACGAAGACTCGGGCGGATCCTTGAGCGGACAGGATTTTGCGAAGTTCGGACATCTCTATTCAGGACATGTAGCTGAATCATTTTCAAAAATTTTAAAATAAATTGAAAATTCGAAAATCCTTGAGCGTTCTGTAATTTTCCAAATTACATTTTTGAATGTGGTTTGCGAAAAACACGTTATTTTCTATGATCTGGGGATCTCAGAAATCTGCCTTGGAACTTGGTTCGGATCCATGTTGTTGGCCATCTCTAATCACTACTTCATAATCATCATGCCAGGAAAGGTCACAGAAACGTTGGCAGGTGAGATCACAAACACTGCTTGGCATTCCAATTGATAAGACCATCAAACATCAAAACAATGTAATGTCAAGCTAGTGTATGACCAGTATAGGATTCCCTTGATGGTGTAAATGTGCATTTCATCCCAGTTTAAGTCATGCAGATTTTTCTGTTAATAAATAATGTAATAATCTGTAATTTTATTTCATTAAATTCAACTGTTTATTTGCACAGTAATGTTTCTGGCTCATTCATCCTCTATCCTCAGTGGACCTGTAATTTCTTAGAATGGAAACGCCTGCGACTTAACAGTGGAAAACCCAAATTTTCTATCATATTAACAGGTATAATTATTTACAAAAGAGGAGGCAGACAAATAATTTGTGGTTTCAGGGGCTACAGAATCATTTGAATTTCCAGTCCGGCACTTGGAAAAAGGCAGTGGAATTAGTTGTGGGTCTGTGTTAATCTTTCCGTATATGGAAAGAAAAATGAAAGTGATTGAAATAAACGATCAACAGCAGAAATAGACTTCATGCCAAGTGATGTCTTTTAAAAAGCAGGTTATTCTTAAAATAAAGACTATTATTAGGGGGATGTACTAAAGGTTCTTAATGATAAAAATGGTGCTAATTTTGCCCCACCATTTGAAAGTTAACATCTGATTGGTTGGGGCAAAATTAGCACCATTTTTATCATTAAGAACCTTTAGTACATCCCCCTGTATGTGCTTGATGATAATATCATCTTATTCCCAAGACTACATTTTCATTTAGCCAATAAACTATTTGATTAGTTTATTCATTGAATATATATTTATATGTTATATATTTATTTAATATATTATATATTTATTTAATTACATTTGTATTTAGTGGCCAGATTCCAAGACCAAAACATTACTAAAACAAAGTCTACTTTTTGTGAGCCAAGGATTATTATGGTCAGTCAGCATTAAATGTGATGTAACACCCAAATATTTCAACCATTTTTATCAAACTTTCACATGGCAACTTTTGTCCGGGATATACAGATTAAAACACTCTCCACATGCAGCTTCTCTTCTGTGAGGGAAGGGGGGAACGAAGGTTCTGTGTGCACATGCACTTGGAGTCATTCTACTTTGTGAGCGCACTATGATAGATTCCCTTTGCTCCCTCTCTTAGCCGGCTATCTTTTTTACAGCACGGCTGGAAGAGATGACATTGGCCAATTCTTGTTGCTCTCCTATTGTCTCCCTCTGTTTGGCGAGAAATTCAAATGTCCTTTTGCCTATTTTAGTCCTTCTCTGCTTTAAGGTGTATTCTGATTGGTTCCTGCTCCCTTTATAGTCTTGTCATTTTCTCAGTGCCTGAAATAGCCTTTGGTTTACCTTTGTTTGTGGTGTGATTTTTGTGTGTTTCTCTGATTCTTGATCTTTGCCAGTTTGCGGATTGTGATTGTTCTCCACCTGTCCTGAATTGTGCCTGCCTTTGACTACTTTTCCTCTTTACCGATACATGTGAAATGGTTTTAATACAATGTTTCAATAAAGTTTGATAGTTTTTAATGGATCTGTGAAGAGTTGTGTGTGGCCAACCTGGACCCCTTTTGGATTCTATCTAAGTTACCCTAGCCGCTTTAATCAACAGGTGATTGAGCACCGCGATCAAGGGAATGGATTGGGGCTCCCAGTATGCAGGTACCACATCAGTATTGGCTGTCCAGTCCAAAATACAATAAAGCCATACAAGGAGGATAAATACATAGATAGTTCAGTACATAAATATATAAATTATATAAATAGAAGTGCTAGAGCTTTGCCACAAGAGGTTAGGAGGTCCCTGACCCACAGAGCTTACAATCTAGTTAGGTGGGTAACACACAGATACAATGGAGTGGTTATAAGTGCTGGAATGAGACGTATGCAGTGCAAATAAAACAATCATAGACTGTGCTGATTACCAGATAGATAGGATGTAATTTTAGATTTAAACCTGATAATTGAGGTTTGTTGATGTAGAGAGAGGGGAAGAGAATTCCAGAGGATGGGAGCCACAAGAGAGAAATTTTTAAGGCAAGAGGATGCAGTCCAAGTGGGGGGTCTGTACAGGAGCTGGTTCTGCGATGAGCGGACAGTACGGGCTAGAATATATCGGAAGACTAGAGAGGAAATATAAGGAGGAGCAGCAGAGCGGAGGGATTTGAATGTTAGGAGAAGAATTTTGTATGTAATGCTCTGTTTAACGGGGATCCAGTGTGTTGTCCTGTACAGAGGAGATTTGGGATCTGGATTATTAGAGAGCGAAACAATACATGTAGCAGAGTTAATTATAGACTGATGGGGAGAGAGGTGGGAAACAGGGAGACCAGAAAATAGTAGGTTACAGTAGTCCAGGCACGATAGGATGAGAGCATGCATAAGCATAAAGTTGGTCGGGAGAGAAAGGAACCTGCGATGGAAGAAGCATCAGGAACCTGCGAAGGAAGAAGCATCAGGTTTTTGCAACACAGTTAATGTGGTTAGTAAAGGAGAGAGAGGAGTCAATAATTACCCCTCGGCAACTTGCCGATTGGATAGGGAAAATGGGGGTATTGTCAACAGAGATCGAGAAAGATGGGACAGGACCAGGTTTAGGTGGGAAAACGATCAGTTCAGTTTTAGAAAGATTTTATTTGAGGTAGCGTTGAGACATCCAGGAAGAGATCGCAAGGAGGCAGTCAGAGACACGTGATTGGATGTCAGGAGTTAGCGTAGTAGATTTGTGTATAGTCTGCATATAAATTATATTTGAAGCCAAAAGAGCTAATAACATCTCCCAAGGAAATAGTGTAGAGTGAGAACAATAAGGGTGCAAGAACAGACCCCTGCGGGACACCTACACCAAGAGGAACCGATGAAGAGGTGTTGCTAGGTCAAGGAGAGGTCAAGAAGGATAAGAATAGAAAAGTGACCGTTGTACACACATCATTTCGGCACACAGGCCTTTATTAAGTGTTACAGAATCATCACTAAAAATTCTTTTTATAGTCAATGTTTAATAGTGCCACCTAGTGCACCCCCTTCTCCTTTATATCTTTTCTCAATTTCTAGTGCTCTATCTAGTGGTATATTCCTGAAATTCCAACAGTCACAAAATACAGAGGACCCTCAATCATTTTGGCAGTTGACAGTAATCACTCAGTAGAGATAGGGGATTCGTCTTGTTCCTTTTCTTTCTTTTTATTCCCCTATTCCACCAAGGAAGTACAGAACTACATATAAAATAACATGCAAAAACCTTATAAAAACTACAGTGAATATATAAATATAATATGTGCTACATATTTTTATATCTAAAATACACAAATATATCTTAAAGTGCATTCTGTGTAATTTTATCTAAAGTGCCTTTTCTTTAAAATCACTTTCAGTATAAGATATGAAGACCATAGTTCTCTTTTGTTCACAAAAATCAGGATAAATCAACCTCTCATTTAACCCCTGTAGGTTTACTGTCTGCAATAACCAAATCCAATATGCTTCCCTTCCCCAATACTTTGTTCTCCATATCTCGCCATTGCTCAATCTGCTCCAATATTTGCCATCTCAGTTCACTAACATTGTATTTTTTCTCTTTAAAGTGTCAGGCCACACTGGATTTCAGGTCCTTATTTCTTATATTACCTTTGTGTTCATTTATACTTTGTCTTGCCGTTCTTTTTGTTTGGCCTACATATAGCAAACCACAGGGAAATTTTAGGACATAAATTTCTCTTTCTATTCTACAAAATCCGAGGTTGTGCAAATGTAACTAGCAGAGATATGATCACTTTATACAAATGTATTAATGGGCCATACAATGAACTCTCTGGTGCATTGTTCACTAATAGGTCATATCAGAGGACATGTGGACATCCTTTAAGATTTGACAAAAAATTTAATTTTCAGGTTAGGAAAGGTTTCTTTACAGTGAAAACGGGGAAACTGTGGAACTGTCTTCCAGCAGATGTGGTAATGGCAAGTTCATTGAATAGCTTTAAGGGTGGGTTAGATAAGTTTCTAAAACTAAAAAATATCCGGTAATACAAAACCTTTTTGTTGATCCCTGGGTTACATTCAGGTTGCCACTTCAGATGGTGGGGAATATGTCTCTGTTATTATTGAACCAGGGAACCTTTCTGATTGCCATTTCAAGTCAGGAAGGAATTTTTATTGCCTTCTGTTTTTTGGCGTTTTTTTTTGCCTTCCTCTAGATCAAGTGTTAGGTGGGGTTAATGTGTAGGGTATAAAGGTTGGACTAGATCGTTTTATTATTAGGGTAAAGCACCATAGTAAAGGAATTTTGTGACAAAATGACATTGTTGCTTGATAAATATGATCATAAGTTTTAGAGCAGATTTGGTTTTTGACAATTTTTAATATGTTAAATTTGGTATTTTTCCAAATTCAAAAATAATATGTTTGATGCATCTATAAATTTAAAACATCTTAACCCCCTATGATTAAAAAACATAAATATAGAGACATGTGGCACATTTTACAGATTCTGACAAATGTCTTTCATCACATGAATTCCAATGCATTTGGCCTTGGTTCTCCTGTACATAGTCTCCTACCCCTATCCTGTGTTACCTAGCAAGGCTGAGAATATTCTGTCTATTTGGACACTGAAGTATGCCAACTCCCATCTAAGTTCTACCTATAACAGTTATAATAAATTGTACCTACCACAGCCAGAAAACACTAAAATGTATTAAACCAGGTGAAATGTTCATGGATAGCGAAGAGTCGCCAACTCTCTGTACAATGAGGGGTTTGTACTGTAAAATGGATATTTGGAACTGGCCTATGGACGTTTCTAACAGCAGTAGGAAAAAAAATTGCAATAATATTTTTCTCTCCTCTCCAGTCTCTGCTCTTATTTATTTTGGTGCTGCCATCAGTAGTCTAAATGTTGCTGCTATACCAATAATTTTTAAGATTATTATTGTTATACAACAACATTTTCCTAAAAAAAAAATGACACAGTTCAAAGACCCATAATTATTTTGTAAATATTCTTGAATGTTTACCTTCTTCAGCCGTCAAATAAGAAAGCACAGGGTTAAGGGTAGAGCTGATATAAAGAAGAACTTTTATAGATTAAAAATGGCTTTTTTGGTTTTCATCTGTTACAGGCAGAAAACAATGCATCTGTTTTAACTATAAGATTAATTCAGTGTTATTTACACACACACAGAAACTCAGTATTCCTTTATATCTATAAAAGAACTTGTAAACCCAAAAACCTGTGTAATCAGAATTAAAGGTTACCCCTTTAATGTACATGGCTCTTTGCTTCTGAATATGAAAATGTGATCAATTTAATTATTTACAGTAAGACAAGATGGGACAGTTTACATGTAAAATAGTCTTAAGAAAAGTAAAATATAATAAACCGTTGAGAATCCTTCGAATTTTAAAAGGGGAACTGTGGTCTCCATAGAAGTAAGG
The DNA here is from genome assembly GCA_019447015.1 of Hymenochirus boettgeri. Taxonomy (NCBI): domain Eukaryota; kingdom Metazoa; phylum Chordata; class Amphibia; order Anura; family Pipidae; genus Hymenochirus; species Hymenochirus boettgeri. The sequence continues at coordinate 34,123,352 of CM033476.1, forward strand.
CTTAAATAAAAGTCTTCAATTTGAATCAAATTATAAAATCTAAAGGTAAAACCTGTGAAGTTATTGTGCTGAATAGGTTCACCAATGCAACTTCCTGAACACTTCCTGCTTTCAGCAGGTTTTAGCCATATAACCAGTAAATGTTTCTGTCACACTCGATCAACTGGCATTTTTTTTTTTACACTTTTTCAGGTCTTCATCTTGTCTCTCCCAGCATAAGGTCTTCAGGGAGCATGCTTAGACCCTGGGTACAGAAAAAGGCAGAGGATACACGTGATATATCTAATTTATTACAGACTGCAGTTAGCGATGTGATCCAGGGCTCATTTTAAAGGGGAGACTACAGGCTTTTATATAAAGGACATATCCATCACCCCACTAAAACAGGTACTTTCAGGACACCCCCCCCAAAAAAAATGCAAATCACTCCAATAGCAAATTTAGAAAATCACAGTACAAGACAATGTTAATAACACATGAAACACACTGCATTGTGATTGCATGTTTCCCGCATGTCCCCGTCCATTGAGTGTGGGTACTGCCTATTCTGTAGTTCAGCAAAGTTAATGCTGATAAATAATAATAAATAATATCTGCACATGTAACAATAGAAACACATGTAAAAAATGCTCTAACGATATGGATGACCTGTCTAGAATTTACAATGCCCTCATGCCCACACACAGCAGCCTTGAACAGAGCTCACTTTTAAAATGTAGACAGAAGTCAAATACATAAACCCCCTAGGGCTCTAATGGGCCCATCTTATGTATCCACAGTTTTCCAGCTACCCCCAAAGGTTAATTACATTGCTAGGAGGTGGAGAGTAACATTTCAATACACACAGGCCGCATTCTTAATGTGAATAGAAGATTCCAACTCCGAATGCAAACTAGGTAAATACAATACACATGCTGTGCTGCTTTTGTCTATATAAGAAGAGTATTAATATTTCTTTTGGTTATTCTGCTGTTTTAGCTAAAATATTTGCTATAAATTCCCCTATTCCTATTCAAACATCCCAAGGCTTATACAGAAATATAACAGCCAAGTGATTTTAGTTAAGCTGGAAAAAAAAAAGACAGATCCATCAAGTTCCTATTTATTGCAGCTATTCATTAGTTCAACATCTTACAGGCAAATCCTAAATGCAGGTTTGGAATAGTGGCTATGCTGTATTGTTTGCTATTGTGAAGGAGTAAATGTTTTAATTATTTCCTTAAAGGAGAGCTAAACTTATTTTTTTTTAAAATCCTAATATGAAAGCTTTTCTCCCCAGAACATCTATACATTGTAAAATTCTAGCCTAGTAGGTTGCATTTAGCAAATGTAAGTAATAGATACAGTAACTAAGAAGGCTTCCATGTTGTTGCCAGTACTCACTGCTAGAACTCACAGACCATGTAGTCTTGAAAGAGCCACACCACCTGACCCAAGTATTCACTGTCTCTATGCACAGGGTATTTTCTTTACAAATGTCTCTAAACCAATATAGAAGTCCCTCATAGGACTTTGAAAGCTGCTTAATACCTTGCAATTTATTTACCAGTCACTGTAAATTGCAAACCTTCCTGGGGAAATACAAAATAGTCAGCTGATTTTACTAAGTTTAAAAAAAAAAAAAATCTATTTCTAGCAAAAGATAAAACTTTTAAATGTATGCGTTTACCTTGCATGTGCTGTGGTGGCTCACCTGTTAAAGAACTTATTTTAGAAGCACAGAGCCAACAAGGTCGCAGGTTCAAAAATGTTTCTATTATCTAGTTTACATGTAGAAGTGTTCAACAAAGTATGTCTGTAGGAATAAGGGTAACAGCTCTGCTTTTAGCAAGGTAGGATACATGTGGCTGCAAGTTCAATTCCCCATATTACTTTGTTTTGTATAAAAGTATGTTATCATTGTTAGAAATCCATGTTCTGTGTCAGTGAGAGGGGGGATCTCTGTGCAATTATTTGATTGTCTTTCAGCTTCTAGGAAGCAAAGCTGCAACCTTGTTTCTATCTATTGAGCACTACAGAGAATATGTTTCTGTGTAAATAGGATGTTTGTAATAGGGGGTCATAAAATTATAAGTTCATTTAGTAAAGGTGTTTATCAAACTGAGGCAAACTTTTAGTGCATGTCCACCCTTAAAAACAAAAAACTGGTCACAAGTCGGTTACCTGCCCCCAATGCCATCTGATATATTCAGCATTATTAGATGTATTATCAACCAGATATTTAAAGATAATTATTGCCTCCATTCTGGCAGAGTAAGATGGCTCCTCCCTCCATTCAGTCAATGAAGGCTGTGACAACTGACATCAAAACCAATGAATGACTGCTGTTTCCCCTGCTGCCTCCACTGCACATGCTTGGGCTTATAAAAAGCTCATTGAGCAGAGTGAGGAGGCAGATACCCCTGCAGGAATGAAAGAGAACTTATCATTAAATATCTAATTACAAATGCATGTAGGGAAAGGATTTTGTTGTTGTTCTAGCAGAAAGATTATGGGGAAAAAACATCCCAGACAAATATTTTGGTGAACAAACTTTATTTAGAGCGGTTAGGCCGGGGTACACACAGGCAGCTTTTTTGGCCCAGTCGACCGATACTTCCGTGTATCGGTCAAATGGTCCGAAAGTCTGTGCTGTTTCTACTGCTGCCTTGGATCAGACGAATGAACGATCAGACGTGTTGGTAAATCACGGCCGATCGTGCGGTTCCCTATGGGACTGCATGACCGGTCTCCAAACTGTTGGCCGCGGGCACTATTGCCGCGACTGACAGTCATTTGTCCCGGCCAAGTGCTCGCTCGTAGCAAACGCTCAGCCGGGACAAAGTATCCCTTTGTGTGTACCCAGCCTTAGGGTTATTTTTCCAGGATATAAAAATTTGGGGAAGCTGAATGGTTTATGCATAAAGCCAAATTAACACACAAAAATCTAGGCATTTTAGCTGCCCGTGGTTGATGAAATGAACCACAATTCTCAAAAGAGAAATAAGAATGTAAAGAATAATATAATTCATGGACTGGCCCACAGGGTTTCAGGGTAATCCCCCGGTGGGCCCGCAGCCCACTCACCTAAAAAAAGAAAGAAAACTGCTAAGATTTAAATTTAGGAGATTAAGAAATGCATTTTAATAAGAAATGGGAGTCAGTATGAGATAGATATGATAAAAGAGTGAAATGTTAGGTGGGCCCTAAACTCATCTTGGTGGGCCCCTTGTCTCCAATTTCCTGGTGGGCCCCACCAGTCCAGTACAACATCATAATTTGATGGGGACATACATTAATTAAATATACTCCAGTTTTAACCTGACCCTGGTTTTGCCATAGAAAATTGGTTTATCAAGACTACTATCTAAATATTTGGACACAGAACTGACAAAGTTTCTACCATTGAAACCAGGATTCACAAACCCGACTAGAGATAAGTCCCGCGTTTGAAATGACCAAATTAACCTGATTTCTCTTTGGAACTGCCAGTAACTGGCGAAATTTTTAAAAAATTCCAAAAGTCAGAACTAATGGAAAATGAAAAAAAAAATGGAAATTTAAGATCAAAAAGTAAAAAACTGAGGTTGAAAAATCTGAAAATTCTGCTTCGATTGGATTCAAAATGAGATTTTTGTGAATTTCATTTAGTTCCCCAGATCTGCTGGAGGAACAAGACATATCTTCAGGGCTAGGAACCACTTGTGTGATTCGGAGAGCATGTTATGCTCCGATCTCGCTTTTGATTGGCATTGCAGATGCAATGCTATTGATCCCCTTGTGCCACAATCACCATTTTCACACTTCCTTCTTGGGCCAGTGTTTTAAATCATGCAGCCATCTTTTTTTTTTGTTGACTTCATAACTCAAAGTGCAAAGTGGCATTGTCCATATTCAGCAAGCATATTTAGTCTGAAGAGAGGCCCATGTTAATAATCTGAAAGGTTGACAATGACCTATTTCAGCCAATTTCCATCATGTACCTGTTGACATCTCACCCGGCAAAAAGATATCAAGCTGTTTCCATCTTGGTCACTGTGCACTGTTCTAACCAAGGTGCAGTAAGTGGTTCTCTCTGCAGCTTAATGAAAGTCACATTGTTTGTTTTATCTATCTTTAAGAGCAAAATATTTTTCTTCCTTGGTTATTATATTGCGGGATAAGAATAATTGAGAACTTTAGGGCAGGGCAGTTCCTTCAGAGGAAGCTTCAATAAACGTCTATCCACTTTGGCAACAGAATGATTCTATTCACATCCTTAATTCTGCCTGCATTGTAATCTCCCCTCCTTAACTGTCTAGCAGCTTCTGGGTTTAATTTAGATTTCATGTCGTCACTGGGATTTAAAACTGTTTTCTCTTTACTCTGCGATATGACTCCATCCTCCTTACAAGCCAGAAAGCAAAGACAACACAACAGCTTTTTTTGATTTCCCAAGAAACAAATCCACTGTATCGTCTGCATCACAGTCTAACCAAATGATGAATACCCTTCCCTGCAAGAAGATGTCATAAAGACATATGTTCAGCTCCATATCAACTTTTTTTTCTTGTTAGTTCACAGGGCATAAAAGATTTTGTACAACACGTCTTAAGAATTATTTTTGGCCCTCATAATAATTTCAGGGCACATAATCCACAATCATATTTATTACTACTGATATTTTTGGGCAACATAATACAATGTTCCATTCTTATACATTTCTCTAAAAAATGAAAGTACATTATGGCCAAGGTATTACCATTGCATCCAAGTCCAACCATATCCTTGGTCTATGTCCCCTTGTGCAGCCCGGCAAATTGAGAATATTCTAGTTCAATAGAGACATTCGCTGGATATGAAGATGTACTGTAAATGCCAATGAAGCAAAAAGAGTAGATAAATGGAATAATAGCAAATAGATCTTAGGATTAGAGATGTCCGAACTTCGCAAAATCCGGTCCGCTCGAGGATCCGCGAATTTTTGAAAAAATTAGAAAATTCGAAAAATCTGCGAGCAGACCCATTAAAACACATTAAAATTAAAAAATCCTCGAAAATACGAGAAATCCTCGTAATTTAGAAATTTTTCGAAAATATGTATTTTCCCGCATTTTCAAAAAATACGTGAAATCCTCATAAATTTGAAATTTTTTGAAAATACGGGTTTTCTTGCATTTTCGACAATACGAGAAATCCTCGTAATTTCGAAAATTTCCAAAAACGCGGTTTGGAAAAGTCGAAAGGGGGAAAACCGGAAAATCCGCGATATCCGCCGTTCGCGAACAAGGTAAATCCGCCGCGGATTCGGGTTCGGATCCGCGAACTGGGCCATCACTACTTATTAGTGAAAAACAGAATATAACTTCATGTTAATATTTTCTAGGTTCTGTTCCTTTGCCCAATTCTTTATTTGTACTATTCTTTCTCTTTGTGTGGATTAGATCCCATTAAAAGGGCATGTCCACCCCTCTGACAAACCTTCAACCCCACAACCAGGACTCAGTGGTAATCGTGAAACATTGATGTATAACTATTTTATCTCTGTAAAACTGCTATCATATATAGTGCTGGTGTTCAATAAAATGCTTTTAAAAATGGTCTTAGTTTATTTTCTAGTAAAGTGCTATTTCACATGTACAATATAAGAGTGCTAATATAGTAAATAAAGAAAAAGAAAGAGATCTGTAACACAATACTTATAAAGTGAAAAATATATACAATCCCTTTGTTTGGTTAAACAATTCATATTTGGGGAATGACATTGTGCAAAATCAATTTCAAAACATTTAAAATGCATAATTTACAAATGGCAACATCCTATTTAAGAGCAGCATAAGTACCTTAAAGGGTATCTCCACTTGTATTTTCAAGATTTGGGAATCCAGTTCTATTGAAGAACGGGAGGTAAAGGAGCTGTGCCTTACCTTCCGTTCGTCAATAGAACAAACAGGAGCCAGGAGACAAGGTAAGAAACTTACCCGCTCACTCGCTCCCCCGGCACTTAGTCTGATAGGTCCCGAAGGATCTTGTCTTCTATGCGCATAGATCGCGCATACGCATAGAAGACAAGGTCCGTCGGGACCTGTCAGACTACACGCCGGGGGAGCGAGCGAGCGGGTAAGTTTCTTACCTTCTCTCCTGGCTCCTGTTTGTTCTATTGAAGAATGGAAGGTAAGGCACAGCTCCTTTACCTCCCGTTCTTCAATAGAACTGGATTCTCAAATCTTGAAAATACGAGTGGAGATACCCTTTAAATAGCAAAGTGACTATAAGTGCCCAGACATAGCATTCCCTCTGGTATTTCTAATCACACCTAGCATGGTATAAAAGGATATACATCTGTCCCTCAATGTAACTCAGCACAGACAATGTAAGAGTAACCCATGGAAGAAGATTGACAATGCATGGATGGCTCTATAAAGGGATGATGCTCAGGATCAGAAATGGCAGGCTTCCTTATGAGTTTCGCCCGTTACCCAGGCTCTCTCAAAGGTATGGTATACCAGGTCCGCCATGCTATCTTTATAGGCCTTTGCTAAGCATCATGGGACACGCGTATTGTGCGTACCACGTGACGCTAATATGCTGATATGTGTATAAAGTGCAAATGCAGCTATATACCAAAGATATCAAAACCTCATAAAAATTAAAGAGTAAAAGCCTACCTCTAAAGATATATATCAAAAAACAGAAATAGCTAGAGGAAAAAACTGGCTGATTTAAAACATATATTTATTAAGTCTATTAAAAATATCAAAAAGTGGTAACTTCACAGAGTAGAAGTCATGCAATAAGTGTGCAAAATCTTGTACATAGCAAATACGGTATCACAAATTTATATACAAATACATATATACACCCCACCTAGGCATACAAGTGCATATACTTCCCATCAAACCCTATCATACTTATCAGTCAATAGTCAAGTCATCCGTGCACGGACAGTCAGAATGTAAGCAGAATTTCAGGGGTAGAAGCCATAAGAACAATGTCCCGACTTCCAAACTCTAAGATAGGAAAGATCCTAGGTGGGGGAGCACCCCAAACGCATTTCGCTCCAACAACAGGGGCTTTTTCAATGGCGCTACCTTCGGCGTGTATCCGTGTATGAATAATATCTTATTTCATAAGAGACAACAATAAATAAATAATTGAAAATAGATTTTTTTTTTAGAAAATCTAAATAAAACTTTGAAGATTAGAAAAATGCTATTGAATAATCAAAATTTGCATCGAAAACGTTAAAAATTCTTAGTTAAAATTGGGTTTGAACCGTTTCATGGAGCCACTATCAGAACAAAACTCACCAGTTTCATTCGTCTCCTTTCTTTGGTTTTATTTTTATTTATTTTTCAATAAAACCACCATTTTAAACTTTGCACCAGGAAATAATTGTTGTGGTTTGTGAGTTAAGTTGTGTAAAAATGAAGCAACTTTTTCATATGAAGAGATAGGGCTACATGAAATAATAGATGTTGATCCAAAGATTGGCAGCTTTACCAGCTGCCCCTAGACAGCCTGATATTCTTTATCCAACTAGGTAACAAGACAGAATGGGCCTCTACTGAATAGGGTGCAAAAATTTAAATTAGCAATTTTAAAAAGACATGTTTGTCTAAAAATCACGCTACAAGTGTTGCTCCACAGAAATGGACACGTGTTTGAACACACGCTCTCTCTGGACAAGTGGAATGTTATGGTTACTTTACTTAGCTGTAAGATGTTCACTTCTTAAGGATCTCTTCAGAAGGTAAAAGCTGATGCTGGATTGGTGCAGAAATGTTGCAGTCAGACTCTGTCTCTGTTGATAGGTAGGCTAATGATTTCACTAATTGGACAGCCAATTTCAACCATGATGCAAATGCAGATCACCTTTCACTTTAACTACTCAAGCAGATGAGGTTTGACTTAAATGTAAAACTTCACATCAACACAAGAAACACTGTACAAATTCAAGCACACGTACCAGTGCCTCATTTTCATAGGTGTCTTCCTCAATTTACTTAGCAAACCTTCAACTTCAAAAACACATGCTAATTCAAGCACACATCTAGGTCGATCAATCCTCATTGACCATAATAACGTTAACTTGAAACATTTTCCATGATGACTTCATTAAATTCATTAAAGAGCAAGTCCAGCCTAAAAATAACTTTCCCTTAAAATGCTTATTACCCCCCCTAAAAATCCCTTTCAAAGGGTTCATATATTTCAAAGATCTCCCAGAACTTACTTACCTGACCCAGTCCCTCGTTGTCTAGGTGCCGCCCCCTGCACCTGTTTCGAGCTTGTTGCAAAAAAAACGGGAGATGGGGACTTTTGTGCTGACGCAGGGGACTTTTGTGCTGACAGCCGCTTCACCTCCTAGTCGCGGCTGTCAGACAATTGGATGTGACGTCACATTGCACCTTAACTGACGCAACCAGGAAGTGGAGCGGCTGTCAGCAACATCCACGGAGTAGAAGCGTCGAGGGACTGGGTCAGGTAAGTAAGTTCAGGGGGATCTTTGAAATATATGAACCTTTCGAAAGTGAGGGTAATAAGCATTTTAAAGGAAAGTTATTTTTAGGCTGGACATTCGCTTTAAGGGCTAGGCCGCACCAATCCATTTTAAAGCACAATCAGATCGTCAATAACGTGTTAAAAATCGCCACATTCGGTGCCCCGTTGCGCTGTGATTCGAATATTACAGTGATCGCAGCGCATGTGGGCATCAACGCACACGAATCACGTGCGCGCTCACAATCAATCGCGTTCAGTGTGGCCTTGGCATGAATGTCTACAGACACATATTGGGCTAAACAATAAAGCAATCACTTGTTCATCTGACAAATTCGTTCTGTGGAAAGGTTCTCCAGTTCTTCTGAAATGTCTTTTATTTTATATATTGTTCGGAAAAGTACGTTACGGACATTTACTGGTTAAAGCAATAATAATTTTGCAAAACCAAAACTTAATCAGCACAACTTCCTTACTAGCTAATATAACCCTTTAATTCAAGAAATAAATGATGGAGACCAAATCTCTCAGGGCACAATTTACATCATAGATTTTCCTACACCATTAATAATCCTACCCCAGAGTCTGTGCACAGAATTATCCTCTTGCACAGTAACTGGGAAGGATGGGAAAAGAACATTTGTATCATGTTGTAAACATGATCAGATAACACGTCTCTTCCGCTCAGTTGGCTTCTGTTTTACATACCATCCTCTATATATATGTATAATGGCATCCTGTTAAAAAAAAATGAAATAATAAAGTGTATTTAGCATTTTATTTTACATGTAACATAAGTGCATAAAATGCAAATGACATTTTACTCAATGATATGATCTTAAAGTACAATTAATGTCCTGTTCCAACCCTTCCCTCCTTCCAAATGAAGCTATCCAGGATGAGGCTTTAAAAAGGTCCAAGTCATAACTAGGTTCCAACCTGTTTAGGTATTGATCTCAGTTGTGTTACTAAATATGCTTCCCTCAGTGCAATTTGAGAGCTGTTGAGATCACAAACATGGTTGCCACATAAATTAAACCTTTCCATATACTGTAGATTGTGGCTTGTTCTTATTAGAGATGAAGGACACTGGTGAGTTTCATTCCAATAGAGGTTCTGCAGAACATATCGAAGATCTGAAAATCTGGAATTTTCAATGTTTTGATTTTTAAAATTTTTTCCGCGGATTTTCAAAACTGGCAGTTCTGAATCAAAACCAGGTTCCTTTCATGTGATTCATCTTAGTTGTTATTGTGTGAAATAATAAAGAAGTGTTTTGACCTGACACAAATTTGTAGTATAAATCAACTATTAATTATGTGGGAAAAGGGCAAGCAAAGTAAAATGACATTGTTTACTCTGCAATACGGAATCTAAACAAACATTAGTCCTCGGAAAAATGTTCTCTTCCCCGACCTGAGTTCAAGAAATGCAATGATTCTCAATAAGGACATTCTGCTTAGTTGGCAGGTTTGAAATTCAAGTGGTTTAACAAGCTTAGAATGAAATATCTATATATATTGTGAATCCATAGAAAATAAAAATAATCTGTGATAAAATATGCATCCCTGTGGAAGATGGTTGGGTTCTTGCTCTTTCTGACTCACAAGGCACAATCAGAGCATACACAACATTATGTACATAATGGGAAACCGGAATGCAGTATTTATGGTGTGACAATCTCTGACTTTGCCAAGTCTCACAGTGACTTATACAGTGTAAGAAATAGGTCTGACCTTCTTGAATTACAGTCCTGTTAAGTGGGCACTGCATCAGGGATGCTATTGGCACTGGCCTTCTTTTTGGGCTTGTTAGATTTTTTTTATAATGTTAAGATAGTTAAATTGAGTTATGCTATTATTGCAAAACCAAGACAATGGTCTGGCAAACCTGTTCCTTACTGAGAGTTCAAACTGGTTTACATGTTTACCTAATAGATTTTTGCATGACTAGACACAATATTTTGAAATGTTAACTTGTATTATTCCAGGAGAGATTTAATGTTCCACCCAATAAGTTTGGGCTAATTACCATTTAACCTCTTCATTGGGTTACACTTTGTGGTAAACAGAGGGAACTGTTTAAACGGCTGTTGATACGAAATGCTGAATGAGTGGCTCAATTAAGAAAATAGAATTCTGCATTTCAGTGAGTTAGTGTCTCACATTAGTACTCATATTAGTACAGCCAAGGGGTCCATAACCTATAGCCAACAGTAATGTTTATTACTATAATGAACTTGGCATTGTGGGAACACCTAATAAAGCAGGTAGTGTATCTCAACAATTCTAAAATATAGCATATCGCTATAATAGTGCAAATGTCTTAACCCAAAAAGTTTACTGTAGGTTTTATTGTGAACTCCTTTTTAAATAAAGAATTATCTACAAGGAAAATAACCTCAGCTGTAAACTATGTAACATATTGAAGCATAACAAATATACAGACAAAAATACACATTGTACTGTATTCCTTTCCTACACAAGGAAACTTGGTGCCTTGTTTTAGTAGTTTATTTTATTTTATTTAATCACAAAAACTAACATTTGTCAAGCAACATCAAACTGAAAAGGAATAGCTTAGAAGAGACTATTACATATAATAGCGCTTTTTGGGAAGGTTCTTATTCACCCAGGTCATGGAAGATCTTAAAGATGTTTTACTAGTTGTGTAACTTTCTCATTTCAGAATAACCTATAAGGGGAAAGGGGATTGTCAATATACATGAAGCTCCTGTTGGTCCAGGGATTCCACCTCCTTGACTGAATTCTTTGAATCAACTCTTAATGGACAACAACCTCCCATATTTTTTTTACATAAAACAAACCTACTGGGTAGAGATAACAGAGTAGTACACCAGGTAGGAAGCAGACAGAACTGTAAAGACAGCAGACAATGGTTATAGTCCAGGTAAAGATCACTAGTGATGAGTTCCGCTTTTAAACCAAAACTTTGTTTGCAGCATAAAAAGCAAAAAGCAAAAATTCAGTAGCGAAAATGGTCTGGATGATTCATAGAGTAGTTAATCTGTGGCAAAATTTGACGACAAAAAGTCAAAAAATCCTCTTCAATTGGGTTTGAAGTAGAATTCCAAGTTCACTTAAGATCTCCAGTCTGAATCATAATAAAACTACTGCCATTCTCTTTTTTTACCTCACAGTCTTGTAACTAACAGAGGACTATTTCCATTCACACAGGTTCAGGCTTTTGTTGCAGATAATTCCGTATCTACAATGGTAACTTTCATTGCTTTTAAAATTGCATTTAAAGTTAGTCAAGGTAGTGCAGTTATGAATCCAACTCTTTAATAATCTTCTACATTGTCATTGAAACAACTTTACATTATCTGAAACTACAATTTGAGAGAAGTAAAATGGTGGTTCTCACATATTTATCTGTGCTTGCTTTGTTATTTAATTATTAATGTTTAGTGAGTGCTCCTAATTCCCCCCTCCCTCCCTTACTCACTGCCTCCTTGTAGTGTCTGCGACACTTATAAGTTCTGCACAGCCTCACCGTTGACACTGCTCTACTTACACATCTCCCCTTCCCTCCCCCCTTTTTCTTTTCCCTGCTGATTCTCTTAAATGTTGCAGAAAATGTGCTAGCAGGCAGGCAGGCAAAGAAGTCAGGCATGGGTCACATATTATAATTTCTGCTTCTGGAGTGACAGGTCTTTCCTTGTAAATTCTGTGTTTTCAAATGATGATTTATCAGAATCTACAGCTCAGATTTTAAATATGAAAAAAGTTTTGGTGCAGTGGGATTTTGCTGTATCTAAATATACACTTTTTGAAAATTCGAGTTAAGATACCCTTTAAGAACCTCTGAGTTTTGTCTTCCATTCCTGGCCAGAGTTTCAATATGTTAAAGGGTGTCAAATCTCTTTAAGGATTACTGTAACCTAAAATACACCAACACTGACATGTGTGATGACAATGTAGGTAAGAAGGGCATGTGTGCTTCAGCAGCTTTCTGGTCTGACTGCTTGTTCTCTATTGTCAACCCAAAGAACAAACTTAAGGTTCATACACACGTGCGATCGCAGGCGCCCCAACCCGGGAAGGCAACGATGTGTCTGAACATTCATTTCGTCCAATAATCAGCCAGTGTATGCGCACATTATCAGCCAAAAAAGGGCATATACATGGGCGAAAACGAAGGTTTGGAAACATCGTGCGTCGCGGGTCGGGACTCGCAATCGCACGTGTGTACAAGGCTTTACACCCAGCTAGCCTTAAATAGGTTAACACATGTTTGAGGATGGTGTGAGTTTAGGGAGATCTAAAAGGTTAAACCCTTTCTTCCCCAGTTAGGTGTCCAAACTCAGGCAACCTAAACTACATTTGTTTAACATTTGGATGAACATCCTAAAGTTAAATATCACCTGAAGCTTCATTCCAATCTGGGTGCTACCTCTTTACTTTGTGGGTAAGCAAACCAATGAAAACTTTGCAGGAAGTGCTTATTTTCATAGGTTGGACAACTAACTAAGCAAGGGATTGGAACACTTTTTGTTGCATGGAGAGAGAAAGTTTTCCTTTTTTACTCCTTTAAAGGACAACTACACTGAATAAATTAACTTTTTAAAAATGAAAACTGCCTGTGGCAGGAAGATAGGACTGATTATTCCTACCTCCTAATTTTTTTTTTTCGTTGAGGAGCTACAGCAGATACAGTTTTCATCTGCCAGGTTAGTTCCCTGGGTCTTTATGTATTAAAGATAGCGCTGAAGCACTCTGGAAGCCTGGCAGAAGCGGTTTTCTTTGTTCTGCTGCCCCTTATAGAAATGAAATTGGGAGATAGATAGTACCAATCCGACTTCCCAGCCCTAGGTACTTTCTTTATGTGCACTATAGTTCTCCTTTAAAACACCTGTGTAGCTTTGATCTATTGAAATATTAATTAAATTAGTCTGTGTGCAATCTTATGAACCATTGTATAATCTATTCTGGTAAATACAGTGCGCTCTATTCATAGCCTTACTGAAGTGCATCCCTACACATTATAAGTGTTTCTACGATGCAGATTTTCAGGCTAATTTGAGTATGGATTCTGTGCAATTCCCAATACAATTCACTCTCAACAATTAAAGTTCTTGCCATTTTCTGCCTGTCGAGGGCAGTAGTATTCCACTCTAAAGTCTCCTAGTGTTTATTACTCACACAGCATATAAATCTTCCCCAACCAAAAACAAAAAAAAAAATCCTGCCCTTGCCAGTCTGACTCAGGAAGAGGGGAATTATTACACTTAATTAAAGTGTATTGACACCATATGTGCTCTAGCCTGACTGTGGTATTATTAATGATCGAAAAACTGCAGGCTTATAGTCTTTATTTCTGGCCAGAAAAAATGCTTCCCCCCCCCCCGAAAAAATATTAATGTAGCAATTACACATGGAAAAATAGTAGTTTTATTAACACTAAATGAGATTGCTTTCATTTGACAGCTGTGACATGGAAGAAAAAATGGCTGCGAAGAAAAAATGGCTGCCTGGTTATCATTATTCTTTGAGATTTGGTTTTTCAATAGGGAAAAAAAAACATCTCAGGAATGTCATGTTTTGTAAATATGCAATGATCCATGTCTTATCTACTATGAGCACCTTTCGTTTGTGCTGCAGGTATTTCAGTAAATGTGCAATCTGTCATAATTCTAGATGTACAGACAATCAAGTGTCAAAACAATCCAAGTGTCAAAGGATCGAATGTACCAACGTTAGACAATATGTCTGTGGACGCCTTTAGTGACTTTAGTTTACATGGTCACAAAACATACAATAACTATAGTCTTATTTTAAGCTAGACCATTGTGTGGTATGTAATCATTGCAAAAATACACCTTACTACATCGCTATATTTTTTATATTTTCCTTATTTTTATCTTAAAAGGAAAACTAAACGCAAATTTTTACACTCCCGAATCTGAACATATACCCTCTAAAACACCAATAAACTGAAAAATCCCACTATAATAAGCATTAAAGGGCATCTATACTGAAAAATAGGTTATTTTATATTGACCATAACTGGAAAATTTTATTTTTACCAACCACCACTGGTTCAACTCATTTTGTTGTTAATCTGCCCCCTATTTCTTTAGATATACAATCTAAAACTTCTTATATTTCAGCTGTCAATCAAGGTCCTTGCTATTCTTCTGTGAGTAGTTTTACTGTAGCTGGAATGGTGACAGTTTGACAGTTGGAATGCCGTATGATGTGTGTAGGCTTTACAGTTGGTTTGTGGGGGGAAAGTCATGTCGGATGGAAGTGGGAGTGGTTAAAAGAGGGAGGGATACTGCTCCTAAACAAAACGTGTGCTGGATTGAAGGCATGCAGCAACACATGCAAATCAGAGTAAGTGCTACTTACATGTATTCAATTAAACCTAGATTCAATTTAATAGTATTCAATTAAAGGGTATGTCCACCCCTAAAATAGGTTTTTATATATTCTGCTCCCCCATGTCCCCCAGCCCCAACCGCATGTTTCTTCTTTTCAAAAAGCTCCCCAAACTCTTACTTACCTCCCCTCGATCCTCCGCCGCACTGCCGGCCCTCTGCTTGCGAGAATGCAAGCAGAGGGGCGGGACCGGCAGTCGCGTCTGTGATTGGCTGAGCGGCAGCCAATCACGGACGCGGCTGCCGGTCATTCAGTGCGCAGCGGAGGAAAGTGGAGGGTAAGTAAGAGTTGGGGAGCTTTTTGAAAAAAAAAACATGCGGTTGGGGCTGGGGGACAGGGGGAGCAGCATATTAAGGGGGTTTAACGCTAGGGGAGGGATAGTTAGAACGGGAGGGAGAGGGAGGAGAAGGGAGGGAGAGGGAGGGAGAGGGAGGGAGAGGAGGGGGAGGGAGGGGGGGAGAAGGGCTGCAGTGCGCATGGCAAATATCTACCGGAGGTAGATAGCAGGCGAGCCTGCTATCCTCCTGGTGGTTTAGTTTTGAGACTTTGGGGGGGGGTTTACAGGAGAACCCTATGGAGCTGGGATGTGAGGTAAGGATTAAACTACACTACATGGTGGGGCCAGTAGTTGGGGGGATTATAGTTTTGGGGGTGGACATGCCCTTTAAATCTAGATTAAGGTGAGGCAAAGTCATTTTTTCAGTATAGTGTCCCTTTAAAGTAAATGTAAACCCCTGAGGAACTGGATGAAATAACTGTGTGTATGGGCAGTTACTGGCCACACCCCTGACCTCTGGAACCTGCTCCCTTGCCTAATCTGTCCTGTAAAAAGATTGGCTAGAGGCTACGAGTGGGTGTGACCAACTGTAACAAGTTCCTGCAGTATCTTAGGACTGAGCATGTGTAAATAATACACAATCGTCAGTGACCACACTGTGTGATACTGGAACGTTGGGAGATAAAACACAAACCCCATGTTAGAAAGGCAAATTTCCCAACAACCATATCAAAATGATAGGTGAGACATAGATTACTGCTTTTATATTAAGGTGGTATTTTTTATGAAACAGTGTTGTTCTAAGGCTTTAGTTGCCCTTAAAATTTACATGTAAGTAGCCTGTACTCTTAGGTGTGCATGTGTGTTGCTGAATACCTTTATTCCAGTCCCTGATTTGCTGGACCAGAGCAAAGAAGCATTGAGGGTACCTAAAACTATGTTTCCAAAACAACAATCTGTACTCCAGGGTTGAGGACCTAATATTTTAGTTCTTCCTACAACTCAAATGTTTTTCTTACTGTATTACACAAGAAAAACACAAACAGATGATTGTTGGCTATGATGCAAACAAACAGGGAAAAATTTGCGCTTCATATTGAGAAAGCAGAAATTCAGCTTCTCATACTGGTGGTGAATGATATAATGGCACATATTGGGGTGCTTGGAGCAAATATATGTCACAGCCATTTTTTGTACAGATGAAAGTAGAGAGGCTATGTGGGTTTCAAATCGAATCTGAGGGTTTTGAAGTCCTAACGAAACTTTCGGAACTCCTAAAATTCACAGAACCCAGATTTTCCGTATTTTCGAAAGTAGACGATTATCGAAAACGAAAATAGATAACCCTCGAAAGTGATGATCGATTTCGGTAACCCTCGAAAGTAATGATCGATTTCGGTAACCCTCGAAAGTAATGATCGATTTCGGTAACCCTCGAAAGTAATGATCGATTTCGGTAACCCTCGAAAGTAATGATCGATTTCGGTAACCCTCGAAAGTAATGATCGATTTTCGATAACCCTCGAAAGTAATGATCGATTTCGGTAACCCTCGAAAGTAATGATCGATTTCGGTAACCCTCGAATGTAATGATCGATTTCGGTAACCCTCGAAAGTAATGATCGATTTCGGTAACCCTCGAAAGTAATGATCGATTTCGGTAACCCTCGAAAGTAATGATCGATTTCGGTAACCCTCGAAAGTAATGATCGATTTTCGGTAACCCTCGAAAGTAATGATCGATTTCGGTAACCCTCGAAAGTAATGATCGATTTTCGGTAACCCTCGAAAGTAATGATCGATTTCGGTAACCCTCGAAAGTAATGATCGATTTTCGGTAACCCTCGAAAAAGAATGCGGAAGCTCAAAAACGAGCCCGATCGTAAGGAAAGATATTTTTAAATACGTTTTGGTTCTATTTACGGTTTCCCAGACCATTCCCCAGGTCTCTGTGTCATTAACAGTAACCTACTATTACTATTTGTAACTCAAAATGGACAGAAACTTCTATGGGTTTGGATTTCAAAATTTTAGAAAATTTCCAAAATTTGAAAACGGAACGAAACTCAACAGTTTTGAAAATCACTAGATGAGAGTTATCTCTACTTAATTGTTATTAAACTGAGACTTTACCCATGTTGTAACTGATTGCTCACTGGATCGTCCCCCAGTCATTGTCACTGACGCTTCTCCCATCACTGGCATAGGCTAGCATTTGTTAAAGAAGGGGCAGTGACGGAGAGCTATAACTAGTGTTCCTTTATTTCTGGCTTTGCTATTCCTTCCACCAATGTTGCACTGGGGAAAAAACAGATAGATATAATAGATAGATAGTGTAGAAAATCCACACACAATACAGTATCTAAATACTTTTAAAATTTTTTTGTCATCTGTTTATCGAAACTGCAATGTTTAGGGGACATACGTCACCTTCCTCAAGCAGAAACACAGATTAATGACCTGTATTCTGTGTATGTATATTATATATATATATATATATATATATATATATACTATATATATAGATATATATATATTATATTATATATATATATATTAGTCTGTTGTCTGTCTACAGACATGGCACGTGGGTCCTAATAAATAAATGTTTTGTTCTGTTAGTGAGAAGGTGGCATGGCAGCAGTAGAGATTAGTAATGCTACATGTGTTCTTGCTAAGAAAGAACATAGACGGATTGTACTAACTGTGTGTGACAAGGTTAGACATTATCAGGCAGCACCAAGACCAGCTCATGATGTCATCGCCTCCCTCTGGGGAAAGTGAGGTCATTAATTGAGCTGCTCAGTGAGATAAGAGGAAAGAAAAACAAACAAAGTAGCTGCAAAATGGAGGCGACTTTGGATTGATATTTTTAACAACGTGGAGTGGCTTGTGTCTCTTTAAAAGTTTTTCTCTCTCCTTATGGGTCCTGGGGAACACAACTACAATCAGTAAAAACTGTATTTTGTTATTGAGCTCATATTCACATTGACATCCCCTTACAGATTATCACTCTTTTTACTAAACATCTATAGTAGGGAATTAGTCATTTACAATAAAGGGTAGAATGAATGGCACAGAATTAGCTCCATTTGTAGGCATTGTGAGGTTAGTGAATTATTATTTTTTCTTTTTAAGCAAACTAGAATAAGGGTAAGTCCTTTACATGGAGTTTTTACATTTATTTTACTTCTTAAATTCACTTTCCTTCAATAGATATCATAATCACATTGTATCCCACCACATTCTTAGCAGGTAAGCTGTTACCAGGATGGATGGTGGACTCCAGAAGAAGGACATCTCCTCGATATGAATAAATTTACTTTTGGCAAGATTTATGCTACAATAATGGATTGCTGCCTTATTATATTCAAATGTTATTATTAATTATGTATTAAAGTATCTACTACCGTACTACACTCGAGTATAAGCTGATTCCGAGTATAAGCCGAGGTACTTATGTTTACTTATAAAACAAGTAAAACTGATTGACTCGAATATAAGCAATACACAGCCCCATATAAAGTCCAATACACAGCCCCATATAAAGTCTAATACACAGCCCCATAGAAAGTCCAATACACAGCCCCATAGAAAGTCCAATACACAACCCCATAGAAAGCTCCATACACAGCCCCATAGAAAGTCCAATACAACAGCCCCATAGAAAGTCCAATACACACCACGCCCATAGAAGTCCAGTAACAGAAAACAACCAATACAAAAAACAACAGCCCCCATAAAAGCCCATAACAAAAAACAGACACAGCCCCCATAGCCAATACACAGGGATACAACAGCCCCCAAATAAAACACAAAGCCACGCCTAGAAGAAGTCAGGGGAACCGCCCCAACACAAATTCCAAAAAAACCCCAGAAAATTCTACTCCACCAAATAAGTCTAATAATAATACATATAAACATATACAGTAAACAACAAAAATACAACAACACCAAAAACAAGACAGCCCCGCCCTATAAATCCCAAACACGAAAGCCCCCATATAAGTCCAATACCAAAATCGCCTCAAATAAATTCCAATAACACCAAAAAAAAACAGCCCCACAGAAAGAAATCCAATAAAAACACAAAAAATCCCTATCCCCATATAGAAAGTCAAATAACCATCCCAAAAAAAAGATGTCCCATATAACACATCCCCATAGAAATCCCCCATACACAAGCGCCCATAGAAGTCCATATACAAAACAACCACACCGGTCCACCTAACCCCACTACAAACAACTAACACACCCCACTACACAGTCCCATTAAACACAGTCCATAACAGTAGTCCCATAAAAAAGTTTTTTAAAGTCCATCGAACAAACATTCCCACCTCCCTTCCCCCGAAAAAAGTCCCCCATAAAAAGTAGAAAGTCCCACCATACACAGTCCCATATAAAGCCAACGCACAGACCCACGATAGAAAGATTCCAAATACACAGAACCACTAGAAAGGCCAATACACAGAGGATACCCATAGAAAAGTCCTTATACACACACTCCCTATAAGAGAGAGTCAAATAACAAAAACACAAACACAAGCAAACAAAAACAACAACCAAAAAAAAAAAAAGCCAGATACCAACAGAGTAAAAAAGACCAGAGCCACAAAGGGGAGACCACCGAACACCACAAACGTGCAGAAGACACAACAGAGAAATAACGACACAGACAACACCGAAACAGAAACAACATGACACATACAACACAAGAATATACGAACCACAGGTAATTGCAACCAAAATAATGTTCTAATCATTCCACAAACACATAAACCAACACAAACCTCAAACATACCCAATTTATGTAAACAATAACAATAAAACCGAACGAATTACAACACATACATTTACACAGCATCATTACAATCAGACAAACGAACATACGATAACAGAACATGACAATATAATGGAAATGATAACAGAGCAACCACAGCATACAATACATAAATACATAACACTACATAACCCAAATCAAATATAATTAATTAATGACATACAAGGACAATATAATAAAAAAAATCAAAAATGACAATACATAAACACGTCATATAAAGGTAGACCAAATTTCATTACAAATTAATTCAATCAGATACCATACATAACACAGTATATTATATTTTTTACAAAATATGTTTCAAATAAAATAGTTTCATACAATTTGCATATTTTTGTATGTTCCAGATCTTATATCATTAGTCATACACATAAACCCAAATATACAAATAAAAACAGTACAGTTATCAAAGCACATAAACATTACTCACATAGAAAATAATAATATATTGTATTTGACGCTCCCATTATCCCTAATAAAAATATATTATACACAATACAAATCAATGAAAAATCCAGATATATTGAACCGACCGTTTCAAAAGGACATTTACACTAGGCCAGCATTTACCAGGACAAGGCTCTTCCCCATAAATCCACATTATAATATCCCCCTTGCCGAAACACCTTACTCGTTCCTTGCCCACAGTACAATAAATCACGTTGCGGACATCAATTCTATCTACCATTTGGTTTTACAAATCCATCATATGACAGACATACATCAACAAACGCACAAATCAAATACATTACAACAGAACACACACAGTATAATAAGACACATAAACAACATATATATCTGCTCAAGGGAAAGACATATAACATACAACATTGTTAAATATGACAATAACACATAAACATATAAACAAAGCACAACACTCAGAACATATAAACAAGTGAGAAATATGAGAATACGAAGTAAAGAGGATGGTGATACGCAGTCGGCCAACAGGAAAAAACAAAAGAAACAGACAAGTACATAAAAAATACAGAACACAATATCCATAATGTTCAAAGGGACACAATTATCATACCTAGTAACTACAAGTCAGAAATTACATCACAGTATCAGGTTAAGGTGAATCCCATCCCCCATAATAAAGTCCCGATACCCAGCGCCCATAGAAGCTAATGCACAGCCCCCTAGAAATTCCAATACACGCCCCATATACAGTCCAATCACAGCCCTCATAGAAGTCCAAGTACAGCCAGCCATAGAAAGTCAATTACCACACTCATAAAGTCCATCACAGTCCCCGTAGAAGGGATCATACCAGCCCCAGAGAAAGTTCCCCATACACATGTACCATAGAAAGTCAGCCATACACAGTCCCATAGAAAGCCCCATACACGCTCCCAGGGTAAGAACCAATAACCGCCCATAGAAGTCCAACATGCCCCAAGAATACCAATCACCGCACCAGAAGTCCAATACCACAGTCCCCATAGAAAAGTCCAATACCCATGCCCCATAGAAAGTCAATACACTGCCCCATAGAAAGCAATACAATCCCATGACTCCAACACGTCCCATTAGGAAAGTCCATACACAGTCCCCATATAAATCCACAATACACAGCCCCATAGAAAATACACATACAACCTGCCCCATGACGGAGATCAAAATAGAAAGTCAATACACATCCCCATGATCTAAAGTCCCCATAGAAAGTCCAATACAGCAGTCCCATAGAAAGTCCAATACCAACACCCCATATAAAGTCCAATACACAATCCCATAGAAAGTCCAAACACAGCCCCATAGAAAGTCCCATACACAGTTCCATACACTTACCATAGAAAGTCCCATACACGTCCCATAGAAATCCCCATACACAGCCCCATTTAAGACCAATACACAGCCCCATAGAAAGTCCAATACATGAAAAGCAATGCCGCCATAGAAATCATACAACCGGCCCCATAGAAAGTCCAATACACCAGCCCCAAGAAAGTCCAATACACCCAAAAGAGTCCCATACACTTCCATACACATTACCATAGCAAAGTCCCATACACAGGCCCATAGAAAGCCCCAACACAAGCCCCATTTAAGACAATACACAGCCCCATAGAAAGTCCAATACAGCGTCAAACCGACATAGTACAAGGTCCAATACACTAATGCCCCATATGAAAGGTTCCAATACACAGCCCTATAGAAAGTCCAAGACACATCCCATAAACAGTTACAAAATACCGCCAAACCAGGGTAGGAAATTACAATAAACACTGCCCCATAGAAAGTCCAATACACTGCCCCGTAGAAAGTACAATACACTGCCCCATAGAAAGTCCAATACACAGTCCCATAGAAAGTCCAATACACAGTTCCATATAAAGTCCAATACACAGCCCCATAGAAAATCCAATACACTGCCCCATAGAAAGTCCAATACACATCCCCATAGAAAGTCCAATACACAGTCTCATAGAAAGTCCAATACACAGTCCCACAGAAAGTCCAATACACTACCCCATAGAAAGTCCCATATACAGGGGAGACTTTAATGCTGATTTTAAAGGGAAAATTTCTCATCTTATACTCCAGTATATACGGTATTTATCTACACTGTTAATAATTGTAAAGAACATTCTCTAGTCCTACTATTAATAATAATAATTCTTTGTTCGCCAGTACACAATTTACATGAATTTGCTTTGGTGAGAATTTTCTTTCTGAAACATCATAAACGAACAAAGATGCATTTGTACATCATCCACACAACATTTCCTAAAATCTAAAATACATTAAAAACATACTAATAACAGTTAAATATTGCTTGTTACATTGGCCATAGTGAAAAAACACTATATAGAACTTTATGTGTGACAAAATCGATTACTTTTGTTATTAGGCATCATTAGATTCCAATTACTTAGGCATCATTAGATTCCAATTACTGTATATACTTATAGATGGGTCACTCACCTGTTAATCCAGTAATCTGGCTGCCACTCGCTTCTGTATCCAC
The DNA here is from genome assembly GCA_019447015.1 of Hymenochirus boettgeri. Classification (NCBI taxonomy): domain Eukaryota; kingdom Metazoa; phylum Chordata; class Amphibia; order Anura; family Pipidae; genus Hymenochirus; species Hymenochirus boettgeri. The sequence goes on from CM033476.1 coordinate 34,146,310, forward strand.
CGTTCTGGCGGCTGACGTCACTACTTGGAGCCGGTCTCACTTCCTGGTAGAGACGTCAGGCGGAAGAACAGTGGATGCAGAACTGGATTGCTGAGTGATTGACCGCAGTTGCTGGATTGCTGGATTATTATCGCTAATGTACGACCGCGATCGTAAATTTAGGCCAAACGTTCGTTAATTAACGAACGTTCTGTCGTAGAATACCATACGGTAGTAAACTACCGCAATGGTATTCTATGGGGATCAATATTAACGATTGCTGAACCGATCTGAAATTAACGATCATTAAACCGATCGTTAAATGTGCGGTATCGCTAAAAAGCCATACCGCACCTTTATGAATAGGGCCCAAAGAGTCAGACAATCCAGTAGTGTAATGGGCTGGATGAGGCTAATTGTACCATACAGATTTTAACTGTTAATATCCCAAAAACATTCACAGTCCGACACATGAGATAAACAGAAAATAAAGGAACGAGGGTTTTCTAAATATAAGAGTTGCAGATCAAATGTTTTAATATATGTATTTATATATGGAGCATGAGAAAAGCCAGCGTCAAAATATACTTATCAAAGTCTGATTTATTAATGCAAACCGCAGACAGGGAACAAAAGTTTCAAGTGTACCATGGAATGCCTCCTGGGGTCAGACATTCTATAGATGACCTCACGTTCTCTACAATCATTTATTCTGCCAAATTCTTTTTGTAAGAATAAAGTAGTAACTTAACAATTTCCCCCAAACCCTTTTCTAAAATAAATAATAACTCATTTGCAAACAATTATAGAGAAGTAAAACACAAACCTATTTTAATACCTAGCAATTTGCTTTCGAGTCTGTACTCCTGATGACCATCTAACACAAAATGTTGTGTATTAAACCCCCCTTCTTTCAACCCCCAATTCCCTCTCTCTGTGGTAGTACCCAGGGTGAGAACCTAAAACACAAGGTCCTCACTCCTGGGTTTTACCTAATTGAGGCTTCATGGAGCTGACTTAAATGGGAAGGAAAGGAAATCTGCAGAAAACATATCTTCTGATTGGTCAGTTTTGCCATACTCCAGCACTATGACAAGAGAGCCCAGAAAGCAGCTTCACAAAGCTGACTTTGCAGGGCTTGTCCTAAGGAACCAATTAATACCCTGGGGTTAGAACCCCATGGTTTAGGTACTAGTAAGTGAGAAGGGTCAATTAAAGGGTTTGATTGCACTTTAATGACACAATAAACGAATATAACTCACTCAAAGATGGCCCACAGCTTATGAATATATATAAAAAAAAATAGAAGCCTAGTGCACATCCAATTAATTTGCTTATATTTTACTATATCATTGTATTGCGACATTGGTAAAGTAAAATATAAGAAAATTAATTGGATATGCACTAGGCTTCTATTTTTTGTATGTATTGAATTAATTTGGTCTCTAGTTGCTCTCTGCGTGGATGTATACTATTCCATTTCTATATCTATATATAGCTTATGAATATATGAAGAATTGTCACAAGATGTGTTAACAGATATATTGTGGTATTGTGGTTTGCTTCAGACAAACCATGTGATTGGCTTGGTCACTATTAGTCTAGTGTGTGTACAAGGCCTACCAGATAGTCTTCACTGCAGATCCATCAAAGGTTTTATTAGGTAGGTAAGTCTCTCATCTAATCATCTCTTATTTACATTAATATTATATCCTTTCAGCATTGTCTCACTAACCTGTATGTAATAATATGTTTTTTATGGATTGTATTCATTCTGGTTCTACAGATGGTGTGCACTTTGTACATTTGCAGCTTCCAGTGTAGCCTGAACAGTGACACTCTGGGGAATAGAATTTGGTTTACCTTGGAGTGAGCAGTGTGTGTATACTCATTATTTGCATTTACATCTGCAATCTGTCTGTTGTGGTAAACATAATCACTATTGGACTTGTTGGACTTGTATAGACTCAACTGGGCCATTTATTCCATATGAGGAACAGCAGAAAGCGAGGGTAGAACTCCAAAGTAAACTTAGATTTTATTGAAGACCACACAACATATCACAACGTTTTGGGGGGAAACTTTCCCCCTTCCTCAGGTGATCACCTGAGGAAGGGACCAAGTCCCCCCCCCCCGAAACGTTGTTGATATGTTGTGTGGTCTTCAATAAAATCTAAGTTTACTTTGGAGTGCTACCCTCGCTTTCTGCTGTTCCTTGTAACTATATATCCATTAAAGGGTTGGATTACTTAGAGGACTTAGCACCCACGTGTGGACAAGTGCAGAGGATCCCATTGTGAGTTTGTTCATTTATTCCATATGGCCCACTCCCTTTATAAGCTTTGTAATTAGGGATATTCGATATAGTGAATAATGTACCCCCTACTGTAAATTATAGGGATATTTGAAGTCACAGAGGCGTTATGTGACCATATAAAGGTCATAGAACTCTGAGGTTACTTATAATATCGCTATAATTTACAGTAGATTACAATTATTTAGATTACAATTATGGAAACTGTTGAGTTGTTAAAGATACAATTTGGTCCAAAAATGTCTTGTGATGTATTTTTGGTTGTTACATCAAGTCTGATTTATTTGGCTGGTTGCCTTTTCCTTCTATTTTTTAAGAATTTCATTTTTGCGGACAGTGTTTGTTTTGTTAATGGAAAGTCTTTGGTGGGTCCATAGGTGATAGTTATGTTAAGGGAGTAATCAATTGTGGTTAACATGCATATCAGTATGTGAGGTTCATATTCATTTCTGTCTTTTCTGCAAACTGATAGTATGAACGATGATAATTTTTCAAGTTGGTTACGAGGAATTTCTTCAATTTTTCTTATTTTGTATATTTCTTTGTAATCTTGTAATGTGCTGAAATCACTTTTTGTATTTTCTAGTGTCTTTGTATTTTCTGTTGTTCTATAAATTCTTTCTGTTGTTCTTTTGTTAAAATTTTGAATCTTTGCAACATTTTCTTTTGTCTTTTTTATACACATATGTATTTGACGTAATCATAATTTAATTTTTGTTTGGTGCTTTGTTTTTGGTTTCCACTGGATCAACTGATACATTATCCAATTTATCAGGCCAACTGACTAAATTTGCTATGCATCGGTTGGACAGCCAGAAAAATTGGATGCTGTTGACCAATGCTTCTGACCAATTGGGTTTGTCGGAAAATCACAGATGATTATGCAGTTCCCTAAGGATGGCACTATTGGTCACTGTAACCTGTTAGCTGTGGCCAGTTATGTCGTACTGTACTTTACTGGCCACACACATTGTAATTTATTGGCATACAATTCTCATGTGCTAACAGATCAGAAAACGTGATCGGAAGCACGTGAGAAATATGCCAGTGTGGCCTAGCCTTATATTTGTTCGAGAAAAAAAAAACAAAAAACACAGTGGTGTTCATAAGCCCTTAGCAGTATGGCCGTTCCCAATTATACAGCAATGCAATTAGATAATAGGGTTAGCAGCAAAATCATTTTATAAATATATTTTGGTAGTAATTAGTAAAATAAATAATTTTTGGTTAATTTGTTATGCTATAATTAAAAAATTAAGTTAATTAGATTAAGTAATACTTACTAGAAGTTTTTTTGTGTACTGCAGTTTTTGTTGTTTAATTTTATTTCCAGATGTCTCAAAAATATTTTAATAGGTTAGGGAAAGTGGTGAGGGATGTGGTCAGGGTCCTGTGTGAGGAGAAGAGGTTTTTGTCTTTGAAATTTGCGCCTTTTTTCTGTTGTTAAAACCTCAATATATATTTCCCATAATGCAATTACACTACTGAAGCTTGGTTCCGGTACTTCAGGATGTGTAATGCAAGCAGCAGATGCGAGAAAGGTATGTGGTACAAGCAGGCGAATGGAGGTGATCCAGACATAGTATTGTATGCTAGCAAGTGAAAGTGGAGGTAGACCATGGTGAGATCTATCTTAAATCGGCACGCTTCTGCTTAGTAGCGCACCGATTACAAGGAGATTTTTTACTGTTTGCCACTATAGAAAGTAATAGACATTGTAGATTACTGTTGTATTATACATGTAAAACCCTCGCTACCCATTGTGTGATATAGGATACATGTAGGTTTTAGACTCCCCTAAAGTCTTGTGCTGCACTGTACCTCTTAAACTAGGTACACACCTAGCGATTTTTCCTCCTGACCGACCGTCCGATACTTTCGACCAGTTGGCCAGGAGGAAGGACTGTCGGTCGCGGCAAAAGCAGCCGCATCCGACAGTTACCGCGGCCGATCGTGCGGTCCATAGAGGACCGCACGATCGGATGAGGTTTTCCACCATGTCCATTCGTCCTTTCGTCCGAATCGGACGAAGGATCGGTCGGACATGGCTACATTCGGATGCGATAATTTTGGTCCGATCGACCGATACACTGAACTATCGGTCGATCGGACCGAAATATCTCATCGTATGTACCCAGCTTTAGTGGCAAACTTAACGGGGGATTGTATAGGACCCTTAAGGCCACCTGTCTTATCCGCAAAACAATAAGGATTAGAAATGGCTGAACTCACTGAAATCCGTTCATGCTTGCAGATTCTCAACAAAAAAAAAAAAAGAGAAAATACAAATATCCCTTTGAAGTCAATGGAAGTTAAAAAATCCAAAACATTTTTGACTAAAATGAAGGTATAATTAGCAATGGTAACTTGCTGTAAGTGACTCAGGGACTGGAGAAATGTTCTGGGAAACACATATCATTGCCCAGATCTTTAAAAAAAAAAAAAAAACACCGTCCAGTACCAGAAACTTCATGAGCTTCCTGTTTCAGCATTCCACAAATATTTTCAAAATTTGTCTAAATCTCTCAAAATTTCGATTTTACGAAAAAAGTCAGAAATTTGCAGTCTGAGTTCCAGCAGATACATGACATCCACCGGGTTTGGATTTGGGTCTATCTCTATACAAGATGTATTATACAGAACAATACAGTACTCTTCAGGTTAGTTTTCCTTTAAATTGGCACTAAGCACTGTACTAAACATACATGCTACCTTCAGAGAGGATTTAAAAGGCATTAAATTAATGCAGAGGAGAGTGGTTCTTGGTAAACAAGCCCAAATATGTTCTTCATGCTATTTATCCTAAAGACCTTTACAGACCCAACACCTAGGGATGTGTTTCCAGTTTCGATTCAAAGTTCTGCATAACTTTTTTTACAACTTTTCAAAACCAAAACTTTTCGAAACTTCAAATATTCAATGGGTTTATTGATTATTCGAATATTTCTTTATGGAACATTGAAAGTTTGAACATCCAATATTCCAAAAATTGTACCGTAATATACTCGAGTATAACCGAGTTTTTCAGGCTGTAAAATCAGCCTGAAAACTCGGACTCGGTTTATACTCGAGTCACTCACCATTGAAGATCAGCGTCCTCTCCATTCCGGAGCAGCGTCCTCTCCATTCCGGCAGCCGCACGATCATTCCATGTACTGGCTCGCCGGCCGACGTCACTGCCGCGCCAATTAGTGACGTCAGCCGCACGCCAGTACATGGAATGATCCGGCTGCCGGAATGGAGAGGACGCTGCTGCCGGAATGGAGAGGACGCTGCTGCCGGAATGGAGAGGACGCTGCTGCTGGAATGGAGGACCTTACCTTCAATGCCAGCACACAGTCCCAGGAAGCCCTTGGATTTAGGAGAGCCCACCTCCTGGATGAAGAGAGCCACAGGTACAACTGACTGGGTGGGAGGGTGAGGGTGGCATTCAAGATGTTTTGAAACTACAACTCCCAGCATGCTTTATTAGCTGGGAGTTGTAGTTTCCAAACATCTTGAATGCCAAGTGAGGGTGGCATTCAAGATGTTTGGAAACGACAACTCCCACTAATAAAGCATGCTGGGAGTTGTAGTTTCCAAAACATCTTGATGCCAAGTGAGGGTGGCATTCAAGATGTTTGGCACTAACTCCCAGCATGCCTATTAGCTGGAGTTGTAGTTTCCAAACATCTTGAATGCCAAGTTTCTACCCTCGTTTTATACTCGAGTCAACAACTTTTTGTTAGATTTTTTAGGTGAAATTGGGTACCTCGGTTTATACTTGTGTCGTTTATCCCCGGTTTATACTCGAGTATATACGGTACACTTTGAATATTTGTTACATAATGCAGAAAATGATCAGAACTGCTGCTGCAGCTACCTGCTACCTATTGGGTTCGTTTTCGGAACGAAACTCACTAGTTTGAAACATCTCTACTAACACCTTTAGGAAAAGATATTGTAGCCTTCATGCAAACCTTTCAATCCTCGGAGTCTAAAATCATATTTGATTTTGGTTATTATTTTTGCAATGGGTGAATTTCCTACTTGGAAAAAGGGGTAGCAATGGAATGCAATAATAAATTATTCATAACTGACAGTTATCAAACAAAATAAAGTCATTGACTTAGACTGAATTATACATGGGGAAAATTACAGTTGACCTTTAAGCTTTATTTGTTTAGAAAGAGATTTTCAGTGGAAGTGGAACAGCTGGTCTGATGAAGTCCTTGATTTGTGTTGGTGGTAGAGGCCCATTTTTTCCTGATTATTAGGTTTCCATTAATGTATTATACATGCAGGGAAGAGACCACACAGTTGTTTTGAATATTCAAGAATATTCCAAATATCAGGGATTCCTAGCTGGAAGTTTAGTGTGTTTGTGTTTTTAGCCAGGACAACAGAGAATGGTGTGACATCACGGCTGGGAGATGGAACACTAAACTGTCTATCACCTCCTGCTTCCTATCGTCACCCCCAGAGCCCCCCCCCGCACTCCCCAATTCACAGCACAGGAATTTCTCTTCCCCTACTGTCTCAGGAACCTGTCTGGAGAGCTATCTTTCCATAAACAATCCCTTGGTCTTTAAACCACTTACAACAAACATCTTGTAATTGGAAACAGTATGTAGTGAGTTACTTGACAGCAAGTCAACTCCTTCCTGTCCCCTTTCCCAGTGCCTCTGTCTTTAACCCTTTCCCATACAGAATGCTCTGGGACTGAGGGACTATAAATATTTCGAATAATGCTCAAAGGTTCTACAACAATTCTGTTGCTGCTGTAGTCTCTGTATTCCTTTGGTATTGAAAGAAAATTTGGTTATTTCTGAGAACTTTTGTTAGATTGATAAAGTGGCAAATTTACACCGATTTGGGGCAAAAAGTAATTTTACCTCAGACTACTCGTTGTAAAAATGGTGTAACTTAAAAACAATGACAATATATTCAGCAGGACATGGAACAGTAAATTATATACAGTACAATAATAGAAATGAATAAAACGGAGTTTTTCCCAAAAAAATGACTAAAGTCTGAATTGGAGTTTTTGGAATTTTCGATTGCAAATGTTGATAAGAATTCAACAATAATAGAAGTTTTAATAAAAGTTCTTAGTGTTCAAATGGTGCTAATTTTGCCCCAAACAATCTAATCTTATTGAACATTGTAAAGCTAACATCTGATTGGTTGAGGCAAAATTAGCACCATTTTTAACGATAATAACTTTTATTTAATAACCCTGAAAGTTTTTAGATCTAATTTCTAAATTTTCAGTTCTCTAATATTCAATTTTTTTTTTTCTGTCACAAGTTCCGAGTTTCCATTGGATCCACTGATTTCCAAAACAGCAGTTCTGAAACCAGGTTTCTTACATCATTGCAGATAAGAATATGAAATTATTATAATGTGAGCGCATTGGGGAAGTTATGTATGGTCCTGGGCTCCAGAAGGTGAATTTATTTTATCACTTCTAGTAGGAAGGACAAAAGGCATGAAAAATGAATAAAATGAGCCATATGCAATTAAATCCCCACTAATAAATCAATAAAGCAGTGGGGACATGAATTATGTGTTGACTTCCAGGAGGTAAACAAACATCATAACATGATAGGTAATGACTACAATGAAACATCGGCAACTGTTTTTTTTAATACTGTACTGGGTCGCTAAATGATTACCAATGCTATTTGGTTGCTGTGGGATACCATAGTGGTGGAATTTGCACCCTGTTTTTATAGTTCTAAACTTTTATATTTGCTTTTATACCACTACTGTATCTCTGCACTTTCCCTGGAAAAACAATGAATGCTAACTGACAGTCCCCAGTGCTGTTAATAAAGATTTATTTGGTGTCTTATTTATAGGTAGAATGAGATATTGTGCAAAGGCTAATGCAGACGATAAATGGACCATAAAAGAGGGATTTATGGGTATACTTTGTTTTGTGGCAAGACATTGTTCAGTTCCTATAGAAAAAAAACATTAAAATATTTCACACTTTCAAATGATGATAAGGGAAGTTTTGGCTTTGAAACCTATAGAGGCAGTGGCAGAGAGATTGTTTCTAATGTCCTAGAGACAAGACTGCTGAGCAACATTAGAATTCTCTCTTGGGTCTTCTTAAAAAAAACGTTTTATTTGTGCTCACAACATAGCAATTAAATCTACACATTTCAACCTAATCTAGGTCATCACCGGGATTAGAGACGGCCGACATGGAGACACAATGGTTGGATTAGAAAAGTATGCATGGAGCACTTTATTTGCATATGATGATGTATTCATATTCTTATTGTAGGGTGTGTTATGATTGCAACAGTGTATTAAGAGTTAACACAATGATGTGTGAGAGGGGGTGGGCACTTACCTACAAATAGGGAGGATATTATGTAATTGACATCCTGATGGTGAACTAGATTATGTTGAAACACAGAGATTTGATTGTTATGTTTTGAGCACAAATAAAAAGAAGATCGTGGAGTGCACCATCCTTCTCTATATGCATATATAGAGAAAGCACCTGGTCATGAATGACCATAAGGTGAGAGTGGGACTGCCCCAAGAGAGTATATATGCAGGCACTGCACCCTGTTGTAGATAATTGCCCTGGTGCTACCAAAATCAGCCATATAGAAAAATCCAAGAAGTTCAGTGCACACATGGGACTTCAAAAGAGCAAAAGTGCTTTTATTTCAACAAGACCTATGTGTGCACACTGAAATTCTTGGATATATATATATATATATGTGTACTACCGAGGAGAATCGGAGTATGTATTACACATTGTACAACCAAGAAGAAGGAACTACTCATTGTACTACTGAGAAGTAGAGATGGCCGAAACTCACCAGTTTCATTCCGTTTTCAGATTCCCGGATCTCGGGAAAATACAGAAAATCCGAAATCGGAACACATTTTCGATCATTAGCAAATGTTCGAGGTTATTTTTAAAAATAGCCTTGAACATTCGATAATCCCCGAAAATACGATCAGAGATTACTTTCGGGTTTCCGGGTGTATTTTTGAGGATTATTGAACGTTCAAGGCTATTTTAGATGATAAAGGCAATAGAGGGTCGCACTCCAAGAATTTATAACAATTTTATTGTGATGGGGGCGTCTGCACCCACAGTTGGATAGAGTGCACCTCCACCATTGTTTATCTATTTTAGATGATCCTTGAATGTTCAATAATTATAGAAAATAGGATCTGAAGTCCCGAAATCCGGAACAATCCATCCAGATTCGGACGGATTCTTTGGATTTCGGAACCAAAGGGTTCCGTGTCGGATCTGGGTCTGAGTCGGACCCGGATCCCATCTCTGCTGAGAAGGTAATATAAATTGTTTTACTGAGGAGACTAGAAGAAGGTACTACTCATTGTTTTAATAAGGAAACTAGGAGGATGTACTACTCAATGTACTACCGTGGAGAATAGGAGGAGAAACTACTCATTGTACTATTGAAGAGAAGTTAGGTACTACTCATTGTTTTAATGAGGAAAAAGGAGGATGTACTACTCTATATACTACTGAGGAGAATAGGAGAACTACTCATTGTACTATTGAAGAGAAGTTAGGTACTACTCATTGTTTTAATGAGGAAAATAGGAGGATGTACTACTCTATATACTACTGAGGAGAATAGGAGGAGGAACTACTCATTGTACTATTGAAGAGAAGTTAGGTACTACTCATTGTTTTAATGAGGAAAATAGGAGGATGTACTACTCTATATACTACTGAGGAGAATAGGAGGAGGAACTACTCATTGTACTATCGAGGAGAATATGAGAAGGGATTACTTGCACTACCGAGAATAGGAGAATAATGAGTAAAATAGGAGAAGGAACTATTCATTTCTTCTTGTGGCAAGGCTCTAGCACTTCTATTTATATAATTTATATATTCATGTACTAAAATATTTATGTTTCCTCCCCTTGATTTTTTCGTATTTTGTTATTGTGGCACTTTATAAATAAACTATACATGCAGACATACATACTACTTATTGGAATAGGAAAGGGTACTACTCTTTGCACTAATGAGGAGAATAGGAGAAGGTACTACTCATTTTTTCTCTTTGTACTACTGACGAGAATAGGAGATGGTAGTACTCCTTGTTTTAAAGAGGAGAATCAGAGAAGGTAGTAATCATTGTATTACTGAGGAGATCTAATTGTACTACTACTAATTGTACTATAGAGGGAAAGGAACTACTCATTGTACTTCTGATGAGAATAGGAGAAGTTATGACAACTTATTGCACCAGCGAGGAGAATAGGAAATGGTGCTACTCATTGTACTATGAGGAGAATATGCTACTCGTTGCACTACTTAGAAAAACAGCAGAAGGTACTACTCATTGTACTACAAAGGAGAATAGGAAAATCTACTACTTGTACAACTGAGGAGAACAGGAAAAGGTGCTACTCGTACTACAGAGGAGAATAGGAAAAGGTACTGCTCGTAGTATTACTGAGAATAGGAAAAGGTACTATGCATTGCCCTACCAGTGAGAATAGAATAATGTTTTACTCATTATGCTACTGAGAAGCATAGAAAAAGGTACTTATTGTTGTTCTTTAAAGTAGAATAGTAAAAGATACTAATCTTGGTACTACTGAGGAGAATAGGAGGTATTAAAGTACTCATTGTACCACTGAGGAATATAGGAGAAAGTAGTTTACTATACATTGCTCTACCATGGAGAATAGGAGAATGTGTTTCTAATTATATACTACTGAGAAGAATAGGAGAAGGTACGACTCATTGTACTTCAGAGAAGAATATGAGAAGGTACTAATGATTGTACTAAAAAGTGAGAACTCTGCCTGAAATGGCTGTTTTCATATAGTGAGAGAAAAGGGCTGTAGATTCCCTTACCTTCTCTGCAGCTGCAGGTCCTTCACACAGCAGGGAGGGGGAGGGACTTCCTGTCTCCCTCACACACTGAGGGAGTTTGAGGCTGTGCTCGCCAGTGGCGAGGTGAAGGAGCAGGAGGAGGAATGTCACATGTCAGTCTCCCACCCATTAACTTTCTGGTCAGTAATTTATTTATATCTTGGGTTGTGGAGCAGGTAGAGCGGCGGCTGATGGCTCATTTTAAAGGTAGGAAACTTTTGTGGCCTTTCGTGTAAACTCAACTTGTTTGGAGACCACAATTCCCCTTTAAAGGGTCACTATACTCACTAAAACAACTTTTTTTGAAACTACAATTTGAGCAAAGTAAAATGGTGGTACTTACCTATTTATCTGTGCTTGCTTAAATATTAATAAATATTAATGTTTAATGAGTTCTCCTAATTCCCCCACCCTCCCTTACTCACTGCCTCCTTGTAGTGTCTGTGACACTAATAAGTTCTGCACAGCCTCACCATGGACACTGCTCTGCTTACACATCTCCCCCTCCCTCCCCCTTTTTCTTTTCTCTGCTGATTCTTTTCAATATTGCAGAAAGTGTGCTGGCATGCAGGCAAAAGAAGTCAGGCATAGGTCACATAATATAATTTCTGCTTCTGGAGTGACAGGTCTTTCCTTGTAAATGCTGTGATTTCAAATGCTGATTTCTCAGAATCTACAGATTTAAAATATGAAAAAGTTTTGGAGGAGTGGGATCTTGCTGTATCTAAAGGTACACTTTTTGAAAATTCGATTCTTTAGAGTAAAGATACCCTTTAAGCTTAAGCTAACAGCTGTCTATATTGTTCAGTATTGTAGAAAAGCTTATTGCTAAATTATATTGTCTTTTCACTTGCAGATTTTCCTCCCTGTTGGTTTATAAGATCCCAATGGATAATGTACAGTCATTGTCCCAAGCGTTTCTGCTCTTAGAAGAAGGTAAGAATTAGGGAGGGAAAATATGTCAAAAATGGGTCCTCCTATTGACTACTTAAAGAAAGAGTAAACCCAAACCATTTTTCTGACTTATATGGGAACTAATGTGTCAAAAACCAGATTAAAGGGTAAAGTGTAATTTCCAAGCAGTTAGGAGACAGACATATCTTCCTTTATTTATTAACAAGCTCTGATAGCCCTTCATTAGTATGGCCACCCCTGGTGCAACTGAGAGATCTTTGGTCCTAACTCCACCCTACAAGCCTCCAATCTTTGACATGGGCATGCACCATCAGAGCGACAGACCATACCTGCTTATCTCTTTATTTAGTATGGTCTCTTCCTGGAAACCATGAGTCTACAACAGGTTATAAACCTCCTTTCAGCTGGACTGCCTTAAAGGGGTGGAGAATATCAATAGGGAGCCAGCATCCTGGGGGGCGTAGCCGATAGCTAGGTTTATAACCTGTTGTAGACTCATGGTTTCCTGGAAGAGACCATACTAAATAAAGAGATAAGCAGGTATGGTCTGTCGCTCCCCAGGGAGAGTACCTTTTTGTATTAGGTTGGGACCGACGCTAGGATACTGCCGTGAAGTGGCGCGTCGGCTTTAAGCATGTTTGTACAAACAATGTAACCAAAGGTATCCATTTTTAATTTGAATGTGACTTTTTTGTAACTTGTATATGTTTAATTCCTATATTTATATGCTGTTGAGTGCTGGGGATTCTTATATTGTATCTATTAAGCCTAGCCCCATTTGCACCAATCAATTTAGAATAAAGGTGAGCAGCATGATATATATATATATATATATATATCTCTATATCTATTATATATCATCTATATATATATATATATATCCTCGTTTAAGCTTGCATTCCTACCTGAATCTTCACAGCCTCGGTGCCGAACCTCTAAAAAATAATCCAACTCACCACAGCGAGGGCACTCATAGGACTAATAATCCAACTCACCACAGCGAGGGCACTCATAGGACTAATAATCCAACTCACCACAGCGAGGGCACTCATAGGACTAATAATCCAACTCACCACAGCGAGGGCACTCATAGACTAATAATCCAACTCACCACAGCGAGGGCACTCATAGGACTATACCAAATACGTGTCAAAACTTCTGAGATCAATGAAGCCATCCATTTTAAAACTGACAAACTGTGTCCTGCCTTTTTGAAGTGTTTGGCTACACTCTGTTCCCCATAGTTGGTATCCTTAAGATTATATGATCCTGATAAAGCGTTTCTAATAGCTGACGTTCAAAAAAAACTGCTTGTAGTGACAGGGCGGGTGTCCTTTGCAATACACATCCAGGCGCAGAAAGCAAGGCGTTAAACTTGCACTACCCAATATTAAATCAGTTAGTGTGACCTTAACTCCGATTAAGCTGGAATCTGTCTCTGTTATCACTGAACCAGGGATCCTTTCTGATTGCATTTTGAGTGAGGAAGGATTTTTTATCGCCTTCCTCAGGATCAACTGTTACTTAGGGTTCATGGGTAGGCTAAAAGGTTGGACTAGATGGATTTTTATTTAATCTCCATTACCATTTAACTGTGTAACATCAAGTGATATTGTTTAATTCCACCAGGTTCACACGTTCTATTTAACTTCCATATCCTTTGCCAAGGGTTTGGCTGTGGGGGTCCAATGGTTGGTTTTGTTCTGTCAGGCTAGACATGGAAACAAAAGATCATTATGTTAATACTTTATGGACAAACCCGGGTATGGTCCATTAGAAAGCACAAGTACTTTTAGCTCTACCATAATATGATAAAATGAATAATTGGCATTTCTAACATTTGTAATGTTACAGATATGTGGTGTTAACTACCAATGGATTTACCTTGTTATTGTCCCACTTGTTCCCTCTCACATCTTTCTGTATAACGTTGGGGTTAAGCCATTGAGATAGAGTTGGTAAAGGCTGTCCCACTGCAAAAAACAACAGTAAATTAGTCTATCTACACAGCCTGTAATGTTATCAGAAGTAAGGAAGTTACAGTAATGTTATAAATCTTCCCAGACTGTACCTGGAAATGCTTCTTTCTCTTCATTCTCAACAGGCCTTTGTCTTCTCTTCCCTCTCCTTTTTACTTCTTCAAAAGGTGAGATGAGGGGCAATTCAGGTACACAGGGTGGTAAGGTGGCCCAAGCTGCAAAAAAACAAACACATTATGGCCTAACTGCACCCATTATTCTCATGCCAGCAGTAACAGGGCTATAGTTATTGGATAGTTGGTATATATCAATAGTAAAGTTAACCAGAGGTTTTCACTAAAATCTATACACTAGAAAGGTCAGAACAATTGTGTCCACCAATCAATGTTTTCACATTAACACTGGTCCATAATAAAGCAGTTCATTTTTTCTTTGGAGTGTGACTATCTTGTCTTTTGACTGTATTACTGGAGCTTGTGGGTAATTGGTGAACCAGGTTACAAGGAAACACAGGAACAGGCTTTATACTACATAGTACAGTGACCTTCTATTTCGTTTTGTATTTGGTATAAAGTCACCAGTTAGAATTAATTGGTACCTTCAGTTTACATGTAGTAAAACATAAATAAATAACCCCCCAGCAGTGTTGATTTGTACACATCACTGGGCAACAATGGCTCTGTATAATGTGTTAAAGTATGTTATGGTCTAACTACATGTTCTCATCCCAGCAGTAACGTTCCATAGCTGGAATAGCTCAATATAACACTAAACAAAGGTTTCCACTAAGATCTACACACCTAATAAGGTGATAACGTTTGTAAGATTTTACAGATGCCAAAATCCTATTTTTTTATTTTTGTATAAATTCACCATAAATCAAATATACCAAATGTAACGCACCAACCTCTAGTGTTAGACTAAGGATGAAATCACTGGAGAATAGAGGAATAGGTTATTGGATCCCTCCTGCAGTGTTCATATACTGTATATAGTAAAGTCATCTTGGATATGAAGCAATTCCTTTCATTGGCTAATGTAATGATTGACACTGCAACCATTTAAAGCACGTATGCTTCTTCTTCAGGAATAATATTTAGTTAGCCAATAAACAGCCTTACTTTATATCCAAGATGTATTTTCTTTTATCAATTGCTAACGGTGCAATTCACTCCTATGTATAGAACTGGGACACTTTGGGCTTCTGCGTTAAGTCTTAAATGTTCAATTGTGTGGTGTTTGTACTGTTTGGTTACACAAAATTGTGTAAAGCACTGGTTAACTATACTGTACCTGGTGGCTTCTTAGCTTCTTCCATTTGTTTTCCACTATTATTAGGCTTTGTAAGAGAAGACATCTACAGGGTCAGATAGCCTTATACTGGAGTCCTACAAATGTGATCACAAAAGAAGGTAATTCAGTAATTAGTAGGGATAATAATACTTATTTAATAAAATGTGCAAAATGTTGCCCCTGTTGTTAATCTGCAACAACCAATCAAAAGTTTTATATCTGAAATATACTAGTAAAATAGTATAACCTGATTGGTTGCTGCAAATGAACAACACATTTTTGCACCTCTTCTTACATATGTAATATTACAGATATAGTTCACTTAACACACATTACAGATCATAGTACATATGTAATAGTATTATATAATAGGTTATCAATAGTATAGTATATAATGTTATAATATAACTACAAAAACATCAAACAATAAAGGAATACCCTTTAAATTATATTGTTATAAAACGGTGCTACATCGTCATTTATAATTGGTGCTTAGCATTATCACATGACCATGCACCCATATAAAATAGAGGATTTTAGAAGGCATCTTAGAATTGGATGAATCGTATAAGTTAGCCTTTAACCTTGTAATTGTAATCATGGAACACCTTATATTTTACAATAGGAGGTACATAACTCCCATATACCCTATGATCCCTAACAAACAGATAGATGATGAATATGTAATAAGTATTTCATTGTTATATCGTTTTCTTTCCCTGAGCTCTGTAAATTTCTTTTTTTTTTTCTTTTACAGTCTGTCTTCCTATTGGTCAGGCCTCGGGACTGAAGGAGGAAGTTGAGCGCAGCAGGTGCACAAAGAAAAGTATTAAAGTTCGGATAATACAGGCTAAACCCAGGATGAGGACCTAGAGGTTTACATCCTCACCCTGGGCACAATAAAAACAATAATATAAAAGTTATTCAGGGAGATTCAATAAAAAAATTAGCACCATTTTAAACGATAAGAACTTTTATTGAATAACCCCCAGAAACCAGAAATAGCGTAAACGTTTAGGGAAAACGCCATAAAGATATGGTACTGCTATATTAGGGTTTATCTAATCTATATGTGTGTTATAGACTTTCCTTTATTGTGTCCTCAATGGATCCTACCAGAATGAGCTCACTGAGGGGCATTAGGAACAAAGGTAGGAAATGAGATTCTACTGCCTGATAGGCTCAGAGTTTTGTATGTTCTCCCTGTGCTTATGTGGGTTTCCTCCTGGCATTCCGGTTCCCCTACAATCATAAAAACATAGGGGCATATTTGTAAAGCTTCGTTAAGTTTTCGCGGCCGTTAAGTTTTCCCTGACATTAACGCATAAATCGCATTTAACGCGATTTATTAATGTCCGAAAACGGCCGCAAAAAGTTAACGAAGCGATATTTACCTGTTACCGCTGCTTCTATTTATAAAGCGGCGGTATGTGTTTCGCACTGCACCTTGAAGGTGGCGAAAGCAGCCGATACTAGCCTCCCTGCGGGGGGGATGGGCAGGCAACCCGTGGCGGGTGGTCACAGCCGCCCCGGGAGGCATGCCCACCCTGCCCAAACCCCCCCGCGGCGGCGGAGACCACCCGCCGCTGCTTCCCAGCAGCCCCTCCCAAACCCCTTCCCCGCTCACGGCAATCTCGGAACAGGGGGCTAGCAACCCCTCCAAGCCCCCCCGCCCTGGCCGCTAGAAAGTTCTGAAATCTGATTGGTTAATGTAAAGCATGTAAACCAAGCATTAAAAAATTGACCAATCAGAAATGGATTAGGGTTTTCTGCAAACCTATATAAAGAGGTGCACTCCGCTGTGGAACTCAGATCCCATCACAGTAGATGGCTGAAGATAGAAGAAAGAAGCGGCTGGCAACATCGGCTCCGCTGAGGCCGGCGGTGCCAGCGGGCTCACTGGCGGCCGCAGTGAGTCTGCCTGGCATCGGCGACCTGAGTGGGGTTGGTGTCGCAAGCCCGAAGACGTCGCGTCGGATCAAGACGCCGGCAACATCAGCCACGTTGAGGTCGCCGGCGCCCGCCGTGGGGTACCCCTGGCAGCCGCAGGGGTACCTCTCGGGGGTCGGCGGCCTCAGCTGAGCTGGTGTCGCCCGGGACTGGAAGAAAGAAGACGACGCCCAAGGGCTCTTTTAAGAGCCGCACACTGGGGGTGACCCCGCCAAAGGCACTTGTCAGTGCCGCAAGGGCCCTTACAAGGGCCAGTAAGGGGGTCCCGGTTTGCGTTGCGGGACCCCTTAAGCCCCGAAAGGCCCTTCTCAGGGCCCCGCTGGAGGGTGCCTCCACCCCTCCCCGCGGCTCCCGCCCTTCCCCTCCCCGGACCTCCCGGGGAGGGGGGCTTGGAGGGGTTGCTGGGGAGCGGGTGCGCCTGTTCCGAATTGCCGCGAGCGGGGAAGGGGTTGGGAGGGGCTGCTGGAAGTGGCGGCGGGTGGTCTCTGCCCCGCGGGGGGTTGTGGGCGGGGTGGGTGTATGCCCCGCCCCCTTAGCAGAGGCGTCGGAGGGGATTTAAGTCCCTTCGTGGCGATACTGTACAGTAATTACCGCAACACATCGCGGCCGTGATACATATCGCGGCAATGGCGCTCGCCATTATAAATATGGCGATAGCGCTATTTTCGTGGCCGCGGTGTGCGGCGGTAATTTTTTTGCGCTAATTTCGCTTTTTTTATAAATATGCCCCATAGTGATAGGTTGTTTGTGTATTCATGTGCTTAGACTGTAAGCTGTTTACGGCAGGGCCAGCCAGTAAATCCTTAGATTTCATTAACACAGCTCACAGTCCAGACAAGACCCCTTTACCCCTAAATTCCTGTACCTCCACTCTATATTGTCTCTTTATATCTACTGCTAGTTATAAATATAGGAAATCTCTTTTAATCTCTTTTAGCTTTACACAAAAGCGAAATATAAATACATACAGAGGTATTATCAGTTCATGTAAATAATATTGACTCATTATGGTATGAAAGAAGTTCTGCAGCAGCCTTACCTTATTTTTAATTCCGATGAATTTACGGAATTGGTCTCCGGTTCTCTTAAACATTGTTGGTCTCCTGTGATGTGAAAAGTAGATTTATGTTCAAACAAAGATAGATTTATGTCAATATTCTATTAACCAGATGTCATAGACTTACAGGAAAACTGAATTAAAGGGCATGCCCAACAATAAAATTTAATTTTACCTATAGGTTAGCACCTATCATGTAAGATATTAAAGCCTTTTTTATGTTCGATTCGACATATGTTGAAACGGCTTTAGCTTCATGTTGCCCAGAGGTTCATACCTGTAATGCTCTGGGATGTTCCTAGGCCGTATTACACATTGTGACTGTTGTTGCAGCTGTAATGTTGGTTGTAAAGTGGTCCGGGAAAATCTTTTTTTGGGAACATTGTAGGAACATTGCAGGTATGTTGCTGCAATCAGACCTAAATAGATTATCAAAACGGGCACCAAAGGGGCAGATGAGATTCAATATTGATAAATGTAAGGTGATACATTTGGGGTTTAACAATCCTGGTGCCTGGTTCCACCTACACCATAAATAACTGTGTTAAGTAAATCTCGACAAGAGAAAGATTTAGGGGTTCTGGTATATAACAGACATAGCTGTAGCAAACAATGCCAGACAGCCATGGCTAGAGCTAGCAAGATATTGTCTTGTAGAAAGAGGGGAATAGATTCAAGAAAGAAAAAAAGTATTCTTCCTCTTTAAGGCTTAATTTGGAATCCCATATACAAAAGGGACATTCAAATAATAAGGGGAATTGAGGAGCTTTACTATGCAGTCAGATTAGACAAGTAAGGGCTGTTTACAATGTAGAAGTGATGTTTGTGTGGGGATATGATCACTTTATACAAATATATTAATTTTTAAGAAATTAAAATTTGAAATTTAAAGAAAATAAATTTCATCTTCAGGTTAGGAAAGGTTTCTTTACAGTGAGAAAGGTAAAACCGTGGAACTGTCTTCCAGCAGGTGTGGTAATGGCAAGTTCATTGAATAGCTTTAAAAGTGGGCTGGACACGTTTCTAAAACTAAAAAAAGTTTCTAGTATTAATACATATACTGTAGTTTTGGTTGGTTTGGGGATACTATATAATATTGAGAATTACTGGTATTAACAAATATACTGTAGTTTTAGGTTGGTGCGGGGATACTATACAATATTGAGAGTTACTGGTATTAATACATACTGTATACTGTAGTTCTGGTTGGTACAGGGATACTATATAATATTGAGAATTACTGGTATTAATACATATACTGTAGTTCTGGTTAGTGCGGGGATACTATATAATATTGAGAATTACTGGTATTAATATATATACTGTAGTTCTGGTTCGTACAGGGTTACTATATAATATTGAGAATTACTGGTATTAATACATATACTGTAATTCTGGTTGGTACAGGGATACTATATAATATTGAGAATTACTGGTATTAATACATATACTGTAGTTCTGGTTGGTACATGGAATTACTAATAATATTGAGAATTACTGATATAAAACATATACAGTATTAAAGGGCATGTCCACCCCCAAAACTATAATCCTCCCCACTACTGGCCCCATCGTAGTGCAGTTTAATCCTTACCTCACATCCCAGCTCCAAAAGGTTCTCCTGTAGTCCCCCCCCCCCCCAAAGTCTCAAAAACTGCCCACCAGGGATAGCAGCAGAGAGTCCATATAGGACTTGCCTCCTACCTGGCCCCCGGGAGAAGTTTGGCATGCATACTGCAGCCTTTCTCCCCCCCCCCCTTCCCCTCCCTCCCCCTCCCGATTTGGATTCCCTCCCCCTAGTGTAAATCCTTTCCAGCAAAGATTCCCTCGTCCCCCCAGCCCCAACCGCTACATTTTTATTCTTAGAAAGTGCCCAAACTTTACTTACCTTCCTCTTTCTCCGCCGCAATGAACTCCCGGCAGCCGCGTCCGTGATTGGCTGCCGCTCAGCAATCACAGACGCGACTGCCGGTCCCGCCCCTCTGCTTGCATTTTCTCGCAAGCAGAGGGCCGGCAGCACGGCGGAGGAAAGAGGGAGGTAAGTTAAGTTTGGGGAACTTTCTAAGAGTAAAAAGGTTGGGGCTGGGGGGACAGGGGAATCATATATTAAAAAATGGTTTTCAGGGTGGACATACCCTTTAATACATAAACTGTAGTTCAGGTTGGTACGGGGATACGATATTAAAAAATATTGAGAATTACTGGTATTAATACATATACTGTAGTTCTGGTTGGTACAGGGATACTATATAATATTGAGAATAACTGGTATTAACACATATACTGTAGTTCTGGTTGATCCAGGTATACTATATAATATTGAGAATTACTGGTATTAATACATATACTGTAGTTCTTGTTGGTACAGGGATACTATATAATATTGAGAATTACTGGTATTAATACATATACTGTAGTTCTGGTTGGTATTCCTGGATCAACTAGAACTATAGTAAAGTATTAATACCAGTAATTTCAATACTATATAGAATCCCTGTACCAACCAGAACTACAGTAATGTATTAATACCAGTAATTCTCAATATTATAAGATCCCTGTACCAACAAGAACTACAGTATATGTATTAATACAGGTAATCTCAATATATATAGTATCCCTGTACCAACAGAACTACAGTATATTATTAATACCAGTAATTCTCAAATATATATAGTACCCTGTACCAACCAGAACTACAGTATATGTATAATACAGGTAATTCTCAATATTATATGTATCCCTGTACCAACAGAACTACAGTATATGTATAATACCAGTAATTCTCAATATATATAGTATCCCTGTTCCAACCAGAACTAAAGTGGATGTATTAATACCAGTATTCTCAATATTTTATCGTATCCCCGTACCAACCTGAACTACAGTTTATGTATTAAGGGTATGTCCACCCTGAAAACCATTTTTTAATATATGATTCCCCTGTCCCCCAGCCCCAACCTTTTTACTCTTAGAAAGTTCCCCAAACTTAACTTACCTCCCCTCTTTCCTCCGCCGTGCTGCCGGCCCTCTGCTTGCGAGAAAATGCAAGCAGAGGGGCGGGACCGGCAGTCGGGTCTGTGATTGGTGGCTGAGCGGCAGCAATCAGGACGCGGCTGCGGGAGTTCATTGCGGGGGGAGAAAGAGGAAGGTAAGTAAAGTTTGGGCACTTTCTAAGAATAAAAATGTAGCGGTTGGGGCTGGGGGGACAGGGGGAATCTTTGCTGGAAAGGGATTTACACTAGGGGGAGGGAATCCAAATCGGGAGGGGGGAGGAGGGGAAGGGGGGGGGGGGAGAAAGGCTGCAGTATGCATGCCAAACTTCCCCGGGGGCCAGGTAGGAGGCAGAGTCCTATATGGACTCTGCTATGCTCCTGGTGGGCCAGTTTTTGAGACTTTGGGGGGGGGGGGGGGACTACAGGAGAACCTTTTGGAGCTGGGATGTGAGGTAAGGATTAAACTGCACTACATGATGGGGCCAGTTAGGGGAGGATTATAGTTTTGGGGGTGGACATGCCCTTTAATACTGTATATGATTTAATCAGTAATTCTCAATATTATATAGTATCCAGTACCAACCAGAACTACAGTATATGTATTAATACCAGAATTCTCAAATTATATATGTATCCCTGTACCAACCAGAATTACAGTATATGTATTAATACCAGT
This sequence comes from Hymenochirus boettgeri, assembly GCA_019447015.1. NCBI lineage: Eukaryota > Metazoa > Chordata > Amphibia > Anura > Pipidae > Hymenochirus > Hymenochirus boettgeri. The sequence continues at coordinate 34,168,347 of CM033476.1, forward strand.
AATTCTCAATATTATAGTAACCCGTACGAACCAGAACTACCGTATATATATTAATACCAGTAATTCTCAATATTATAGTATCCCGCACTAACCAGAACTACAGTATATGTATATCCAGTAATTTCAATATTATATAGTATCCCTGTACCAACCAGAACTACAGTATACGTATGTATTAATACCGTAACTCTCAATATTGTATAGTATCCCCGCACCAACCTAAAACTAAAGTATATTTGTTAATACCAGTAATTCTCAATATTATATAGTATCCCCAAACCAACCAAAACTACAGTATAGTATTAATACTAGAAACTTTTTTTAGTTTTAGAAACGTGTCCAGCCCACTTTTAAAGCTATTCAATGAACTTGCCATACCACACCTGTGGAAGACAGTTCCACGGTTTACCTTTCTCACTGTAAAGAAACCTTTCCTAACCTGAAGATGAAATTTATTTCTTTAAATTTCAAATTTAATTTCTTAAAAATTAATATATTTGTATAAAGTGATCATTCCCACACAAAACATCACTTCTACATTGTAAACAGCCTTACTTGTCTAATCTGACTGCATAGTAAAGCTCCTCAATTCCCTTATTATTTGAATGTCCCTTTTGATATGGGATTCCAAAATAAGCCTTAAAGAGGAAGAATACTTTTTTCTTTCTTGAATCTATTCCCCTCTTTCTACAAGACAATATCTTGCTAGCTCTAGCCATGGCTGTCTGGCATTGTTTGCTACAGCTATGTCTGTTATATACCAGAACCCCTAAATCTTTCTCTTGTCGAGATTTACTTAACACAGTTATTTATGGTGTGGTGGAACCAGGCACCAGGATTGTTAAACCCAAATGTATCACCTTACATTTATCAATAGAATCTCATCTGCCCCTTTGGTGCCCGTTTTGATAATCTATTTAGGTCTGATTGCAGCAAACATACCTGCAATGTTCCTACAATGTTCCCAAAAAAAGATTTTTCCCGGACCCTTTACAACCAAACCTTACAGCTAACACAGTCACATGTGTAAAACGGCCTAGGAACATCCCAGAGCATTACAGGTATGAACCTCTGGGAACATGAAGCTAAAGCCGTTTCAACATATGTCGAATCGAACATAAAAAAGGCTTTAATATCTTACATGATAGGTGCTAACCTATAGGTAAAATTAAATTTTATTGTTGGCATGCCTTAATTCAGTTTTCCTGTAGTCTATGACATCTGGGTTAATAGAATATTGACATAAATCTATCTTTGTTTGAACATAAATCTACTTTTCACACACAGGAGACAACAATGTTTAAGAGAACCGGAGACCAATTCCGTAAATTCATCGGAATAAATAAGGTAAGGGCTGTGCAGAACTTCTTTCATACAATGAGTCAATATTATTTACATGAACTGATATACCTCTGTAGTATTTATATTTCGCTTTTGTGTAAAGCTAAAAGAGATTAAAAGAGATTTCTATATTTAAAATAGCAGTAGATATAAAGAGACAATATAGAGTGGAGGTACAGGAATTTAGGGGTAAAGGGGTCTTGTCTGGAATGTGAGCTGTGTTAATGAAATCTAAGGATTTACTGGCTGGCCCTGCCGTAAACAGCTTACAGTCTAAGCACATGAATACACAACACAACCTATCACTATGGGGCATATATTATAAAAAAGCGAAAGCGCAAAAAATTACGCCGCCACACCGCGGCCACGAAAATAGCGCTATCGCCATATTATAATGGCGAGCGCCATTGCCGCGATATGTATCACGGCCGCGATGTGTTGCGGTAATTACTGTACAGTATCGCCACGAAGGGACTTAAAATCCCCTCCCGACGCCTTGCTAAGGGGGCGGGCATACACCCACCCCGCCCACAACCCCCCGCGGCGGCAGCGAGACCACCCGCCGCCATTCCCAGCAGCCCCTCCCAACCCCTTCCCCGCTGCCGGCAATCTCGGAACAGGCGCAACCGTCCCCAGCAACCCCTCCAAGCCCCCCTCCCGGGAGCGTCCGGGGAGGGGAAGGAGGGATCCGCTGGGAGGGGTGGAGGCACCCTCCAGGGGCCCTGAGAAGGGCCTTTCGGGGCTTAAGGGGTCCCGCAACGCAAACGGGACCCCCTTACTGGCCTTGTAAGGGCCTTGCGGCACTGACAAGTGCCTTTGGCGGGGTCACCCCCCAGTGTGCGCTCTTAAAAGAGCCTTGGGCGTCGGCTTTTTCTTTTCCAGTCCCGGGCGACACCAGCTCAGCTGAGGCCGCCGACCCCCGAGAGGTACCCTGCGGCTGCCAGGGGTACCCCACGGCGGGCGCCGGCGACCTCAACGTGGCTGATGTTGCCGGCGTCTTGATCGACGCGACGTCTTCGGGCTTGCGACACACACAACCCCATCAGGTCGCCGATGCCAGGCAGACTCACTGCGGCCGCCAGTGAGCCGCTGGCACCGCCGGCCTCAGCGGAGCCGATGTTGCCAGCGCTTTTTCTTCTTCTTCAGCCATCTACTGTGATGGGATCTGAGTTCCACAGCGGAGGGACCTCTTTATATAGGTTTGCAGAAAACCCTAATCCATTTCTGATTGGTCAATTTTTAATGCTTGTTTACATGCTTACATTAACCAATCAGATTTCAGAACTTTCTAGCGGCAGGGCGGGGGGGCTTGGAGGGGTTGCTAGCCCCTGTTCCGAGATTGCCGTGAGCGAGGGGAAGGGGTTTGGGAGGGGGCTGCGGGAAGCAGCGGCGGGTGGTCTCCGCCGCCGCGGGGGGTTTGGGCAGGGTGGGCATGCCTCCCGGGGCGGCTGTGACCACCCGCCAGGGTTGCCTGCCCATCCCCCGAGGGAGGCTAGGATCGGCTGCTTTCGCCACCTTCAAGGTGCAGTGCGAAACACATACCGCCGCTTTATAATAGAAGCGCTAGGGGGTGGTAACAGGTAAATATCGCTCGTTAACTTTTTGCGGCCGTTTTCGGGCATTAATAAATCGCGGTTAAAATGCGATTTATGCGGAGAGATAATTTTACCTCAGACTACTCGTTGTAAAAATGGTGTAACTTAAAAACAATGACAATATATTCAGCAGGACATGGAACAGTAAATTATATACGTACAATAATAGAAATGAAATAAAACGGAGTTTTTCCCAAAAAAATGACTAAAGTCTGAATTGGAGTTTTGGAATTTTCGATTGCAAATGTTTATAAGAATTCAACAATAATAGAAGTTTAATAAAAGTTCTAGTGTTCAAATGGTGCTAATTTTGCCCCAAACAATCTAATCTATTGAACATTGTAAAGCTAACATCTGATTGGTTGAGGCAAAATTAGCACCATTTTTAACGATAATAACTTTTATTAATAACCCTAAAGTTTTAGATCTAATTTCTAAATTTTCAGTTCTCTAATATTCAATTTTTTTTTTCTGTCACAAGTTCCGAGTTTCCATTGGATCCACTGATTTCCAAAACAGCAGTTCTGAAACCAGGTTCTTACATCATGCAGATGAATAGAAATTATTATAATGTGAGCGCATTGGGGAAGTTATGTATGGTCCTGGGCTCCAGAGGTGAATTTATTTTATCACTTCTAGTAGGAAGGACAAAAGGCATGAAAAATGAATAAAATGAGCCATATGCAATTAAATCCCCACTAATAAATCAATAAAGCAGTGGGGACATGAATTATGTGTTGACTTCCAGGAGGTAAAACAAAACTCATAACATGATAGGTAATGACTACAATGAAACATCGGCAACTGTTTTTTTTAAATACTGTACTGGGTCGCTAATGATTACCAATGCTATTTGGTTGCTGTGGGATACCATAGTGGTGGAATTTGCACCCTGTTTTATAGTTCTAAACTTTTATATTTGCTTTTATACCACTACTGTATCTCTGCACTTTCCCTGGAAAAAAATGAATGCTAACTGACAGTCCCCAGTGCTGTTAATAAAGATTTTTTGTCTTATTTTAGGTAGAATGAGATATTGTGCAAAGGCTAATGCAGACGATAAATGGACCATAAAGAGGGATTTATGGGTATACTTTGTTTTGTGGCAAGACATTGTTCAGTTCCTATAGAAAAAAAACATTAAAATATTTCACACTTTCAAATGATGATAAGGGAAGTTTTGCTTTGAAACCTATAGAGGCAGTGGCAGAGAGATGTTTCTAATGTCCTAGAGACAAGACTGCGAGCAACATTAGAATTCTCTTTGGGTCTTCTTAAAAAAAACGTTTTATTGTGCTTCACAACATAGCAATTAAATCTACACATTTAACCTAATCTAGGTCATCACCGGGATTAGAGACGGCCGACATGGAGACAACATGGTGGATTAGAAAGTAGCATGGAGCACTTTATTTGCATATGTGATGTATTCATTCTTATTGTAGGGTGTGTATGATTGCAACAGTGTATTAAGAGTTAACACAATGATGTGTGAGAGGGGGTGGCACTTACCTACAAATAGGGAGGATATTATGTAATTGACATCCTGATGGTGAACTAGATTAGTGTTGAACACAAGAGATTTGATTGTTATGTTTTGAGCACAAATAAAAAGAGATCGTGGAGTGCACCATCCTCTCTATATGCATATATAGAGAAAGCACCTGGTCATGAATGACCATAAGGTGAGAGTGGGACTGCCCCAAGAGAGTATATATGCAGGCACTGCACCCTGTTGTGATAATTGCCCTGGTGCTACCAAAATCAGCCATATAGAAAAATCCAAGAAGTTCAGTGCACACATGGGACTTCAAAAGAGCAAAGTGGCTTTATTTCAAAAGACCTATGTGTGACCACTGAAATTCTTGGATATATATATATATATATGTGTACTACCGAGGAGAATCGGAGTATGTATTACACATTGTACAACCAAGAAGAAGGAACACTCACTTGTACTACTGAGAAGTAGAGATGGCCGAAACTCACCATTTCATTCCGTTTTCAGATTCCCGGATCTCGGGGAAAATACAGAAAATCCGAAATCGGAAACATTTTCGATCATTAGCAAATGTTCGAGGTTTTTTAAAAATAGCCTTGAACATTCGATAATCCCCGAAAATACGATCAGAGATTACTTTCGGTTTCGGGTGTATTTTGAGGATTATTGAACGTTCAAGGCTATTTTAGATGATAAAGGCAATAGAGGGTCGCACTCCAAGATTTATAACAATTTTTGTGATGGGGCGTCTGCACCACAGTTGGATAGAGTGCACTCCACCATTGTTTATCTATTTTAGATGATCCTTGAATGTTCAATAATTATAGAAAATAGGATCTGAAGTCCCGAAATCCGGAACAATCCATCCAGATTCGGACGGATTCTTTGGATTTCGGAACCAAAGGGTTCCGTGTCGGATCGGGTCTGAGTCGGACCCGGATCCCATCTCTGCTGAGAAGGGAATATAAATTGTTTTTACTGAGGAGACTAGAAGAAGGTACTACATCATTGTTTTAATAGGAAACTAGGAGGATGTACTACTCAATGTACTACCGTGGAGAATAGGAGGAGAAAACTACTCATTGTACATTGAAGAGAAGTTAGGTACTACTCATTGTTTAATGAGGAAAATAGGAGGATGTACTACTCTATATACTACTGAGGAGATAGGAGGAGGAAATACTTGTACTATTGAAGAGAAGTTAGGTACTACTCATTGTTTTAATGAGGAAAATAGGAGGATGTACTACTCTATATCAACGAGGAGAATAGGAGGATGAACTACTCATTGTACTATTGAAGAGAAGTTAGGTACTACTCATTGTTTAATGAGGAAAATAGGAGGATGTTACTCTATATAACTACTGAGGAGAATAGGAGGAGGAACTACTCATTGTACTATTGAAGAGAGTTAGGTACTACTCATTGTTTTAATGAGGAAAATAGGAGGATGTACTACTCTATATACTACTGAGGAGAATAGGAGGAGGAATACTCATTGTACTATCGAGGAGAATATGAGAAGGGATTTATGCAACCGAGAATAGGAGAATAATGAGTAAAATAGGAGAAGGAACTATTATTTCTTCTTGTGGCAAGGCTCTAGCACTTCTATTTATAAATTTATATATTCATGTACTAAAATATATGTTTTCCCCTTGATTTTTTCGTATTTTGTTATTGTGGCACTTTATAAATAAACTATACTGCAGACATAATAATACTTATTGGAATAGGAAAGGGTACTACTCTTTGCACTAATGAGGAGAATAGGAGAAGGTACTACTCATTTTTCTCTTTGTAACTAGACGAGAATAGGAGATGGTAGTACTCCTTGTTTAAAGAGGAGAATCAGAGAAGGTAGTAATCTGTATACTGAGGAGATCTAATTGTACTACTACTAATTGTACTATAGAGGGAAAGGAACTACTCATTGTACTTCTGATGAGAATAGGAGAAGTTATGACAACTTATTGCACCAGCGAGGAGAATAGGAAATGGTGCTACTCATTGTACTATGAGGAGAATATGCTACTCGTGCACTACTTAGAAAAACAGCAGAAGGTACTACTCATTGTACACAAGGGAGAATAGGAAAATCTACTACTTGTACAACTGAGGAGAACAGGAAAGGTGCTACTCGTACTACAGAGGAGAATAGGAAAAGGTAATGCTCGTAGTATTACTGAGAATAGGAAAAGGTAACTTGCATTGCCCTACCAGTGAGAATAGATAATGTTTTACTCATTATGCTACTGAGAAGCATAGAAAAAGGTACTTATTGTTGTTCTTTAAAGTAGAATAGTAAAAGATACTAATCTTGGTACTACTGAGGAGAATAGGAGGTATTAAAGTACTCATTGTACCACTGAGGATATAGGAGAAAGTAGTTTACTCATTGCTCTACCATGGAGAATAGGAGAAGTTGTTTCTAATTAATACTACTGAGAAGAATAGGAGAAGGTGACTCATTGTTACTTCAGAGAAGAATAGAGAGTACTAAGATTGTACTAAAAGTGAGAACTCTGCCTGAAATGGCTGTTTTCATATAGTGAGAGAAAAGGGCTGTGATTCCTTACCTTCTCTGCAGCTGCAGGTCCTTCAACAGAGGGAGGGGGAGGGACTTCCTGTCTCCCTCACACATGAGGGAGTTTGAGGCTGTGCTCGCCAGTGGCGAGGTGGAAGGAGCAGGAGGAGGAATGTCACATGTCAGTCTCCCACCCATTAACTTTCTGTCAGTAATATTTATATCTTGGGTTGTGGAGCAGGTAGAGCGGCGGCTGATGGCTCATTTTAAAGGTAGGAAACTTTTGTGGCCTTTCGTGTAAACCAACTGTTGGAGACCACAATCCCCTTTAAAGGGTCCATATACTCACTAAAAAAAACTTTTTTGAAACTACATTGAGCAAAGTAAAATGGTGGTACTTACCTATTTATCTGTGCTTGCTTAAATATTAATAAATATTAATGTTAATGAGTTTCCTAATTCCCCACACCTCCCTTACTCACTGCCTCCTTGTAGTGTCTGTGACACTAATAAGTTCTGCACGCCTCACCATGGACACTGCTCTGCTTACAACATCTCCCCCTCCTCCCCCTTTTTCTTTTCTTGCTGATTCTTTTCAATTTGCAGAAAGTGTGCTGGCATGCAGGCAAAGAAGTCAGGCATAGGTCACATAATATAATTTTGCTTTGGAGTGCAAGGTCTTCCTTGTAAATGCTGTGATTTCAAATGCTGATTTCTCAGAATCTACGATTTAAAATATGAAAAAGTTTTGGAGGAGTGGGATCTGCTGTATCTAAAGTAAACTTTTTGAAAATTCGATTCTTTAGAGTAAAGATCCTTTAAGCTTAAGCTAACAGCTGTCTATATTGTTCCAGTATTGTAAAAAGCTTATTGCTAAATTATATGTTCTTTTCACTTGCAGATTTTCCTCCCTGTTGGTTTATAAGATCCCAATGGATAATGTACAGTCATTGTCCCAAGCGTTTGCTCTTAGAAAGGTAAGAATTAGGGAGGAAAATATGTCAAAAATGGGTTCCTTGACTACTTAAAGAAAGAGTAAACCCAAACCATTTTTCTGACTTATATGGGAACTAATGTGTCAAAAACCAGATTAAAGGGTAAAGTGTAATTTCCAGCAGTTAGGAGACAGAATATCTTCCTTTATTTATTAACAAGCCTCGATAGCCCTTCATAGTATGGCCACCTGGTGAACTGAGAGATCTTTGGTCCTAACTCCACCCTACAAGCTCCAATTCTGACATGGGCATGCACCATCCGAGCGACAGACCATACCTGCTTATCTCTATTTAGTATGGTCTCTTCCTGGAAACCATGAGTCTACAACAGGTTATAAACCTCCTTTAGCTGGAATGCCTAAAGGGGTGGAGAATATCAATAGGGAGCCAGCATCCTGGGGGCGTAGCCGATAGCTAGGTATAACCTGTTGTAGACTCATGGTTTCCTGGAAGAGACCATACTAAATAAGAGATAAGCAGGTATGGTCTGGCGTCCCCAGGGAGAGTACCTTTTTGTATTAGGTTGGGACCGACGCTAGATACTGCCGTGAAGTGGCGCGTCGGCTTAAGCATGTTTGTACAAACAATGTAACCAAAGGTATCATTTTAATTTGAATGTGACTTTTTTGTAACTTGTATATGTTTAATTCTATATTTATATGTGTTGAGTGCTGGGGATTCTTATATTGTATCTATTAAGCCTAGCCCCATTTGCACCAATCAATTTAGAATAAAGGTGAGCAGCATGATATTATATATATATATAATATAAATATATAAATATATATATATATATATATATATATATATATATCCTCGTTTAAGCTTGCATTCCTACCTGAATCTTCAAAGCCTCGGTGCCGAACCTCTAAAAATAATCCAACCTACCACAGCGAGGGCATCATAGGACTAATAATCCAACTCACCACAGCGAGGGCAACTCATAGGACTAATAATCCAACTCACCACAGCGAGGGCACTCATAGGACTAATAATCCAACTCACCACAAGCGAGGGCACTCATAGGACTAATAATCCAACTCACCACAGGAGGGCACTCATAGGACTATACCAAATACGTGTCAAAACTTCTGAGATCAATGAAGCCATCCATTTTAAAAACTGACAAACTGTGTCCTGCCTTTTTGAAGTGTTTGGCTACACTTGTTCCCCATAGTTGGTATCTAAGATTATATGATCCTGATAAAGCGTTTCTAATAGCGACGTTCAAAAAAAACTGCTTGTAGTGACAGGGCGGGTGTCCTTTGCAATACACATCCAGGCGCAGAAAGCAAGGCGTAAACTTGCACTACCCAATATTAATCAGTTAGTGTGACCTTAACCCGATTAAGCTGGAATCTGTCTCTGTTATCACTGAACCAGGGATCCTTTCTGATTGCATTTTGAGTGAGGAAGGATTTTTTATCGCCTTCCTCGGATCAACTGTTACTTAGGGTTCATGGGTAGGCTAAAAGGTTGGACTAGATGGATTTTTTATTTAATCTCCATTACCATTAACTGTGTAACATCAAGTGATATTGTTTAATTCCACCAGGTTCACACGTCTATTTAACTTCCATATCCTTTGCCAAGGGTTTGGCTGGGGGGTCCAATGGTTGGTTTTGTTCTGTCAGGCTAGACATGGAAACAAAAGATCATTGTTAAACTTTATGGACAACCCGGGTATGGTCCATTAGAAAGCACAAGTACTTTTAGTCTACCATAATATGATAAAAAATGATAATGGCATTTCTAACTTGTAATGTTACAGATATGTGGTGTTAACTACCAATGGATTTACCTTGTTATTGTCCCACTTGTTCCCCTCACATCTTCTGTATAACGTTGGGGTTAAGCCATTGAGATAGAGTTGGTAAAGGCTGTCCCACTGACAAAAACAACAGTAAATTAGTCTATCTAACAGCCTGTAATGTTATCAGAAGTAAGGAAGTTACAGTAATGTTATAAAATCTTCCCAGACTGTACCTGGAAATGTTCTTTCTCTCATTCTCAACAGGCCTTTGTCTTCTCTCCCTCTCCTTTTACTTCTTCAAAGGTGAGATGAGGGCATTCAGGTACACAGGGTGGTAGGTGGCCCAAGCTGCAAAAAAACAAACACATTATGGCCTAACTGCACCCATTATTCTCATGCCAGCAGTAAACAGGGCTATAGTTATTGGATAGTTGGTATATATCAATAGTAAAGTTAACCAGAGGTTTTCACTAAAATCTATACACTAGAAAGGTCAGAACAATTGTGTCCCCCAATCAATGTTTTCACATTAACACTGGTCCATAATAAAGCAGTTCATTTTTTCTTTGGAGTGTGACTATCTTGTCTTTTGACTGTATTACTGGAGTTGTGGGTAATTGGTGAACCAGGTTACAAGGAAACACAGGAACAGGCTTTATACTACATAGTACAGTGACCTTCTATTTCGTTTGTTTTGTATTGGTATAAAGTCACCAGTTAGATAATTGTACCTTCAGTTTACATGTAGTAAAACATAAATAAATAACCCCCCAGCAGTGTTGATTTGTACACATCACTGGGGAACAATGGTCTTGATAATGTGTTAAAGTATGTTATGGTCTAACTACATGTTCTCATCCCAGCAGTAACGTTCCATAGCTGGAATAGCTCAATATAACACTAACAAAAGGTTTCCACTAAGATCTACACACCTAATAAGGTGATAACGTTTGTAAGATTTACAGATGCCAAAATCCTATTTTTTTTTTTGTATAAATTCACCATAAATCAAATATACCAAATGTAACGCACCAACCTCTTAGGTTAGAATAAGGATGAAATCACTGGAGAATAGAGGAATAGGTTATTGGATCCCTCCTGCAGTGTTCATATACTGTATATAGTAAAGTCATCTTGGATATGAGCAATTCCTTTCATTGGCTAATGTAATGATTGACACTGCAACCATTTAAAGCACGTATGCTTCTTCTTCAGGAATAATATTTAGTTAGCCAATAAACAGCCTACTTTATATCCAGATGTATTTTTTTATCAATTGCTAACGGTGCAATTCAATCCTATGTATGAAATGGGACACTTTGGGCTTCTGCGTTAAGTCTTAAATGTTCAATTGTGTGGTGTTTTGTACTGTTTGGTTACACAAAATTGTGTAAAGCACTGGTTAACTATACTGTACCTGGTGGCTTCTTAGCTTCTTCCATTGTTTTCCCATATATTAGGCTTGTAAGAGAAGACAATTACAGGGTCAGATAGCTTATACTGGAGTCCTACAAATGTGATCACAAAAGAAGGTAATTCAGTAATAGTAGGGATAATAATACTTATTTAATAAAATGTGCAAAATGTTGCCCCTGTTGTTAATCTGCAAAAACCAATCAAAAGTTTTATATCTGAAATATACTAGTAAAATAGTAACCTGATTGGTTGCTGCAAATGAACAACACATTTTTGACCTCTTCTTACATATGTAATATTACAGATATAGTTCACTTAACACACATTACAGATCATAGTACATATGTAATAGTATTATATAATAGGTTATCAAGTAAGTATATAATGTTATAATTAAACTACAAAAACATCAAACAATAAAGGAAACCCTTTAAATTATATTGTTATAAAACGGTGCTACATCGTCATTTATAATTGGTGCTTACATTATCACATGACCATGCACCCATATAAAATAGAGGATTTTAGAAGGCATCTTAGAATTGGATGAATCGTATAAGTTAGCTTTAACCTTGTAATTGTAATCATGGAACACCTTATATTTTAAATAGGAGGTACATAACTCCCATATACCCATGATCCCTAACAAACAGATAGATGATGATATGTAATAAGTATTTCATTGTTATATCGTTTTCTTCCCTGAGCTCTGTAAATTTCTTTTTTTTTTTCTTTTACAGTCTGTCTTCCTATTGGTCAGGCCTGGGACTGAAGGAGGAGTTGAGCGCAGCAGGTGCACAAAGAAAAGTATTAAAGTTCGAAATACAGGCTAAACCCAGGATGAGGACCTAGAGGTTTACAACCTCACCCTGGGCACAATAAAAAACAATAATATAAAAGTTATAGGGAGATTCAATAAAAAAATTAGCACCATTTTAAACGATAAGAAATTTTATTGAATAACCCCCAGAAAACAGAAATAGCGTAAACGTTTAGGGAAAACGCCATAAAGATATGGTACTGCTTATTAGGGTTTATCTAATCTATATGTGTGTTATAGACTTCCTTTATTGTGTCCTCAATGGATCCTACCAGAATGAGCTCACTGAGGGGCATTAGGACAAAGGTAGGAAATGAGATTCTACTGCCTGATAGGCTCAGGTTTTGTATGTTCCCCTGTGTATGTGGGTTTCCTCCTGGCATTCCGGTTCCCTACAATCATAAAAACATAGGGGCATATTTGTAAAGCTTCGTTAAGTTTTCGCGGCCGTTAAGTTTTCCCTGACATTAACGCATAAATCGCATTTAACGCGATTTATTAATGTCCGAAAACGGCCGCAAAAAGTAACGAAGCGATATTTACCTGTTACCCGCGCCTTCTATTTATAAAGCGGCGGTTATGTGTTTCGCACTGCACCTTGAGGTGGCGAAAGCAGCCGATACTAGCCTCCCTGCGGGGGGGATGGGCAGGCAACCCGTGGCGGGTGGTCACAGCCGCCCCGGGAGGCATGCCCACCCTGCCCAAACCCCCCCGCGGCGGCGGAGACCACCCGCCGCCTGCTTCCCAGCAGCCCCTCCCAAACCCCTTCCCCGCTCACGGCAATCTCGGAACAGGGGCTAGCAACCCCTCCAAGCCCCCCCGCCCTGGCCGCTAGAAAGTTCTGAAATCTGATTGGTTAATGTAAAGCATGTAAACCAAGCATTAAAAATTGACCAATCAGAAATGGATTAGGGTTTCTGCAAACCATATAAAGAGGTGCACTCCGCTGTGGAACTCAGATCCCATCACAGTAGATGGCTGAAGATAGAAGAAAGAAGCGGCTGGCAACATCGGCTCCGCTGAGGCCGGCGGTGAGCGGGCTCACTGGCGGCCGCAGTGAGTCTGCCTGGCATCGGCGACTGAGTGGGGGTGGTGTCGCAAGCCGAAGACGTCGGTCGGATCAAGACCGGCAACATCAGCCACGTTGAGGTCGCCGGGCCCGCCGTGGGGTACCCTGGCAGCCGCAGGGGTACCTCTGGGGGTCGGCGGCTCAGCTGAGCTGGTGTCGCCGGGACTGGAAGAAAGAAGACGACGCCCAAGGGCTCTTTAAGAGCCGCACACTGGGGGTGACCCCGCCAAAGGCACTTGTCAGTTCCGAAGGGCCCTTACAAGGGCCAGTAAGGGGGTCCCGGTTTGCGTTGCGGGACCCCTAAGCCCCGAAAGGCCTTCTCAGGGCCCCGCTGGAGGGTGCCTCCACCCCTCCCAGCGGATCCCTCCCTTCCCCTCCCCGGACGCTCCGGGGAGGGGGGCTTGGAGGGGTTGCTGGGGAGGGGTGCGCGTTCCGAGATTGCGCGAGCGGGGAAGGGGTTGGGAGGGGTGCTGGGAAGTGGCGGCGGTGGTCTCTGCCGCCGCGGGGGTTGTGGGCGGGGTGGGGTGTATGCCCCGCCCCCTTAGCAGAGGCGTCGGAGGGGATTTTAAGTCCCTTCGTGGCGATACTGTACAGTAATTACCGCAACACATCGCGGCCGTGATACATATCCGGGCAATGGCGCGCCGCCATTATAAATATGGCGATAGCGCTTTTTCGTGGCCGCGGTGTGCGGCGGTAATTTTTTGCGCTAATTTCGCTTTTTTATAAATATGCCCCATAGTGATAGGTGTTGTGTATTCATGTGCTTAGACTGTAAGCTGTTTACGGCAGGGCCAGCCAGTAAATCCTTAGATTTCATTAACACAGCTCACAGTCCAGACAAGACCCCTTTACCCCTAAATTCCTGTACCTCCATCTATTGTTCTCTTTATATCTACTGCTAGTATAAATATAGGAAATCTCTTTTAATCTTTAGCTTTACACAAAAGCGAAATATAAATACATACAGAGGTATTATCAGTTCATGTAAATAATATTGACTCATATGGTATGAAAGAAGTTCTGCAGCAGCTTACCTTATTTTTAATTCCGATGAATTTACGGAATTGGTCTCCGGTTCTCTTACACTGTTGGTCTCCTGTGATGTGAAAAGTGATTTATGTTCAAACAAAGATAGATTTATGTCAATATTCTATTAACCAGATGTCATAGACTTACAGGAAAACTGAATTAAAGGGCATGCCCAACAATAAAATTTAATTTTACCTATAGGTTAGCACCTATCATGTTAGATATTAAAGCCTTTTTATGTTCGATTCGACATATGTTGAAACGGCTTTAGCTTCTGTTGCCCAGAGGTTCATACCTGTAATGCTTGGTGGTTCCTAGGCCGTATTACACATTGTGATGTTGTTGCAGCTGTAATGTTGGTTGTAAAGTGGTCCGGGAAAATCTTTTTGGGAACATTGTAGGAACATTGCAGGTATGTTGCTGCAATCAGACCTAAATAGTTATCAAAACGGGCACCAAAGGGGCAGATGAGATTCAATATTGATAAATGTAAGGTGATACATTTGGGGTTTAACAATCCTGGTGCTGGTTCACCTACACCATAAATAACTGTGTTAAGTAAATCTCGAAGAGAAAGATTTAGGGGTTCTGGTATATAACAGACATAGCTGTAGCAAACAATGCCCGACAGCCATGGCTAGAGCTAGCAAGATATTGTCTTGTAGAAAGAGGGGAATAGATTCAAGAAAGAAAAAAGTATTCTTCCTCTTTAAGGCTTAATTTGGAATCCCATAACAAAAGGGACATTCAAATAATAAGGGGAATTGAGGAGCTTACTATGCAGTCAGATTAGACAAGTAAGGGCTGTTTACAAGTAGAAGTGATGTTTGTGTGGGGATATGATCACTTTATACAAATATATAATTTTTAAGAAATTAAAATTTGAAATTTAAAGAAAATAAATTTCATCTTCAGGTTAGGAAGGTTTCTTTACAGTGAGAAAGGTAAAACCGTGGAACTGTCTTCCAGCAGTGTGGTAATGGCAAGTTCATTGAATAGCTTTAAAAGTGGGCTGGACACGTTTCTAAAACTAAAAAAAGTTTCTAGTATTAATACATATACTGTAGTTTGGTTGGTTTGGGGATATATATAATATTGAGAATTACTGGTATTAAACAAATATACTGTAGTTTTAGGTGGTGCGGGGGATACATACAATATTGAGAGTTACTGGTATAATACATCTGTATACTGTAGTTCTGGTTGGTACAGGGATACTATATAATATTGAGAATTACTGGTATTAATACATATACTGTAGTTCTGGTTAGTGCGGGGATACTAATAATATTGAGAATTACTGGTATTAATATATATACTGTAGTTCTGGTTCGTACAGGGTTACTATAATAATATTGAGAATTACTGGTATTAATACATATACTGTAATTCTGGTTGGTACAGGGATACTATATAATATTGGAATTACTGGTATTAATACATATACTGTAGTTCTGGTTGGTACATGGATACTATAAATATTGAGAATATACTGATATTATACATATACAGTATTAAAGGGCAGTCCACCCCAAAACTATAATCCTCCCCACTACTGGCCCCATCATGTAGTGCAGTTTAATCCTTACCTCACATCCCAGCTCCAAAAGGTTCTCCTGTAGTCCCCCCCCCCCCCAAAGTCTCAAAAACTGCCCACCAGGAGCATAGCAGAGTCCATATAGGACTCTGCCTCCTACCTGGCCCCCGGGAGAAGTTTGGCATGCATACTGCAGCCTTTCTCCCCCCCCCCCCTTCCCCCTCCCTCCCTCCCGATTTGGATTCCCTCCCCCTAGTGTAAATCCCTTTCCAGCAAAGATTCCCCCTGTCCCCCAGCCCCAACGCTACATTTTTATTCTTAGAAAGTGCCCCAAACTTTACTTACCTTCCTCTTTCTCCCGCCGCAATGAACTCCCGGCAGCCGCGTCCGTGATTGGCTGCCGCTCAGCCAATCACAGACGCGACTGCCGGTCCCGCCCCTCTGCTTGCATTTTCTCGCAAGCAGAGGGCGGCAGCACGGCGGAGGAAAGAGGGAGGTAAGTTAAGTTTGGGGAACTTTCTAAGAGTAAAAGTTGGGGCTGGGGGGGACAGGGGGAATCATATATTAAAAATGGTTTTCAGGGTGGACATACCCTTTAATACATAAACTGTAGTTCAGGTTGGTACGGGGATACGATAAATATTGAGAATACTGGTATTAATACATACACTTTGTTCTGGTGGAACAGGGATACTATATAATATTGAGAATTACTGGTTTAATACATATACTGTAGTTCTGGTTGGTACGGGATACTATATAATATTGAGAATACCTGTATTAATACATAACTGTAGTTCTGTGGGTACAGGGATACATATAATATTGAGAATTACTGGTATTAATACATATACTGTAGTTCTGGTTGGTACAGGGATACTATATAATTGAGAATTACTGTATTAATACATATACTGTAGTTCTTGGTTTACGGGATACTATATAATATTGAGATTACTGGTATTAATACATATACTGTAGTTCTGGTTGGTACAGGATTCTATATAGTATTGAAATTACTGGTATTAATACTTACTATAGTTCTGTTGATCCAGGAATACTATATAATATTGAGAATTACTGGTATTAATACATATACTGTAGTTCTGGTTGGTACAGGGATACTATATAATATTGAGAATTACTGGTATTAATACAAATACTGTAGTTCTGGTGGTATAGGGATACATATAATATTGAGAATTACGGGTATTAATACATATACTGTAGTTCGGTTGGTACAGGGATACTAATAATATTGAGAATTACTGGTATTAATACATATACTGTAGTTCTAGTTGGTACAGGGATTACTATATAATATGAGAATTACTGGTATTAATACATATCTGTGTTCTGGTTGGTACAGGGATACTATATATATTGAGAATTACTGGTATTAATACATATACTGTAGTTCTGGTTGGTATAGGGATACTATATAATATTGAGAATTACTGGTATTAATACATACTGTAGTTCTGGTTGGTACAGGGATACTATATAGTATGTAATTACTGGATAATACATATACTGTAGTTCTGGTTGGTACGGGGATACTATATAATATTGAGAATTACTGGTATTAATACATATACTGTGTTCTGGTTGGTACGGGGATACTATATAATATTGAGAATTACTGGTATTAATACATAACTGTAGTTCTGGTTGGTATAGGGATACATATAATATTGAGAATTACTGGTATTAATACATATACTGTAGTTCTGGTTGGTACAGGGTACTATATAGTATTGATAATTACTGGTATTAATACTTTACTATAGTTCTAGTTGATGCAGGGATACTATATAATATTGAGAATTACTGGTATTAATACATATACTGTAAATCTGGTTGGTACAGGGATACTATATAATATTGAGAATTACTGGTATTAATACATATACTGTAGTTCTGGTTGGTACATGGATACTAATAATATTGAGAATTACTATATTAATACATATACTGTAGTTCTGGTTGGTACAGGGATACTATATAGTTTTGAGAATTACTGGAATTAATACATATACTGTAGTTCTGGTTGGTACAGGGATACTATATAATATTGAGAATTACCAGTATTTATACATATACTGTAGTTCTGGTTGGTACAGGGATACTATATAACATTGAGAATTACTGGTATTAATACATATACTGTAGTTCTGGTTGGTACAGGGATATTATATAATATTGAGAATTACTGGTATTAATACATATACTGTAGTTCTGGTTGGTACAGGGATACTATATAGTATTGATAATTACTGGTATTTATACTTTACTATAGTTCTAGTTGGTACGGGGATACTATATAATATTGAGAACTACTGGTATTAATACATATACTGTAGTTCTGGTTGGTACAGGGATACTATATAATATTGAGAATTACTGGTATTAATAAATATACTGTAGTTCTGGTTGGTATAGGGAACAGTTGGGAAATAACATTGGGAATGGGGCCTTTTCCCCTTGAAGACAGCCCTTTGATAGTGAAAAGGGGATCTCCTGATCTGTTTAAACAAACTAGATTCTGTGCATGTACCATTCTGTGCTGAAGCCCTGAGTTCGATTCCACCCTTGGACACATCTGTAAGGAGTTTGTATATTCTCCCCGTGCTTGTGTGGGATTCCTCTGGGCACTCCGGTTTCCCACACAATCATAAAGACATACTGATAGGTTGTATGTGTCAAATAAATGTGCTTAGATTGTAAGCTCTTCAGGGCAGGGCATGATGTAATTGTAAAACGCTACGGAAGATGTTGGTGCTATATAAATCCACAAATAATAATTATTGGGGCATATTTATAAAAGGCCGTTAATACCACCCAAAAATTACCACTGCACATCGCCACAGCGGAAATAAAATTTTCGCCATATTTATAAAGGCGAACCACATTGCCGTCAAAAGCATTACCGAAGAGAGCGCAAACACGATGTACAGAGCAGGAGGCTGGGAAGGGCAGCTGGGAAATGATTGTGACCACCCGTCGCATGACCCCTTCCCAGCAGGCCCTCCCAGCCTCCCGCCCCGTACGTTCACGGGGAGGGGAAGGGCCCACTGGGGGGGGGGGGGTGAGACACTCCAACGGGGGCAAGGATAAGTGCATTTTGGGGCTTAAGGAGTTCCGGTTCGAGCTGTGGGACCCCTTAAGCCCCTTAAGCCCCAAAGGGCTATCCTATCAGGGCCCTTGCAGCACTGGGGCTTAAGGGGTCCCGTAGCTCGAACTGGAACCCCCCTCCCCAGCACTATCAGGCTCCTTGCAGCACTAAGAAAACCCTTGTGGCCCTGAGAAGGGCCCTTTAGGGATTAGGGGGTCCCGCAGCCCGTACCTGGACCCATCCTGCCCAGCCTTGTAAGGGCCCTTGCTGCACTAAGATTGGCGACTTTAGTGGCGCAGGTGTAGCTAGCTGTGAAGAAAGAAGATGTCGGATCAAGACTCTGGTGACATCTGCCTCGTTGAGGCCACTGGTGACGGAGGTACCCCTGGCGGCCGCAGGGATACTTACCGTGGTTGGTGGCCTCCGGATGGAGCCCAAGGGTTCTTTTAAGAGCCGATGGGGGTCCTGGTTCAAGCTGCGGGACCCCCAACAAAGGCACTTCTCAGTGGCAAGGGCACTTGTAAGTGCTGCAAGGGCCTTGATAGGGCCAGGGAGAGGGGTGCTGCGGGATCCCTTAAGCCTAAAAGGGCTCTTTCCAGAGCCGCAAGGGCCCTGATAGTGGAGGGGTGTCCCGGTTCGAGCTGCGGGACCCCCGAAGCTCCAAAAGGTACTTGTCAGTGCCCCGCTGGAGGGTTCCTCCACCCCCCAGCAGGCCCCTCTATTCCCCTCCCTGGGAACAATGTGGCATGGGCCTGAAAGGGGCTGCTGGGAAGGGGTCGTGCGGAGGGGGCGAGGGCGGGGTGGGCGTATGCCCCCGCCATGCCCCTCTGGCGAATGTGACCACTCGCCGCGAGTTGGGTGTACACCCCCGGCGATTTCGTGAAATGGGCGAGATTCATGCCGTGCATCAGTTACCACCACTTTAGAAATAGAAGCGAGCGGTAACTGATGCTCAATTTAATCGAGTCTGTGCTCCATTTAATCAAGTCTGTGCTCCATTTAATTGAGTCTGTGCTCCATTTATGCAAGTCTGTGCTCCATTTAGTCGAGTCTGTGCTCCATTTAATTGAGTCTGTGCTCCATTTAATCGAGTCTGTGCTCCATTTAATGAAGTCTGTGCTCCATTTAATCGAGGCTGTGCTCCATTTAATCAAGTCTGTGCTCCATTTTTGATTAATATTTGGGTAAAGATTTAATTCAAGATACAATTAAATAAGTTTTATAAAGATTTATGAAAAATAATTGCTGAAATCTGAGCAATAATAAGGTTCGTTTGTAAAATACCATGCAGTAGCGAAATATCGCAATTGTATGCTATTGTAGATTTACGACTGTAATTGTAGATTTTTTTAATGTTAATTTATGCAGCAATGCTCGATAATAGCCCTATGCGCCACTACACCCAACATATACAGTACTAATAACATGATTCTTGGTGATGTTTATGAAGGTTTGCATTTACAGTGCAGACAGTTCTGTTTTGTCTTAATGTTTAATGTTTTTAATGTTTTGTCATACTACTTAAAAAGATAAAGAGCAGGGATTTCCTGCAGGAGAATGAAGGCTCTACAAGATTTCCAAAACTCCCTCAAAATATGCTACTATGCTAAGAAGGTTTCATGCAAACCACCATACCATGCATGTTTAAAGACTTTAATTATTTACCCCCTGCTACTGGAATGCTACCCCATGGATAAATCACTTTGTTTAGAAGTGCTTCCTTATGTACAAATCCAGGTCAATTGTTCTGTCTGGTTGCAATTATTATACAAAATATTATGATGCAGTTGTATTTATGTATATGTATTTTATTTGGCACCACTTGGGTACGCAGCACTGTGAATTATACAGACAAGGGGATAAGTGCAAATAATGAAGAATATGAAGAGGTGGAGTTTCTGGCAGTACACAGACACCATATAGTAAAAAAAATGTGCTTTATTGGATCATCCACACAACATGTTTCGGATCAGTTGATCCTTTATCACTTAAAGGAGACAAAGAACTCATATTTATTGAGAAAGAACAGATATAATCTCCTGCTGTGACACAATAGAAGCAGACTACCTGCTTACAATCTAAAGCCCCGTACACAGACAGGTGCGATCACAGGTTCCGATCCCCTGATGCATAATGTGTCCGAACGTTCCTTTCAGCTGATAATCGGCCCGTGTATGGGCCCTTTATTAGTGTTTCGGCCAACAAAGTGCCCATACACAGGCCGATTATCGGTGTACTTGTGTCCGAATGTGTGTACGTGTGTACTAACCTTAAGTGGGTTGCTAAATATGCAGAAAATACTTTTGACAACTAATGAGTAATTTATTGTGCTGGTGTTCAGAGAGGTAAGATGTGTTTTTGATACTGTGAGTAGCCATGAATGATCTGGTCAATTTTTTGAAATGAGAGTGCCCAGAGGAAACCCACCCAAATACGGGGAGATCCTTAAATTCAATCTATTTTTACTGCCTACTCCAAGGGCAACATAGTTTTTTAGACTTATCTCTTCTGATTGTCTGTTATTTCAATGAACACTGTTGTCTTTGAACATTCAAGAGCATTTTCAAACTTAAAATAAAGACTGGTGACTTGTCAGTTATCTGCTATTCCAACTGCTATTTTTACCAGTTTATTACACACATTTGTAACCAGATATTTAATGATGAGTTCTTTTCCTTTTTGGCAAAGTTATCTGCCTCCTCCCTCTGCTCAATGAGCTTTTTATAAGCTTCGGCATGGGTAAGCCTCAAAGGTATACATGTGGCTCTACTATCAAGGGTTATTGAATATAGGAGGCTACTTTTAAGGGTTATCGAATATACAAGGCCACTTTTGAGGGTTACCAAATATACAAGGCCACTTTTGAGGGTTACCAAATATACAAGGCCACTTTTAAGGGTTAACCTATATACAAGGCCACTTTTAAGGGTTAACCAATATACAAGGCCACTTTTAAGGGTTAACCAATATACAAGGCCACTTTAAAGGGTTTCCGAATATACAAGACCACTTTTAAGGGTTAACCTATATATAAGGCCACTTTTAAGGGTTAACCAATATACAAGGCCACTTTTAAGGGTTACCGAATATAGCCTCGAAGATGTGACCATTTCCCAGTTGACTGAGCCATGTACAGAAAGTTACCATGCTTTTACTAGCCTTACTTTATACAGATCTTTCAGATTTTTCCCCCATTGACTTCTATAGGTCCGTTTTAAAATTTTCAGATTTTTTCCGGAATTCCGAAAATCCAAAAATGGAACAAAACTCGCCAGTTTTGAACGTTTTTAGTCAACACTAAGCTAAAAGTATAGAAGGTATTGTAGGTAGTCAATCTTGTGGTGAGTTTGACAGCAGAGTCTAAATAATACAGAACAGAGTTTGTCCTTCTTGAGTTTGCCACATTATCTGTTTATTTCTCTATCGTTTGCTAAATAAAGTTTTCGGAGTGGTTCTCTTTAAGTGACAAAAATTCTATCCCTAGAGAAGACCCAGATGGCTCCTGGTGAAAAAAAACCCCTGAAAACAAAATAAATTCGGGAGCCTGGAAATTTAAGGAACTACTATGAGGAAATTCCCTTAACATGGTCAAACTAAACAATTCAACATGACTTTGTCAAAGCACTGTAAAAATGATAAATCTGGTAAACCCTCTAAACTTAGTTTGCTGTGATGCATTTGTAACCCCGCTTCAGTGGGTCCTTGGAATGTTCAGTACATTGTGGGGTGGTGTTTCTTAATACTAATAAGGATCCGGGGGGGAAGGGGTGTTAGACTATTTTCCAGTATTTACTGCAACACGATCTTCAATTTCCAGGCTTACCAAGATCGACAGGTTGTGATTAAAGACTTTATGCAATTAATAAGGCATTTATTTAATTAATTAATAATCTGCTTTATAAAAGGGCCATGGACATGGTGATGTCCAACGATAGCAAAATGGCGATATGAGTGATCCTTGATAAGTGATCCCTTGTATAATCGATGTATAACCAATATCGAATGCAGAATCATATAATCTCTTCTTGTAAGCAGCAAATTTCCCATATCCCTATGCAATTAGAACACAGTTAACATTTACTGTATATTAGACAAGAAAATAAACAATGGCTATTATTGAAACTTTCAGAATTTCGGATCTCATTGATTTTTTTTTATTGGGTTCGTTTTCAGATTTTGGAACTCGATGATTTTAAATATCTCTACTGATAACCTAATGTTGATATCAGTTATAAAAGTACAAAAGTACACACATACGTGTGTGTGTGTGTGTACCTATATACAGTTTACACACACACACTCATGCACACACACAAACACACACACACACCTATATATATACACACTCTTACAGTGTTCAGGATGGAACTAAATGAACTCTTTAACCTTAAAAGAACTGCAGGATTCTTCTACAACATTTTTATGATGTGGCATTCCAAATGGCCAAAGGCCTGGTAGATTACCAAGTAGCACAAATTATAATGATTATTTTTAACATTAGGCATCAGCTCTAAAAATGAAGCCCACCACAGATATTTAAAAGCTGAAAATCATATCAACTAAAATTGCAGCCTGACTTGAGGCTTTCAAAACATCTCATCTCTCCTTTATAGGCAGTTAATGCTCCTGCCTATTTATGTATTTTCCTGAAATTTAGTGGTTAACAAATTAAAAATATTCAAGGAGGCAAATATATAAATGATCTTGGGGTCAATTTGTAAGGAACACTTTGGCCAAAAATTACAGACGCACATCGCCGTGGAAAAATCGTTATTATCGCCATATTTATAAAGGCGATCAATATTGCAGCAAAAATATTCGATACTGTGTTGATGAACATTCTTTGCTGTGATAATGTACTAGTAAATGTACTAAGTATAGTATCGCGGTACCGACGTACGGGGCAGGGGTCTGAGAGGGGCTGCTGGGAATGGATTGTACGGTGGTCGCCAGAGCAGGAGTGTACACCCTACCCTGCTCTCACCCCCCCACCCTCAGTTACCACCCGCGGCGCAACCCCTTCCCAGCATCCCCTCCCAGCCCCTGCCCGTACACTTGTGGGGAGGGAAGGGAGGGTCCCGCTAGGGGGGTGGACGTAGCTGATGTCACCGGCGTCTTGATCCAAAGTCTTCTTTATTCACAGCCAGCGACACCAATTCCACTGATGCCGCCAATACCAGACGAGGTCCCTGTGGCCACCAGTGACCCTGCTGCCACCGGCGGCATCAACAGAGCCGATGTTGCTGACCTCTTCATCAACTGCGATGACTTTGGAGCTCCGCAGGGTTCGCACCTCTTTATATAGGTTTGCTGAAGGACCTAATCCAATTCTGATTGGTCAATATTTCAATGCCTGCGATCATATGGTTATACATTAATCAATCATATTTATGAAATATGAAATATGATTCATATAAACTCGAAAGTAGTTTCTAATCCTATTTTCAACTGTTATCGAACATTTAAGGTTATTTTCCAGGATTATTGAAAATAACCTCGTTCATTCAATAATCATCGAAAATGCGGTCCAAAGTCCCGAAATTACGTTCCGTTTTCAGATATTTCAGAGATCCGTACCACTTACCACTTTTGCCCATCTTTAGTTATTATGAATGGTTATTATTACATTGTTATTATAGAACCAAGTGTTGAAGTGGCAGCATTAAAGGGCAACTATAGTATCCAAATTCAAACTTTTAAAAACCTCATATTATTTAACTATACTTCATCCCATCCCCCAATATGTGTTACTCTTTCCAATCCGTCCACCAGTTTTGTAGATATTAGACTTATAAGTTTTAAAGAGGGAGGAACTGTCAATCAAAGTGAATGGCATGTATAGTCACGCCCTCCTACTGCTGTGAATTACCATATCCATGGTCCTCCCTATGAAGTAAATTACCATATCACTCTAACTATAAACAGTACAGACACTATGTGTAAAGGTTTGTACACTCATGCGATCGCAGGTTCATACACTCATGCGACGCATGATGTCTATGAACGGCCGTTTATCGTGCGAATTGGCCATTCGGTCGGGGATCATTGCCCAACTGGCCAGTCACAGATGGATTATCACTGACCCATGATCACACGTGTGTATGAACCTTAAGAGTAAGCAGGACACACATATACTAGCAAATCAAGGAGAAATTTTGAAGACGTCTCTACTAGTACCACATAATTATTAATAAAGTCAATTCATCCTCAATTAATACTGAGGGAAACTCTCAGAAACTCGGTAATCAAAGAAAAAACTTTTTATCCCATCTCTCCCCACACACATGTAAAAGCCATAAATGAAAGTTATATGGTAACAAACCTTGTATTACACAGAGTCTGACAGACAGATTCATGTAATTAGCAGGGCTGCATTATTGTAAATAGATTTTATTTCAAACTGTGATTCTAACTCAGACTGGCTACAGGTGTTTTACCTGATTAACCTGTGGCTCTCTATGGGGGCAATGCACTATTGGGCGCAAAATGCCCAAGTCAGTGTAAAACCCACGCTATCTGATGTATTATCAGGTTAGTGTGGGTTTTACACTGAGTTTGCATCGCCTGCGCCATTTCTGAGAATGTGAAACTCTACGGCACTGAATGGGAGGCGTCAGCCGGTGCACTTGGCAGAGATAACGAGATGTACAAAATCTCGCACAGGGATTTTTGCATCGCGGGAACTCAGGTAGGTAAGCTGCGTCGGACAAAAATATTGCATCACCCCCTATATGTTTTCAAAATACAACTCCAACCATTCCCTGACTGTCCTCTGCTATTAGAGAGTGTTTTTAGGGTAAATGATAATAGATGTAATTCAGCTACACCAACAATAATTTTGTTCAAATCCAGTGAATTTGATCAGGCAAGGAAACTAAATTCTGAGATCACTATATAAAACATTTTTTTTTTATATAGTTAAAAGCATAAAACAATGATAAATTCAATATAACAAAACAGAGAGCTGCCACACTGCAACTACCAGGCACCAAAACTAACGCATTTAGAAAGCTCAGTTAGGCACCAAACATCTGATAGTTGCTATGCTTGCAGAACTAACTAGCAGCTCTACTACTAAAACAGAACTAGGACTTGCTGATGGCCTCTGGCTGTTTTATACTGTCTCCTTGGCACACCCCCAACATATGATTGGTCAATAATACAAGAGCCAATCAGATTTAAGATTTGTTCTGGACCAATCAGATTTTGAGGGTGTGTTTATAAGACACTATAAAACTTCATGAAATCCTCAAAGAAGCTCAGTTTGTAATCAGCAGTCAAACTAGCATGCCTTGTCTTTGTATTTAGGTTAGAGATTTGCTAGTAAGTGGCTGGTTGTTTTGTTGGACTGCAGTAATGAATCATCTTTAGCTCCTGGGTTAATTGCCTATGGTGTCATTGTGTAGCAGTCTATAAACAGCACATACATTGTGAGCAAGCCTAATACATATAAAGTTACACTACTAGTTCTTCCCTGGCAAGCACTCTCAAACAGCAGAGGGAATGTTAGGGGTTGTGCATTGAAATCATGCAGCAAGGCTGTCAGAATCACTGCAGTCTAAATACAATCAGGTTGTTAACGCAGCCCTGTTACTTACATTAATTATAAGTGTACCCCAATAATGAGATGATCTGATAACTAAATATATATCCACAACCTGTGGCCCTCCAGATGTTGGAAAACTACAACTCCAAGTATTCCTTGGATTCTTCTGCAACGGAGGAATGCTGGTAGTAGTAGTTTTCAAAAATCTGGAGGGCTGCAGGTTGGAAATCGCTGACTCAGAGCCTTGCATAGCCCGGAAAAACCAATTTGGATACCGCTTTATACAGAAAGTGAATGATTGGATAATCCACTGGAATGGCAGCAACTAAAGAGTTACTATGTTATGTAATATAGTAACTCTTTAGTTGCCACCATTCCCGTGGCAGTAAAATGACCTTTCAAATGTGGCAACAAAAACCAAAGTTTATTTCAAGCAAGTCCGGAAGGAGGTGTCGGTTAAGATTGGAAGGAGACATACTGAGCCTAAGCAAATCAATTACTGTATCTAAGGAATGCAGTGACACACAAACCTCAGAGTATGTGCTACTTACATGTATTAATTTATAGATTAAGATGAGGCAAAGTAATTTTTTCACTATAGTGGGCCTTTAAATCAATTTGGCCAAGTTATTGAACTAATCGTTTTCATTCGTCCATAGAGAAGGACAAGCGTTAAAGAGGTAGCCTTAAATGAATTTGGCCAAGTTATTGAGCTAATTGTTTTCATTTATCCATAGAGAAGGACAAGTGTTAATGTGGTAGCCTTAAATAAATTTGGCCAAGTTATTGAGCTAATTGTTTTCATTTATCCATAGAGAAGGACAAGTGTTAATGTGGTAGCCTTAAATAAATTTGGCCAAGTTATTGAACTAATTGATTTCATTTATCCATAGAGAAGGACAGGCACTTTTAAAGCAGCATTACACTAAGAATGTACTGTAAGCTTTTTAAAATTAAATTGGATGTGAACTAGCTTACTATTTTGTATGTGAATTATTAATTGGTCACTAGTTGTAATGCAATGTCGTCAATTTTCCATAAATTCCACCATACAAAATTCTGCTGTTTGTTCTGCTTTCCAGGAACACAATAAACATGGCAATATTAAAGTTTAATGTTTTCTACCTTTTTCCTCTTGGTAATGAAGGTAAATAAATAGAAGATTTATCTCAGTCGGAATGTCAGGAAACCTCCAAGAACATCCCAGAATGCAATGTTTCTAGTTATCACTAAATTTATGCAGCTTTTAACAGACTTTCTGTAGAGGAATAACCATAAAAAGTTGATTTTCCTATATTTAAGTCATTTTCCAGGTAAAATAACACATTTCATTTCACACAAAGGCAGAATCTATTCATCACTTCATAAATATACAAATTTGTGGGGAAAGCATGTCAAGCATATTAATGTAGTGACTACTAGTAAAAAATCTCGATTGAATAAATATGGCCCAGAGTGTTAACCCTGCAAGGGCCAGTAGGAAAGTCCCATTTTAAGGCAGACACATAGCTTTGAGAATACCGCAATAAAGCACAAGTAAAAAGAAAAAAAAAATAGGGAGAAGCAATACATTTTGCAATCACAACCTATCTGCACTCGTTCCTGTGATGTATTAATCACCTTGCGAACGTTATTACACTGTGAAAATGCAAGAGCATCGCTTCTGCTGTCCAAAGTAAAAAAAAGGCGAGGTGCCTCAGAAACATTAGTACGTTGGTTAGCGTGCGTTTAGCGCTTAATTTCCCGTTAGCGTGGGATAACGCTTCTGGTCTAATAACTTATACAAAGCTCTCAATTAAAGAAGAACTAAAGCAGGATATATAATGACCCTGCATAATTCTATAATTGATGGCTAACAGATAACTGTATTTCGCACCTTTGAAATTCGCAACATTGTGTGGGAGAGTCATCCCTATCATTGAGGTTATGAAATAAAAGGTCCAAAAATGTGTCTGAGCTGGTAATTTGCCCCAAGCAATCAGATGTTATCTTTCTAATGGTCTGCAACAGTTAGAAAACATTTGGTCACATCTGATTAGTTGCTGCAGGTTTAGGCTGCGTACATTCTATACAATATAGAAGATTGTTATTTGTACAGTGGCTATACATTCTATACAATATAGGAGATTGTTATTTGTACAGTGGCTATACATTCTATACAATATAGGAGATTGTTATTTGTACAGTAGCTATACATTCTATACAATATTAGAGATTGTTATTTGTACAGTGGCTATACATCTATACAATATAGGAGATTGTTTATTTGTACAGTGGCTATACGTTCTATACATATAGGAGATTGTTATTTGTACAGTACTATACATTCTATACAATTAGGACTTGTTATTGTACAGTGGCTATACTTCTCTACCATAATAGGAGATTGTTATTTGTACAGTGGCTATACATTCTATACAATATAGGAGATTGTATTTTGTACAGTGGCTATACATTCTATACAATATAGGAGATTGTTTATTTGTACCTGGCTATACATTCTATACAATATAGGAGATTGTTTATTTGTAACAGTGGCTATACATTCTATACATATAGGAGATTGTTATTTGTACAGGGCTATACATTCTATAACAATATAGGAGATTGTTATTTGTACAGTGGCTATACATTCTATACAATATAGGAATTGTTATTTGTACAGTGGCTATACATTCTATACAATATAGGAGATTGTTTATTGTCATTGGCTATACATTCTATACAATATAGGAGATTGTTATTAGTACAGTGGCTATACATTCTGATACAATAGGAGATTGTTATTTGTACAGTAGCTATACATTCTATACAATATAGGAGATTGTTATTTAGTACAGTGCTATACATTCTATCACTATAGGAGATTGTTATTTGTACAGTAGCTATACATTATACAATACTAGGAGATTGTTATTAGTACAGTGGCTATACATTCTGTATACTATAGGAGATTGTATTATTTTGTACAGTAGCTATACTTCTATACAATATAGGAGATTGTTTATTGTACAGTGGCTATCCATTCTATACATATGGAGATTGGTGTTAGTGCAGTGGCTATACATTCTATACAATATAGGAGATTGTTATTTGTACAGTAGCTATACATTCTATACAATATAGGAGATTGTTATTAGTACAGTGGCTATACATTCTTACAATATAGAGAATTGTTGTTTAGTACAGTGGCTATACATTCTATACAATATAGGAGATTGTTATTAGTACAGCGCTATACACTCTATACATTGGATATGGTGTATTTGTACAGTGCTATACATTCTTACATATAGGAGATTGTTATTTGTACAGTGGCTATACATTCTATACAATATAGGTATTGTATTTGTACAGTGGCTATACATTCATACCATATAGGATATTGTTATTTTGTACAGTATCCTATACATTCTAAAATATAGGAGATTTTTTGTACAGTACATACATTCTATACAATATAGTTGATTGTTTATTATACATGGCTATACATTCTATACAATATAGGAGATTGTTATTTGTACAGTGGCTATACATTCTATATAATATAGGAGATTTGTTATTTGTACAGTGGCTATACATTCTATACAATATGGAGATTGTATTTGTACGTACTATACATTCTATATAAATTAGGAGATTGTTATTTGTACAGTGGCTATACATTCTATACAATATAGGAGATTGTTATTTGTACAGTGGCTATACTTCTATCAATATAGGAGATTGTATTAGTACAGGGCTATACATTCTATACAATATAGAGATTGTTTATTAGTACAGTGGCTATACTTCTATACAATATAGGAGATTGTTATTTGTACAGTGGCTATACATTCTATACAATATAGGAGATTGTTATTTGTACAGTGGCTATACTTCTATACAATATAGGAGATTGTTATTAGTACATTGGCTATCCATTCTATACAATATAGGAGATTGTTATTTGTACAGTGGCTATACATTCATACAATATAGGAGATTGTTATTTGTACAGTGGCTATACATTCTGTACAATATAGGAGATGTTATTTGTACATGGCTATACATTCTATACAATATAGGAGATTATTTTTTACAGTGCTATACATTCTATACAATAGGAGATTGTTATTTGTACAGTGGCTATACATTCTATACAATATAGAGATTGTTATTTGTACAGTGGCTATACATTCTTACAATATAGGAGATTGTTATTTGTACAGTGCTAGCTATACATTCTATACATATAGGAGATTGTTATTTTTACAGTGCTATACATTCTATACATATAGGAGATTATTTGTACAGTAGCTATCATTCTATACAATATAGAGATTGTTTATTTGTACAGTGGCTATACATTCTATACAATATAGGAGATTGTTATTAGTACAGTGCTATACTTCTATACAATATAGAGATTGTATTAGTACAGTGGCTATACATTCTATACAATATAGGAGATTGTTGTTAGTACAGTGGCTATACATTCTATACATATAGGAGATTGTTATTAGTACAGCGGCTATACATTCTATACATATGGGATATTTTTATTGTACAGTGGCTTACATTCTACAATATAGGAGATTGTTATTTGTACAGTGGCTATACATTCTATACAATATAGGAGATTAATTTTACGTAGCTATACATTCTATACAATAGGTGATTGTTATTAGTACAGTGGCTATACATTCAACAATATAGGAGATTTTTAGTACAGTGCTATACATTCTATATATAGGAGTTTGTTATTTGTACAGGGCTATACATTCTATACAATATAGGATATGTTTATTTGTACAGTGGCTATACATTCTATACAATATAGGAGATTGTTATTAGTACAGTGGCTATCATTCTATACATATAGGAGATTGTTATTAGTACAGTGGCTATACACATTCTATACATATAGGAGATTGTTATTTTTACAGTGGCTATACATTCTATACAATATAGAGATTGTTATTTGTACAGTGGCTATACATTCATAAATATACAATATAGGGTTGTTTTGTGTGGCTTACTTCTTAATAAGGAGATTGTTATTTGTACGTGGCTATACTTCTTAATATGGAGATTGTTATTTGTACAGGTGGCTATACATTCTATACAATATAGGATGTTATTTGTACAGTGCTGTATACATTCTATACAATATAGGATATTGTTATTTGTACAGTGGCTATACATTCTATACAATAAGGAGATTGTTATTGTACAGTGGCTATACATTCTGTACAATATAGGATTGTTATTTGTACAGTGGCTATACATTCTTACAATAGGAGATGTTATTTTACAGTGGCTATACATTCTATACATATAGGAGATATTTGTACAGTAGCTATACATTCTATACAATATAGGATATTGTTATTTGTACAGTGGCTATACATTCTATACAATATAGGAGATTGTTTATTTGTACAGTGGCTATACATTCTATACATATAGGGAGATGGTTATTGTACAGTATCTATACATTCTATACAATATAGGAGATTGTTATTTGTACAGTGGCTATACATTCTATACAATATAGGAATTGTTATTGTACAGTGGCTATACATTCTATACAATATAGGAGATTGTTATTTGTACAGTGGCTATACATTCTTACATTAGGAGATTGTTATTGTACAGTGGCATATACATTCTATCAATATAGGATATTGTTATTAGTACAGTGGCTATACATTCTATACAAATAGGAGATTATTATTTGTACAGTAGCTATACATTCTATACATATAGGGTATTGTTATTTGTACAGTGGCTATACATTCTATCAATATAGGAGATTGTTATTTTACAGTGGCTATACATTCTATACAAATAGGAGATTGTTATTTGTACAGTAACTAATTCTTACATAGGAGATTGTTTTAGTACAGTACTATACATTCTATACAGTATAGGAGATTGTTATTGTACAAGTGGCTATACATTCTATACAATATAGGAAATTGTTATTTGTACAGTGGCTTATACATTCTATACAATACAGGAGATTGTTATTAGTACAGCCGCTATACATTCTATACAATTAGGAGATTGTTATAGTACAGTGGCTATACATCTATACAATATAGGAGATTGTTTTGTACAGTGGCTATACATTCTATACAATACAGGAGATTGTTATTAGTACAGCCGCAATACATTCTATACAATATAGGAGATTGTTATTAGTACAGTGGCTATACATTCTATACAATATAGGAGATTGTTATTAGTACAGCGGCTATACACTCTATACAATATAGGGGATTGTTATTTGTACAGTAGCTATACATTCTATACAATATAGGATATTGTTATTTGTACAGTGGCTATACATTCTATACAATATAGGAGATTGTTTATTGTACAGTGGCTACATTCTATACAATATAGGAGATTTTTGTACAGTAGCTATACTTCTATACAATATAGGTGATTGTTATAGTACAGTGGCTATACATTCTATATAATATAGGAGATTGTTATTTGTACAGTGGCTATACATTCTATACAATTAGGAGATTGTTATTTGTACAGTGGCTATACATTCTATCAATATAGAATTGTTATTTTACAGTGCTATACATTCTATACATACAATATAGGAATTGTTTGTACAGTAGCTATACATTCTATACAATATGGTGATTGTTATTAGTACAGTGGCTATACATCTATACATATAGGAGATTGTTATTTGTACCGTGGGCTATACATTCTATACAATATAGGAGATTGTTATTTGTACGTGGCTATACATTCTGTACATATAGGAATTGTATTTGTAAATGGCTATACATTCTATACAATATAGGATGTATTTTTTGTACAGTGGCTATACATTCTAACAATATAGGAGATTGTTATATGTACAGTATCTAACATTCTATACAATATAGGAGATGGTTTATTGTACATGCTTACATATCTGTACAATATAGGAGATTGTTTATTTGTACAGTGGCTATACATTCTATACAATTAGGAGATTGTTTTTTTACAGTGGCTACATTCTATACAATATAGGAGATTATTTGTTCATTAGCTATACATTCTATACACATATGGATATTGTTATTTGTACAGTGGCTAAACATTCTATACAATATAGGGATTGTTATTTGTACATTGGCTATACATTCTATACAATATAGGAGATTGTTATTTGTACAGTGGCTATACATTCTATACAATTAAGGAGATTGTTATTTGTACAGTGGCTATACATTCTATACATATAAGGAGATTATTAGGATCGTAGCATACATCTATACATAATAGGAGATTATTTGTACAGTAGCTATACATTCTATACAATATAGGAGATGTTATTTTTACAGTGGCTATACATTCATAACAATAGAGAGATTATTTGTACAGTGCTATACTTCTATACAATATAGGAGATATTGTACAGTACTACATTCTATACAATATAGGATTGTTATTTGTACAGTGGCTATACATTCTTATCAATAGGAGTTGTTATTTGTACAGTGGCTTACATTCTATACAATATAGGAGATTGTTATTTTACAGTGGCTATACATTCTATACAATATAGGAGATTGTTATTTTATTACGTGGCTATACATTCTATACAATATGATTATTGTACAGTAGCTATACATTCTATAAAATATAGGAGATTGTTATTTGTACAGTGGCTATACATTCTATACAATATAGGAGATTGTTATTTGTACAGTGGCTATACATTCTATACAATATAGGAATTGTTATTTGTACAGTGGCTATCATTCTATACAATATGGATATTGTTATTTGACAGTGGCTATCATTCTATACAATATAGGAGATTGTTATTGTACAGTGGCTATACATTCTATACAATATAGGAGATTATTTGTACAGTAGCTAATATTCTATACTATAGGGATTGTTATTTGTACGTGGCTATACATTCTATAAAATATGGAGATTGTTATTTGTACAGTATCTATACTTCTATACAATATAGGAGATTGTTATTTGTACAGTAGCTATACATTCTATCCAATATAGGAGATTGTTATTTGTACAGTGGCTATACATTCTATACATATAGGAGATTGTTATTTGTACAGTGGCTATCATTCTTACAATATAGGAGATTGTTATTTGTACAGTGGCTATACATTCTGACAATAAAGGAGATTGTTATTATTACAGTGGTTATACATTCTATACAATATAGGAATTATTTGTACAGAGCTATATATTCTATACAATATAGGAGATTGTTATTTGTACAGTGGCTATACATTCTATACAATATAGGAGATTGTTATTTGTACAGTGGCTATACATTCTATACAATATAGGAGATTGTTATTTGTACAGTGGCTATACATTCTATACAATATAGGAGATTGTTATTTGTACAGTGCTATACATTCTTACAATATAGGAGATTGTTATTTGTACAGTAGCTAACTTCTATACAATATAGGAATTGTTATTTGTACAGTGGCTATACATTCTATACAATTGGATATTGTTATTTGTACAGTGGCTATACATTCATACAATATAGGAGATTGTTATTGTACAGTGGCTATACATTCTATACAATATAGGAGATTATTTGTACAGTAATCATACACTATACAATATAGGGATTGTTATTTGTACAGTGGCTATACATTCTATAAAATATAGGAGATTGTTATTTGTACAGTATCTATACATTCTATACAATATGGAGATTTTATTGTACAGTGGCTATCATTCTTACAATTAGGAGATTGTTATTTGTACAGTGGCTATACATTCTATACAATATAGGAGATTGTTATTTTTAGCAGTGGCTATACATTCTATACAATATAGGTTTGTTATTTTGTACAGTAGCTATACATTCTATACAATATAGGAGATTATTTGTACAGTAGCTATATATTCTATACAATATAGGAGATTGTTATTTGTACAGTGGCTATACATTCTATACAATATAGGAGATTGTTATTTGTACAGTGGCTATACATTCTATACAATATAGGAGATTGTTATTTGTACAGTGGCTATACATTCTATACAATATAGGATATTGTTATTTTGTACAGTGGCTATACATTCTATACAATATAGGAGATTATTTGTACAGTACATATATTCTATACAATATAGGTATTGTTATTATTACAGTGCTATACATTCTATATAATATAGGAGATTGTTATTTGTACTGGCTATACATTCTATTCAATATAGGAAGATTGTTTTTGTACAGTAGCTAAACTTCATCAATATAGGAGTATTGTTATTTGTACAGTGGCTATACATTCTATCAATATAGGAGATTGTTATTTTTACAGTGCATACATTCTATACAATATAGGAGATGTTATTTGTACAGTAACATACATTCTATACATATAGGAGATTGTTTTAGTACAGTAGCTACATTCTATACAATATAGGAGATTGTTATTTGTACAGTGGCTATACATTCTATACAATATAGGAGAGTGTATTTGTACAGTGGCTATACATTCTATATACAATATAGGAGATTGTATTTGTACAGTTGCTATACATTCTTACAATATAGGAGATTTTATTTGTACAGTGGCTATACATTCTGTACAATATGAATTGTTTAGTCAGTGGTTATACATCTGTACATTAAGGATATTGTTATTATACATGGCTATACATTCTATACAATATAGGAGATTGTTATTTGTACAGTGGCTATACATTCTATCAATATAGGAGATTGTTATTTGTACAGTGGTTTACATTCTGTACAATATAGGAGATTGTTATTAGTACATGGCTATACATTCTATACAATAAGGAGATTGTTATTGTACATTCTTACTAAGGAGATGTTATTTGTACAGTGGTTATATACATTCTGTACAATATAGGATTGTTATTTGTACAGTGGCTATACATTCTATATCAATATTGGAGATTGTTATTTTACAGTGGCTATACATTCTATACAATATAGGAGATTGTTTTTGTACAGTAACTATAAATTCTGTACAATATAGGAGATTGTTATTGTACAGTGTGTTATACTTCTTTCAATATAGGAGATTGTTTTTGTACAGTGGCTATACATTCTATACAATATAGGGGATTGTTATTTGTACAGTGGCTATACATTCTATACATATAGGAGATTGTTATTTGTACAGTGGTTATACATTCTGTACATATAGGAGATTGTATTTGTACAGTGGCTATACATTCTATACAATAAGGAGATTGTTATTTGTACATCTTATACATATAGAGATGTGTATTTGTACAGTGGTATACATTCTTCCAATATAGGAGAGTGTTATTGTACAGTGGCAATACATTCTATACAATATAGGAGATTGTTATTTGTACAGTGGCTAATACTTCTGTACAATATAGGAGATTGTTATTTGTACAGTGGCTATACATTCTATACAATATAGGAGATTGTTATTGTACAGTGGCTATACATTCTATATCAATATAAGAGATTGTATTTGACAGTGGCTAACATTTATACAAATAGGAGATTGTTATTTGTACAGTGGCTATACATTCTATACACTAAGGAGATTGTTATTTGTACGTGGCTATACATTTTTCAATATAGGAGATTGTTATTAGTACAGTGGCTATACATTCTATACAATATAGAGAGATTGTTATTTACAGTGGCTATACATTCTATACATATAGATATTGTTTATTTGTACAGTGGCTATACATTCTATACATATAGGATATTGTTATTTGTACAGCGCTATACATTCTGTACAATATAGGATATTGTTATTGTACAGTGGCTATACATTCTATACAATATAGAGATTGTTATTGTACAGTGGCTATACATTCTATACAATATAGGAGATTGTTATTTGTACAGTGGCTAACATTCTGTACAATATAGATATTGTTATTTGTACAGTGGCTATATTCATTCTATACAATATGGAGATTGTTATTTGTACAGTGGCTATACATTCTATACAATATAGGAATTGTTATTAGTACAGTGGCTATACATTCTTAATTATAGGAGATTTTTATTAGTACAGTGGCTATACATTCTATACAATATAGGAATATTGTTATTAGTACAGTGGCTAATACATTTCTGTACAATATAGGAGATTGTATTTGTACAGTGGCTATACATTCTAACACAATATAGGAGATTGTTGAGTACAGTGGCTATACATTCTATCAATATAGGAGATTGTTTTAGTACAGCGGCTATACACTTCTTACATTAGGAGATTGTTATTTGTACAGTGGCTATACATTCTATACAATATAGGAGATTGTTATTTGTACAGTGGCTATACATTCTATCAACATAAGGAATTGTTATTAGTACAGTGGCTATACATTCTGTACAACATATAGGAGATTGTTATTTGTACAGTGGCTATACATATCTACTATATAGGAGATTGTTATTGTACAGTGGCTATACATTCTACACAATATAGGAGATTGTTATTTGTACAGTGGCTATACATTCTATACAATATAGGAGTTGTTATTGTACAGTGGCTATACTTCTATACAATATAGGAGATTGTTATTAGTACATGGCTATACATTCTATACAATATAGGAGATTGTTATTTGTACAGTGGCTATACATTCTATACAATATGGAGATTGTTATTTGTACAGTACTAAACTCTATACAATATGGGATTGTTATTGTACAGTGGCTATACATTCTATACAATAGAGATTGTTTATTGTACAGTGGCTATACATTCTATACAATATAGGAGATTGTTATTTGTACAGTGCTATACATTCTATACAATATAGGAGATTGTTTATTTACAGTGGCTATACATTCTATACAATATAGGAGATTGTTATTGTACAGTGGCTATACATTCTGTAAATATAGAGTTGTTATTATACGGTATACATCTATACAATATAGGAGATTGTTATTTGTACAGTGGCTATACATTCTATACAATATAGGAGATTGTTATTTGTACAGTGGCTATACATTCTTACAATATAGGAAGATTTTATTTGTACAGTGGCTATACATTCTATACAATATGAGATTGTTATTTGTACAGTAGCTATACATTCTATACAATATAGAGATTGTTATTTGTACAGTGGCTATACATTCTATACAATATAGGAGTATTGTTATTTGTACAGTGGCTATACATTCTATACAATATAGGAGATTGTTATTTTACAGTGGCTATACATTCTATACATATAGGAGATTGTTATTTGTACAGTACTATAATTCTATACAATATAAGATTGTTATTTGTACAGTGGCTATACATTCTATACAATATAGGAGATTGTTATTTGTACAGTGGCTATACATTCTATCAATATAGGAGATTGTTATTTGTACAGTACTATCATTCTATACATATAGGAATATTGTTATTGTACAGTGCTATACATTCTATACAATATAGGAGATTGTTATTTGTACAGTACTATATATTCTATACAATATAGAAGATTGTTATTTGTACAGTGGCTATACATTCTATACAATATAGGAAGATTGTTATTTGTACAGTGGCTATACATTCTATACAATATAGGAGATTTTGTTATTACAAGTGCTATATATTCTATACAATATAGGAGATTGTTATTTGTACAGTACTATACATTCTATACAATATAGGAGATTGTTATTTGTACAGTCTATACATCTATACAATATAGGAGATTGTTATTTGTACAGTACTATACATTCTATACAATATAGGAGATTGTATTGTACAGTGGCTATACATTCTATACAATATAGGAGATTGTTATTAATACGTAGCTATACATCTGTACAATATGGATTGTTATTTGTACAGTGCTATACATTCTATACAATTTTGAAGTGTTTTTGTACAGTCCATAATCTATACAATATGGAGATTGTTTATTTGTACAGTACTATACATTCTATAACAATATAGGAGTTGTTATTTGTACAGTGCTATACATTCTATACAATATAGGAGATTGTTATTTGTACAGTGGCTATACATTCATTACAATATAGGAGATTGTTAGTGTTAGTGGCTTAACATTCTATAACATATAGAAGATTGTTATTTGTACATGCTATACATTATACAATATAGAAGATTGTTATTTGTACAGTGGCTATACTTCTACAATATGAGGTATTGTTATTTGTACAGTGGCTATACAATTCTATACAATATAGGAATTGTTTTTGTACAGTGGCTATACATTCTATACAATATAGGAGATTGTTGTTAGTACAGTACTATACATTCTATACAATATAGGAGATATTGTTTTTGTACAGTTGCTATACATTCTATCAATACAATATAGGAGTGTTTTTTGTACAGTAGCTATACATTCTATACAATATGAAGATTGTTATTTGTACAGTAGCTATACATTCTATACAATAAGGATTGTATTTGTACAGATAGGTCTATACATTCTATACAATATAGAGATTGTTATTTGTACAGTGCTATACATTCTATACATATAGAAGATTGTTATTTGTACAGTGGCTACATTCTATAAATTAGGAGATTTGTATTAGTACAGTAGCTATACATTCTATACAATATAGAGAGATGTTATTTGTACAGTAGCTATACATTCTATACAATATAGAGATTGTTATTTGTACAGTGGCTATACATTCTATACAATAATGGGTATTGTTTTTTGTTACAGATGGCTTATAACATTCTATACAATATAGGTTTTGTTTTTTGTACAGTGGCTATACATTCTATACAAATAGGAGATTGTTATTGTACAGTGGCTATACATTCTATACTATATAGGAGATTGTTATTGTACAGTGGTAACATTCTATACAATATAGGAGATTTGTTATTTTGTACAGTATGCTATACATTCTATACAATATAGAGATTGGTTATTTGTACAGTGCTATACATCTATACAATATAGAGATTGTTATTTGTACGTACTAATACATTTCTAAACAATATAGGAGATTGTTATTTGTACAGTAGTAGCTTATACATTCTATACAATATAGGAATTGTTTATTTGTACAGTGGCTATACATTCTATACAATTAAGGGATTGTTATTTGTACGTGGCTATACATTCTATTACAATATAGGAGATTGTTATTTGTACAGTGGCTATACATTCTATACAATATAGGGATTGTTATTTTATACAGTGCTATACATTCTATACATATAGAGAGATTGTTATTTGTACAGTGGCTATAATTCTATACAATATAGAAGATTGTTATTTATTGTACAGTGGCTATACTATTCTATACAATATAGGGATTGTATTTGTACAGTGGCTATACATCTATACAATATAGGAGATTGTTATTTGTACAGTGGCTATACATTCTATACAATATAGTGAATTGTTATTTGTACAGTACTATACATTCTATACAATATAGAGATTGTTATTTGTACAGTGGCTATACATTCTATACAATATAGAGATTGTTATTTGTACAGTGGCTATACATTCTATAACATATAGGGATTGTTATTTGTACAGTGGCTATACATTCTATACAATAAGGAGATTGTTATTTGTACAGGGCTATAATTCTATACAATATAGGATTGTTATTTGTACAGTGGCTATACACATTCTATACAATATAGGAGATTGTTATTTGGTACAGTGGCTATACATTCTATACAATATGGATATTGTTATTTGTAGGCTACATTCTTACAATATAGAGATTGTTTTGTACAGTGGCTATACATCTACAATATATGGAGATATGTTTTGTACAGTGGCTATACTTCTATCATCAAATAGAGGAAGAGATTGGTTGTTAGTACAGTGGCTTGTACATTCTATACAATATAGGAGATTGTTTTTATTACGAGCTATACATTTTATACAATATAGGAGATTGTTTGTGTACAGTATCTATACATTCTATACAATTAGGAGATTGTTATTTGTACAGTGCGCTATCATTCTATACAATATAGGAGATTGTTATTTACAGTAGCTATACATTATAAATTACATATATACATATTCTAATGCATAGATAGGAATTGGTTATTTGTACAGTACTATACATTCTATAACAATATAGGAGATTGTTATTTGTACAGTGGATGTATACATTCTATACAATATAGGAGATTGTTATTAGTACAGTAGCTATAACATTCTATAAAACATATAGGAGATTGTTATTTGTACAATACAGGAGAGACAGGCTTACACTATCTATAGGAGATTGTTATTGTACAGCGCTATACATTCTGTACAATATAGGAGAGTTGTTTTATACGTGCATACATTCTATCACAATATAGGAGATTGTTATTTGTACAGTGCTTAACATTCTATACAATATAGGAGATTGTTTTGTACGGGCTTGACTTCTTTATACAATATAGGAGATTGTTTGTTATACAGCACTCTACATTCTATACAATATAGGAGATGTGTTTTATTTGTACAGTATCTATACATTCTATACAATATAGGAGATTGTTATTTGTACAGGCTATAACATTCTATACATATAGAGATTGTTATTTGTACGTAGCTTACATTCTATGCATATAGAAGATTGTTATTGTACAGTCCTATACATTCTATACAATATAGGAGATTGTTATTTAGTACAGTGGCTATACATTCTATACAATATAGGAGATTGTTATTAGTACAGTAGCTATACATTCTATACAATATAGGAGATTGTTATGTTACAGTGCTATACTTCTATCTATGATATGGAGATTGTTTTTGTACAGTGGCATAATTCTAACAATATAGGAGATTGTTATTTGTACGGCTATACATTCTAGACAATATAGGAGATTGTGTATATGTACAGTAGCTATACATTCTCTCTACATATTGGAGATTGTTATTTGTTACAGTATCTATACATTCTATACAATATAGGAGATTGTTATTTTGTACATTACATGGCTATACACTATACAATAAGAGATTGTTATTGTACAGTGGCTATACATTCTATACAATATAGGAGATTTGTTATTTATACAGTGGCTATACTTTCTGTCACAAATAGGAGATTGTTATTTGTACAGAGTGGCTATACATTCTATACAATATAGGAGATTGTTATTTGTACAGTGGCTATACATTCTATACAATATAGGAGATTGTTATTGTACAGTGGCTATACATTCATACAATATAGGGATATTGTTATTTGTAATAGCTATACATTCTATACAATATAGAGAGATTGTTATTTGTACAGTAGCTGTATACATTCTATACAATATAGAAATTGTTATTTGTACAGTGGCTATACATCTATACAATATAGGTATTGTTATTTGTACAGTGGCTATACATTCTATACAATATAGGAGATTGTTATTTGTACAGTGGCTATACATTCTATACAATATAGAGATTGTTATTATATACAGTGGCTATACATTCTGTACAATATAGGAGATTGTTATTTGTACAGTGGCTATACATTCTATACAATAGGAGATTGTTATTTGTACAGTGGCTTATACATTTTATACAATATAGGAGATTGTATTTGTACAGTGGCTATACACATTCTATACAATATAGGAGATTGTTATTTGTACAGTAGCTATACATTCTATACAATAGAGAAGATTGTTTATTTGTACAGTAGCTATACATTCTATACAATATAGAGATTGTTATTTGTACAGTGGCTATACATTCTATACAATATAGGGTTTTTTATTTGTACAGTGGCTATACATTCTATACAATATAGGAGATTGTTATTTGTACAGTGGCTATACATTCTATACAATATAGGAGATTGTTATTTGTACAGTAGCTATACATTCTATACAATATAGGGATTGTTATTTGTACAGTAGCTAAACATTCTACAATATAGAGGAAATTGTTATTGTACAGTAGCTATACATTCTATACAATATAGGTATTGTTATTTGTACAGGTGGCTAACATTCTTACAATATAGGAGATTGTTATTTGTACAGTAGCTATACATTCTATACAATATAGAAGATTGTTATTTGTACAGTGGCTATACATTCTATACAATATAGGAGATTGTTATTTGTACAGTAGCTATACATCTATACAATAGGAGATGTGTTATTTGTACAGTGGCTATACATCTACTATACAATATAGGAGATTGTTATTTGTACAGTGGCTATACATTCTGTACAATATAGGAGATGTTATTAGTACAGTGGCTATACATTCTATACAATATAGGAGATTGTTATTGTACAGTGGCTATACATTCTATACAATATAGAAGATTGTATTGTACAGTAGCATACATTC
This sequence comes from Hymenochirus boettgeri, assembly GCA_019447015.1. Lineage (NCBI taxonomy): Eukaryota > Metazoa > Chordata > Amphibia > Anura > Pipidae > Hymenochirus > Hymenochirus boettgeri. Next base: position 34,211,883 of record CM033476.1, read on the forward strand.
TATACAATATAGAAGATTGTTATTTGTACAGTAGCTATACATTGTACAATATATATATATATATATATATATATTATATATATATATTATTTTTTTTTTTTTTTTTTTCAGGTGCCAAAAAGTTTAGAGACAGCCCTGCATACTGTACTTCATGTCAATGCTGGCAGCTGAAGGGTTAAAGGTAATACTCTGCTGGCACCAAAAGTGTTAATGGCATGCTCTGAGAAAGTGCTGGCACTGAAGGGTTAATGGTAATACTCTGGGAAAGTGCTGGCACTGAAATTATTAATACTGTAGGAAAGTTGCTGCTGATTGAAGGGGTAATGGTAATACTCCGCTGGCACTGAAGAGTTAATGTCGCAATACCCTGGGAAATGCTGGTACTGAAAGTGTTAATGCCAATACTATTGTATTGGAGGGTTAGGCCACACTACTGTGTTATAAGTGCAATGGGATTAGGATCTCATCATCTCATAGGCCACCAAGAGGCTTGAAATGGCCCTGCACTAGTTTATCTCCGCCAAATATCTAGCCTGCGTGCACAGGGATTTCATTTAATCAGGGCCATCAGGATCATTCAACTCTGCTATGCAAAGGTGCTCAAATATTAACCTTTGTCATTGTTCCACACACAAGGGGAATGGGTTATAAAACTGGTTTCAAGGTGTTTTCGGATATTTAGCAAGTATTTTCGTCAGGTCTGACAGTGCTCAGTCTAGAAAGACAGTACATCTCATCACCTCGTAATTGTGAGTTAACCCTCCGACCTTTTAATAAGAAGGTAAAAACTATGAATTACATCTGTCAGCAGCATTTATTAAATAACCCTATGTAGTATTAGTGTTCGTTAGCAGACTAAGTAAATATGTGACATTTTAAACAATTGAAGAACACAGAGATAGCATGGCAGCGCTGGCTTCAAAATCCATTGCACTATAAATGTTCTGTGGATACTATTCTTCTTATAAAATGCAGGAGAGAAAACACATGCCTATTAAAGGGAAAGAAAAGCTAAAATATACATGTGACTAGGTGGAGTGTATCAGTCACTACTGAAAGTATTTTTTACCATCTGAACCAACAGTATTCAGTGCTGCTCAGTCGCCATGTGTGGCCAGAAAACAAATCTCTCTGCTTGTCATACCACACTGCACATGTTGGAGCCTAGCTAGATGACTGCTACAGTATTTTTCTGAGTGCATTCATACTCTACTGTCGCAAATGGGGTTTGCTTGAGACTGGGAGATCTCGGTAAGTAAATAAAAACGGGAGGTAGGAATAGAGGCTTTAGATGTCAAATAAGGCAGATACCCTATTTTGCTGCATTAAAGGGCTTGCCCAACCCAAAGGGTGTGTAAGAGCCAACAGCTCCAGTTTTACAATCCAGAATCCTGCTTTGCAAGCTTGTTACAAGTTAAGCACTGCGCACTGCAGCACGGTTAGATCAAGTTTGAGTTTGCACAGATGGGCTATACATTCTATACAATATAGGAGATTGTTATTTGTACAGTGGCTATACACTCTATACAATATAGGAGATTGTTATTTGTACAGTGGCTATACGTTCTATACAATATAGGAGATTGTTATTTGTACAGTAACTATACATTCTATACAATATAGGACATTGTTATTAGTACAGTGGCTATACATTCTATACAATATAGGAGATTGTTATTTGTACAGTGGCTATACATTCTATACAATATAGGAGATTGTTATTTGTACAGTGGCTATACATTCTGTACAATATAGGAGATTGTTAATCCCCCCCAATCCCTTGGTTTTAAACCACTTACAACAAACATCTTGTAATTGGAAACAGTATGTAGTGAGTACTTGACAGCAAGTCAACTCCTTCCTGCCCCTTTCCCAGTGCCTCTGTCCTTAACCCTTTCCCATACAGAATGCTCTGGGACTGAGGGACTATAAATATTTCGTAATAATGCTCAAAGGTTCTACAACAATTCTGTTGCTGCTGTGTAGTCTCTGTATTCCTTTGGTATTGAAAGAAAATTTGGTTATTTCTGAGAACTTTTGTTAGATTGATTAAGTGGCAAATTACACCGATTTGGGGCAAAAGTAATTTTACCTCAGACTACTCGTTGTAAAAATGGTTGTAAACTTAAAAACAATGACAATATATTCAGCAGGACATGGAACAGTAAATTATATACAGTACAATAATAGAAATGAATAAAACGGAGTTTTTCCCAAAAAAATGACTAAAGTCTGAATTGGAGTTTTTGGAATTTTCGATTGCAAATGTTGATAAGATTCAACAATATAGAAGTTTTAAAAAGTTCTTAGTGTTCAAATGGTGCTAATTTTGCCCCAAACAATCTAATTATTTGAACATTGTAAAGCTAACATCTGATTGGTTGAGGCAAAATTAGCACCATTTTTAACGATAATAACTTTTATTAATAACCCTGAAAGTTTTTAGATCTAATTTCTAAATTTTCAGTTCTCTAAATTCAATTTTTTTTTTTCTGTCACAAGTTCCGAGTTTCCATTGGATCCACTGATTTCCAAAACAGCAGTTTGACCAGGTTCTTACATCATTGCAGATAAGAATATGAAATTATTATAATGGAGCGCATTGGGGAAGTTATGTATGGTCCTGGGCTCCAGAAGGTGGAATTTATTTTATCACTTTAGTAGGAAGGACAAAAGGCATGAAAAATGAATAAAATGAGCCATATGCATTAAATCCCCACTAATAAATCAATAAAGCAGTGGGGACATGAATTAGTGTGGACTTCCAGGAGGTAAACAAACATCATAACATGATATAGGTAATGACTACATGAAACATCGGCAACGTTTTTTTTTATACTGTACTGGGTCGCAAATGATTACCAATGCTATTTGGTTGTGTGGGATACCATAGTGGTGGAATTTGCACCCTGTTTTATAGTTCTAAACTTTTATATTTGCTTTATACCACTACGTTATCTCTGCACTTTCCCTGGAAAAACAATGAATGCTAACTGACAGTCCCCAGTGCTGTTAATAAAGTTTATTTGGTGTCTTATTTATAGGTAGAATGAGATATTGTGCAAAGGCTAATGCAGACGATAAATGGACCATAAAAGAGGGATTTATGGGTATACTTTGTTTTGTGGCAAGACATTGTTCAGTCCTATAGAAAAAAAACATTAAAATATTTCACAATTTCAAATGATGATAAGGGAAGTTTTGCTTTGAACCTATAGAGGCAGTGGCAGAGAGATTGTTTCTAATGTCCTAGAGACAAGACTGCTGAGCAACATTGAATTCTCTCTTGGGTCTTCTTAAAAAAACGTTTTATTTGTGCTCACAACATAGCAATTAAATCTACACATTTCAACCTAATTAGGTCATCACCGGGAGGATTAGAGACGGCCGACATGGAGACACAATGGTGTGGATTAGAGAAAAGTATGCATGGAGCACTTTATTTGCATATGATGATGTATTCATATTCTTATTGTAGGGTGTGTTATGATTGCAACATGTTGTATTAAGATTAACACAATGATTGTGTGAGAGGGGGTGGGCACTTACCTACAAATAGGGAGGATATTATGTAATTGACATCCTGATGGTGAACTAGATATGTTGAAACACAGAGATTTGATTGTTATGTTTTGAGCACAAATAAAAAGAAGATCGTGGAGTGCACCATCCTTCTCATATGCAATATAGAGAAAGCACCTGGTCATGAATGACCATAAGGTGAGAGTGGGACTGCCCCAAGAGAGTATATATGCAGGCACTGCACCCTGTTGTAGATAATTGCCCTGGTGCTACCAAAATCAGCCATATAGAAAAATCCAAGAAGTTCAGTGCACAACATGGGACTTCAAAAGAGCAAAAGGCTTTTATTTCAACAAGACCTATGTGTGCACACTGAAATTCTTGGATATATATATATATATATGTGTACTACCGAGGAGAATCGGAGTATGTATTACACATTGTACAACCAAGAAGAAGGAACTACTCATTGTTACTACTGAGAAGTAGAGATGGCCGAAACTCACCAGTTTCATTCCGTTTTCAGATTCCGGATCTCGGGAAAATACAGAAAACCAAATCGGAACACATTTTCGATCATTAGCAAATGTTCGAGGTTATTTTAAAAATAGCCTTGAACATTCGATAATCCCCGAAAATACGATCAGAGATTACTTTGGGTTTCCGGGTGTATTTTGAGGATTATTGAACGTTCAAGGCTATTTTAGATGATAAAGGCAATAGAGGGTCGCACTCCAAGAATTTATAACAATTTTATGTGATGGGGGCGTCTGCACCCACAGTTGGATAGAGTGCACCTCCACCATTGTTTATCTATTTTAGATGATACTTGAATGTCAATAATTATAGAAAATAGGATCTGAAGTCCCGAAATCCGGAACAATCCATCCAGATTCGGACGGATTCTTTGGATTTCGGAACCAAGGGTTCCGTGCGGATCTGGGTCTGAGTCGGACCCGGATCCCATCTCTGCTGAGAAGGTATATAAATTGTTTTACTGAGGAGACTAGAGAAGGTACTACTCATTGTTTTAATAAGGAAACTAGGAGGATGTACTACTCAATGTACTACGTGGAGAATAGGAGGGAAACTACTCATTGTACTATTGAAGAGAAGTTAGGTACTACTCATGTTTTAATGAGGAAAATAGGAGGATGTACTACTCTATATACTATGAGAGGAGAATAGGAGGAGGAACTACTCATTGTACTATTGAAGAGAAGTTAGGTACTACTCATTGTTTTAATGAGGAAAATAGGAGGATGTACTACTCTATATACTACTGAGGAGAATAGGAGGATGAACTACTCATTGTACTATTGAAGAGAAGTTAGGTACTACTCATTGTTTTAATGAGGAAAATAGGAGGATGTACTACTCTAATACTACTGAGGAGAATAGGAGGAGGAACTACTCATTGTACTATTGAAGAGAAGTTAGGTACTACTCATTGTTTTAATGAGGAAAATAGGAGGATGTACTACTCTATATACTACTGAGGAGAATAGGAGGAGGAACTATCATGTACTATCGAGGAGATATGAGAAGGGATTACTTGCACTACCGAGAAAGGAGAATAATGAGTAAAATAGGAGAAGGAACTATTACATTCTTTTGTGGCAAGGCTCTAGCACTTCTATTTATATAATTTATATATCATGTACTAAAATATTTATGTTTCTCCCCTTGATTTTTTGTATTTTGTTATGTGGCACTTTATAAATAAACTATACATGCAGACATACATACTACTTATTGGAATAGGAAAGGGTACTACTCTTTGCACTAATGAGGAGAATAGGAGAAGGACTACTCATTTTTTCTCTTTGTACTACTGACGAGAATAGGAGATGGTAGTACTCCTTGTTTTAAAGAGGAGAATCAGAGAAGGTAGTAATCATTGTATTACTGAGGAGATCTAATTGTACTACTACTAATTGTACTATAGAGGGAAAGGAACTACTCATTGTACTTCTGATGAGAATAGGAGAAGTTATGAAACTTATTGCACCAGCGAGGAGAATAGGAAATGGTGCTACTCATTGTACTATGAGGAGAATATGCTACTCGTTGCACTACTTAGAAAAACAGCAGAAGGTACACTCATTGTACTACAAAGGGAATAGGAAAATCTACTACTTGTACAACTGAGGAGAACAGGAAAAGGTGCTACTCGTACTACAGAGGAGAATAGGAAAAGGTACTGCTGTAGTATTACTGAGAATAGGAAAAGGTATCTGCATGCCTACCAGTGAGAAAGAATAATGTTTTACTCAATATGCTACTGAGAAGCATAGAAAAAGGTACTTATTGTGTTCTTTAAAGTAGAATAGTAAAAGATACTAATCTGGTACTACTGAGGAGAATAGGAGGTATTAAAGTACTCATTGTACCACTGAGGAATATAGAGAAAGTAGTTTACTACATTGCTCTACCATGGGAATTGGAGAATGTGTTTCTAATTATATACTACTGAGAAGAATAGGAGAGGTACGACTCATTGTCTTCAGAGAAGAATATGAGAGAGGTACTAATGATTGTACTAAAAAGTGAGAACTCTGCCTGAAATGGCTGTTTTCATATAGTGAGAGAAAAGGGCTGTAGATTCCCTTACCTTCTCTGCAGCTGCAGGTCCTTCACACAGCAGGGAGGGGGAGGGACTTCCTGTCTCCCTCACACACTGAGGGAGTTTGAGGCTGTGCCGCCAGTGGCGAGGTGAAGGAGCAGGAGGAGGAATGTCACAATGTCAGTCTCCCACCCATTAACTTTCTGGTCAGTAATTTATTATATCTTGGGTTGTGGAGCAGTGTAGAGCGGCGGCTGATGGCTCATTTTTAAAGGTAGGAAACTTTTGTGGCCTTTCGTGTAACTCAACTTGTTGGAGACCACAATTCCCCTTTAAAGGGTCACTATACTCACTAAACAACTTTTTTTGAAACACAATTTGAGCAAAGTAAATGGTGGTACTTACCTATTTATCTGTGCTTGCTTAAATATTAATAAAATAATGTTAATGAGTTCTCCTAATTCCCCCACCCTCCCTTACTCACTGCCTCTTGTAGTGTCTGTGACACTAATAAGTTCTGCACGCCTCACCATGGACACTGCTTGCTTACACATCTCCCCCTCCCTCCCCCTTTTTCTTTTCTCTGCTGATTCTTTTCAATATTGCAGAAAGTGTGCTGGCATGCAGGCAAAAGAAGTCAGGCATAGGTCACATAATATAATTTCTGCTTCTGGAGTGACAGGTCTTCCTTGTAAATGCTTGTGATTTCAAATGCTGTTTCTCAGAATCTACAGATTTAAAATATGAAAAAGTTTTGGAGGAGTGGGATCTTGCTGTATCTAAAGGTACACTTTTGAAAATTCGATCTTTAGAGTAAAGATACCCTTAAGCTTAAGCTAACAGCTGTCTATATTGTTCAGTATTGTAGAAAGCTTATTGCTAAATTATATTGTCTTTTCACTTGCAGATTTTCCTCCCTGTTGGTTTTATAAGATCCCAATGTGATAATGTACAGTCAGTCCCAAGCGTTTCTGCTCTTAGAAGAAGGTAAGATTAGGAGGGAAAATATGTCAAAAATGGGTTCTATTGACTATTAAGAAAGAGTAAACCCAAACCATTTTTCTGACTTATATGGGAACTAATGTGTCAAAAACCAGATTAAAGGGTGTGTAATTTCCAAGCAGTTAGGAGACAGACATATCTTCCTTTATTTATTAACAAGTCTGATAGCCCTTCATAGATGTGCCACCCCTGGTGCAACTGAGAGATCTTTGGTCTCTAACTCCACCCTACAAGCCTCCAACTTTGACATGGGCATGCACCATCAGAGCGACAGACCATACCTGCTTATCTCTTTATTTAGTATGGTCTCTTCCTGGAAACCATGAGTCTACAACAGGTTATAAACCTCCTTTCAGCTGGACTGCCTTAAAGGGGTGGAGAATATCAATAGGGAGCCAGCATCCTGGGGGGCGTAGCCGATAGCTAGGTTTATAACCCGTTGTAGACTCATGGTTTCCTGGAAGAGACCATACTAATAAAGAGATAAGCAGGTATGGTCTGTCGCTCCCCAGGGAGAGTACTTTGTATTAGGTTGGGACCGACGCTAGGATACTGCCGTGAAGTGGCCGTCGGCTTTAAGCATGTTTGTACAAAACAGTAACCAAAGGTATCCATTTTAATTTGAAGTGACTTTTTTGTAACTTGTATATGTTTAATTCCTATATTTATATGCTGTTGAGTGCTGGGATCTTATATTGTATCTATTAAGCCTAGCCCCATTTGCACCAATCAATTTGAATAAAGGTGAGCAGCATTGATATATATATATTATATATATATATAATTATATATATAATATTATATATATAATATATATATAAATCCTCGTTTAAGCTTGCATTCCTACCTGAATCTTCACAGCCTCGGTGCCGAACCTCTAAAAAATAATCCAACTCACCACAGCGAGGGCACTCATAGGACTAATCATCAATCACCACAGCGAGGGCACTCATAGGACTAATAATCCAACTCACCACAGCGAGGGCACTCATAGGACTAATAATCCAACTCACCACAGCGAGGGCACTCATAGGACTAATAATCCAACTCACCACAGCGAGGGCACTCATAGGACTATACCAAATACGTGTCAAAACTTCTGAGATCAATGAAGCCATCCATTTTAAAAACTGCAAACTGTGTCCTGCCTTTTTGAAGTGTTTGGCACACTCTGTTCCCCATAGTTGGTATCCTTAAGATTATATGATCCTGATAAAGCGTTTCTAATAGCTGACGTTCAAAAAAAACTGCTTGTAGTGACAGGGCGGGTGTCCTTGCAATACACACCAGGCGCAGAAAGCAAGGCGTTAAACTTGCACTACCCAATATTAAATCAGTTAGTGTGACCTTAACTCCGATTAAGCTGGAATCTGTCTCTGTTATCACTGAACCAGGGATCCTTTCTGATTGCATTTTGAGTGAGGAAGGATTTTTTATCGCCTTCCTCAGGATCAACTGTTACTTAGGGTTCATGGGTAGGCTAAAAGGTTGGACTAGATGGATTTTTATTTAATCTCCATTACCATTTAACTGTGTAACATCAAGTGATATTGTTTAATTCCACCAGGTTCACACGTTCTATTTAACTTCCATATCCTTTGCAAGGGTTTGGCTGTGGGGGTCCAATGGTTGGTTTTGTTCTGTCAGGCTAGACATGGAAACAAAAGATCATTATGTTAATACTTTATGGACAAACCCGGGTATGGTCCATTAGAAAGCACAAGTACTTTTAGCTCTACCATAATATGATAAAATGAATAATTGGCATTTCTAACATTTGTAATGTTACAGTATGTGGTGTTAACTACCAATGGATTTACTTGTTATTGTCCCACTTGTTCCCTCTCACATCTTTCTGTATAACGTTGGGGTTAAGCCATTGAGATAGAGTTGGTAAAGGCTGTCCCACTGCAAAAAAAACAGTAAATTAGTCTATCTACACAGCCTGTAATGTTATCAGAAGTAAGAAGTTACCGTAATGTTATAAATCTTCCCAGACTGTAACTGGAAATGCTTCTTTCTCTTCTTCTCAACAGGCCTTTGTCTTCTCTTCCCTCTCCTTTTTACTTCTTCAAAAGGTGAGATGAGGGCAATTCAGGTACACAGGTGGTAAGGTGGCCCAAGCTGCAAAAAAACAAAACATTATGGCCTAACTGCACCCATTATTCTCATGCCAGCAGTAACAGGGCTATAGTTATTGGATAGTTGGTATATCAATAGTAAAGTTAACCAGAGGTTTTCACTAAAATCTATACACTAGAAAGGTCAGAACAATTGTGTCACCATCAATGTTTTCACATTAACACTGGTCCATAATAAAGAGTTCATTTTTCTTTGGAGTGTGACTATCTTGTCTTTTGACTGTATATACTGGAGCTTGTGGGTAATTGGTGAACCAGGTTACAAGGAAACACAGGAACAGGCTTTTACTACATAGTACAGTGACCTTCTATTTCGTTGTGTATTGGTATAAAGTCACCAGTGTTGAATTAATGTTGTACCTTCAGTTACATGTAGTAAAACATAAATAAATAAAACCCCCAGCACGTGTTGATTTGTACACACACTGGGCACAATGGCTCTGTATAATGTGTTAAAGTATGTTATGGTTAACTACATGTTCTCATCCCAGCAGTAACGTTCCATAGCTGGAATAGCTCAATATAACACTAAACAAAGGTTTCCACTAAGATCTACACACCTAATAAGGTGATAACGTTTGTAAGATTTTACAGATGCCAAAATCCTATTTTTTTTTTGTATAAATTCACCATAAATCAAATATACCAAATGTAACGCACCAACCTCTAGTGTTAGACTAAGGATGAAATCACTGGAGAATAGAGGATAGGTTATTGGATCCCTCCTGCAGTGTTCATATACTGTATATAGTAAAGTCATCTTGGATATGAAGCAATTCCTTTCATTGGCTAATGTAATGATTGACACTGCAAACCATTTAAAGCACGTATGCTTCTTCTTCAGGAATAAATTTAGTTAGCCAATAAACAGCCTTACTTTAATCCAAGATGTATTTTCTTTTATCAATTGCTAACGGTGCAATTCACTCCTATGTATAGAACTGGGACACTTTGGGCTTCTGCGTAAGTCTTAAATGTTCAATTGTGTGTGTTTTTGTACTGTTTGGTTACACAAAATTGTGTAAAGCACTGGTTAACTATACTGTACCTGGTGGCTTCTTAGCTTCTTCCATTTGTTTTCCACTATTATTAGGCTTTGTAAGAGAAAGCATCTACAGGGTCAGATAGCCTTATACTGGAGTCCTACAAATGTGATCACAAAGAAGGTAATTCAGTAATTAGTAGGGATAATAATACTTATTTTTATAAAGTGCAAATGTTGCCCTGTGTTAAACTGCAACAACCAATCAAAAGTTTTATATCTGAAATATACTAGTAAATAGTATAACCTGATTGGTTGCTGCAAATGAACAACACATTTTTGCACTCTTCTTACATATGAATATTACAGATATAGTTCACTTAACACACATTACAGATCATAGTACATATGTAATAGTATTATATAATAGGTTATCAATAGTATAGATATAATGTTAAATATAACTAAAAAAACATCAAACAATAAAGGAATACCCTTTAAATTATATTGTTATAAAACGGTGCTACATCGTCATTTATATGGTGCTTAGCATTATCACATGACCATGCACCCATATAAAATAGAGGATTTTAGAAGGCATCTTAGAATTGGATGAATCGTATAGTTAGCCTTTAACCTTGTAATTGTAATCATGGAACACCTTATATTTTACAATAGGAGGTACATAACTCCCATATACCCTATGATCCCTAACAAACAGATAGATGATGAATATGTAATAAGTATTTCATTGTTATAGTTTTCTTTCCCTGAGCTCTGTAAATTCTTTTTTTTTTTCTTTTACAGTCTGTCTTCTATTGGTCAGGCCTCGGGACTGAAGGAGGAAGTTGAGCGCAGCGGTGCAAAAGAAAAGTATTAAAGTTCGGATAATACAGGCTAAACCCAGGATGAGGACCTAGAGGTTACATCCTCACCTCGGGCACATAAAAACAATAATATAAAAGTTATTCAGGGAGATTCAATAAAAAAATTAGCACCATTTTAAAACGATAAGAACTTTTATTGAATAACCCCCAGAAAACAAAATAGCGTAAACGTTTAGGGAAAACGCCATAAAGATATTGTACTGCTATATTAGGGTTTATCTAATCTATAGTGTGTTTTAGACTTTCCTTTATTGTGTCCTCAATGGATCCTACCAGAATGAGCTCACTGAGGGGGGCATTAGGAACAAAGGTAGGAAATGAGATTCTACTGCCTGATAGGCTCAGAGTTTTGTATGTTCTCCCTGTGCTTATGTGGGTTTCCTCTGGATTCGGTTCCCCTACAATCATAAAAACATAGGGGCATATTTGTAAAGCTTCGTTAAGTTTTCGCGGCCGTTAAGTTTTCCCTGACATTAACGCATAAATCGCATTTAACGCGATTTATTAATGTCCGAAACGGCCGCAAAAAGTTAACGAAGCGATATTACCTGTTACCGCTGCTTCTATATAAGCGGCGGTATGTGTTTCGCACTGCACCTTGAGGTGGCGAGCAAGCAGCCGATACTAGCCTCCCTGCGGGGGGGATGGGCAGGCAACCCGTGGCGGGTGGTCACAGCCGCCCGGGAGGCATGCCCACCCTGCCCAAACCCCCCCGCGGCGGCGGAGACCACCCGCCGCTGCTTCCCAGCAGCCCCTCCCAAACCCTTCCCCGCTCACGGCAATCTCGGAACAGGGGGCTAGCAACCCCCAAGCCCCCCCGCCCTGGCCGCTAGAAAGTTCTGAAATCTGATTGGTTAATGTAAAGCATGTAAACCAAGCATTAAAAAATTGACCAATCAGAAATGGATTAGGGTTTTCTGCAAACCTATATAAAGAGGTGCACTCCCGCTGTGGAACTCAGATCCATCACAGTAGATGGCTGAAGATAGAAGAAAGAAGCGGCTGGCAACATCGGCTCCGCTGAGGCCGGCGGTGCCAGCGGGCTCACTGGCGGCCGCAGTGAGTCTGCCTGGCATCGGCGACCTGAGTGGGGTTGGTGTCGCAGCCCGAAGACGTCGCGTCGGATCAAGACGCCGGCAACATCAGCCACGTTGAGGTCGCCGGCGCCCGCCGTGGGGTACCCCTGGCAGCCGCAGGGGTACCTCTCGGGGGTCGGCGGCCTCAGTGAGCTGGTGTCGCCCGGGACTGGAAGAAAGAAGACGACGCCCAGGGCTCTTTAAGAGCCGCACACTGGTGGGGTGACCCCGCCAAAGGCACTTGTCAGTGCCGCAAGGGCCCTTACAAGGGCCAGTAAGGGGGTCCCGGTTTGCGTTGCGGGACCCCTTAAGCCCCGAAAGGCCCTTCTCAGGGCCCCGCTGGAGGGTGCCTCCACCCCTCCCAGCGGATCCCTCCCTTCCCCTCCCCGGACGCCCCGGGGAGGGGGGCTTGGAGGGGTTGCTGGGGAGCGGGTGCGCCTGTTCCGAGATTGCCGGAGCGGGGAAGGGGTTGGGAGGGGCTGCTGGGAAGTGGCGGCGGGTGGTCTCTGCCGCGCGGGGGGTTGTGGGCGGGGTGGGTGTATGCCCGCCCCCTGCAGAGGCGTCGGGAGGGGTTTTAAGTCCCTTCGTGCGGATACTGTACAGTAATTACCGCAACACATCGCGGCCGTGTACATATCGCGGCAATGGCGCTCGCCATATAAATATGGCGATAGGCATTTTCGTGGGCCGCGGTGTGCGGCGGTAATTTTTTTGCGCTAATTTCGCTTTTTTATAATATATGCCCCATAGTGATAGGTTGTTGTGTATTCATGTGCTTAGACTGTAAGCTGTTTACGGCAGGGCCAGCCAGTAAATCCTTAGATTTCATTAACACAGCTCACAGTCCAGACAAGACCCCTTTACCCCTAAATTTGTACCTCCATCTATATTGTCTCTTTATATCTACTGCTAGTTAAATATAGGAAATCTCTTTTAATCTCTTTTAGCTTTACACAAAGCGAAATATAAATACATACAGAGGTATTATCAGTTCATGTAAATAATATTGACTCATTATTGAAAGAAGTTCTGCAGCAGCCTTACCTATTTTTAATTCCGATGAATTTACGGAATTGGTCTCCGGTTCTCTAAACATTGTTGGTCTCCTGTGATGTGAAAAGTAGATTTATGTTCAACAAAGATAGATTTATGTCATATTCTATTAACCAGATGTCATGACTTACAGGAAAACTGAATTAAAGGGCATGCCCAACAATAAAATTTAATTTTACCTATAGGTTAGCACCTATCATGTAAGATATAAAGCCTTTTTTATGTTCGATTCGACCTATGTTGAAACGGCTTTAGCTTCATGTTGCCCAGAGGTTCATACCTGTATGCTCTGGGATGTCCTAGGCCGTATTACACATTGTGACTGTGTTGCAGCTGTAATGTTGGTTGTAAAGTGGTCGGGGAAAATCTTTTTTTGGGAACATTGTAGGAACATTGCCGGTAGTTGCTGCAATCAGACCAAATAGATTATCAAAACGGGCACCAAAGGGGCAGATGAGATTCAATATTGATAAATGTAAGGTGATACATTTGGGGTTTAACAATCTGGTGCCTGGTTCCACCTACACCATAAATAACTGTGTTAAGTAAATCTCGACAAGAGAAAGATTTAGGGGGTTCTGGTATATAACGACACATAGCTGTAGCAAACAATGCCAGACAGCCATGGCTAGAGCTAGCAAGATATTGTCTTGTAGAAAGAGGGGAATAGATTCAAGAAAGAAAAAAGTATTCTTCCTCTTTAAGGCTAATTTGGAATCCCATATACAAAAGGGACATTCAAATAATAAGGGGAATTGAGGAGCTTTACTATGCAGTCAGATTAGACAAGTAAGGGCTGTTTACAATGTAGAAGTGATGTTTGTGTGGGGATATGATCACTTTATACAATATATTAATTTTAAGAAATTAAAATTTGAAATTTAAAGAAAATAAATTTCATCTTCAGGTTAGGAAAGGTTTCTTTACAGTGAGAAAGGTAAAACCGTGGAACTGTCTCCAGCAGGTGTGGTATGGCAAGTTCATTGAATAGCTTTAAAAGTGGGCTGGACACGTTTCTAAAACTAAAAAAAGTTTCTAGTATTAATACATATACTGTAGTTTTGGTTGGTTGGGGATACTATATAATATTGAGAATTACTGGTATTAACAAATATACTGTGTTTTAGGTTGGTGCGGGGATACTATACAATATTGAGAGTTACTGGTATTAATACATACTGTATACTGTAGTTCTGGTTGGTACAGGGATACTATATATATTTGAGAATTACTGGTATTAATACATATACTGTAGTTTGGTTAGTGCGGGGATACTATATAATATTGAGAATACTGGTATTAATATATTACTGTAGTTCTGGTCGTACAGGGTTACTATATAATATTGAGAATTACTGGTATTAATACATATACTGTAATTCTGGTTGGTACAGGGATACTATATAATATTGAGAATTACTGGTATTAATAACATATACTGTAGTTCTGGTTGGTACATGGATACTATATAATATTGAGAATTATGATATTAATACATATACAGTATTAAAGGGCATGTCCACCCCCAAACTATAATCCCCACACTGGCCCCATCATGTAGTGAGTTTAATCCTTACCTCACATCCCAGCTCCAAAAGGTTCTCCTGTAGTCCCCCCCCCCCCCAAAGTCTCAAAAACTGCCCACCAGGAGCATAGCAGAGTCCATATAGGACTCTGCCTCCTACCTGGCCCCCGGGAGAAGTTTGGCATGCATACTGCAGCCTTCTCCCCCCCCCCCTTCCCCTCCTCCCCCCCTCCCGATTTGGATTCCCTCCCCCTAGTGAAATCCCTTTCAGCAAAGATTCCCCCGTCCCCCCAGCCCCAACCGCTACATTTTTATTCTAGAAAGTGCCCCAAACTTTACTTACCTTCCTCTTTCTCCCGCCGCAATGAACTCCCGGCAGCCGCGTCCGTGATTGGCTGCCGCTCAGCCAATCACAGACGCGACTGCCGTCCGCCCCTCTGCTTGCATTTTCTCGCAAGCAGAGGGCCGGCAGCACGGCGGAGGAAAGAGGGGAGGTAAGTTAAGTTTGGGAACTTTCTAAGAGTAAAAGGTTGGGGCTGGGGGGACAGGGGGAATCATATATTAAAAAATGGTTTTCAGGGTGGACATACCCTTTAATACATAAACTGTAGTTCAGGTTGGTACGGGGATACGATAAAATATTGAGAATTACTGGTATATTAAACATACACTTTAGTTCTGGTTGGAACAGGGATACTATAATATTGAGAATACTGGTTTAATACATATACTGTAGTTCTGGTTGGTACAGGGATACTATATAATATTGAGAATTACCTGTTTAATACATATACTGTAGTTCTGGTTGGTACAGGGATACTATATAAATTGAGAATTACTGGTATTAATACATATACTGTAGTTCTGGTTGGTACAGGGATATATATATATTGAGAATTACCTGTATTAATACATATACTGTAGTTCTTGTTGGTACAGGGATACTATATAATATTGAGAATTACTGGTATTAATACATATACTGTAGTTTGGTTGGTACAGGGATTCTATATAGTATTGAAAATTACTGTATAATACTTTACTATAGTTCTAGTTGATCCAGGAAATATATAATATTGAGAATTACTGGTATTAATACATACTGTAGTAGTTCTGGTTGGTACAGGGATACTATATAATATTGAGAATTACTGGTATTAATACATATACTGTAGTTCTGGTTGGTACAGGGATACTATATAATATTGAGAATTACTGGTATTAATACATATACTGTAGTTCTGGTTGGTACAGGGATACTATATAATATTGAGAATTACTGTTATTAATACATATACTGTAGTTCTGGTTGGTACAGGGATACTATATAATATTGAGAATTACTGGTATTAATACATATACTGTAGTTCTGGTTGGTACAGGGATACTATATAATATTGAGAATTACTGGTATTAATACATATACTGTAGTTCTGGTTGGTATAGGGATACTATATAATATTGAGAATTACTGGTATTAATACATATACTGTAGTTCTGGTTGGTATGGGGATACTATATAATATTGAGAATTACTGGTATTAATACATATACTGTAGATCTGGTTGGTACAGGGATACTATATAATATTGAGAATTACTGGTATTGAGAGATAATTTTACCTCAGACTACTCGTTGTAAAAATGGTGTAACTTAAAACAATGACAATATATTCAGCAGGACATGGAACAGTAAATTATATACGTACAATAATAGAAATGAAATAAAACGGAGTTTTTCCCAAAAAAATGACTAAAGTCTGAATTGGAGTTTTGGAATTTTCGATTGCAAATGTTTATAAGAATTCAACAATAATAGAAGTTTAATAAAAGTTCTAGTGTTCAAATGGTGCTAATTTTGCCCCAAACAATCTAATCTTATTGAACATTGTAAAGCTAACATCTGATTGGTTGAGGCAAAATTAGCACCATTTTTAACGATAATAACTTTTATTAATAACCCTGAAAGTTTTAGATCTAATTTCTAAATTTTCAGTTCTCTAATATTCAATTTTTTTTTTCTGTCACAAGTTCCGAGTTTCCATTGGATCCACTGATTTCCAAAACAGCAGTTCTGAAACCAGGTTCTTACATCATGCAGATGAATAGGAAATTATTATAATGTGAGCGCATTGGGGAAGTTATGTATGGTCCTGGGCTCCAGAAGAGTGAATTTATTTTATCACTTCTAGTAGGAAGGACAAAAGGCATGAAAAATGAATAAAATGAGCCATATGCAATTAAATCCCCACTAATAAATCAATAAAGCAGTGGGGAATGAATTATGTGTTGACTTCCAGGAGGTAAACAAAATCATAACATGATAGGTAATGACTACAATGAAACATCGGCAACTGTTTTTTTTAAATACTGTACTGGGTCGCTAATGATTACCAATGCTATTTGGTTGCTGTGGGATACCATAGTGGTGGAATTTGCACCCGTGTTTTAAGTTCTAAACTTTTATATTTGCTTTTATACCACTACTGTATCTCTGCACTTTCCTGGAAAAACAATGAATGCTAACTGACAGTCCCCAGTGCTGTTAATAAAGATTTTTTGTCTTATTTATAGGTAGAATGAGATATTGTGCAAAGGCTAATGCAGACGATAAATGGACCATAAAGAGGGATTTATGGGTATACTTTGTTTTGTGGCAAGACATTGTTCAGTTCCTATAGAAAAAAAACATTAAAATATTTCACACTTTCAAATGATGATAAGGGAAGTTTTGCTTTGAAACCTATAGAGGCAGTGGCAGAGAGATGTTTCTAATGTCCTAGAGACAAGACTGCGAGCAACATTAGAATTCTCTCTTGGGTCTTCTTAAAAAAAACGTTTTATTGTGCTTCACAACATAGCAATTAAATCTACACATTTAACCTAATCTAGGTCATCACCGGGATTAGAGACGGCCGACATGGAGACAACATGGTGGATTAGAAAGTAGCATGGAGCACTTTATTTGCATATGATGATGTATTCATTCTTATTGTAGGGTGTGTATGATTGCAACAGTGTATTAAGAGTTAACACAATGATGTGTGAGAGGGGGTGGCACTTACCTACAAATAGGGAGGATATTATGTAATTGACATCCTGATGGTGAACTAGATTAGTGTTGAACACAAGAGATTTGATTGTTATGTTTTGAGCACAAATAAAAAGAGATCGTGGAGTGCACCATCCTCTCTATATGCATATATAGAGAAAGCACCTGGTCATGAATGACCATAAGGTGAGAGTGGGACTGCCCCAAGAGAGTATATATGCAGGCACTGCACCCTGTTGTTGATAATTGCCCTGGTGCTACCAAAATCAGCCATATAGAAAAATCCAAGAAGTTCAGTGCACACATGGGACTTCAAAAGAGCAAAGTGGCTTTATTTCAAAAGACCTATGTGTGACCACTGAAATTCTTGGATATATATATATATATATGTGTACTACCGAGGAGAATCGGAGTATGTATTACACATTGTACAACCAAGAAGAAGGAACACTCATTGTACTACTGAGAAGTAGAGATGGCCGAAACTCACCATTTCATTCCGTTTTCAGATTCCCGGATCTCGGGGAAAATACAGAAATCCGAAATCGGAAACATTTTCGATCATTAGCAAATGTTCGAGGTTTTTTAAAAATAGCCTTGAACATTCGATAATCCCCGAAAATACGATCAGAGATTACTTTCGGTTTCGGGTGTATTTTGAGGATTATTGAACGTTCAAGGCTATTTTAGATGATAAAGGCAATAGAGGGTCGCACTCCAAGATTTATAACAATTTTTGTGATGGGCGTCTGCACCACAGTTGGATAGAGTGCACTCCACCATTGTTTATCTATTTTAGATGATCCTTGAATGTTCAATAATTATAGAAAATAGGATCTGAAGTCCCGAAATCCGGAACAATCCATCCAGATTCGGACGGATTCTTTGGATTTCGGAACCAAAGGGTTCCGTGTCGGATCGGGTCTGAGTCGGACCCGGATCCCATCTCTGCTGAGAAGGGAATATAAATTGTTTTTACTGAGGAGACTAGAAGAAGGTACTAATCATTGTTTTAATAGGAAACTAGGAGGATGTACTACTCAATGTACTACCGTGGAGAATAGGAGGAGAAAACTACTCATTGTACATTGAAGAGAAGTTAGGTACTACTCATTGTTTAATGAGGAAAATAGGAGGATGTACTACTCTATATACTACTGAGGAGATAGGAGGAGGAAATACTTGTACTATTGAAGAGAAGTTAGGTACTACTCATTGTTTTAATGAGGAAAATAGGAGGATGTACTACTCTATATCAACGAGGAGAATAGGAGGATGAACTACTCATTGTACTATTGAAGAGAAGTTAGGTACTACTCATTGTTTAATGAGGAAAATAGGAGGATGTTACTCTATATAACTACTGAGGAGAATAGGAGGAGGAACTACTCATTGTACTATTGAAGAGAGTTAGGTACTACTCATTGTTTTAATGAGGAAAATAGGAGGATGTACTACTCTATATACTACTGAGGAGAATAGGAGGAGGAATACTCATTGTACTATCGAGGAGAATATGAGAAGGGATTTATGCAACCGAGAATAGGAGAATAATGAGTAAAATAGGAGAAGGAACTATTATTTCTTCTTGTGGCAAGGCTCTAGCACTTCTATTTATAAATTTATATATTCATGTACTAAAATATATGTTTTCCCCTTGATTTTTTCGTATTTTGTTATTGTGGCACTTTATAAATAAACTATACTGCAGACATAATAATACTTATTGGAATAGGAAAGGGTACACTCTTTGCACTAATGAGGAGAATAGGAGAAGGTACTACTCATTTTTCTCTTTGTAACTAGACGAGAATAGGAGATGGTAGTACTCCTTGTTTAAAGAGGAGAATCAGAGAAGGTAGTAATCTGTATACTGAGGAGATCTAATTGTACTACTACTAATTGTACTATAGAGGGAAAGGAACTACTCATTGTACTTCTGATGAGAATAGGAGAAGTTATGACAACTTATTGCACCAGCGAGGAGAATAGGAAATGGTGCTACTCATTGTACTATGAGGAGAATATGCTACTCGTGCACTACTTAGAAAAACAGCAGAAGGTACTACTCATTGTACACAAGGGAGAATAGAAAATCTACTACTTGTACAACTGAGGAGAACAGGAAAGGTGCTACTCGTACTACAGAGGAGAATAGGAAAAGGTAATGCTCGTAGTATTACTGAGAATAGGAAAAGGTACTTGCATTGCCCTACCAGTGAGAATAGATAATGTTTTACTCATTATGCTACTGAGAAGCATAGAAAAAGGTACTTATTGTTGTTCTTTAAAGTAGAATAGTAAAAGATACTAATCTTGGTACTACTGAGGAGAATAGGAGGTATTAAAGTACTCATTGTACCACTGAGGATATAGGAGAAAGTAGTTACTCATTGCTCTACCATGGAGAATAGGAGAAGTTGTTTCTAATTATATACTACTGAGAAGAATAGGAGAAGGTGACTCATTGTTACTTCAGAGAAGAATAGAGAGTACTAAGATTGTACTAAAAGTGAGAACTCTGCCTGAAATGGCTGTTTTCATATAGTGAGAGAAAAGGGCTGTGATTCCTTACCTTCTCTGCAGCTGCAGGTCCTTCAACAGAGGGAGGGGGAGGGACTTCCTGTCTCCCTCAACACATGAGGGAGTTTGAGGCTGTGCTCGCCAGTGGCGAGGTGGAAGGAGCAGGAGGAGGAATGTCACATGTCAGTCTCCCACCCATTAACTTTCTGTCAGTAATATTTATATCTTGGGTTGTGGAGCAGGTAGAGCGGCGGCTGATGGCTCATTTTAAAGGTAGGAAACTTTTGTGGCCTTTCGTGTAAACCAACTGTTGGAGACCACAATCCCCTTTAAAGGGTCCATATACTCACTAAAAAAAACTTTTTTGAAACTACATTGAGCAAAGTAAAATGGTGGTACTTACCTATTTATCTGTGCTTGCTTAAATATTAATAAATATTAATGTTAATGAGTTTCCTAATTCCCCACACCTCCCTTACTCACTGCCTCCTTGTAGTGTCTGTGACACTAATAAGTTCTGCACGCCTCACCATGGACACTGCTCTGCTTACAACATCTCCCCCTCCTCCCCCTTTTTCTTTTCTTGCTGATTCTTTTCAATTTGCAGAAAGTGTGCTGGCATGCAGGCAAAGAAGTCAGGCATAGGTCACATAATATAATTTTGCTTTGGAGTGCAAGGTCTTCCTTGTAAATGCTGTGATTTCAAATGCTGATTTCTCAGAATCTACGATTTAAAATATGAAAAAGTTTTGGAGGAGTGGGATCTGCTGTATCTAAAGTAAACTTTTTGAAAATTCGATTCTTTAGAGTAAAGATCCTTTAAGCTTAAGCTAACAGCTGTCTATATTGTTCGTATTGTAAAAAGCTTATTGCTAAATTATATGTGTCTTTTCACTTGCAGATTTTCCTCCCTGTTGGTTATAAGATCCCAATGGATAATGTACAGTCATTGTCCCAAGCGTTTGCTCTTAGAAAGGTAAGAATTAGGGAGGAAAATATGTCAAAAATGGGTTCCTTGACTACTTAAAGAAAGAGTAAACCCAAACCATTTTTCTGACTTATATGGGAACTAATGTGTCAAAAACCAGATTAAAGGGAAAGTGTAATTTCCAGCAGTTAGGAGACAGAATATCTTCCTTTATTTATTAACAAGCCTCGATAGCCCTTCATAGTATGGCCACCTGGTGAACTGAGAGATCTTTGGTCCTAACTCCACCCTACAAGCTCCAATTCTGACATGGGCATGCACCATCCGAGCGACAGACCATACCTGCTTATCTCTATTTAGTATGGTCTCTTCCTGGAAACCATGAGTCTACAACAGGTTATAAACCTCCTTTAGCTGGAATGCCTAAAGGGGTGGAGAATATCAATAGGGAGCCAGCATCCTGGGGGCGTAGCCGATAGCTAGGTATAACCTGTTGTAGACTCATGGTTTCCTGGAAGAGACCATACTAAATAAGAGATAAGCAGGTATGGTCTGGCGTCCCCAGGGAGAGTACCTTTTTGTATTAGGTTGGGACCGACGCTAGATACTGCCGTGAAGTGGCGCGTCGGCTTAAGCATGTTTGTACAAACAATGTAACCAAAGGTATCATTTTAATTTGAATGTGACTTTTTTGTAACTTGTATATGTTTAATTCTATATTTATATGTGTTGAGTGCTGGGGATTCTTATATTGTATCTATTAAGCCTAGCCCCATTTGCACCAATCAATTTAGAATAAAGGTGAGCAGCATGATATTATATATATATATAATATAAATATATAAATATATATATATATATATATATATATATATATATCCTCGTTTAAGCTTGCATTCCTACCTGAATCTTCAAAGCCTCGGTGCCGAACCTCTAAAAATAATCCAACCTACCACAGCGAGGGCATCATAGGACTAATAATCCAACTCACCACAGCGAGGGCAACTCATAGGACTAATAATCCAACTCACCACAGCGAGGGCACTCATAGGACTAATAATCCAACTCACCACAAGCGAGGGCACTCATAGGACTAATAATCCAACTCACCACAGGAGGGCACTCATAGGACTATACCAAATACGTGTCAAAACTTCTGAGATCAATGAAGCCATCCATTTTAAAAACTGACAAACGTGTCCTGCCTTTTTGAAGTGTTTGGCTACACTTGTTCCCCATAGTTGGTATCTAAGATTATATGATCCTGATAAAGCGTTTCTAATAGCGACGTTCAAAAAAAACTGCTTGTAGTGACAGGGCGGGTGTCCTTTGCAATACACATCCAGGCGCAGAAAGCAAGGCGTTAAACTTGCACTACCCAATATTAATCAGTTAGTGTGACCTTAACCCGATTAAGCTGGAATCTGTCTCTGTTATCACTGAACCAGGGATCCTTTCTGATTGCATTTTGAGTGAGGAAGGATTTTTTATCGCCTTCCTCGGATCAACTGTTACTTAGGGTTATGGGTAGGCTAAAAGGTTGGACTAGATGGATTTTTTATTTAATCTCCATTACCATTAACTGTGTAACATCAAGTGATATTGTTTAATTCCACCAGGTTCACACGTCTATTTAACTTCCATATCCTTTGCCAAGGGTTTGGCTGTGGGGGTCCAATGGTTGGTTTTGTTCTGTCAGGCTAGACATGGAAACAAAAGATCATTTGTTAAACTCTTATGGACAAACCCGGGTATGGTCCATTAGAAAGCACAAGTACTTTTAGCTCTACCATAATATGATAAAAATGATAATGGCATTTCTAACTTGTAATGTTACAGATATGTGGTGTTAACTACCAATGGATTTACCTTGTTATTGTCCCACTTGTTCCCCTCACATCTTCTGTATAACGTTGGGGTTAAGCCATTGAGATAGAGTTGGTAAAGGCTGTCCCACTGACAAAAACAACAGTAAATTAGTCTATCTACACAGCCTGTAATGTTATCAGAAGTAAGGAAGTTACAGTAATGTTTAAAATCTTCCCAGACTGTACCTGGAAATGTTCTTTCTCTTCATTCTCAACAGGCCTTTGTCTTCTCTCCCTCTCCTTTTACTTCTTCAAAGGTGAGATGAGGGCATTCAGGTACACAGGTGGTAGGTGGCCCAAGCTGCAAAAAAACAAACACATTATGGCCTAACTGCACCCATTATTCTCATGCCAGCAGTAAACAGGGCTATAGTTATTGGATAGTTGGTATATATCAATAGTAAAGTTAACCAGAGGTTTTCACTAAAATCTATACACTAGAAAGGTCAGAACAATTGTGTCCCCCAATCAATGTTTTCACATTAACACTGGTCCATAATAAAGCAGTTCATTTTTTCTTTGGAGTGTGACTATCTTGTCTTTTGACTGTATTACTGGAGTTGTGGGTAATTGGTGAACCAGGTTACAAGGAAACACAGGAACAGGCTTTATACTACATAGTACAGTGACCTTCTATTTCTTTGTTTTGTATTGGTATAAAGTCACCAGTTAGATAATTGTACCTTCAGTTTACATGTAGTAAAACATAAATAATAACCCCCCAGCAGTGTTGATTTGTACACATCACTGGGGAACAATGGTCTTGATAATGTGTTAAAGTATGTTATGGTCTAACTACATGTTCTCATCCCAGCAGTAACGTTCCATAGCTGGAATAGCTCAATATAACACTAACAAAAAGGTTTCCACTAAGATCTACACACCTAATAAGGTGATAACGTTTGTAAGATTTACAGATGCCAAAATCCTATTTTTTTATTTTGTATAAATTCAACATAAATCAAATATACCAAATGTAACGCACCAACCTCTATAGGTTAGATAAGGATGAAATCACTGGAGAATAGAGGAATAGGTTATTGGATCCCTCCGCAGTGTTCATATACTGTATATAGTAAAGTCATCTTGGATATGAGCAATTCCTTTCATTGGCTAATGTAATGATTGACACTGCAACCATTTAAAGCACGTATGCTTCTTCTTCAGGAATAATATTTAGTTAGCCAATAAACAGCCTACTTTATATCCAGATGTATTTTTTTATCAATTGCTAACGGTGCAATTCAATCCTATGTATGAAACTGGGACACTTTGGGCTTCTGCGTTAAGTCTTAAATGTTCAATTGTGTGGTGTTTTGTACTGTTTGGTTACACAAAATTGTGTAAAGCACTGGTTAACTATACTGTACCTGGTGGCTTCTTAGCTTCTTCCATTGTTTTCCCCATATATTAGGCTTGTAAGAGAAGACAATTACAGGGTCAGATAGCTTATACTGGAGTCCTACAAATGTGATCACAAAAGAAGGTAATTCAGTAATAGTAGGGATAATAATACTTATTTAATAAAATGTGCAAAATGTTGCCCCTGTTGTTAATCTGCAAAAACCAATCAAAAGTTTTATATCTGAAATATACTAGTAAAATAGTAACCTGATTGGTTGCTGCAAATGAACAACACATTTTTGACCTCTTCTTACATATGTAATATTACAGATATAGTTCACTTAACACACATTACAGATCATAGTACATATGTAATAGTATTATATAATAGGTTATCAAGTAAGTATATAATGTTATAATAAACTACAAAAACATCAAACAATAAAGGAAACCCTTTAAATTATATTGTTATAAAACGGTGCTACATCGTCATTTATAATTGGTGCTTACATTATCACATGACCATGCACCCATATAAAATAGAGGATTTTAGAAGGCATCTTAGAATTGGATGAATCGTATAAGTTAGCTTTAACCTTGTAATTGTAATCATGGAACACCTTATATTTTACAATAGGAGGTACATAACTCCCATATACCCATGATCCCTAACAAACAGATAGATGATGATATGTAATAAGTATTTCATTGTTATATCGTTTTCTTCCCTGAGCTCTGTAAATTTCTTTTTTTTTTTCT
The DNA here is from genome assembly GCA_019447015.1 of Hymenochirus boettgeri. Lineage (NCBI taxonomy): Eukaryota > Metazoa > Chordata > Amphibia > Anura > Pipidae > Hymenochirus > Hymenochirus boettgeri. Next base: position 34,237,110 of record CM033476.1, read on the forward strand.
TTTACAGTCTGTCTTCCTATTGGTCAGGCCTGGGACTGAAGGAGGAGTTGAGCGCAGCAGGTGCACAAAGAAAAGTATTAAAGTTCGAAATACAGGCTAAACCCAGGATGAGGACCTAGAGGTTTACAACCTCACCCTGGGCACAATAAAAACATAATATAAAAGTTATCAGGGAGATTCAATAAAAAAATTAGCACCATTTTAAACGATAAGAAATTTTATTGAATAACCCCCAGAAAACAGAAATAGCGTAAACGTTTAGGGAAAACGCCATAAAGATATGGTACTGCTTATTAGGGTTTATCTAATCTATATGTGTGTTATAGACTTCCTTTATTGTGTCCTCAATGGATCCTACCAGAATGAGCTCACTGAGGGGCATTAGGACAAAGGTAGGAAATGAGATTCTACTGCCTGATAGGCTCAGGTTTTGTATGTTCCCCTGTGTATGTGGGTTTCCTCCTGGCATCCGGTTCCCTACAATCATAAAAACATAGGGGCATATTTGTAAAGCTTCGTTAAGTTTTCGCGGCCGTTAAGTTTTCCCTGACATTAACGCATAAATCGCATTTAACGCGATTTATTAATGTCCGAAAACGGCCGCAAAAAGTAACGAAGCGATATTTACCTGTTACCCGCGCCTTCTATTTATAAAGCGGCGGTTATGTGTTTCGCACTGCACCTTGAGGTGGCGAAAGCAGCCGATACTAGCCTCCCTGCGGGGGGGATGGGCAGGCAACCCGTGGCGGGTGGTCACAGCCGCCCCGGGAGGCATGCCCACCCTGCCCAAACCCCCCCGCGGCGGCGGAGACCACCCGCCGCCTGCTTCCCAGCAGCCCTCCCAAACCCCTTCCCCGCTCACGGCAATCTCGGAACAGGGGCTAGCAACCCCTCCAAGCCCCCCCGCCCTGGCCGCTAGAAAGTTCTGAAATCTGATTGGTTAATGTAAAGCATGTAAACCAAGCATTAAAAATTGACCAATCAGAAATGGATTAGGGTTTCTGCAAACCATATAAAGAGGTGCACTCCGCTGTGGAACTCAGATCCCATCACAGTAGATGGCTGAAGATAGAAGAAAGAAGCGGCTGGCAACATCGGCTCCGCTGAGGCCGGCGGTGAGCGGGCTCACTGGCGGCCGCAGTGAGTCTGCCTGGCATCGGCGACTGAGTGGGGGTTGGTGTCGCAAGCCGAAGACGTCGGTCGGATCAAGACGGCAACATCAGCCACGTTGAGGTCGCCGGGCCCGCCGTGGGGTACCCTGGCAGCCGCAGGGGTACCTCTGGGGGTCGGCGGCTCAGCTGAGCTGGTGTCGCCGGGACTGGAAGAAAGAAGACGACGCCCAAGGGCTCTTTAAGAGCCGCACACTGGGGGTGACCCCGCCAAAGGCACTTGTCAGTTGCCGAAGGGCCCTTACAAGGGCCAGTAAGGGGGTCCCGGTTTGCGTTGCGGGACCCCTAAGCCCCGAAAGGCCTTCTCAGGGCCCCGCTGGAGGGTGCCTCCACCCCTCCCAGCGGATCCCTCCCTTCCCCTCCCCGGACGCTCCGGGGAGGGGGGCTTGGAGGGGTTGCTGGGGAGGGGTGCGCGTTCCGAGATTGCGCGAGCGGGGAAGGGGTTGGGAGGGGCTGCTGGGAAGTGGCGGCGGTGGTCTCTGCCGCCGCGGGGGGTTGTGGGCGGGGTGGGGTGTATGCCCCGCCCCCTTAGCAGAGGCGTCGGAGGGGATTTTAAGTCCCTTCGTGGCGATACTGTACAGTAATTACCGCAACACATCGCGGCCGTGATACATATCCGGGCAATGGCGCGCCGCCATTATAAATATGGCGATAGCGCTTTTTCGTGGCCGCGGTGTGCGGCGGTAATTTTTTGCGCTAATTTCGCTTTTTTATAAATATGCCCCATAGTGATAGGTGTTGTGTATTCATGTGCTTAGACTGTAAGCTGTTTACGGCAGGGCCAGCCAGTAAATCCTTAGATTTCATTAACACAGCTCACAGTCCAGACAAGACCCCTTTACCCCTAAATTCCTGTACCTCCATCTATTGTTCTCTTTATATCTACTGCTAGTATAAATATAGGAAATCTCTTTTAATCTTTAGCTTTACACAAAAGCGAAATATAAATACATACAGAGGTATTATCAGTTCATGTAAATAATATTGACTCATATGGTATGAAAGAAGTTCTGCAGCAGCTTACCTTATTTTTAATTCCGATGAATTTACGGAATTGGTCTCCGGTTCTCTTACACTGTTGGTCTCCTGTGATGTGAAAAGTGATTTATGTTCAAACAAAGATAGATTTATGTCAATATTCTATTAACCAGATGTCATAGACTTACAGGAAAACTGAATTAAAGGGCATGCCCAACAATAAAATTTAATTTTACCTATAGGTTAGCACCTATCATGTTAGATATTAAAGCCTTTTTATGTTCGATTCGACATATGTTGAAACGGCTTTAGCTTCTGTTGCCCAGAGGTTCATACCTGTAATGCTTGGTGGTTCCTAGGCCGTATTACACATTGTGACTGTTGTTGCAGCTGTAATGTTGGTTGTAAAGTGGTCCGGGAAAATCTTTTTGGGAACATTGTAGGAACATTGCAGGTATGTTGCTGCAATCAGACCTAAATAGTTATCAAAACGGGCACCAAAGGGGCAGATGAGATTCAATATTGATAAATGTAAGGTGATACATTTGGGGTTTAACAATCCTGGTGCTGGTTCACCTACACCATAAATAACTGTGTTAAGTAAATCTCGAAGAGAAAGATTTAGGGGTTCTGGTATATAACAGACATAGCTGTAGCAAACAATGCCCGACAGCCATGGCTAGAGCTAGCAAGATATTGTCTTGTAGAAAGAGGGGAATAGATTCAAGAAAGAAAAAAGTATTCTTCCTCTTTAAGGCTTAATTTGGAATCCCATAACAAAAGGGACATTCAAATAATAAGGGGAATTGAGGAGCTTACTATGCAGTCAGATTAGACAAGTAAGGGCTGTTTACAAGTAGAAGTGATGTTTGTGTGGGGATATGATCACTTTATACAAATATATAATTTTTAAGAAATTAAAATTTGAAATTTAAAGAAAATAAATTTCATCTTCAGGTTAGGAAGGTTTCTTTACAGTGAGAAAGGTAAAACCGTGGAACTGTCTTCCAGCAGGTGTGGTAATGGCAAGTTCATTGAATAGCTTTAAAAGTGGGCTGGACACGTTTCTAAAACTAAAAAAAGTTTCTAGTATTAATACATATACTGTAGTTTGGTTGGTTTGGGGATATATATAATATTGAGAATTACTGGTATTAACAAATATACTGTAGTTTTAGGTGGTGCGGGGATACATACAATATTGAGAGTTACTGGTATAATACATACTGTATACTGTAGTTCTGGTTGGTACAGGGATACTATATAATATTGAGAATTACTGGTATTAATACATATACTGTAGTTCTGGTTAGTGCGGGGATACTAATAATATTGAGAATTACTGGTATTAATATATATACTGTAGTTCTGGTTCGTACAGGGTTACTATAATAATATTGAGAATTACTGGTATTAATACATATACTGTAATTCTGGTTGGTACAGGGATACTATATAATATTGGAATTACTGGTATTAATACATATACTGTAGTTCTGGTTGGTACATGGATACTATAAATATTGAGAATTACTGATATTATACATATACAGTATTAAAGGGCAGTCCACCCCAAAACTATAATCCTCCCCACTACTGGCCCCATCATGTAGTGCAGTTTAATCCTTACCTCACATCCCAGCTCCAAAAGGTTCTCCTGTAGTCCCCCCCCCCCCCAAAGTCTCAAAAACTGCCCACCAGGAGCATAGCAGAGTCCATATAGGACTCTGCCTCCTACCTGGCCCCCGGGAGAAGTTTGGCATGCATACTGCAGCCTTTCTCCCCCCCCCCCCTTCCCCTCCCTCCCTCCCGATTTGGATTCCCTCCCCCTAGTGTAAATCCCTTTCCAGCAAAGATTCCCCCTGTCCCCCAGCCCCAACCGCTACATTTTTATTCTTAGAAAGTGCCCCAAACTTTACTTACCTTCCTCTTTCTCCCGCCGCAATGAACTCCCGGCAGCCGCGTCCGTGATTGGCTGCCGCTCAGCCAATCACAGACGCGACTGCCGGTCCCGCCCCTCTGCTTGCATTTTCTCGCAAGCAGAGGGCCGGCAGCACGGCGGAGGAAAGAGGGAGGTAAGTTAAGTTTGGGGAACTTTCTAAGAGTAAAAGGTTGGGGCTGGGGGGACAGGGGGAATCATATATTAAAAAATGGTTTTCAGGGTGGACATACCCTTTAATACATAAACTGTAGTTCAGGTTGGTACGGGGATACGATAAATATTGAGAATACTGGTATTAATACATACACTTTGTTCTGGTTGGAACAGGGATACTATATAATATTGAGAATTACTGGTATTAATACATATACTGTAGTTCTGGTTGGTACGGGATACTATATAATATTGAGAATACCTGTATTAATACATAACTGTAGTTCTGTGGGTACAGGGATACAATAATATTGAGAATTACTGGTATTAATACATATACTGTAGTTCTGGTTGGTACAGGGATACTATATAATTGAGAATTACCTGTATTAATACATATACTGTAGTTCTTGGTTGTACGGGATACTATATAATATTGAGATTACTGGTATTAATACATATACTGTAGTTCTGGTTGGTACAGGATTCTATATAGTATTGAAATTACTGGTATTAATACTTACTATAGTTCTAGTTGATCCAGGAATACTATATAATATTGAGAATTACTGGTATTAATACATATACTGTAGTTCTGGTTGGTACAGGGATACTATATAATATTGAGAATTACTGGTATTAATACAAATACTGTAGTCTGGTTGGTATAGGGATACATATAATATTGAGAATTACGGGTATTAATACATATACTGTAGTTCGGTTGGTACAGGGATACTAATAATATTGAGAATTACTGGTATTAATACATATACTGTAGTTCTAGTTGGTACAGGGATTACTATATAATATGAGAATTACTGGTATTAATACATATCTGTGTTCTGGTTGGTACAGGGATACTATATATATTGAGAATTACTGGTATTAATACATATACTGTAGTTCTGGTTGGTATAGGGATACTATATAATATTGAGAATTACTGGTATTAATACATATACTGTAGTTCTGGTTGGTACAGGGATACTATATAGTATTGTAATTACTGGATAATACATATACTGTAGTTCTGGTTGGTACGGGGATACTATATAATATTGAGAATTACTGGTATTAATACATATACTGTGTTCTGGTGGTACGGGGATACTATATAATATTGAGAATTACTGGTATTAATACATATACTGTAGTTCTGGTTGGTATAGGGATACATATAATTTGAGAATTACTGGTATTAATACATATACTTGAGGTGTGTAGATCTGGTTGGTACAGGGATACTATATAATATTGAGAATTACTGGTATTAATACATATACTGTAGTTCTGGTTGGTACATGGATACTATATAATATTGAGAATTACTGGTATTAATACATATAGATCCTATATATCTATATATGATAAATCTACCCTTACATCCTACCTATCTGCTAACCAGCACAGTATATGATATCTATATATCTATATATGATAAATCTATCCTTACATCCTACCTATCTGGTAACCAGCACAGTATATGATATCTATATATCTATATATGATAAATCTACCCTTAAATCCTACCTATCTGCTAACCAGCACAGTATATGATATCTACGATAACAATCCTTACAGTAGGGATTGTAACAATGTGCAGGGAGGAAATGAAGAGTTTTCACATTGGATAACAGAGGATATGGTACGGAATCAATTAGACAAAGTTAATATCAATAAAGCGCCAGGACCAGATGGATTGCATCCTAGGATTTTAAAAGAGCTTAGTTCAGTTCTAGCAAGACCACTGTGTCTCATCTTTTCAGATTCGCTTTTGTCTGGGGATGTGCCGCTGGATTGGAAAAAAGCCAATGTAATACCAATATTCAAAAAAGGTAGTCGTTCACAGCCTGGTAACTATAGACCTGTAAGCCTAACATCAGTGGTAGGGAAGGTGAAGTGTCCCATTTTTAGGCAGACACATAGCTTTGAATACCGCAATAAAGCCACAAGTAAAAGAAAAAAAAAAATAGGGAGAAGACAGAAAGCAATACATTTTGCAATCACAACCTATCTGCACTCGTCCTGTGATGTATATTAATCACCTCGCGAACGTTATTACACGGTGGAAATGCAGAGCCATCGCTTTCTGCTGTCCAAAGTAAAAAAAGGCGAGGTTGCCTCAGAAACATGTAGTACGTTGGTTAGCGGGGCGTTTAGCGCTTAATTCCCTTAGCGTGGGATAACGCTTCGGGTTAATACTATCACAAAGCTCTCAATTAAAGAAAGAGAACTAAAGCCAGGATATCTAATTACCTGCCTACTTCTCTTAATTGAGGCTAACAGATCCCGCTTCGCACCTTTGACCATTCGCAACCTTGTGTGGGAGGTCTCCCTATCAGAGGTTCTGAAAGAACGTCCACCCCGGTCTGCGTGGTCACTTTTGCCCCCGCATAAAGATGTTTTTTTGTAGTTCCTCACATATGGTGTTTGCAACGAAGATGTAGAACCCCTCTGGTCCCCTTGCTTATTACGTCGCCTGAGTGTTAGGGGTATCATTTCCACCTCCCCCTTCACAATTTCTGAAGCTTGTATTTGTCCAGTGGATCCATTCTTATACCATATCGGCGCTTGCTGTACAGGGGAACATTCTCGCTCTATCCAATCCTAGGAGAGTTGTCGATTGTCGAGTCAGATCCTACATTCTTTGACGTCAATAATTCTAGGCGATTGTTGACTGCAGTGTCCCCAGTTGCAGTTGCTATACATCTATATATTCACGACCGGATGATGTATTGCCAGTGGCTCGTACGTTCTATACCACAACCTTATAGTTGAGCTTTATGTACTCTTGGTTACCCCCCAGTACAAAACCAAACACACCTATACATTATATCATCCTATAGGGAAACTTCAGTTATTTAGTTTACCAGTGAAGCGCACCAACTCATACCGCTTTCCCTATGACCACATCTAGGACCCGAGATTGTATCTTGCTACAGGCGCGAGAGCACCTCAAGTCAAATAACTATTATCGACAACACTCCCATAGGAGAGCCTTGTTCATTTGTACAGTGCCTTTCTTATATACCCAATTCGATACAATATGCGAGCCTTGCGCTCTATTTGTACAGGGGCGATACATTCTATACAATATAGGAGATTGTTATTTGTACACAAGTGGCATACATTCTATACTATATAGGGAGATTAGTCAGTTGGTACAGCCGGCTTATTAGACATTCTATACAATATAGGAGATTGGTATTGTACAGTGGATATACCATTCTATTACAATATAGGAGTATTGTTATTTGTACAGTGGCTTTACATTCTATACAATATAGGAGATTGTTATTTGTACAGTGGCTAACATTCTATACAATATAGGAATTGTTATTGTACAGTGATCATACTCTTACCATATAGGGAGATTGTTATTGTACAGTAGCTATACATTCTATACAATATAGGAGATTGTTATTTGTACAGTGCTATACATTCTCATCACTATAGAGGAATTGTTATTGTACAGTGGCTATACATTCTATACAATATAGGAGATTGTTATTTAGTCAGTGGCTATACATTCTTATAATATAGGAGATTGTTATTTGTACAGTAGCTATACACTTCTATAAATATAGGGATTGTTATTAGTACAGGGCTATACATCTAACAATATAGGAGATTGGTGTTAGTGATGTTTGTACAGTGGCTATACATTCTATACAATATAGGAGATTGTTATTGTACAGTGGATAACATTCTATACAATATAGGAGATTGTTATTGTACAGTGCTATACATTCTATACAATATAGGAGATTGTTATTTGTACAGTGGCTATACATTCTATACAATATAGGAGATTGTTATTTGTACAGTGCTATTACAATCTATACAATATAGGAGATTGTTATTTGTACGATCTATACATTCTATACAATATAGGAGATTGTTATTGTACAGTGGCATACATTCTATACAATATAGGAGATTGTTATTTGTACAGTGGCTCTACATTCTATAATATAGGGATGTTATTTGTACAGTGGCTATACATTCTATTCAATATAGGAGATTGTTATTTGTACAGTGGCTATACATTCTTAAAATATAGGAGATGTTATTTGTACAGTGGCTATACATTCTATACAATATAGAGATTGTTATTGTACAGTGGCTATACATTCTATACAATAGAAGATTGTTTTTTACAGTGGCTATACATTCTATAAAAATAGGATTGTTATTTGTAGGGCTATACATTCTATACCATATAGGAGATTGTTATTTGACAGTGGCTATACATTCTATACAATATAGGAGTTGTTATTTGTACAGTACTATATATCTAACAATATAGGAAGTGTTATTGTACAGTGCTATACATTCTATACAATATAGAGATTGTTATTTGTACAGTGGCTATACATTCTATAAAATATAGGAGTATGTTATTTGTACAGGCTATACATTCTATACAATATAGGAGATTGTTATTTGACAGTGGCTATACATTTATACAATAAGGAGATTGTTATTTGTACAGTGGCTATACATTCTATACAATATAGGAGATTGTTATTTGTACAGTGGCTATACATTCTATACAATATAGGATATTGTATAGACGCGGCATACATTCTATACAATATAGGAGATGTTATTGTACAGTGGCTATCATTCTACACATATAGGAGATTGTTATTTGTACAGTGGCTATACATTATCTACAATATAGGAGATTGTTGTTAGTACAGTGGCTGTACATTCTATACAATATAGGAGATTGTTTTTAGTACAGCAGCTATACATTTTATACAATATAGGAGATTGTTATTTGTACAGTATCTATACATTCTATACAATATAGGAGATTGTTATTTGTACAGCGGCTATACATTCTATACAATATAGGAGATTGTTATTTGTACAGTAGCTATACATTCTATGCAATATAGAGATTGTTATTTTGTACAGTACTATACATTCTATACAATATAGGAGATTGTTATTTGTACAGTGGCTAACATCTTATACAATATAGGAGATTGTATTAGTACAGTGCTATACCTTCTATACAATATAGGAGATTGTATTTGTACAGGGCTATACTTCTATCAATATAGGAGATTTTATTGTACAGGGCTATACATTCTTACAAATGGAGATTGTTATTGTACAGTGGGATACATCTAACAATATAGGAGATTGTTATTTGTACAGTGGCTATACATTCTATACAATATAGGAGATTGTTTTAGTACAGTGGCTTACATTCTATACAATATAGGAGATTGTTATTTGTACAGGCTATACATTTTATACAATATAGGAGATTGTATTTGTACAGTTCTATATTCTATACATATAGGAGATTGTTATTTGTACAGGGCTATACATTCTATACAATATAGGAGATTGTTATTGTAAGTAGCTATACATTCTACAATATAGGAGATGTGTATTTGTACAGTCTATACCATTCTATACAATATAGGAGATTGTTATTTGTACAGTGGCTATACATTCTATACAATATAGGAGATTGTATTAGTTACAGGAGCTATACATTCTATACAATATAGGAGATTGTTATTTACAGGGCTATACATTCTATCAATATAGGAGATTGTATTTGTACAGGGCTATACATTATTCAATATAGGAGATTGTTATGTACAGTGGCTATACATTCTTACAATATAGGAGATGTTATGTACAGTAGCTATACATTCTACAAATATGGAGATTGATTTGTACAGTTATACATTCTATACAATATAGGAGATTGTTATTTGTACAGTGGCTATACATTCTATACAATATAAGAGATTGTTATTTTTACAGTGGCTATACATTCTATACAATATAGGAGATTGTTATTTATACAGGCTATACATTCTACAATATAGGAGATTGTTATTGTACAGTGGCTATACATTCTATACAATATAGGAGATTGTTATTGTACAGTGGCTATACATTCTATACAATATAGGAGATTGTTATTGTACAGTGGCTATACATTCTATACAATATAGGAGATTGTTATTTGTACAGTTAGATATATTCTATACAATATAGAAGATTGTTATTTGTACAGTGCTATACATTCTATACAATATAGAGATTGTATTTGTACAGGGCTATACATTCTATACAATATAGGGATTGTTATTTGTACAGTGGCTATACATTCTCTATACAATATAGGAGATTGTTATTTGTACAGTGGCTATACATTCTGTACAATATAGGAGATTGTTATTTGTTTAGTGGCTATACATTCTATACAATATAGAAGATTGTTATTTGTACAGTAGCTATACATTAGATTGTTATTTGTACAGTGGCTATACATTCTATACAATATAGGAGATTGTTGTTAGTACAGCGGCTATATATTCTATACAATATAGGAGATTGTTATTTGTACAGTATCTATACATTCTATACAATATAGGAGATTGTTATTTGTACAGCGTCTATACATTCTATACAATATAGGAGATTGTTATTTGTACAGTAACTATACATTCTATACAATATAGGAGATTGTTATTTGTACAGTGGCTATACATTCTATACAATATAGGAGATTGTTATATACAGTAGCTATACATTCTTACAATATAGGGATATGTTTATTTGTACAGTGGCTATACATTCATACAAATTTGAAGATTGTATTTGTACAGTAGCCTAAATCATACAATATTGGAGATGTGTATTTGTACAGTTCTATACATTCTATAACATATAGGAGATTGTTATTTGTACAGTGGCTATACATTCTATACAATATAGGAGATTGATTTGTACAGTGGCTATACATTCTTACAATATAGGAGATTGTTATTTTTTAGTGGCTATACATTCTATACAATATAGAGATTGTTATTTGTACAGTAGCTATACATTCTATACAATATAGAAGATTGTTATTGTACAGTGGATACATTCATACAATGTGGGATTGTTATTTGTACAGTGGCTATACATTCTATACAATATAGGAATTGTATTTGTACAGTGGCTATACATTCTATACAATATAGGAGATGTTGTTAGTACAGTAGCTATACATTCTATACAATATAGGAGATTGTTTATGTACAGTGGCTATACATTCTATACAATATAGGAGATTGTTATTGTACAGTGCTATACATTCTATACAATATAGAGATTGTTATTTGTACAGTAGCTATACATTCTATACAAAGAGGATTGTTATTTGTACAGTGGCTATACATTCTATACAATATAGAGTTGTTTATTTGTAACGTAGCTATACATTCTATACAATATAGAGATTGTTATTGTACAGTAGCTATACATTCTTATAATATAGGAGATTGTTATTAGTACAGTAGCTATACTTCTATACAATATAGAGAGTTATTTGTACAGTGGTATACATCTATACAATATAGAGATTGTTATTTGTAAGTGGCTATACATTCTTACAATATAGGGTATTGTATTTGTACGTGGCTACATTCTATACAATATAGGGTATTGTTTTTTTGTACAGTGGCTATACATTCTATACAATATAGGAGATTGTTATTTGTACAGTGGCTTACATCTACAATAAGGAGATTGTTTATTAGTACAGAGTACATTCTATACAATTAGAGGATTGTTATTTGTACAGTAGCTATACATTCTAACAATATAGGAGATTGTTATTTGACAGTAGTAGCTATACAATCTATACAATATAGGAGATTGTTATTTGTACAGTATCTATACATTCTATACAATATAGGAGATTGTTATTTGTACAGTGGCTATACATTCTATACAATATAGGAGATTGTTATTTGTACAGTGGCTATACATTCTATACAATATAGGGTATTGTTATTTGTACAGTGGCTATACATTCTATTCAATATAGGAGATTGTTATTTGTACAGTGGTATACATTTGTACAATATAGGAGATTGTTATTTGTACAGTGGCTATATTCTATACAATATAGAAGATTGTTATGTACAGTAGCTATACATTCTATACAATATAGAAGATTGTTATTTGTACAGTGGCTATACATTCTATACAATATAGGGTATTGTTATTTGTACAGTGGCTATACATTCTATACAATATAGGAGATTGTTATTTGTACAGTGGCTATACATTCTATACAATATAGGAGATTGTTGTTAGTACAGTACTATACATTCTACAATATAGAAAGTGTTATTGTACAGTTAGCATTACTATCTATACAATAGAGAGATTGTTATTTGTACAGTGGCTATACATTCATACAATATAGGAGATTGTTATTTGTACAGTGGCTATTACATTATACAATATAGGAGATTGTTATTTGTACAGTGGCTAACATTCTTACACAATATAGGAGATTGTTATTTGTACAGTGGCTATACATTCTATACAATATAGGAGATTGTTATGTACAGTGGCTATACATTCTATACAATATAGGATATTGTTATTGTACAGGGCTATACATTCTTACAATATAGGAGATTGTATTAGTACAGTGGCTATACATTCTAACAATATAGGAGATTGTTATTTGTTCAGTGGCCTATACATTCTTATACAATATAGGAGATTGTGTTAGTACAGTGGCTTACATTCTATACAATATAGGAGATTGTTTTTAGTACAGCGCTATACATTTTATACATATAGGAGTTGTTATTTGTAACGTGCTATACATTCTATACAATATAGGGTTGTTATTTGTACAGGGCTATACATCTATAATATAGGAGATTGTTTATTGTACAGTAGCTATACATTCTATCAATATAGGAGATTGTATTTGTACAGTACTATACATTCTATACAATATAGGAGATTGTTATTTGTACAGTGGCTATACATTCTATACAATATAGGAGATTGTATTAGTACAAGTGCTATACATTCTATACAATATAGGAGATTGTATTGTACAGGGCTATACATTCTATCAATATAGGAGATTGTTATTTGTACAGGGCTATACATTCTACAATTAGGAGATTGTTATTAGTACAGTGGCTATACATTCTAACAATATAGGAGATTGTATTTGTACAGTGGCTAACATTCTATACAATATAGGAGATGTTGTTAGTACAGTGGCTATACATTCTATACAATATGGAGATTGTTTTAGTACAGCAGGTGTATACATTTTATACAATATAGGAGATTGTTATTTACAGTTCTATACATTCTATACAATATAGGAGATTGTTATTTGTACAGGGCTATACATTTATACAATATAGGAGATTGTTATTTGTACAGTGCTAACATTCTATCAATATAGGAGATTGTTATTTGTACAGTCTATACATTATACAATATAGGAGATTGTTATTTGTACAGTGGCTATACATTCATACAATATAGGAGATTGTTATAGTTACAGTGAGCTATACATTCTATACAATATAGGAGATTGTATTTTGTACAGGGCTATACATTCTATCAATATAGGAGATTGTTATTTACAGGGCTATACATTCATCAATTAGGAGATTGTTATTTGTACAGTGGCTATACATCTTACATATATGGAGATTGTTATATGTACAGTAGCTATACATTCTATACAATATTAGGAGATTGTTATTTGACGGATCTATACATTCTATACAATATAGGAGATTGTTATTTGTACAGTGGCTATACTTCTATACAATATAAGAGATTGTTATTGTACAGTGGCTATCACATTCTATACAATATAGGAGATGTTATTTTACAGTGGCTATACATCTCACAATATAGGAGATTTATTTGTACAGTGGCTATACATTCTATACAATATAGGGATTGTATTTGTACAGTGGCTATACATTCTATCAATAGGAGATTGTTATTTGTACAGTGGCTATACATTCTATACAATATAGGAGATTGTTATTTGTACAGTAGCTATACATTCTATTACAATATAGAGATTGTTATTTGTACAGTAGCTATACATTCTATACAATATAGAAGATTGTTATTTTGTACAGTGGCTATACATTCTATACAATATAGGGATTGTTATTGTACAGTGGCTATACATTCTATACAATATAGGAGATTGTTATTTGTACAGTGGCTATACATTCTATACAATATAGGAGATTGTTATTATACAGTGGCTATACATTCTTACAATATAGGAGATTGTTATTGTCAGTGGCTATACAATTCTTATACAATATAGGAGATTGTTATTTGTACAGTGGCTATACATTTATACAATATAGGAGATTGTAGTTGTACAGTGGCTATACATTCTATACAATATAGGAGATTGTTATTTGTACAGTAGCTATACATTCTATAAAATATAGAGAGTTATTTGTACAGTAGCTATACATCTAACAATATAGAGATTGTTATTGTACAGTGGCTATACATTCATACAATATAGGGTATGTTATTGTACAGTGGCTATACATTCTATACATATTAGGAGATTGTTATTTGTACAGTGGCTATACATTCTATACAATATAGGAGATTGTTATTTGTACAGTAGCTATAATTCTATACAATAGAGGAGTGTTATTTGTACAGTAGCTATACATTTTTACAAAAATGTTTTGTTTGTTTCTTATTTTTTTTAACAATATAGAGGATTGTTATTTGTACAGTGCTATACAATTCTATACAATATAGGGATTGTTATTGTACAGTGGCTATACATTCTATACAATATGGAGATTGTTATTGTACAGTGGCTATACATTCTATACAATATAGAGATTGTTATTTGTACAGTGGCTATACATTCTATACAATATAGGATATTGTTATTAGTACAGCGGCTATACATTCTGTACAATATAGGAGATTGTTATTAGTACAGTGGCTATACATTCTACACAATATAGGAGATTGTTATTTGTACAGTGGCTATACATTCTATACAATATAGGAGATTGTTGTTACAGCGGCTAATATTCTATACAATATAGGAGATTGTTATTTGTACAGTACTATACATTCTATACAATATAGGAGATTGTTATTTGTACAGGTCTATACATTCTATACAATATAGGAGATTGTTATTTGTACAGTAACTATACATTCTATACAATATAGGAGATTGTTATTTGTACAGTGGCTATACATTCTATACAATATAGGAGATTGTTATATACAGTAGCTATACATTCTTACAATATAGGGATATGTTTATTTGTACAGTGGCTATACATTCATACAAATTGAAGATTGTTATTTGTACAGTGCTAAAATCTACAATATTGGAGATTGTGTATTTGTACAGTTCTATACATTCTATAACATATAGGAGATTGTTATTTGTACAGTGGCTATACATTCTATACAATATAGGAGATTGATTTGTACAGTGGCTATACATTCTTACAATATAGGAGATTGTTATTTTTTAGTGGCTATACATTCTATACAATATAGAGATTGTTATTTGTACAGTAGCTATACATTCTATACAATATAGAAGATTGTTATTGTACAGTGGATACATTCATACAATGGGGATTGTTATTTGTACAGTGGCTATAATTCTATACAATATAGGAATTGTATTTGTACAGTGGCTATACATTCTATACAATATAGGAGATGTTGTTAGTACAGTAGCTATACATTCTATACAATATAGGAGATTGTTTATGTACAGTGGCTATACATTCTATACAATATAGGAGATTGTTATTGTACAGTGGCTATACATTCTATACAATATAGAGATTGTTATTTGTACAGTAGCTATACATTCTATACAAAAGGTATTGTTATTTGTACAGTGGCTATACATTCTATACAATATAGAAGTTGTTTATTTGTAACGTAGCGTATACATTCTATACAATATAGAAGATTGTTATTGTACAGTAGCTATACATTCTTATAATATAGGAGATTGTTATAGTACAGTAGCTATACTTCTATACAATATAGAGAGTTATTTGTACAGTGTATACATTCTATACAATATAGAAGATTGTTATTTGTACAAGTGGCTATACATTCTTACAATATAGGGTATTGTATTTGTACGTGGCTATCATTCTATACAATATAGGGTATTGTTTTTTTGTACAGTTGGCTATACATTCTATACAATATAGGAGATTGTTATTTGTACAGTGGCTTACATCTACAATAAGGAGATTGTTTATTAGTACAGAGATACATTCTATACAATATAGAGGATTGTTATTTGTACAGTAGCTATACATTCTAACAATATAGGAGATTGTTATTTGACAGTAGTAGCTATACATCTATACAATATAGGAGATTGTTATTTGTACAGTCTATACATTCTATACAATATAGGAGATTGTTATTTGTACAGTGGCTATACATTCTATACAATATAGGAGATTGTTATTTGTACAGTGGCTATACATTCATACAATATAGGAGTATTGTTATTTGTACAGTGGCTATACATTCTATTCAATATAGGAGATTGTTATTTGTACAGTGGTATACATTTTACAATATAGGAGATTGTTATTTGTACAGTGGCTATATTCTATACAATATAGAGATTGTTATTACAGTAGCTATACATTCTATACAATATAGAAGATTGTTATTTGTACAGTGGCTATACATTCTATACAATATAGGGTATTGTTATTTGTACAGTGGCTATACATTCTATACAATATAGGAGATTGTTATTTGTACAGTGCTATACATTCTATACAATATAGGAGATTGTTTTGTACAGTACTATACATTCTACAATATAGAAAGTGTTATTGTACAGTTAGCATTACTATCTATACAATAGAGAAGATTGTTATTTGTACAGGGCTATACATTCATACAATATAGGAGTTGTTATTTGTACAGTGGCTATACATTATACAATATAGGAGATTGTTATTTGTACAGTGGCTAACATTCTTACACAATATAGGAGATTGTTATTTGTACAGTGGCTATACATTCTATACAATATAGGAGATTGTTATGTACAGTGGCTATACATTCTATACAATATAGGATATTGTTATTAGTACAGGGCTATACATTCTTACAATATAGGAGATTGTATTAGTACAGTGGCTATACATTCTAACAATATAGGAGATTGTTATTTGTTCAGTGGCTATACATTCTATACAATATAGGAGATTGTGTTAGTACAGTGGCTTACATTCTATACAATATAGGAGATTGTTTTTAGTACAGCGCTATACATTTTATACATATAGGAGTTGTTATTTGTAACGTGCTATACATTCTATACAATATAGGGTTGTTATTTGTACAGGGCTATACATCTATAATATAGGAGATTGTTTATTGTACAGTAGCTATACATTCTATCAATATAGGAGATTGTATTTGTACAGTACTATACATTCTATACAATATAGGAGATTGTTATTTGTACAGTGGCTATACATTCTATACAATATAGGAGATTGTATTAGTAAGTAGCTATACATTCTATACAATATAGGAGATTGTTATTGTACAGGGCTATACATTCTATCAATATAGGAGATTGTTATTTGTACAGGGCTATACATTCTACAATTAGGAGATTGTTATTATACAGTGGCTATACATCTACACAATATAGGAGATTGTATTTGTACAGTGGCTAACATTCTATACAATATAGGAGATGTTGTTAGTACAGTGGCTATACATTCTATACAATATAGGAGATTGTTTTAGTACAGCAGGTGTATACATTTTATACAATATAGGAGATTGTTATTTGACAGTATCTATACATTCTATACAATATAGGAGATTGTTATTTGTACAGGGCTATACATTTATACAATATAGGAGATTGTATTTGTACAGTAGCTAACATTCTATCAATATAGGAGATTGTTATTTGTACAGTCTATACATTATACAATATAGGAGATTGTTATTTGTACAGTGGCTATACATTCTATACAATATAGGAGATTGTTATAGTTACAGTGAGCTATACATTCTATACAATATAGGAGATTGTATTTTTGTACAGGGCTATACATTCTATCAATATAGGAGATTGTTATTTGACAGCGGCTATACATTCTATCAATTAGGAGATTGTTATTTGTACAGTGGCTATACATTCTTACATATATGGAGATTGTTATATGTACAGTAGCTATACATTCTATACATATTAGGAGATTGTTATTTACGATCTATACATTCTATACAATATAGGAGATTGTTATTTTGTACAGTGGCTATACATCTATACAATATAAGAGATTGTTATTGTACAGTGGCTATACATTCTATACAATATAGGAGATTGTTATTTATACAGTGGCTATACATTCTCACAATATAGGAGATTGTTATTTGTACAGTGGCTATACATTCTATACAATATAGGGATTGTATTTGTACAGTGGCTATACATTCTATACATATAGGAGATTGTTATTTGTACAGTGGCTATACATTCTATACAATATAGGAGATTGTTATTTGTACAGTAGCTATACATTCTATACAATATAGAAGATTGTTATTTGTACAGTAGCTATACATTCTATACAATATAGAAGATTGTTATTTGTACAGTGGCTATACATTCTATACAATATAGGGATTGTTATTTGTACAGTGGCTATACATTCTATACAATATAGGAGATTGTTATTTGTACAGTGGCTATACATTCTATACAATATAGGAGATTGTTATTATACAGTGGCTATACATTCTTACAATATAGGAGATTGTTATTGTCAGTGGCTATACAATTCTATACAATATAGGAGATTGTTATTTGTACAGTGGCTATACATTTATACAATATAGGAGATTGGTATTGTACAGTGGCTATACATTCTATACAATATAGGAGATTGTTATTTGTACAGTAGCTATACATTCTATAAAATATAGAAGAGTTATTTGTACAGTAGCTATACATCTAACAATATAGAGATTGTTATTGTACAGTGGCTATACATTCATACAATATAGGGTATGTTATTGTACAGTGGCTATACATTCTATACATATTAGGAGATTGTTATTTGTACAGTGGCTCTATACATTCTATACAATATAGGAGATTGTTATTTGTACAGTAGCTATACATTCTATACAATAAGGAGTTGTTATTTGTACAGTAGCTATTTTTACAAAAAGTTGTTGTTCTTATTTACAATATAGAGGATTGTTATTTGTACAGTGCTATACATTCTATACAATATAGGAGATTGTTATTGTACAGTGGTAACATTCTATACAATATGGAGATTGTTATTGTACAGTGCTATACATTCTATACAATATAGAGATTGTTATTTGTACAGTGGCTATACATTCTATACAATATAGGAGATTGGTATTTGTACAGGGCTATACATTCATACAATATAGGAGATATGTTATTTGTACAGTGGCTATACATTCTATACAATATAGGAGATTGTATTTGTACAGTGGCATACATTCTACAATATAGGAGATTGTATTAGTACAGTGGCTATACATTCTATACAATATAGGAGATTGTTATTTGTACAGTGGCTATACATTCTATACAATATAGAAGATTGTTATTTGTACAGTAGCTATACATTCTATACAATATAGAAGATTGTTATTTGTACAGTAGCTATACATTCTGTACAATATATATATATATATATATATATATATATATATTTTTTTTTTTTTTTTTTCAGGTGCCAAAAAGTTTAGAGACAGCCCTGCATACTGTACTTCATGTCAATGCTGGCAGCTGAAAGGGTTAAAGGTAATACTCTGCTGGCACCAAAAGTGTTAATGGCAATGCTCTGAGAAAGTGCTGGCACTGAAGGGTTAATGGTAATACTCTGGGAAAGTGCTGGCACTGAAATTATTAATACTGTAGGAAAGTCTGCTTGCATTGAAGGGGTAATGGTAATACTCCGCTGGCACTGAAGAGTTAATGGCAATACCCTGGGAAAGTGCTGGTACTGAAAGTGTTAATGCCAATACTATTGTATTGGAGGGTTAGGCCACACTACTGTGTTATTAAGTGCAATGGGATTAGGATCTCATCACTCTAGGCCACCAAGAGGCTTGAAATGGCCCTGCACTAGTTTCATCCGCCAAATATCTAGCGCGTGCACAGGGATTTCATTTAATCAGGGCCATCAGGATCATTCAACTCTGCTATGCAAAGGTGCTCAAATATTAACCTTTGTCATTGTTCCACACACAAGGGGAATGGGTTAATAACTGGTTTCAAGGTGTTTTCGGATATTTAGCAAGTATTTTACGTCAGGTCTGACAGTGCTCATCTAAAAGACATTCTCATCACCTCGCTAATTGTGAGTTTAACCCTCCGACCTTTTAATAAGAAGGTAAAAACTATGAATTACATCTGTCAGCAGCATTTATTAAATAACCTCTATGTAGTATTTAGTGTTCGTTAGCAGACTAAGTAAATATGTGACATTTTAAACAATTGAAGAACACAGAGATAGCATGGCAGCGCTGGCTTCAAAATCCCATTGCACATATAAAAATGTTCTGTGGATACTATTCTTCTTATAAAATGCAGGAAAAACATGCCTATTAAAGGGAAAGAAAAGCTAAAATATACATGTGACTAGGTGGAGTGTATCAGTCACTACTGAAAGTATTTTTTACCTCTGAAACCAACAGTATTCAGTGCTGCTCAGTGCTCATGTGTGGCCAGAAAACAAATCTCTCTGCTTGTGCATACACACTGCACATGTATGGAGCCTAGATGCATGCTACAGTATGTTCTGAGTGCATTCATACTCTACTGTCGCAAATGGGTGTTGCTTGAGACTGGGGAGATCTCGGTAAGTAAATAAAAACGGGAGGTAGGAATAGAGGCTTTAGATGTCAAATAAGGCAGATACCCATTATTGCTGCATTAAAGGGCTTGCCCAACCCAAAGGGTGTGTAAAGCCAACAGCTCCAGTTTTACAATCCAGAATCCTGCTTTGCAAGCTTGTTACAAGTTAAAGCATGCGCACTGCAGCACGGTTAAGATCAGTGTGAGTTTGCACAGGATGAGATCTCAGCACCACAGACATGAATAGCAGTGGGAAAGGTGGATATGGCAGGACTTGATACTAGGCTACTGGTACAAGTTGGATTGTAAGTACTGAAAGTGGAGCAATTGGGGTTTACGCACAATCAGGACTTTATTAGTAGATTTAGATTTTTGGGGTTGGCATTAAGAAATGGAGCTGAATCTGAACCCGGTTCCGAAGCGGATTTCACTGATCTGCCAGAACTCGGACTTTGTAACTTTTTAGGATTTTTCCGAACTGCGGAACTATTTACAAAAATGTTCAAAATTTCTAGAAACTTTGAAAATTGTGGATTTCAGGAATATGAAATTTCTAGAAATTTTGAAAATTTTTGAAGATACTATGCAGAAAGCAAAACATGAAGTGCATGAATTTTCCTGTACTGGACAGTGTTTTTTTTTTTTACAATTTAGGTTATTGAAGTTCCCCAGACCATTTCCTAGATCCCATTTATCCCATTTATAGTAAATTACCATTGATATTTATACGAATCTGCAAGTGGAACGTATTTCAGTGAGCTCGACCATCTCTAGTGGGCATGCCCTTTATATTTTCCTGAAGTTAATAATGGATGTACACTTATATTAATACTGTTTCTACTACAGTATGATTATGGACATATTAGGTGCCCCCCATGTTATTTGTGTTAAAGGTCATTGTTAAAGGGGAACTGTGGTCCAAAAATGACTTTAGGTAAATTGAGGTAAATTGATAGGAATTGCTCCCCTGAGAATTTTTGCATGTTATTTCCATTGTTTATTTTGCATAGTTTTGAAGATATTTACATTTTTGTGTGTGATATGGCAGCAGCATCACCAGGTCCCCTGCACTTCCTGCTTCCTGCTCTGAAACAGTCAAATTGTCCTGTGTCTCCTCCTTCCCTTTGCATCCCCCCTGGTCCCTCCCACTCCCCATGGCCCATTTTCTTACAGCCCCATGTGGCCCCACCCACTTGCGGGTGCAGTGGCCCCGCCACACAGCAGAGAGGAGGAAGGACTTCCTGTCTCCCTCACACACTGAGGGAGACTGAGGCTGTGCTTGCTGGCGGCACTGTGCAGGAGAAGCCTCAGGAATGTCACAAGTCAGCCTCCCACCCATTAACTTTCTGGTCAGTCATTTCTGCATATCTTGGACTGTGGAGCACATAGAGTGGTGGTTGATGGCTCATTTTAAAGGTAGGAAACTGGCCTCAACTTGTTTGGAGACCACAGTTCCCCTATAGTTTTTGTTTGGCTGTAGCACCCCACTATTCAGTCTGCTTTCATACAGTTAGAATCACATGGCAGTGATGTCAATGTTGGTGGCCGTGTTGCATGCACTGCACTGCATTACATTTTACATTTTTTTTTGTTAATCGCATATCATCCGGAAACTCAAAATTCCACAAATTGCTGTGCTTATGGATGTAACGTGCATGAAATGCATGCAGGCTTTTCACACATGTTACTGTCAGGTCCAGAGCGACCTTAGCTGAGCTGATTCCCCACATAATCAGTATCTAAACTATAACACTTACAACCAGACTAAAGGCCTATACACATGTGTAAGGGCTATACACATGTGTAATGGCTACTTGGTCCCCAGACCCAGATGACCTGAGCACCTGGCCATACAAGTGCGATTGCAGCCAAGTTGACCGTTAGTTCATTGTTCTTGGCCCACTTTGGCCCTAGTGCATACAGTGTATACCAACAGGGCTATGTACCGAGAGTCGCAATTGCTCTCTATTGCTCTCTTTAGACAATGCACTGAGCTGATAGTGGCTATCAGTGCATTGTGACTAAAGTTTGCTATTTGTGAATGTTTAATGATAGATATCTGCTGGAGTTAAAGGGCATCTAAAAAATATGTTATTTTAAATTGACCATAACTGAAAACTATAATTCTTCCCAAACACTATCATTTTTTTGTTGATCTTCCCCCTATTTGTTTAGATATCCAATCTGAAACTTCTTCTGTGAGTAGTTTTACTGTAGCTGGAATGGTGACAGAGTTTTGACAGTTGGAATGCTATATGCTGTGTGCAGACTTGACAGTTGGTTTGTAGGGGGAAAAAAGTCAGGTCGGATGGAAGTGGGAGTGGTTAAAAGAGGGAGGGGGGATACTGCTCCTAAACAAAATGTGTTCTGGATTGAAGGCATGCAGCAACACACGCAAATCAGAGCAAGTGCTACTTACATGTATTCAATTATAGATTAAGATGAGGCAAAGTCATTTTTTCAGTATAGTGTCCCTTTAAAGTTTACGCCGTTAACAGCTCAATACATTTGGTTGTGACAGTTGCGAAACACAAATTTTGTGTAACGTCGCAACTGCCGTTAGTTGTGTCTTAAAGTTACTTTAACGCTTATTAACATGACTTTAAGACACAAATAGCTGATAATGACTCTCGGTACATAGCCTTTCATGTATCTACAGATAGCCTTAAAGTGATTGATATTGAGTGTAGAATTGATCAAACCTTGATCGGTCTGGTTGGAGATTTTCAATTGATTACAAGTATTTGACAGGTGTTTGAGACATCGTTAATGAACCTAAAGGGTAACTGTGGTCTCATATTCTTCCAAACTAGTAAGAATTATATAAAAAGCCTTCCATCATACCTTCAAAATAAAACCTAAATCACATCTCTAGATAAAATGTGTGAGAAGTTATTGCTGGAAAGATTCAGTAATATTACTTCCTGCTTGAACACTTCCTGTTTTCAGCCATGTGACCAGCTTGTAGCCATGTGACCAGCCTCTGCCTGCATTAATAGGCTCCCCTTCTCAACTGTCAATTTTTTTCCCAGGTACTTCCTGATTTACCCATGATTAACACTTAACTAAGCATGGGGCAGAGGTCAGGTGACCTCAGGTAGGGCAGAGTTCAGGTGATGTAACTAAAGTTTAACCCCAATGTAATGTCTCACAGGCTCCAGCCCAAGATGTGATTATCGGCTCATTTTAAAAGAAATACTGCAGGCTTTCATTTAACCCTAACTTGTTTCAAGACCACAGTTGCCCTTATTTTTTTTTATTTTTTTTTAAGCTTTTGGGTATTGATACTTGTTCCCCAGACCATTTCCCAGGTCCCTGAGCCATTTACAGTAAGTTACCATTGCTATTTATACCTTCATTTTAGGTGGAACTTTCGGATTTATAAACTTCCATTGACTTCAATGGGTCCGCACGCGGATCAGATTTCCATGAGTTTGACCAACTCTAATCAGCAGGGATGATTTCGTGTTTTGAACCAGACTTGGATTCGAGGCAGAACTGCGAGTTACGTACATTTCTAGATCCGGCGAACATTGGAATTTCACATGGTGCAACTGTGGAATTCTGTTGAAAACTGCTATATGCGGTAACTGAAATACAAGATGCTGTGTTGAAAAATCTAAATTCAGAGTCCAAATTCAATGTTGCAATTTAAACTAGTCGAAAATCCTGCTACTGTTGGATTTGGAACATCTTTCATCTCTACTGATCAGTTATTATTTCACACTCGCATAAGCTAATAATCAATTACAATGTCTTTGTGTCCAACCATAAACAGTGACATTCAATCGATGTATCGCATCCAAGAAAGATGGTGACCCTAAATGGGCAACTTCAAACACCTTCAAAATGATTGTTCTTTACTGTCAAATGGCTGCATATATTAAGGCTGGTATGAAAGAATTTTACCTATAGTACATAATGCTTGTGAAGTGCTTGTGATCTAATTGAATACAACAGATATATAGTACATAATACTCAATGCATAACAATCAAGTAGCGCACACCATACAAAAAAAATAATTATACCTATGCTACTGGCTGTGGCACAGCAGTAGCACCCAGCAACTATTATTGACCAGTGGTGCGGGAGGTGTATTGGGATTACTAAAACTTCTACTAGTACATAATACTAGTTGAAGTTGTTTTTACCTTTTAGTTCTCCTTTAAGGTACTAGCAGCTATTTTTACTTCAGGCCGAATTATGTTCGGCTCTGTTACTGAACACCTCTTGGGCTATGTATATCTATTTTTTTTTTTATTCTAGATGTAAGACCGCAACCTTGTAAATAATCCTTCAGAAATAAACCAGCGAAACTTTCCTTTTAACAACAGACTTTGCATTATACCTGCAGCTGCTAAATGTTTCCACAGTCACCCGCCTACCCTTCTAATTTCCAGTAACGTCTGATTCCTTGGGGAAAGGCCTTCAGCAGCTATGATTTTAACCCTTTCCCGGCAATCTAGTTTGCAACGCCCGTTAAATTCTTATTGTTTTTGAGGGCGCATCCTTAGAATGAAATGCTTTTATTACATTTAAAGGCATATGCATATAATAATTACTGTTGCACCTTTTAGGGCTATGAATGGGTTACAAAGAAATTGGTGAATGATTTAGCAGAAGGATATATTAATGGAATAGTTTAGCGGACATATGACTTCTGCTTCTATTGCCAGCATTGCCAACACAAATATAACTGTAGTTGCTTTTAAAGGGGATTTATAAACAATCTGCTATAATAAAAATATTAAAATACAGTTTCTATTTTTACACTCTTTTTTAAAATGCCAACCTAGTAAAACACAGGGCAAAGTGCACAGATTTGTAGATGTTAAAGGAGAAAAAAAAGAAGACAAGGAAAGTAATTTAGACGTTTAGCAAGAGATTATAGTCTTAAAGTGCAAGGAATAACGCAAGCCTAATAACCTGGAAAATTCAGCTACAGAATAGTCTGAGGACTAGATTTTATTTCAGTGTCCAAAGTATTGAGGATTCCCTATTTATTGCATTGTCATTAAGCCAAACCCTATTGGGGCAAGTAAAAACCAATTAAAATGCTTAATATTCTTTTACATTTTGTCTATATATAAAGACAATGTAATGTCCTGGGAATCGCCAGGTATACTCTCAGTGCAGATATCCCAATCTTCACCTCTATCTTTGCCTATAGAGAAGCCCCCATTTGCCGGGATGCTTGTTACACCTCATTGGACATATTTGACCCCAGGAATTAAAACGCATTGCGGCAGAGTATACTTGAGTATAACATCACTACTGATGTCCTATAATATAAAATTAAGCCAATTGCTTTCTGCTATCAGCACTGGCATTCTAGCATTGCAGACCTTTGTATTTACACAGCTGCTCTATTCTGACAGATGGACTTGTCATTCTTCTCCAAAATATTCCATTGGTGCACTTGTCTATGTCAGAGCCTGAGCTCTCCTATTGATTGTACTGGAGAGGAGGACATAGAGTGATGTATTCCTCCAGGTAGAATGCAGCTGTGTAAATACAAAGGTTTGTAACACTGGAATGCTGGCACTGGGGGCATTTCGAGTAAGCTAAGGGCTTTATTCTATATTATAGACTTGCTATGGTGTTTTAAACATTTTTTTATCATTAAAGATGTCCTTTAAGAAATAAGACTTAACTAGAACATTTCTAAGCTATGCAGTACAATTCTTACTGAGCTGCATACTGTGGTGATTTTTTATTGTAAGAAGTTTCAGGTAATTTGGTCATCAGCTTGTAGTGTAGCTTTAGGCAGTGGCTTTTCTGAATGAAAACCTTCTAGGGCATCACCTTATGCAGCAGTCAATGCCCTAGTATACCTTGTTTTTTTTACATTGATCAACTATATGTGTGGGGCTAAACTTTACACATCACACCTTTAATCAGAAAACTCTTTCTAATGTGTTGCATTGAGACCCTATAATAAAAAAGTATTGAGGTATTAAAAATGTATTTGTATTAAACATTTCTTCCTCAGGCATAGCAGTTCCTCTTCATAAACCAACCTTATTCAAGACCTCATCCTATCAATCACGCTTACAGGATTACTGGCTTGCGGGGTGCAACACTGGGATATTAACATTTCCAGCTCACAGCAGACTAGCCTTTCGCCATTAACACATTTCTGCCAGGCCACTGTGCTCTTAACTCCATCTAGGAGTATGTTTCTTAATGGCCTGAGAAGGATTGAAAGGGATTTCCAGGAAATTAATTAGTCTCGGAGACCAGGTTTTGAACAATTGTTCTTGCCACACCAAGCTGCAAAGTCATATTTCTCCTTTTTTTGTCCAGACTCGGTTTCAAACTTGACAGCCTATATTTTCCTTTTGGGACCAATATATGTTCCTGCAGTTTATGAGCATAGAAAATAAACTTGTATATGTCTAGTTCTACACCCCCCATACACACAAGGGATATTGAGTTTTATGTTTGTGTTGTTTAAACAAAAAGAACATTAGATTTCGTTATGTGGAGTTTTAAACAGCCTGTTCCTGAAAACTAGCTAACATAGGCTTAGCCGTATTTGCAAACATGAAACACAATGACCATTCAACCTTTTGAGTCTAATTATGCCAGGCTGATTGGGATATTTTTTGTTTGAATTTGTATTTATGTGTAGAGCCATTCTACAACGTTTTATGTCCTTGCACTCGTTTTGCATGTATTCATGGCCTTGCCAATTAGCACACCTGCACTTTGAGTGGACAGAAACAATTTAATGCTAACTAAGCTTTCCTAGTCAATGGAAATGCCACTGGAGAAGTCATTCAGACACACTAAAAGCAAAACTAACTGAAAATCTTCCTTTCCAACAGTAAGGGTTGGGTTTTGTGATAAAATATAATGGAAATCACGAGAATCAGTTCCCACTGTATAATTTGTGTTCCAGATCTATGTGGTTCATTTGTTATCTGCATGCGTGCATGACTTTTGGACTGTGTGTTGGAATCACACTTTAATAATAGTCTATGGGAACGCAAAAAAAAAAAAAAACACGGACACGTGTGGACACGTTTAATTTTTGCTGTTTTTTTTTTTTCCCCTCCAGTGTTTGCCACCAATTTTACAAAAACTGCACACGCATGCAAACAGACTTGAAACGCAGACACATGCAGACAAATGCTTAGAAAAACGCATGTCTATTAACCAGCAAATGGACCGGAAGGCGGACAAAATGCATTGTCTTAAACGCACTCAAAATGGACAGCACAACGCACATAGTGGGACCTTGTCCTAATACTAAAATGAATGGGGATTAAATTTCTCTACTGTTCTTGAAGAGAATGTCTTTATTAGCTATTTAACCCCTTTCTTTCCTTCATGCTCACCATGACGTTTGTATACTTTTGCCTGCTTAGCAGACAATCTATTAAATAAGGCCAAACCAATCATTCCCAACAAATTTGTGGGTGTTTAGTTACTGGACCGAAATACCAATGACAAATTACCGATTGGTATATCCATTTTCTTTCTGTAAATCAATGTAATCAGCAGGGCTACACTGATTGTAAACTAGTTGCATTTAAATTTGAGAACATTTGAAGTGCGTTTTTTAATTACCTGTCAACCCTGTACATACAAAAACTACATTGTGTAATTCATACATTTACCAAGGACAGAAACAATGTCTGAAGTCACTTTCAGGGCAATATCTTTACTATTACAGGACCCTGTGATACTTAGGGGTCTTATTCTAACAACAAATTACATCCCGAGGTTCCTGCAAAATTCAGAGAACTACCTTACCTAATAACATTTGCAGAATATTTGGGCCAGGATCATGCATATCAGAAGAGATTTTTAGACATTTAGTAGATCTGAAGATAGTTGAATCGATTTAATACTTAATAAGTGTTTGGCCATCTTATAGGGCATGTCAACCCCCTAAATGAAAATCTATACTTACCTAAACCCCAGATTTTAGTTACTTTCCTTCCCTTGGCCACTGAAGCCAATAATCCTTATATATTTCCACCCCGTTTCTCCTCCCTAGTCCTCAGCTTTTTGTTAAGCTCACAGAGCTTTATAGAGGAGGAGTGCCAAAATGCAGATACTTTGATTGTAGCCGTATAAGTGCACTTGTAAGAAATGAGAAAGTATTGTTTGTGATATTCTTTTCATTTGCAGTTACAATAGTATTCTTCATAGATCAGCTTTCAGGGGCTTCTTCTCTTCTTTAGATCTTTACAATATCTATCAAAATGCAGAGACAGTCAATGGACATAAAGTAACAATAGTGATTGATTGCGTCAATCCAGAAGAAAAGACTTCTGTATGAAATGCTGACATTCTCTTAAGGAGGTAAATAACTAAAACAATCTTGGGGTTCGTGGGTGGGGAAGGTAAGTATAGGTTTTTGGACATGCCCCTTAAAGGGCATCTATGGTGGTTTCTTTCTTTCCATGTGTTCTATAATTCCCCCCAACCCCCAGAGTGTCTTTACTTTTTTCAGATTCCCTCTCTGTCCTGAGATACACAAATTGTATCTTGGTGTCTTGGTAATTGGTTGATAATTGGTCACAAAAAGAGACATAGTAATGCAGCAGGACACAAAGAGATCCATGTCTCCAGGACAGCTTGCTTTCTATTGGCCAATGTGAGTGGGTGTGTTTTTCAGAATGTTAAACTTTTAATTCTTGCTGCACATGAGATGTTTGTTGGGTAGCCGGAGTTGAGACATGGAGGAGGTAACAGAGGGGAGGGGGAAGGGGAGAGTGCTGCAGAGAGATCTGACACCATGTAAAAACCTCATGAAAAAAGTCACTAACAGAGGTAGGAGAAAGGCTGCAGAGAGTACATGAATTTAACTTTTCAATGGGGCAATGTGTTTTTTTCACTATAGATGCCCTTTAACAGGAACTATTTAAACACAGCTGGTACCATCAAAAGATCATCCTCACTACATTGCAAATTTTGGCCTGGAGGGGTGCCAAAATGAATGGTGGCCCAGAGACCACCATGGTCAGTTTGGAATTTTGTGATATTAAGGTATTTAAGTCTAAAGCTTTACAAGTTTATATGCAGAGGTGTAAACGTTTCTATTAAAAACTGAGATGGGTTACAATTTTAACCAAAAATTATAGAACAATATGAGATATATTTGTCATGATAACTAGGATTCACTCAGTCCACAAAAGATAAACAATCCCTTCAGACTAGTTCTGTGATTTTTGCTGTAGTTTGAAGTTTTTTTTCCCCTTATCAAATTCACTCCGTAAATTTCCTATGCTGCATTCCACAATGAAGGTTTGGAGGTCATAGGCTACAGACCAATGAAGATTTATAAGGTCCGGGTTCCTAGCTGGCAAACCAATTACAGAAAAATAAAAAAAGGTTAATCTCTATGTAAATTTTTTTATGTCTTTGGATGCTGCTGGGTAGGTGTAGTGAAAATGAGAATAGACAAGGCAGCTAGATAGCTTAGGGAGAGGTGGGCCAAAAGGAGCAAAAAGCCCTCCACTGAGCATAAAAATGGAGCAAAACCTTCTTATAACAGAAGTCATCTTGCAACCTCATGCTATATGAATAGCATTGCCAAGAAACAAAAAATCATTTCTTACACCCAAGTTACCCAGAGTAAGGGGCGTAGATATGCAGAATTTTGCATATCTCCGCCCCTTACTCTGGGGAACATGGGAGTAAGAAATTACTTCTTGTTTCTTAGATTTTGTGGGCAATGCTATTCATATAGCATGAGGCTGCAAGATGACTTCTGTTATAAGAAGGTTCTGCTCCATGAAAATGAGAATGAGAAAATTTTAAGCAAACCTGATTTGTTTAAAAAAAAAATTGATACTGAATTTTGCCACAATTTTCAAATTGTAACACCAATTTTTGACTTTTTCGAATCCTCGAAACCAGATTTGGTTTAAAATCCCAAAGGAAAGAAGCAATCTGATTGGTAGTTTGTCTGAAAGGAATACAATGTTAGGGTTGGCCTACGTGTATACACATTCCCTTTATTTCACCATCAGTATCAGTACCCTTCTTTCTGTTCTTTGCAGCAATGACTTCAGCACTTCTCCATATGATCAACATGACCAGCTACTTTTTCATGCAGTCCGTGCAATTATTTATCCAGCCTTAGTGAACTCGCTAGATCACAAAGTGAAAAGAACTGGAATCCTGGGTGAAAACAAAATTCTATAAAAGACTTTCCCAATGAAAGATGTGATTGGGATAGAGATTTCAAAGTCAACACTTTTTTTTAACACCAAGTAATTGAACTTCAAATAATTTCCTTAGTAAAACAAATGAAAAAAAGGACAATGGAATTTTTCGGAACTTGAAAAAGGAAATGGTGTTATTTGAGGCCCTCTCTTTGCATTGCTGCTGAGTGCTCTTTGTCTCCATGACTTCCTGAGCTCATATAGCAACCTCTTGTCTTTCATAAATGCTACGTCGCTCTTTCATAGCCCTCACGGTGGCCCGGGACAGAGATCGGCTGTGGAAAAGTCTATGTTAATTCTCTCTTCATCACCTACTGGGGCTTTATCCGGCTCTTAGGTTACTGCTGAACTTCTGCTTAATTACTTTGGGTCCTAAGTAGAAAACCTAAGAGGCCCCTATATTCTGCTGTGTGGGAGCTGAGCTTGTTTTGTAATAAGGCAGATCTCAGTCTCCAAAAAGGAATGAAAACTGGTATGAGATATGAATTGAAAGCTATAGATTATTACGGTTATTCAATAAAAGTTCTTATTGTTAAAAAAGGTGCTAATTTTGCCCCCACCAATCAGATGTTAGCTTTCAAATGTTAAATAATATCTGATTTGTTGCTGCAAAATTAGCACCATTTTTACCGATAAGAACTTTTATTGAATAACCCTGATATGTTTCAAATCAGCACCATATAGTAAAAAATAAGAGTCCTGTGATAGCTATAAATATATTGGACTAATATGGCACAACAATAATTTTCTGTACAAATAACCACTGCATTCTGTGTTACATTAGGACTGTGGATGTTATTTAATGACTGACACAAGTTCTGTCAAATTCAAGTTTTCCCAAGTCATTAAATAACTACTACAAATAGATCAAGTGTTAATCATCTTAAAAGAAATGTTAAAGTGTCAACTAAACCAAATAATATTACCACTTAAAGGAATAGTTTATCCAACAAAATAACCTTTTCTTGATCTCTCTTCCGACTTTCTTGATCTCTCTTCCGACTCCTTTCTGTGTACGCGATTCTGCGCCAATCTTTATCATAGGAGCACGTGCACAGGAGAGGGGGAGCTGACAGGAGAGACAAAGCGGCGTCGCTGGATTATATATTGGTAAGTAGTGATCTAAGTAGGCATTATGGGAGGCAGAAGCAAGTATAAATATACTGTTGATCAAGAAATGGTTATTTTGTGGGGTGAACTGTTTCTTTAGTGGTCAATGTAACATTTCATCCCATAAGCACCATGAATGCTTGTGCATTACAAGCATTA
Source organism: Hymenochirus boettgeri (assembly GCA_019447015.1). NCBI lineage: Eukaryota > Metazoa > Chordata > Amphibia > Anura > Pipidae > Hymenochirus > Hymenochirus boettgeri. The sequence goes on from CM033476.1 coordinate 34,269,544, forward strand.
GTCATTTCAGTAGTCATTAGAGATGGGATCGGGGTTCGACACGAAACCGGATCTGACGTGGAACCCCTTGAACGGATCCTCCGGATTTTGGGACTTCAGAAGATATTTTCGATAATTTTCTAATGTACGGGGCTATTTTCGTTAATTTTCAAAAATAGCCTTGAACGTTCGAAAATTATCGAAAATACGATTGGAGACCATTTTTGTATTTTCAATGATTTCTGGGTTCCTGAGATCCAGAAATCTGAAAATGGAACATAACTAGTGAGTTTCGGCCATCCCTACTAGGCATCTCAAGAATGACTTGTATAAGAATCTGTTGGCAATTAAGTACCCTTGGAAGTCCCAATTAGCATATAACTATAGTTATATGCATAATAGGTGTTATGAAACTTCTGATGGTGTTGATTACATTGAAGCTAAGAAGTGGTATCTAAACTGCCCAGGGTAAGGTGTCAAAACAGCTTTGTACATGGAAGACAGTTGGTGTCGAACCCCCCAACTCTATTCAGGCTTGGTTTATTTATTTTAACATAAATAGCCTCCTTGACACCTCTCTTGAACCAGTCCTGTTCCTTTGCCAATATGTTGACATTACAATCTTCAAAGGTGTGTCCTTTTTGCTTAAGATGCATGTACACGACTTAGTCCTGACCTGAGAAATTGGCTCTTCTGTGCTGGGCCATACGTTGGTGCAGCTGCTGTTTGGTCTCCCCCATATACAAATCAGAGCTCTCTTCACTGCACTGCACTGCGTATATGATGTCGCTTTTTTTGTGTTTCAGTACTGGGTCTTTCAGATGTACCAATTGCTGCCTCAGTGTGTTGTTTGATTTACAGCAGACAACCAGCTAATAAAGGAGGAGCTATAGTCATTATGGATGCAAACAAATATATACAAGAAGGTAACAGACAACTTCTACATACTGCAAGAAATTAACAACAGATCCCACACAGGATTTTTGCAAGAAACTCAAAAATCTTATTAGAGGATTTCCAAAGAAAGCCTGGATGGACTTCGAACAATTAATTCCCAATAACCCAGACACTGGTACCTTCTACATGCTTCCCAAAATACATAAACAAGGCTGCCCAGGAAGACCCATTATTACAGGTATGAACACACTTACAGAACCGCTATCAGGGCAAATAGGAAGTATTCTCAAACCTTTAGTACAAAAAAACTCCCAGTTTCCTACAAGATACCACAGATTTTCTCAATAAACTTAGTGACATTAAGGATCTTCCACCTGGTAAACTTCTTGTCAGTATGGATGTAGAATCCCTTTATAGCAATATCCCCCACAAAGACGGCATTGACGCTTGCAGTACATTTCTTTTATCCTCCAATAATACTAAATATAGTACTGATGTAATCACCAAACTAATCAAATTTATTCCTACTCAAAATTACTTTATTTTCAACAAGGAAACCTACCTCCAACTCATGGGGACTGCTATGGGAAGTAAAATGGCGCCACAATACGCAAACCTTTTTATGGCGGACTTGGAGGAGAGATTTTAAACATCCTCACACCATAAACCATACAGATATTATCATTACATTGATGATATTTTTATAATATGGACAGAAGGTGAGGAAAACCTCACTAAATTTCACAGCTCGTTTACAAACTTCCATCCATCCATCGCACTAAAAATGGACTACTCAACTACAGACAGGTGCAGCTACCTTCATTTCTCCAGTTTCCATCCTGTACATAGCAAAAAGGTCACAATACACAGCCAGGCCATCAGATACAACAGAATATGCTCAGACCCAGAGGATCGGAACAAACATCTTGATAAGCTAGCACTGTCACTAACACAGAAAGGGTATAAGCCTAACATCATCCACAAAAACATCAATAAGGCTCTGAAAACACCAAGAGAAAACCTACTACAATACAAAAGGAAAAAAAACAAACACACGCATTCCACTAGTGACTTCATACAACCGTACACTAGTGGGAATACGCAAAAAAAAAAAAAGAATTGCAGCCAATTATCTCGGAGGATGACAACCGTAAACACATCTTTCCAGACCCTCCAATCTTAACATTCCACCAACCACCCAACCTCAGACAGAATCTGGTAAACAGAAAATTGCCTTTGGATCTTAATGGTCTCAATCATGCAATAAAAAGAAATGTAAACTATGTCATCATATCAATGAATCAACCAACATAGCAACATAAAGGCACCTTCACCATTAAAGGATCATACTGCTGCGCATCCAGGAATGTAATTTACATGATCCAATGTAACAAGTGCCCCAATGCACGTTATATTGGGGAAACAGGACAAGAATTATGCCAGAGAATGAATAACAGCAGACACACTATAAAAATTCATGAAAATAAACCCAATTGCCAGGATAACAACACAACCTGCACACCAGTCGGACACCATTTCACACTTTCTTATCATTCTGACATGGACCTCTCAATATTGATTCTTAAAGGACCATTTAAAAACACTAAGGAAAGGAAAACCTTTGAACCTCGAATGATCCTCTTATTTAACACTAAACAAAACGGTTTAAATAGGGACATGGGATTCCTCAGCCACTATCAGGAATATGTTTGATCCATTCCCACTTCCCCTCTCCCTGTCTGCTTGAACCTTGTCTGTATCCAACTAATTACTTTTACTAATTATGTCCTATTTACAGTTCCCCAATGTTTACTTTGTTGTTGTTTTTATTGCTTTACTGCTTATAGTTCACCCTATATGCTTATCCTTGTTTTACATTCCGTACATAATAGGATTTCCAAAAATAAAATTGTAACTCTATCAACTTAATCTAGCCTTACATCCTACCTATCTGGTAACCAGTACAGTATATGATATCTATATATCTATATATGATAAATCTACCCTTACATCCTACCTATCTGGTAACCAGCACAGTATATGATATCTATATATCTATATATGATAAATCTACCCTTACATCCTACCTATCTGGTAACCAGCAGTATATGATATCTATATATCTATATATGATAAATCTACCCACATCCTACCTATCTGGTAACCAGTACAGTATATGATATCTATATATCTATATATGATAAATCTACCCTTACATCCTACCTATCTGGTAACCAGCACAGTATATGATATCTATATATCTATATATGATAAATCTACCCTTACATCCTACCTATCTGGTAACCAGTACAGTATATGATATCTATATATCTATATATGATAAATCTACCTTACATCCTACCTATTGGTAACCAGTACAGTATATGATATCTATATATCTATATATGATAAATCTCCCCTTACATCCTACCATCTGGTAACCAGCACAGTATATGATATCTATATATCTATATATGATAAATCTATCTTACATCCTACCTATCGGTAACCAGTGACAGTATATGGTATCTATATATCTAATATGATAAATCTACCCTTACATCCTACCTATCTGGTAACCAGCACAGTATATGGTATCTATAATCTATATATGAAATCTACCCTTACATCCACCTATCTGGTAACCAGCACAGTATATTGATATCTATATCTATATATGATAAATCTACCCTTACATCCTACCTATCTGGTAACCAGTACAGTATATGATATCTATATATCTATATATGATAAATCTACCCTTACATCCTACCTATCTGGTAACCAGACCAGTATATGAATCTATATATCTATATATGATAAATCTACCCTTACATCCTACCTATCGGTAACCAGTACAGTATAGAATCATTATATCTATATATGATAAATCTACCCTTACATCCTACCTATCTGGTAACCAGCACAGTATATGGTATCTATATATTTTTATATGATAAATCTACCCTTACATCCTACCTATCTGATAACCAGCACAGTATATGATATCTATATATCTATATATGATAATCTAACCTTACCTACCTATCTGGTACCAGCACAGTATATGATATCATATATGATAAATTTACCCTTACATCCTACCTATCTGGTAACCAGCACAGTATATGATATCTATATATCTATATATGATAAATCTACCCTTACATCCTACCTATCCGGTAACCAGTACAGTATATGATATCTATATATCTATATATGATAAATCTACCCTTACATCCTATCTATCTGGTAACCAGCACAATATATGAATCTATTATTCTAAATGATAAATCTACCCTTACATCCTACCTATCTGGTAACCAGCACAGTATATGATATCTATATATCTATATATGATAAATCTACCCTTACATCCTACCTATCTGGTAACCAGCACAGTATATGATATCTATATATCTATATATGATAAATCTATCCTTACATCCTACCTATCTGGTAACCAGCACAGTATATGATATCTATATATCTATATATGATAAATCTACCCTTACATCCTACCTATCTGGTAACCAGCACAGTATATGATATCTATATATGATAAATCTACCCTTACATCCTACCTATCTGGTAACCAGCACAGTATATGATATCTATATATCTATATGTGATAAATCTACCCTTACATCCTACCTATCTGGTAACCAGCACAGTATTTGATTGTTTCATTTGCACTGCATAAGTCTCAATCCAGAACTTATACCCATCCATTGTATCTGTGTACCCACCTAACTAGATTGTAAGCTTACGGGGCAGGGACCTCATTACCTATTGTGGCAAAGCCCTAGCACTTTTATTTATATAAAATATATATTTATGTACTAAACTATCTATGTATTATCCTCCTTGTATGACTTTATTGTATTTTGTACTGTACAGTGCGCGTCCCCAAGTGGCGCATATAAATAAACATATACATACATTTAAAGATGTGATGTACCCTGTGTTTCTTAGTACTGCTTGACCTGAGGAAGAGAGAAGTGTATCTCTCGAAAGATTGTTTGTAAAAATGAACTGTTAGTCAAAAAACAAGATATCACTTATCCTACAGTACTCATCTCTTAAATGTATATGGCAGACAAGGATACAATGTTTTTTTGGAATTTATTCTTAATTTCCGGAGACCCTGCTATATGGGATGACCATGTTCTTTCTCCTGTCTTGCTTTCCCCCTTCACTGTTGGTATTTGTGTTCTTTTCTTTCCTTTACCCCTTTTGACAAAGGCCCAGTTGGATATCCACAAGTTTAAGGGCTCCTCTGAGATGTTTCATTTTTTAGCATTTGCCTCTGGATGGGGATGTTCTCTGCTCTTTGTTGCAGGGTTCTGATGGCACCCATGTTATTTAATAAGCTTACATCCTCTACAGAGGCTTATTTAATAAGAGTACAGTACAAACGTTTGTTTTTGCTATTAATCTGCAGCAACCCATCAGATGTTATCCAACTGCAGTCTTTTCATTTTATTTTCTGTTGCTTCCCCATGGTTCTAGGTCTGCTCTTCCCATCTACCTCCCCCACTTTCTATAAAGCAGCCATATATGTAAAACATTGTCTTGTTTTCCCACAACCATCTTTTTAAGATTAATCGTCCTAATACAAGACCCAGCACTAAACCTGAGACTAGCGCTTTCAAATTGTTCTCATTTCTAATACAGCAGTATTTCCCGAACAGTCAACTTGGGTGCTGTCTAAATGTCATAGCTTTTGCCCTGTTATTCTTATCCTTGTCTATGGGTCTATACAAGTGTGTGGGGGTGGGTGGGTGTGTGGGTGTGGGTGTGTCCAGTTGGTTAAATAATTCTGACTAAATGTTCTTTTTAACATGGATGTTGGATTATTCCTCATGTATACATAGTATTTTCACAGAACTATGCTTTCAGGCACCATAACTATCCAGGATTTAATTGGACAGACTGTTTTGAATAGCCTGTCTCCCTTCCAGGCAGGGCTTAAAGGAAATGTGGCCTGAGTGGAGTTTGGTGTGCCCTAGCTGGATATGGGATTTGGGTTTCTATTTTTTAAAATCTCCATGCAAAAGGATTAAACATTTGGAATCCATTGGAGGAATGAGTTTTCCGGCAGCCATGTTTTTTATTCCAACAAAAATATTTGTATATTATTCAACCCTTACGATAACGCTGGTATTTAAAAAAAAAAAAATTGTAATGGTTATGTTATAGAATAATTTAAAATGTTTTATTTACTGGATTTAAAGATACAGTGTTTTAAAATGATATGTGGTTTAATCTCTTTTGTTAGATACCCAACAAAGAACATTATTTAAAAGGTGAAAAGTTCCTTGATTTCCTATTAACTTTCTTTTTGAACAGATATATCTGTCAGCCATATTTCTCCCCCCACAACAATAGAACTGTTTCTGCAAGGTGTTTTTTTAGGCTTTATTGTTTAATTGCAACAATTGCTTTTTTTGTCGAAATGCTTTTTATGCTTTTAAATAAATAAAGTTGTTGGCATTGACAGCCTATTTCTCTGTGCAGAGGTTTTTGGGAGCTAAACAGACCAAGCAAGCATTAGAACAGCACAGAAAAAGCCTGCATTACCCCTAGTGGTGGATAGGCATAAGTGATTGTTTTAAGAATTTTAATATATGGAAATGTAATTTTAAACTGATTTTTTACAGAGATTGATCTTAAACATTTTATTTTTAACCCTTCCCCTTCCCGTACCCCCAAGCAAGAAACCTTTAAAGATTTATACACAATTCAGTGGACAATTTGCAGTACAGCCACCCCACTCAAGTTAACATTCTATCACACCAGAGCACAAAATTCTAGTACCTTAACTACATTATTTATCTATCCCTTTAAGATGATGCTGGCATTTAAAAGAAAAAAAAAATGTAATGGTCAGGTTAAGAAAATGTTTAAACATTTTCTTAAATTTATTTAATATCACTTTTAAAAAAATTTTAAAAAATATTTGTATTTATACATTTTGTTAGATCTCAAACAAAGAGCATTATTTTAAATATGAAATGTTCCTTTATTTTAAATTTCCTATATATAATGTAGTGAGCTACTGTCTTTAAGTATATATTAAAAAATGAAAACAGATTGCTTACAAGCACAGCAGTGTGCCATGAAATAGAAGGGCAGTGGCAGTTTCCACAAAATTATACTTTTGTAGACTAAACAGTCAACATACAGCCGTCATTAGCCATCATCTCCAGGAATATTGGCAATCACAGCATGAATAATAGATGTAACTAGAAGTGTGAAATGTTCCATCGGGTGCCGCCCACAGCTATAAGTCAAGCCAAAGACTAATGCATCACTGCAGCCAAAGATCAGACTTCCTCTGCTTGATCGTGATTTTGACATGTGCCTGATTTGCTTGAATGGGAAAAAAAACGTTGTGATCTTGATCATAGTAGTGCAATAATTCAAATAGATGTTGTTTGAAGGCCTTTTAATTATATTATAGGAAAATGTTGTGTACCCTTGTTGGCTGCCTATGATTAATGATATTGATTGACTGAAATATTTGGATGTTCTGTGATTCTTTTCAGATTTATTTTTCACACGTTGGGGCTGGAAAATTGCTCCTTAGCCTGGAAATAAGTCATGGAAAATGAAAGTTTGTTAGTACGTTCAGGGTTTTAATCATAGTTTAAACAGCTTGGTAATCTAGCAACTAGCTGGTTACATCGTCAAACCATCTGTCAAACATCACAACCAAATTACAGAAGATTCTGTTTATTAATATCTAGCTAGAATTTTATAAGGCAAAGTAAACCATGTAAAAAAAAAAAATATGTTATTATTTTGGGAACATTTGATAAGTAATTGTGCATTAATGAGGATACAACAGACTAATCCAGATCTATTATAATTTGACATCCAGAATTCACTTTAGTGCAAAAAGTTACTTTTGTGCAAAATACAGCACTATTCTTAAAATGGATGCAATAAAAGGTGCAAACGTTTGTCCAAGGTATTACTCTGCAGCGACTAATGAGGTGTTATTTAACTGAAGTAACCTGGTTAAAAGGACAGCCTGGTAACCTGATTCGTTGCTGCAAATTAATAGCCCGGGCAAACTGTTGAGTTTTGTTCCGTTTCGAATTTTGATCGGATTGTGTCTGTGGGCCATGCATATCGACACCTGTCTTTTAGCATAGTTAGAGGTACTTTTCTATACACCAGGAGCCGCTATCAGAATATAACATTGCCAGAGCCATTGCACAGGGGAGCCGATATCAGCTCCGGTGAAAATGAAAATAAAAGTATTTATGGATTTACTGTCTCCACTTCTTATTCTGATAATAAATTAAGTTCAGGCGAATACTTATGCCCCGAACTGCTATTTTTTTTAACCTTAAAGGGCATGTCTACCCTTTAAACAAAAAAAAATGGTGACATGTCAGTTATCTGCCTGCAACCCCAACTGCTATTTCCCCCCGTTTATAACATGTATGTAACCAGATATTTAATGATGTTCTCTTCTGTTCTGCCTCTCCACTTTGTTCAAAGAGCTTTTTATAAGTTTAAGCATGTGCAGAGGAGATAGCTGGGGGTCAATCATTGGTTGTCATGGAAGTCAATCATTGGTTGTGATGTCAGTAGACACAGCCTTGACTGACTGCATGGAGGGAGGAGCCAACTGCCATAATGGAGGCAATTATTATACTTATATATCTGATTATAATACATCTAGTAATGTGCTGAATATATCAGATTGGTTGGGGGCAGGTTAACAACATGAATATTTTTTTTGTTTTAAAGGGGGACATGCCCTTTCAAAACGTATCATTTGTATATGGCACCAGCCCCATGGACATTAATGGGGCTACATCACCATCAGCAAAGCACCCTGGGAACAAGAAGAAAGGGGCATCAATAATTGGAATACTTTTTGCTAGCATAATCTAAACTTACAAGGACGTAGTTTAGGTGAATTCACCAGGGAAATATTTAAATACACACTCATATGACTTTTCTAGGTCTGCAAACCCTGGGACAGTCACATTTCTGTGCAAAGCTCACATAACCAGTTAGACGTGGATAAATGTTATCTTATGGTGTTGTAAGATCAATCCAGATGGCGAAGGAAAGGGGGTGGGGGATATTTTAGGTAAGCAACAAGTTAATACAAATAGCCTAAATATTTACAGCAAGTACTTACATTCCCTTTCTCTTGATGTAGAATTAATGGCTTGTTTGCTTAACAAAGGGGTTACCTTTAAAGAAGCATCTCAGTATATGGGGGTAGCAGATTTCATTAAAAAGCCACAGAAGATACAATCATACTTAAATAGAAGGCACAAATCATTGTTGTTTTTACAATGCACACTAATAAGGCATGGTTCTTGTTCTCTCCAATCCTACATGATTCATACTACAAATATCAGCCCGCTGTCCGTTGTAGAAAATGTAAGCTGTGTCAGATTAGAAGTCTAATCAACAGAGAATTAATCATATAATTTTAAGGTGAATTAAAAATAATGAACATAATGATTGCGGTGCACAGCTGGGATCCATTTTGCTCAATTAAAAACAAAAATAAATAGTGCTTAGAGGGAAAAAAAAAACTTGTATAATAATTTTTCCACATCTGAATGATTTATTTTCTAATTTAACCTGCCTTAGAATGCCTGTTTTCTTTATATTTTGGTTAAACGTGTGAAAAGCTGTTCTCCACCTTGTCATGTGCTCTGAGTCCCTTTCGAGTGCAGATCACAGTGACCTCTCGTGTTCAAGGCTAAATTGTGTTGAATAATGAAACCAGATTTTGTATTTACCAATGAGGCACAATTGTCCCAGAGATTTTTAGTCAAGTTGGGTTTAAAACATAAAATTTTACATCACTTGAGATAAATAAATATATCAGGAGAGAATAGAAAAATGTCTGTAATGTGCTGTGAAGGTTCTCATTCATCCAGGTCATGGTATATCTGTTGTATTCAATTACATCAACTGGACTTGAAGTTTAGTTCTTAAATTTCAAGGACTAAACTTCAAGTCCAGTTGATCTAATTGAATACAACAGATATGTCTGTAATGTGATTAAAGAATTGGAGAATCAATGAGATGCACCTGAATGTAGAAATATAGTATTTGTCAGAATTCCTCTTTCAGATTTACTGACAAGGATTAAAAAAGAATGAAATGTAAAGGGTTACTAGTAGAATTCAAGAACACCCCATCAATGCTATCATTTTTGACCTTTCTAATTCTTTTCTTTAGAAGTCAGGAGAAATCAGCCACACATTTTTTGCTACGGGAGATGTTTGGGATATGTGCCTCTTCTGCTTGCCAGTGAAAAGGAACCAAGACCTTGTGTACCCTAGACAAAGGGTGTGCAACAGGGTGCAGCAGGAGGACACACCCCAAAAAAAAACAGAATGGACCTTCCCAAAAGGAATTAGCGGTTGTAGACACATACACTATCCAATAATTTGTATGGAAAACTGTCAGTCATGCATCATTACATCAGGGCCAATTACATAGCTTTACATTAGTATTGACAAACACAATGACAGTGCCGGTAGTTTAATAAAATCATGGTCAGTTGGCTTTGGCCCACTTACCTTGCCAAAGTTAGACAATTTCCTATGTGATTTTTCAAAGATAGGCAAGGTATATGGCCTTTACAGCATCAAAGTGGGCAGAACAAAGCATGGATTGAAAAAATGAATATTGCACTACCAGAGCCTCTATTAGGCACAGTTAAAGGGCATATTTACTCGCACCACTCCCACCCAACATCAGCGCAAAGCCCCCAAATACAAAAATTTTGCAGCAAAATTGATTCAATCATTCGGATGAACGGACGGGGAGTTTCTTTCTGACAGCGGTTCCGCAGAACTTTAATTTTAAAGAATTTTTTCATTGTAAATTTTGCCAAGAATTTTTGATGTTTCAAATAAAATTATTTATTTTCAAATGGAATTTTTCAATTTTCACTTTTTGAAAACAATTAACAATTCAACAATTATTAAAAATCTGCAGATTTACGAATTCGGCAGCTCCCAATAAAAAACAGGCTTGTTTTCATACCCATAATTTATCACTATCATATCACTACAGGACCCAAGCCCTCACCGGCCAGCAGGCGCCTCCGGATTTACCTCGTTCGCGAACAGCGGATATCAGGGATTTTCCGTTTTTCCGCCTTCCGAACTTTTCCGAACCACGTTTTCAAAATTTTTCGAAATTACGAGGATTTCACGTATTTTTGAAATGCTATGAAAATACGTATTTTCGAAAATTTCAAAATTACGCAGATTTCTCGTATTTTCGAGGATTTTTTCATTTTAATGGGTTTTAATGGGTTTTAATGGGTTTTAATGGGTTTTCGAAAATTCGCGGATCCTCGAGCGGACGGATTTTGCGAAGTTCGGACATCTCTAGATGTGACAAATATATTGTTAATCCTTAATACAGGTGCCTATAACTGTAGCACCATTGTTAATTATCTTTCAGGTCCTAATGGAAGAAAATTATTAAATACACCATTTTCCTGTTTAGCGACAGGTCTTCTGAGAAACCTGATGGAATGATTGTAATTATAGTTCCATTTGTACAGTCATAGAGAATCTAAATCTCGTTAGTCTGGCTACTGGTAAATGAGGTGTAATTATACTGTTATTCCAGCTAATCTGCAGGGTTTGGGATCCAGGAATTTATTTAGGAAAGGAGAGAATTATGTGCAAATTGTTTAAAGATGGACAGCAACTTCTACCCTTTCAAATATCATTTAAAGGAATACTGCCAAGAAATGGGCAATTTCACATTTTAGGATGACGTTGTGCTTGGTGGCTACATAAAATACCTGTAGCTGCATTTAGAACTTTGCATTATCCTTGCTTTATGGGTAAGTGACTGATTTAATTTTTCCAGAGGGAAGGGACTATTCTTAAAACAGCATTACAATGGGAATAAAGCATGTAAGCAATTCAAATTGAATTGGATGTGCATTAGGGTTCTAGTTTGTATGTGTATTGTATAATAAATGGGTCACTAGTTGCACTTTATAATGTGTGGGGTTTATGTGCTTATTTGAGAAAAATACTTAAAGGGTATGTCCACCCTTCTACATAACATGTCCACCCTTTACATAACATTCCCCTGTTCCCCCCAACCCCAACCGCTATATTTGTATTATCAGAAAATGCCCCAAAACATTACTTACCCCCTCTTTCCTCCGCCGTGCTGCCAGGCCCTCTGTTGCAGAAAATGCAAGCAGAGAGGGGCGGGACCGGCAGTCGCGTCTGTGATTGGCTGAGCGGCAGCCAATCACGGACGCGGCTGCCAGGAGGTTCAGTGCGGTGGAGGAAAGAGGGAAGATAAGTAAGTTTTGGGCATTTTCTGATAATACAAATATAGCGGTTGGGGCTGGGGGGACAGGGGGAGTTATGTAAAAAGATTTTTACACTAGGGGGAGGGAATCCTAATTGGGAGGGAGAGGGAGGGGGAGGGAGGGAGAGAAGGGCTGCAGTACACATGCAAACATCTACCGGAGGCCAGATAGGACGCAGAGTCTATATGGACTCTGCTATCCTCCTGGTGGGCTGTTTTTGGGACTTTGGGGGGGGACTACAGGAGAACCATATGGAGCTGGATGTGAGGTAAGGATTTTATTACACTACATGATGGGGCATTACTGGGGGGGATTATAGTTTTGGGAGTGGACATGCCCTTTAAAGTAGAAGAATTCGGCATCATGGAGGCTCAGTCCAGACAGAAACTTTCCATTGGACATTTAGAGGGAGATGATTGGGGTCAGGACGTGTATACTCACCTGACCAACCTACCCAATAAAGAATGGGGGAGGTTGGCTGGGCTACATTCATACTACGAATTTTTTTACGCAGTGGAACATTTCTGCGTTTCAATGGAACCGATGAGCGTAATGAAAGAATGGCGCATGCAGATCGTTTTTGACAACCCAATACATTGAATAGTTCCATTCTATTGCACATGCGTTTTGGTGCAATTTTCTCTCATAAAATCAACCAAAATGCAGCCTAGTGTGACGAAGCCTAGAGTATTTAACTGTTTCTGTTGACCGCTAAAAATCCATTTGTTTAATATCTTTCCTTTGTCTCCAGTATTTCCAGACCATGGTCTTATCATAGATAAATGGCAGGTTTACTTATTTACCGTACGATCAATTTACCATTTTATTCCAAATAGTAAGTACAAGAATGTGCACAGACCACAGCTTCACTGGCAAAGATTCAGACTTAAACAAGAAAATAAATAAAACGGAAATTAATAATTCCCAAAAAAAGTTTGAAAAAAAGACATAAGTCCATCAAATTTTACACCCTTATCTTAACCCTACCTAACAGTTGGGGAAAAGTACTTGAGAGTAACTTTTTACATTTCCATTGTTTCCTCGATTATAAGCTGTGAAAGTGTGAATGAAAGGATAGTGTTTCTTTTTTAAATAAAAACATGGCATTTTGTGTTGGTAATACTGTATACCTGAACAGTGTCTGGATTACATCTTATAGCGACCTAGTTAATGCCTCGACCAAACATGGGATTAACAAGTATCCATCAACACATTTATCAAAAATAACTACAAGGAGAAATCCTTATCTATAGACAACCCCTCTACAAGTCCAGCCTGTTCCTTTACCCTATGTGCTAACTCTTAAATAAACCCTGCTAATCCCCGGACTAATGATTAAAAACTGTTTACTAGTCTATGGGAATTAGACTCAGGATTAGTTTAATTAATGGAGGTCAAGGCTATCACCGATTCTTTGTTTTATTGTAGAGAATCTATCATAATTAAGACTGGGTTTTACTCATTTAATTTTATCTTTGCAGACAGCTTTGAAGGCCTTACAGTTCACACTTATATTTTAGTGTTATAAGATATGATAATGTTATTTTTAAGGGTAACTATGCAGAAAATGGACCTCCTGTATGGGCACTAAGCTCCATACAGACATGTGATCGATAGACAGACCATCGCACAACTGAAGACAAGTGGCTGTTTCAGCCGACTATCAGATCATCTATGGAATTCGTCAGGTGTCTGCCAGGTCGATCATAAAGAACGCCGGATCGAACGGCAATACAGCCCAACCAAGTAACCATAGACCAACTAATAGTTGGCCGAAAAAACAGCTATTCTTCTCCCTGTTGTGCGTGGTGGTTAGCCAGTGTCAAATCAGCTATCCACTTCACAAGCAAGTGTTAATTAGCCCACCACCACAAACCACACCAACGTCCATAAGCGACAACTACTTTTTCGAGGCTTTGCATGCAGCAGGAAGATATAAGTGTCTAAAGGTCTGGAAGCGCCTGCCTAGTTATGTCAAGGTTGATAAATACAATAAATGCCATAAGTAGATGCATTTAGATACTCTAGTTGCATGGGGGGTGGGTACATGTTTAACTATAATGCTGGGTACACAGGGGAAACTATTTCCCCCAACCAAGCCTTCGCTACTAGTGACAAATGACTGTCGGTCCTGGCAAAAGTGGCCGTGGCCAACAATTCATGTGACCAATCATGCGGTCCCATAGGGAACTGCAAGATTGGCCATGATTTACGAATGGGCCCGATTGCCCATTCGTCCGATCCGGAAAGCGGACAATCAAGCTCAATCATGGCTGCCCTGCACACATGGTAAGATATTTTTGTCCGACCAACCAATACACTGCATTATAATCGGTTGGTTGAAAATATCTTACCGTGTGTGACCCAGCTAAGGAGTTTTATTCCACCAGTGGTTCTGCAGAACTAATTGAAATTTATTACCAAAGAAACATCATTTTTTCCAATTGTTCTACCATGATTTTCAAATTTTCAACCACCTTCTCGACTTTCAAGTTTCTAATTATTAATTAAGATAATAACGCTATTTTAATTTCAAAATTCAAATTTTTGCCATATTTTAAATACTGAATTTTCCATGGATTTTTCCAAATTGGCAGTTCTGGACAGATTAAAGTTTGTTTCGAAACCGGGACTCATCCCTATTTAGGATAAGGAATCCATTTAGTGCAAGGTTACCAGAGGAAGATGTACATATATAGATACTGAATTTCCTGGGCTTAGACTTGGTGCACGTGTTCTAGTATTTCACCCCGAAATAGTTTGGTGATTGAGTAAAATTTTAGTGATAATTTCCAGTGTGACAGACTGATGTGGGACAAACTTCCATTCAAAGCAGTCGAACGTTTGAGGGGACATATCTTCAATAGAAAGCACAATCAGTTGCGGTTACATGTTGCCTACATCAATTTTTTCTCTGACTGGTAGTCATAGTAACAATCAGTTTATTGATCGGTAGGCTGTCTGGAAGTTAGGTCCAAAATTGGGCCAGATTTATGAACAAAATTTTTCAACCAACTTACTGGTCATAAACAATTGGTAATCTGTCAGTGAAGTAAAAGTGAAACAGAATATATTTATGCCTGAAGGTTACGTGCATGGAATTAGCATGATTCCTAAATAACTGTCCCCTCTGATCTTCCAAGATTGTTAAAATAAAATTGAGGCCAATCAGTCAGCTGCTGTTTTTTTTTTTTTTTATCACCAGACAATTAATATATGGGGATCAATTGAGCAGAAATAAATCTGTAATGTGTACAAACTGGCTGATATTTATACCACAGGGACCACTTCATATGATATTTCAGTTCATCAGGTCAACAAATTGTCCAAAATTTGAGCTGCAACTCACATTTTCTCCTGATTTGTGAAATACCTGCATCACACCTTTAATTCCCATCAGAAGTCTGCCGATCAGTTTATACTGTATATTGTAGATATTAATATGTACACAGTAGCGGTCAGTAAGTCATTTTAGAAGCTAAAAAGAAAAGCTAAAGTCCTTTACCTATACACCAATTTTAATTGAGAGGTGGAGATGCCTGTAAAGATATGCAATTTGGGGTGACATATACGATTGTCTAGAAATTCCACTCACAGGATTATGTATCAAGGGAGGAGTGTTTGAATGGGTTAGTTTAGTTTCAAGTTTTTTATGTAGTTGATGAAAAAACGTGAGATACTAAATGTGTCAGCATGGTATCTATCATTCACTAGAAACGAGATATGATAAGTAAGACAGAGAGATACTAAGGTCATAGGGTCTGTTGTCAGATCAATCAAAAGACAGCTTAAAAAATTCCATCATCCCACTGCTTAACCTGGATGGTTTAAAGGGGTGAGGAGCTCAAGATTACGTAATAAACAATCCATTGGAAGACCCTGGTAAATAACGATCCAACAATCCAACTAAGTTATTGAAGGGAAAATGTTTAAAACAAATTTTGGATAAAATGTAAAAGTTTGCATACTGTTACTAGTTAATTTTTCCTCCTATTTTAAATAGCAGGGACTCTTGAACATGTGGCAAAGTAGTGTGTAAAGGCTAGTAATAGGGAGTATTTACTAAGGTAATAAAATAAATATATGACAAAGCCCAGATGTTTATAGGAACTTGGGAATACCAAAGTACAAGAGAAAAAAAAAGAAAGTTTGTGGGCAATCACTGAACTGGTGCAGGATGCAGGTTACAGTTTATCCCAGCCATTGTATTCTCTGGTAAGTCCCATTAGTTTTTTTGTCATTTATTTAAGTTTATATTAATAGCAGTGACTGTTAAAGGAGAACTCATGCAGTAATGGACTGCTTTCTGGCTCCTCCCACAGTGTTTGTCACTGACCATTTCACATCTTTGACATTGGAGAACATATGTTAAAGAAGGTTGTGAGAATAGCTTGGAAACTAAGGGGAGCCACAAAGCAGCCAGCTTATGTTGAGTATAATTCCCCTTTAATGTTGTGTGCAACATACAGTTTAACACCTAGACATTCAGTAGAACACTTTGGTATCTGAAAGAAAATGTGATTCTGTTGTTGGTTGTGGTTCTAAATTTCTTACAACCCTATTGGGGGATGATCATTTGGAACGACACAATGTACTGTACTCAGAGCAGCTGCTTGATTGTTATGTTTTTAGTGATGTCATCGGCCCCTGTCTTATTCTATGGACTGTGTTGTGCCAGTGATGTCATAGATTTGCAAGCCATTGGAACAGGCAGCTTTTCAGTGATGAGTAGGAGCAAGGGGAAGTATTTGTTATCCAAAACAGTATTTATTTGTAGCTTTAACTCCTTTTCCTCCCTTCATACTATTGGATATTGGAATTAATTATTGTAAATCCATTTACATATTATTGGATATTAATTATTTGTAAATCCATTTACATATTAAACCAGGATTTACCATAATACAATAATGTGCAATGCCCTCCTTCTTTTACACTCCTAAAAGTAATCGGGTATTATTCATTTCTCTAGTAAATATAATCACTTATAATGCCCACATACACAATACTGTAATGGAAACAAACAAAACAATCAAAAAAAGTCAGTTAAATCAACTGAATATTTTGTATTGTTTCATAAGTAATCCTTTAACCTCATGGTAGGATCTCTAGTAGTTGTATGCTGAACTACCAGAGATATTACAAAGAATACAGGTAAAATTAACCGGTAGGCTGTCAGCAATGCATTCTAGCTATAAAACTAGCCGGCGGGGTAACAAGCTTTCAAACTCTTATCCTGGACTTCTATATTGGTATACTGGTATGAAGACAACTTTTAGGAAGACAGATTAATTCTAGGGTCAGGGGGCATAGCCAATAGGTGAACATGATGCTCACAAGCTTCTTTAATGACTACCTGGGATGTGAGTTGTAATGGCAACAACATCAAAGCCTTGTTAGTTACAGTACATCTTTATAAGTAAACGCAACTTATAAAGAAGAATCTTACAATGTATAGATGTTCTTGGGAGAAAAACTTCATATTAAGAATAACAAAAAAAGAAAAAACAGCATAAAATTAAAAAATGATTCACATTTAATTGACTCACATATACAACGATTATACCTGAGTTCTAAAACTCTTGTAAAACCCACACAGTGATTAAACTTGAGGAGGCGGAGGAAATCTGTAGGAAAACAAGATAATAGTTAAGTATTTGGAGAGAGAACACACAAACTACTGAACACAGACAGTGTATCAAACATATGACTACTGACCAACTTCCACAAGATCTGTCCTTCTGTGATTTAGTCCAGTGATATATAATGGAGGTTAAATCCCACATCCGTATTATAGACAAACCATGCACGGAAATACATTTTCAAACAGACATGCTTTTTAGAACTTTTCCTACCATCACAACGATATCAATGATTCTGGGGGTTTTACTTACAAAGTAGACTAGTGGGTACATAAGATTAATGTGGTTAAATGCAGATAGGGGATACAAATGTAAATGTAAGAACATTAGTCGTAAATGTACGGTTGTACAGCCATGGACAAACGTGCAATATCGTCGGTTTTTGAATATGGCCCTATTTTCAAAAACTTTTACATTTCTAGAAATTTCTTGAATTTACAAAGTTTAAAGTTCAAGTTTCAAATTTCTACAAATCTCAAAAACACTACATGGAATGCCAGAACAGAAAGCGCATGAAATTTGGGGCATTGATACGTGACCCCAGACCATTTCCCAGGTCCCTGAGTTACCTTTGTTTTTATACCTTATATACCTTTATACCTTTTATACACGAGGAATTATTGAATTTTTTAGCTCCCATTGGCTTGCGGATTTAGAATATTTTGGAAACCACAAATCTGAAAGCAGAAGTTCGGCCATCAGCCATCGGCCTACAGGTAAGCAGTAGTGTATGTGCTCATTTAGTTTATCCAGCATTAGGTTATGTGATGTGTTTGTTAATGAAAGTTTGCTTAGTGCAAGGAAGCCTGTCTATACTGACATATTAATTATTTTATGAGGTTTATATTTTTGTAGCGGTGACTTGTTGCTTTGCCTATTAGACATTTTATATAATTGAAAATGAAATCTGTTCAGTGTCAATGCATATTTCCAGCAGTTCAATTCCTCTATAGGAAAGTTACTCGGGTGATTGGCATCATATTATTTTTAATTTCCATTTAAAAAGGAAGACATTCCATTCTGCCCACTTCACTGACATTTAAAGTTACCTAATTATTTTTCTAAAGTTGTTCCCTCCACCAAAGGAGATTTCCGTATAAAGCAAAGTGCAGCGTGTTGAGCAAAGAGAAAAGCCCACTGCAGTGTCAACTGCAGAAAAAATATACACCAGTTAAAGGGCATGTTATGTAGAGACGTCAATGTTCTGCTTATCTTGTATTGTAAACTAGAAACCAGAGAGTAAAATTTACCAGACAGGTCATAAATCACCTTCTGAGACAGGTGCAGTAAATGTTACAAAGGGAAATGATATTGTTTTGCCAGGGAGCCCAGATATGATGACAGCCGAGCAGAAAGAGTGGTTTTTTTTTTCTATTTTGAAAATGGGAGGATTTCGATTGTGGAAGGGAATGTTCACCCTTAAAACAAAAATGGTCAATTGCCCGTTATCTGCCCCCAACCCCAACTGTTGTTTTATCTGCTGATTCTCTGCACATGCTCAAGCATATCAAAAGCTCTTGGAGCAAAGGGAGAAATATCATAATATTGCAGTGATAACCATCAATCGTATTTCCACAAATCTGCTACTCTGCAGGGGATAACGCATAATGGACACATGTCTAGCAGAAATAGGCCACTGGAAGGTGTCAGTACATTAAGTATTACTGTACTATAGAATAGAAATAAGGGTCCAGGAACAATATTAGGCTATTTGTAATAATTCAGTGAACTATGATCAGTGATTTTTGAATTTATGATTTCTGCTTTTGTTTAGTTTAGATTTTTGTTGTTTTACAATAAAGTTGACTGAGGGTCCTATTCCCACATGTACATGTTTTAACTGCTTAAGACCCTGTAAGGTTGATTAATTGACAGTTACAGCCACGGTGTAGAAGTTCTGGGCATATTCTTTCCCTGTAATATTGGATTTAACACAATTATTGCAGCATATTGGCATGGCACAAATCTGGTTTCTTATATAGGGATAACAATGCTATTTTCTATTGCGAAGTTTGGCGAAAAGAGCGCTTTAAAAATATGCATTTAAAGGGTAACGGGATCTCCATAAATGTGCCCTTTATTAAAAAGAGCACATTCATACCTTTAAAATGACACTAGAATAATGCTGCAGTCTATCCAAAGGTGCAGCAATATAAAGGGGCAGGGGCATACTTCAGGGGCCCGGGCCCACCTGTGAGATTGGAGGCTGGGACCCTGACCCACCCCTCTCCATGATCAGCTGTTTTTTAAACAACTGATCGCACGTATGAAGGAACATACGCATGATCAACCGTTTAAAAGACTGAACTCCTGGTTCGGTTCCAGAAGTTCGGGTCCGGTTTTTAAATGTAGTT
The DNA here is from genome assembly GCA_019447015.1 of Hymenochirus boettgeri. Classification (NCBI taxonomy): domain Eukaryota; kingdom Metazoa; phylum Chordata; class Amphibia; order Anura; family Pipidae; genus Hymenochirus; species Hymenochirus boettgeri. Next base: position 34,289,760 of record CM033476.1, read on the forward strand.
TCTTTCATACATGCAATCAGCTGTTGTGGCAAGCAGAGGTTGTGGGCTTGTGGCAGGCCCTCCTACTGTCTGGGCCCCAGGTCGTGGGGGTGGCAGGGGCTGTAGTTATGCCACTGAAAGTGTGTTTTCAGCTAGCACATAACTAGGACCATTGTGCCATCCAGTGGCGGTAACTACCACCCCCGTGGCAGGGGGGCCAGGACGGTAAAACAGCTGATCATGCGTATGAAGGAAAACATATGCGCGATCAGCTGTTTAAAAAGACCGGTTCGGTTCCGGAAGTTCGGGTCCGGCCTTTTAAAATGGCTGGTCGCTGTGCACACTGTAGAGAATTTCGTGGAGGAAGGAGGGGGCCAGAGGCCCGGACTCCAATCTCGTGGGGGGTCCATGCCCCTTCAGGTATTCCCTGGTGCCAACCCTACTGCCAGGGATACTGAGCCCATTTGTATCCTACTGCTGTAATAGAGCATCATTTGTTGCATCATAAGTCTCACCCCCAAATTTCTTAATCATTTTTAAAGCTAGCCACAATTCTGAAAAGAAAACTAGGTAGAGGAGTGGACAGAGAATGGCTGGAGGTCTTTAAATAGTTCAGAAAGAATGGGTTTTTTTTACACAGCACATCATGTGAGTGTTACTTTAAAGGTTATACCCACCCCAAAACTAAAATTTGTCCCACTACTGGCCCCACTGTGTAGTGTAAAATATCCTTACCTTACAACTCTGCTAACAGTGAATATGAATCGGACAAAAGGACAATCAGACATGGCGGTAAATCACAGCCAATTGTGCTATCTCTATGGATGTCGGCTGTAGCTACCATCATCGAAACCATGTGTGCCAGTCGCACGTGTGTATGCGTACCTTTGTGTGCCATTTTCCAACCCAATTGCTCAGGGTTGGCTTTCGGCATCCTATGAGACAGTGTATGGACCTAAGTGTGTACATGTTTTTTACATAGTCAATGGTCTCTGCTTGGTCTGTAGCCTAGGTGAACATTACCATGCTCAGTAATTCCAGTGTGACTAACTGTCAGCTCTAACAGAAAGTGTAGCTACAGTGTTACACACATTCAAGGACGCATGCTGTGCTGTCAACTTTGTTATGTTAGTAAAGGTGCCCTGGGTCCTATCCAGTCAGTCTATCCAATTCTGCTGAAATTCCAGATTGCCAAATATCCTGACTTTTATTTTTCGATTTTTTTTTTTTTTTTTCTCCATCTGGGTAAATGAGAACTTAACGTGACCTAATGTGAATTCATGGCATTTGCAGATTGTTCTGGCCCCCTCTAGCCCTTGATGTAGTGCCTTCCTTATTAACATTTGCAGTAAAGAATTGACCCTTGCAGTCTGGTTCCCACATCTTTCCATTCTTGCTGTGAATTTCCCCAGAGGATAAAAAACATTTGCTTTCAATCTGATCCAGCATTTTATATTGAATATCCTGTAAACAAAACCAAGAGGGACATCTAATAAAAAACAATCCCTATCTTGTACATTTTGCCGCTATACATATTACAGGCCATCTTGTTTACGGGGGGAAAATTAAAGGTCAACAGGTTAGAGTTTAAAAGTAGCTGAATGCCCCAAGGAATATTCAGAATTAATAGCAAAGGAAGCTCTTGTTTTAATTAGAGAAACTTTCTTATTACCCCTTTCGGAAGCTTGTTATTTCTTTGTTTTCAAGGCAGGGTTTTACTTTATTTTTAAGCGGTAAACAGTGTGGGAGGAAAAGCAGACAGACATGGAATGAAACACAAACCTTGATTTAGACCAATCGGAATATACAAATTTACAGAATTAACCCTTTGTCGCCAATGGGTATGGCACCTGGGATATATATATCACAAAATCAGAATGTCGCTCAAAGATGAGGTGGTGGCCTGTAACTTCTGCTGAAATGCTTTGTATTTGGCATCATACGTTAAGGTTGCTGACTACCTAATAGTTAAGGAAAACACAGATACATCTTCACTTTAAAACAGAACTTATTGCAACATCTTAAGAGCATACATCAAACCATAGAGAATGAGGACCCATATCAGCCATTAACGGCCACTGTTGCCTAACTGCCCATATTGTATGTCCATGGTTGGAAATTGTGAAAACTATGACAGGGTCACAAAGTACTGATAATATTTGTTACTTATGGTAAACCTCCAAGTGGTGGTTTATATAAAGCAGGGATAGGCAACCAGTAGATCTCCAGATGTTTGAAAACTACAACTCCCAGCATTCTTCTATAAGGATTTTGGGGTTAGGGAATGTCTGGGAGTTGTAGTTTTCAAACATCTGGAGATCTACTGGTTGCCTATCCCTGGATATAAAGGCACAGTATTGCCATACATGATTCCACTGGTTCCCCACTGCTATTATCTATTACTAAATGGTGGTCCCCCAAAAAAACATGAGGCGTTTGGGTTGACTCTCTTTCTTCTGGTGAGTGTTTTTTTCCCCTGCTTTTAAGAAGTTGCAATGGAAGCTCCAGTAGTGTTTTTATGAATATCGAGGAGTGATCTGTGTCCAATCTTCTCCATATGGTGGCAGTGGGAATGAGGCTGCTCTTTTATAGATGACTACCAAACATGATTTTTATGATTCTCACCAAGTGCCTTCTAATGGTCATTTTACTTACAATAATAAAACAAACATGATTTTAGGGGTTCACTAATGTCTAATTTTTTTTAAATGTATTTTTATTGTGGATTTATATAGCACCAACATCTTCCGTAGTGCTTTACAATTACATGTTAACATTCACATCAGGCCCTGCCCCAAAGAGCTTACGATCTAAGCACATTTATTGGACACATAACAACCTATCAGTATGTCTTTATGATTGTGGGGGAAACCGGAGTGCCCGAGGAAAACCCACACAGACATGGGGAGAACATACAAACTCCTTGCAGATGTGTCCAAGGGTGGAATAGAACTCAGGACTTCAGCGCTGCAAGGTATCCGTGCTAACCACTGAGCCACCGGTGCCCATGTTCTTAATTGTGCTTAATACTGGGGAAATCTTATGCTATACAATCCATAATCCATAATCCAAGGCTAGCACTTCTTGATGTCTGGATTTGGCCACATCTTCCTTATGTCTTTAATGTCTTGTCAGAATTGTTTTTCTGCCTCCCAATTTTTTACACTCTATCGCCTAATGAATTTCACTGAAATAAATCTAATCTATGGCTTTTGGTTTATGATTGTAAAGTCCCTTTAATGCCAATATTGTGTATGTATTTGATTTTTTTTAAGTAAATATTAAACTGAATTATTCTCTCTTTTCGGTAACGTCTGTCAGTATGGAAACTGATGAAAGCACAATGTAACAATCAGGGAACATCACACAGAGAGGACGGGTTTTTCTTTCCTTCCTTGGAGGAAAGATAAAATAGAAATTAGTCTCTCTGTCTAGATCGAGCTCCCCCCACGAGATTATACTTATCAGCCTTCTAACGACTGTGATTTTACTTCTATGCGCTGTGATATCCTCAATCCTGTACAGGCAAGAGGAGGGTGGGTGCTGATAATGGTCGAGATGATACTTGTCCAGAACGCTTCTACAGGACGTCTCTCAGGATGCAGGAAGCGAATGTGGGCATCTTTGAAGACACCTGTATTCTGATAAAGGCTGTTCACACTTTGCATCTTTGAAAAATGAAGTGGAGATAATATGGACCCTTTGATTGTAGAGCATTGTGTAATTGACAACGAGACATTATAAGTACATTATACAGCTGAATGTATTACACATTCCTAGAAAAGTATTTTGAGTTCTTTTATTCTTTCACTGATACTGATACGTGGAATAGCTGCTTAGTCCAACTGATGTTTATGTAAAGATGCCACTACTGTAGGTGTTCATATAAGACAGAAAATACATAGGAGGAGATGTAAAATTACCTCCGCGCTCCTCTTCTCTCCTGGTTCATGAGATCAGTATGGATCTAACGTGAATTACTACATTGAGGGAACGAGGCAGGAAAGGAGCGTGGATGGTAACAAGCGATTTAAATAATGTTCTTTCTTGCTACTAAGTAGTGCAAAAAAATTATTTGCATTGCATCTGCATTTGAGCAATAATAGAAATTAGGGCAGGCCTGAAAAAATGGGTTAACCCCGCGCCAACCCGATATTACTTACCTCCCGAACCCCACATATTACATCTTCCTGAAAGACTTAACCATAGTATGTTAACGTGCAGGAGTTATAACATACACATCCATATACACATAAATACATACATAGACACATGCATACTACATACATACTTCATATATACATACTTTCTATACACATACATACATACCATAGATAACATACATACTACATAACATACATTCATATATACATACATACTTCATATACACATACAACATACATAGATACTACAGACTACATACATACTTTCATAATACATACATTCAATATACATACTTTCATATACACATACATACTACAAAGATACATACATACTACATACATACATTCATACATAACATACATACATACATGCATATTCAACTGAGATATAAAGAAGGGGAACACACAGTATATCACACTGCAAATAAAAAGTCATTTTTAATTGTGACGCGTTTTGGACTACACATAGTCCTTTCTCAAGCAACAATAGTGGTATAACAACATATTATTATTATATAATCCAAAAGGAGGGTACTCACTATATAATAATTTAGTTACACATACACTCTCATTACCCTGGTGCCAAAGGAAGGTTTACAATCCATATAATCCACAAAAGAGTCCCATGCACTCAGGGAATTTTTTCAAAACACTCTGTCATTATTAACTGTGCATTGTGTAACAGGCAACGTTTCGGCTCCTGGTTCTGAGACTTTATCAAGCCTAATGATATAAGTGCAAAAACAGTGCAGTGCTTTAAATAATATAAATTGACCACATCACTTCCTGTCACAATCACATTATTAACTGAACCAGGTTCTTACAAACCATACCATGTGTAACCTGAATATAGTATGTGCATTATACAGTTGTAACTACTACATAATATAGTGGTAATATATGAGTAAATTGTGTTAATCAATATTAAAAGAGAATAATAATAGTGAAATACAAGTGTATAATATTAAATCTATTAAAATCTTAAGAAATCAAGGTATAGGCTAAGGGGTAATACAAAAATTGCCTTTCATAACATTTAACTGTCACCCAAAGCATATATTGGCAAGATTCATAATACTAGATTAATTTCACCGTTCACGTTAAAAAACATTCACACCCGTTCACTTAAAAAACAAAACGTTCACTTAAAAAACATCCTTTAAATGTATTTTAACATTTAAAGGTTCTTATGCTCTGATTGTGACAAAAATAATGCAGATTTATAACAGGTACTGTTCATGCAATATTTGGTTAAATGTTCACATAAAAAGAAAAAACATGTTGATATTTATATCGTTTGATGTAAGCCACATACCACTAATTGCCACACACCACTAATTGGGTGACAAATACATAGGTAAGCTGAAGCCACACTATTATGCACGGTAACGTGGTGAAAAGCATGATGCAATACTGCACATTTCTGAGTGTTAGGATGAGGCACATATTATTGCACGTAACGTGGGTGAAAAGCATGATCGCAATACTGCACATTTCTTGAGCGTTAGGCTAGGCCACACTATATTGCACGGTAACGTGGGTGAAAAGCATGAATCGCAATACCACATTCTTGAGTGTAGGTGGGCAACACTATTATTGCACGTACGTGGGTGAAAAGCATGATCGCATATGCACATTTCTTGAGTGTTAGGCTGAAGCCACCGTATTGCACGGTAACGTGGGTGAAAAGCATGATCGCAATACTGCACCATTTCTTGAGTGTAGGCTGAAAGCCACACTATTATGACACGGTAACGTGGGTGAAAAGCATGATCGCAATACTGCACATTTCTTGAGTGTGTAGGCTGAGGCCACACTATTATTGCACGTAACGTGGTGAAAAGCATGATCGCAATACTGCACATTCTGAGTGTTAGGCTGAGGCCACACTATTATTGCCACGGAACGTGGTGAAAAGCATGATCGCAATACTGACACATTTCTGAGTGTAAGGCTGAGGCCACACTATTATTGCACGGTAACGTGGGTGAAAGCATGATCGCAATACTGCACATTTCTTGAGTGTTAGGCTGAGGCCACACTGATTATGCAACGGTTAACGTGTGGTGAAAGCATGATCGCAATACTGCACATTTCTGAGTGTAGGCTGAGGCCACACTATTTGCACGGTAACGGGGGTGAAAAGCATGATCGCAATATGCACATTTTTCTGAGTGTTAGGCTGAGGCCACATATTATTGCAAGGTTAACTGGGTGAAAAGCATGATCGCAATACTGCACATTTCTGAGTGTTAGGCTGAGGGCCACACTATATTGCAAGGTAACGTGGGTAAAAAAATGATCGCAATACTGCACATTCTTGAGTGTTAGGCTGAGGCCACACTATTATTGCACGGTAACATGGGTTGAAAAGCATGATCGCTATACTCAATTTTCTTGGTGTTAGGGCTGAGGCCACACTATATTATGAACGGTAACGTGGGGGGGTGAAAGCATGATCGCAATACTGCACATTCTTGAGTGTTAGGCTGAGGCACACTATATTGCAAGGTAACGTGGGTGAAAAAACATGATCGAATACTGCACATTTCTTGAGGTTAGGCTGAGGCCACACTATTATTGCACGGTAACGTGGGTGAAAAGCATGATCGCAAACGGCACATTTCTTGAGTGTTAGGCTCCGGCAACCCTATTATTGCACGTAACGTGGGTGAAAAAGATGATCGCAATAATGCACATTTTGAGTGTTAGGCTGAGGCCACACTATTATTGCAAGTAAACGTGGGTGAAAAACATGATCGCAATTACTGCACATTTGCTTGAGTGTTAGGCTGAGGCCACATATTATTGCAAGGAACGTGGGTGTGATGAAAAGCAAGGATCGCAATACTGCACATTTCTTGAGTGTTAGGCTGAGGCCACACTTTATGAACGGTAACGTGGGTGAAAAACATGATCGCATACTGCACATTTCTTGAGTGTTAGGCTGAGGCCACACTATTATTGCACGTAACGTGGGGTGAAAAGCATGATCGCAATAATGCACATTTCTTGACGTGTTAGGCTGAGGCCACACTCTTATTGCACGGTAACGTGGGTGTGATGAAAAACATGATAGCAAATAACGCACATCTTGAGTGTTAGCTGAGGCCACACTATTATTGCAAGGTAACGGGGGTGAAAAACATGATCGCAATACTGCACATTTCTTGAGTGTTAGGCTGTAGGCCAAACTTATTATTGCAGGTTAACGTGGGTGGAAAAGCATTGATTTCGTTTGCAATTACTGCACGCTTGTATGTATGTTGAGTGTTAGCTGAAGGCCACACTATTATTGCACTGGGTAACGTGGGTTGAAAGCATGATCGCAATACTGCACATTTCTTGAGTGTTAGGCTGAAGCCACACTATTATTGCACGGTAACGTGGGTGAAAAGCATGTCGCAATACTGCACATTTCTTGAGTGTTAGGCTGAGGCCACACTATTACTTGCACGGTAACGTGGGATGAAAAGCATGATCGCAATACTGCACATTCTTGAGGTAGGTGAGGCCACACTATTATTGCACGGTAAAGTGGGTGAAAAAGCATGATCGCATACGCACATTCTTGAGGTAGGCTGAGGCCACACTATTATTGCACGGGAACGTGGGTGAAAAAACATGATCGCAATACTGCACATTTCTGAGTGTTAGGCTGAGGCCACAATTATTGCACGGTAACGTGGGTGAAAAGCATGATCGCAATACTGCACATTTCTTGAGTGTTAGGCTGAGGCCACACTATTATTGCACGGTAAACGGGGTGAAAAGCATGATCGCAATACTGCACATTCTTGAGTGTTAGGCTGAGGGCCACACTATTATTGCCAAGGTAACGTGGGGGTGAAAAACATGAACGCAATACTGCACATTTCTGAGTGTTAGGCGAGGCCCCACACTATTATTGCAGTAACGTGGTGATGTAAAACATGATCGCAATACTGCACATTTCTTGAGTGTTAGGTGAGGCCACACTAGTATTGCACGGTAACGTGGGTGAAAAACATGATCGCAAATGCACATTTCTGAGGTAGGCTGAGGCCCACACATATGCACGGTAAGTGCGTGAAAAAATGATGCAAATGCACATTCTTGAGTGTTAGGCTAGGCCACACTATATTGCACGGTAACGTGGGTGAATGAAAGCATGATCGCAATTACTGCACATTTTCTTGAGTGTTAGGCTGAGGCCACACTTTATTGCAAGGTAACGTGGGTGAAAAACATGATCGCAAATACTGCACATTCTTGAGGTTGGTGAGGCCACACTATTTTGCAAGGTAACGTGGGTGAAAAGCATGATCGCAATAGTGCACATTTCTGAGTGTTAGGCTGAGGCACAACTATTATTGCAAGTAAAGTGGGTGGTGAAAGCATGATCGCAATACTGCACATTTCTGAGTGTTAGGCTGAGGCCACACTTTATGCAAGGTAACGTGGGTAAAAAAATGATCGCAATACTGCACTTCTTGAGTGTTAGGCTGAGGCCACACATATTATTGCACGGTAACATGGGTGAAAAGCATGATCGCTATACTGCACATTTCTTGAGTGTTAGGTGAGGCCACACTATAGTGCACGGTAACGTGGGTGAGGAAAGCATGATCGCCAATAATGCACATTTCTTGAGTGTTAGGCTGAGGCCACACTATTATTGCAGGTAACGTGGGTGAAAACATGATCGCAATACTGCACATTTCTTGAGTGTTAGGCTGAGGCCACACTATTATTGCACGGTAAAGTGGTGAAAAGCATGATCGCATACTGCACATTTCTTGAGTGTTAGGCTGAGGCCACACTATTATTGCACGGTAACGTGTGGAAAAGCATGATCGCAATACTGCAAATTTCTTGAGTGTTTAGGCTGAGGGCCACACTATTATTGCAAGGTAAGTGGAGTGTGAAAAACATGATCGCAATACTGCACAGTCTTGAGTGTTAGGTGAGGCCACACTTATATGCAAGGTAACGTGGGTGAAAAGCATGATCGCAATACTGCCACATTTCTTGAGTGTAGGCTGAGGCCACACTATTTGCACTGGGTAACGTGGGTGAAAACATGATCGCAATACTGCACATTTCTTGAGTGTTAGGCTGAGGCCACATATTTGCACGGTACGGTGGGTGAAAAGCATGATCGCAATACTGAACATTTCTTGAGTGTTATGCTGAGGCCACACTATTATTGCACGTAACGTGGGTTGAAAAGCATGATCGCATACTGCACATTTCTTGAGTGTTAGGTGAGGCCACACTATTATTGCAAGGTAACGTGGTTGAAAAAAACATGATCGCAATACTGCAATTCTTGAGTGTAGGCTGAGGCCACACTATTATTGCAAGGTAACGTGGGTGAAAAAAATGATCGCAATACTGCACATTTCTTGAGTGTTAGGCTGAGCCACACTATTATTGCAAGGTAAGTGTGGTGAAACACATGATCGCAACTTGCACATTTCTGAGTGTTAGGCGAGGCCACACTATATTGCAAGGTAACGTGGGTGAAAACATGATCGCACGTAACTGTACAATTCTTGAGTGTTAGGCTGAGGCCACACTATTATTGCACGGTAACGTGGGTGAAAAGCATGATCGCAATACTGCACATTCTTGAGTGGAGGCTTTAGGCCACACATTATTGCACGGGTAACGTGGATGAAAAGCAATGATCGCAAACTGCACAATTGTTGAGTGTTAGGCTGAGGCCCACCCATTATTGCACGGGTAACGTGGGTGAAAAGGCATGATCGCAATACTTCACATTTCTTGAGTGTTAGGCTGAAGCCACACTATTTTGCACGGAACAGTGGGTGAAAAGCATGATCGCAATACTGCACATTTCTTTTCATGTTAGGCTGAGGCCACACTATTATGCATGGTAACGTTGGTGATGAAAAGCATGATCGCAATACTGCACATTCTTTTCAATGGGTAGGTGAGGCCCACATTATTATTGCAAGGTAACGTGGGTGAAAAACATGATCGCAATACTGCACATTTCTTGAGTGTTAGGCTGAGGCCACACTACAACACACAGGAATTCATGCGCATTTTGCCATTTTCCGTTATGGAAATGCACTGCATTAACGCACCAAAATCCTGAACGATGTGTACAAAACGTATAAACATGCAATCGCAATGCGCATCGGAAAATCGTGGGGAATTTTTGCATTCCCGTGATTGTTCATTTTAGCTAAAATCTCGGACGCATCGCAAGCCACAAAATGCGGGCGCAAACACGCAAAAAAAGTGGTTAGTGTGACCTAGCCCTTAAGTTCGCTGGGATTTTGTCAATAACCTGTTATCGACATGTATCTGCACGAAAAAATGGCAAACACCGTGCTTTGAAAAAACGATCCCGTGCATTTAGTGGGCCACCAACATTGAAAAAGCACTGACATGCGATCTACGAGCTAACAGATCGCAAAACGAGATTGGAAGGGCCAGTGTGAGATGAGAGTAGAAACCAGCGTGGATTAGTCCGACTAACTAAACACATTTCCCTAGAGAAATCCTGTTCCAATTAAGGAAGACTTCATTAAACAGTAATTCCCTTTATAACAGGTAAATCATTATCGTTGGGGGGGTGTTACTTCATGTAGTATGATTACACAGTGCCGCATGGCCACAGGGTTGACAGGGGAACTCCTCAGGGGGCCCACCGCCCTTCACTAAAGAAAAATTGCAAAGTTTAAATACAGAGCCAAAGGACAGTACGAAAGCATTTTAATGAACAAATAGGAGTCAGTAGGTGGAGTGAGTAAAGGTCCATTCACTCGACAAACCACCCTGAGCACAAGCCCCTGGCAACTGGCCATTTCAGCCAATAGTGTGTATGCGTTTGGTCAGACGTCGTTTCATTCATCTTCCGTGGCGAATTGCGGAGCGGTCCCGAACGGAACGTGCAATGATCAAGCGAAATGGCCATTCGCTGACATGTGCCACAACTCGTGTTCGGCCATAAAATTATACGGTGTATGAGGTTTAAGAAAGTATGTAAATGGCGTTATAATAGAGATTCAACTGTTTAGATGGGCTCTAACTAATTCTGGTGGGCCCTGCCTCAGATTTCCTGGTGGCCCCAACAGTGCCGTTCCGACCACAGGATTTCCAGAAATAGTTTTTGATGTCTTGTAGCTCTGTATAACGCAGGAGGCAGGTTGAGCCTTTGAGTTTTAAGGCAAACAAGTATCCTTCAGGGTCACAGGGATGTGTGCATTTTCCAATTCTACATAGAGAGGTTATTTTAGAGCCGTTTAGCTAGACATTCCCAGATAAGCGACTGCGCTAATTCAAACCAAGTCCCTTACATCCCACACTCCAATATCAAGTGATCTAAATCTGTCTATCGCACATAAACAAGAAGTTTTTTTCGTTTTCTCTTTCCCTGTTGGTGATTAAAGTGGACTGTAGTGTGTTCTTTGGAAAAAGTACGAGCTGATGTTGAATATTTATCAGATCTGAAAGGATATAAAGCAGCTAAAAGCCGAGCAGAAGCTGCTTGAAAAAATTCTGTCAAACTTAAAGACGGACTTGTGCCTCCGTGTCTGTTTTTGTTTAAATGCTACAGTTAATTGGTGTTTTTTATCTAAATTGATGAGTATTTAAAGGCGAGCAGTGTGATACTGATACAGAGGTTTTAAATCAATGGGAGTCAAATAGTTTTGAAAAGTTCGAATAAAATACAATTAAAATATCAATGGTAACAATGTAAATGGCTGTGGGACCTGGAAAATGGTTCTGGGTAAACATTTTGAAATATCCAGGACTTTCATAAACTACGATTTTACTTCACACGCGCGATTTCGAGCCTCTCGCGTCGAACATTCGATAATTATCACCATGAACGGACTCGCAATTCCACTAATTGTATTTACTTGTGGAATGGTAATATAAACATTTACACGGGATTCGGTACTCGAGCTATGAGGTTATAATAACTTTTACTCGCGGATTCGGTACTCTCACTATAGGTATAATAGACATTTTACTCGGGGATTCGTACTCGCTAGATAGGTATCAAATAGAACCTTTTTTTACTCGAGGATCGGTACTCGCTATAGGTATAATAGACATTTTAACCCGCGGATTCGGTACTCGCGTATAGGTTATAATAAAACATTTTACTCCAGATTCGATAAATGGTGTAGGTAGACTAAAACCAGTTACTACTTGCGGATTCGATATTGTACTCGCTATTGGTACAAATGGACAATTCACCGCATTATTTGCGCCTCGACATTTGAAAATTCACACTAATTATTCGAAAGGAACAGAAATAACGAAAACCGAGAAATTCCGGGGGTCTGGGATGTTCGAGAAGTGCCGAGTCTGTCGAACTCAACAATAGTATCTCTCAACTCGGGTCGAGTTCAGTCTAGTCGCATGCTCTAATACTAAGAAGGTTTTCACCCGGTAAATTTACATTTCAGCGCTGGCTACTTTACTAGCATGACATTTACACAAATACATATGTTTTATAGTTTTGGTCGCAATTCCTGGGTTTATTAGCTACTTAGAAGAGATCTAACCATGTGTGTCTCATCCAATAGCTATCCTCGTAGCATATATACAGGGTACACAACACTGTGTGTAAGCTTACGGTTCCGAATGAACGCGCACCGAACAAGTTGGGTAGCCAAATGCTCGTTCGAAAAGAGGAAAAATTTTCCTCGGCGCCGTTTAGAGGGAGTCGGCCTTGGGCGAAGGGAACACAGAGTCCCAACGCTTGCTCCCTATGCCTGTGTATATTTGTTACATAAGAGAACGCTTGGGACTGTATGTATGCAGTCTTGAAAGATGACAGAACACGGATTGCAGATCCTGTCTGTCTCATCTTTCAAAATCTTTTAAGTGGTGTACCAGCTTTAGGAATATTTCAAGGAGTAGGCATCCTGGGAAGAAGTACTGTTGTGGAACCTGAAATAGCAGCTCACTGCTGACGAGAAGGCATAACAAAGAGTATGAAATCAATTAAAAAATGAAGACATATGTGATTACCTGTGTAATATAGATCATTTCAAGGAACTTCCCCTTTAATAATGGCAGGACATGGACATATCATTGGAATTCAACACAGTGGGGAAAAAGGCTTTGTGTAGCACAAGTTAAAATTCCCATTTTAAAAGAAAATTGGGCTCGTACAAGGCCATCTATTACAAGAGAAACACTCCTACTCTTAAAATGACTAAGGTTGATGCTTCTTGCTGCCAGTCTAACCAAAATACAGCAGTTAAAGGGCATGTCCACCCCGAAATGTAACTTTTGATATGCGTGTAGGGCATGCTCCCCCAGCCCCCAACCGCATTAATATAATATTGTTATAAAGTCCCCCGATTCTCGTACTTACCTGCCCTCTCTCCTCCAACGCGATGTTCCGGCCCTCGCTTGCATGGAATGGCAAGCAGGGGGCGGGACCGTGCAGCCGTCGTCCGGATTGCTGAGAGCAGCCAGTTCTGGTGCGGCTGCCAGGAGTCTAAACAACGGAGGAGAGACGGGAAGTAAAGTAGAATTTGGGGGATTTTTAACAATTATTAATGCGGTGGGGCGCGGGAGCATGCCCCTAGACCGACATAACCCAAAGGGTTTAATGTTAGGGAGGGAGGGAGAATGGAGGAACGGGAGGGAGAGGGAGAAGGGGGGGGGAGGGCTGCACTGAAGCATCCTCAACCTTGACGAGGTTGAGGTTAAGTCTCGGCACAGAGTGAGTCACACACTGCTCCTACAGACTAAGTTTCCTGGACCTTTGAAGGGGCACAGCAGGGTAACATTTTGAGCAGGAATGTAAGATAAGATTGTTTTAAACTACTTGATGTGGACAGTAGGGGTTAAATTTTGTTTTAGGGTGGACATGCCCTTTTAAAATTTAATACAGTAGTTTTAAAAGCTGATAGAAACTAACCAGAAACCGCTCAAATTCCTGTTGCCCCTTTTTCTGCTTCCTTGTTTTTCCAGTTTGCAGCTGTCAGCATGGATTGGACAGTAATATCACAGCCAATCCACTGAATATCCTACAAATATAACCTTTTTAGTTCCACAACATGTCTAGAGCATAGCGCACATAGCCAATGATTTCAGAGGGCAAGGAAGCTACTCAAATAATGTTAAAGGGGCCAGTTCTTTCTGAAAATGTCATTATGAGGGGGAGTTCTCATCAAATCGCCTAACCCTCCTTCTTTTCTCTCCTTAAATTACCGGCCTAGTTACCACCCATCCTCCAATGCGCACCATTTGTTGAAATGTCCCAATCTTTCCTCAAGTGCCATCGCATCTAAAATGACTGGAAAAAATTAAAGCACATCTCACCTGCAAAAACATGCAGTATATTTAATATTGATATATGTCAAGGTCCAACTAATTGGTTATTATAAGGCAAGAGTCATTTAGTCAAACTTATTGGACAAAAAAAAGTGACATATTTCCGAACTATCAAGAAAGTATACACTACTAGCCACTTTAGCCCCAAACAACAGTATACAATACATGTGCATTAATGGGTGAACAGCATTATTGGCAAAAGATTTACAATAGTTATTACAATTAACGACAACACAACGTTAAAAATCAATAAATCATGTAAAATGATAATTGAGGATGAAGGATCATGAATAAGGCTAGATAGGCCTTGTAGGCCCTTCCGTCCCCCAAAGGCACATGTTATTAAAAGAAAATGTTTAAAAACGTATAAAATAAATTACAGTACATCACACAAATATGAATGGACAGATTAAATGGATCATATAAGCATGATGTTGGTGAGCTTGAACCCACACCCCACACACACACTAAATGATCAATCCCACTGGATTACATGGACCCCCTGATGAGCATGCATACACTTATTTTATGGTGCACCACTCATGTCCGTGGCTTGCCGCTGGCTGGATGGTGATCAACTTCAAGAACTTGGATATTCCCTTTCTTTATGGTCCTGGTCATGCCCCGGGAGTATGTAGTAATAACTCCTCCCTTCACAACATTTGCCAACGCAGTGACGTACTCAAGTTCCACTTCTGTTTTTTATCTGGTCGGTCAGTTAAAAAAAGTAAAAAAGCCTGGGCCCCACTACGTTAGTTGCAGAGTGGCCTCCTCCCCCCCCGATTAGCGGGAGTATATTAGTTAGTGGGGAGTGTAGTAATAGAAGAGTACTTCCTTTCCCCCCATGATGGCAGGAGTAGTAGAAGAGTACTCATTTACCCCCTGGATAGCGGGAGTAGAGAAGGTAGAAGAGTACCCCCCGTTCCCCCCCTGATGGGGGAGTAGCAGAAGAGTACCCCTTTCCCCGATGAGCGGGGAAGTAAGAGTAGTAGAAGAGATACCACTGTATCCCCCCTGATAGTGGGAGTAGTAGAAGAGTACCACTTTCCCCTCCTGATAGTGGGAGTAGTAGAAGAGTACACCTTTTTTCCCCCTGATAGCGGGAGAGTAGTAGAGCGTTAACTAGCACAGTATATGATATCTATATATCTATATATGATAAATCTAACTGTACATCCTACCTCTCTGGTAACCAGCACAGTATATGATATCTCTATATCTATATATGATAAATCTACCCTTACATCCTACCTATCTGATAACCAGCACAGTATATGATATCTATATATCTATATATGATAAATCTAACCGGCGAGGAGACCATTTTGTATTTTCAATGATTTGGGTTCCTGAGATCCAGAAATCTGAAAATGGAACATAACTAGTGAGTTTCGGCCATCCTACTAGGCATCTCAAGAATGACTTGTATAAGAATCTGTTGGCAATTAAGTACCCTTGGAAGTCCCAATTAGCATAACTATAGTTATATGCATAATAGGTGTTATGAAAAATTCTGATGGTGTTGATTACATTGAAGCTAGAAGTGGTATCAAAACTGCCCAGGGTAAGGTGTCAAAACAGCTTTGTACATGGAAGACAGTGGTGTCGAACCCCCCAACTCTATTCAGGCTTGTGTTTTTATTTTTTAACATAAATAGCCTCCTTGACACCTCTCTTGAACCAGTCCTGTTCCTTTGCCAATATGTTGAAATTACAATCTTCAAAGGTGTGTCCTTTTTGTTAAGATGCATGTACACGACTTAGTCCTGACCTGAGAAAATGGTCTTCTGTGCTGGGCCATACGTTGGTGCAGCTGCTGTTTGGTCTCCCCCATATACAAATCAGAGCTCTCTTCACTGCACTGCACTGCGTTATGATGTCGCTTTTTTTGTGTTTCAGTACTGGGTCTTTCAGATGTACCAATTGCTGCCTCAGTGTGTTTGTTGATTTACAGCAGACAACCAGCTAATAAAGGAGGAGCTATAGTCATTATGGATGCAAACAAATATATACAAGAAGGTAACAGACAACTTCTACATACTGCAAGAAATTAACAACAGATCCCACACAGGATTTTGCAAGAAACTCAAAAATCTTATTAGAGGATTCCAAAGAAAGCCTGGAGGACTTCGAACAATTAATTCCCAATAACCCAGACACTGGTACCTTCTACATGCTTCCCAAAATACATAAACAAGGCTGCCCAGGAAGACCCATTATTACAGGTATGAACACACTTACAGAACCGCTATCAGGGCAAATAGGAAGTATTCTCAAACCTTTAGTACAAAAAAAACTCCAGTTTCCTACAAGATACCACAGATTTTCTCAATAAACTTAGTGACATTAAGGATCTTCCACCTGGTAAATTCTTGTCAGTATGGATGTAGAATCCCTTTATAGCAATATCCCCCACAAAGACGGCATTGACGCTTGCAGTACATTTCTTTTATCCTCCAATAATACTAAATATAGTACTGATGTAAACACCAAACTAATCAAATTTATTCACTCAAAATTACTTTATTTTCAACAAGGAAACCTACCTCCAACTCATGGGGACTGCTATGGGAAGTAAAATGGCGCCACAATACGCAAACCTTTTTATGGCGGACTTGGAGGAGAGATTTTAAACATCCTCACACCATAAACCATACAGATATTATCATTACATTGATGATTATTTTATAATATGGACAGAAGGTGAGGAAAAACCTCACTAAATTCACAGCTCGTTTACAAACTTCCATCCATCCATCGCACTAAAAATGGAATACTCAACTACAGACAGGTGCAGCTACCTTCATTCTCCAGTTTCCATCCTGTACATAGCAAAAGGGTCACCATACACAGCCAGGCCATCAGATACAACAGAATATGCTCAGACCCAGAGGATCGGAACAAACATTTGATAAGCTAGCAATGTCACTAACACAGAAAGGGTATAGCCTAACATCATCCACAAAAACATCAATAAGGCTCTGAAAACACCAAGAGAAAACCTACTACAATCAAAAGGAAAAAAAACAAAAACACACGCATTCCACTAGTGACTTCATACAACCGTACACTAGTGGAATACGCAAAAAAAAAAAAAAGAATGCAGCCAATTATCTCGGAGGATGACAACCGTAAACACATCTTTCCAGACCCCCAATCTTAACATTCCACCAACCACCCAACCTCAGACAGAATCTGGTAAACAGAAAATTGCCTTTGGATCTTAATGGTCTCAATCATGCAATAAAAAGAAAGTTAAACTATGTCATCATATCAATGAATCAACCAACATAGCAACATAAAGGCACCTTCACCATTAAAGGATCCTAATGCTGCGCATCCAGGAATGTAATTACATGATCCAATGTAACAAGTGCCCCAATGCACGTTATATGGGGAAACAGGACAAGAATTATGCCAGAGAATGAATAACAGCAGACACACTATAAAAATTCATGAAAATAAACCCAATTGCCAGGATAAACAACACAACCTGCACACCAGTCGGACACCATTTCACACTTTCTTATCATTCTGACATGGACCTCTCAATATTGATTCTAAAGGACCATTTAAAAACACTAAGGAAAGGAAAACCTTTGAACCTCGAATGATCCTCTTATTTAACACTAAACAAAACGGTTTAAATAGGGACATGGGATTCCTCAGCCACTATCAGGAATATGTTTGATCCATTCCCACTTCCCCTCTCCCTGTCTGTTGAACGTTGCTGTATCCAACTAATTACTTTTACTAATTATGTCCTATTTACAGTTCCCAATTACTTTGTTGTTGTTTTTATTGCTTTACTGCTTATAGTTCACCCTATATGCTTATCTTGTTTTACATTCCGTAAATAATAGGATTTCCAAAATAAAATTGTAACTCTATCAACTTAATTAGCCTTACATCCTACCTATCTGGTAACCAGTACAGTATATGATATCTATATATCTATATATGATAAATCTACCCTTACATATACCTATCTGGTAACCAGCACAGTATATGATATCTATATATCTATATATGATAAATCTATCCTTACATCCTACCTATCCGGTAACCCGTACAGATATGGTATCTATATCTATATATGATAAATCTACCCTACATCCTACATCTTGGTAACCAGCACAGTATATGATATCTATATATCTATATATGATAAATCTACCCTTACATCCTACCTACTGGTAACCAGTACAGTATATGATATCTATATATCATATATGATAAACTACCCTTACCCTACCTATCTGGTAACCAGCACAGTATATGATATCTATATTCTATATATGATAAATCTACCCTTAAATCCTACCTATCTGGTAACCAGCACAGTATATGATATCTATATATCTATATATGATAAATCTAGCCTACATCCTACCATCTGGTAACCAGTACATATATGATATCTATATATCTATATATGATAAATCTACCCTACATCTACCTATCTGGTAACCAGCACAGTATAGATATTATATATATCTATATATGATAAATCTATCCTTACATCCTACCTATCCGGTAACCAGTACAGTATATGGTATCTATATATCTATATATGATAAATCTACCCTACATCCTACCTATCTGGTAACCAGCACAGTATATGGTATCTATATATCTATATATGAAATCTACCTTACATCCTACCTATCTGGTAACCAGCACAGTTAGATATTATCTATATCTATATATGATAAATCTACCCTTACATCCTACCTATCTGTAACCAGTACAGTATATGAATTCTATATATCTATATATGAAAATCTACCTACATCCTACCTATCGGTAACCAGCACAGTATATGAATCTATATATCTATATATGATAAATCTACCCTTACATCCTACCTATCCGGTAACCAGTACAGTATATGATATCATATTATCTATATATGATAAATCTACCTTACATCCTACCTATCTGGTAACCAGCACAGTATATGGTATCATTATATTTTATATGATAAATCTACCCTTACATCCTACCTATCTGAGTAACCAGCACAGATATGATATCTATATATTATATATGATAAATAACTTAATTACCTATCTGGTAACCAGCACAGTATTGATATCTATATATGATAAATCTACCCTACATCCTACTATCTGTAACCAGCACAGTATGATATCTATATATCTTATAATGATAAATCTACACATCTACCTATCCGGTAACCAGTACAGTATATGATATCTATATATCTATATATGATAATCTACCCTTACATCCTAACTATCTGGTAACCAGCACAATATATGATATCTATATATTATATATGATAAATCTACCCTTACATCCTACCTATCTGGTAACCGCACAGTATATGATATTATATATCTATATATGATAAATCTACCCTTACATCCTACTATTGGTAACCAGCACAGTATATGATATCTATATATCTATATATGATAAATCTATCCTTACCTCCTACCTATCTGGTAACCAGCACAGATATGATATCTAATATCTATATATGATAAATCTACCCTTACATCCTACCTATCTGGTAACCAGCACAGTATATGATATCTATATATCTATATATGATAAATCTACCCTTACATCCTACCTATCTGGTAACCAGCACAGTATATGATATCTATATATCTATATGTGATAAATCTACCCTTACATCCTACCTATCTGGTAACCAGCACAGTATTTGATTGTTTCATTTGCACTGCATAAGTCTCACTCCAGAACTTATACCCATTCCATTGTATCTGTGTTACCCACCTAACTAGATTGTAAGCTCTACGGGGCAGGGACCTCATTACCTATTGTGGCAAAGCCCTAGCACTTTTATTTATATAAATTATATATTTATGTACTAAACTATCTATGTATTTATCCTCCTTGTATGACTTTATTGTATTTTGTTACTGTACAGTGCTGCGTCCCCAAGTGGCGCTATATAAATAAACATATACATACATTTAAAGATGTGATGTACCCTGTGTTTCTTAGTACTGCTTGACCTGAGGAAGAGAGAAGTGTATCTCTCGAAAGATTGTTTGTAAAAATGAACTGTTAGTCCAAAATAACAAGATATCACCTTATCCTACAGTACTCATCTCTTAAATGTATATGGCAGACAAGGATACAATGTTTTTTTGGAATTTATTCTTAATTTCTCGGAGACCCCTGCTACATATGGGATGACCATGTTCTTTCTCCTGTCTTGCTTTCCCCCTTCACTGTTGGTATTTGTGTTCTTTTCTTTCCTTCTACCCCTTTTGACAAAGGCCCAGTCTGGATATCCACAAGTTTTAAGGGCTCCTCTGAGATGTTTCATTTTTTTAGCATTTGCCTCTGGATGGGGATGTTCTCTGCTCTTTGTTGCAGGGTTCTGATGGCACCCATGTTATTTAATAAGCTTACATCCTCTACAGAGGCTTATTTAATAAGAGCTACAGTACAAACGTTTGTTTTTGCTATTAATCTGCAGCAACCCATCAGATGTTATCCAACTGCAGTCTTTTCATTTCATATTTTCTGTTGCTTCCCCATGGTTCTAGGTCCTGCTCCTTCCCATCTACCTCCCCCACTTTCTATAAAGCAGCCATATATGTAAACAATTGTCTTGTTTTCCCACAACCATCTTTTTAAGATTAATCGTCCTAATACAAGACCCAGCACTAACCCTGAGACTAGCGCTTTCAAATTGTTCTCATTTCTAATACAGCAGTATTTCTCCGAAACAGTCAACTTGGGTGCCTGTCTAAATGTCATAGCTTTTTTGCCCTGTTATTCTTATCCTTGTCTATGGGTCTATACAAGTGTGTGGGGGTGGGTGGGTGTGTGGGTGTGGGTGTGTCCAGTTGGTTAAATAATTCTGACTAAATGTTCTTTTTAACATGAATGTTGGATTATTCCTCATGTATACATAGTATTTTCACAGAACTATGCTTTCAGGCACCATAACTATCCAGGATTTAATTGGACAGACTGTTTTGAATAGCCTGTCTCTCCTTCCAGGCAGGGCTTAAAGGAAATGTGGCCTGAGTGGAGTTTGGTGTGCCCTAGCTGGATATGGGATTCTGGGCTTTCTATTTTTTAAAATCTCCATGCAAAAGGATTAAACATTTGGAATCCATTGGAGGAATGAGTTTTCCGGCAGCCATGTTTTTTATTCCAACAAAAATATTTGTATATTATTCAACCCTTACGATAACGCTGGTATTTAAAAAAAAAAAAAATTGTAATGGTTATGTTATAGAATAATTTAAAATGTTTTATTTACTGGATTTAAAGATCACAGTGTTTTAAAATGATATTGTGTTTAATCTCTTTTGTTAGATACCCAACAAAGAACATTATTTAAAAGGTGAAATGTTCCTTGATTTCCTATTAACTTTCTTTTGTAACAGATATATCTGTCAGCCATATTTTCTCCCCCCACAACAATAGAACTGTTTCTGCAAGGTTTTTTAAGGCTTTTTATTGGTTTTAATTGCAACAATTGCTTTTTTTGTCGAAATGCTTTTTATTGCTTTTAAATAAATAAAGTTTGTTGGCATTGACAGCCTTATTTCTCTGTGCAGAGGTTTTTGGGAGCTAAACAGACCAAGCAAGCATTAGAACAGCACAGAATAAAGCCTGCATTACCCCTAGTGGTGGATAGGCATAAGTGATTGTTTTAAGAATTTTAATATATGGAAATGTAATTTTAAACTGATTTTTTACAGAGATCTTGATCTTAAACATTTTATTTTTAACCCTTCCCCTTCCCGTACCCCCAAGCAAGAAACCTTTAAAGATTTTATACACAATTCAGTGGACAATTTGCAGTACAGCCACCCCACTCAAGTTAACATTCCCTATCACACCAGAGCACAAAATTCTAGTACCTTTAACTACATTATTTATCTATCCCTTTAAGATGATGCTGGCATTTAAAAGAAAAAAAAAATGTAATGGTCAGGTTATAGAAAATGTTTAAACATTTTCTTAAATTTATTTAATATCACTTTTAAAAAAATATTTTAAAAAATATATTGTATTTATACATTTTGTTAGATCTCAAACAAAGAGCATTATTTTAAATATGAAATGTTCCTTTATTTTAAATTTCCTATATATAATGTAGTGAGCTACTGTCTTTAAGTATATATTTAAAAAATGAAAACAGATTGCTTACAAGCACAGCAGTGTGCCAGTGAAATAGAAGGGCAGTGGCAGTTTCCACAAAATTATACTTTTGTAGACTAAACAGTCAACATACAGCAGTCATTAGCCATCATCTCCAGGAATATTGGCAATCACAGCATGAATAATAGATGTAACTAGAAGTGTGAAATGTTCCATCGTGTGCCGCCCACAGCTATAAGTCAAGCCAAAGACTAATGCATCACTGCAGCCAAAGATCAGACTTCCTCTGCTTGATCGTGATTTTGACATGTGCCTGATTTGCTTGAATTGGGAAAAAAACGTTGTGATCTTGATCATAGTAGTGCAATAATTCTAAATAGATGTTGTTTGAAGGCCTTTTAATTATATTATAGGAAAATGTTGTGATACCCTTGTTGGCTGCCTATGATTATATGATATTGATTGACTGAAATATTTGGATGTTCTGTGATTCTTTTCAGATTTATTTTTCACACGTTGGGGCTGGAAAATTGCTCCTTAGCCTGGAAATAAGTCATGGAAAATGAAAAGTTTGTTAGTTACGTTCAGGGTTTTAATCATAGTTTAAACAGCTTGGTAATCTAGCAACTAGCTGGTTACATCTGTCAAACCATCTGTCAAACATCACAACCAAATTACAGAAGATTCTGTTTATTACATCTCTAGCTAGAATTTTATAAGGCAAAGTAAACCATGTAAAAAAAAATATTTGTTATTATTTTGGGAACATTTGATAAGTAATTGTGCATTAATGAGGATACAACAGACTAATCCAGATCTATTATAATTTGACATCCAGAATTCACTTTAGTGCAAAAAGTTACTTTTGTGCAAAATACAGCACTATTCTTAAAATGGATGCAATAAAAGGTGCAAACGTTTGTCCAAGGTATTACTCTGCAGCGACTAATGAGGTGTTATTTAACTGAAGTAACCTGGTTAAAAGGACAGCCTGGTAACCTGATTCGTTGCTGCAAATTAATAGCCCGGGCAAACTGTTGAGTTTTGTTCCGTTTTCGAATTTTGATCGGATGTGTCTGTGGGCCATGCATATCGACACCTGTCTTTTAGCATAGTTAGAGGTACTTTTCTATACACCAGGAGCCGCTATCAGAATATAACATTGCCAGAGCCATTGCACAGGGGAGCCGATATCAGCTCCGGTGAAAATGGAAAATAAAAGTATTTATGGATTTACTGTCTCCACTTCTTATTCTGATAATAAATTAAGTTCAGGCGAATACTTATGCCCCGAACTGCTATTTTTTTTAACCTTAAAGGGCATGTCTACCCTTTAAACAAAAAAACTGGTGACATGTCAGTTATCTGCCTGCAACCCCAACTGCTATTTCCCCCAGTTTATAACATGTATTTGTAACCAGATATTTAATGATATGTTCTCTTCTGTTCTGCCTCTCCACTTTGTTCAAAGAGCTTTTTATAAGTTTAAGCATGTGCAGAGGAGATAGCTGGGGGTCAATCATTGGTTGTCATTGGAAGTCAATCATTGGTTGTGATGTCAGTAGACACAGCCTTGACTGACTGCATGGAGGGAGGAGCCAACTGCCATAATGGAGGCAATAATTATACTTATATATCTGATTAATAATACATCTAGTAATGTGCTGAATATATCAGATTGGTTGGGGGCAGGTTACCAACATGAATATTTTTTTTGTTTTAAAGGGGGACATGCCCTTTCAAAACAGTATCATTTGTATATGGCACCAGCCCCATGGACATTAATGGGGCTTACATCACCATCAGCAAAGCACCCTGGGAACAAGAAGAAAGGGGGCATCAATAATTGGAATACTTTTTGCTAGCATAATCTAAACTTACAAGGACTGTAGTTTAGGTGAATTCACCAGGGAAATATTTAAATACACACTCATATGACTTTTCTAGGTCTGCAAACCCTGGGATCAGTCACATTTCTGTGCAAAGCTCACATAACCAGTTAGACGTGGATAAATGTTATCTTATGGTGTTGTAAGATCATTATCCAGATGGCGAAGGAAAGGGGGTGGGGGATATTTTAGGTAAGCAACAAGTTAATACAAATAGCCTAAATATTTACAGCAAGTACTTACATTTCCCCTTTCTTTGCCATGGTAGAATTAATGGCTTGCTTTGCTTTAACAAAGGGGTTACCTTTAAAGAAAGCATCTCAGATATTGGGGGTAGCAGATTTCATTAAAAAAGCCACAGAAGATACAATTCATACTTAAATAGAAGGCACCAAATCATTGTTTGTTTTTACAATGCACACTAATAAGGCATGGTTCTTGTTCTCTCCAATCCTACATGTACTTCATACTCACAAATATCAGCCCGCTGTCCTGTTGTAGAAAATGTAAGCTGTGTCAGATTAGAAGTCTAATCAACAGAGAATTAATCATATAATTTTAAGGTGAATTAAAAATAATGAACATAATGATTGCGGTGCACAGCTGGGATCCATTTTGCTCAATTAAAAACAAAAATAAATAGTGCTTAGAGGGAAAAAAAAAACCTTGTATAATAATTTTTCCACATCTGAATGATTTATTTTTCTAATTTAACCTGCCTTAGAATGCCTGTTTTTCTTTATATTTTGGTTAAACGTGTGAAAAGCTGTTTCTCCACCTTGTCATGTGCTCTGAGTCCCTTTCCGAGTGCAGATCACAGTGACCTCTCGTGTTCAAGGCTAAATTGTGTTGAATAATGAAACCAGATTTTGTATTTACCAAATGAGGCACAATTGTCCCAGAGATTTTTAGTCAAGTTGGGTTTAAAACATAAAATTTTACATTCATTGAGATAAATAAATATATCAGGAGAGAATAGAAAAATGTCTGTAATGTGCTTGTGAAGGTTCTCATTCATCCAGGTCATGGTATATCTGTTGTATTCAATTACATCAACTGGACTTGAAGTTTAGTTCTTAAATTTCAAGGACTAAACTTCAAGTCCAGTTGATCTAATTGAATACAACAGATATGTCTGTAATGTGATTAAAGAATTGGAAGAATCAATGAGATGCACCTGAATGTAGAATATAGTATTTGTCAGAATTCCTCTTTCAGATTTACTGACAAGGATTAAAAAAGAATGAAATGTAAAGGGTTACTAGTAGAATTCAAGAACACCCCATCAATGCTATCATTTTTGACCTTTCTAATTCTTTTCTTTAGAAGTCTAGGAGAAATCAGCCACACATTTTTTGCTACGGGAGATGTTTGGGATATGTGCCTCTTCTGCTTGGCCCAGTGAAAAGGAACCAAGACTTTTGTGACCCTAGACAAAGGGTGCAACAGGGTGCAGCAGGAGGACACCCCCAAAAAACAAACAGAATGGACCTTCCCAAAAGGAATTAGCGGTTGTAGACACATACACTATCCAATAATTTGTATGGAAACCTGTCAGTCATGCACTCATTACATCAGGGCCAATTACATCAGCTTTACATTAGTATTGACCAAACACAATGACAGTGCCGGTAGTTTAATAAAATCATGGTCAGTTGGCTTTGGCCCACTTACCTTGCCAAAGTTAGACAATTTCCTATGTGATTTTTCAAAGATAGGCAAGGTATATGGCCTTTACAGCATCAAAGTGGGCAGAAACAAAGCATGGATTGAAAAATAGAATATTGCACTACCAGAGCCTCTATTAGGCACAGTTAAAGGGCATATTTACTCGCACCACTCCCACCCAACATCAGCGCAAAGCCCCCAAATACAAAAATTTTGCAGCAAAATTGATTCAATCATTCGGATGAACGGACCGGGGAGTTTCTTTCTGACAGCGGTTCCGCAGAACTTTAATTTTAAAGAATTTTTTCATTGTAAATTTTGCCAAGAATTTTTGATGTTTCAAATAAAATTATTTATTTTCAAATGGAATTTTTCAATTTTCACTTTTTGAAAACAATTAACAATTCAACAATTATTAAAAATCTGCAGATTTACGAATTCGGCAGCTCCCAATTAAAAAACAGGCTTGTTTTCATACCAATAATTTATCACTAATCATTATCACTACAGGACCCAAGCCCTCACCGGCCAGCAGGCGCCTCCGGATTTACCTCGTTCGCGAACAGCGGATATCAGGGATTTTCCGTTTTTCCGCCTTCCGAACTTTTCCGAACCACGTTTTCAAAATTTTTCGAAATTACGAGGATTTCACGTATTTTTGAAAATGCATGAAAATACGTATTTTCGAAAAATTTCAAAATTACGCAGATTTCTCGTATTTTCGAGGATTTTTTCATTTTAATGGGTTTTAATGGGTTTTAATGGGTTTTAATGGGTTTTCGAAAATTCGCGGATCCTCGAGCGGACCGGATTTTGCGAAGTTCGGACATCTCTAGATGTGACCTAAATATATTGTTAATCCTTTAATACAGGTGCCTATAACTGTAGCACCATTGTTAATTCATCTTTCAGGTCCTTAATGGAAGAAAATTATTAAATACACCATTTTCCTGTTTAGCGACAGGTCTTCTGAGAAACCTGATGGAATGATTGTAATTATAGTTCCATTTGTACAGTCATAGAGAAATCTAAATCTCGTTAGTCTGGCTACTGGTAAATGAGGTGTAATTATACTGTTATTCCAGCTAATCTGCAGGGTTTGGGATCCAGGAAATTTATATTAGGAAAGGAGAGAATTATGTGCAAATTGTTTAAAGATGGACAGCAACTTTCTACCCTTTCAAATATCATTTAAAGGAATACTGCCAAGAAATTGGGCAATTTCACATTTTAGGATGACGTTGTGCTTGGTGGCTACAATAAAATACCTGTAGCTGCATTTAGAACTTTGCATATATTCCTTGCTTTATGGGTAAGTGACTGATTTAATTTATCCAGAGGGAAGGGACTATTCTTAAAACAGCATTACAATGGGAATAAAGCATGTAAGCAATTCAAATTGAATTGGATGTGCATTAGGGTTCTAGTTTGTATGTGTATTGTATAATAAATGGGTCACTAGTTGCACTTTATAATGTGTGGGGTTTATGTGCTTATTTGAGAAAAATACTTAAAGGGTATGTCCACCCTTCTACATAACATGTCCACCCTTTTACATAACATTCCCCCTGTCCCCCCAACCCCAACCGCTATATTTGTATTATCAGAAAATGCCCAAAACATTACTTACCTTCCCTCTTTCCTCCGCCGTGCTGCCAGGCCCTCTGCTTGCAAGAAAATGCAAGCAGAGAGGGGCGGGACCGGCAGTCGCGTCTGTGATTGGCTGAGCGGCAGCCAATCACGGACGCGGCTGCCAGGAGTTCAGTGCGGTGGAGGAAAGAGGGAAGATAAGTAATGTTTTGGGCATTTTCTGATAATACAAATATAGCGGTTGGGGCTGGGGGGACAGGGGGAATGTTATGTAAAAAGATTTTTACACTAGGGGGAGGGAATCCTAATTGGGAGGGAGAGGGAGGGGGAGGGAGGGAGAGAAGGGCTGCAGTACACATGCCAAACATCTACCGGAGGCCAGATAGGACGCAGAGTCCTATATGGACTCTGCTATCCTCCTGGTGGGCTGTTTTTGGGACTTTGGGGGGGGACTACAGGAGAACCATATGGAGCTGGGATGTGAGGTAAGGATTTTATTACACTACATGATGGGGCCATTACTGGGGGGGATTATAGTTTTGGGAGTGGACATGCCCTTTAAAGTAGAAGAATTCGGCATCATGGAGGCTCAGTCCAGACAGAAACTTTCCATTGGACATTTAGAGGGAGATGATTGGGGTCAGGACGTGTATACTCACCTGACCAACCTACCCAATAAAGAATGGGGGAGGTTGGCTGGGCTACATTCATACTACGCAATTTTTTTTTACGCAGTGGAACATTTCTGCGTTTCAATGGAACCGATGAGCGTTAATGAAAGAATGGCTGCATGCAGATCGTTTTTGACAACCCAATACATTGAATAGTTCCATTCTATTGCACATGCGTTTTGGTGCAATTTTCTCTCATAAAATCACACCAAAATGCAGCCTAGTGTGACGAAGCCTGAGAGTATTTAACTGTTATCTGTCTGACCGCTAAAAATCCATTTGTTTAATATCTTTTCCTTTGTCTCCAGTATTTCCAGACCATGGTCCTTATCATAGTATAAATGGCAGGTTTACTTATTTACCGTACTGATCAATTTACCATTTTATTCCATAAATAGTAAGTACAAGAATGTGCACAGACCACAGCTTCACTGTGCAAAGATTCAGACTTAAACAAGAAAATAAATAAAACGGAAATTAATAATTCCCAAAAAAAGTTTGAAAAAAGACATAAGTCCATCAAATTTTACACCCTTATCTTTAACCCTACCTAACAGTTGGGGAAAAGTACTTGAGAGTAACTTTTTACATTTCCATTGTTTCCTCGATTATAAGGCATGTGAAAGTGTGAATGAAAGGATAGTGTTTCTTTTTTAAATAAAAACATGGCATTTTGTGTTGGTAATACTGTATACCTGAACAGTGTCTGGATTACATCTTATAGCGACCTAGTTAATGCCTCAGACCAAACATGGGATTAACAAGTATCCATCAACACACTTTATCAAAAATAACTACAAGGAGAAATCCTTATCTATAGACAACCCTCCTACAAGTCCAGCCTGTCTCCTTTACCCTATGTGCTAACTCTTAAATAAACCCCCTGCTAATCCCCGGACTAATGATAAGAAACTGTTTACTAGTCTATGGGAAATTAGACTCAGGATTAGTTTAATTAATGGAAGGTCAAGGCTATCACCGATTCTTCTGTTTTATTGTACTGAGAATCTATCATAATTAAGACTGGGTTTTACTCATTTAATTTTATCTTTGCAGACAGCTTTGAAGGCCTTACAGTTCACACTTATATTTTAGTGTTATAAGATATGATAATGTTATTTTTAAGGGTAACTATGCAGAAAATGGACCTCCCTGTATGGGCACTAAAGCTCCATACAGACATGTGATCGATAGACAGACCATCGCACAACTGGAAGACAAGTGGCTGTTTCAGCCGACTATCAGATCATCTATGGAAATTCGTCAGGTGTCTGCCAGGTCGAATCATAAAGAACGCCGGATCGAACGGCAATACAGCCCAACCAAGTAACCATAGACCAACTAATAGTTGGCCGAAAAAACAGCTATTCTTCTCCCTGTTGTGCGTGGTGGTTAGCCAGTGTCAAATCAGCTATCCACTTCACAAGCAAGTGTTAATTAGCCCACCACCACAAACCACACCAACGTCCATAAGCGACAACTACTTTTTCGAGGCTTTGCATGCAGCAGGAAGATATAAGTGTCTAAAGGTCTGGAAGCGCCCCTGCCTAGTTATGTCAAGGTTGATAAATACAATAAATGCCATAAGTAGATGCATTTAGATACTCTAGTTGCATGGGGGGTGGGTACATGTTTAACTATAATGCTGGGTACACATGGGGAAACTATTTCCCCCAACCAAGCCTTCGCTACTAGTGACAAATGACTGTCGGTCCTGGCAAAAGTGGCCGTGGCCAACAATTCATGTGACCAATCATGCGGTCCCATAGGGAACTGCAAGATTGGCCATGATTTACGAATGGGCCCGATTGCCCATTCGTCCGATCCGGACAAGCGGACAATCAAGCTCAATCATGGCTGCCCTGCACACATGGTAAGATATTTTTGTCCGACCAACCAATACACTGCATTATTAATCGGTTGGTTGAAAATATCTTACCGTGTGTACCCAGCCTAAGGATGTTTTATTCCACCAGTGGTTCTGCAGAACTAATTGAAATTTTTATTCCCAAAGAAACATCATTTTTTCCAATTGTTCTACCATGATTTTCAAATTTTCAACCACCTTCTCGACTTTCAAGTTTCTAATTATTAATTAAGATAATAACGCTATTTTAATTTCAAAATTCAAATTTTTGCCATATTTTAAATACTGAATTTTCCATGGATTTTTCCAAATTGGCAGTTCTGAGACAGATTAAAGTTTGTTTCGAAACCGGGACTCATCCCTATTTAGGATAAGGAATCCATTTAGTGCAAGGTTACCAGAGGAAGATGTACATATATTAGATACTGAATTTCCTGGGCTTAGACTTGGTGCACGTGTTCTAGTATTTCACCCCGAAATAGTTTGGTTGATTGAGTAAAAATTTTAGTGATAATTTCCAGTGTGACAGACTGATGTGGGACAAACTTCCATTCAAAGCAGTCGAACGTTTGAGGGGACATATCTTCAATAGAAAGCACAATCAGTTGCGGTTACATGTTGCCTACATCAATTTTTCTTCTGACTGGTAGTCATAGTCAACCAATCAGTTTATTGATCGGTAGGCTGTCTGGAAGTTAGGTCCAAAATTGGGCCAGATTTATGAACAAAATTCTTTTCAACCAACTTACTGGTCTATAAACAATTGGTAATCTGTCAGTGAAGTAAAAGTGAAACAGAATATATTTATGCCTGAAGGTTACGTGCATGGAATTATGCATGATTCCTAAATAACTGTCCCCTCTGATCTTCCAAGATTGTTAAAATAAAATTGAGGCCAATCAGTCAGCTGCTGTTTTTTTTTTTTTTTTAATCACCAGACAATTAAATTACTGGGGATCAATTGAGCAGAAATAAATCTGTAATGTGTACAAACTGGCTGATATTTATACCACAGGGACCACTTCATATGATATTTCAGTTCATCAGGTCAACAAATTGTCCAAAATTTGAGCTGCAACTCACATTTTTCTCCTGATTTGTGAAATACCTGCATCACACCTTTAATTCCCATCAGAAAGTCTGCCGATCAGTTTATACTGTATATTGTAGATATTAATATGTACACAGTAGCGGTCAGTAAGTCATTTTAGAAGCTAAAAAGAAAAAGCTAAAGGTCCTTTAACCTATACACCAATTTTAATTGAGAGGGTGGAGATGCCCTGTAAAGATATGCAATTTGGGGCTGACATATAACGATTGTCTAAGAAATTCCACTCACAGGATTATGTATCAAGGGAGGAGTGTTGAATGGGTTAGTTTAGTTTCAAAGTTTTTATGTAGTTGATGAAAAACAGTGAGATACTAAATGTGTCAGCATGGTATCTATCATTCACTAGAACGAGATATGATAAGTAAGACAGAGAGATACTAAGGTCATAGGGTCTGTTGTCAGATCAATCAAAAGACAGCTTAAAAAATTCCATCATCCCACTGCTTAACCTGGATGGTTTAAAGGGGTGAGGAGCTCAAGATTACGTAATAAACAATCCATTGGAAGACCCTGGTAAATTAACGATCCAACAATCCAACTAAGTTATTGAAGGGAAAATGTTTAAAACAAATTTTGGATTTAAAATGTAAAAGTTTGCATTACTGTTACTAGTTAATTTTTCCCTCCTATTTTTAACATAGCAGGGACTCTTGAACATGTGGCAAAGTAGGTGTAAAGGGCAGTAATAGGGAGTATTTACTAAGGTAATAAAATAAATATATGACAAAGCCCAGATGTTTATAGGAACTTGGGAATACCAAAGTACAAGAGAAAAAAAAAGAAAGTTTGTGGGCAATCACTGAACTGGTGCAGGATGCAGGTTACAGTTTATCCCAGCCATTGTATTCTTCTGGTAAGTCCCATTAGTTTTTTTGTCATTTATTTAAGTTTATATTAATAGCAGTGACTGTTAAAGGAGAACTCATGCAGTAATGGACTGCTTTCTGGCTCCTCCCACAGTTGTTGTCACTGACCATTTTCACATCTTTGACATTGGAGAACATATGTTAAAGAAGGTTGTGAGAATAGCTTGGAAACTAAGGGAGAGCCACAAAGCAGCCAGCTTATGTTTGAGTATAATTCCCCTTTAATGTTGTGTGCAACATACAGTTTAACACCTAGACATTCAGTAGAACACTTTGGTATCTGAAAGAAAATGTGATTCTGTTGTTGGTTGTGGTTCTAAATTTCTTACAACCCTATTGGGGGATGATCATTTGGAACGACACAATGTACTGTACTCAGAGCAGCTGCTTGATTGTTATGTTTTTTAGTGATGTCATCGGCCCCTTGTCTTATCTATGGACTGTGTTGTGCCAGTGATGTCATAGATTTGGCAAGCCATTGGAACAGGCAGCTTTTCAGTGATGAGTAGGAGCAAGGGGAAGTATTTGTTATCCAAAACAGTTATTTATTTGTAGCTTTTAACTCCTTTTCCTCCCTTCATACTATTGGATATTGGATATTAATTATTTGTAAATCCATTTACATATTATTGGATATTAATTATTTGTAAATCCATTTACATATTAAACCAGGATTTACCATAATACAATAATGTGCAATGCCCTCCTTCTTTTACACTCCTAAAAGTAATCGGGTATTATTCATTTCTCTAGTAAATATATCACTTATAATGCCCACATACACACATACTGTAATGGAAACAAACAAACAATCAAAAAAAGTCAGTTAAATCAACTGAATATTTTGTATTGTTTCATAAGTAATCCTTTAACCTCATGGGTAGGATCTCTAGTAGTTGTATGCTGAACTACCAGAGATATTACAAAGAATACAGGTAAAATTAACCTGGTAGGCTGTCAGCAATGCATTCTAGCTATAAAACTAGCCGGCAGGGTAACAAGCTTTCAAACTCTTATCCTGGACTTCTATATTGGTATACTGGTATGAAGACAACTTTTAGGAAGACAGATTAATTCTAGGGTCAGGGGGCATAGCCAATAGGTGAACATGATGCTCACAAGCTTCTTTAATGACTACCTGGGATGTGAGTTGTACTGGCAACAACATCAAAGCCTTGTTAGTTACAGTACATCTTTATAAGTAAACGCAACTTACTAAAGAAGAATCTTACAATGTATAGATGTTCTTGGGAGAAAAACTTTCATATTAAGAATAACAAAAAAAGAAAAACAGCATAAAAATTAAAAAATGATTCACATTTAATTGACTCACATATACAACGATTATACCTGAGTTCTAAAACTCTTGTAAAACCCACACAGTGAATTAAACTTGAGGAGGCGGAGGAAATCTGTAGGAAAACAAGATAATAGTTAAGTATTTGGAGAGAGAACACACAAACTACTGAACACAGACAGTGTAGTCAAACATATTGACTACTGACCAACTTCCACAAGATCTGTCCTTCTGTGATTTAGTCCAGTGATATATAATGGAGGTTAAATCCCACATCCGTATTATAGACAAACCATGCACGGAAATACATTTTCAAACAGACATGCTTTTTAGAACTTTTCCTACCATCACAACGATATCAATGATTCTGGGGGGTTTTACTTACAAAGTAGACTAGTGGGTACATAAGATTAATGTGGTTAAATGCAGATAGGGGATACAAATGTAAATGTAAGAACATTAGTCGTAAATGTACGGTTGTACAGCCATGGACAAACGTGCAATATCGTCGGTTTTTGAATATGGCCCTATTTTCAAAAACTTTTACATTTCTAGAAATTTCTTGAATTTACAAAGTTTAAAGTGTTCAAAGTTTCTACAAATCTCAAAAAACACTACATGGAATGCCAGAACAGAAAGCGCATGAAATTTGGGGCATTGATACGTGACCCCAGACCATTTCCCAGGTCCCTGAGTTACCTTTGTTTTTTATACCTTATATACCTTTATACCTTTTATACACGAGGAATTATTGAATTTTTTAGCTCCCATTGGCTTGCGGATTTTAGAATATTTTGGAAAATCCACAAATCTGAAAGCAGAAGTTCGGCCATCAGCCATCGGCCATCAGGTAAGCAGTAGTGTATGTGCTCATTTAGTTTATGGCCAGCATTAGGTTATGTGATGGTTTGTTAATGAAAGTTTGCTTAGTGCAAGGAAGCCTGTCTTATACTGACATATTAATTATTTTATGAGGTTTATATTTTTGTAGCGGTGACTTGTTGCTTTTGCCTATTAGACATTTTATATAATTGAAAATGAAATCTGTTCAGTGTCAATGCATATTTCCAGCAGTTCAATTCCTCTATAGGAAAGTTACTCGGGTGATTGGCATCATATTATTTTTAATTTCCATTTAAAAAGGGAAGACATTCCATTCTGCCCACTTCACTGACATTTAAAGTTACCTAATTATTTTTCTAAAGTTGTTCCCTCCACCAAAGGAGATTTCCGATAAAGCAAAGTGCAGCGTGTTGAGCAAAGAGAAAAGCCCACTGCAAGTTGTCAACTGCAGAAAAAATATACACCAGTTAAAGGGCATGTTATGTAGAGACGTCCAATGTTCTGCTTATCTTGTATTGTAAACTAGAAACCAGAGAGTAAAATTTACCAGACAGGTCATAAATCACCTTCTGAGACAGGTGCAGTAAATGTTACAAAGGGAAATGATATTGTTTTGCCAGGGAGCCCAGATATGATGACAGCCGAGCAGAAAGAGTGGTTTTTTTTTTCTATTTTGAAAATGGGAGGATTTCGATTGTGGAAGGGAATGTTCACCCTTAAAACAAAAAAATGGTCAATTGCCCGTTATCTGCCCCCAACCCCAACTGTTGTTTTATCTGCTGATTCCTCTGCACATGCTCAAGCATATCAAAAGCTCTTGGAGCAAAGGGAGAAATATCATAATATTGCAGTGATAACCATTCAATCGTATTTCCACAAATCTGCTACTCTGCAGGGGATAACGCATTAATGGACACATGTCTAGCCAGGAAATAGGCCACTGGAAGGTGTCAGTACATTATAGTATTACTGTACTATAGAATAGAAATAAGGGTCCAGGAACAATATTAGGCTATTTGTAATAATTCAGTGAACTATGATCAGTGATTTTTGAATTTATGATTTCTGCTTTTTGAGTTTAGATTTTTGTTGTTTTACAATAAAGTTGACTGAGGGTCCTATTCCCACATGTACATGTTTTAACTGCTTAAGACCCCTGTAAGGTTGATTAATTGACAGTTACAGCCACGGTGTAGAAGTTCTGGGCATATTTCTTTCCCTGTAATATTGGATTTAACACAATTATTGCAGCATATTGGCATGGCACAAATCTGGTTTCTTATATAGGGATAACAATGCTATTTTCTATTGCGAAGTTTGGCGAAAAGAGCGCTTTAAAAATATGCATTTAAAGGGTAACTGGGATCTCCATAAATGTGCCCTTTATTAAAAAGAGCACATTCATACCTTTAAAATGACACTAGAATAATGCTGCAGTCTATCCAAAGGTGCAGCAATATAAAGAGGGCAGGGGCATACCTTCAGGGGCCCGGGCCCACCTGTGAGATTGGAGGCTGGGACCCTGACCCACCCCTCTCCATGATCAGCTGTTTTTAAACAACTGATCGCACGTATGAAGGAAACATACGCATGATCAACCGTTTAAAAGACTGAACTCCTGGTTCGGTTCCAGAAGTTCGGGTCCGGTCTTTTAAATGTACGTTTCTTTCATACATGCAATCAGCTGTTGTGGCAAGCAGAGGTTGTGGGCTTGTGGCAGGCCCTCCTACTGTCTGGGCCCCATGGTCGTGGGGGTGGCAGGGGCTGTAGTTATGCCACTGAAAGTGTGTTTTCAGCTAGCACATAACTAGGACCATTGTGCCATCCAGTGGCGTAACTACCACCCCCGTGGCTGCAGGGGGGCCAGGACGGTAAAACAGCTGATCATGCGTATGAAGGAAACATATGCGCGATCAGCTGTTTAAAAGACCGGTTCGGTTCCGGAAGTTCGGGTCCGGCCTTTTAAATGGCTGGTCGCTGTGCACACTGTAGAGAATTTCGTGGAGGAAGGAGGGGGCCAGAGGCCCGGACTCCAATCTCGTGGGGGGTCCATGCCCCTTCAGGTATTTCCCTGGTGCCAACCCTACTGCCAGGGATACTGAGCCCATTTGTATCCTACTGCTGTAATAGAGCATCATTTGTTGCATCATAAGTCTCACCCCCAAATTTCTTAATCATTTTTAAAGCTAGCCACAATTCTGAAAAGAAAACTAGGTAGAGGAGTGGACAGAGAATGGCTGGAGGTCTTTAAATAGCTTCAGAAAAGAATGGGTTTTTTTTTTACACAGCACATCATGTGAGTGTTACTTTAAAGGTTATACCCACCCCCAAAACTAAAATTTGTCCCACTACTGGCCCCACTGTGTAGTGTAAAATAATCCTTACCTTACACCTCTGCTAACAGTGAATATGAATCGGACAAAAGGACAATCAGACATGGCGGTAAATCACAGCCAATTGTGCTATCTCCTATGGACTGTCGGCTGTAGCTACCATCATCGAAACCATGTGTGCCAGTCGCACGTGTGTATGCGTACCTTTGTGTGCCATTTTCCAACCCGAATTTGCTCAGGAGTTGGCTTTCGGCATCCTATGAGACATGTGTATGGACCATAAGTGTGTACATGTTTTTTACATAGTCAATGGTCTCTGCTTTGTCTGTAGCCTAAGGTGAACATTACCCATGCTCAGTAATTCCAGTGTTGACTAACTGTCAGCTCTAACAGAAAGTGTAGCTACAGTGTTACACACATTCAAGGACGCATGCTGTGCTGTCAAACTTTGTTTATGTTAGTAAAGGTGCCCTGGGTCCTATCCAGTCAGTCTATCCAATTCTGCTGAAATTCCAGATTGCCAAATATCCTGACTTTTATTTTTCGATTTTTTTTTTTTTTCTTTCTCCATCTGGGTAAATGAGAAGCTTAACGTGACCTAATGTGAATGTCATGGCATTTGGCAGATTGTTCTGCCCCCTCTAGCCCTTGATGTAGTGCCTTCCTTATTAACATTTGCAGTAAAGAATTGACCCTTGCAGTCTGGTTCCCACATCTTTCCATTCCTTGCTGTGAATTTCCCCAGAGGATAAAAAACATTTGCTTTCAATCTGATCCAGCATTTTATATTGAATATCCTGTAAACAAAACCAAGAGGGGACATCATAAATAAAAACATATCCCTATCTTGTACATTTTTGCCGCTATACATATTACAGGCCATCTTGTTTACGGGGGAAAATTAAAGGTCAACAGGTTAGAGTTTAAAAGTAGCTGAATGCCCCAAGGAATATTCAGAATTAAATAGCAAAGGAAGCTCTTGTTTTAATTAGAGGAAACTTTCTTATACCCCTTTCGGAAGCTTGTTATTTCTTTGTTTCAAGGCAGGGTTTACTTTATTTTATAGCGGTAAACAGTGTGGAGGAAAAGCAGACAGACATGGAATGAAACACAAACCTTGATTTAGACCAATCGGAATATACAAATTTACAGAATTAACCCTTTGTCGCCAATGGGTATGGCACCTGGGAATATATATATCACAAAATCAGAATGTCGCTCAAAGATGAGGTGTGGCCTGTAACTTCTGCTGAAATGCTTTGTATTTGGCATCATACGTTAAGGTTGCTGACTACCTAATAGTTAAGGAAAACACAGATAACATCTTCAACTTTATAAAACAGAACTTATTGCAACATCTTAAGAGCATACATCAAACCATAGAGAATGAGGACCCATATCAGCCATTAACGGCCACTGTTGCCTACCATGCCCATATTGTATGTCCATGGTTGGAAATTTGTGTAAAACTATGACAGGGTCACAAAGTACTGATAATATTTGTTACTTATGGTAAACCTCCAATGTGGTTGGTATAAAGCAGGGATAGGCAACCAGTAGATCTCCAGATGTTTGAAAACTACAACTCCCAGCATTCTTCTATAAGGATTTTGGGGTTAGGGAATGCTGGGAGTTGTAGTTTTCAAACATCTGGAGATCTACTGGTTGCCTATCCCTGGTATAAAGGCACAGTATTGCCAATGACTGATTCCACTGGTTCCCCACTGGCTATTATCTATTACTAAATGGTGGTCCCCCAAAAAACATGAGGCGTTTGGGTTGACTCTCTTTCTTCTGGTGAGCTGTTTTTTCCCCCTGCTTTTAAGAAGTTGCAATGGAAGCTCCAGTAGTTTTTATGAATATCGAGGAGTGATCTGTGTCCAATCTTCTCCATAATGGTGGCAGTGGGAATGAGGCTGCTCTTTTATAGATGACTACCAAACATGATTTTTATGATTCTCACCAGTGCCTTCTAATGGTCATTTTTACTTACAATAATAAAACAAACATGAT
The DNA here is from genome assembly GCA_019447015.1 of Hymenochirus boettgeri. Lineage (NCBI taxonomy): Eukaryota > Metazoa > Chordata > Amphibia > Anura > Pipidae > Hymenochirus > Hymenochirus boettgeri. Next base: position 34,328,494 of record CM033476.1, read on the forward strand.
TTTAGGGGTTCACTAATGTCTAATTTTTTTTTAAATGTATTTTTATTGTGGATTTATATAGCACCAACATCTTCCGTAGTGCTTTACAATTACATGTATACATTCACATCAGGCCCTGCCCCAAAGAGCTTACGATCTAAGCACATTTATTGGACACATACAACCTATCAGTATGTCTTTATGATTGTGGGGGAAACCGGAGTGCCCGGAGGAAACCCACACAAGCATGGGGAGAACATACAAACTCCTTGCAGATGTGTCCAAGGGTGGAATAGAACTCAGGACTTCAGCGCTGCAAGGTATCCGTGCTAACCACTGAGCCACCGTGCTGCCCATGTTCTTAATTGTGCTTAATACTGGGGAAATCTTATGCTATACAATCCATAATCCATAATCCAAGGCTAGCATCTTCTTGATGTCTGGATTTGGCCACATCTTCCTTATGTCTTTAATGTCTTGTCAGAATTTGTTTTCTGCCTCCCAATTTTTACACTCTATCGCCTAATGAATTTCACTGAAATAAATCTAATCTATGGCTTTTGGTTTATGATTGTAAAGTCCCTTTAATGCCAATATTGTTTATTGTATTTGATTTTTAAGTAAATTATTAAACTGAATTATTCTCTCTTTTCGGTAACGTCTGTCAGTATGGAAACTGATGAAAGCACATGTAACAATCAGGGAACATCACACAGAGAGGACTGGGTTTTTCTTTTCCTTCCTTGGAGGAAAGATAAAATAGAAATTAGTCTCTCTGTCTAGTCGAGCTCCCCAGCCAGAGATTATACTTTATCAGCCTTCTAACGACTGTATTTTACTTCTATGCGCTGTGATATCCTCAATCCTTTGTACAGGCAAGAGGAGGGGGTGGCGTGATAATGTCGAGATGATACTTGTCCAGAACGCCTTCTACAGGACGTCTCTCAGGATGCAGGAAGCGAATGTGGGCATCTTTGAAGACACACTGTATTCTGATAAAGGCTGTTCACACTTTGCATCTTTGAAAAATGAAGGTGGAGATAATATGGACCCTTTGATTGTAGAGCATTTGTGTAAATTGACAACGAGACATTATAAAGTACATTATACAGCTGAATGTATTACACATTCCTAGAAAAGTATTTTGAGTTCATTTTATTCTTTCACTGATACTGATACGTGGAATAGCTGCTTAGTCCAACTGATGTTTATGTAAAGATGCCACTTACTGTAGGTGCTTCATATACAGGACAGAAAATACATAGGAGGAGATGTAAAATTACCTTCCGCGCTCCTCTTCTCTCCTGGTTCATGAGATTCAGTATGGATCTAACGTGAATTACTACATTGAGGGAACGAGGCAGGAAAGGAGCGTGGATGGTAACATAGCGATTTAAATAATGTTTCTTTTCTTGCTACTAAGTAGTGCAAAAAAAATTATTTGCATTGCATCTGCATTTGAGCCAATAATAGAAATTAGGGCAGGCCTGAAAAATTGGGTTAACCCCGCGCCAACCCGATATTACCTTTACTCCCCGAACCCAACATATTACATCTTCCTGAAAGACTTAACCATAGTATGGTTAACGTGCATGGAGTTATAACATACACACATACATATACACATAAATACATACATAGACACATGCATACTACATACATACATTCATATATACATACTTTCATATACACATACATACATACATAGATACATACATACTACATACATACATTCATATATACATACATACTTTCATATACACATACATACATACATAGATACATACATACTACATACATACTTTCATATATACATACATTCATATATACATACTTTCATATACACATACATACATACATAGATACATACATACTACATACATACATTCATACATACATACATACATACATGCATATTCAACTGAGATATAAAGAAGGGGATACCACACAGTATATCAACTGCAAATAAAAAGTCATTTTTAATTGTGACGCGTTTTGGACTACACATAGTCCTTTCTCAAGCAACAATAGTGGTATAACAAACATATTATATATATATATAATCCAAAAGGAGGGTACTCACTATATAATAATTTAGTTACACATACACTCTCATTACCCTGGTGCCAAAGGAAGGTTTACAATCCATATAATCCAAAAAGAGTCCCATGCACTCAGGGAATTTTTCAAAACACTCTGTCATTTATTAACTGTGCATTGTAACAGGCAACGTTTCGGCTCCTGGTTCTGAGACTTTATCAAGCCTAATGATTAAAGTGCAAAAACAGTGCAGTGCTTTAAATACATATAAATTGACCACATCACTTCCTGTCACATCACATTATTAACTGAACCAGGTTCTTACAAACCATCAACCATGTGTAACCTAATTAGTATGTGCATTATACAGTGTAACTACTACATAATATAGTGTAATATATGAGTAATTATTGTGTTAATCAATATTAAAAAGAGAATAATAATAGTGAAATACAAGTGTATAAATATTAAATCTATTAAAATCTTAAGAAATCAAGGTATAGGCTAAGGGGTAATACAAAAATTGCATTTTCATAACATTTAAACTGTCACCCAAAGCAATATATTGGCAAGATTCATAATACTAGATTAATTTCACCGTTCACTTAAAAAACATTCACACCGTTCACTTAAAAAACAAAACGTTCACTTAAAAAACATCCTTTAAATGTATTTTAACATTTAAAGGTTCTTATGTCTCTGATTGTGACAAAAATAATGCAGATTTATATACAGGTACTGTTCATGCAATATTTGGTTAAATGTTCACAATAAAAAGAAAAAAAACCATGTTGATATTTATATCGTTTGATGTAAGCCACATACCACTAATTGCCACACACCACTAATTGGGTGACAAATACCATAGGTAAGGCTGAAGCCACACTATTATTGCACGGTAACGTGGGTGAAAAGCATGATCGCAATACTGCACATTTCTTGAGTGTTAGGCTGAGGCCACACTATTATTGCACGGTAACGTGGGTGAAAAGCATGATCGCAATACTGCACATTTCTTGAGTGTTAGGCTGAGGCCACACTATTATTGCAAGGTAACGTGGGTGAAAAACATGATCGCAATACTGTACATTTCTTGAGTGTTAGGCTGAGGCCACACTATTATTGCACGGTAACGTGGGTGAAAAGCATGATCGCAATACTGCACAATTCTTGAGTGTTAGGCTTAGGCCACACTATTATTGCACGGTAACGTGGATGAAAAGCATGATCGCAATACTGCACAATTGTTGAGTGTTAGGCTGAGGCCACACTATTATTGCACGGTAACGTGGGTGAAAAGCATGATCGCAATACTTCACATTTCTTGAGTGTTAGGCTGAAGCCACACTATTATTGCACGGTAACGTGGGTGAAAAGCATGATCGCAATACTGCACATTTCTTTTCAATGTTAGGCTGAGGCCACACTATTATTGCATGGTAACGTTGGTGAAAAGCATGATCGCAATACTGCACATTTCTTTTCAATGTTAGGCTGAGGCCACATTATTATTGCAAGGTAACGTGGGTGAAAAACATGATCGCAATACTGCACATTTCTTGAGTGTTAGGCTGAGGCCACACTACAACACACAGGAATCATGCGCAATTTTGCCATTTTCCGTTATGGAAATGCATGCATTAACGCACCAAAAATCGTGAACGCATGTGTTACCAAAACGTAAACATGCAATCGCATGCGCATCGGAAATCGTGGGAATTTTTGCATTCCCGTGATTGTTCATTTTAGCTAAAATCTCGGACGCAATCGCAAGCACAAAATGCGGGCGCAAACACGCAAAAAACGTGCTAGTGTGACCTAGCCCTTAAAGTTCGCTGGGATTTTGTCAATAACCTGTTATCGACATGTTATCTGCACGAAAAATGGCAAACACCGTGCTTTGAAAACAGATCCCAGTGCATAGTGTGGCCACCAACATTGAAAAGCACTGACATGCGATCCTACGAGCTAACAGATCGCAAAACGAGATTGGAAGGGCCAGTGTGAGATGAGAGTAGAAACCAGCGTGGATTAGTCCTGACTAAATAAACATTTCCCTAGAGAAATCCATGTTCCAATTAAGGAAGACTTCATTAAACAGTAATTCCCTTTATAAACAGATAAATCATCTGTTGGGGGGTGGTTTACTTCATGTAGTATGATTTACACAGTGCCGCACTGGCCACAGGGTTACAGGGGAACTCCTCAGGGGGCCCACCGCCCATTCACTAAAGAAAACTGCTAAAGTTTAAATACAGAGCCAAAGTGACAGTACGAAATGCATTTTAATGAACAATAGGAGTCAGTAGGAGTAAAGGTCCATTCACTCGACAAACCACCCCTGAGCACAAGACCCCTGGCAACTGGCCATTTCAGCCAATAGTGTGTATGCGTTTGGTCAGGCGTCGTTCATTCATCTTCCGTGGCGAATTGCGGAGCGGCTCCCGAACGAACGCATGCAATTATCAAGCGAAATGGCCATTCGGCATGCATGTGCACAAACTCGTGTGTCGGCCATAAAATTATACGTGTGTATGAGGTTTAAGAAAGATATGTAAATGCGTTATAATAGAGATATCAAATGTTAGATGGGCCTCTAAACTAATTCTGGTGGGCCCCTGGCCTCAGATTTCCTGGTGGGCCCCAACAGTCCAGTCCGACACAGGATTTCCATGAAAATAGTTTTGATGTCTTGGTAGCTCTGTAATAACCAGGAAGCAGGTTGAGCCTTTGATTTTTAAGGACAAAAGTATCTCAGGGTCACAGGATTTGTGCATTTTCCAATTCTACATAGAGAGTTATTTTTAGAGCCGTTTAGCTAGACATTCCCAGATAAGCGACTGCGCTAATTCAAACCAAGTCTTACATCCCACACTCCATATATATGATCTAAATCTAGTCTATCAGCACAATAAAACAAGAAGTTTTTTTTCTTTTCTCTTTCCCTGTTGGTGAAAGTGGAGACTGTAGTGTGTTCTTTGGAAAGCTACGAGCTGATGTTGAATATTTATCAGATCTGAAGGATATTAAAGCAGCTAAAAGCCGAGCAGAAGCTGCTGAAAATAATCTGTCAACTTAAAGGACGGACTTGTGCCCTCCGTGTTCTGTTTTTGTTTAAATGCTGAACAGTTAATGTGTGTTTTTCTTTACAACTGGATGAGTATTTAAAGGCCGAGCAGGGATACTGGATACAGATGGTTTTAAAGTCAATGGGAGTCAAATAGTTTGAAAAGTTCGAATAAAATACAATTAAAATATCAATGGTAACTTAATGTAAATGGCTGTGGGACCTGGGAAATGGTCTGGGGAACATTTTGAAATATCCAGGACTTTCATAAACTCGATTTTACTCTCACACGCGCTACTTTCGAGCTCTCGCGTTCGAACATTCGATAATTATCACATGAACGACTCGCAAATTCCATAATTTGATATTTACTTGTGGAATGGTATAATAAACATTTTACACGGGGATTCGGTACTCGCGTATAGGTATAATAAACATTTTACTCGCGGATTCGGTACTCACGTATAGGTATAATAGACATTTTACTCGGGGATTCGGTACTCGCGTATAGGTATAATAGACATTTTACTCGGGGATTCGGTACTCGCGTATAGGTATAATAGACATTTTACTCGCGGATTCGGTACTCGCGTATAGGTATAATAAACATTTTACTCACAGATTCGATACTGGTGTATAGGTATAATAAACATGTTACTTGCGGATTCGATATTTACTCGCGTATTGGTACAATGGACATTTCACTCGCATATTTGCGCCTCGAACATTTGAAAATTCACTAATTATCGAAAGACAGGAAATTAACGAAAATCCGAGAAATCCGGGTCTGGGATAGTTCGAGAAGTCCGAGTCTGTTCGAACTCAAATAGTTCGTCTCAAACTCGGGTTCGAGTTCAAGTTCTAGTCCATCTCTAATACTGGAAGGTTTTCACCCTGTACAATTACATTTTCAGCGCTGGCTATTTACTAGATGACATTTAGCACAAATACATATGGTTTTATATGTTTTGGTCGCAAGTTCCTGGGTTGATTCAGTTACTTAGAAGAGATCTAAACATGTGTGTCTCATCCAATAGCTACTCAGTAGATATTATACCAGGGTACACACACTGTGTGTAGCTTACGTTTCCGAATGAACGCGCACCGAACAATTGGGTCAGCCAAATGCTCGTTCGGAAAAGAGGAAAAATTTTCCTCGGCCGCGGTAGAGGGAGTCGGCCGTGGGCGAGGGAACACAGAGTCCCAAGCGTTCTCCCTATGCTGTGTATATGTTGTACATAAGGAGAACGCTTGGGACTGTATGTATGCAGATCTTTGAAAGATGACAGACAGGATTTGCAAGATCCTGTCTGTCATCTTTCAAAAATCTTTTAAGTGTGTACCCAGCTTTAGGAATATTTCAAGGAAGTAGTGCATCCTGGGAAGAAGTACTGTTGTGGAACCTGAAATAGCAGCTCACTGCTGACGAGAAGGCATAACAAAGAGTATGAAATCAATTAAAAATGAAGACAATATGTAGATTACCTGTGTAATATAGATCATTTTCAATGAACTTCCCCTTTAATAATGGCAGACATGGCATATCATTGAATTCACAACAGTGGGGAAAAGGCTTTGTGTAGCACAATGTTAAAATTCCCATTTTAAAGAAAGAACTGTGGGCTCGATACAAGTGCCATCTATTACAAAGAGAACACTCCTACCTTTAAAATGACTACAGGTTGATGCTTCTTGCTGCAGTCTAACCAAAATTACAGCAGTTTAAAGGGCATGTCCACCCCGAAATGTAACTTTTGATATGCGGTAGGGCATGCTCCCCCAGCCCCAACCGCATTAATATAATTGTTATAAAGTCCCCCGATTCTTACTTACCTGCCCTCTCTCCTCCACCGCAGTGTTCCGGCCCTCTGCTTGCATGGAATTGCAAGCAGGGGGCGGGACCGGCAGCCGCGTCCGTGATTGGCTGAGAGGCAGCCAGTCATGGTCGCGGCTGCCAGGAGTTCTAAACAACGGAGGAGAGAGGGAAGTAAAGTAAATATTGGGGGATTTTCTAACAATTATATTAATGCGGTTGGGGCTGGGGGAGCATGCCCTACCGCATACCCAAAGGGTTTAATGTTAGGGGGAGGGAGAGAAATACGGGAGGGAGAGGGAGGGAGAGGGAGGGGGGGAGGGCTGCACTGAGCATGCCTCAACCTTGACGAGGTTGAGGAAGTCTCAGGCACAGCATGAGTCACACACTGCTCCTACAGAGCAGTTTCCTGGACTTTGAAGGGGCACAGCAGGGGAACTATTTTGAGCAGGAATGTAAGATAAGGATTGTTTTAAACTACTTGATGTGGCCAGTAAGGGGTTAAATTTTAGTTTTAGGGTGGACATGCCCTTTAAAAATTTAATACAGTAGTTTAAAAGCTGATAGAACTAACCAGAAAAACCGCTCAATTTCCTGTTGCCCCTTTTTCTGCTTCCTTGTTTTTCCAGTTTGCAGCTGTCAGTCATGGATGTGACAGTTAATATCACAGCCAATCACTGAATCCTACAAATATAACCTTTTAGTTTCCACAACATGTCTAGGAGCATAGCGCACATGAGCCAATGATTTCAGAGGGCAAGGAAAGATACCTCAAGATAATTTAAAGGGGCCATTATTTCTGAAATATGTCATTATGAGGGGGGAGTTCTCATTTAATCGCCTAACCCTCCTTCTTTTCTCTTCCTAATTTACCGGCCTATTACCACACTCCATCCTCCAATGCCGCACCCATTTGTAAATGTCCCACTCTTTCCTCAAGTGCCATCGCATCTAAAATACCTGGAAAAAATTAAAGCACATCTCACCTTGCAAAAACATGCAGATATTTGAGTATTGATATATGTCAGGCCAACTATTGTTTATTAATAAGCAAGAGTCATTTAGTCAAATCTTTTGGACAAAAAAAGTGACATATTTCCTAACTATCATAGAAAGTATACAACTAACTAGCCACTTTAGCCCACAACAGTATACAATACATGTGCATTAAATGGTAACAGCATAGTTGCAAAAATATTTACAATATTATTACAATTACACAACACAACGTGTAATAAAATCAATAAATCATGAAATATGAATGGAAGGATGAGATGGATCATGAATAAGGCTGGATAAGGCCTTGTAGGCCTTCCTCCCCCAAATGGCACATGTATTAAAAATAAATATATTTTAAACACGTAATAAAATAAATACAGTACATCACGAAATATGAATGGACAGATTAAATGGATCATATATGAGCATGGATGTTGGATGAGCATGGAACCCACCCCCCACACACACATAATGATCCAATCCCCCTGGATTACATGACCCCCTGATGAGCATGCATACAACTATTTGTTATGGTGCACACTCACTGTCTGTGGCTTGCCGCTGGCTGGGATGGATCAACTTCAAGAAATTGTATATTCCTTTCTTTCTGGTCCTGTGTCCTGGCCCGGGAGTAACTACTGCCTCCCTTGCACAACATTTGCCAACACAGTGACGTCACTCCAGTTCCACTTCTGTTTTTATCTGGTCCGGTCAGTAAAAAGTAAAAAGCTGGGCCCCACTTACTTTTAGTAGAAGAGTGCCTCCTCCCCCCCCCGATAGCGGGAGTAATAGAAGAGTACCTCCTTTCCCCCCCTGATGGTGGGAGTAGCAGAAGAGTACCTCCTTTCCCCCCTGATAGCGGGAGTAGTAGAAGAGTACCACCTTTTCCCCCCTGATAGTGGGAGTAGTAGAAGAGTACCACCTTTCCCCTCCTGATAGTGGGAGTAGTAGAAGAGTACCACCTTTTTCCCCCTGATAGCGGGAGTAGTAGAAGAGTACCTCCTTTCCCCTCCTGATAGCGGGTGTAGTAGAAGAGTACCACCTTTTCCCCCCTGATAGTGGGAGTAGTAGAAGAGTACCACCTTTTTCCCCCTGATATCGGGAGTAGTAGAAGAGTACCACCTTTTTCCCCCTGATAGCGGAAGTAGTAGAAGAAACAAAATCCACCTTTCCCCCCCTGATAGCAGGAGTAGTAGAAGAGTACCACCTTTTCCCCCCCGATAGCGAGAGTAGTAGAAGAGTACCACCTTTCCCCCTCGATACAGGGAGTAGTAGAAGAGTACCACTTTCCCCCCTTGATAGGGGAGTAGTAGAAGAGTACCACCTTCCCCCCTGATAGCGGGAGTAGTAGAAGGTACCACCTTTCCCTCCCGATAGCGGGGTAGTAGTAGAAGAGTACCACCTTTCCCTCCTGATAGCGGGGAGTAGTAGAGAGAGTACCACCTCCCCCCCCCCACGATACGGGAGTAGTAGAAGAGTACCACCTTTCCCCTCCTGATAGCGGGAGTAGTAGAAGAGTACCACCTTTCCCCTCCCGATAGCGGGAGTAGTAGAAGAGTACCACCTTTCCCCTCCTGATAGCGGGAGTAAGTAAGTGAGAAGAGTACCACCTTTCCTCCCGATAGCGGAGGAAGTAGTAGAAGAGTACCACCTTTCCCTCCTGATAGCGGGAGTAGTAGAAGGTACCACCTTTCCCCTCCGATAGCGGGAGAGTAGAAGAGTACACCTTTCCCCTCTGATAGCGGGAGTAGTAAAGAGTACCACCTTTCCCCCCCCCCCCCAGATAGAGGGGAGTAGTGTAGAAGAGTACCACCTTCCCCTCCTGATAGCGGGGAGTAGTAGAGGAGAAGTCCCACCTTTCCCCTCCCGATAGCGGGAGTAGTAGAAGAGTACCTCCTTTCCCCTCCTGATAGCGACCCTGACCTACTGAAAAAAAAATGTCAATATGCACCAGTGGTCACACCTCTGTTATTTAAACTTTAATAGAAAATATATTGATTTTGTATAATTTTCTTGACTGATTAAATTGCTTTGTATAACTTTTGCCATCTCCCATTAACATGAATAAATATATATAAATAAATGAATGATATGAATTTTCCTTTCACACAGGGACAAATGTATCATCTCATTTGAATTTTCCTAATGCAAAATCTTTCAGGATAAAGTGTAAATGAGCCTTAAACATCACTTGCTTATTTAACATTTAAAAAGTTCCGATCAAGAAGATCAACATATATCGTTAGCATTGACACGTTTACCTTGGATGGCGGAGCTTATTGTCTTTCAGCAGATCTGAGGTAAAAGCATGTCATGTGCCTCCATATGGCTAATGTTTCAATGTGTAACTTCCCCTGTAATCAAATATATTACAAATACCTGCCAACTGGTTGCATGTCATTACTGCCCCACAGCACATTATTTCAGTTCAGGGACCTTACTCATCTCAATGAGAACTTTCCACACATGGACCAGTAGCACATCTCCTGTATGCTTACTGTAGCTGCCAATGTAGGTTTTATTGATGCCAATATAAACCAGACGGCGAAGGCTGAGACACAGATATCCCCATTTAACTAACTATTCAGCTTAGTAACATAGTAACAGAGCTAGCAAACACAAAATATACTCGAGGCAACTCATCCTTCCATCATCTGGGAACAGTCTGTGTTTTTTTTATTTTCCCCTACAGCTTATCTGTTACCATGCGCATGTTATTTGTTGAAAGGTATGGTATTATTTTAGTGGAAGACTGTTGCTAAGATGGGTAGGTGAGCTCTTCACGATTCATTGTAAATGTATTACTCATTTTTATTGCCCACACAGAAGTTTAACTTTTGTTACGTTCTATATACTGTCGTTTTTTAATGACCAGCTAAAGGATCCTGATGTCAGTTTTATCTCAAGGATCTAAAATGTAGAAATACTTCAATGGTTAATGTTTCAAAAATGTTCCAGCTATTTCTTTACTCTACAGGTAGAGATGAAATCCACAATCCCATATCAAGACCTAGTTCCGATGCAGAACTTTGAGAGTTGAAACCGCATAATTTCTTGGATGAAACTAACAAGTTGTAACTTAAGTTTTGAGAGGAGAAATTCCAGTTGTACAGTAGCAAATATGATGTAGTTTCACCTAGCAGAGTTGAAATTTCCGAAACGGGAATTGCAACCTTAAAACCAGGTCGGATGGGTATCCCCACATATCCCTACTTCAATGGCATAACAAGGAATCACTTAGCCCCACCAGCAAAACTATAATATGCCTCCCTTCTGTGGATGTGGGAAGGATGCATCTGTTATATCAAAAGTTAGAAGTTGGTGCCCCTCTGGCTCCCAGGCCCCAAACTGTAGGGATAGGATCCAAGTTAGATTCGGACTCAGTTCCGACATGGAACACGGGTTACCAAATGTACCGTTAAGGGTTACTGAATCTACTTTTGAGTGTTACCGAATCTACTTTCAAGAGATACCGAATATACTTTCGAAGATAACCAAATCTACTTTCGAGGGTTACTGAAGCTACTTTCGAGGTTAGTCCACTTTCTGGGGTTACCGAATATACAAGGCTACTTTCGAGGGTTACGTAATATAGCTTTGTATATAGGCAGAAACTAAATAAATAACTAATTGAAAATAGCTTGCGTGTAAAGGAAGTTCTTTTTTATTTAATTTTGTTGATGTTTCCCTGACTATTTCCCTGACTATTTCCCAGGTCCCTGTGTCATTTACACCAACTTACTATTGATATTTCTACCTTAAAATCAATCTGACCTTTCAGATTGACTTCTATGGGTCCGTTTATGGATTTTCAAATTTTCGAATTTAAATGGAATAGAGCTTGCCGGTTTCGAACTGCTCTACTCCTATGTAGTTATGCCCCTGCCCTACTTGCAAGAATGTTTTTATTTGAAGAGCTTATGGCTCCATGGCACATTGTTTGCAAACATGGCTGGATGTTCAGTTTACATTTCATCCAATAACTGATCTGTTTTATGGTTGTAGATAGTTATACACATTGTTAGGTTACAATAAGAAAACTGTAGATTGCGGATTTTCTGCCCAGAATATGCTGATTAAAATAATGCATTATTTGCTGCTTTTAACAGTAATTCCTACAAAAACAAAACAATGATTTAATAAGAGATGCAAAAGTTAATTAGCCAATCAGATGTCATCATTGCCAAATGTGAAAAGTACCATCTGATTGGTTGCTGCAAATTAACAGCAGGGTAAAGTGTTTGCACCTATCATTAAATAAGCCAGATGGGTATAAACATTTTTGTCAGTTTATAAACTATCCAGAAAATTAGACAACTGGGTTCTTTTGGGGTATTTAGAATTTTGCTAATTTTCAAAAATAAGTACTGTAGGTGTATCTTATGAGAATGAAGTCATCTAATAACTATTTTGGCCATGTTGTTTGACCTACTCTGATTTGATTAGTGTGGACCCCTTGATGGTCCTGTAAAGAAAACCGTTCCTGCTCGGGGATCCTGCGACACGTCCTCCATGACGGCGGCTTCCGGTGCTCCTCTGTCTCTTACTGCATGTATAGTCAGCACGAGACTGAATTGGTGGGGGGTGTGTGTAATTCTAGAAAATAGGTTATTAAATACAAGCTCTTGGATTACAGTTCCAAAGAAAACATTGTACATGGCCTGTGTAGAATTGCCGATATTTTTTTTTAGGTATTTTGTTATTCTGTTGCTTTGTAATGTGTAATAATGTAATGTGTATATTTACTGTATGATCAGATATGGATGTTTTATTCATTAAAATGGTGCTGACAATCCTACCTTTCACATGGCATGGTGCAGTGGGTCAATATGCCTCCCATTCATGGATAACAGTGCAAGGCAACTAGAGAGAAGTATATTTACACCAGTTAGAATGCTGCCTTAGGCCTAATCAGGAGAAACTCAAGCTCTAAATGGAGGAAAGGCGTTAAGAACCTGTTAAAAATACCAACGTAGGTGAGACATTCAATATAATTGGATAAATACAAGCTGGTAGGTCTTGGCGAGACCAGTTTTACTGAACTGATAAAAAGTAGTTGCTTACACAATCTATTCTTCCAGGTTGCTTACACATTGTTACATGACCATATAGATTGATCAAGATACATATTTATTATACAAGTGAAGTAAACTGAAGCTTCTGCAGAGAGTAAAAATATTTTCCACCTCTGTAGCAATGTTCTTTAAGTGCTGCACACTAAAACAGACTTCTAGCCTTTCCCTTTGGGGAGCAGAATGGAAGTGTTCTGTTTTCATTAAACTGTGACCTGCTAAGGATCATAGAACTGAGCGCTGGTAGGAAGTAGCCTTGGGGAGTGTTGGCCTCTCTCCAGAATGCAGACTTGTGATGAAAAAAGTGAAACTTATCTTAAGATGCCAACTGTCTGGAGATATGATAGTTGTAATAGGATAACTAGACTGCTAATAGATTTTAGTCCAAAGCAAAAATAATTCTTTTTGGTGAAATATCATTGATGGGAGTTGCCTGCTACATTATCGGGCAAAATACAATTTGTTAATCTTTGGATATGATAAATATCAGTGGGTGGGTTATTTCATGCCTTAAATATTACTACTACATTTAGAGATTTCTTTTCTCTCGTCTGTGAAAAAAACAACTTTAAGAATGAAATGTGTCTTCTAACAACATCTGGAGTTGATCAGATAAATAGCCCACATGCTGGCGAAGGGTGGAGAGAAAGGTCTTATTTAATTAAGCGTACAAAGATAAATCTAGACCCCCTTGGAGCTTAAGCTGGAGAAAGGAGGCATCATTGCTATTGCTGTTTCCATGCGTATATTACGTCCAGACTTGCTTTATGGTTTTAAAACTGGGAAATAGATACATATGTATCCTAGAGTTTGGAATGTATTACAGATGTAATTTCATTTATAGAGGAAAACACTACTTAACTGCTGTATGTTAATGTGCACAAACAATTCGAATTAATTTTAAAAAATGCCCCAATTGGGGTTTATCGGAAACATATGACAAAACAGATTGAAGCCCTTTGCGGATGAGTCAGCGATTATTTTTCCTTTGATAGGGATAATGTTTATACTGTGTGTCTACATAAGATACATGCATGTTTATACTGTCTAAGGCTTAATAAAAAACTTTTTTTTTTCGTTCGGAAATTAAATTTAAATGTTTTTTTTTTTTTAAAGATTTGTCATTATTTTACATGGATTTTTTAAAGAAAATAAATTCTTCATTTTATTGTTTTGAGCTTTAATAATATTCAGGCTTTATGTAATTTTACTGTACATTGTGAAAGCCACCAAACCACTGGACCAGAGTTTATATTCAAAATCTTTGTATGTTCCTAGAAATAGCCTCTGTGCAGTAGCGAATGAAATGATACAAATGTAAGCTCCTACTTCTGACAGACCCGCAGCTCACCTGTCTTAAATTCATGCTAACCCATTACAGCTTGTAGATCACTCACCCTTACGGGCAATGTGACATGTAGTGAGCAACCCTTTTGCCTCAATTTTAGTTCCAACAAGGATCTACCAAGAGCTGATATAGCCCTAGTACATCATGCTTGCAGAGGAAAAGGGGCGTGATTGTGGCTCCCCTTACATTAACCACTAGAACATAGTGTAAGCATCCTCTAATTATGAGCCACATTCATTTGCAGCAACCAATCAGATGCTAGCTTTTTAGTGGGTTAGATGCAGTTAGATCACATCTGATTGGCTGCTGCAAATTAATAGTTTAAGCAATTGTATCTGCCCCATGAAGTATAATAAATTAAGTCATTAGCAAAGAAAGTAAATGAGTTTAAAGACATAAGGAAAAAAAACTATGACAGTTCATTGCACATACAGTGAATTTTGTGTAGAATATATTTTTGGTTACATGGCCATGTTTGCTTAGATGTGAATAAATTTAATAATAAACGTAACGTGATGGTGGATTTGTTTAGTGCTGCTGTATATAAGAAATAAATTACAATACGTTTTACTTAGCAGTATGTCTACTAATAGCAGGTTTAAAGGACAAGCTGGATTTACAATAAACAGGAAATAAAATAGACTAATTACCGGCCTTCTCACAATGAGGTAGGTCTTAGATTTCCTTTATCGAATCAGAAAAATTCTCTTGAGGGTATTTGTTAACTATAAAAACAGACAACCACATGGACAGCAGCACGTGTAAGCAATGGTAAACAGATGTTTAGAAGTAAATAGTTTGGTTTTTATAAACTTTTTTCAGACTGATCCCAAGGCAAGCATGTTTTTTTAATTTTATGTGTGGCAGTCCTTTAAAATGTATGTCTTAGAGAGTTTCATCTCAAGAAAAATACACATGAACAATTTTTGAGTAAGGGTGCAAATTACCACACCTCATCCAATCAAAATGCTGCATAGAGAGTCCTTCTTTCACATTATCTGCTTAGCATCCCCTACAAACACATGTGTCTGATTGGTTCATGTTGACTAGAAATACTTCATTAAAATTAAAATTATACAATAACTAGAAGTTTTTGCTCGTGACAGTAGAAGATGCTATATGGCTGTGTATATATTTTTCTTTTTAATTATAACTGGCATAAGGCTTTTTAGTAAGACAATATTTTTAAAATAATATAGTTAAAATCCTATTTTCATTTTTTTTCATTTGATGGTCTGAGAGGTTTAGACACAAAACACAAGGTGGTCAATGAAACAGAGTAGATTTATGAATAATTTTTTATGTTTGCCTGATTCAATGTGTTACATTAAGTTTGCATGTGTCCCCAAGCAAAATGGATGCACAGAAATAACATTTTACTCCTTAAGTTTGCCTTGGAGAATAATATAATAATAATATATACAATATAATATTGCACTAACTACATATGGTTCAGTAGATGCTATTAGTGAGTGATAACAGGCTATCTGGGATCACTTTTCCTGTTTTTGTATAACATGTCCACAAGCAAAATGGCTGCTTCGAAATCACATTATTCTCCTTAATGTTTACTTGGAATCCGGATTGGCTTAGAAAAGAGCCTCCCAATTGATATTGCTCTAGCTTCATATGGTCCAGTAGATGCTATTAATGAGTGATAACAGGCTATTTGGTATTTCTTTTCCTGTTTTTGTACGACCATTTAGTTTATAGTTCACATTTTAACATTATTAAGGAAAAATATACCCCCCCAACCTCAGAGTACAAACTTGCATATCCTGCCTTGCATATGATTTTAAATATTTGCAATAAAACTGTAAATTGTGCTTCTGTCATAACAGTCGGGTTATTCATTAAGCTGTCATCACTCTAGCTTTGTACTCTTCATCGTGGTACATGTAGAATTCTTCTACTTTCCCCTCTAGTACTCCCTCACTCATCGCCATGTGTGGTAACTCTCTGCTAACTGTGCATCTGAGATCTTCATGTCAACATTGACTCAAACACCCAAGACTAACCGATGGCCAAATTGAAATTCATGAGGCAGAAATGAGGCAGGGAGCCAGGAATGAAAGGTAGGACCAACTGTCTTAGAATGCATTATAAATATGCTACTGAAAATTCTGAAAAAGTCTTGCACTTATGTATTAAAATGCATTCTTATTAATAATATAGATAATCCATGGGAAAAAATAGAATGCATGAAAAACAATTTTAATGTTGAAACTAATATCATTGGACAAAAAAAGCTTTGATACCATCATGTATGAAATAATTATGTGATTTAGGACATGTGACTGAAATCTTTTCTGTCTTTTGTTTTATTTGAGAAAGTTATATTGTGTATTTTTAATGTATTAAACATATGAGTAGCCAGTACCCACTAAACTTTTTTATTATATTATATATAAATAAAATTATATTATATTATTAAGATGCCCGCTCAACAGTTAATCCAGAGGAATTCCCTTTTTTCAAGGTGGAAACAAAATCTCTCATTACAAATGGCAGGAACATTATGTATTAATACCACCAGTAATTTTAGTAACTCCTCCAGTCCTCTCTTGGAACTATCCAACAAACCTGCCATTACCACATATATTGGAAGACAGTTTTACAGTAATATCATTCATACTATAAAAAGTCCTTTCCGAAGTCAAAAATTATTTTCCCCATGTGTCCTCTAATATGATCTATTGGTGAACAATGCACCAGAGAGTTTAATGTACAACCATTGGTTTATTTGAATAAAGGGATCATATTCCCGCCACAAGTGACTCTTCTCTAGTGAGAATAACCTTACCATATCTACTCTGCCTTCATAGTGAAGTTCTTCCATTACCCTTATTTATTTCCTTCCTAGTACCTACCTAAATAAGTACCTACGCTTTCTTTTGTTGCCTTAGTCCCTCAGTTGCTTTTCTTTCAAAGTCTTCTTTTTGGCCTTGTCACCGATGGACTGGGGGAAGATGAGCAGACCAGAGCAACGGAAAAAAACAGAATCCAGGGAGGAGGACCTGCCGCTTTAGATCCTAACCTTCAGTACTATTCAGGAGGGGAGCAGGAGGAGGTAAGTATAATTCTTCTTTAATTTAGGGCTTCTCTGAGCACTCTCTAGTTCCAAGACGTAATTTTTTGGCATACACTTTCTAAATTGAACTGCATATCCCGAAAGAGACCTTACCAGTGCTTAATAAAGGATGATAATATTTTTCTCTATTGATCTATACCCCTATTTATACAAGACATACTGGGAGATCCAATATCGCAAAAGCTCCTTACCTTAAGCCGGATGTAACTGTGTATTGCATCATGGGATCACATGAGGCTTTGCACTGCCTTAAGTTCCCCATACTATCCCCCATTAAGTTTTATGCTACATGGTTTCACAATACAATTCATGCTAATTGGGAGTTTTGCTCTGCACTAAAGAATCTGGAAAGCCCCAACCAATCAGATCCTATTTAACATTTAAAGCTAAAACCTGATTGGTTGGGGCAAAATTAGCATAATTTTTAACAATAAGAACTTTTATAGAATCTCCCTTAGTATGTCTAAAACCCATGTTAACCCAATGTTTTATCAGGTTGCATGGTTTTTAGACTTGCTTAATCTAGCCACTGTTACCTGGCATTGTTTGCTACAACTACTAGAAAGTAGTCCAGCTCCAAATTGAAAACTTACATACATTTAAATCACCCACCAAAACCCTAAATGGTAATAGTTTGAAATCTGAAATATATAAGTCTAACCTGAAATCCTGCACAATGTCCTGTTTCCCCTGTTTCTGCTTCCTGGTTCTTCCAGTTAGTAACTGTCAGTTATGGATTTGACAGTTGACATCACAGCCAATGACTGAATGTTAATCCCGTCTGCCTCTTCTGAGCATGCCCAGGCTCAGTACAGGTTTCTAAATTGCTCAGGTTCCATGAGGCATCCAGAAGCATAGCAGGCATACAGTAATGAATTCATAGGACAAAGTAGGATAATCAACATATTTTAAAGAGGCCATTCTTTCTAAAAGATGTTCTTATGAGGGTGGCGTTGCCCTTTAAGCTAGGTACACACATCACAGATTTTTGAATAATGGCAGACAGAATCTGCAAGATGCTGTCGGTCATTTTTCAAATATCAGGAAACACACAGTCCCAAGCGTTCTCCCTATACACAGCATATACACAGCATAAGGAGGACGTTTGGGATTGTGTGTTTCCCTTGACCTTGGCCGACTCCCTCTATAGGGAGTCAACCGCGGCCAAGGGAAATTTATAATTTTTCCTGAACGTTCGGCAGCCACGCGCTCATTTGGGAAAGCCACCACACACAGTGCCAATAAAGCTCCGATACTGTCGGATTAAGGCCATATTTATAAAGCAGGGGTACCTTATATAACTCTTATTGTAAAATACTGCTCATTATTGATATTTAAAGATTGGTATTCTTATTTAAGGCTCACTATTTAAGTATTGTTATTTAGTAACATAGTAACTGAGGTTGATTAAAGACATGTGTCCATCTGGTCCAACCTGTTTACCCTCCTCTTGATCCAGAGGAGGGCAAAAAAGAACCCAGCCAAAAAAAAAACCCCAGGGGGGAGGGGGGGGCTGGTGGGAGTCCTTCCTTACTCCAAGTGTGTATTAATGCCAGTAATCTCAATATTTGTTCGTTTTTATGTATGTATAACATAGTTATTTATTTAGATGTTAATATTAAAGGATCTGGGGTTACTTAAGGAGAGGTATTCTTATTTGGGTAGGGGGATTCTTATTTAAGGAGATATATTCTTATTTAGGTAGGGGTATAGTTATTTAATTTGGGGTATTCTAATTTAGGCAGGAGTATTTTTATTTAAGTGTGGATATTCTAATTTAGGTAGGGGTATTCTTATTCAAGAAGGGATATTCTAATTCAGGGATGGGTATTCTTATTTAAAGACAGGGATGCTTATTTGAGGAGCGGTATGATTCAAAGGTAATTTTTCAGAAATGAGTAGTGATATTTACCAACTGTTGGTGTTATTTAATGCTCCTTATTTAAGAATACCCCTGCTTTATAAATATGCCACATAAAGTGCTGCACAAACGGTGATCTTTGTGCTGCATAGGTATTAAGCTTAGGAAGCATAGGTATGATCTTCTTTACCTTTTGGTAATAAAGTTTTTGGATTCCTGGGCCACCCACTCTGACTCTGAGCCAGCAGACTAGACTATTGGGGTGTTTAGACATTTAATTCTACTTTCCATGAATTATGAGGAATGTTAGAAACCTTACACCAAGACACAAGTTGAAATTACTTGGATCATCTGTATTGCACAGGACTGGCCATTTCTGAAATATTGTCAGGACACCTACTGCTAACTGAACTTCTACAGAAATAGAACAGCCTATTTCTCTCCATCCATCATCATGCTCACTGGATATAGTTTTACAGTGTCAACTTAATGCTAGGTATGTAGCATGACAATATTCCTTCTGCATAACTTAGTAAGTTTGTTCTAAATCTTGTTTAAAGATGAATACTTTATCCTTGCAAATTGATTGCTTGCCTCTGTAATTTGTTCAGTATTTGGCTTCCAACCTATCTAAGCATATTCACAGATGGAATTAATATATTGCAATTTCTACATTTACCGCCTGTTATGATTGTAAAATATTTATGATGTCATACCTGGCGATGGTACCTACACAGTGTGATTGAATTTAATTTTATTGATGGTTAATCAACACATTTTTGGTCAATCCTCTTGTGAACCAAGATGGTCCCAACCTGAAAAAACTCCCCCCCCCACACACACACACATACACACACATGCACACACATCACACACAATATTTTTCTCCAGTACTTAAACAGTCATCTTTTTTTTTCCATGGTAACTCCACCCTCATCATAACACATTTTTTTAAAGAATGGCCTCTTTAAAATATGTTGATTTCCTACTTTGTCCTCTGAATTCATTACTGTATGCCTGCTATGCTTCTGGATGCCTCATGGAAACTGAGCAATTTAGTGTGCTGTACTGAGCCTGGGCATGCTCGAAAAAGCAGCTAGGGGTAGGATTCAGTCATTGTCTGTGATGTCATTTGTCAAATCCATAACTGACAGTTGATAACTGGAAGAACCAAGCAGAAACAGGGGCAACAGGATGTTGTGCGGGATTTCAGGTTAGAATTACATATTTCAGATTTCAAACTATTACAGTTTAGATTTTTGGGGGGTGATTTACCTGTATATAAGTTTTAAATTGAGGACTGGACTTGCCTTTAATGGGTCCACTGAGCTATATGGGTGCAGATAAGATCTGGGTGTGGCTAGGCAATCCAGTGTTGTTTTCGCTGTCTGACTGATATAGCCCTGGATATATTTAAAGGGCATGTCCAAAATTGATCCTTACCTTTCTCTTTTGCTGCATTTGGTTGTCCTGCATGGCCGAAATACAGTCCAGGAAACTGAAGAGTAGGAGCCTTTCCCTGGTGTAATCCATTTTCTTATCTAAATGTTCCTCCTAGAGGTTTCTGGCATGTGCAGTGGGGTTTTACTCCCCCCCCCCCCCCCCCTCCATCCTGCTGCCTTCCGTGAACAAATTTCTATTCAGTAAAAAACGAGGATTGTACTTGCAATTGCCCAATACCTGGGCCTCGCTTGGTTAATGTGTGACTGTGGTTCCAGACAAAAGTCACAGTGCGCATGCTCAGTTGTAGCAGCTTTAAAACTGGACAGCTGAACATAGGACCAGATATTTGGCTAGTGGAGGTACTTTTATTATCGGTAAATGTAATTGGTGAACAAGGCCATAAAAGTTGAGTTTATTATGATTCGGGTAATAGAATTGTTTCAATGACTGTAAAATCCATTCCAGTTTTTGCTATCTTACATTACCCAGGTGTCCTATTTAAGTGCCACTTGATCTGTACTGATTGTGGGTGAGTACAATATTATGTACATTGGATAGTGTGTGTGTATAGGGTCTAGTTCCAGTGTATTGAATGGTGTGTGCAAAGTGTCGTTCTCACGTCGAAAGGTGTTTAGACAGTTTGTTGTTCTCACGTGGGTGTCAGAAGGTAAAGTTAGAATCAGCGGTGAGGCAGACATACACACGCAAGCGTTAGATCCCAGCTGTACAATTTTGTATGCTTTGGCATCAGCTAAAAGAAATCACACCTCCTAAAGGGTTATTGGAAACATATTTAGCTGAAGTAAAAAGCGTTTGTACACTAAACACATGGAGAGTAGCTTAAGCCTCACAGGGCCAAAGATACTTGTTGGGATTAGATGTAGTTGGCCGATTCTACTCTCATTACAGGCTAAAATGCGGTGTGTACAGATTCCAGCTTGGCACGATCTGCTCTATGGAATATCAATGATTTTCAGCGTTATATATATATGTATTTAACATTCTGGCTACAATGTACAAGGCAACAATAGCTTGAATGTAAAAAATGGGTCCCCCAGGCCTAATACTTCCATGCTGAGGATGCAGTACGGATTAGCCAATTGGCACTCAGATGTTATGAATGGCTGTAACGATTGGATTTTTGTGTGTGTAAACTGCAAAGAACAGGTGTGCTCTTAACAACGTATTGTCATAACTGCCACTGTAGCTGTCAAGACTGCTACCGATATTATACCACCCAACAGGACGCTATTAAAAGGCTGCAGCTTTCCTGCTTAGTGGAAGAAAATAAATTTAGAACAAGTCACAATAACGTCACTGAAAGAAAACAGGAATATAAAGTAAATTGAGCCTGACAGGGATTTCAGACCTAGAATTCCAGTATGAAACCCAACTCAGCTCCTTCTCACCTCGAGCATTTTTGTAAATGGACTTGGATCCATTTCTTTTCCTGTACACATTCTATATGAACAAGAAAATGAACCTCTCCTGCCCCTCTATTGGATAAATCTGCCTTTCTTGGCATGTTCAAGTGCCACTTTTGGGTATTAACTACAGTATAATGTAATATGAGTTTAAATGAATGGTTTCCCCAGCTATGAAAGACAAACGGCTTGTTTAAAAATGTTTGACAAAGCATAACAGTCTGGGTATGCAGTTGCGTAAGCAGAGGCCCGAGGCCACCTTAAAATTTTGCGTCCGGGCCCCTGACACCCACACCCCTCCCCAACGGAACTGAGATCAGCTGTTTAAAAGACTGATACTGAACAGTCAGCAGTTTAAAACTGCTGATCGCACGGACCTTTACTGCATAAATATGTGTTTAAAAACACCTGATCATGGTGAGATTGCTGCCACTTTTAGTGCCCGGGCCCCCTGCGGGCTTGGTATTTTTGCCACAATGTGTATGTATAATTTTTTATTGTGGTCCTAAGCAATTCAGATAAAAATAAAAATAAGAAAATAATAAAAACATGTATATATATTACTATAATAAAGTAAAGCCTTAAACATGTACTGTACATATAACCAAAACATATTTAAAAAGTAACCTTCTTTGCAACTGCAATGTTTTCGAGCTTTTGCGTTACATGTTCGAGGGTTATTGAAATCGACTGGCATATTCAAGGTTTACCAGAATCGAAAATTCTGAATTCAAGGGTTACCAAAATCAATCGCTGTATTCAAGGTTTACCGAAATTGTATATACTTAATTCGGGGTTTACCGGAATTCAAATGTTTCAGATTTTTTACATTTTTGATAACTCTTGAGTTTTTTAAAATTTGTTCTAAAAGTTTTGTTGGAACTTCAAAACTCTCAGATCCGATTTTAAACAGGGTTCTATCCGACCCACACTACATCTCCAGCAATAACGCACTAAACTGGTGCATGTAGCAAATGCCCTATATACAAACACCCCCTAGTGCAAACAAGCCTCAAAACATGTTTAATGCATTAACAGATCTTGCAGACCTGTTGCTGATACCTCGGATGACTCAAATTAACTTGAACCCTTTTCCTTTAAACCATAGATTACTGTACAAATGAACAGGCAGACACACAATCCTTTTGGTGAAATAAATGGCCACAGCTTTATTGACACATTGTAACAAATCATGTGATCAATTAAATTACCAACTTATAAATTTGCATCCTTGCATATTAATTAGATATAAAACCCCAACTAGCCGTAGCCATTGCTGAATGCCAAGCCTCTGGATCCCCAGAGGGCATGTAACGGCTCCCATAAACTCTGCAAGATGCCCCCCCCGCTGTGACTCCAACAAAATTTCTGTTTTAACCAACTTTAAACCCAACTTATACAAAATAATAGGGAGGGAGGGTGGGGAGATCTCCTCCTGTTAGCAATTTCTACAAAATGGCGACTGCTGCCTCGTGTCCCGCCCCTTTTTATAACTTGATGACGTCAGCGATGACGTCGGCGCTCCCAGTGTCCTTTGCGGCTCTCGCGAGATCAGCCGCGGCCAATCCGGGAGCGCGTCGCGACGTCATGACGTCACGCGCTCGGCCGCGGCTGATACCAGCCCATTACCAAGAAGAGAGAGGAGGGAGGGGCGGGACCCGGAACGCCGCACTACAACTCCCAGCATCCTCGCCGGTGCGGCGCCCCAGGTCAGACGCTCCGGCCCCCTAACTCGGGTCGGAGCTACCAGACATCTTGAAATTAGCTTGAATGGTTTTGCCAAACAATCATACCACCTGCAGTCATCTATATTTGGTAAACTGATACATTGCTGATACATTGGTCACAACCTCTTGGTTTGAACTTCAAAGGCAGAGATCCCAGGCACTGTAAGAGTTTAGGCAGCCGCATAGGAGGTGAACTGGTATATAGTAGAGATGTTCGAAACTGTAGAGTTCGAAATTTCGGAAAGTTCGAAAATTAGAGTTTCGATTTTCGGAAATCGTCTACTAATCGTTGGGACTTTGAAACCCTCAGATTCAAACCGTAAGTCAAACCGTAAGTCATTTGCTTTGACATCACCGTCATGGCCATGACTAATGGCTGGTAACAGGGGAAGATGCAGAGTAGATTGGGAGTATAGAATTTCACTTGAGGTAAGCAAGAACAACAATCTCAGGGTTTGGGGGTGTCCTGAAGGTAATTATAGATTCTAGCAGGGGAAAGTGGATGCCCTTTAAGTACACAAATTCTAAGAACATTACAACAAAACTTTGAAAGTACTTAATATTCCAAATGTAAACACACTACCATTAAAGGGAAATATTACTTTAAAAAAAAAAACACCTCACCCAGGAGGACCTCAAAAGCTCAGTAGATATTTCTGGGTTTTGCCTTTATCCAACTTACCAAGTTGTTCTCATGTCCTGGGTCTGGACCGGCCCCCTTCCTCAGTCTGGGGGTTTTCATGTCTTTTAATAAATTTGTATTTCTATTAAAGAGGTAAGGGCTACATTTATTTATTGAGCTGTTTCTGGGACATGATAATCAGTTAAACTATTTCATTGTAAGTCTACTAATGTAATTCTAACTTTTTTTGAACTGTGCAGTTCTTTATCTTCCTCCATTTACCTATAGGCACCTGTTTAAATGTATTTTCTTATCTTGAATTTTCAAAGCAGAACACGACTTTTAAGTTCTATTTAAACCTGCTCACTAGAGATGGCTGAACTTTCGAAAGTTGGTTCCATTTTCGAACTTTCGAATTAAGGAATGTTGGAAAACGGACCCATTAAAGTCAATGGGAGTCAATAAGTTTGAAAAGTTCTAATGAAATACAATTAAAATATCAATGGTAACTCAATGTAAATGGCTGTGGGACCTGGGAAATGGTCTGGGGAACATTTTCCAATATCCAGGACTTTCAAAAACTCGATTTTACTCTCACGCGTGCTACTTTCGAGCTCTCACATTCAAACATTCAATAATTATCCCATGACTGACTCGTGGATTAAAAAATTCGATATTTACTCACGTATAATAGACATTTTACTTACGGGTTCATTATTCGATATTTACTCGCATATAAGTATAATAGACATTTTACTTGCGGATTTGAGAATTCAATATTTACTCGCATATAGGTATAATAGACATTTTACTTGCCGATTCAAGAATTCGATATTTACTCATGTATTGGTATAATAGACATTTTACTTACGGATTCGAGAATTCGATATTTACTTGCGTATAGGTATAATAGACATTTACTTGCGGATTCGAGAATTCGATATTTACTTGCGTATAGGTATAATAGACATTTTACTTACGGATTCGATAATTCGATATTTACTTGCGTATAGGTATAATAGACATTTTACTTACGGATTCGAGAATTCGATATTTACTTGCGTAAAGGTATAATAGACATTTTACTTGTGGATTCGATATTTACTCGCGTATAGGTATAATGGACATTTTACTTGTGGATTCGATATTTACTCGCGTATAGGTATTATAGACATTTTACTCGCGGATTCGAGAATTTGATATTTACTCGTGTATAGGTATAATAGACATTTTATTCGCAGATTCGATATTCAAATTTTTCATCACGTATAAGTATAATAGACATTTTACTCGCTGATTTGATATTCGCTCCCATATAGGTATAATAGACATTTTACTTGCGGATTCGAAAATTCGATATTTACTCGGTTTGGTATAATAGACATTTTACTCGCTGATTCGATATTCGATATTTACTCGCGTATAGGTATAATAGACATTTTATAGACATTTTACTCGCTGATTCGATATTCGATATTTACTCGCGTATAGGTATAATAGACATTTTACTTGCTGATTCGATATTCAATATTTACCCACGTATAGGTATAGTGGGCATTTTACTCGCATATTCACACGCCTCGAACGTTCGAACATTCAAAAATATCAAAAATCCAGGTCCGGGATAGTTTGTGAAGTCCGAGTCCGTTCGAACTCGAATAGTTCGGCTCAAACTCAGGTTCAAGTTCGAGTTCTAGTCCATCTCTACTGCTCACCTTTATTTACCGACCCTTAGAAATAGTAATGAATATTTATGAACATGTTAAGTCCCCCAAAAGGTTATTTTCAATAATACCCAATAAAACTTAACGTCTTTCTGCTGCCTGCCTTATTTGACATTCCTACCACTTGCCAGCTTATAATAGATGACTGTTTTCCTAGAAACCTGTCTGCTTCTGGTTTCAACAGATATATTTTAAATCCATATTTGCAGGAGTCAAGCGAGTTTTGAATCTTCATTTCCAAACCTCAGAACTATTCTTAGCTTCCTTCCTTACAACCTGTTGTAGTGGATTGGACTTCAGCTCCAGTTTGCTGCAGGAGGGAAAAGTCATCACATGTATAACTGATTACCCTAAAATACTATATAAAATGATGAGCGCATACCTACTGGTGTGGTATTGAAGTTCATTGCAAACACATATGCTTTTAAGAAAAAAAACAAACCGTATTCCAAAGATACATTGGGTCTGTGCATAAATAAATGCTTTTAAAATACTGGATTTCTGTTTGCAAGACCCCTAATAGAGTGCATAATGGTCTTTCCTATGATTCAATCCCTGGTTTGTTTGACCCATCTAACAGCCAATTAGTAGGTATTACTGTAAGGAACATTCCAAGGAAGTGATGCATCCTGGGAAGAAGAACCTAAAACGGCAGCTTACTACTAACCACAGCAAAGCATAGCAAAAGGGATGAAATCAACTGTTTTTAATTTTTTGTTTGTTTGCTTGTTAAAGAGAACATGTGTAGTAACTAAGCATGTGTAATATAAATAAAGAATTTAAAAAACAATTTATTTTCCACTGAAATCCCCTGAAGAACTGTACAAGATAGCTGTGACTCTCGGCCTAATATCAACTGTAACAGGATTGGCTAGAGACTACTAGTAGGCATGACTTGCTGTTACAATTTCCTGCAGTAGTTTAGGACTGGGCATGTGCAATGAACACAAAGGTCAGTGACCACGCCGTGCAATACTGGAATGCTGGGAAATAAAACACTGTGTTAGAAAGGACCATTTCCCAGCACCCACATCACAGATCAGTGATAACTGCTTTTATATCAAGGTGTTCTGTTCATTGTTGGTCTTGTTGGTCTTGGCCTCAGCTGTCCTTTAAATGCTGAATAAGCAGTATGCTGAAGTAGTCTGAAAGTGATAATTAGTTCAAAATTTGACACATGTTCTTACAGAATAAAATAAAATTCAAGCCAGGTGCTGCTAAGCAGTTACTGTTTGTTGGCCACCTGGTTTCATCTTATGCACTTTAATTCTTCAATGTCTTTTAATACCCAAGAGACTCTGATCGTCTGAAACCTTGAATTTACCATGATGTTGGATTTCCTTCTCCTCTTACAATGAAGGGACCAGCTGAAGATTAATGACAGCGACACATTCACAATGGGAAAACCAGTGTGGGGAACCTAAAGAATGTAGTACCAGATGCTGTAAATATGAAAATGTGTCAGGGGAAAGAGAAAATAGAAGTAGAATTGAAGCAATTTGTGGATTCAAGTAAATAAATACAAAGAAAAGAAAAAATATATATAAAGTTTAGTTATTTGGTTAATTCTCACGTTAATAAATTGCCACTGTCCAGCAGGTATCAAACACTAAGAATGATTATCACTCACATTTCTACTTCAAATACCCAGTGTTTATCTAATCTATATGGCTATGGTATTGTTCAGTCAATCTGGTATATATACGGAAATCTCCCAACAAACACAAAAACCACAATAGTTTGAAGGATGACTGTATGTATGTATGTATATGTTTATTTATATAGCGCCGCTAGGGGGCGCAGCGATGTACAGTGTAGAATACAAAAATCATACACAGGGGACAGTAAATAAATACATAAATATATAACTGATGTTAGACAGTTAGACTGGTTAGTCTTATATCTCTCAGTTTTCTAAGTATCTACCTATATGGACTTCATTTGAGTGATTGACTTGCCCTATAAGTCAATCTGATTAGACATCTTTAGTAAATGAGAGGGATTCCTGATAAAGCTGTAAGGATTTAAAGAAATACCTCACAAAGCCATCACCAAGGGAATTATACTTTACCACAACACAACCACAATTTCTAAGGCCACACCACTCTGGGGACGGCAAAACTATGGAACTGTCTTCCATTGGACATGGTGATGGCAGATTTATTGGACAGTTTAAAATAAAGCTAGATGAGTTTCGAAAAAAAAGGAATGTTGCAGGTTACTGGTATTACATAAAGTGGAGTTGATCCAGGGATATTTCCGATTGCCACTTGGAGTCAGGAAGCTATGCCTTACCTCTCGTTCTTCAATCAGTGCCTGTGGACAAGTGACCCTTCGATGTCATATTGACAGGACACGACAGCTTCCTGATTCTGATTAACTAGTGCCAGTGGCGTGACTACACAAATTCTGCTCTCAGGATTGGTGGTGATTTCCTCTGATCCCATCAGCAGTATCTTGTCCCCCATTATCTTTGGATCATCAACAGGAACAGTTCACTCCAGTGGACTCATAGGCAGATAATCTACAAGGCAACCTAAGTTTCTGCCATGGCCCTGGCCCAGCTACAAAAGTGCCCCATGGCCCAGGTCCAGTTACAAAGGTGCTTAGGGACCAACTTTGTTAGGTATCTGATGACTAGGTGGGTCAAGCACTGCTGATTGAGCTGCATGATGTCCATTATTTACTTTTGTAGCTGTCTTATATAGTAGCTGGGTATAACCAGGGCCATCCTCAGGGAGGGGTAAAAGAGGTACTGGGTGTAATCTAGAGATGTCCGAAACTGGTAAATTTGGTTCCGTTTTTGAATTTAGAGATCTCTGGAAAATCCTGAAGATCCGAAAAGCCGAAAAAAGAACATACTTTCGGGACTTCAGAGCACATTTTTGTTGATTATCAAACGTTTAAGTTTATTTTCAATAATCCTCGAAAAATAGCCTCGAACTTTTGATAATCCTTGATCATACGAGTGGAAACTACTTTTGAGTTTCTGATCCTATTTTTGAGGATTATCGAACATTCAAGGTTATTTTCGAGGATATTGAACATAGACTTGAACGTTCGATAATCATCAAAAATGTGCTTCACAGTCCCGAAATTCAAACAATCTGTCCAGTTTCGGCAGAACATTCGGATTTCAGAACCGAGGGGGTCTGAGTCCCTCTAGTCTGATCTAATTTCACATACCTGGGATTCGAATTGTTTTTGGTTAAATCTTAGGACTGTAATTCTGTAAGGGGTTATGTCAGCTGCTGAATTTTTAGGAGATAGACGTTCAACTAATCCTGCTTTGTTCTATTTCATGATGTTTGTACTTTAACTTTACTTACTGGTACTGTTCTATATTGTCAGGTTTCTATTAGTTTGGGGACATTTTCAAGAGAAGCAGTCACAGTGCTTTAGGTTTTCAATGTAGGGCAGACCTGTAAATATTATTCTATTTTCTTATTGTAGGAATTGCATTTCTTTCATATACAGAACTGTATGTTTAATGTAAATCATTTTAATAATTAGAGCAAACATTATAGAAATCTACACTGTAAAATTAAAGGGAATCTCCACTGGTATAATCAAAAGTTTGATGTACAGTTTTATTGAAGAACGGGCGTTAAAGGAGCCGTGTCTTACCTCCCGTTCTCCATAGAACCAGGAGAGAAGGTAAGGAACTTACCCAATCGATGCACATACGCATAGAAGACGCATAGAAGACAAAATTTGGATTATACCAGTGGAGATACCCTTTGGGGCATATTTATAAAGGTTCCTTAAACTTTTCGCCTTCTTTAACGCTGTCTTTTCACCAAATTTGGACTTTTTGCTATTTATAAAGCAGTGATAACCAGTGGCGAAAGGTCATTACCGCTACATTTCGTGTATTTATGCGTTAAGTTCAGCCACTCCAATTCGCCAAGTCTGAAGTGGCGAAAACCCATAAGTGGCCATTTATTTAGCCTGCCAATGGGTCCATGGAAGGTGTCAGTACATTGTGGAGTGTTTCTCAATACTAATAAGTACTCAGGCGGGTGTTAGGCTGGGTACATACCAGCAGATATTTTCGGCCTACCAACCGATTCACGGCAGTTTTTGGTTGGTCGACTGCAAATATCTGCTGGTGTGGGGTGGCCGGCCATGACCGACTTAGATCGTTTGTTTGTCCGGACCGGACAAACGGACGATCAGAAGTGTCGGTAAATTCCGATCGATACTGCGGTTCCCTATGGGTCCGACGGACGTTTGTCCCGGCTGAGCGCTCGCTCAGGACAAATAGTCCCTCAGTGTGTACCCAGCCTTAGACTATTTTCCAGCATTTACTGTAATACGATCTGAGATTTTGTTTTTTTAAGGTTCATTTTTCGCTTTTTAAAGATATTTTTTTTTAAGTTTCCGATTTTCTTTCAAATGGGGGTCTCAGGGACATATTTATAAAGGGGCATTATTTTTGCTTTTTTCCCCACCAGCCTTTACCATCACTTTTTAAACTTTCAACTTTTCCTTTCATCAAAGTTATTAAAAAGGCGAATTTTCATCAAAAGCGAAAATTGTGGAGCAAAAAGTAGCACTAATAATGCTGATAAAGATCTGCACATATGATGGTAAATAGGTAATACTCCCTGGTGGTTTTTCAAAGTAGCATTAAATTGGTTATTACACACTGAACACCTATCTTTGTTATTTAAAAATAGCCTAACACATTTGGTGTTTTTTTCAGCCAAATATATAATAAATAGTATAAAACTCAAAAGGTGAATTTTCTCTATTTCATTAATAGGATATGATAAATAGTGTACATTTTTTAGTATTGTTTATTTTCAGCAAACTGCAGCTAATTACCAAACCAGTTCCATTAATATGGGAACATACCATAGTGCTGTGTAAGAAATAGTCATGTTAATGGAACATTCCTGTAAGTAATGATGTTTGGTGAAAATTCTGGTAAAACTGCAAAAAAATGCAACAAAAGGGAGAAAAGGGGAAAAAGGTTAAATTCCCCCTATTTATAAATGGCTTTAAATAAAAAATGACAAAAATAGCTCTGAAATTACACTAGAGAGCAATCTCTCTCTTCGCAGTGATACCACACTTAACGCAATGAATAAGGCGAATCGCCACACATCACCGCAGCGATACTTTTCCGCCAAGGCGAAAGCGAGTGTTTTTATAAATAAGGCGAAAATAGCGCTATTTGTAATTGCGATGTCCTGTGATAGCGAAAATAGCAATCATTTATAAAATATGGCCACCTTTAAGGGCATGTTCCACCCCCAAACTATAATCCCCCCAACTACTGGCCCCACCATTAGTGTAGTTTAATCCTTCCTCACATCCCACTCCATAGGGTTCTCCTGTAGTCCCCCCCCAAAGTCCCAAAAAATGACTACCAGGAGGCTAGCAGAGTCCATATAGGACACTGCCTGCTAGCTGGCCTCAGGTAGATTTTTGCCATGCGTACTGCAGCCCTTCTCCCACCTCCCTCCCCCTCCCTCTCCCTCCCTCTCCCTCCTCTCCCTCCCGTTCTACTATCCCTCCCCCTAGCTCATATCCCCCTAATATTGTGCTCCCCATGTCTCCCAGCCCCAACCGCATTTTTTTTTTTTTTAGAAAGCTCCCCAAACTCTTACTTACCTCTCCTCTTTCCTCCGGCGAAGTGAGCTGCCGGCAGCCGGTCTGTGATTGGCTGCCGCTCAGCCAATCACAGACGCGGCTGCCGGTCCCGCCCCTCTGTCTTGCATTTCCTTGCAAGCAGAGGGCCGGGAGCGCGGCGGAGGATCGAGGGGAGGTAAGTAGAGTTTGGGGGGCTTTCTAAAAAAAAAATTATAGCGGTTGGGGCTGGGAGCCCAGGGGGGACCTTATATGAAAAAAACATTTTTAGGGTGGACATAGCCTTTAAGTACCTGAGGCAGGGAGGTAGGGATTATTATTCCTACCTTCCAATGTGCCAACATCTGCTAGGTTAGTCCTTTTCTGTTTTACAAATAGCGCTGAAGTAACTAATGAAGTCTGTCAGATGCAGATGCAGTTTTCTTTATATTGGTGCTCCTCATAGAAGCGATAATGGGAGGTAGGAATTACTAATACCTGCCCCAGGTACTTTTCATTTTAACTTTTTCAAAAAAATTCATTGGAATAAGCTATAAAAAAAAAAACTTGCCCATCTCTAAAAATGAGTGCACGGCCCTTGTTAAATCGGGTAGCTTGAGTTTTAAATTTATTCAGTGGATAACATAATACAGTACATTGCACCCCACCCCCCATGTGTTGTTCTTTAAATCATCTACTAGAAAGAAATGTTCCATCCAGGCTGTGCTGAAATCTACGCAGTTCCTTGGAACTCTAATGTTAAAAGGCAAATCCACTCGGTCATTTGGGCAAGGATCCCTGATCGAACGGCCACTTTGGACGATAAAGTGCCCACAAGCCGATTATCGGCCAAAACGAACGTTCGGACACATCATGCGTTGCGGGTCGTGATCGCACATGTGTATGAACCTTAACTGCCCCCAGGGCTGGTACAGATTATTTTTAGTTTGCGTTTTATTAGAAATGTCTGCCGACGGGTTTGCATTAGGATTCTGTTACCTCATTAAACATGTATCTGTACAGTGGCTTGATAGATGCCTAAATATTTGTTGTTTGGGTTTTTTGTGGCTTTTTCAGAGTATATTGGATGTGTCAGACTGACATGCGCATTAATGAAACGGTCCGACTTATTCAAAGCTGTTAGACAAGACATTTCCATTCATACTAACGCAGATCTATTGAATATACTGTCCAGCATGCTGTGATACACAGATCTATCCAGCGTATACTGGGAGACAATACAATTATGGTGTAGTCATTTGTAAATTTTATTTTGTCCTCAAAATTTACCCTACACCATTTAGTCTCCTCTCCCATTCATAGTTGATAACTGCTTTATATATACACCCCTCAAGGCTCCTCTTCATCAGTCCTTGATCCTCATCATAACATTTACAACTATCAACTTCTGTTTCCAATCAGAGGAATTGCCAGTAGGGAAGAGAAATTCATTGTAAATATTATGAAGCGGATCACGGACTGGAGCCTGCAGCAGCTTACAGTAGAAACAGGAGAAGGTTGAGACATTTAGGGGCATATTTATAAAGGATCGCTAATTTCGCCATTTCACTATCGCAGGACATTGCAATGGCAAAGAGTGTTATTTTCGCCGTACTTATAAAAATGCTAGTCTTCACCACGATATGTATCGCTGTGGCGATGTGCATCGACAACTTTGCCTTATTCATTGCATTAAGGCTGGTAGCGCTGGGAAAAGAGAAATTGGTTTCTTGCGTCGGCCATTACCGGACCAGGGGTGCGAGCAAAAATTTGCCAACATTAAAAGGGGGTCTTTAGCAAAGAAAACACTAATGTAAATGTCGAATTTAGGGACACATTTATAAAGCAGAGAAGATGAAATTTCAGAGCTATTTTTGTCATTTTTTATTTAACGCTATTTATAAATAGGTCAAAAATTGCCTTTTTTTCTGCCTTTTGTATATATAACCATATAATAACCTAGTAATATAATATTATATTACTAGGTTATCATATGGTTATTATATTGCTAGAATTTCATCTTCTCTGCTTTATAAATGTGTCCCTAAATTCGACATTTACATTAGTGTTTTCTTTGCTAAAGACCCCCTTTTAATGTTGGCAAATTTTTGCTCGCACCCCTGGTCCGGTAATGGCCGACGCAAGAAACCAATTTCTCTTTTCCCAGCGCTACCAGCCTTAATGCAATGAATAAGGCAAAGTTGTCGATGCACATCGCCACAGCGATACATATCGTGGTGAAGACTAGCATTTTTATAAGTACGGCGAAATAACTCTTTGCCATTGCAATGTCCTGCGATAGTGAAATGGCGAAATTAGCGATCCTTTATAAATATGCCCCTAAATGTCTCAACCTTCTCCTGTTTCTACTGTAAGCTGCTGCAGGCTCCAGTCCGTGATCCGCTTCATAATATTTACAATGAATTTCTCTTCCCTACTGGCAATTCCTCTGATTGGAAACAGAAGTTGATAGTTGAAATGTTATGATGAGGATCAAGGACTGATGAAGAGGAGCTTGAGGGGTGTATATATAAAGCAGTTATCAACTATGAATGGAGGAGGAGACTAAATGGTGTAGGGTAAATTTTGAGGACAAAATAAAATTTACAAATGACTACACCATAATTGTATTGTCTCCAGTATAACGCTGGATAGATCTGTGTATCACAGCATGCTGGACAGTATATTCATAGATCTGCGTTAGTATGAATGGAAATGTCTTGTCTAACAGCTTTGAATAAGTCGGACCGTTCATTAATGCGCTGTCAGTCGACACATCCAATATACTCTGAAAAAGCCACAAAAAACCCAAACAACAAATATTTAGGCATCTATCAAGCCACTGTACAGATACATGTTTAATGAGGTAACAGAATCCTAATGCAAACCCGTCGGCAGACATTTCTAATAAAACGCAAACTAAAAATAATCTGTACCAGCCCTGGGGGCAGTTAAGGTTCATACACAGTGCGATCACGACCGCAACGCATGATGTGTCCGAACGTTCGTTTTGGCCGATAATGGCTTGTGGGCACTTTATCGTCCAAAGTGGCCGTTCGATCAGGGATCCTTGCCCAAATGACCGAGGGATTTGCCTTTTAACATTAGAGTTCCAAGGAACTGCGTAGAATTTCAGCACAGCCTGGATGGAACATTTCTTTCTAGTAGATGATTTAAAGAACAACACATGGGGGGTGGGGTGCAATGTACTGTATTATGTTATCCCTGAATAAATTTAAAACTCAAGCTACCCGATTTAACAAGGGCCGTGCACTCATTTTTAGAGATGGGCAAGTTTTTTTTTTTATAGCTTATTCCAATGAATTTTTTTGAAAAAGTTAAAATGAAAAGTACCTGGGGCAGGTATTAGTAATTCCTACCTCCCATTATCGCTTCTATGAGGAGCACCAATATAAAGAAAACTGCATCTGCATCTGACAGACTTCCTTAGTACTTAGCGCTATTTGTAAAACAGAAAAGGACTAACCTGCAGATGTTGGCACATTGGAAGGTAGGAATATAATACCCTACCTCCCTGCCTCAGGTACTTAAAGGCTATGTCCACCCTAAAAATGTTTTTTTCATATAAGGTCCCCCCTGGGCTCCCAGCCCCAACCGCTATTTTTTTTTTTAGAAAGCCCCCCAAACTCTACTTACCTCCCCTCGATCCTCCGCCGCGCTCCCGGCCCTCTGCTTGAAGGAAATGCAAGCAGAAGGGCGGGACGGCAGCCGCGTCTGTGATTGGCTGAGCGGAGCCAATCACAGACGCGGCTGCCGGCAGCTCACTTCGCCGGAGGAAAGGGAGAGGTAAGTAAGAGTTTGGGGAGCTTTCTAAAAAAAAAAAAAATGCGGTTGGGGCGGGAGACATGGGGGAGCACAATATTAAGGGGGATATGAGCTAGGGGGAGGGATAGTAGAACGGGAGGGAGAGGGAGGGAGAGGGAGGGAGAGGAGGGGGAGGGAGGTGGGAAAGGGCTGCAGTACGCATGGCAAAAATCTACCTGAGGCCAGCTAGCAGGCAGTGTCCTATATGGACTCTGCTAGCCTCCTGGTAGTCATTTTGGGACTTGGGGGGGGACTACAGGAGAACCCTATGGAGCTGGGATGTGAGGTAGGATTAAACTACACTACATGGTGGGGCCAGTAGTTGGGGGATTATAGTTTTGGGGGTGGACATGCCCTTTAAAGGGGCATATTTATAAATGATTGCTATTTTCGCTATCACAGGACATCGCAATTACAAATAGCGCTATTTTCGCCTTATTTATAAAAACACTCGCTTTCGCCTTGGCGGAAAAGTATCGCTGCGTGAGTGTGGCGATTCGCCTATTCATTGCGTTAAGTGTGGTATCACTGCGAAGAGAGAGATTGCTCTCTAGTGTAATTTCAGAGCTATTTTTGTCATTTTTTATTTAAAGCCATTTAAAATAGGGGGAATTTAACCTTTTTCCCCTTTTCTCCCTTTTGTTGCATTTTTTTGCAGTTTTACAAGAATTTTCACCAAACATCATTACTTACAGGAATGTTCCATAACATGACTATTTCTTACACAGCACTATGGTATGTCCCATATTAATGGAACTGGTTTGGTAATTAGCTGCAGTTTGCTGAAAATAAACAATACTAAAAAATGTACACTATTTATCATATCTATTAATGAAATAGAGAAAATTCACCTTTGAGTTTTATACTATTATTATATATTTGGCTGAAAAAAACACCAAATGTGTTAGGCTATTTTTAAAAACAAAGATAGGTGTTCAGTGTGTAATAACCAATTTAATGCTACTTTGAAAAACCACCAGGGAGTATTACCTATTTACCATCATATGTGCGATCTTTATAGCATTATTAGTGCTACTTTTTGCTCCACAATTTTCGCTTTTGATGAAAATTCGCCTTTTTAATAACTTTGATGAAAGGAAAAGTTGAAAGTTTAAAAAGTGATGGTAAAGGCTGGTGGGGAAAAAAGCAAAAATAATGCCCCTTTATAAATATGTCCCTGAGACCCCCATTTGAAAGAAAATCGGAAACTTAAAAAAAATATCTTTAAAAAGCGAAAAATGAACCTTAAAAAAACAAAATCTCAGATCGTATTACAGTAAATGCTGGAAAATAGTCTAAGGCTGGGTACACACTGAGGGACTATTTGTCCTGAGCGAGCGCTCAGCCGGGACAAACGTCCGTCGGACCATAGGGAACCGCAGTATCGATCGGAATTTACCGACACTTCTGATCGTCCGTTTGTCCGGTCCGGACAACAAACGATCTAAGTCGGTCATGGCCGGCCACCCCACACCAGCAGATATTTGCAGTCGACCAACAAAAACTGCCGTGAATCGGTTGGTAGGCCGAAATATCTGCTGGTATGTACCCAGCCTAACACCCGCCTGAGTACTTATTAGTATTGAGAAACACTCCACAATGTACTGACACCTTCCATGGACCCATTGGCAGGCTAAATAAATGGCCACTTATGGGTTTTCGCCACTTCAGACTTGGCGAATTGGAGTGGCTGAACTTAACGCATAATACACGAAATGTAGCGGTAATGACCTTTCGCCACTGGTTATCACTGCTTTATAAATAGCAAAAAGTCCAAATTTGGTGAAAAGACAGCGTTAAAGAAGGCGAAAAGTTTAAGGAACCTTTATAAATATGCCCCAAAGGGTATCTCCACTGGTATAATCCAAATTTTGTCTTCTAGCGTCTTCTATGCGTAGTGCATCGATTGGGTAAGTTCCTTACCTTCTCTCCTGGTTCTATGGAGAACGGGAGGTAAGACACGGCTCCTTTAAACGCCCGTTCTTCAATAAACTGTACATCAAACTTTTGATTATACCAGTGGAGATTCCCTTTATTTTACAGTGTAGATTTCTATAATGTTTGCTCTAATTATTAAAATGATTTACATTAAACATACAGTTCTGTATATGAAAGAAATGCAATTCCTACAATAAGAAAATAGAATAAATTTACAGGTCTGCCCTACATTGAAAACCTAAAGCACTGTGACTGCTTCTCTGAAAATGTCCCAAACTAATAGAAACCTGACAATATAGAACAGTACCAGTAAGTAAAGTTAAAGTACAAACATCATGAAATAGAACAAAGCAGGATTAGTGAACGTCTATCTCCTAAAAATTCAGCAGCTGACATAAACCCCTTACAGAATTACAGTCCTAAGATTTAACCAAAAACAATCGAATCCCAGGTATGTGAAATTAGATCAGACTAGAGGGACTCAGACCCCCTCGGTTCTGAAATCCGAATGTTCTGCCGAAACTGGACAGATTGTTTGAATTTCGGGACTGTGAAGCACATTTTTGATGATTATCGAACGTTCAAGTCTATGTTCAATATCCTCGAAATAACCTTGAATGTTCGATAATCCTCAAAAATAGGATCAGAAACTCAAAAGTAGTTTCCACTCGTATGATCAAGGATTATCAAAAGTTCGAGGCTATTTTTCGAGGATTATTGAAAATAACTTAAACGTTTGATATCAACAAAAATGTGCTCTGAAGTCCCGAAAGTATGTCTTTTTTCGGCTTTTCGGATCTTCAGGATTTTCAGAGATCTCTAAATTCACAAAACGGAACAAATTTACCAGTTTCGGACATCTCTAGATTACACCCGTACCTCTTTTACCCCTCCCTGAGGATGGCCTGGTTATACCCAGCTACATATAAGACAGCTACAAAAGTAAATAATGGACATCATGCAGCTCAATCAGCAGTGCTTGACCCACCTAGTCATCAGATACCTAACAAAGTTGGTCCCTAAGCACCTTTGTAACTGGACCTGGGCCATGGGGCACTTTTGTAGCTGGGCCAGGGCCATGGCAGAAACTTAGGTTGCCTTGTAGATTATCTGCCTATGAGTCCACTGGAGTGAACTGTTCCTGTTGATGATCCAAAGATAATGGGGGACAAGATACTGCTGATGGATCAGAGGAAATCACCACCAATCCTGAGAGCAGAATTTGTGTAGTCACGCCAACTGGCACTAGTTAATCAGAATCAGGAAGCTGTCGTGTCCTGTCAATATGACATCGAAGGGTCACTTGTCCACAGGCACTGATTGAAGAACGAGAGGTAAGGCATAGCTCCTGACTCCAAGTGGCAATCGGAAATATCCCTGGATCAACTCCACTTTATGTAATACCAGAACCTGCAACATTCCTTTTTTTTCGAAACTCATCTAGCTTTATTTTAAACTGTCCAATAAATCTGCCATCACCATGTCCAATGGAAGACAGTTCCATAGTTTTGCCGTCCCCAGAGTGGTGTGGCCTTAGAAATTGTGGTTGTGTTGTGGTAAAGTATAATTCCCTTGGTGATGGCTTTGTGAGGTATTTCTTTAAATCCTTACAGCTTTATCAGGAATCCTCTCATTTACTAAAGATGTCTAATCAGATTGACTTATAGGGCAAGGCAATCACTCAAATGAAGTCCATATAGGTAGATACTTAGAAAACTGAGAGATATAAGACTAACCAGTCTAACTGTCTAACATCAGTTATATATTTATGTATTTATTTACTGTCCCCTGTGTATGATTTTTGTATTCTACACTGTACACGCTGCGCCCCCTAGCGGCGCTATATAAATAAACATATACATACATACATACAGTCATCCTTCAAACTATTGTGGTTTTTGTGTTTGTTGGAGATTTCCGTATATATACCAGATGACTGAACAATACCATAGCATATAGATTAGATAAACACTGGGTATTTGAAGTAGAAATGTGAGTGATAATCATTCTTAGTGTTTGATACCTGCTGGACAGTGGCAATTTATTAACGTGAGAATTAACCAAATAACTAAACTTTATATATATTTTTTCTTTTCTTTGTATTTTATTTACTTGAATCCACAAATTGCTTCAATTCTACTTCTATTTTCTCTTTCCCCTGACACATTTTCATATTTACAGCATGGCTACATTCTTTAGGTTCCCCACACTGGTTTTCCCATTGTGAATGTGTCGCTGTCATTAATCTTCAGCTGGTCCCTTCATGTAAGAGGAGAAGGAAATCCAACATCATGGTAAATTCAAGGTTTCAGACGATCAGAGTCTCTGGGTTAAAAGACATTGAAGAATTAAAGTGCATAAGATGAAACCAGGTGGCCAAAAACAGTAACTGCTTAGCAGCACTGGCTTGAATTTTATTTTATTCTGTAAGAACATGTGTAAATTTTGAACTAATTATCACTTTCAGACTACTTCAGCATACTGCTTATTCAGCATTTAAAGGACAGCTGAGGCCAAGACCAACAAGACCAACAATGAAACGAACACCTTGATATAAAAGCAGTTATCACTGATCTGTGATGTGGGTGCTGGAAATGGTCCTTTCTAACACAGTGTTTTATTTCCCAGCATTCCAGTATTGCACGGCGTGGTCACTGACCTTTGTGTATTGCACAGCCCAGTCCTAAACTACTGCAGGAAATTGTAACAGCAAGTCATCCTACTAGTAGTCTCTAGCCAATCCTGTTACAGTTGATATAGGCCGAGAGTCACAGCTATCTTGGAATGTTCTTCAGGGGATTTCAGTGGAAAATAAATTGTTTTTTAAATTCTTTATTTATATTACACATGCTTAGTTACTACACATGTTCTCTTTAACAAGCAAACAAACAAAAAATTAAAAACAGTTGATTTCATCCCTTTTGCTATGCTTTGCTGTGGTTAGTAGTAAGCTGCCGTTTTAGGTTCTTCTTCCCCGGATGCATCACTTCCTTGGAATGTTCCTTACAGTAATACCTACTAATGGCTGTTAGATGGGTCAAACAAACCAGGGATTGAATCATAGAAAGACCATTATGCACTCTATTAGGGGTCTTGCAAACAGAAATCAGTATTTTAAAGCATTTATTTATGCCAGACAAGTATCTTTGGAATACGGTTTGTTTTTTTTCTTAAAAGCATATGTGTTTGCAATGAACTTCAATACCACACCAGTAGGTATGCGCTCATCATTTTTATAGTATTTAGGGTAATCAGTTATACATGTGATGACTTTTCCCTCCTGCAGCAAACTGGAGCTGAAGTCCAATCCACTACAACAGGTTGTAAGGAAGGAAGCTAAGAATAGTTCTGAGGTTTGGAAATGAAGATTCAAAACTCGCTTGACTCCTGCAAATATGGATTTAAAATATATCTGTTGAAACCAGAAGCAGACAGGTTTCTAGGAAAACAGTCATCTATTATAAGCTGGCAAGTGGTAGGAATGTCAAATAAGGCAGGCAGCAGAAAGACGTTAAGTTTATGGGTATTATTGAAAATAACCTTTTGGGGGACTTAACATGTTAAAATATTCATTACTATTTCTAAGGGTCGGTAATAAAGGTGAGCAGTAGAGATGGACTAGAAACGACTTGAACCTGAGTTTGAGCCGAACTATTCGAGTTCGAACGGACTCGGACTTCACAAACTATCCCGGACCTGGATTTTTGATATTTTTGAATGTTCGAACGTTCGAGGCGTGTGAATATGCGAGTAAAATGCCCACTATACCTATACGTGGGTAAATATTGAATATCGAATCAGCAAGTAAAATGTCTATTATACCTATACGCGAGTAAATATCGAATATCGAATCAGCGAGTAAAATGTCTATTATACCAATACACGAGTAAATATCGAATTTTCGAATCCGCAAGTAAAAGTCTATTATACCTATATGGGAGCGAATATCAAATCAGCGAGTAAAATGTCTATTATACTTATACGTGATGAAAAATTTGAATATCGAATCTGCGAATAAAATGTCTATATACCTATAAACGAGTAAATATCAAATTCTCGAATCCGCGAGTAAAAGTCTATAAATATACGCGAGTAATATCGAATCCACAAGTAAAATGCCATTATACCTATACGCGAGTAAATATCGAATCCACAAGTAAAATGTATTATACCTTTACGCAAGTAAATATCGAATTCTCGAATCCGTAAGTAAAATGTCTATATACCTATACGCAAGTAAATATCGAATTATCGAATCCGTAAGTAAAATGTCTATTATACTATACGCAAGTAAATATCGAATTCTCGAATCCGCAAGTAAATGTCTATTATACCTATACGCAAGTAAATATCGAATTCTCGAATCCGTAAGTAAAATGTCTATTATACCAATACATGAGTAAATATCGAATTCTTGAATCGGCAAGTAAAATGTCTATTATACCTATATGCGAGTAAATATTGAATTCTCAAATCGCAAGTAAAATGTCTATTATACTTATATGCGAGTAAATATCGAATAATGAACCCGTAAGTAAATGTCTATTATACGTGAGTAAATATCGAATTTTTTAATCCACGAGTCAGTCATGGGATAATTATTGAATGTTTGAATGTGAGAGCTCGAAGTAGCACGCGTGAGAGTAAAATCGAGTTTTTGAAAGTCCTGGATATTGGAAAATGTTCCCCAGACCATTTCCCAGGTCCACAGCCATTTACATTGAGTTACCATTGATATTTTAATTGTATTTCATTAGAACTTTTAAACTTATTGACTCCCATTGACTTTAATGGGTCCGTTTTCCAACATTCCTTATAATTCGAAAGTTCGAAAATGGAACCAACTTTCGAAAGTTCAGCCATCTCTAGTGAGCAGGTTTAAATAGAACTTAAAAGTCGTGTTCTGCTTTGAAAATTCAAGATATAGAAAATACATTTAAACAGGTGCCTATAGGTAAATGGAG
Source organism: Hymenochirus boettgeri (assembly GCA_019447015.1). NCBI lineage: Eukaryota > Metazoa > Chordata > Amphibia > Anura > Pipidae > Hymenochirus > Hymenochirus boettgeri. Next base: position 34,371,008 of record CM033476.1, read on the forward strand.
GAAGATAAAGAACGACACAGTTCAAAAAAAGTTAGAATTACATTAGTAGACTTACAATGAAATAGTTAACTGATTATCATGTCCCAGAAACAGCTCAATAAAAAATGTAGCCCTTACCTCTTTAATAGAAATACAAATTTATTAAAAGACATGAAAACCCCAGACTGAGGAAGGGGGCCGGTCCAGACCCAGGACATGAGAACAACTTGGTAAGTTGGATAAAGGCAAAACCCAGAAAATCTACTGAGCTTTTGAGGTCCTCCTGGGTGAGGTGTTTTTTTTTTTAAAGTAATATTTCCCTTTAATGGTAGTGTGTTTACATTTGGAATATTAAGTACTTTCAAAGTTTTGTTGTAATGTTCTTAGAATTTGTGTACTTAAAGGGCATCCACTTTCCCCTGCTAGAATCTATAATTACCTTCAGGACACCCCAAACCCTGAGATTGTTGTTCTTGCTTACCTCAAGTGAAATTCTATACTCCCAATCTACTCTGCATCTTCCCCTGTTACCAGCCATTAGTCATGGCCATGACGGTGATGTCAAAGCAAATGACTTACGGTTTGACTTACGGTTTGAATCTGAGGTTTCAAAGTCCCAACGATTAGTAGACGATTTCCGAAAATCGAAACTCTAATTTTCGAACTTTCCGAAAATTTCGAACTCTACAGTTTCGAACATCTCTACTATATACCAGTTCACCTCCTATGCGGCTGCCTAAACTCTTACAGTGCCTGGGACTCTCTGCCTTTGAAGTTCAAACCAAGAGGTTGTGACCAATGTATCAGCAATGTATCAGTTTACCAAATATAGATGACTGCAGGTGGTATGATTGTTTGGCAAAACCATTCAAGCTAATTTCAAGATGTCTGGTAGCTCCGACCCGAGTTAGGGGGCCGGAGCGTCTGACCTGGGGCGCGCACCGGCGAGGATGCTGGGAGTTGTAGTGCGGCGTTCCGGGTCCCGCCCCTCCCTCCTCTCTTCTTGGTAATGGGCTGGTATCAGCCGCGGCCGAGCGCGTGACGTCATGACGTCGCGACGCGCTCCCGGATTGGCCGCGGCTGATCTCGCGAGAGCCGCAAAGGACACTGGGAGCGCCGACGTCATCGCTGACGTCATCAAGTTTATAAAAGGGGCGGGACACGAGGCAGCAGTCGCCATTTTGTGAAAATTGCTAACAGGAGGAGAATCTCCCCACCTCCCTCCCATTATTTTGTATAAGTTGGGTTTAAAGTTGGTTAAAACAGAAATTTTGTTGGAGTCACACGGCGGCGGGGGCATCCTTGCAGAGTTTATGTGGAGCCGTTACATGCCCTCTGGGGATCCAGAGGCTTGGCATTCAGCAATGGCTACGGCTAGTTGGGGTTTTATATCTAATTAATATGCAAGGATGCAAATTTATAAGTTGGCTAATTTAATTGATCACATGATTTGTTACAATGTGTCAATAAAGCTGTGGCCATTTATTTCACCCAAAAGGATTGTGTGTCTGCCTGTTCATTTGTACAGTTAATCTATGGTTTAAAGGAAAAGGGGTTCTAAGTTAATTTGAGTCATCCGAGGTATCAGCAACAGGTCTGCAAGATCTGTTAATGCATTAAACATGTTTTGAGGCTTGTTTGCACTAGGGGGTGTTTGTATATAGGGCATTTGCTACATGCACCAGTTTAGTGCGTTATTGCTGGAGATGTAGTGTGGGTCGGATAGAACCCTGTTTAAAATCGGATCTGAGAGTTTTGAAGTTCCAACAAAACTTTTAGAACAAATTTAAAAAACTCAAGAGTTATCAAAAATGTAAAAATCTGAAACATTTGAATTCCGGTAAACCCCAGCCCTGCGCCCCCTCCCGCCCCGCCCGCACCCGCCCGCGCCCCTCGCCACGCCCCGCTCCCTCCCGGGGCGACGAGCCCCGCCCCTAGCTCATATCCCCCTTAATATGGCCCCCCATGCCCCAGCCCCAACCGCATTTTTTTTTTTTTAGAAAGCTCCCCAAACTCTACTTACCTCTCCCTTTCCTCCGGCGAAGTGAGCTGCCGGCAGCCGCGTCTGTGATTGGCTGCCGCTCAGCCATCACAGACGCGGCTGCCGTCCCGCCCCTCTGCTTGCATTTCCTTGCAAGCAGAGGGCCGGGAGCGCGGCGGAGGATCGAGGGGAGGTAAGTAGAGTTTGGGGGGCTTTCTAAAAAAAAAATATAGCGGTTGGGGCTGGGAGCCCAGGGGGGACCTTATATGAAAAAAAACATTTTTAGGGTGGACATAGCCTTTAAGTACCTGAGGCAGGGAGGTAGGGATTTTATTCCTACCTTCCAATGTGCCAACATCTGCTAGGTTAGTCCTTTTCTGTTTTACAAATAGCGCTGAAGTACTAAGGAAGTCTGTCAGATGCAGATGCAGTTTTCTTTATATGGTGCTCCTCATAGAAGCGATAATGGGAGGTAGGAATTACTAATACCTGCCCCAGGTACTTTTCATTTAACTTTTTCAAAAAAATTCATTGGAATAAGCTATAAAAAAAAAAACTTGCCCATCTCTAAAAATGAGTGCACGGCCCTTGTTAAATCGGGTAGCTTGAGTTTTAAATTTATTCAGTGGATAACATAATACAGTACATTGCACCCCACCCCCCATGTGTTGTTCTTTAAATCATCTACTAGAAAGAAATGTTCCATCCAGGCTGTGCTGAAATCTACGCAGTTCCTTGGAACTCTAATGTTAAAAGGCAAATCCACTCGGTCATTTGGGCAAGGATCCCTGATCGAACGGCCACTTTGGACGATAAAGTGCCCACAAGCCGATTATCGGCCAAAACGAACGTTCGGACACATCATGCGTTGCGGGTCGTGATCGCACATGTGTATGAACCTTAACTGCCCCAGGGCTGGTACAGATTATTTTTAGTTTGCGTTTTATAGAAATGTCTGCCGACGGGTTTGCATTAGGATTCTGTTACCATCAAACATGTAATCTGTACAGTGGCTTGATAGATGCCTAAATATTTGTTGTTTGGGTTTTTTGTGGCTTTTTCAGAGTATATTGGATGTGTCAGACTGACATGCGCATTAATGAAACGGTCCGACTTATTCAAAGCTGTTAGACAAGACATTTCCATTCATACTAACGCAGATCTATTGAATATACTGTCCAGCATGCTGTGATACACAGATCTATCCAGCGTATACTGGGAGACAATACAATTATGGTGTAGTCATTTGTAAATTTTATTTTGTCCTCAAAATTTACCCTACACCATTTAGTCTCCTCTCCCATTCATAGTTGATAACTGCTTTATATATACACCCCTCAAGGCTCCTCTTCATCAGTCCTTGATCCTCATCATAACATTTACAACTATCAACTTCTGTTTCCAATCAGAGGAATTGCCAGTAGGGAAGAGAAATTCATTGTAAATATTATGAAGCGGATCACGGACTGGAGCCTGCAGCAGCTTACAGTAGAAACAGGGAAGGTTGAGACATTTAGGGGCATATTTATAAAGGATCGCTAATTTCGCCATTTCACTATCGCAGGACATTGCAATGGCAAAGAGTGTTATTTCGCCTGTACTTATAAAAAATGCTAGTCTTCACCACGATATGTATCGCTGTGGCGATGTGCATCGACAACTTTGCCTTATTCATTGCATTAAGGCTGGTAGCGCTGGGAAAAGAGAAATTGGTTTCTGCGTCGGCCATTACCGGACCAGGGGTGCGAGCAAAAATTTGCCAACATTAAAGGGGGTCTTTAGCAAAGAAAACACTAATGTAAATGTCGAATTTAGGGACACATTTATAAAGCAGAGAAGATGAAAATTTCAGAGCTATTTTTGTCATTTTTTATTTAACGCTATTTATAAATAGGTCAAAAATTGCCTTTTTTTCTGCCTTTTGTATATATAACCATATAATAACCTAGTAATATAATATTATATTACTAGGTTATCATATGGTTATTATATTGCTAGGTTATTATATGGTTATTATATTACTAGGTTATAATGGTAATTATAATACCCTAGTAATATAATAACCTTGTAATATAATAACCATAATAACGTAGTAATGTAATAACCATATAATAACCTAGTAATATAATAACAATATTATATTACTAGGTTATTATATGGTTATTACATTACTAGGGTATTATAAAAATCCAAACATCTGTATAGCTGACATAGCCAGGATTCAAACCCTGGTCTCCCATGTCAAAGGCAGTGTCATTAACCACTACACTATCCAGCCACTACATTACACTATACTACATACTAGAGTTAGTGAACGTCGGAAACATCGAAAGTCCGAGAAATCAGGGTCCGGGATAGTTCGAGAAGTCCGAGTCCGTTCTAACCCATAAAGTTCGTCTCAAACTCGGGCTCGAGTTCGAGTTCTAGTCCATCCCTAGCGATCATAGGAAAATCGGAAATCTCAGATTGTATTACAGTAAATGCTGGAAAATAGTCTAACACCCCCCTGGGTACTTATTAGTATTGAGAAACACTCCACAATGTACTGACACCTCGATGGGGTCCAAAAACGTTTTTTCCACCTCAGACTTGGCGATTTTGAATAGCTGAACTTAATGCAATAAAACACTTTTCGACATTTTATTAATATGATCAAGCAGTTACCACAGCGATGTATGGCGAGAAGTGAAATAACGAAAGGTGGCGGTAATGACTTCCCCACTGGTTATCACTGCTTTAACAGAAAAAACTATTTAACAAACCCTTATAAATAAGCCCCTTACTGGTCTCACTGTACCACATCAGCACTTATTGCTTTCTGTAGCCTGCGCAGACTATTTAGAATTAATTCCAGTTATACTTATAGAAAGTACCTGTGTGTAGAGAAACAGCAAGAAATACATGTATGTTTACCATTGTCCAAAGGTCAGTGACGTAATATTAAAGATCCAGTTCCACAACAACATGATTTTTGTTAATTCCAACATTGGGGTTTCTCCCCAGGGGTTTATTCCACCAGCCAGTTTAAAGAGCCGCCACATTTTTTACATTTCTAAACCAGGTTGGGGAGAAGCTACATTACATGCCTATTCATTGCTTTTGGCAAATGTCCTTATGTATTTGATAGTAGGTAACCATAAACATTTTTGTAGCAATAATTCCCTTATGGCAAGGACAGCATTCACAGATGTCTTACCTGTTCTGCCCTTTATACAATGTGTTTATAAACATTGGGCGACCTTAAATAACCTTGAAACCCTAGAGGTTAAAACAATGCCATGTTACAAACAATACACGTATATATGTATCAGGAGATTGACGTTCGTTTGCGCAGGTGTACACGTATTCAGAGATGTCTCCAGTGCGCGCAGGTGTACACGTATTCAGAGACGTCTCCAGCACATTCAGGTGTACACGTATTAAGTGACGTTTCCAGAGCGCCCAGGTGTACACGTATTAAGTGGCGTCTCCAGCGCATGCAGGTGTACATGTATTCAGAGACGTCTCCAGTGTGCGCAGGTGTACACATATTCAGAGACGTCTCCAGTGCGCGCAGGTGTACACATATTCAGAGATGTCTCCAGTGCGCGCAGGTGTACACATATTCAGAGACGTCTCCAGTGCATGCAGGTGTACAGGTATTCATAGACGTCTCCAGTGTGCATATCTTCTGTGTCTGTCTCTGCATCAAAGTTGACAGTTTGGTTGTTTTGAATCCTGTGTGAGAGGGTGTAGCTCATTACTCTGTTTTGTGTGTTTGCTATGTTTAAACTGCTTCTTAGTTTGAATTCTAATTAACCAATCTGCTTAGTCCCTTTCCCTGCCTCTGTTTTCTATTGGTCCTCCTGACTATTTAATTTTCATGCCCTATTTATTTTCATGCCCTTCATCCCCCGTTAGAGCGTCTAGTTTACTATTCTGCTCATGGTGTGATATTCTGATTAATCTTCTGTCACCGACCATAGCTGGTATAACTGACCTTGATTCTGTGCCGCTTGTCTTGACCTTTGTCTGTTCCTGACTTTGTCTCTCTCTTTACCCTGTGTACCGTGCCTGGCTGTTTGCCTGGCTATTTGGACACTTGTTCCCCTCTCTCCTGTCTGTCCCATCCCATCTATCAAATTTATCCGGACTTCTCGAGTATTCTCTGCCTCAGTCCACATACCTTTCACTAACTATTCAGGGGGCAACTGATCCTGGTGAGACCCTACAAGCCTCCTAGCAAGTGGAGCTTGTCTATTGGTGAAGAGAATACTCGGGGATCCGGCACAAAAACATTATTCTTAAAAATGCTACCATTCTAATTTTTTCTAATATATATTATATATATATTATATATTAGCTAATCCTGTTATATAAACGGGCGCTAGACATTAAGACTGCGATATTATCCTGTGTATGCACACACACAGAAACACACAGACACACATGCATACAGGCAGACACACACACACATACAAATGTGTGCAGATGCACATACATGCATACACACATACATGCATACAAACACATAAACACATAAATTCACACGCCCATGCGCAGAAACCAAAAGACACACACACACGGACTCAGGGAAGCACATTTAGGGTTTTATTATATAAGATTAGTAAAAAGTGCAGTCAAAGGTCACTATTTATCAATGATATTTATATGAACACCCAAACACGAGAGTTTTTTTTATTTTTAAGTTAAGAAGCCACAACAATCAAATGATGTTTCTGTCTTCAGTTGCCTCTCTACTGATTGTTGCCATCCTGTCTTTCACTCATCTGGAAATGCTCCGCAATTCTCAACATGCTTCATCGACTGGGAATAAAATCCTTCTTTTACTGAAACAATCACAACAAGGGCACACAATGTATCAGGAAATCCAGGATCAAACCACGTCTCATGCTGCCGTTGATATGCACCTGATTCCCCAAAGTTTAATCAAGAATTTCAGCTAATATTTCACTCATGAACCACTGAAACCGAAGCCGTCAGATTGAGTAAACGAAGTGGGAGAATGGACATACCTTAATTCATTTGTTTACATTCCATACTTTGTTACTGTCTACAAGAACAAAGGCACAGCTACTTCCCATTAGGGAACATAATCACTTAATTAAAACCAAGCTCTATCCCCCTGGAATCTCTTTTAGTCTTAGAGAGGTCTGCTAGCTTTTTCCTAGGGCTCTTCCTAATCTATGCCAGATATTTCATCATTAGATACAATTTCCATAAAGATTGCAAGCACTATACTTAATACAAAAGCTTGTCAAAATAAATCTTAACTTATGACCGAGATAGTAGAGCCACAGACGGGTGTTAGGAGAATCCAAGTTGTCAATCATCCATGGGGTCCCCCATTTACTTTATTAATTCCATCGCTGGTGGCACGGTCTTGGGATAACAACCATGCTAATCTGGGCTTGTCCAAAGAACACAAACCAAGAGTGGAATATATTTCGTGCTGAGGTGATGTTACCGTTGTCCAAGTTGTATTTTTTTTTTTTGTACTTTGAAAGGTGACGCTTTATTAAATTATACATCTTGCCAAAAAACACAGCTACCGTCTGGCTACATTCGCTGACCTAATATGAAAATAAAGGAGGGGTATAGAACTATGGAACTAAGTAAGGTTTTTGTTCTGATAGATTCTTGGAAAAAAGGAGCCACTTGCCTAATACCCGAGTATTAAATTTGGTGTTTATTGTAAAGACCATCTGTAGTAAGGGTGGACAAAGTAAAACATGAAGCATTTTAGAACATTATTCCATATTAAAATGAAGACTTATTGTGTCCATTAGTAATATAAACAACATTTTTTTTTCCAACTAAAAATTCAGGCTTTCCCCCCAACTAATTCAACAAATTTGAAAAACATTTAAAGGGTATCTCCACCCCCTAAACCAAAAATTCTGACAAGGCAGGAAATCCCCCGTAACCTAGACCTCGCTAGGTTTAAAATCCCAAAATCGTTCCCAGACCCTTCTACTGCTTCCATGTAAGGAACATGTATGGAACAGCAGAATGGGCCAGACATTTGGGAACAGCTAGTACATTTAGGAGCTGATTTTGTGGTTTTAAACTTAGCTTTTAGGTTTGGGGGGGCTTTCCTACCTTAACAGAATTTTTGTTTTTGCCTCAGACGCAATGCAGCCACCAAAGGGATCTGTAGGGTGGGGGGTAGAAGGGGGGAGAGCTCCACTGCCCATGCCACAAACCTCTCAGAGGAGGAGGTAGAAATGGATTCTACAGTGAGAGAGCTCCTACTATTCAATTTCCTGAAATGTATCCAGACCCTGGAGGACAACCATATAAAACAGAAGAGAAAGGTTGGGGTCATTCAACACTACACAGTGGGCTCCATGGTGGACAAATTTTAGTTGGTTTGGTGGTGGACATGCCCTTTAAGATGTACTTTCAGGTGTGCACGATTCCAAATAATTTGAGTTAAAGATCCAAATTATGTACTGTAATTTAGCTTCGCTGAACTACAGGTTTAGACTTTAATGCATGTATTGACCTCAGGCTGATGATAAGGCTGATGTCAAGATGCCACCATGATGTAGGACTAGATCCTACAGAACAAGATGATACTATGTGACTGCCTTTATATGGGTCTTGTTGATACAAAAGTTGGTTTTGATGAGAAATACTATGCTGTGCATTACATGAGTAAAGATATTAGTGATTAAAACAACAATGAAGAAATACAAAAAACAATGTAATAATTCTTTTCTATTGAGTAAGGTACAAGTAAATCGATCAGTAAACTAACAAGAATCCCAGTGGGATCCCAAGCCTTAATTTAGGCTTGTGCTTGCTAATGGAAAAGTGTTAAAAACCATAGGACCATCTCTGTCAATTGTGAGATGATTGTACATTTCCATTCAACACGTGGAAAAAGTTTAAAAGACAATAAACTGCAAGAGAACTACTGTATAGAAAAGGTTTGTCAGAATGTGCATGTCCAAAGGGTAGCAAATTACTAAAGAATTTCATTCAAATCTTCTCTAGAATTGGTCATAGCATTTTGCTTAGGGAACATGTGGGGCTTCTTTTGAATGAGAATGCAATGTGGTCTCTTTATTAAAGTATCAGTGCAAATAAAAAGGGCATGTCCACCCCAAAACTTAAATTTAACCCACTACTATAATGTGACCCATGCTTGACCTCTTTGCCTGCCTGCCAGCACACTTTCTGCAACATTTAAGAGAATCAGCAAAGAAAAGAAAAAAAGGGGGAGGGAGGGGGAGATGTGTAAGTAGTGCAGTGCCCATGGTGAGGCTGTGCAGAACTTATAAGTGTCACAGATACTACAAGTAGGCAGTGAGTAAGGGAGGGTGGGGGAATTAGGAGAACTCACTAAACATTTAAGGGCATGCCCACCCCCAAACCTATAATTCCCCCCACTACTGGCCCCACTCTGTAGTGAATAAAAATCCTTACCTTACATCCCAGCTCCAAGTGGTTCTCCAGTAATCCCCCCCCCCTCCCAAGTCCAAAAAACTGCCCATCAGGAGGCCTGTCCCTCTCCCTCTCTCTTTCACCCGCTCTGGTCTCCCTAACCTAGAGTAAATCCCTTTATGTATATAATAGTAAATGTGCCCCCAGCCCCAACCGCTATAATAATTTTCTTAGAAAGTCCCCAGATAGTTACTTACCATGCCTCGCTCCTTTACCGCACTGAGAAGCCGGCAGCCGCATCCGTCATTGGCTGCCCATCATGCAAATGATCCAATTCAAGCTACTAACCCTATCCTATAAAACACTATCCAATTCAGCCCCTCCATACATCTCAGAGCTGATCCACAGATACCGTCCCAGATGCAACCTCCACTCTGGAAATTATATCATCCCATGCCAGCATTCAGGACTTTGCTTGTGCTGCCCCTCTGCTCTGGAACTCCCTTCCTCCGTCTGTCTGTCACTCACCATCCCTTAATATGTTCAAACGTAACCTTAAAACCCACCTCTTCAGGCAAGCATATAACCTGGCCTAGACATTACCCCTCTGATTATGTATCATATGTATTACCCAGCATGTAATGTGTGATTACGTAATTGTAAAGCACCATGGAAGATTTTGGCGCTATAAAAATCCATGATAATAATAATAATAATAAAAGATTAAAATTTCATTAACAGCTAATGCTGTCTCTGGACACCTGTAACGTAAGGCATTTGGGGGACTCATGCATTAAGAGGTGAACATGTTTGTCTGTGCTATTAATTTGCAGCAACCAATCAAATGATAGCTTTTTTACTGGGTCAGTGCAGTTAGATAAAATCTGATTCATTGTTCCAGAAAATATCATGGGCAAATGTCTACACCTTTTACTGCGTAAGCCCCTTGATAGAGTGGTTCTATCTTTGGGAAAGGCACAGTAGATAAAAAAAGTACCAATCAAACACAGTACATACATATAATGATCTATAATTTGTTTTAATAATTACAGTAATAGCCTATGAGCCTTTATTCTCCTTTACACCACATAGTTACCATACCAGACACCATGGCCTAAAGAGCCTTAGATGGAAAATGCCTTAAACGCTATTCTGCCACAGGACAGCAAATCTATTTCAGGCTTTTTCCAGTTGGCATTCTGAAGACAAAAATGTCTGTCCTAATGGGTTCGGAAAATATTATTTCACAAAGAAAAGCATTTTACCTGATGAACACTGACCTTTAAAATTAAAAATTCTGTCTGTATCATGTGTCTGCAAATGTTTCTGTAAATGACTCCACAATGATATGTCAATCAATAAAGGCATCTCGCTCTGTATGGAATGTGAGTGGAAAAGTTAATGGACCGGAAAGGTAGCAACCCTCCCCTTTTCTAATTCCCTCGACTTGCCCATCTGTTTGGCAGATCTGCACCTTGTGATGCCATATAGTAATCAAATAAGGAAAAATAATAGAAAGGTTCAGCTTGCTTCTCTCAGGTTTCCTGAGCCTGTAGTTGCTCAGACCAGGATAATCATTCTTTCATATAAAAAGGCTAGAACAGTGGCTTCTATTTGGCAACTTTACATGGAACCATGGAACTACATTGCATAGTTACTACATGCAAGGGCACGATGCCCCATTATAAATAGTGGTCGATGCTACCCACGCTAGTTTTTCCCTTTTTACAGTTCATAAATTAACAGTCCTAAGCAATGGCATGATGGAATGGTACATGGGTTTATAAGCCAGATACAGTCCTTCAAGTGGAAATTTGCCTTTTAATACTTTGCCATATAAAAGAAAGAAAGAAAAGTAAAATTGCAAAGTGCAGTACACTTCTATTGCCAACAGGGTGTGCAATGATAGACTTGTAACAGAACCTGGCATTGCAGAATTGCTTTCAACAAAGGCTTAGCACACTACTAATAAAAGCTAGTCACTGCAATTTACCTCCTAGACTGCTCTCTGATGCCTCCAGGTGGTGAGCATTTCTCTATAAATATGTGATTAGAGTGGCAGCTCTTTCTTTGAGAAAATGGCCACTCTGAAAACTTCTGGTAAGGGGCACAGTAGGTCTCAGTGTGTTAGTTCAATTAAACACCCCTATGAAGTATTCAGATATGCATAGTGTCAATCACACTACTACACATCTACTTAGTGAGTTTGTGGGCCAGAAAAACAAAAATATATATATTCTGTAATTGATTTAAAACTATTAAAACATGCCCTTGACCTCCCTTGCTTTCAATTCCCTTAATTTATTGATCACATTTTAAATGATTCATTTATTGAGTGTAAAATTATTCAGTGTTACTCTGAATCAAGTTCAATCCTGCCACAAACAAACCCTGAACCATAGCTCCCTCAACCCAACAAAAAGAAGGAGTCTCCTCCACTTAAATGATACATGGCCCTTATTATACCAAACTAGACAAGGAACACACGAGGACAAAGACATGTCCACACTAGATGCAGTCACCAGATATAGCCCTTGATATTCTGCCTGTCCAAGCCTCCTTTGAATGTGTTCAGAAATTTAGTTGACACTACGTTTTCTGGTAGAACATCCCACAACCTTACTGACCTCACAGTGAAGAACCATTTACGTTGCTGAAATATTGTTTCCTCTAATCTAAAGGGTGGCCTATAGTCTTTTGTTCACCCCTAATTGTCTGTAGTTGCCTCTAACACAGTAGTTTTTACATTTTTTTAAACAGTGGCACATTTTCCAATGCAAATCTTTCTTGCGTCACTAATACATTAAATAAAGTACGGAGACATGGTAAATTCCCAGAAGTCTTTGTTCCTTATTTGAATTTTTCTTGCGGCACACCTACATTTTTAAAGTTGGGCTTAATGTTGTAACTACCCATATTTTCTGCACAGTACAGTGTATATTTAATTAAATTTTATAATTATTGTAATAAAATACACTATATTGCCTGTAGTGAAATTTCTATCATAATAAAAATATTTTTAGATTAAAATGCCACAAAAAAAGTTATATTAGTTATCTATCTATATTATATTAGTTATCTATAGTCCCACCGGTTTGCCCTGGCACACCCTGTGCATAACCCTGCATTAACATATTTGTATAGGGTTATTATAATCATGTATATGATTATATACAAATCCCTTGCTACTTTAGTTACTCTATGTGTGCAGGTACATTGATAGCTTTCCTTTTTTCATTATGTATGTTTAGGGATGCACACAGATTAAAGGTTATTTCTTTTTTCTAAGGATCTGGTCTCCTGAACTTAACACAAGTCCTTAGCCAAGGTCTGTTTAAAGTTAGAATTAGGGTCTATTGGTTTAGTAATAACTATCTTTATGAAGTTACACACATACCCACAAACCAACGAACAAAAACTCCGATACAGTCTCAAATTGGCCCACTGAGCCTATGAAAAAAAAAATTGTGTTTATTTTGTCTTCTTGACTTACTGTTCCCTCTGTCTGGCTATTGTGCCTCCAGGAAGAAAAATCTTAAATTGCTAAAATACTCCCTTTTCAGCAAGGCTGCCAAGAATTAAATCATTTAATAGGAAACTACTGTACACAGATCTAACTGTTTAAGAAAGGAGGAATGGTAAATTGAAACGAGACCGCACGCTTTCTTAGATGCTGCACATAGGTATTTGTAACCACGTAAAGTATGAACAGCTCTTATTAATGACAGCAATGGAAATATCAAGAAAACATGGTTGGCAGGATGCAGAATGAACATTTTTTTGGTTTCATTCCTAATGGGTGATTCACACAAGATCAATTTTACTTTAAATAACAATACTTTATGAACAATGCTAGATTCAGTTGACATAACATTGACAGCAACTCTTCTGACTGAGGGGAGGGGGAGCAAGGAACCATGTGACAATTAGCCATTCACCCCTGGTTATTCTTTGTTTTTTTAGCCATGTGTGGCACAAACTTTTGGGAACACCCCAAGTTTTATGGTGGGGGGGCTTGCCAACTAGGAATGTGCTGTAGTTTTGTGCCAGAACCAAAATTTAATCGTCAAAACAATGGTACAAAACAAAAACATAATAGACAGGGGGGTACCTGCAGGGACCCTCGTGAGATTGGAGGCCGGCCCCTGACTCCTTCTGCACTCCACGATGTCTTCCACGATCAGATGTTTATGAATGAAACATACGCGCGATCAGCTGTTTAAGATACCGGACCTGAATTTCCGGAAATTCATATGCGCGATCCGGACATTCATATTTTTCGCGATCAACTGTTTAAAAATGGCTGATCGCTGCAGTGATATTGGGCTTGTGGCAGGGCCCTACTACAGTCCGGGCCCCCCGCGGTCACGGTGGTGGTAGTTACGCCGCTGAGCCAGAGCTGGATTTACCATTAGGCACAGTAGGTACATGTCTAGGGACACTTGTAGTTGCAGGGGTGACTGTCAATCTCTCCCCTACTGTGGCTACTTTAATTTGCAGCACATCAGGTTTTAAAAAGCATCTGACATTGTTAAACAATTCATGTTTATTGCATTCCCTAAATTCCAACATAATGTAGTCTGTGGTTATGGGTGTCAGGCTTTTTGTGTCTAAAGGCTTCTGTGTAGCGATGAACTAAACTGGCGAGTTTTCTCATGCATTACCGTGCGTCCTAGATCGCGCATGCGCATAGAAGACAAGGTCCGTCGGGACCTGTCAGACTACGCGCCGGGGGAGCGAGCGAGCGGTTAAGTTTCTTACCTTGTCTCCTGGCTCCTGTGTGTTCTATTGAAGAAGGGAAGGTAAGGCACAGCTCCTTTACCTCCCGTTCTTCAATAGAACTGGATTCACAAAACTTAAAAAAACGAGTGGAGATACCCTTTAAAATACTTCTAAAATCTGCAATCCTCAATCTGAGGATTGAGGAAGGCACAGCTCCTTTACCTCCTGTTCTTCAATAGAACTGGATTCACAAAACTTAAAAAAACGAGTGGAGATACCCTTTAAAATACTTCTAAAATCTGCACAAATGCTGAATTGTTATTGGCCAGTAGTGTAAAGGGGCGGGACTCATTATGAAAAGCAAACACTTTTCTACAAATATCTCAGGAACCAAATCACATAGAAAGAGGAGACTCATTTTAATAAACTGTTTGGTGTTGGGTGAACATTTCCTTTAATAAAAAAAGAAATTAGAGATCCAAGGTGCTGAATAGCTTCCTTAAATAATGTTAACGTTTAATATTTAGCCATTAGTTCCCCTATCAACACAATTTATAAATATTTTATTTGGCTTGAAGAGTCAAATTACTGTTTTTTCTATTTCTTCTTCTTCTGCCCCCCCATAGACTATAATGGAAACAATCCTCAAAAAAAAAATAATAATTTTGATATATCCTTAATAAAAGTTAGTTTTATGGTTGTAGATATACAAACAAAGAGACAAAGAGCAGATTGCAACGCTCAGAATGAAGGCTAAAAATCTTTTAATGAACTGGGACTTATACACTTAAAAACATATAAAAGAACATCCTATCTCAACTCCTTAAGGTGCAATTCCGCAATAGGAAAAATCAATATAGGTATAAATACACTGACAGAATATGAAGCAGAAGGTACACTGTGCAAATGCTAATGAGCAAACAAGGTAGGTTTTATAGTAATGAAGAAATATATCTTACTCTCCTACACAGGTTATAAATAGAGTGCAAGCAGGTTTTACAGTATGTGGTAAAGAGTACCTCTTACCACATACTGTAAAACCTGCTTGCACTCTATTCTATTTTTTTTTTTTTCAGTGTATTTATACCTATATTGATTTTTCATATTGTGGAATTGCACCTTAAGGAGATGAGATAGGATGTTCTTTTATATGTTTTTAAGTGTATAAGTCCCAGTTCATTAAAAGATTTTTAGCCTTCATTCTGAGCGTTGCAATCTGCTCTTTGTCTCTTTGTTTGTATATCTATATTGTTTATTGCACATTTTTTTGCACCTCAGGCCCACTTGGGTTTTCATTCGTTTATACTTAGTGCCCTATATTTTGTTTTTTGATTAAGTTTTATGGTTGTAAACACAAAAAAGACATACCCCTCAACCAGACCCAGGTACACACACCTAATGACCTACCCCTCCATTACTGTTGTAGCCATACTTAAAGGGTAACTAAATTCCAAACAAAATGTTGATCAATAATTTAAAAAGTTTGTTTTTTAACCTCCAACCAGACACAGGTACAAATACACTTACTAACCTGCCCCATTTCCATGGCAGCCATATTAAAAGGGTAACTATAGTCAAAAAAACAATTTTGACTAATCATCAACAAAGTTTGTTTTTTTTAACCCCCAATCTGATCCCACGTACACACAACTACTGACCTACCCTTCCATTTCTGTGGCAGCCATACTTAAAGGATAACTATAGTCAAAAAACACATTTTGACCAATCATCAAAAAAGGTTGTTTTTTTTAACTTCCAACCTGACACAGGTACATACACTAATTGAGCTACCCATTCATTCCTGTAACAGCTATATTAAAGGGTAAGTAAAAACAACAATGTCCTCATCCTTGCTATTATTGTGATCTGCAGCACAAACACACACATTCCGTTCCAAAATGTGGCCTTTCAAGCCAAATTCAAAGTTTATACTTAAACGTTCCCTTTCTAGTCTTACCTAACATTCTACACCTTAGGTATTTTTTTTAAACAGAATGGTTAGCCATATGGAACTAATGTCCAAAGTAAATGTTTTGATTTTAACATTCTCAAAAGCAAATGCTAAATTATTACTTCACAATCATAAAGGTCTAAAACTGGGGTTTTACTAAAATCAAAACCTTATCTTACTGATTTTTTTATACCAGGTATGTGGCGCTGTCTGTTTAATGTCACATGAATACTATACTGTTAGTTATTGGTGAATACAATGCACCATGTGGTTTGAAGTCTGTTCTGAGTATCAAGAGATCCAGTCATAAAAATTCCTCCTTAGGAAGACTGCGGAATGTGGAGAGCACTCAGAGGTCTATAGAAAAACCAAACCTACGTCATCCACCAATATTTATGGGGAATTGAACTTCAGTGTGGTCAGTTTAGTTAATTTACCATAGAGATGCAGTTTGTATTATAGAAAATCTATTACATTTTCCCATCTTCCAAACCCAAGAAAATCCAATCTTGAAGCTTCAAGACAATTCATTAAGAGCTTTATGGACATGCCAGAGTACATGCTATTTTTTTGTATTGTCTATTCCAATTCCAATATCATTCTTCCATATTTTTGTTTTTCCTAAGTCAATCAATTTAATTAAATTGGTCAAAATTAATATTCTTGATTCTGTTTGATTAATCAACTGTCAATATATAGTGGTCAATCGAACAGGTGAGAGGACCAGCAGAAAGGTTTTCCACAATGCCACAGCTGCACATTTTGATGTGTTTAAAGGGCATGTCCACACTTTAAACAAGAAACTGGTGACTTGTCAGTTATCTGCCCACAACCCCAACTGCTTTTTTTAAAGTTTATTACATACATTTGAAACCAGATATTTAACCATAAGCGTTTTTTTTTTCCCATTATGAAAAAAAGGTATCAGCCTCCACCCTTGGCTCACAGAGCTTTTATAAGCTTGAGTATGTGCAGAGGAGGCAGCAGAGAAATCAGCAGTCAATCATCGGTTGTGATGTTAGCAGTAACAGCTTTCATTGACTGCATGGAGGGAGAAGCCAGAATGGAGGCAATAATTATCCTTAAATATCTGGTTAGTAATGCAGGTAAAAAAGTGCAAAATACATCAGTTGGGGTTTGTGGTAGGAGATGGATATATGACCTTTTTTTTTTTTTGCTTTAAGGGTGAAAAGACCCTTTAAATACTGGTGCATTTTAATCACTACTTCAAAATCATTTGATTGGTATACACTGAATAATGCTCAATATTTTTACAGATTTATTGATAAATTGATCACTTATCTTCAAATTTTTTGGAAAAAATGGTTGTGTAAAGTGGTAAATCCCTATTTAAAACTCCAGTTTCATTCATCTCTAGTTGTCCCTAAATATGTGCTTAAGTGTACCAAAGACTCACAGACATAAGCACTACAGATGTAATGTGGGTTCGAATAGAACCCAGTTTCGAATTGAATCTGAGGGTTTCGAAGTCCCAGCGAAACTTTCGGAACTTCCGAATTTCACAGAAATCGAAAGTAGGCGATTTTAAAATAATCGGAAGTAGACGATTTTCGAAAATCAAAAGTAGACGATTTTTGAAAAATTCGAAACTCAAATTTTCAAACTTTAGAATTTTCCGAAAATTTCAAAAATTCGAAAACGGAATGAAACTCAGTCAGCAGTTTCGAACATCTCTAATAAGCACAAGACAAACCAGAAAAACAATAGGAAGGGACATTGAAACAAACAGAATACGACTGAAAAAGGACCAGGACTACAAACATGGAATCCATATAAAGGACATTTAGCATTGCAGAGAGACGTACAGCAATAAACCAAGTGTTCTCAACTGCACAGAGAGCACGTTTTATATAAGGAACGGAAATGCCTAATGAAGAGCCCCTGGGACATAACTAAGTTCATCTGTGCAGATAATGAGCTGTAATTGAGCCTAATTAGAAGCCACCGGAGAGAAAGGCAAGGTAACACCAGGAACCTGCTCAAATTTGGACAGAAGCGTGCTCAATATAAACAGTAACTTTATAGCTTTCTGCTGGGTGACTCCAGTCATGAAGTTAATTTCTTGTACAGCAGTTGCAACATTATAGAATAGGCCTTGTTTATAAAACAAAAACAGCCATTCGCTGTAACAAAAAGGAATTCTTCCTTGGGTGTCCCTCAAGGTTAACATTTTATTTTCAGGGGCTACGGAGGTTCTCTACAGCCACAAACAATATGCTGTTCTCTAAAGCACAAATTAACATTTTCAGTGACAACATATTTCTGGGAAATTCTGCGGAGAAAATTCAAACTTTGTGGTCAAATTTTTGGTGTCAAATTTTAATTTCAATACAGAATTAGTTTCAATGGCGAGGGCTGGATGTCTAAGAGAATTGGTACGTTGATTCAGCAATTCTTTTAACATTGTTTGAAGTTGGGAAAATTTTTGTTTTTCCAATACTTGTTTAAATTTGTATACCGGTAAACCTTTATATGATTTAGACGTGTGTCTTTATTCAACCTAGACTGCTATATCTGTTGTATTCAATTAGATCAACTGGACTTGAAATGTAGTTCTTGAAGACGTCTTCAAGAACTACATTTCAAGTCCAGTTGATCTAATTGAATACAACAGATATACCATGACCTGGATGAATGAGAACCTTCACAAGCAACCTAGACTGCTATGATGTTAAGCATTGGTTGACTTTTATAGCCCAATAAAGACTATGGGACTTAAGCTAGGTACACACTCTAGTGATAAAGCCCCAGTACCCTTGTATTCAACAGTATCAGGGCTTTATTGGCAGTGTGTGTGAGCGTGCGGCCGCCAAATGTTCCCATTGGTTTTTCGGGACAGACCGAAAATTCCCTCACCCGCGGTCGTCTCCCTATAAGGGAGTCGGCCGTGGTTGATGGAAACACACAGTCCCGAGTGTTCTCCCTATGCTGTGTATATGCTGTGTATAGGAAGAACACTCAGAACTGAGTTCCTGTCTGTCATTTTTCAAAAATTTTCCTGTGTGTACCCAGCTTTAAAGGTAGCATTATCTTTCCCACTGAGTTGGCTCTGCAAATCTCTAGATGGGTTAGTATTGTTACTGCAATAAACGGTTATTATAACTAGAGATGGACTCGAACCTGAGTTTGAGTTGAACTTATCGAGTTCGAACGGACTTGGACTTCTCAAACTATCCCAGACCCGGATTTCTCGGACTTTCGAACTTTCGACAATTATCGAATTCGAAAATCGAACACAATCTTCGAATCGTTTATGGGATAATTATCGAATCTTCGAATAGTTTATGGGATAATCATCGAAAATTGAACGGGGGAGCTCGAAAGTAGCACGCGTGAGAATAAAATACATTTTTTCAAAGTCCTGGATATTCGAACATGTTCCCCAGACCATTTCCCAGGTCCCACAGCCATTTACATTAAGTTACCATTGATATTTTAATTGTATTTCATTTGAAATTTTTGAATTATTTGACTCCAATTGACTTTAATGGGTCTGTTTTCGAACTCTCCATATAGTTCGAAAGTTCGAAAATGGACCGAACTTTTGGAAGTTCGGCCATCTCTAATTATAACCTGAAAATTTTCCTTGGCCGCGGTTGGTCCCCTGTACTGTAGTATAGGGAAAGACTGGTCATAGGAGAGGTCATAGGAAGTGCGGCAGTCACGACCGATCTCTCTATACTTTATATAGAGAAATGTTCAGGACTGTGTGTAGCCACCTCTTTAAAGGAACACTAAAGCCATAAAAATAACTATTTGCCATTTGTTTCTATTATTCACAGGGAGGTGAGAACGCTTATTCTCACCTCCCTGTGAACAATAGGATGCTTGGGGGACCTGGAACTTACCTTACCGCCGCTCCACTGCAAGCTGCCCCCTTACTGAAAAGCTGTTCTCTCCCGATCGCGTGCCCTATCTTTTGTATTGGCGCACATGCGTCTAAGATAGGGCGTGCGGTCAGGACAGAGCGGCTGTCAGTGAAGGAGTGGCTTGCAGTGGAGCCGCTGTAAGGTAAGTTCCAGGTCCCCCGAGCGTAATATAGGGGGGTTTAGTGTTCCTTTTAACAGGGGTGACAGACAGACAAAATATTACAGATTAGTGTCATCAGTTATAAATCAGTGCTTAGCTATCTCATCACTTATAATCTCTGTTTAGCTGTCATCATTTATAATCTCTGTTTAGCTATGTCATCACTTTTAATTTCTGCTTACCTATGTCATCACTTATAATCTCTGTTTAGCTATGTCATCACTTATAATCTCTTCTTAGCTATGCCATGACTTTTAATCTCTGTTCAGCTATGTCATCACTTATAATCTTTTTAGCTATTTCATCACTTATAATCTCTGTTTAGCTATGTCATCACTTATAACCTCTGTTTAGCCTTGTCATCACTTATAATCTCTGTTTAGCTATGTCATTACTTATAATCTCTGTTTAGCTATGTCACCACTGATATCTCTGTTTAGCTATGTCATCACTTTTAATATCTGCTTACCTATGTCATCACTTATAATCTCTGTTTAGCTATGTCATCACTTATAATCTCTGTTTAGCTATGTCACCACTGATATCTCTGTTTATCTATGTCATCACTTTTAATATCTGCTTACCTATGTCATCAATTATAATCTCTGTTTAGCTATGTCATCACTTATAATCTCTTTTTAGCTATGCCATCACTTATAATCTCTTCTTAGCTATGTCATCCCTTATAATCTCTGCTTAGATATGTCATCACTTTTAATATCTGTTTAGCTACTGTATGTCATCACTTATAATCTCTGTTTAGCTATGTCATCACTTATAATCTCTGTTTAGCTATGTCATCACTTTTAATCTCTGCGTAACCAAGTCATCACTTATAATCTCTTTAAGAAGAAAAGAAAAGGTAGCACCAGATATTGTAAGACTCTCAAGGATATCTTTCCGCTGCTTTATTTCACACATTACATGTTTCGCATGCTGGGTCCGTTATCAAATGTTTTCATCACTTATAATCTCTGTTTACCTATGTCATCACTTATAATCTCTTCTTAGCTATGTCATCACTTTTAATATCTGCTTACCTATGTCATCACTTATAATCTCTGTTTACCTGTCATCACTTATAATCTCTGCTTACTGTAGCTATGTCATCACTTTTAATGTCTGCTTAGCTAGGTCATCACTTATAATCTCTGCTTAGCTATGTCATCACTTTAAATCTCTGCTTAACCATGTCATCGCTTATAATCTCTGTTTAGCTATGTCATCACTTATAATCTCTTAGCTATGTTGCCAGTGTCTCCACTTTAAAATATTGCATAATGTTATTAGAAGTTGTCTTAAAGGGTATCTAAAATGGATTTTCTTAAAATTACCCATTACTGGAAACTAGAATTTTACCCAACTATACATGATGAGAAATATCTCCCAGTGCTGGCTGATAGTGATTACTGAGCATGCTTGATGTAACAAAAAGTCAGGTCTGAGAGGGTGGGGGGACAATGAGTCAAAACAAGTACTGGGTTGAAATCATGTACTGACACACACATTTTAGTATAAGTGCTTCTTACATGTCATGATTTATAGATTGAGCTGAGACAAACTTTTATATGGTCTGGGAACTCCTTCTAACACCCTAGAGGTACACTATTTACTTTATAAACTTTAATAGGATATGTGTACATTGGCTGCATGTTATTGTATCTGTCATTAAACAAACAAATTTTTTTCATCATAAATAATTTTTGGTCAAACTTGTACCTAATATATTTTTTCTGTAACACTGAAATTTAGGGAACATAATCATTTTCATAGACACACACCCCTCCCCCATTCCAGTCAGTTTACGTGCAAATAAATTCAGCAGACCTCCCTTAATACCTTGTATTATCAATAAAGAGGAAAAGGCACAGATTCAGCGGACTCCTGTGGTCTCCATAAAGTAAATTAGAGCTGTGGGGTTGGCCCAGTGCCACCGAGAATAAATTGCAAAGATCCGCGCAGGGTTTTATCGTTCAACAGGAATGAGACACATGTGGTGTTAAGCGCGAGACTGCTCTCCGAATGAAAAAAGCATGGTTATAGGGGTATGGTATGTGATAATAGCACTGCACTGTGAGCGCCTGTACATCAGCCTAAAAAAACAAAGGAAATTAAATACAAGAAACTGTATGTGTTAAAATAACCAAAATGGTCTGTTCAAACCCACAAAGACAAGTAAAGCTAGCTAATACTGCCAGTCTTCTGTCACCCATTCGTTCCTGGATATAGCTAAGTATATAGGGCCACATTTCTTCTGTTTCATAAGTAATCATTTATGCTAACACAGTGATGTAGACTCCATTAACCATAATGGATTGTTGATACAACTTGACTTTATATTAGCAAGAATATTTTGGCTTTCAGAGCCTTAGTCTGGTGGATATATATATACATATAACTGCTGCTAGGGAACGTCTGGTAGTTCCAGCAATCCTTTCTTTATATATCATGGGATCTTTTTATATTAGACACAATAGGAAAGAAATAGACAGAACACACTTAGATTATATCTAAAATAACATATTCAGGGAGAATTTTAGAAAGTATTTTAAATCAAGGGGGAAATGATGGCAGATTTGGGTCTAATTGACATGAAATCTGTGAGGAAAGAGTGCAGCATCAGATTGGGTACTGGCGGGTTATTAGCTTTGCAGGTTGCACTGAATTTGAATTGGCTGGAAGTTGGGTTCACGCGGATAGAACTGCAATTCAGGTAGCAGAATTAAATAATGTAAATTAAAAAGCTTTTGTTCCTGTCTATGAACAGAAAGATCTGTCTGAAATAATCCACACTGTACACACAGTACAATTTTTCAGACCCAACCATATTATTGTATCGGCCGGTTGGGCAAAAGAATTGGATGGTTTGTTTGCAGGCGGCCTTGACTGACCAATAGGAGGTGTGTGTGAGTGGGTGAGCATTCAGGGATGGGATGGGGGCATTTCAGGGGCGGGGCTGCCAGGTCCAATCCTTTGACGATATTTCAGCCCTGACTGGTGGACTAAGGATTTTGTCCCTGCAGTTGGAATAATCCCATTCAAATAGTTATGCCTAGCAACCCTGGTTGCAGATAAAGATATAAAATGAGCTGATAATGGAGCAGAGGCCCATGGGTAGGTAGAGGTTGTGGACAGTACAGTAATATTATAACTCCAAATGTTAGTCCATTTCTAAAACGTTTTACTTGGTGTACCTTCCAACATTTTGAAAGGCAAAAGAGGGGAAGGGAAAAAAAAGACTAAACTTCTTTTCTTCCAGTCAGGATGTTCGCGTGTCCTCTGACATGTTCTATTGGTGAACAATGCACCAGATAGTTTATTGTATGGTCCGTTAATGTA
The DNA here is from genome assembly GCA_019447015.1 of Hymenochirus boettgeri. NCBI lineage: Eukaryota > Metazoa > Chordata > Amphibia > Anura > Pipidae > Hymenochirus > Hymenochirus boettgeri. Next base: position 34,394,422 of record CM033476.1, read on the forward strand.
TTTATACACAGTAATCATATCAAGCGCCTTTTCTCCAACGTACATAATTGTAACTTTTCCAGTCTCTCTTCATATTCAAGCTCCCCCAATCCCCTTATTAATTTAGTTGCCCTTCTTTGAACCCTTTCCGTTTCAAAGATGTCCTTTTTGTACACAAGATTCTAAAATTGCACTGCATATTCCAAATGAGGCCTTACCAATGCTTTGTAATGAGGGAGAATAACATTTTTCTCCCTTGAATCCATACCTCTCTTTATACAAGACAATACCATGCTGGCTCTGGCTGTTGCTGCCTGACACTGCTAGCTACCTTTATGTTTGTTATCCACCAAAACTCCAAGATCCCTTTCCAACAGGGATTCACTTAACACAGAATGATTTATAGTATAAGCAGCACAAGGAATTTTATGTCCAAAATGCAAATTGCATCACCTTACATTTATCTATGTAACACTGACTAGTATACATACACATACTCGCACACACACACACACAGTAGAGATGGGATCCGGGTTCGATACGAACCAGGATCCGACACAGAAGCCCTCGGTTCCGAAAAATTTAAGAAGAGAAAAGTCTAGCAGCAGCCGCCATAGATAATTCAATATTGATACATCGTTTTGGCAAGTTTTTTAACATGACTCTGGTGGGTAGTCCAAAATGTAGATTACCCATCGCCTCAATCGTGGACAGCCACAAGGGGAGCTCTTGCATCTCTCCATTGAGGTTCCACGTGTTGTGTTTGAAAAAGATTTTCACACAAAAGGTTTTAAGGAAATCTTAGTAATTATGTGGTCAGTTATGTGAGAGTTGGGAACATTTCCTTTTTTACACTGGGAAAAAAAAAAGAAAAAACAAAGACAAAATTCACAGTAAAGTGGCAGCCGAACATGCTGTTGATGGCGCTTCATTGTGTCAGTTGTTTTACGCTTGGAAAGAGTTGCCTGATGTTACCTCAGAACTCAAGGCCATGTTTTCACATTAACACAGGCCACTAGCACTCCATAACACAGCAGCGAAGGCGGCTTCTGGAAATCATTCTATCTCCATGTGTGCTTTGCTGGATGTCTGCAAAATAAATTAGACACTCATGCCTTTCCAGGTTTGCCCTGAACAGAGCCAAGAACGATCCCTCCTTGGGATAAGTCTGTTGTACTGAAACAACCAGGAGATTAGTTCCTCTTTCTAGATTTATTTCCCCTTAATATATGATCCCGTTAACCCTTTCAAGTACACCCGCCCAATCATCTGCTTCCGCTTTTAATTATGTTTCCGAACAATCTTTTATTTACAGTAAAACGGACAGAATTTATTTACAGTCATATGATGATTAATATTTTTACCTTGTGTGCAATGGGTTGGAGGGGCGAGTGTAGGGCCTGTTTTATTTTGGTCTCTTATATAAAGCAGAGGAAATATGATTCGTTGTTTCTTTTGGGGTAATTCACACTATAATGTAGCTTATCCAACTTGGCATGTTTGATAAAAGGACCAGTGTGTCTGAAACATGTTGCATTAAAGGCATAGATCACTGAAAAAGTAAACTATTCCTTTAATGCCTTTATTGAAGTACAGAAGGTACTTTTTCTGTGAACTATTCCTTTAAACTGCAACATTTCAGCAGATACTTTTAAGGAAATGCAATATTCTGTGCTAACGGGAAAATTAGTGCAAAACCCACACTATCCTTTGAACTATTTGGTTAGCACGGGCTTTGTACTCATTTTGCATCTTGCTATTTAGTGATATGAATGAAAATGAAAGCTTTTTCAATTGTGGCTTTAAAGCCCTGCAAAAGATTGCAATATGTAATATCAGAGGCAAAGAGGATAATACATCACTGGAATGGATGCAGGTAAGTTGCAATAGGGAAATTTATTGCTATTCCCCCTTTGTAGTCACAGCTTGGTTCCTGGACATACTTACTATACCAGCAGACATGCGTGAAACCGGAGAGTTTCTTACCAACAGCAATTCCGCGGTTCCTGTCAAAGTTCCGAAAATCTGATTCAAACCCAATGGATTCTGAATTTTTTATTGCAACTTTCGTGGAATTTTTTCAATTTCGAATGCCATTTTTTAGAATTTTCTGAATCGAAGCCAGGTTCATTATAACCCATTGCAAAGCAATTTAATAGTGTGATTGCACCAATTTCTGTGACAGTTTTAGTTCCAGCCACTTAGCCAATTATTAAAAGCGTCTTAGGCTCAAACACCTTAAAGGACAACTAAAGCCACAGAACAACACTTAACTAGAAGGCAGAACACCTTGATATAAAACCAGTAATCAGTGTCTTACCTCTCATTTTGATACGGGCACTGGGAAATTTACCTAAATAACATATGATTTGTGCTTTACTTCTCAGCATTCTAATATCACACAGTTTGGTCAACGACTATTATGTTCTGCTAATGCTCAGTCCTTATCTATGGCACAAACTTGTTACAGTTGGTCACACCCAATAATAATCTCTAGCCAATCCTTTTACAGGACAGATAAAGCAAGGAAGCATGTGACTGAGGTCAGGGGGTGTGGTCTAACACTGCACATACACACAGTTACTTCATCCAGTTCTTAACAGGCTTTGATTTACTTTAAAATATTTTACTAAAGTGGCATTTTATAGTTTATTGGTGTTTTTAAGGGGGTTGTTTTCAGATTCTGGAGTATACAAAATTGGGTTTAGTTCTCCTTTAAGGCCGCACGCGGAAGTGCGCACGCTAACGCTCGTAATTGCAAGAGGGTTCCTGGTTCCAGATCGCATGCCCTCCGATTAACAGATCACGCAGCACTCTGTAGAGCACTAGCATGGCCATATCAACTGGGCCACACTAGTGTGCAATTTTAAAAGCGCTATCGGATCGCACTTAAAAGTGCATCAGTGCGGCCTAACCCTAAGGCTGTTCTTTTTGATGTCTCAATGTTTTCTGGTTGATGTTGAGACGTATGGTTTGCCATTTTGGTGTGCGTCTCATCTGATTTTCTTGTTGCCAGTTACATAGTGATCGTCACTAGGTGAAAATGCTCTTTAGTTACTTTCACATGAACTGGGCAGTTCCAGATGTTTTCTGCTAGAGGAACACTACATTTAGCGTTCCTTTATCAGTAACCGTTGCGGAACTGCTCATTTGCCATTTGTCTGAAAGTAGCCTTGCAACTGTGAGTATTGTGGGGGTGCAGGGGAGAGTTATTATGGCTCTGGGTAAATGGGCAAATATGAGTTAAGTAAAGTCAGGAAGATGAAGGTGAAAAAAAAAGTTTAGGGCATAAACACCAAGACCTCTAACCATTGAGAACGAGTCTGTAACATAGGCCTCTATTTATTGCCACCACTAATGCTGCAGTTGTACATTCATGAACACGGCCATACAATACTGTCATGGTCCTTAAGGGCAGCTGTGGTATTGTATGAGCATTACCTGGTCATATTATTATTTTTATTATTATTGTGGATTTATATAGAGCCAACATCTTCCGTAGCGCATTACAATTACATGTATATGTTCACATCAGGCCCTGCCCCAAAGAGCTTACAATCTAAGCACATTTATTTGACACATACAACCTATCAGTATGTCTTTATGATTGTGGGGGAAACTGGAGTGCCCGGAGGAAACCCACGCAAGCACGGGGAGAAGATAAAAAGCAGAGTCATGAAATAGCACATCATGGCAATATTTTACGACCTTGTTAAAGGTCAAAATAGCACAAAATAGCAATACGCACCTGAAAAACCCTCACAGTTGATCCAGAGGAGATCATATATATAATGTATATATAATGTAGGTACTAGCTACTAAATATTTGTAAGGGAATTTTTACAGTCCTAGTCCTTGTAAGTCTGAAGTCGTTTTAAATCAAGAGACTTAAATATTTTGAGACAATAGTATGTTAAGAATTGGAACCATTCCCATGTGCTGTATTTGGAATCCTTTTTATATTGTATGTATCTGTGTGTTTGTTTTAGCAATGCTTTAAGCGTTTGATCCCAAGCTAGCAAGAATGTATGTGTTTCTTGGTTCAATAAACAGGAAGCTTTATTTATTGAAGTTGTACCTTGTGAATAGGACACGCTAGTGGGAATCAGATTGTGCAGCTGTTGGCTTGACAAGATTTTTTTCTAAAGCCGCCTAACGGAAAGGGGATTATTACTGCTGCTTTATTATAAGGCATCAAGGATTTCCCTCTCCAGTAAAGTAGAATGCAAATGGTTTAAGTTTTTAAACTTTTAAGTTTGTTAAAAGCTACTGAAAATACTACTTAATTTGACAATTTCAAGAAGTGCTGCAGATTTTGTTTACTCCTTAAGTCTGGGTACACACAGGCAGATTTTTAAGCCCAATGGATCGACAATTCCGTGTATCGGTTGGTCGGCTGAAAAATATGCACTTATTTTGGCGGCAGCCACGATCGAGGTCGGTCGCCCGTTCGTCTAGATCAGAGGAATGGGCGATCAGACCTGTTGGTAAATCATGGCCAGTCCCCTATGGCACCGCACGATCGATCCCGCACACTCTTGGCCACGGCAACTATTGCCAGTCGTTTGTCCCACTCACTAGTAACAAACTCGCTAGTGGCTTGCTAGTAACGAACATTCAGTTGGGACAAAAAGTACCTTTGTGTGTACCCACCTTTACTGAATTAGTTGTGGCGCCAAATTAGTGGAAAATCAGAGGACACCTATTAAAACATATGCAGGTTCTTCTTGCATGTCCTTGCTTTTTCATTCTATTTGAATGATCTGAAGAAAGGAAGCCAAGGTAAAAATAAATTCACCCGCAGAGTAGAGAGTAGTTCACCTGCAGAGTAGAGAGTAGTTCACCTGCAGAGTAGAGAGTAGTTCACCTGCAGAGTAGAGAGTAGTTCACCTGCAGAGTAGAGAGTAGCTCACCTGCAGAGTAGAGTGTAGTTCACCTGCAGAGTAGAGAGTAGTTCACCTGCAGAGTAGAGAGTAGTTCACCTGCAGAGTAGAGAGTAGTTCACCTGCAGAGTAGAGAGTAGTTCACCTGCAGAGTAGAGAGTAGTTCACCTGCAGAGTAGAGAGTAGCTCACCTGCAGAGTAGAGATAGTTCACCTGCAGAGTAGAGTGTAGTTCACCTGCAGAGTAGAGAGTAGTTCACCTGCAGAGTAGAGAGTAGTTCACCTGCAGAGTAGAGAGTAGTCACCTGCAGAGTAGAGAGTGTTCACCTGCAGAGTAGAGAGTAGCTCACCTGCATCGTAGAGAGTAGAGATGGACAACCACTGAAATCCATTTCGCTTCCCGATTCGCCAATTTTTAAAATAAATCTGAAAATTCAAAATCCGCAAGCTGACCCATTGAAGTCTATGGGAGTTAAAAATTTTTTTAAAAAAACACCATCCATTACCCGAAACTTCACACGCTTCCTGTTTTGGCATTCCTCGTAGTATTTCTAGAAATTTCAAATTCAAAATTTCAAGAAATTTTGAACATTTTTGATTTAAAATTCGAAAATTCTCAAACCTTATCAGCGGATCTCTGAAATCCACATCAGAACCGTGTTCGGGTCATCTCTAAAAGAGATCCTACAATGAGACACTATCCAAGGAGGCTTTAAGGTTGTGTTATTGTTTTTTAAATTTTTACTGGTGCCTAAGTTTCCTGTAATTATTAGGTTTTTTTAATTTTTTTTTTATCTTCAATAGATATTTGCCTGTGTATACAGTATATGTATATGGAAGCCAGGAATAAGCTTGACAGAAGCAGTTTTCAGTGCTGGTTCTTCTCAAATAAACTATATTGAAAAGTAGGAATCATCAATCTTACCTCCTTGCCCTAGCTATTGAACAGTATTTTTTAAATAGATATGCACTATAGTTCTCCTTCAAGGCTTCCTAGTACTAGAGATAAGCAAAGTTAACAGTTTGTTCAGAACTAAAGTAAAAGGTGGTTGACCATGGTTTTATTGCACGGAGGTTGCACACACCACCCTCACTCCCAGCGGTACACAAGTCTCTTATGGCTAGAGATAGATTAGAACTGGAACTCGAGTTCGAGCCAAACTATTCGCGTTCGAACAGACTCGGACTTCTCGAACTATCCCGGACCCGGATTTTTTATATTTTCCGGACTTTCGATAATTTTCAAATGTTCAAACGTTCGAGGTGTGAAAATATGCGAGTAAAATGTCTATTATACCAATACGCAAGTAAATATCGAATTATCGAATCCACGAGTAAAATGTCTATTATACCAATATGCGAGTAGATATCGAATTCTCGAATCCACGAGTAAAATGTCTATTATACCTATAGGCGAGTAAATATCGAATTCTCGAATCCGTGAGTCGTTCATTGGACCATTTCCCAGGTCCCACAGCCATTTACATTAAGTTACCGTTGATATTTTAATTGTATTTCATTCGAACTTTTCAAACTATTTGACTCCCATTGACTTTAATGAGTCCGTTTTCAAACTTTCGAACATTCCATATAGTTCGAAAGTTAGAAAACGGCCGAACTTTCGAAAGTTCGGCCATCTCTACTTATGGCCATGCCTAAGTGGCTGTGCCCAACTCAGCCTGACCAATTTAATACAGAGCGTATATTTCAATCTGAGGTACTGCTATGAAGTAAAATTTACCATCACGTGTGTACCGTAACTACCAGGGGAGCCCCAGCTTCTTTTTGGCCCTATGATAGATACAGCCTCCTCCCAGAAAACCACTGCAGATGGATAGGGGCCCCATCATAGTTTTGTTGGGGGCCTAGTGATTTCTGTTTACTCCACTGTACCTTGCAACCTATTGGTCCTTCCTAGAATCATCTTTCAAATAAACTTATCAGAGACAATAGTATAAAAGTGCAAAATACAACAGCTATTGCACCATAGACATTTCATTTTGAAAACTCCCAGTTCCGCCCCGCCAGTGAAATTCTGTTGGTTGAAACTAATGATGAAATTTTGAATGTCAAAAAACAGATTTAATTTAACCTTGGAAATTCTGTATTGAAATCCTAGGTCTGTTCTGCTTCATTAATCAGTTGTTTGCAGTTTGCAATTGAGGTTGAATAAAGACATAAGTCTATCTAAATGGCAATCGGAAAGTATCCCAGGATCAACCAGAACCACAGTATTAATCGTACTAAACCAGTAGTAAAGAAGATCCTAAGCAAGTTTCATATAATTGGAAGCTTGGAGTTTTATAACAAACTGCAGAATTGCCCTATGGAGAATACGTTCTGCTCAATAAGTTACATTTTATAAAAAGTATGGTTTACCTTGGCTGTGTGGCTTGGCCTTTAGTATCCTTCCACATTTACTCATATGTGTAGGTGATAGTTCTTCACTGTTCAGCCATGAAAAGGAAGAATCTGCAGCTTACTGCTGTGAATTGTTGAGACTGATGTTTCCCTGGCCCTATAGCCTTTCAGTCACATGGAGATGGATGCCCCAGGCCTCTCTCGTATTCAAGAAGCCTCCCTGCATGTTAGCATCTTCCTGCAGTAGTTCTTGCTATTACTACATTAGGACCCTAGCAGGATTCCTAAAAAGACAACATGGTATATTTTCTTTGCAACCTTATGCAAAAGATAAACTGAGACTGGAACTCAGCGTACGTTACACACATCCGTCTTTTACAAATCTTGTACAGTTTTCTGCATTCAGAACAAATTTTAGGCATCAAGCCACTGGATGTTATCCAGCTCCGTGTGCCCAATGCCCAGCTCCATCCTATTCATTGTGGAATAATTTATTTTACACGCTATGTTCAGCCAAAGCCAACAGTAAATGTGCCCTGTCTCATGGCCGACCCGAAACAGAGGACTAATGTGGAAATTATAGAGACTGGCCTTAAAGTTCTGTGCTCCTGTAGGTATGAACTAAAATAGGAAAATGTCATTTAGATTTTTTAGTTTCTGTATACAAAGCGAATAGGAAGTAGGTATAATACACTTGTTTAATTATGCACAAGTAGCAGCAGAATTGACTCCTGCAATGCCCAAGTCAACTGTTGGCTATTTTTCTGGTCTATTGCAATCACAATAAAGAAAGGAAACATCCAAATGGTTCCAAGCAGGCTAATCATATTTCTTATATAATATTGTGGAGAACAAACTCCTTTAGTACCCGCCAAGCATGAGCGTGTGGTCGCCAGATAAATAAATCAATTTATTGACACAAATACATGTATGAAATACAACAGATTCCGAGGAAGCCGATCAAACAGTAATGGCGAAACGTGCATTGATCTAGGTGGTCAACTGGCATGGGTCTAGATGTGTTCTGAAGAGGACCATGCACTGAAGTGGATGTACTAGTGGGCAACAATCGAAATGTCTGAGTGAGACGGAGCTGGGCGAAGAAGCACCAACACTAGAAGCCGTTTACGGCAGCATGTCAGCTGAGCTGGCAGGGAGTAAAATAAATGTGGATGTGCGATCCAACTAGGGTACTAGTTTTATAACCCCTCTACCTACTCTACTTTCATCCAGTTGTATAGACCTAAAATTAGGCCTTGTGACATAGTCTTTTAGCTGCATAATATAAATCTGCTAACATTGAATAAAGTTTACTAGCCAAGTCAAACTTAGCATTGTATGTTTTTTTTATAAAAAGACAAAGACTATTAGTCATATTATAAAAGCAATCAAAGATGGGTAGAAGCAAGAAGGGGGGAGTGGAAGAAATGAGAATACCAAGGGGAAAAATGATATGAAATAGGGAATTGTGGGTAATATGATATTTTTCGGACTAACTGCCAACAAAATGCACAATTGTAACTGTGATTTTAACAAAATAAATAGCAAGTATTGTGTTAAGTTATAAAATGGAAATTATATGATTCTCTCAACCTGCAGAACACACACTGCCCTTTAATGATAAGTTGTGGCCCTTTTGGTGGTTGGGGCTATGGGTTAGGTAATAGGTGAAATCTAGGCAGTTCAGAGAAACAGCTTAGAGAGCAGTTCAGTAAGTGCCTGCGGCAGGTTGGGCAGCCCTACTATACATGATACAATATGGTTCTCTAAAGGTGGCCATACACATGTGATTTCCACAGCATGTGTGCCGACAGATCACATTGCTATCTTTTGGCACACATGCTGTGGGATCCGCACACATGGACCCAACCGATTCTAATACGCGACCATATACAGTACGGTCGGATCGTCTCGGCTCCCTTTACTTAAGGTAGTGGGAGCCGATTCTGACCGACTGAAATTTTCCATCGTTCCCTACCGACCATAATGCCAACTACGGTTGTTCGTCAGCACTACGGTCAGTCGGGAACAGCCCCCACACACGACAATAAATCTTGTCATTCCCCGATGGGATTTACCCATTATCTTTGGTGTGTATGGCCACCTTAACTGTGTATAATCCAGGACATTGCAATCAGCTTTTGAACATATTCCTCCCAACAACTCTAATTTACATAATATATTTCTACTATATGGATAGATACTATATAGATACTACATTAACTATAACTATATCAACATCCGGTAGAAGCCATTTTATGGTAAATGGATTTATGTGGTATTTATGGTTGGCGGTTTAGAATATTTTGTTCTACAAAATGTATTTAAATAAAATACACATCCATATCCTTGTTGTGTAGAATAAAATTACGTCTGAATATGTTGATCTCTAATAAGAGTGCTTTGGTGTGAGCGTGTGCATACATGCGCAGTATAGTAGAGGGAGGGGCCAGCCTTTCTCCACCAATAAAATGCTGTATAGGCAATGCACATTTCATTCATTAATTGTCTTGGCTACATTTAGCAGCTGAGCTCTGCTGTGGTAATTAGTAGTAATATTTGGACCTGCCGATCGTATCTACAGAATGTCTGTCAATGTTCACACACTTATAAGCACCTGCAGAGTTCTTCCACACACCAACTAATTGAGCTGCCATTTCTCTCTCACACCGACCGACAGGCTGAGTGATTAAAAAGTTTTATTTCCCATTAAATTTGAAGAAATTCAGTCTCAGGTTCTAAGCGTCTATTTTATACTTTCACGGCTATGCAATCTAAACAACCAGCTCATTGAGCCTGCGTGCGTGTGGCAGAGCAAGGAGACTTTGCTTGCCTGGTAAAACCTGGAGGGTTTTATATAGAGAATCCAACTCTATCACATCATCAAAACCAGGCCAACTGCAGCGATGCGCGTTTCCCCAGCTTGCTGGAGGTGTGTGAAGGGAGGCGGCAGTATGGGAGGATTTTACACACTTTGCAGAGTAGGTAAAAGTTACAGAAACCAGAACACTGCATTGGACGTGCAAGGACCAGAAACAGTTTCTGTATTGTAACACTGATCATTGCCTGGGGAGGTCAGACATTGAAATGTACACTGGAAGGGTTAATGTTTTGTCAGTATAGATTTAAAAAGGTATAAAAATAGTCACCTTAATTCTAGCTTTCTATGCACCATGTATATAAAATGTCTGACTTTTTTTAATGGGAAAACACCTTTTTCTAGCAGAAGAATGGAAATAAATATCATTGTTAACCCTTGGGTTGTTTAGTTTCCTCTAAGCATGATAGTGCATGGTTGATTTTCACATTTCGTTGAGTTGTCATGTACTGGGTGTATCAGTATTGATATGGAAATGTGAATAAAACAAAGTGTAATTCATACTAGAATTAACAGGAGGTCGGTGTTGGTTACCTACCTCCTGTTTTTTATTAACAGAGTGGTGAGATGTTAAAGTTTGTGGCAAAGATTTCTATTTTAATAAAAAGAAATCTAGGCCTCTAGAAGGGTTCTACAATTCCATGTTTGCAGGGAGAATACATAAGGTTATTATCATCATTCTCAGACTTGATGTACAACACGACTCTATGGGGCATATTTATAAAGGTTCATTAACATTTCAAGGCCGTTATTCCCGCCATTTTTGCAAAAATCGCGTTTTCCGTGATTTATAAATTGGTGGAAAACGGCCACGAAAAGTTAATGAATCGTTAACTTTTCGTGACTATCTAAACAGTTACCGCCACTTCTATTTATAAAGCGGCGGTAACTGTTACGCATCGCTAATCTCGCCCGTATTACTTCACCACCTTAAAGGTGCCAAAAACGTCTGAGATTCCCCCTGGATTGCGGTGGATGGTTGCAACCGCACCGGGAGGCACGCCCACCTCACCGCGGGGGGTCGCCACTGCGAAGGGGCACAGCGGGGCATACGCCCACCCCGCCCTCGCCCCCCGCGGCAAAAAAAAAAGCATTAAAAAATTGACCAATCAGAAACGGATTAGGGTTTTCTGCAAACCTATATAAAGAGGTGCACTCCGCCGCGGACCTTTAGATGCCATCGCAGTAGATGGCTGAAGAAAGAAGAAGGAGAGGATGCCTCCACCCCATCCAGCGGGCCCTTCCTTTCCCCTATCCGCCAGTGGGGGGGGCAGGGGGCTTGGAGGGGCTGCTGGGGAGGGGGTGTGCAGTGGGTGGTCGTGACCACCTGCTGCGGACCCTTCCCAGCAGCCCCTCCTAGCCTCCTGTTCCATATGTTTGCGTATTGCGGCGATGGCGCTCGGCGCTATAAATACGGCGATAGCAATATTTTCACGCCCGCGATGTGCGGCAGTAATTTTTGGGCGCTATTTTTGTCCCTTTATAAATATGCCCCTATGTATGGGTAACGGTAAAAACCTGATGCTGGGGACTGATTTGTATGTTGGCTTACTGGGCCCTCGATGTTGTGGGTTGCTTCCTCTTCATTAACAAGGTAGACATTGCATAGACATGTACATAGATTTTGCAAACAGTGGTTGTATTTTTCCTTTTTCTTATGCTCATAAATTAACTACAATACAATGAATATAAGTAAAGCTGGGTACACACACTACAGATTTCTGAAATATGACAGACAGGATCTGTGTTCTCCCTATGCAGAGAACACCCGGGACTGTGTGTTTCCCTTGGCCATGTCAGACTCCTCTATAAGAAGTCTAGCGCGGCAGAGGGAGATTTTCGGCTTGGCCGTCGGGAACGTTCGGTGGCCGCACACTCGCTCAGGAAAACTGCTACACACACTAGCGATAAAGCCCCAATACCTTCGGATCTGATGGTATCTGGACTTTATCGCTAGTGTGTGTACCTAGCTTTACTCTGACATCTCTTTTCTACAGCAGACAACATGGGTTAAGACAAGTGATCTGTTTCTGCAAAGATGGGGGAACTTTAAATCTCAAGGAAAGGGTTGGGGAGGGGAAGTAAATTTATATCAAAGTTCAGAACATAATTATAAACTATTTGCCACTACAGTAAAAGATTAAACATTGGATTGGTCTGTTAAACCAACCGAGCAAATCTCTCCACCCCGAGGCCCTTTAAATCATCAAAGCAGTAGAAAGTAAAACAAAGCCCTAACATAACACTTGTGAGAAGTGTATCTTGATACCGTTATCAACAAGCCATTTGTTAGTCCTTCAATGACCCTCCGTGATCCTTATCTCGATATCTTACCACTTCCATCAGACATGTGTGCTAGGAAATAAAAACACTTGTATGTCTTTGTTCATTCAGGTACAGCTTTGTCATTTCCGACAGTATCCAATAATATTATGTTATTCTTAATGAAAAAAAGCCTGAAACCTTAAAAAAACCTTGAGCCTCTTTTACTGCCGGACGATGCACAATAATAAGGGAATATGAATAGGTTGGAGCGAGTTTAACACCTTCATTGCCCCAGCAGAGCATCTATTGCAAAAGACAATTTATTTAATACCGGGGTTTGTGCTAATGGCTGGCGTTAAAGTTGCGCTGGTGTTAAAGTTGTGCTGGTGTTAAATCCTTTTGGGAACTCCCATTTACCTGGAGCGATTGCGGCTCCCTTGAGGCCTCTTGCATCTCGAGTCTGTTGAGTTACTCAATAAAATGTAACATTCTAATTTAAAGGGCAAACTGAATGTTTTCTATATCAATTAAAGGGACACTAAACCGATTAAATCATGTACCTTGCATTTTCATCTATTATTCAAAGAGAAGTGTGATCTCTCACCGGAGCACCATTTGCAGCCTCTCTCCAGCAGATGACACTCTGTCCGGATCATGCTCCTAACTTTCACGCATGTGTGCCTATAATAAAGACAATAGCATGATGCTGATCAGCTGGAGAGAATCAGGGGCGTACCTGAAGTGAGTTTGGGGGCTGGGCCCCTGACTCCCTCCTCCCACTGCAAGATCTGTGCGGCAACATGCAGGTTTTAATCAGTTGATCGCGCGTATGAATGAAACATACGCACAATCAGCTATTTAAAACTGGACCCGAACTTCCGGAACTGAACCGAAAGTTTGGGTCCGATTAAACAGCTGATTACGCTTATATTTCATTCATACGCGCGATCAACTGATTAAAACCTGCACATTGCCGCACAGATTAGGGGCTTGTGGCGGGCCTTACTACTGTCCGGGCCCCCCGCAGTCACGAGGGTGGCAGAGGCGGTAGTTACGCCACTGGTACAGCACCAGCAGGTACGTTTAACTCCTAAACCCATTTCTTATTTACTTAGCATTGGTATGTAACATCACTATATCCATGTTTCTTATTCCATAATTTACAGTTTGCAGTTTTCCACCCTATAAATACGTCTCTCCTAAAATGGTTAAAAAGAAAAACAAAAACCATGGAAAAAAGAAGGAAACATTGGAAATCACCCTGTGCCTGTAGATATAAAACCAATAGTCTTGGAAGCCCAGAAACCTCCAGGCTGTACTTTTATCCCTACAGTAATATAGTATATAGTAATCTAACAGTATAAACTACTGCACATTAGTGATGGAATAGAACTCAAATTCGAACCCGAGTTCGACCCGAACTTTAACTAGTTCGGACAAAATCGTACTTTTTAGATCTTCCCCCGGGTTTTCTTTATATTATTTATATTTTCGCTAATTATCAAATTTGCGGTAACCCTCTAATGTATCGTTTCAGTGATAACCCCGAATGCGTTGTTTCGGCGATAACCCTTTGAGTGTAGCGTTTCAACGGTAACCCTCGAATGCGACGTTTTGCCGATAACCCTCAAATGTAGGAATTTAGCTATAAGCCTTGAATGAAGAGGTTCGTTCAGTAATCCTTGAATGTATTGTTCAGTAACCCTCGAATGTAGCGGTAATGTTCGCTAACCCTCGAATTGGCGTTAACCCTCAAATGTATCATTCGGTATCCCTTGAATTAGCGATAACCCTCAAATGTAGGAATTTGGCTATAGCCCTCGAATGAAGCGGTTTGTTCAGTAACCCTTGAATGTATCGTTCAGTAACCCTTGAATGTAGCGGTAATGTTCGCTAACCCTTGAATTGGCGATAACCCTCAAATTTATCGTTCAGTAACTCTCAAATTGGCAGTAAACCTCAAATGTAGCAAAATCTCAATGTGGAAACCTGACAATAGCCCGATCGCATGGAAAGTAGTGTTAGTTAAATTAGTTTTGGTGATAGTGATATGTTCCTCAGACCATTTCCCAGGTCCCAGAGCCATTTACAGTAAGTTACCATTATTATTTTAACTGTATTTAAAGGGCATGTCCACCGCCAAAACTAAAATTTAACCCCATACTGGCCCCACTGTGTCCAAATGGTTCTCCTGCTAATAATTCATTGTTTAACAAGCTGCAGTTTTTTTTATTATTGGATGATAATTAAAGCCAAGTCATATTCTGTAAGAACCAGCTGTCTCATTTTCTCTGCCTTTTATCCATCTCCCTGACCATACATGTAGTATTGCCAATATTAAACTATAACAATACATTATAACATACACAGATGTGTAAAAATTATAATTCCTTATGGCTTTATATTTTGATTTAGGAACATTTTCAGGCCCCTGGGTGCAACTCTAGTGGTGGTTAAGAATGTGAAGCCATTAGTAAGGAGAAATGCTGAATGTCCAGGTACAATAGGGGGATTTGTGGTCTGTCTATGTTAGTGTCCTAATACCTCTGGTCTGGAGCTCCCTCCCTCCGTCTGTCCGTCACTCACCATCCCTTAATAACTTCAAACGTAACCACCACTTTAAAACCCACTTATTCAAGCAAGCATATGACCTGGCCTAGACATTACCTCTCTCACTGACCCAACCTGATCCAAATGCCTTTCATACTCCACTGCCAATCTATTTACAGCCTATAGTCACCATATATCTCACCCCATTTCCTCAAGATGTAATTATTTATGACCCACACACCAATCAGCATTTCAGGGAAACCAGATTGACACGTGGGTCACAATAAAGTATTTATTTCTATAGTTTCTTGTTTATTTATTTCTTCTACTTCATTTTGTATTTGGCATTGTCCCTGGGATAAAATGTTACAATTGTTTACCTCTCTAATCTAGTATATAGATCTTAGGCTGCACCTGAGGAAGGGGCGTGTCCCCCGAAACGTTGTGCACGATGAGATGATTGAAGTGAAATATAAGTTTAAATTGGTTCTGCAGTGTGCGTCCTCCCTGCTTTTCACTCTGAGAAAAAAAGTGACCGGCCAGTACGAATCACTGTTAAAATTAGTCGCGGTTAAAATCGCCACGGCTGGCAATTTCTTGTGACCGACCGTGCAGTCCATAGGTGAGCTCATGAAAGGCAGTGATTTACTGCCGCGTCCGATTGCATTTTACCTGATGTGGGCAAACGGGCATCAGACATCGGTCGCTGGCGACGACACACAATGGCAGTTTTTCGGGGAGGACCGACAGATCTACGAAAAAAACTACCGGTTTGCCCGAAAATTGCCTTGTGTGTACCCAGCCTAAGAAAAAAACTCTGGTTAACTGTACTATTGGGATATACCAACTATTCAACATAACTATAACTGTTACTGCTGGCATGAGAATAATGGGTGCAGTTATTTTTATTATTATTATTATTATTGTGGATTTATATAGCGCCAAACTCTTTCATAGCACGTTACAATTACATGTATACATTCACATCAGACCCTGCCCAAGGAGCTTACAATCTAAGCACATTTATTTGACACATTCAACCTATCAGTATGTCTTTATGATTGTGGGGGAAACCAGAGAGCCCAGGGGAAACCCACACAAGCATGGGGAGAACATACAAACTCCTTGCAGATGTGTCCAAGGGTGGAATTTAACTCAGGACTTGCAAGGCACCAATGCTACTGAGCCACTATGCAGTTAGACCATAATTTGTTGGATTTTTTTTGCAGCTTAATCCACCTTACCACCCTTACCTCAAATGAGCCTGACCTTACCTTTTGAACCAGTAAAAAAGATAGGGAAAAGAAAACCAGGCCTGTTGAGAATGAACAGAAAGGAGCATTTCCAGGTACATGGCAGTGATAGTGCCAGTTAGCACCGAGGTGCTACCCAATAATTTACCTTAAATAACGACAGACACTAAGGGGCATATTTATAAAAGAGCGAAAAGTAGCGAAATGTTTTCGCATTCGCTTTTCGCATGGGTTTTCGCCAAAAAGACAGTTAACGCTATTTATAAAGGTAGCGTTAACGAATGGCGAAACCGTTTCCGCGAGCTATCGCTAAACCCTTTTCGCCTAACTTCGCAATGGTAATTTTAGCGAAAAAGGAGCAAAAAGGCATAACGCGATTTATAAAAGAGCGAAAGATGGTTTTTGCGTTAAAAAGAGCGAAAGATTAGCGCGACCCTGAAGGTGGTGAAAAGTCATTGTTTGAGCGAAAAGGCATTCTAATGGGTAATATGCCTTGAAAAAGCGAACGCGCATTAGAAGGGCGATCGCGCATTAGAGTGTAATATGCCTTGGAAAAGCGACATTAGAAAGGCGAACGCGCATTAGAATGTAATATGCCTTGGAAAAGCGAACGCTCATTAGAAAGGCGATCGCGCATTAGAAAGGCGAATGTGCAGTGCAAAAGAAAATTGTATTCCAATTGAGAAATTCTAAGAAGATTGACTAAATAAGACATGGCTGACTTCTTGGTAAATGTGAGGTGGCAATTTTGAACTTGACATCATTTTCTAGTGGGCTTTTCTGGTTTCGAATGGTTTTCACAATGCAGTCTTCTTAGATGCGTTAAGTTTTCGCTGCGATACTTTTCGCACTTTATCGCGCCCGTTCGCCCTTTTTCAGCCGCGAAGTGTGTTTTTTTAGCTTTTTTATAAATAAGGCGAAACGAAGCCCCAAATGGCGCTATTTTCGCTGCGATGTGCTGCGCTAATTATTTGGCGAAAAAGACAATCCTTTATAAATATGCCCCTAAGTTTTTGGAACAAAAGGCCACAGCGTTTTATTAACTTGTTATCAATATTGTAAGTGCATAAATGTCACAAAACATTTCTTTGTATCATAACATGTAAAACATTAAATGTAACCATTATAACCACCAACTTTGTACTTGGTCCATAGAGGCCTGTTAACCTGCTTATCCTCAACCCAACGTATTAGTGCAGCCCATCAGCCGTGCCAACACCGGCTCAATGGGTGCCTAACATATCCCCATTCTCCAATCGCCTCTGGTAACACAAGGTCCTACTTTACACCTCCATGTCACTTTTTCCTCTATGGACCACCGCCCCGCTGTGACAATTTACCTTCCGACTTTTCTCCTACCTATTTTGCCTTACTAATTAGCATCTATATCCTTTTACCTGATAGAGGGATGGGTGGGTGGGGCTCTTTCTTACCTACTGGCCCCCACCCCTTCCTGCAGTAGCCTTATAAAACCTTTAGCCTGCTCCCCCTCCCCTATCTGAACTCTTGACCCCTACACCTACAATCCTTTTCCTGCACCTTTACAAACCTACTAACCAATCCACCCCTCTAAGCTCTCCACACATCCCTGCCATGGCCTCCGTTCCTAAGGGTCACTACAGATCTGTCTGGGAAGATTTGTAACATTATAGGCACTTCGGTTTCCCACACAGTCATAAAGACACACTAATTGTATTGGTTGTATTACAGTATAAATGTGATAAGATTGTAAGCCCTTCGAGGCAGGGCCTGGTGTGAACTGTAATTGTTGATATTATATAAATCCATAATAATAATAATAATAATAAATCTGATGTATTTGTCAATAAAAGCCACTGAAATATAAGACATGTTTACAATTGTTCTTCACCATACCATACAAACAGGAGATTTGTTTGTTAATTCAGTGTTATAGGAGAGGTCTGGATGTAATGAGGTGAACAGTCATTAGAGTTCTATAGAACACCAATAGCTCCCATTGACTGATCATTGTAAATGGAATGATCACTCATCAGTGATTCCTTAACATGGTTAATTAGTCTTTCAACCATTTCGCACTGTTCAGATAAAACGTCCAGCTATGTTCCATGACAGCGACATGTACATAAAACATTAACGTTCCAGAGACCTTGGTTAAGTGTGCCGGTTTTCTTATATTTTAAAAATGCTGCATGCAGTGGCTTTTCATGGGCAGGCGATGAGATGCTAAAAGAGGGCTCACTAGGCCTATAACACACAGAGAAAAAGAAAACCTAGACAAGGAAGATTTGGGCAACCGTACTGCTGAGTAGGTTGGACCTAAAATGCTGTACTGAGATCACTGTCAACAGGTTGAAAAAACAATAGGAATAGAACCACTCCCCAGTAAAAATATATTAAGGACACGAACAAGATGTTAATGATGTTTATAACAATAATTTATAACAATAATTTATAATTACAAACTGACCAATGAAGCCTGCATGAGTACAAAAAAATATAATGGACGGTAATGTCTGAAAATGAACCTTCATAATGATTGGAAGAACCACTGAAAGCAGCGGTCATTTGGTATCCAGCCATGACAATAATCAATCAAAAAGCAAATACCAGGCGGAATAGAAATATCAGGCGGTATCGGCTTTATGACCAAATCGAGATTAACTTCACTACTGGAAAAAAAAAAACTACTAGTTTTTCTGATCGCTATAAAGGTTTGTTTATAGACAGACATTTAGATATTTAAAGGGTATCTCCACTCATATTTTCAAGGTTTAGGTATCCAGATCTATTGAAGAACGGGAGGTAAAGGAGCTGTGCCTTACCTTCCGTTCTTTACCTTCCGTTCTTCAATAGAACAAACAGGAGACTGGTGAGAAGTTAAGAAACTTACCCGATTGCTCGCTCCCCCGATCTTAGTCTGACAGGTCCCGACGGACCTTGTCTTCTATGCGCATAGATCGCACATGGACATAGAAGACAAGGTCCGTCGAGACCTGTCAGACTACGCGCCGGGGGAGCGAGCGAGCGGGTAAGTTTCCTAACTTCTCACCAGTCTCCTGTTTGTTCTATTGAAGAACGGAAGGTAAGGCACAGCTCCTTTACCTCCCCGTTCTTCAATAGAACTGGATTGCCAAACCATGAAAATATGAGTGGAGATACCCTTTAAAGGTGGCTAATCTCACTGGACTCACCATTCAGCCTAAAATGAAGGTATAAATAGAAACAGTAACTTGCTCAGGGATATGGGAAATGGTCTCAGGAAAACGTATCAATGGCCAAAATTTTTGACATTCCGCATAGTATTTTTGATTGATTTGATTTGATTTTTTGATTTCTTTAAATTTTGAAAATTATTGATTTTTAAATTTAAAAATTCTCTAATGTTCAATAAATTTCTAAAATAGTTCCGCAGTTCGAAAAATTCCGGAAAAAAGTCAGAAATCCGCAAAGCCCAATGTCAGATATATGAATTCCGCTTTGGAACCGGGTTTGGGTCCATCTCCACTGATATTGAGCCTTAATATATAGCAATGTATGTCATTTATAGAAAAAATATTGCAAATGTAGTCCAAATGTAGCCTGCAGTATCTTAAAATCTCTATGATACAGGATGAGTAGCAGGAAAGAATCTCCAGCTTCCCTACACAAAGATTTGGAACTTTGGCATAAAGTTACCTAATAGAGTCTGTTCTAATCCATCCACACCAATGGTAGTGATTTATTGGTGAAATGGGTTTCCAATTGCTCTGCCAGTAGTTATACACAACTGCAAAGTTGGTTGGTGAATTTTATTTAAGTATATACTTAAAACAGGTTAAAATAACTAAAACCCTTCCATGTGCATGTACTCTACGATTAATATATAGAGATAAAATATATATGAAAACGTGAAACCAAGAACAGGCAGTTAAAAAAAAGAAAGGAAGAAAATATCACACGTATGTTGTTGACATATTCTCTCGTGTATGGATACAAGCATTCCATTTGCAATGTATTCTGAATATTAACACACCTCCCAACATCCCCCGTGAAAGGGGCCAATCCACATCCCATTACTAGAGGGCTTTTCGCAGTGAAAGATTTATTGATTTCAGACAGCCGATATCTTTTTTTAGACAGGAGTTAGACAGAAAGACAAGAGATACCTTGTTTTTATTGTCAGTTTCTGTCTTACACGTCAAGGAAAATTTGTTTACATTAATCACTTATAATAAGAGTTAGTAGACACACTACAAAGATATATAGGCTTATTTACCCAGAGCCACTAGGCAGTTTTATGGAGTTAAAGGGAATGTTCAACTTAAAAATAAGTTTCTTTTAAAATGATTATTACCCCCCAAAACCTCCCTTTCGCAAGGTTCCTAGAATTCAAAGATCCCCCAGAGCTTACTTACCTGACCCGGTCCCTCGCTGCTGCTACTCCGCGGCTGGTGCTGACAGCCGCTCCTCTTCCTGGTTGCGGCTTTCAGTTAGGGCGCAAAGTGACGTCACGCCCAATTGCCTGACAGCCGCGACCAGAAAGAGAAGCAGGAGCAGGGGGCCTGGAATCGCCGGCGAGGGTCCAAGTCAGGTAAGTAAGTTCTGGGGTATCTTTGAATTCTAGGAACCTTGCGAAAGTGAGGTTTTGGGGGGTAATAATCATTTCAAAAGAAACTTATTTTTAGGCTGGACTTGCCCTTTAAAGTCGCGCTAACCGATTCAATCTTAGCGCAGGATGCACGGGTTTTGCAAATGACTACTACTGCTCGCTACTTAATATCAAGTCTACGCTGCTTTTAGTGCTGGATCACAATGTAAGTAAATCCCGATAATGAATTGCGAACAGTAGATTTAACCAGATTGATAGCGGCTCTGGGTAAATCTCCCCCATATCTTAATTGTACTGATAAAAAATATCTTAATTGTACTGATAATTACATTGAGGTGAACAGTCATTAGAGTTCTATAGAACACCAATAGCTCCCATTGACTGATCATTGTAAATGTTATGATCACTCATCAGTGATTCCTTAACATGGTTAATTAGTCTTTCAATCCTGACCAGTTCGCCTGTTCAGATAAAACGTCCAGCTATGTATTCCATGACAGCGACATGTACATAAAACATTAACGTTACAGAGACCTTGGTTAAGTGTGCCGGTTTTCTTATATTTTAAAAATGCTGCATGCAGTGGCTTTTCATGGGCCAGGCAATGAGAGGCAAAAAGAGGGCTCACTAGGCCTTGACCCGGAGGTATAACACACAGAGAAAAAGAAGACCTAGTCAAGGAAGATGTGGGCAAGTGAATAAACTCTTCCTCATGTTATAAAGGACTGGATCATTTTGTCCTGTTGAGCACAGGATTGAATTTGCTGGTTCGCTAAAAACTCACCCAAGCACCCTTGCATGTTTTAAATATGGGGTTGTTCTTCAATCTCACATACCATTATTCAGTCATACCACATTCTCTATTTTGCATGTAATTCATACTTTGGCAATAAATGATTGTAGGGGGATATATTGGAGTAAGGGGGTATGTAATGGGTGAACATAGGTGTAAACAAATGTTTGGGGATTTTACGTGGAACAAGCAAAGCATTAAATGTAATGCAATAAAAATGCATTTTGTGCACCATTCTGATTGGGAAATAATGTGAGGCAATTGGAATGTTATATAAGATAACACCTGATTACGGCGTTGGGTTCACCACAGTGGAAGTTATTGCTTTACACTGATATATTGTCCTTATGGTGCTCTTTTCCACAAGTGAGTGGCTGTGTTGCGCTCCGGTCTGTTTTCACAATATTTTGTGTGGATCGCATGCATTGCAATTAAGGGCTATTAGCATCCCGCACACATGAGCACAAAAACACATTGCAAAGACGCCAATGCATTTCTGTTGCGGTGCAGTGGGGCCTTAGCCTTAAACTGATAATTTGGGTTCCAAGACAGTCCCGCCCTTTGCCTCTGTTTTGCATATGTTTATATGTGTGTTTTAGAACAGTTGCCTGGATGCTCTGTAGGAATATCTGCTCCATAATATAAAAAAAGAATGCAGTCTTTCCATTATTCTCCTAGCATTCAAATGTGTATTTTTATTATAGAATACCACTCCTCTTTCTAGCAAAATATCTGGTTTTGTTCATTTTTATGTGTCTTATCTCTTAGTTGGCAAGTTAACCCTTATTTTAAATTTAAACTCTTTATACATTTGGATAGAAACTGTCTTGAAAAAAACGATGATACTCTTCAGTGAAATGTAATGTAATGCCAACCTAAGCCACAGGGTGGAGATGTGAGTCCATTAAAATGAGTTAATCTTATATTGCTACTCATTCACCAGGCTGCAGAATTAACCATTAAACACGGACTCCCAGAATCCCCCGGTTTTAAAAGAGACGTCTGCAATGTCTTAATTAAAGCAATATTTTTTGAAAGGCCGAAAACCGCACATTAGAAAGGTGAACGCGCTTAAAGGCGAATGTCAGTGCAAAAGAAAATTGTATTCCAATTGAGAAATTCTAAAAGATTGACTAAATAAGACATGGCTACTTCTTGGTAATGTGAGGTGGCAATTTTGAACTTGACATCATTTTCTAGTGGGCTTTTCTGGTTTCGAATGGTTTCTCCAATGCAGTCTTCTTGATGCGTTAAGTTTTCGCTGCGATACTTTTCGCACTTTATCGCGCCCGTTCGCCTTTTTTTCAGCCGCGAAGTGTGTTTTTTTAGCTTTTTTATAAATAAGGCGAAACGAAGCCCCAAATGGCGCTATTTTCGCTGCGATGTGCTCGCTAATTATTTGGCGAAAAAGACAATCCTTTATAAATATGCCCCTAAGTTTTTGGAACAAAAGGCCACAGCGTTTTTTAACTTTTTCTAATATTGTAAGTGCATAAATGTCACAAAACATTTCTTTGTATCATAACATGTAAAACATTAAATGTAACCATTATAACCACCAACTTGTACTTGGTCCATAGAGGCCTGTTAACCGCTATCCTCAACCCAACGTATTAGTGCAGCCCATCAGCCGTGCCACACCCGCTCAATGGGTGCCTAACATATCCCCATTCTCCAATCGCCTCTGGTAACACAAGGTCCTACTTTACACCTCCTGTCACTTTTTCCTCTATGGACCACCGCCCCGCTGTGACAATTTACCTCTCCACTTTTCTCCTACCTATTTGCCTTACTAATTAGCATCTATATCCTTTTACCTGATAGAGGGATGGGTGGGTGGGGCTCTTCTTACCTACTGGCCCCCACCCCTCCTGCAGTAGCCTATAAAACCTTTAGCCCTCCCCCTCCCCTATCTGAACTCTTGACCCCTACACCTACAATCCTTTTCCTCGACCTTTACAAACCTACTAACCAATCCACCCTCTAACTCTCCACACATCCCTGCCATGGCCTCCGTTCCTAAGGGTCACTACAGATCTGTCTGGAATTTGTAACATATAGGCACTTCGGTTTCCCCACAGTCATAAACACACTAATTGTATTGGTTGTATAACAGTATAAATGTGATAAGATTGTAACCCCTTCGAGGCGGGCCTGGTGTGAACTGTATTGTTGATATTATAAAATCCTAATAAAATAATAATAATAAATCGGATGTATTTGTCAATAAAAGCCACTGAAATATAAGACAGTGTTTACAATTGTTCTTCACATACCATACAAACAGGAGATTTGTTTGTTAATTCAGTGTTTATAGGAGAGGTCTGGATGTATGAGGTGAACAGTCATTAGAGTTCATAGAACACCAATAGCTCCCATTGACTGATCATTGTAATGGAATGATCACTCATCAGTGATTCCTTAACATGGTTAATTAGTCTTTCAATCCTGACCAGTTCGCCTGTTCAGATAAAACGTCCAGCTATGTATTCCGACAGCGACATGTACATAAACATTAACGTTCCAGAGACCTTGGTTAAGTTGTCCGGTTTTCTTATATTTTAAAAATGCTGCATGCAGTGGCTTTTCATGGGCAGGCGATGAGATGCTAAAAGAGGGCTCACTAGGCCTATAACACACAGAGAAAAAGAAACCTAACAAGAAGATTTGGGCAACCGTACTGCTGAGTAGGTTGGACCTAAAATCTGTACTGAGATCATGTCAACAGGTTGAAAAAACAATAGGAATAGAACCACTCCCAGTAAAAATATATTGGACACGAACAAGATGTTAATGATGTTTATAACAATATTTATAACATAATTTATAATTACAAACTGACCAATGAAGCCTGCATGAGTACAAAAAATATATGGACGGTAATGTCTGAAAATGAACCTTCATAATGATTGGAGAACCACTGAAAGCAGCGGTCATTTGGTACCAGCCATGACAATAATCAATCAAAAAGCAAATACCAGGCGGAATAGAAATATCAGGCGGTATCGGCTTTATGACCAAATCGAGATTAACTTCACTACGGGAAAAAAAAACTACAGTTTTTTCTGATCGCATAAAGGTTTGTTTATAGACAGACATTAGATATTTAAAGGGTATCTCCACTCATATTTTCAAGGTTTAGGTATCCAGATCTATTGAAGAACGGGAGGTAAAGGAGCTGTGCCTTACCTTCCGTTCTTTACCTTCCGTTCTTCAATAGAACAAACAGGAGACTGGTGAGAAGTTAAGAAACTTACCCGATTGCGCTCGCTCCCCCGATGCTTGTCTGACAGGTCCCGACGGACCTTGTCTTATGCGCATAGATCGCCATGGACATAGAAGACAAGGTCCGTCGAGACCTGTCAGACTACGCGCCGGGGAGCGAGCGAGCGGGTAAGTTTCCTAACTTCTCACCAGTCTCCTTTGTTTTATTGAAGAACGGAGGTAAGGCACAGCTCCTTTCCTCCCCGTTCTTCAATAGAACTGGATTGCCAAACCATGAAAATATGAGTGGAGATACCCTTTAAAGGTGGCTAATCTCACTGGACTCACCATTCAGCCTAAAATGAAGGTATAAATAGAAACAGTAACTTGCTCAGGATATGGGAAATGGTCTCAGGAAAACGTTCATGGCCAAAATTTTTGACATTCCGCATAGTATTTTTGATTGATTTGATTTGATTTTTTGATTTCTTTAAATTTTGAAAATTATTGATTTTTAAATTTAAAAATTCTCTAATGTTCAATAAATTTCTAAATAGTTCCGCAGTTCGAAAAATTCCGGAAAAAGTCGAAATCCCAAAGCCCAATGTCAGATATATGAATTCCGCTTTGGAACCGGTTTGGTCCTCTCCACTGATATGGAGCCTTAATATATGCAATGTATGTCATTTATAGAAAAAATATTGCAAATGTAGTCCAAATGTCTGCATTATCTAAAATCTCTATGATACAGATGAGTACAGGAAGAATCTCCAGCTTCCCTACACAAAGATTTGGAACTTTGCATAAAGTT
Organism: Hymenochirus boettgeri; assembly: GCA_019447015.1. Taxonomy (NCBI): domain Eukaryota; kingdom Metazoa; phylum Chordata; class Amphibia; order Anura; family Pipidae; genus Hymenochirus; species Hymenochirus boettgeri. The sequence goes on from CM033476.1 coordinate 34,419,968, forward strand.
ACCTAATAGAGTTCGTTCTAATCCATCCACACCAATGGTAGTGATTTATTGGTGAAATGGGTTTCCAATTGCTCTGCCAGTAGTTATACACAACTGCAAGTTGGTTGGTGAATTTTATTATATAATACTTAAAACAGGTTAAAATAACTAAAACCCTTCATGTGCATGTACTCTACGATTATATATAGAGATAAAATATATATGAAAACGTGAAACCAAGAACAGGCAGTTAAAAAAAAGAAAGGAAGAAAATATCACACGTATGTTGTTGACATATTCTCTCGTGTATGGATACAAGCATTCCATTTGCAATGTATTCTGAATATTAACACACCCTCCCAACATCCCCCGTGAAAGGGGCCAATCCACATCCCATTACTAGAGGGCTTTTCGCAGTGAAAGATTTATTGATTTCAGACAGCCGATATCTTTTTTTAGACAGGAGTTAGACAGAAAGACAAGAGATACCTTGTTTTTATTGTCAGTTTCTTTCTTACACGTCAAGGAAAATTTGTTTCATATATCACTTATAATAAGAGTTAGTAGACACACTACAAAGATATATAGGCTTATTACCCAGAGCCACTAGGCAGTTTTATGGAGTTAAGGGAATGTTCAACTTAAAAATAGTTTCTTTTAAAATGATTATTACCCCCCCAAACCTCCCTTTCGCAAGGTTCCTAGAATTCAAAGATCCCCCAGAGCTTACTTACCTGACCCGGTCCCTCGCTGCTGCTACTCCGCGGCTGTTGCTGACAGCCGCTCCTCTTCCTGGTTGCGGCTTTCAGTTAGGCGCAAAGTGACGTCACGCCCAATTGCCTGACAGCCGCGACCAGAAAGAGAAGCAGGAGCAGGGGGCCTGGAATCGCCGGCGAGGGTCCAGTCAGGTAAGTAAGTTCTGGGGTATCTTTGAATTCTAGGAACCTTGCGAAAGTAGGTTTTGGGGGGTAATATCATTTCAAAAGAAACTTATTTTTAGGCTGGACTTGCCCTTTAAAGTCGCGCTAACCGATTCAATCTTAGCGCAGGATGCACGGGTTTTGCAAATGACTACTACTGCTCGCTACTTAATATCAGTCTACGCTGCTTTTAGTGCTGGATCACAATGTAAGTAAATCCCGATAATGAATTGCGAACAGTAGATTTAACCAGATTGATAGCGGCTCTGGGTAAATCTCCCCCATATCTTAATTGTACTGATAAAAAATATCTTAATTGTTGATAATTACATTGAGGTGAACAGTCATTAGAGTTCTATAGAACACCAATAGCTCCCATTGACTGATCATTGTAAATGTTATGATCACTCATCAGTGATTCCTTAACATGGTTAATTAGTCTTTCAATCCTGACCAGTTCGCCTGTTCAGATAAAACGTCCAGCTATGTATTCCATGCAGCGACATGTACATAAACATTAACGTTACAGAGACCTTGGTTAAGTGTGCCGGTTTTCTTATATTTAAAAAATGCTGCATGCAGTGGCTTTTCATGGCCAGGCAATGAGAGCAAAAAAAGGGCTCACTAGCCTTGACCCGGAGGTAAAACACACAAGGAAAGAAGACCTAGTCAGGAAGATGTGGGCAATTGAATAAACTCTTCCTCATGTTATAAAGGACTGGATCATTTTGTCTGTTGAGCACAGGATTGAATTTGCTGGTTCGCTAAAAACTCACCCAAGCACCCTTGCATGTTAAATATGGGGTTGTTCTTCTCTCACATACCATTATTCAGTCATACCACATTCTCTATTTTGCATGTAATTCATACTTTGGCAATAATGATTGTAGGGATATATTGGAGTAAGGGGGTATGTAATGGGTGAACATAGGTTTAAACAAATGTTTGGGGATTTTACGTGGAACAAGCAAAGCATTAAATGTAATGCAATAAACATTTGTGCACCATTCTGATTGGAAATAATGTGAGGCATTGGAATGTTATATAGATAACACCTGATTACGGCGTTGGGTTCACCACAGTGGAAGTTATTGCTTTACATGATATATTGTCCTTATGGTGCCTTTTCCACAAGTGAGTGGCTGTGTTGCGCTCCGGTCTGTTTTCACAATATTTGTGTGGATCGCATGCATTGCAATTAAGGGCTATTAGCATCCCGCACACATGACACAAAAACACATTGCAGACCCAATGCATTTCTGTTGCGTTGCAGTGGGGCCTTAGCCTTAAACTGATAATTTGGGTTCCAAGACAGTCCCGCCCTTTGCCTCTGTTTGGCATATGTTTATATGTGTGTTTTGAACAGTTGCCTGGATGCTCTGTAGGAATATCTGCTCCATAATATAAAAAAGAATGCAGTCTTTCCATTATTCTCCTAGCATTCAAATGTGTATTTTTATTATAGAATACCACTCCTCTTTCGCAAAATATCTGGTTTTGTTCATTTTTGTGTCTTATCTCTTAGTTGCAAGTTAACCCTTATTTTAAATTTAAACTCTTTATACATTTGGATAGAAACTGTCTTGAAAAAAACGATGATACTCTTCAGTGAAATGTAATGTAATGCCAACCTAAGCCACAGGGTGGAGATGTGAGTCCATTAAAATGAGTTAATCTTATATTGCTACTCATTCACCAGGCTGCAGAATTAACCATTAAACACGGACTCCCAGAATCCCCCGGTTTTAAAAGAGACGTCTGCAATGTCTTAATTAAAGCAATATTTTTTTCTTTAAAGCTGGCTGTTTTATTGCACTTTTTTGTTATTATTAATTGAGTTAATATATTGCTTAATAGCAGTAACAACCTTAGGAATGGGATTATGTTGCCTGCACTGAATTTCTTGTGTATATAATGATGTATTTGAGAACATGATTTAATATAGAATCAAATAATACTAAAGTAAAATGATGGCACTGAATGAACAAAACCAACATTGTGCCCATTGAATAGGACTCTGATGAGCATCCTGGCAAGATGTGCCACGCTCTGAAAAGATGCAAATGTTCAGTAACAATACCAGGTATTTTCCAATAGATAAGGAATTGTTTATTAGTTTTCTGAATATTGAGATCTCCTAGCACACCACTTAGTTAATGGTATTCGAGGGTTACCGAAATCGAAACGGCTTGAAAATATAGCTGTGAGTTCGGAAAATGAACTAGTTCGAGCCAGAACTAGTTCGAACAGTTTGAGTTCAAACTCGGATTCGATTCAAGTCATCCCTATTGATGATATTGGAATTACATACAAGACTGCTACAATACATTATCCTCAACCAGTATACACAATCAGGCGCCTTTACCCAGAGTCGCTATTGCTCTGGGTAAATGTCCCAATCGTGATTCAGTATCGAACCAGTTAGCCCGACTTTAACTCCAAAAATTTGCCCTGCGCCTCTGGGTAAATCAGCCCAAATATATTGTATAATATTAGATTTCCAAGTGTCAAAAAAGGCATGTGGATTCATGGTCAAAGACTATTAAAGACAGGGTTTAGACTATTTTTACTCATTTCTAAAAAATGATCGGCAGTTTTTGCTTTTCAGGGTTTTCCCTTTTTATAACACAGCTAAAATAGAAAATATACATTTATTACGAATTCCTAATTAATCTGGCAAATCGTCATTACGAAATCCTGCAAAAACAAAATGACAAAAATCGTGCACTTCCCAGCCTGGTATTTCTTAGTAAGATGGCAACCCTACCAATAGATATTACTACATTATACATAATCCATCAAATTAAACCATTTATCTAATTTTCAACTTTATAGAATTAACTTGGAATGATATTTTAAAATGTCATTGCTGTTTTCAATACATTTTAATTAAAGCAATTTATATACAGTCAAACTACAACGCTGTGATTAGCATCGGTTAAACAATATTGTGAACATGCATTACTAAGATATTTTTCGTTGCATTAAACTCTATAGCCATATTTACAGTGGCATAACTAGGAATCATTGGGCCCCCCCAGAAAAACTATGATGGGGCAGGAGGAGGTATATCTCATATGAAAAATAAGATGATGGAGCCCCCTTGACTCCTGGGCCCCTGTGTGGTCACTCCTCCTGCTCCTCTGGTAGTTACGCCCCTGCTTAGTTACAAAGTGTTCAAAATTTTCTTTTACATATTTTACCAATTGCCATACTATCACTACATTACTTTTCTTAGAAATTCCCTTAGTGTTCCCAAAGTGTTTCCCAAAACAAAAATGGCCTGGAGGTGTTGGGCTATTTTACTTATGTTAGCTGAAAATTTGACTGGGGGTCTGTCATTATTTCCATATGTACAGAGTATTTAAAACATATTGAATTGACCTATAAAGACCCCCATTATAAGTAGCCTGGATCTGATGATGGGATATGTTTTAGTTTGATTTTTCTACTTTGAAGCCTTTATATATATATATATATATATATATATATATATATATATATATATATATGGCAAAACAATGAACAGAGAGATTCAATAAAAGTTCTTATCGTTAGAAATGGTGCTAGTTTTGCCATAACCAATCAGATCTTATTTAATATTTGAAAGCTAAGATCTGATTGGTTGGGGCAAAATTAGCACCATTTTTAACTATGCTTGTGAAGGTTCTCATTCATCCAGGTCATGGTATATCTGTTGTATTCAATTAGATCATTTTTAACAATAAGAACTTTTATTGAATCTCCCTGGAAATCTTTTGCTTCAAAGTCTGATGATAAAAGAAGAGTAACTATTATTCATAAATACACCTCTAAGTGTACAGTGATTATGATCTGCCCAATTAAGGTCAATCCGAGGGAACATTATTGTTGGAATGCGGGCCATCTTAACTTTATAACGTTCGTTTGCGATTCTGATCCTAAGCAGTCTAAAAGTCTTTATGCTCCCAAGAACCCTTTGATGATATCCCTCTCTAAAACCTTAGATCTGAGTGTATTTAAACTGGAAAGCAGGGAATCATTCATCAATCCTACACTCAGTATTAGAGATGTTCGAAACTGTTGAGTTTCGTTCCGTGTTCGAAGCTCAAAAATTTGAATTTTGAATTTTCGAAAATTGTCTACTTTTGATTTTGGAAAATCACCTGCTTTTGATTTTCGAAATTGTCTATTTTCAAAAATCATCTACTTTCGATTTTCGATTTTAAAAAATCGTCTACTTTCGATTTTTGCTAAAAAAATCAAAAATTCTAAAAATCCGGGTTCCGTGAAATGCGGGAGTTCCGAAAGTTTTGTTGGGTCTTCGAAACCCTCAGATTCGATTCGAAACTGGGTTCTAGTCGAACCTACACTACATCTCTATTCAGTATGAATGACAAGGCTTTTATTCAAATGAAATCAATTATTTGTAGTAACTCTTTACTCTTTGCAGAGTTTAAGAACATGTTTTTCCAATGACAAGTGTAATTTGCAATTCTGTAAGGTTCCCTGAATGTGCCATTTTATAACAGCAAGAGCATGTGCTATGAACAAAAAGTTAACTCTCTATTAACCATAACAAAAATGACTGCCTACCTGTCTCCTTGCATCACAAACACATCCAAATCCAAACAAATTACCTAGGGTTTTATAGTGCACAGACGTCCAATGGGAAAGGTTCTCTTGTACAGAGTCCCTGTTTTGAGACGGATTGGAGATGGAACTTTTAAAAGTACACCAGATGGAACACTAAAATTCTGAAAGGTGAAAATTGGTGTTGAAATTCAATGTCAAAAATGAAAAAAAAATCTACTTCGATAGGAGTTTGGCACAGATTTTCTGTTCCACAGAATTCCAGCATGGAACCGCAAAACAAAACTTAATTTCTAACCCTAAAGAATTTGCTGTTTTTAGGTATTACAAGCTTCCAGGGGTGCTTCCAGTGGGAACAGCACCAGAAACAAAATGCTACACCCCTTGCCATCTGCTCTTTATGGGTGCAGGACATGCATAGGCTTCGATTTAAAGAGATAGCCAATGTCTTGAGCAATTTTTATTATTACTTTTTTTGCCTCATGGGTGGGGCATCATACAAGCTTCCCAACCTCTTTACTCCACTCAAAGCCCTTGCATGATAAACAGAATGAGTGAGTAGGCCATCTGTAACTGCTATGGACATCTTTGGAATTCCAATCATTATTTGACTATAGTAATAGTACGAAATGATGACCAGGACAAACAGAAGACAAAACTAGCAGAATAGGATGCCAGAAAACCAGATGTGATTACCAGCCCATGATTGTGTTAATGACTTGATTAAAAACAAGTTCAGATTTTAGCAATTCCAGTTCACTGTTCTGACACAGGGGAACATGATCTTGGTCAAGGAATGGACCCTGTTCATAGCATAAAGCTCGAGGGAATGTAAATCACTATATTGCAGAGATTTGGCTCTTATAACAAGCAGACACATTTGTCCCTATAGTGGGACATTGTGGACAGAAAGCCATGGTGCAGTATCTCCTTGGGAATATTATCAGCCAAGGGGAATCTGGGCTAGGCACTCACTTTGCTCACTTACATTTACAAGCCCATTTTTTCCTGAAACATTACCAACAGTTTTAGTTCCTGTAATACCCCTTTGCGGCAGTTCCAGTAATGTAGCAATAAGGGTTTCCTATGTTTTTTTCCCCAAACTGAAGCCAATATCAACTCCAAGCTCTGGTAGACTTCCCTCCAGAAACCCCAGTAATAATAGGATGTTTCTCTGCTTTACTGTATATTGATTCTCCTTCTTCCTCGTTTTTTTTAAAATCTTGAAGAAATCCGCTTTAAATCCAAGTACAAATAAGCCATGTTTACCATAGGGGGATATAAAACTTTTCATTTTTGACTCATTGTTTGAACTGTTTATGGGTTTTTCTCTAAGAGAACTTTCAGAGTTCTGTCCTGGCTTTGAGCCAACAAACCGTGTTAACTTTGCATCATTTCCAAGGCACTGTGTGGGATTTCTTCGTAACATAGCTGGGCTTTCTGATCGGGGTCTTCAACAAGACCCCCCCCCTCCCTCCCTTCCCAAATACAAGTTACAACCTGCTATTTCACCAGCTATTTCCAAGACTGGATCTGTCACTATAGCGTTAGAGCCCCAGAAGTGAGAGACTCTATTTGGTCTATATTTCACATACAGTAAAATAAACTGGCTTCACTGCAATGTGCCATTTTTTTTTAATGTTGCTATTAAAATATAATTACATACCACTCCAATAAACGGCATTAAAGATGAACTGAATAAGATACAGTAAGGGCTAGGCCACACTAACACGATTTTCTCACGCTTGCTTGTGCGATTACACATGTGATTTCAAATATATTGGAAATCACAGCTATTTCCGATGAAATTGCACATGCATGTCTGTTTTGGTAACGCATTCGATCACCATTTTTTGTACAATTGCATGCATTTCCATAATGGAAAATAGCGTAAATGCAAGGCAACGGGCACAATGCACCCGAATCACACATGCAATTGGGCACAAGTGTCTGGTGCGTTGCAATGTGGCCTCAGCCTAACTGTGTGTATTATGTGCACCTCAGTCAGAATGTCCCTCCCTAATCTGCACTATACAGTAACTTGATTGGTTAGAAACATCTAAGACGAGTGACCAGAGGTACCAAGTTCCTGCAGTAGGACTGGTGAAATGTGTAGAATATGATTGTCAGTGAACAATTAGTTTAATACTGGAATGCTGGGAAAACATTGGTTGACATAACTCATTATGTTCCTGTGACTCTAGCAACTGTCAATTAGAGATGGGATCCGGGTTCGACACGATCACAGATCTGACACAGAACCCCTCGGGTTCTGAAATCTGAAAGATCGGGAACTCAAAAGTGGTCTCCGTTCGTTTGTACTTGTTAATGATTTCAGAGTGAAAAAGCACTGATTAAATCATTCGAGGTTTACTGAAATCAAAGGCTACATTCGAGTGTTACCGAATTTGAATGGTACATTCGATAATTATTGAAAATAAGTCTGCAAGTTCAGAAAACCGAACTAGTTCGGATAGTTTGAGTTTGCACCTAAACGTACGAGGTTTTGGTTGCACCTCTGACAAATGTCCATTAAAGTTTATGCACAAAAAGTGTCTGTAAATGAAAAATGCTTTGTAATTCCATTGCTAGAAGATAGAACATTTCTTCTATATCCGCCCCATATTTGTATGAAATTTCGAAGAAATAGAAAGAACAGTTATTCGGATCTTTTAAGCCAAATTAATATTTTTTCTGTTCTTTTCTAGAAATAGTTTTGCTTTTATATATACCCAACAATGGCCATAAGATGTCCGAAATGCATTGAATGGTGGTGCACTGATTCCTTTCTAAAGGCAGATGTTACATTTGGGAAGTACTATGCTATGTGATGTTTAGTTACAAGAACTGGACTTAGTTCTTGAAGATGTTTCACTAGACATCCTACTGGCCTTCTCATACCCTGAAATTTATCTCAATATGCATATAGCAGCAAGGGGACCTGAATGAAAGGTGTTGCTATGTGATACAATAGGGGACAAGCATTTTTATCTTCTCCATATTCTCTTTTTTTCTTCTTCTTTCTCTCCTTCAATTCTTTCTCTTTTTCTGTTTTTTACTCTCTTTAGTTTTTCCCATTTGTGCTTGACTTTTTTCCTATAATCTTTATAAAAAAATATCTCTCACATTGTTAATTCTAATAAAAGGTTACCAGTAAAATTCAATCATTTTGTCTAATTTTACCTCTTGAATTTTAATTGCGAGGTAAGAAAATAAACATGTGGCAACAACATAGGGCATTTATTTAACAACCTTGCAAAAATAGTCTAACACCAAAGGGAGATTTTTGCCGAATGGTGTAAATGAGTTTAACATGGTTTAGCATTTTTTTTTTTTAATACAAACCAAAAAAAATCTTTTAAATTTTCGTTTTTAAATGATGTAAATACAGATACATGAAATTTACAAAGATTGATTTTTAAAAACTATTTCCAGCCAAAAAGAGACCTCCAATTTAGATTTGGAGAGATTTACTGACCAAAAAATCAGATTCTTGCCTTTTTATAAATATCACTATAGTTATCACAAGGTTTAACGCTGAGAAAATTATATTTGTGATATGGGCTGAAAATGTAATCGACCCGTAAGAAATTGTTTTATATATAATATAAAGCCCCCCCAAAAAAAATCCAGATCGCCGCTTTATACATTTGCCCCCTAGGCATCATTTTAATGAAACCCACTAAAAGGTTTTGGGGCAAAAGTTTTCATGTTTGTCTTAGATTTTTTTTGGTTAATACTTTTTATAAAGCAGCAAGATTTTTCAGATTAACAAACTTGACTTAACTGCATTTTTTTTACAAAAAACACGGCAAGGGCATTGCTGTGGTATTTATAAATGGTGAAAATTCGTTCCGCCGCAAGAAATATTTGCCAGGTCTGAGGTGGTTTTAATGTATTTTGTGGACTTTTGGTTCTATTTATTAATGTAAGGTGTCCATTACATTACTTCTACTGACCTTTCACCATGGTGTGTTCACCTATTAATATAACTGCAGAGTGTGTTCTGGAAGTGTAAGACTATTTGTCACAACTGCAGAAATGCATCCAGTGTGTGTTACCTTCTTTTACTTAACTCACCCTGTTATGTTTTCTACATATAATCTATATGGTCTGATCTAGTCTTGGGAAATGTGTCTGTGGGAACAAATGAAAAACCATTAAATTATAGATACTGTTCTAATTACACTTCCATATAAATATGCCCTATTGAATTTTGTTGGTTATAGGCAATATCTGTTTAGGGCACTGTGACCTACAGTAACTCCTCTTCTACGTGAACTTATACGTGTGCTTGCATATGTTGTAATTGTTGTTTTAGCCCTGCTGATTGGTTGAGCTTCCTGTACCGCTCCTTTCTACATAAACATGTTAAATATAAATAATCCATGCAGATAAGGATCACACAACATTCTGTACATTAAGACATTAAGACAAAAAAAAATCACCTATGCAATGGTTTTAATACTGTACGTACTTTTATAAAGTAAAGGCTCTGCTCGGCCGTGAGTGATAAGCAATGACAGACGTCAATCAACAGCAGCTTCTCTTTGGCAAATATACAAGCACAAGATGTCCACTTTGACCTGTAAGGGGGAAAATAAAGTTGGCTTTCTGAGTGTGCATATGTTTTGCAGAGCTGCTAATCTGTGAATAGTCCGTGCAGCAGGCAGAGGAGGAAAATGCAATGTACACTGCAGGACCACCTCCTGTGAAAGGAACACATTTAATAAAGTTCATTAATGTGTGTTTGGGGTCTGACCCCCAACTGTGCCAGCCAGTTCAGTGGCTTTAGTATTTTGTCTTTGAGATTCTTCACTTTTAAAACAAGACACAGAAATACAGACTAAACACCAGCACGTCATAGAATGGCCACAAACCTCTGGCTTTTGACTGACAGCTCTAATAGCTCTGGCTCTTTAATATAAGATTCTGAAAATACATCAGTCATCCTCTAATGTATGTTTTTTATTCCTTGTTCGACTGGTGCACAAGATTTTATCTATGACAAAATGGAGCTCAGCCCTTCCAAAGAATACAAATAACCACACTATACATGAAGGGAGTAATTATATAACCCCTGCCCACTGTATAGAAGCTTTTCCTTCACTGGGATTTTTTCCATGCAAATAGACTACACAGATTTTTGTTCTCCATGTGCATTTACTCCACAGCTTTTTGCTGCCAAATTGCCTTCCCCCGGCACCTCTACCACACAAACTCATTGTAAGCGAGAGTCTCTCTACTGGTTTCGCAAAGAAGTTACCTGAAGAAATTGGAGTGTAGTGCATTAAGAGCAATAGCTTGTTCAATGACATTAAATAGTAGGTGGGAAGTAGTTATGTTAAGAGGAATATGAAAAGTAACGGCTAGGCCTCACTGGTCCATTTTAATACACAATCCGATCGCGATCTGACTTCACACTATAAAAGAGCACGCTAGTGTTGTCCAGGTGGTCTGGCTACCCTATATGCGCTGTTGTCCATTGCGCTGCAATACGCTTTTCGGAGCGCATGCAATCACCATTTTTGGTTAGAGATGGCCACAAAACTGGACTCGAACCTGAGTTCAAGCTGAACTTTATGAGTTCAGACGAACTCAAACTATTTGAACTGGTTCGGGTTCAAACTAGTTCGGCTGTATGTATATTTTCGATAATTATCGTAAATTCAATAAATATTGAATCTACGGACCGTTCACTAACCCTAGAATGCATTGTTCGCTAACCCTCGAATGTAGCCTTCCATTTTCAGTAACCCTCAAAAGTATTGTTCCTTTTCGGTAACCCTCGAATGTATGGATCATTTTCGCTAGGCCTTGAATATATCATACAGTAACCCTCAAAAGTATCATTCGATTTTTTCAACCCTCAAATTTATTGTTCTACGTTCGGTAACCCTCGAAAGTATTGTTCGGTAACCCTCGAAAGTATTATTCGGTAACCCTCCAATTGGCCGGAACACTTGAAAGTAGCTTGCGCAAAACCTGACAATTGCCCACTTATGTTTAAGAAGTGTTTTAACAAGTTTTGGTGATAGTGACATGTTCCCCAGACCATTTCCCAGGTGCCACAGCCATTTACAGTAAGTTACCATTGTTAGTTTATCAGGAAATCACCTGGACTATCACTCCCCATTGACTTTAATGGGTCCGAATTTGTACTTTTATTGAAGTTCGAAAGTTCGAAAACAGACCGTACTTTATTAAGTTTGGCAATCTCTATTTTTGGTACGACTCACATGTGTTCTGATCCAATAACGGAATATTCACAAGCAGACAACAACGAGCACGAAATGCGCACGTGTTATAGTGTGGTCTTAGGAAACATTACAGGGAATGATGAGGTGCTCGAGTGGCTTGTACCAACTATTGGTGATCTCACCTAGAGACTCCGCCTAGGATTGTCATCACATAAATTGAGGTGCTAAGATCTAGGTATCAATTTTATCTTCTCCGAAGCCCTGATGATGAAGATGTTTCACTGCAAATACCAGGTTACGGACCTTCAAATTACTTATTTACACCGGACACAACAGCCAAACAAGCCATGAGCTGTGAGCCAATTCAAAGGGGGTAACGATCCAGAGAAAGGGATTCAGCCGAAGCTGGGGGATCAAAAACTATACAGTATTCAAAAGCTAAGCCAGGAACTAGCAAGCCATGACCAGGAATGATATTTAAAAAGCTCTGTTACAAAAAGAGCAAGTGCTGCAAAACAAACAACCAACAAAAATGTTTAGTGAGCACCCATCTGGCAAGCAGCATGCAAGCAGACATGATCTTGCAACGCTGCATGGCAAAGGAGGCCTGAAAGGATTATGGCGTTCAAGTGCTTTTTTTTATCTAAAGGAACTTGCTGGTTAGTAACCAATTTCTTTTCTGTAGTTAGACTAAAAATAAAGCTGCGATTGGTTTATGGATTAAGGGAAATATTTGCCTTTGGACTAAACAAAATCTATGTTCATAAGGAACCAAAGCTCTTCACTTATGGTTTTCAGACCAGGCTGCTGAAAGTTCTACCATGACACTTTATATTAACATTTTGCTTATTGTGTTAAAATCAAAGGAACATAAGCAGTTGAAAGACCACAGAGTAATGCTTTCCAGCGGTTTTTAATGTCGTTTCTGGGCACACGTGCATATTTACACTAGAGGGTTAATTAGTAACTTTGCTATTCCATATTTATTTTTTCACAATTTGGCAGTGGTATCAAGCAAAACTTACTATTTCTTTCTGTAAATTCACGGTAATGTTTAAGCAGTTAAACCATTTTCATGCAAGACACCTATATACATTGCGGTTTCTGTCTACTGTATATGCACCAGACATTTTTCCAAGTAAAAAATATCTAGAAAGCAACCATCGAGTATAAATCCAGGCTTCCCAACCAAAACCCAATCATCTAGTGCGCCGCAGAAACGGGCAATCCCAGTGCACTACAAACTTAACATGTTGAAAAGCAGAGCCTCAATGTGAACCATCAGATGCACTAACTGCCCAATGCACCAAGAGCCGCTATTGCCCGGTGCAAACTCGCCAGCAATATTATAAGCCAATATTTGCTCTCGGTGCATCGCAAAGTGGCAGTATCTATTTCGTAAAAAGTACTGTGATACTAGTGATACTAGTACTGTACTGAGCTGACCTGAGGAAGAGGCTGATCCCTCGAAAGCTTGTCTACTAAAATAAACTGTTAGTCCATTAAAAGTATCACAGTACTCTACTTTTTACTACATACATTGGACTAATACGCCAAAACCAAAAAGTATCTATTTCGGCACTTTTAACGTCAGCCAATAGCTGCCATTAAAAAGTGCCGGAATAGAATGGCTTATAACATTGATTGTGGCAGCTGTGTTAGTCACCACAATGTAGGAGCTATAACTAACTACACTTAAACTGTTAGTGAGTGTGACTTAAAGTCCAGAACAGGAGCGGGTGGGCGCCTGTTAGTACATTATCCTGTAAGAGCCTAATAAATTAGTATATGGTGTCTAAGAGACATTTCTAGATATGGCTAATCAACCAAATAGGCCCCGGATGTGAAATTCGTTGTTTGGACATCATACACATAGGGATCAGGGATATCCAATCTGTGGCTCTACAAATGCTTGAAATACTGGGATAATACTGGGAGTTCAGGTTTTCGAACATCTCTAGAGCTGCATGTTGGACATCCCTGCTATAGATGCCATAACTTTACTTTGTGTGACTCTTGAATAGCTGCTTTTAGTATGGGCCATAGAAAGTACTTTTGTAGTTGGCAGGAAGCTATATAACTGATTGCAGTCTGTCTACAGACAAAGTACTTTTCTACTGATTGTATATTAAAGGGGAAAAGCTCAGTATGCTGATTATAGGTAGCACTGTATATGAAGATTAGTAGATGTTTTTAAATAAATACTTTAAATAAAACCACAGGACTGAAAGCATGGAAAATGCTGACTTCAAAGTTTTGTACCGTGAGGTTAACTAAAGAAGCAACTGGGAAAGGTCAAGTTGTAATGGGGTTTGCAGAGTTGTTCTTCATGATATGGCCCAGTAAACAGTTTTATAAACAAATCAAATAGCCGGAATATCCTTATCCAGATGGGATGTTTCAATCGATGCACTAAATTTGTCTGCCGCCACGAATCGCAAGGAAGGTGATTGTCATAGACCAACCATTGGGCATTGTACTTAAGATCAAACACTGTTAATAGTGCCCATTACTGAACACTATACTTTTTGTTAATCTTTCCCCTAGTTCTTGAGATATCCAATCTAAACCATTGTTCATTAGAGCTGTCAATCAAGTGCATTATTATATATGTATAGTTTATTTATATAGCACCACTTAGGGACGTAGCGCTGTACAATGACAAAATACAAAAAAGTCATTCAAGGGGGATAAATACATAAATAGTTCAGTACATTTATTTATAAATAATATAAATAGAAGTGCTAGAGCTTTGCCACAAGAGGTAAGGAGGCCCCTGCCCCGTAGAGCTTACAATCTAGTTATTATTATCATAAACTCTCATAGAAAGTCTTATTGGATTGGAAGGAGGTGTCAGTTTAGAGGTATTTATAAAGGAGCACTATTTTTACCATTTTGCTAATGCATGGCATGGCTATGGCAAATAGCATTAATATTGCCATATGTATAAACAGGATCCACTGTAATATTGAAGTATTCAATGTGTTAAGTCCAGTATTGTGGCGAAAATAAAAATTGCACAGTCTACCAATAGGAGTCATGGGCTGCAACTGAGATTTTGGCAATGTTACAGGGTTGACTTTAGCAGATAAAACACTCATGTACTGTATATGTGAGAATAGAATCACCAATCGTATTACAGTAAATGGTTATAAAATCTCTAACCCACCTCAGGACTTTTATTTGTATTGGGAAACCCACTATAATGTACTGAAACCTTCCAGGGACCCATTTCCAGGCTGGAAATATGGCCACTTACAGCATGCATTTTCCCCACCTCAGACTGGACAAATTCAAAAGGCTTATACTGTAAATACGATTGAGCGGACAGCACGACAATGTATGGTGATATGTCGATATGCGTCAATAAGCAAAATGTTGAGGTACAGCAGTATGATTTTCCACCACCGTTTATTGACGCTTTATAAATGGCAAAAAGTAAAAATTTGACGGAAAAGGCAGTGATGGAGGTGGCGGAAACTTACCAAACCTTTATAAATATGGTCTAAATTGATAGAAATTCATTGTATTTTGTCGGCATGCAGCCTTTCCATCATATAAATGTAATCCACATAATACAGTAAATTTCAAAGTTCAGTTGCGCCTAATGGTGCCAGATCAGTCTGGTGAGCACCAGTTCAGGAAAGTATTACTGGTGGTTTAGGTTGCATACATCCCCTTTAATTTGAATAACTTTATTTCAGCTGATTTGAAATCTAAACTAGTTATGTAAACACATGCAGTAACCTTTCAGCAGCAGGAATATTAGACGAGAAGCTCAGTTAATTATTCATTCTGAATAAACCTCTAGGTGGAATTATTAATATTTTTTAGCATTAGGTGGCGTTATAGAGTACATTCCTATGCTGAAAATGAACTGTTCATTGGCATAAAATGAGTCACCACTGATTCCCTGGAAAGTGTCAGTGACAGGGATGTTCTTCCTTTCTCATCCCTTCACTATTTATACTGTAAGATGTGGCTAAGCGGGGAAATGTTTAGCTTGGTTTCATCTTGGACCAATCCCCAAACTGTTTGAAAGATTGTTTTGAGATTAGATATTGTTGGGCAGGATTTCACTGATAAAATCCATGATGATTACAAAAAGGAATATAGACAGACAATGGTTATGGTTAGACTTGTATCTTATCAGAGGTAGACATTCTGCAGAGACCGCAATGGCGGAGGTGTGGGTTGGGGACTAAGAGGGCCCTCCAATCAGCAGCTTTAAAACAGCTGATCGCGCATATACAGTTAAGGTACGTGAGATCAGCTGTTTGAAACTGCAGCCAGTCTGGTACCAGTGTTTTAAACATCTGATCACGCACACCTTTACTATACAGGCATGGTCCGGTGCCTCTGGGGAGGGGAGGGTGATGTGTCAGGAGCCTGGCCACAAAACTTGCAGGTGGAACCAGGCCCCTGAAGTTTCGCTAGTGTCTGTATGCCAAATAAAATTTAAATTATGCTCATAACAGGGCTTGAACCAAGTTTGGACTTTTCACTATTTTTAAAGCAGCGAAAGGTCATTACCGCTACATTACGCCATACATTGCTGCGGTTACCGCTCAAGCATATTTATAAAATGGCAAAAATGTATTTTCAGCCATTCCAATTCGTTAAGTCTGAAGTGGTGAAAACGCATAAGTGGCCATTTATTTAGCCTGCCAATGGGTCCATGGAAGGTGCCAGTACATTAAGAAGTGTTTCTCAATACTAATAAGTACTCTGGGGGGTGTTAGATTATTTTCCAGCATTTACTGCAATACAATCTGAGATCGTTTTTTTTAAGGTTCCTATTTTCTTTATTTACCAATAAAGTCAAATGGGGGTCTGAGGGACATATTTTTTTTTTATGAATTTTCATCAAAATCGAAAACTATGGAGCAAAAAGTAGCAATAATAATGCTGAAAATTTTCAGCACATATGATGGTAAATAGGTAATACTCCCTGGTGGTTTTTCAAAGTAGTGTTAAATTGGTTAATGCACATTGAACACCTATCTTTGTTATTTAAAAATAGCCTAACACATTTGCAGGGTCATTCAATAAAAGTTCTTATCGTTAAAATGGTGCTAATTTTGCCCCAACCAATCAGATGTTAGCTTTCAGATGTTAAATGATTTCTGATTGGTTGGGGCAAAATTAGAACCATTTTTAACAATAAGACCTTTTATTGAATCTCCCCCTTGGTGTTTTTTTTTCAGCCAAAGATATGATAAATAGTGTAAAACTCAAAAGGTGAATTTTCTCTATTTCATTAATAGGATATCATAAATAGTGTACATTTTTTAGTATTGCTTATTTTCAGCAAACTGCAGCTAATTATAAAACCAGTTCCATTAATATCGGAACATACCATAGTGCTGTGTAAGAAATAGTCATGTTAATGGCACATCCCAGTAAGCAATGATGGAGGAGATTCAATAAAAGGTCTTATTGATAAAAATGGTGCTAATTTTGCCCCAACCAATCAGAAATCATTTAACATCTGAAAGCTAACATCTGATTGGTTGGGGCAAAATTAGCACCATTTTTAACGATAAGAACTTTTATTGAATAACCCTGCATGTTTGGCGAAAAATTCTGGTAAAACTGCAAAAAATGCCACAAAAGGCAGAAAAGGGGCAAAAAGGCGAAATTTCACCTATTTATAAATGGCTTTAAATTTTAAAAAAAATGACAAAAATAGTACTGAAATTACACTAGAGAGCAATTTCTCTTTTCACAGATACCACACTTAATGCAGCGATACTTTTCCTCAAAAGCGAAAGCGAAAATGAGTGGTTTTATAAATAAGGCGAAAATAGCGCTATTGGTCATTTGATGTCCTGTTATAGCGAATGGCGAAAATAGCAATCGTTTATAAATATGCCCCCTTCTTTTGCATCCCATAATTAATGCACATGGTACACTTATAGGGTTTTTCAATAAAAGTTCTTATCGTTTAAAATGGTGCTAATTTTGCCCCAACCACTCAGATGTTAGCTTTCAAATGTTAAATAAGATCTGATTGGTTGTGGCAAAATTAGCACCATTTTAAACGATAAGACCTTTTATTGAATAACCCTGATAATCTACTAATGAAGCATATTTTTAAAGGAGAACTACATTTTTTTAACCCTAAATGTGATAGCTTTGCTCCCCAGAACAGCTATGCCTTGTAAATTACTATGTCATTAAGTTGCATTTACATACCTTACATGGAAGAAATAGATTCTGTAGCTAATAGGGCTCCCATGTTATTGCCAGTATATTTCTTTGTCCATGTAAAGAAAATATATTGTACTGGAGAATGGAGAAAATATTGATCTTTATAAATATGCCCCTAAATAATCAACAGGGAGATTCAATAAAAGTTCTTATCGGTAAAAATAGTGCTAATTTTGTGGCAACCAATCAGATGTTAGATTTCAAATGTTAAATAAGATCTGATTGGTTGGGGCAAAATTAGCACCATTTTTAACGATAAGAACTTTTATTGAATCTCCCTTCAAGTGCTAATACTGCCTCCATATTTTCGCTTCCATTGTTCTTAGCAAGAGGTAAATACAGTAAATGTACTGTAGCTATGATTTATTTGTTATATCTATATAGGTTAGTGCACTTACGCTCTACTTTATAGAAATACCAAATCTAGGTAGTTACAAACTAACTTGTAAAGTACTTTTCTTTTTTGTATGAAAAGCAAAGGAATATGTCATTTTTAGGGACAGGAATGATGGAAATGTTTGTAATTACAAACACATTACACTGCAAAATCACCATTCTGTGTCTGAGAGAGGCTACAATCTGTGTGCTGTAACATGATTGTCGCTCAACATCCATTAGGCAATATAGGCTGCAGCTTCCTTGTTTTGATTTGCTGTGCACTAGAGAGAGCATGTTCAGAAGTATACGGCACACACTAGACACCCAGCAAACCCAAAGAGATGTATTATAGGAGCAGACCCCTACTTCCTGCAGGTTATTTAAATCAAGCAACAGTCTCAACTCAAAGGGAAAGTTGAGACACAGTTTGTTTTTTTGTATCATTGTAAATGTGCTTTATCTATCAGGACGATATTGTTTGGTGACTTAAAGTCATTTTGTTTTCTCAATATAGATTTTACTGTTTTTTGGTCATTTAATTAATGTATTTAAAGCATTAGTACAATACAATATGGCTTTAGAAAAAGATTGACGGGCCCATTTTCAATAGACATTTTAAGTCTACAGTATGTACTAAGCTACTGGTATCAAGTCATTTTTTTAGCCAGGTTAAAGTAAAGATTTGTTTTATTTTATGCCAATTTTATCTTAAAAGGCCTCTCTACCCACTCAACAAAAATTGGCATGTAGGTTAAGGACCCCCAAACTTAGTAACCTAGTTTTCCTTAAAGATGTTTTAAAGTTACTTACAGGACCCAATCCCTTGTTAGCAGGTTCACACCTTCTATACTGCTGCTAAGTAGAGATGGGATCGGGGTAAGACACGGAACCCCTTGGTTCTGAAATCCAGACAGATCCTCCAGATTTTGGGACTTCGGAACAAATTTTCGAAGATTTTCAACTGTACGGAGCTATTTTCGAAAATAGCCTCAAATGTTCGAAAATCTTCGAAAATACGATCAGAAACTCGAAAGTGGTCTCCGATCATATTTTCGAGGATTTTCGAACGTTCAAAGATATTTTTGAAAATTATATTCGAAATTAGCCATCTCTACTGCTGAGAGACAGTAACTGGAAGCTACAGTAGGAAAATGAAATAAAGTATTTTTCCTCATCTCAAGCTCTTTCTTTATTAGCTATTTTAGCTTATTACCTGTGCTACATTGATAGCAATTGCACATTTAGGACAAATATTAAATGATCTGTTAAAGTATTAAATTTGGCTAGAATTTTATTTCCCTCCCACTGCATTTTAATTACTACCAACGAAATTTGATACCCATCCCAAATAACCCGGGACATGCCACAAAACTTGCAGGGGGCTCAAGTATTCGGGGGTGGGGGAGATAATTATAACATTTAGTGTGAGGGGTGGACATGCCCTTTAATTGCATGTATTAACTGATTTATATATGTATTTTCTAGTTTATTCTGTACTAATTGGGGCTTATTTAATAAGAGGTGCAAAATCTTGGATGTTAATTCACAGCCCCCAAAAGGATGTTATCAAATAAGAATCTGATTTCTGTGTTTCACGCTGTTCTCTCTATGGTAAATCAATGCTGTGACAATTTTGTATCGAAGGCCAAATGTGATTTTATCTATTTTAGCACCACTGAGTCCCGAGACTTGCATATGGAGATGTGGTTGTGTTTATGATATTCCTCCTGTCAACTATCCAGGATAGATCCAGTCTCTCCCTGTCAGCACCTTGCAATGAGAAAAGACCTTCTTTGTGTACTGGCTCCAGACTCCATGCTGCCCCTATCTTGCTACATTTCAAATTAACATCCCTGAATTTTTTAGCTGGTTTCCTTTTCGAGAAAGCAAACTGTGTTCTTCTAGTAGTCTCTAGCTGCATTGCACCATGGGAGGCTGTTGGTATATGCAAATACGGCTGCCTTGTGGTTTTCCTCCCATCCTGCTCTGTAAATGGAAGATCGAGTGTGGCTGCTGGCAATCAGCCTAAACCTCAAGAACCAGCATGAGTAGAAAAAAAGGACATTCTGGTTAACGAGGGGCAGAAGGACGAGAGCTTCTAAGCAATGAGCGTGCCCAGTGGGGTAGAAAAGTTGTGTTACATTCTTTTTTTGTTCCTCCATTTCACCGACCATAATTACAATTTAAATGATTTCTAAACTTTGTTCTTTGTTAAGATAACGAGTTTCGTGTTATGATGTGAACAGTTGTTTTGATTTTGAAGTGACCATAGTAGATACAACTCCTGTAGTCAATAAGTAAATTGTCTGTTGTTCATTAACGCCTCATTAATGTCTCTCTCCCCCCCTAAAAGTTTTGGAGACTGAATATCTTCAGTTTTGTTCTCCATATTGTACACCATTCTATTCACCCATAAAGGGCTCAGTTCTCGACATATAAGAGCAGTTCATTATACAGTGTGCACAATCTGATCCCAGGGTTCATTGGAGCTATTGCTAAAACTAATTATAGGAGAGGAACCTTCTGAAACCAGAGACACCATCAAAATAAAATATTCATTTTCTAGCCAGGCTTCCAGTGCTGCACCATATAGTATATATAGCGACAATTCAATGTGGTTCTTAATTATTTGTCTGGGGGTGCAGATATTATGTTTTGAATGTTGCTTGTGAATAGCCAAAGAGCAATTAATACCAGCCTATGGCTGCTTGTTGTAGATTAAGTGGACTGTAAGACATAACTGGTCCTGATAATAGGTAAATCCCATCTTATCTGGAGGAAAATTTCTGTTGGACAGTTGCTGTCTCCCTATGCTAAAGCATAAAGTGCCAATAGCAATCCTGTATGGTCACCCACACAAAAAAATATACTCTGGTTGTTGTAAGCAAGTGCCAGTTGAGGCATATTATCAATATAGTCAGGGGTGTCCCTAGGAATTTTGGCACCTGAAACAACTTTTGAATGCCGCCTCTAGGCGTGGCTTCATGTTTGGGCATGGCTTATTTGTGGGGTGTGGCAACACTTGATTATTTCGTATTTGAAAACATCTATTTATACTGTTGATATAACGCATAAAAACATACTTTCTCTAGAAAGAAAGACGTTGGGCAAAAGATTTATAAGCTTGCCACTAACCCTATGAATATTCCTTTTAAAGGGCATGTCCAACCCTTTTTACAACTTTTTATATATTTTTATATTGGTCCCCCAGCCCCAACTGCCATAATAGAAATTTGAGAAAGTCCCCCGATCTTAACCTTACCTCTCTCCTCCGCCACACTCCCCGGCCCTCTGCTTGCACGGAACTACAAGCAGGGGGCGGTACCAGCAGCCGCGTCCCTGATTGGCTGAGAGGCAGCCAATCAGGGATGCGGCTGCCGGCTGCTCAGAACGCTGGGGAGAGAGGTAAGTAACTATCAGGGGACTTTCTCTAAATTCTATTAAGGCAGTTGGGGCTGGGGGACCTATACCTACATTATAAACAAGGGGTTTAGAGCTAGGGGGAGGGAGAGAAAAACGGGAGGGAGAGGAAGGGGGGGAGGACTCTCCTACGCATGCCTCAAACTTTGTTGACTCCCAGGATGAGTCACTGGGAACTTCTACACTGCAGTTTTCCTGGGTTTGGAGGGACATAGCAAGAGAACCATTTGGAGCAGAGATTTAAGGTAAGGATTTTTGTACACTACACAGTGGGGCCAGTATGGGGTTAAATTTCAGTTTTGGGGGTGGACATGCCCTTTAACAAAATCCAACATCTGCAGCAAAATATATCTTTGGTAGTACAATCTGGTAAAAACAGTAGTCACCATCATATCTGTTATTTAGGCAAACTCTACAAGAGTCATTTACAGTAGTTCATTTTTTGTGAAAACCTTTCAATACCATGAAACATGGTATTATTCTTCAGCAAGCGGTCATCCAGCACACAAGTAGGTATGCCCTAGCACACAAGTAGGTAGGTAGGCCCTAGCACACAGGTAGGTAGTCAGCCCCCAAGTAGGTAGGTAGGCCCAAGCTCCCGTTTAGGTAGTAAGGTAGCCAGCCCCCAAGTAGGTTGGTAGGTAGGTCCCAGACCCCAGCACACAAGTAGGTAGGTGAACCCCAGCACAAGTAGGTAGGTAGGTAGGTAGGCCCCATCCCCGTGTAGGTAGACACACACACAGCCACTGACACACACACACAGCCACTGACACACACACACACACAGCCACTGACACACACAGCCTTTGACAGAGACACGCACTACCTGTCCTCCCCCTACATCTCGCTTCCTTCCGGAGTCCTGGACAAGAGTTTTAAGAACTGCTGCTACAGCCTGCAGCCTGCAGAAGATATGCTCCGGCTCCAGTATGCCACGTAAGGAACAGACAGTACAGACTGTCTCCAGTAAGGCCTCCATCTGCTGGCACACATGACCCTATCTCTATCTCGTCCTAACTTCATTTTAAGGGATGAGCAGGATGAGCGGGAAGTGACTTTTGTTACGCAGAAGGCGTACAGAGCCCACACCAATCAGCTGCACCTGCCGGGGAATACAATCTCCAATCGGTGTATTGCTGTGCAGCGCAGCGCGCACCATTCCGAGGGGAAAAAAAGCTCTTCACAGGCTGCCACCTTTCTAACCTTTACTAGAGGCACGCCTTGAGCAATATTTTCATATTGCTTCATGGCAGGAGCGGCTCTGAATATAGTTGCACACACTATCTAGGTTCCATTCAGTTTGTAGGTTCTCGGTACAAAGAATAGCTTTAACTCGAAATTTCTATAGTCAAAACTGCAGTTCTGAAATGGGAAAATTCTAGGTTTGGTCAAAATTACAGCTGCTATTTTGTCCATTGAAAGTTCAGGTCTGAAACCAGTATTTCTGCATTGAAAACAGGTTTGAGAGAAAAGTATCTCACATCCAAAATTATTACCAACAGATCCAATGGGAATCTAGTGTATAATATGCAATAAATGTCACATGTCTATGGCTACTAGAGATGTTCGAAACTGTTGAGTTTCGTTCCATTTTCGAATTTTGTAAATTTTCGGAAAGTTCGAGTTTCGATTCTCGAAAATCGTCTACTTTCGATTTTCGATGATTGTCTACTTTTGATTTTCGCTAAAAGTCCGGGTTCTGTGAAATTCGGGCGTTCCGAAAGTTCCGTTGGGATTCGATTCGAAACTGGGTTCTATTCGAACCCACATTACATCTCTACTGGCTACTGTATCGTTAAACTGTGACTTCCATCCCAACATTCATACCAGCAGGGTCCAAAAAAATTTATCATGTTAGTGTCCTAAACACCAAGGGCCTCATTTACCCAGACTCGCTGGGCAAATATATGGAGTTAAAGTCACGCTAACTGGTTTGCTACTGGTTAGCTCCATATTAGTGTTGGATGTGCGGGTTACGCAAAAATCACCTGCACATCCGACGTTCGCAATTTAATATCGCTTTTGCACTCGATATAGTGCAGGATTTTAAAGCCAGCAGATAGATGGCATTAAAATCCCGCACTGGCTAAATCGCTACTGAGATTTACCCACATTTGCAAATGTGATATTAAATCGCGAACAGGACTTTTACCAAGAGCGGTAGCGGCTCTGGGTAAATGAGCCTGCAAGACTTCTTTTAGTTCAGGAATCAGTTAAACCTGGGAAAAAAGGAGATAGTGGGTTAAAGCAAAACGAAATGTAGTGTTTATTGAAAATATGTTCAGTAATCCAAGCAATAAATCCTTTCTCTGCTTGATCTGTATATTAGTATTTTTTATTTGTAACTATATCTCTGCAAATCCCGTAATCCTTAACCACGTTAACCAAAATTTAATTACAAAAAAATAGTCTACTAATAGTCGTGAAATAAATGTATGGAACACACAACGTTGTTTCAGAAATTAAGGTCATAAAACTTGTCCACCTTTCGCTCACCACTCGCCCAGGATTGGCTATTTATTCCTCCATTATGTTTAGACAACGTTTTAAAAAGCTGCAGTGGGATATTTCTCCTCTGACTCACCTGAATTATTGACCATTCAGAGAAACGTCCAAATCCCATTTTTCCTCTTATTATTTGTAACAAGAACATTGGAGGATCCACCTCCCAGATTTAAAGGAATACTCATTTATGGGAAAGAACTCATTTACGGGAAGACTAATATGATCATTTTTTCCCTCAATGTATAGTGTGCAGGATTTTAAAAATAAAGTGAAGTGAAACCAGTTCCCTTTCTTATGTTCAGCGCGGATACATATGCTTGCAAGAGTAATTTTATTCCATTAAAGGGCATGTCCACCCCCAAACTAGAATTTAACCCACTACTGGCCCCACTGTTTTAAAGGGACACTATACTGAAAAAATGACTTTGCCTCATCTTAATCTATAATTGAATACATCTAAGTAGCACTTAGCTTAGTAGCACTCTGATTTGCGTGTGTTGCTGCATGCCTTCAATCCAGCACACATTTTGCTTAGGAGCAGTATCCCCCCTCCCTCTTTTAACCACTCCCACTTCCATCCGACCTGACTTTTCCCCCACAAACCATCAGTCAAGCCTGCACACAGCCTACAGCATTCCAACTGTCAAAACTCTGTCACCATTCCAGCTACAGTAAAACTACTCACAGAAGAATAGTTTTGATAGCAAGGGACTTGATTGACAGCTGAAATATAAGAAGTTTTAGATTGGATATCTAAAGAAATAGGGGACAGATCAACAAAAAAATGGTACAGTGATGGTTGGGAAGAATTATAGTTTCCAGTTATGGTCCATTTAAAATAACCTGTTTTTCGGAATAGATGCCCTTTAAAAAATCTTTACCTTACATCTCTGCTCCTTATCGTTCTCCTGCAGTGCTTGTCGAAAGTCCCAGAAAGTGAAGAGTAGGAGCTGTCTTCCTGCAAAAACGTATCTGCCTCCTGTATTGCCTCCGTGATGTATTCTGGCATGCGCAAGGGATACCTTTCCCCGCTCCTCCATCCATCTGAATCCATCCATATCTATCCATCCACCTAGCGTTAATTCAATTTTCTTTAGTATAGGGCATCCCTTCCCGCCCCCAACCGCTGTGTCATTTTGTTAAATGAATTGCTACTTACAGCCTTTCGTTCCCTCTGCGCTTTCCATTGACAGCAGCTGCATCTGTGATTGGCTGCCTCTCAGCCAATCACAGACACGTCTGCCAGTCCGACCCCTGCTTGCAAGTTCCGGAAAGCAGGGAGCCGGATTAGTGCGCCGGTGGATCGAGGGGCTGTAAGTAACATTCTAAATCTTTTTTTAACATTCTGATACAGTGGTTAGGGGTGGGCAGGGGTGCCCTACATCATATAATTTTTTTTTATTAGGGTGGCCATGACCTTTGTTCTCTGCTGGACATGACCTTTAACCTTAATCTGCCCATCTTGCGATGCTTCTGAATCACTGACTTCCTGTGTCCAGGACCCCTAATAGTGTCTGTACTTACCCTTGAGTTTAATAGAGATCTGAGCACACTTGATCCATCCAAAGGCTGATGAGGTAAAAATGACTGTTAGGCAGAGCCGGATTAAGACCAAATGGGGCCCAAGGCACAAGTGAGATTACATAAAGTTCCATTACACATCAGACATCTTACCCTGCCCTTTCAGGCATCGGAGGAGCTGAACCACCAATGATTAATTCTGCCAGTGACTCCGGATTAGAAGTCAGGGCCGAGCCCCCCGCCCCACCGGACTAAGGTGGCCGGTGCTATTTAAAGAGGTAAATGCCCATCACCCAAAATTTATAATAGATACTGGGGTCCCTGGACGGCTCCTGATGGGCCCTCTGGAATCCGGACCCCAGGCACTTGCCTCAGGTGCCCCAAATATTACTTACCTTCCCTCTTTCCTCCGCCGCACTGAACCCCCGGCAGCCGCGTCCGTGATTGGCTGCCGCTCAGCCAATCACAGGCGCGACTGCCGGTCCCGCCCCTCTGCTTGCATTTTATCACAAGTAGAGGGCCTGGCAGTGCTGCGGAGGAAAGAGGGAAGGTAAGTAATATTTGGGGCACTTTCTGAACTTAAAACTATAGCGGTTGGGGGTGGGGGGACAGGGAGAATATTATATAAAAAAAATTTAAGAAGGGTGGGCATGTCCTTTAAGGAAAAGTTAGTGAACCTTTAGGAAGAGCTAGTGAACCTTTAGGAAAAGTTAGTGAACCTTTAGGAAAAGCTAGTGAACCTTTAGAAATATGCTCCTGGGGCCCACTTGATTTTCATCTGCAGGAAAAGCCCTTTAGTAACTAAGTTACATATAAAGGGGAATCATAATTTGCCATCCATGTAAAATGCAACACACCATTTACTCTTCCCATCCAAGATGTCTGTCAAAGTGTTTAACCAATAGCCCCTATTTCTGGACCCGCTCATGTATATTTAAGTGGTAAGGCACAGGCGCTAATACACAGCACGACAACAGTAATAGGGTAACTCAGTGGTCAAGAAATAGTAAAATAACACATTAAAACTAGGCCAGGCTCAGCTGGAGCACATTCATTTTAAAATACATTAATTGAATTAGCTCTGCGATGTTTAAAGCCCACCAATCATCATTGTCAGCAATGAAAGGCGAAAATCAATTTAGCTACACAGTGAGCTGCATTATGCTCTGTCCATACTAAGAGTGGATAAATGTTTATGTTAAACTAACTTGAGTGGCGTGGAGCTAATGGAAAGGGCTTGCTTGCTCAGAGCATGATGTTGGGGCATGCAGCTCTCAACATGCTGTGGTTTTATACCAATGGAGGCTCCCCGATGAGTTGAAGTTACCTGCGGAAGCTCAAAGCCACTGGTATACGTATACTGTGGTCTGCATAGCCCCTTCCTAGACTAGTGGAGCCAGAAGCTCATTCCCCTGGCTCTACAGCACAGGCTTCCTTTCACCACTTCTCCCTTGCACAAAGAAGAATTTATCCTGCTCTTTTTTGCAGTTAGAGGATCTGGTCACGTTACCTTGTAAACCTCACCTCCCATTTCTATAATAGATTATGCAGCAGCAATCAGAACAGACACACATCAGAGGTGTTTGGTTATTTCTATGTGTTCCATGTTCTGTAGTCATCATTTTTCATACATGACAGTTTTACTGCCCATTAATAACTGCCCAATTATACAGGTTCCCTTTTAAAGCATTTTGGGGGAGATGCAAAAAAATGTTGTAATCACAACCTACCTGCGCCCGTTACCACGATGTGTTAACCACTTTGTGACAGCTGACATCATGGAAACACGAGCGGAAGTTGCAATCGTTTGTGGGCCTTTAAAGCCACAACTGAAAAGGAGTCGATTTTTTTCGATAAGATATGCGGCACGTATTGAAATCCGGAAATATGAAAATCCAATTCAAACTCAATTGAAACCGAGTTTTTCTAATGTTCAACTACAATTTTCACAGTTTTCGCATTTCATCTGTGATACTTGAATTTTTCGATAATCTAATTGCCAGAAACCAACATCCATTTATTTTCAAACTTGCTCCCCAAATTCCCAGCTGCTACTCCTATGGGGGAGATGCTGTACATAGATTTCCATTTCGCAGGCTGAATCTGCCCTTGTTCCTGTGATGTCATAACCACGTTGTGACTGTAATTGCATTGTGTGAATGAGTGTGGTAAGTTGCGATCTTTTGCACAGCTTTAAAGTCACAATTGAAAAGGCTTTAATTCCAGTGCAAAAAAGGAGAGCAATAATTATCGCTAAATGAATGACATCGCTTGCACTGTGCTAATGCCAAATGTCTTTGGAAATGTCGTATATTACATCGGTTAGCATGGATTTGCACTTGTTTTTCACCTTAGCATGTGATATTTGCATATAAACAGTGTTTAAATCTTTGTGTTTTGAACAAGCTTTTTCCTTCTGTAAAATAATTTTGTTTTTCGGCAGCATTTAAAGGAGAATGATGTCTAGAACACTGTTTTTTTGGACTTTATAGTATTATCGTCATTTATTCCCCAGGAGTAATGAAAATGACCTAACTTGCCATTTTAAGTGATTTCTAACCAAAGATATACCTGTGTGAAATATGGAAAATTCTCCATACTTTCAGTTACTTTCACAACCCTTCTTCTCCCCCTTCTTCAGGAAAACACAAAGCAGCTATTTGTCCATTTTTGTATTTTTGTCTTCTACCTCTACCTGTGGATGAAACACACTGAGAAGTGGCATAATATTACTATGCTTAGGAATTATATATAGAGAGATAACTATTCTCTCTCTCTATATATATATACAGAGAGAAAATAGTTTAAGACCATAGTTCTCCATTTAATAAAATACCTATTTACAGCTATCCCTTTACCTAGCTGTACACCCTCTTCCCAAACAAACCCCACCCCAGGCATCTTCTGCAATGTGTAATACCCAGGATGAGGACCAAAACCGCTAAGTCCTTACCCCTGGATTCTTCTTAGAACTGGCAGCACTTACCTAAACTTTCCTTCCCTGCTCCAGTCCCTCTTCCACCTTTGTGATGTGGTCAACTGGAACATGGTCTTCTCATTGTCACCAACAGACTTAAAATGTGAAGTGGACCAGAGCAGCAAAGGAAGGTTGAGGGTAGGGTGGGGGTAGGTGAGTATAAAGATACTGCAATGATTAACTAACTTTCCTTACAAGTTTCCCACTTGCCATTAGGTATCATGGATGCATTTTAGGGTTAAACCAAATCCATAATGCAGCATGTGAGGCTGCAGTACAATAACTATGGTTTTACCCTATCATTTTCCATCCAGGAATGATAATGTGGAGTAAATAGTAATTATTCACTGTGATACAAAAACCACAGGGTCATAAGAGATGCATTGAGTCACCCGCAAGTTGTGTTTCCCCACTGCTAGCTAAGCATTTTACGTTGGTTCCTAGTTTCACCGCACACTCATTGTCTGCTCATTACAAATTCTATTCTAGCTGTGTTGTGTGTGTGGTTCCTTGGTCACCCCCCAGGAATTGGTATTTCCCAGTACATGTAACCACTTGAGTAAACGTTTGCTGGTAGCTGCTCGTACATCTGCTTCACATTCCAGAAGGGATTTTCATCCCAAGAAATCCCCCCCAAAAAACTTTACTGCTTATGACAATAGCCGACGTTCCTGATTACAGATGTAGAGTTAAAAATCATAAAAACGTGCTTCTGCATAAAACACGGAAACTTCTGTGCTTAAAGTACTGCACTTTATGACAAGTTTCCATTTATGAAAATGTCTAATAATCTGCAACTGGATAGATCTTGGCAGCAAATACAAATAAATGTCCCTCTTTTGGTTTCCTTAGTCCAGAGAAATTTGTTCTTTTAAACAGTTATTTGCATTGAGTCTAAGTATTTGTTTCCCATCTATTGTTACTTTCTCCGAGAGCCTCTGAACGATATGGTAAATGACCTCACACCAGGCTGTGGCTTGCCAGGTCCGTACAGATCATTGGGTCATATCCATTATATGAGTTCATTTCCCAAAACATGTTCTTTTTATCTCCCAGAGGAACACTTTTCCCAACAATTAAAGTTATTTGGATTTCATTCAGATTATTGTTATTTTTTTAAACAAAGACGGTGGATTATAATAGAGACAAATATATATTTTGTTTCTGACTAGATTTTGGGCCCAGGGTTACAAGGTCCTATACCTTTCCTATCCTATTTTTCCTTGTAATGCTGGTCCCATCCTAGCTTTTCAAATGGACAAAACTTATTGGTTTAGTTTTGCAGATTTCGTGATCATGACAGGTATATGCCCGAGCACTGCTCCGGAACCCATCCACCCCTACTACTTAATAGCCTTATCTTAACCATGACCAACACCCCCCCTCTCTCCCCCTTTAAATAAACCAAATGACACTCGGAGAGGAAAGGGTAATGGCCACTTTATTGTCTCATATTCTTAACAACATCTCATTACTTTCTTATATAACAACAGATAACCAATGAATACCAATTTAATAACTATGACATGACTGTTGTTTAACCATTAACTTTTCTGGCAATGCTCCCAACTCCACCAGTAACCAAGCCCCCTGCCGCTCCAACATTCTGGCTCAGGAGGCACCATAATAAAATCTCATCCAATCTCATTCTATTTAGGTTCGTAGGGAAGCACACTCAAATAGAATATAATTACAACAATTCCATTTATTAAGTACTCAACACACAAACCAGGTACACAACGTTTTGGGGGGTCCAACCCCCTTCCTCTATTTGAGTGTGCTTCCCTACGAACTTAAATAGAATTGATACTTACCTGATGTGGCACAGGCTACAGGGAGTGCACCTCACAATCTACCTGGCGGGATATCACTGAACATTTGATTATTCTCATCCAATCTCACCTGGGTCCCTATTTCACCCCAGGGAGGTTATTAGGCTAATACATGTGCAAGAAAGACCTGCAAAACAGCCATTTAGGATTCCTTATTTCCCCAGCTTAAGATTCTAATGGCAAGATGTGGTACAAAAAAGGTTTCGTCTTACCTCACTGGGATCCCGCAATGGTTTCAACTCCCTTGCGAGACTTACTGCATCACAGGATCCAGGTCAGGTAAGACAAAACTTTTTTAGTACTACATTGGCCCCATACGCCACTGTAGAAATGGCGTTAAGAACTTAAGATTAGTGCAAAATTGTTGAGCTAACCTTATTTGCCACACTATTACCAACATTTTTGAAATGGCCCAGGCAACGTGATATTAGTACCATACCCACACTGTAGTGTAGGTTTTCCACAAATTTCGCCTTAAAAATTTCAATTGCATCAGCCCCTAAAGCTCTTCTGATTGGTGATAAACTTTAGAAACAGAGAAACGGCAACACGTAAGAAATTACTTGCCTATTTCTGTTCATAGAGCATGCTCTTGTCTTTTTTCAATAAACTTTTCAGTAAATACAGTATACATGCTGAACTTATTCTGCAAAAAATGAGTCTTATTTCTACATCTAGGCTTGTATTTAATAGGGCTGATGATATTTTTGGCTCTTGTTTCTAGCAATACAGAAAATGGAGATTTGACATATATACCTAAGCTTAATAACCACAATGCTTAAAGTAAACTATATTTAAGCAGCGCTTTCCAAAAACATAATTCTAATAAACTATTCACTTAGGGGTCTTTTTTCACCTGCTTTCATTTCTTTATTTCCTTTGTGCAAACACAATACGTGCCTGGTTCTATAAAGTATCACTGTCTCTCTGAGGATGCTTCATTGCGAGAACATATCATTTGGTTATATTCTTCTTCATGACGAGAACAACATCTGTCTTGTAAGGTTGAAAGGATCTGATTAAATATTCAGTCACCATAAGGGAAATATTTCGATCTACCTCCACTACAATTTATGATAGCAAGGCATGCATGGAAAGTTTTATAAGTTTACCGCTTAAGAAGCAAATGTTCTTAAAAAACAAACAAATCTTCAAGGGGTTGAAAGGGGAAACATCTCCCCAATGCTAATGTGAAAATATAGATTTTGTTTATTTATTATGAACCTTTCGTAACTTGTTGGCATTAGTTGTATATATTTCTTTCAATCTTATTTAACATATAAAGAACATGCAAAGTCCCAATTTTGTAGGATTGTATTTGGAAATCTTTGGTCTGGATGGGACGCCAACATCCCTCTACTTGACTGGAAGTAACGTTAAAATCTCCTGCTATTTTGGATTTTGACCCAATTGACCCAATTAAAGGGCATGTCCAGCCTTAAATAACTTTTTATACTTATGCACATCTACTCCCCAAATTCTATTTTCGCATTATCCTATATAATAAAACCCTAAGTGTGCGTCCCTGTGTCTGTGTGTGTGTGTGTCACTGCAGTTCCTATGGACTCACCACTACAGGGAGAGTCTCTGCAGTTCCTATTGACTTACCACTAGAGGGAGAGTCTCTGCAGTTCCTATTGACTCACCACTAGAAGGAGAGTCTCTGCATTTCCTATTGACTCACCACTAGAGGGAGAGTGTCTGCAGTTCCTATTGACTCACCACTAGAGGGAAAAACACAGGAAACACACGGAGGGAGAACAGCAATTAAACAGACTGCAGGTAAGGTTGCTTGGGACAGGGGCCCCTGGATTTGGGACAGAGGGGCACCTGGATTTGGGACAGAGGGGGGGGGCTTGGATTTGGTACAGAGTGGGAGCCCTGGATTTGGGACAGAGGGGGCCTCTGGATTTGGGACAGAGGGGGCCCCTGGCCTTGGATAGAGGGGGACTCTGGCCTTGGGACACTAAGAGGGTACCCTGGCCTTGGGACATGGAGGACTATGACCTTGGGACACTAAGGGGGCACTCTGTGCTTCTAGCACCCATTATTGTAGCGGGCTTAATGTCTAGTTAATTATAAAGTCCGAAAGAATCCCCTGAAGAGATTTACCTGACCTGTCCCTCACCACTCTACTCCACTGCTTTTCTGCTATTTCCTGATTGCGGCTTTCAGTCAAGGTGCAACGTCAAGCTCAATTCCCTGACAGCCACGACCAGAAACTGCCTCACTACTGCTGTGTAAAAATATCTTATATGGAAGCCAACTTCACCTGTATGGAGGCCAACTTCACCTGTATGGACTTGGGTTGGGATTGGACTGATATTCACACATGACTGGGCCATGTATATGAGGCCTTGGAAAGAAAATCAAATTAGATGGTAGAAATTGATGTAGATTCAAACACCAGGGAGTAATTAGAAATGCACATTTGAAATATTCAGGGTACATACAAATTATTTACAGCCAATCAAGTTTTCTATCTACCATTCTAGCATCTTTTTATGTAAGGGGTAGTTCCAGAGCAGCTGTTACATAATCTACAATACCAAAAGGATTTCAGATCCAGTTTCTGTAATCATTTATATGTCTAATGATGAAGTTAGGTTATAAGAAATTTAATTAGATTTGCATAAAAATGGTAGCACGGCATTAAAGGGTATGAAGTCCCCTTAGGACTGGGCCGCACTAGCACGATTCGGATTGAGTTTAGCAATTGCGCAGGCCAATGGAATCCTATGGGAGCTATCCCACTACACTGCGCAGTGCTCCGAGCTGATTCAGGAGCACATGCAATCATCACATTGGTGCGTAACACATGCGCTCCGATAGGGCGTAAGTACAGTGAACACGCACTGAATCGCCCACACGATCGCACAACATTGTGATCCTTCATTCTTTTGTGCATCCTAGTGGGGCCTCAGCCTTAAATAACACATGTCAACACAACTACATTTTGAGATTTCCCAATATATTAAGAATTGTGAATTCTACTCAAGCTTAAGAACTTACTACCATATTTGAAATAAATACAGGGAGATTCAATAAAAGTTCTTATCGTTAAAAATGGTGCTAATTTTGCCCAACCAATCAGATGTTTGCTTTCAGATGTTAAATAAGATCTGATTGGTTGGGGCAAAATTAGCACCATTTTTAACGATAAGAACTTTTATTGAATAACCCTGTTAATTTATTATTAGAAATTTACATCCATGCCCCCTCATCCTACTATGAGCTAATGATTACAAAACTATCCACAGCATGTGAACTGATGTGTTTCCCCACCAACAAACACACAGTGTAGTGTCAGGAAAAATATTAACAATCTCAGTTATTTTTGCTGTTTACTAGGGTGGCTATACTGTATAAATCAATTGTGATTTTGAAAACAATACAACTTTAATGTAGGGTTTTGTGATTAGTAGAAGATGTGAAGGGGGACAGAAGTTGCTCATTACAGCTAATAAACGTGTTTTTTTTTATTTTTTATTTTACAATGGAAAATTGTGGGGAAAAAATGAGATATAACTGATATAACACAGTAAGGTAGCAATGCTCCTATTAATAAAGATAAATCCCCCAGTAGAATAACCTATGCAATGCAGCAAATAAAACAAATACATAAAAAGGTTTTGTGTTTTTGTGATTTACCAATCTGGAAAAAAAGTTAAGCGTCCTTGAAACCCTGCATCACGGGGGTAGGAAAGGTACATCATAATTTCAGAAAAGAAAACTTAGCAAGTTACCGTAAGCTTAACCAAACAAATACTTCAGACCTGCTGCAATATGTCATTTATAAACCGAGCAGTCAACATCATATTGAATTTCATTTTGGACGATTCGTACATCTGGAACAGCCCAAACCACCGAGAAATTTCCTCACGTCAGTACCACTTTTCTTTGTTTTGCTTTTTTTTTTCATTACTTTTTCTGTTTTGTATGTAGTTAACTTCAGATCCCAATGTCTAACGTTGTGATGTCATTAACATCAAGTGCATGATTAACCCTTCGATGTACGGATAAGTTCTGTGCACCTATCATTTTCCTTCTCATGTTCTGGGATGAGCATCCCCTGTTGCTGATAGAGATCCACCTTCTTGCATCTAGTTACTGAATATTTCTATATATACCTCTGGATAATTTTATTTGAATCTTATTCAAGTTAATAGAGGTGCTTGAAAAGGAAATTTCACCAACTTTAAGGGGATCTTTGGAAGCAGGGGAGTAACTACCAGGGGAGCAGGGGAAAAAACACCAGGGGATGGGGGAGCAATGAGGGCCCTTTCTTCTTGTTTTTCCAATGACAGATATCGCCTGTGGATGAAGCACAGGTAGGGGCCCTTTCATAGTTTTGATGGTGGGCCCAGTGATTTCTAATTACGCCACTGTTAGGAAGATGGCGATTAGCAAGTAGAATCACATTATATTTTAGGTAACTTTCAGCCCTTTTATAGCTTTCCCTATTTCCCCATTATATGAGAAATCACCTTAAATTATTAAAAGGCGTTTTGGTCTTCTTTCACTTAAAATACACATTTATTGACTTTTTTTTGCATACTTTGGGTATATTTATATTTATTTTTCTGGTTGAAACTGAAAAGAGCTTTAACAGTAAATCTGATTGAAAAATGTCACTGAGCATGTCTAAGCTCACTGAACTTTTTGTTTGATTTAAAGGGTTTTTAAGTAAAAAAAAATATATAAAAATTTAATTTTAAAAAAGAATATTTAAGGGTAAACTAACTATTTATTTTCATCATTATTTTTCCTAGGAGGTCATGATTAGCAGGAGAATTTAGTTTTGTATGAGGTGATGTGTTAGAAGAGAGTTAAAAGCCCCAGTGTATATGACCTAATAATGAGGTAATTGAGGTAATGTTGAATATATACTGTATGAAAATCAAATAAAATCAGTTTAATGGAGATTGCTGCATGTAACACACTGTGAAAGTAAAAGTAGCAGAACAGGTGTCCTTGAGCCTAAAGGTTCATATCATGTTAAATTAGAAGTCTAAAAACACATTTTCACAATCTTAAGGTGCCCATTCATTGCTACTTACCTGCAGATGTTCCCACAAAGTTCTGGACAATCACAGACATAAACGTTGTGGGACAATGCAGGTAAGAACTGCTCCAATCTTAGACTGTACAGACAATTCCATGTTGGTCTTTTGGAACGTCAAATCGCCATTAATGCCTAACCAATTTATGACCAGCATTAGGCAAGGTTCACACAGATGTCTTTTACTTGATTTGTGACATTTTTACCAATGGTTTTTGCCACTAGGAAACTGCTGCATGCCTCATCTTAAATTGTGCCACAATTAATAATGTATCACTTGCTTTTCATAAGCAAAGATACACAATAAAATCTTTTATTGCAGACATTTCTGCAACTATTGCAGCTCCATCCCTAGCTCAGTGAGCTTAGACATGCTTAGTGAGATTTTCCAATCAGTTGCTTTGAACTTTGGGTGTACCCACGTTTTGAATGATTGTTGAGTACCATCAGCAAAAAAGGGGGCAAACTTTATTAAAAAAAAAAATGACAACAATCCTGCAAAATCACGACACATTTGTAGAACCAACATTAATCGCCTCAAATAACCCCAATATCCAGATCAACAAACAAACCATCAGCCATAAAAACTAAGCTAGGCACTTTAATCCACCTAGGCAAGCATAAAGCTTCTCTATGAGGAGAATCTGATTCCTTTCTGCCTTATAAGTCCCTTCTGAATAAAATGTTTCCAAAAAGAAATGAAAATGTTATTAATATTGCAACTGATAATATTTTCCACAAAATATTAATGCATGTAAATACCCCTTTTCTCTCAGCCATTCCTTTAGTAATTATTGTTGGGAATTTTATTGTGCAAATAAATAGTTATATAATTGTATCCCTTCTATTAAAAGTTTCCAAAATGTTTCATGAGCAGAAACTGTACAAACTTGAGGCAGTGGTGGCTCTAGACCTTTTGGCACCCAAGCCAAACATTTCAAGACGCAACAATAGTAGGAGGGCTGGAGAACTGGTGGGCTAACCTAACTTCGTCTGGTGAACTGGAGGGCTGCTGAACAATTTAACCCTCCAGTCCAGCAGATACTGTTTGGTCAGTCCCTAGTTTAGCAGCCACTTTTAGGTCAGCCCCAGTTCACAAGACAATGTTAGGTCCAGTTCAGTATGCACAGTAAGGTCAGCCCTCCAGTTCACAAGACAATGTTAGGTCAGCCCTCCAGTTCAGCCCCCCAGTTCAGCAATCACTTGTTAGGTCAGCCCTCCAGTTCAACTGACACTGTTAGGTTAGCCTTTCAGTTCACTGTCAGTTCAGCCCTCTAGTTCACCAGCACTGTCTGTTCAGCCCTCCAGTTCCCCAAACACTGTTAAGTCCGAACTCCAGTTCAGCAGACACTGTTAGGTCAGCCCTCCAGTTCACCAGACATTGTTAGATCAGCCCTTTAGTTCAGCAGACCCTGTTAGGTCAGTCCTCCAGTTCAGCAGAAACTGTTAGGTCAGCCCTCCAGTTCAGCAGACACTGTTAGTTAAGCCCTCCACTTCAGCATCCACCAGAGGTGTAACTACCAGGGGGGCAGGGGGGGGGGGCAGGGGCCAAAGGGGCCCCATATTCTTATTTTTCCTATGCTCATATAGACTCCACAAAACCACTGTGAATGAACCACAAATAGGGTCCCCATCATAGTTTTGCAGGAAGTGGGAGCAGCGATTCCTAGTTAAGTCACTGGCATCCACTGTAAGGTCAGCCCTCCAATCACCAGACACTGTTAGGTCAGCCCTCCAGTTCCCCAGACACTGTTAGGTCAGCTGTCCAGTTCACCAGACACTGTCCGTTCAGCCTTCCAGGTCAGCACGCACTCTTATGTCTGCCCTCCAGGTCATCAAATTGCTGTCTGTTCAGTCCTCCAGTTCAGCATGCGCTGTTAGGTCATCCTCCAGTTCACCAATCACTTATGTCAGCCCTCCAGTTCACCAGACACTTTTAGGTCAGCCCTCTGGTTCAGCATGCACTGTTAGGTCATCCCTCCAGTTCCCCAGTAACAGTAACTGATACTGTTAGTTTAGCCCTCAAGTTCAGCATGCACTGTTAGGTCATCCATCCAGTTCAGTAGCCACTGTTAGGTCAGCCCTCCAATTCTCCAGAAGCTGTTATGTCAGCCCTCAGGTTCACCAGACACTGTGTTTTTAGTCTTCCAGTTCAGCATGAACTGTTAGGTCAGCTTCCAGTTAACCAGACACTGCTAGGTTAGCCCTCCATCTCACCAGGCACTGTTAGGTCAGTGTCTGCTGAACTGGAGGGCCGACCTACCATGTGCCAAACAGAGTGCCCCAAAACAGAGATTGGTACATACAAGTTTGCCCACAGTGTGACTAGTACATACAAGAATGGCAACAGTTTGAATGGTACATACAAGTTTGCCCAGAGTGTGACAGGTACATACAAGTTTGCCCAAAGTGCGACTGGTACATACAAGTTTGCCCACAGTCTGATTGGTACATACAAGTTTGCCCGGTTTGACTGGTAAGTATAGGTTTGTCACAATGTGACTAGTACATTCGGGTTTGTCACAGTGTGACTGGTACAAACAAGTTTGCCCACAGTGTGACTGGTACATACATGTTTGCCCACAGTGTGACTAATACATAGAAGTTTGTCCACAGTGTGATTGGTGTTGTTGCTGTGTCTGCACTAATAAATGGGAGCACCCTGATTTGCATATTAAAGGACTGGACAGCCCTAATTTTCTATATTACTTACTGTGCCAGGACTCAAGTGAAGGCAGATAGGCAGAGGCA
This sequence comes from Hymenochirus boettgeri, assembly GCA_019447015.1. NCBI lineage: Eukaryota > Metazoa > Chordata > Amphibia > Anura > Pipidae > Hymenochirus > Hymenochirus boettgeri. Next base: position 34,458,298 of record CM033476.1, read on the forward strand.
AGATCAGGACAGGAAAGGCCTACAGCAACATTGCCAGGAAGCAGTTAACCGTTGCAGCCTTTTTTCACGAAAAAGATTGCGGGATACCCGCTTTTTTAGCCTTACATTTTTAAAAATTTTTAGCTTTTTACTGGTGTATTGCAGTTAGATAACATATGATTGGTTGCTGCAGATTAATATAATGGGTGGACTTTTGCACAAACTCTCAGAATGTTCAGAATGCAAGGGGAAAGGAAGTAAGATGAGTGGCGGCACAGTGGCTCAGTGGTTAGCATAGATCCACCCTTAGACACATCTGCAAGGAGTTTCTATGTTCTCCCCGTGCTTGCGTGGGTTTCCTCAGGGAACTCCGGTTTCCCCCACAATCATAAAGACATACTGATAGGTTGTATGTGTCAAATAAATGTGCTTAGATTGTAAGCTCTTCGGGGCAGGGCCTGATGTGAATGTATACATGTAATTGTAAAACGCTACGGAAGATGTTGGCGCTATATAAATCCACAATAATAATAATAATAATGAGTTTAAGAAAACCTAGAGAGGTCATGAGTAAATTCACGTAATAAAACAAGCAAATACCATAGCCACTGTACAGTGATAACTCTTGGGGAGAGATAAGCATAGCATCTCACATCTATCGTTACATTAGGAAATTTGTTTACCACTTTCATCCTTCCATCAGTTCCTAAAGCTAAACTGTGTCTCCATTTCCACAGGATCCTGGTGCTCGGATGTTAGCGTCCATAATCTATCAATAGGCCCACTTTACTGGTGCCTCCGTTTGCTTTTTAAAATCATTTGTGGTCGAGTAAAGCACCAAATGTATTAAAAGAGGTGACAGAGTGGATGGTCTGAATTCAGTAAACATCTCCACTCACTGATTCTTAAGTCTTCAGAATGTTCTTTAGATAGACTGTACATGTGGAATTCCTGGCTAAATATACTCAACCACACAACCTGAGGTTTAGGTTACCCAAGAGTTTGGGAATCTGCCTAAGTTAATCCATTTATAGACTTCAATGCTATGCCCAGAATATGGCACAGACGCCTAAAGATGGACTATGCAAATTTCCTTCAGTTATCTGTAATTTCCAATGTATTCAAGGGAATCAAATAAGAAATTGGAAGTTTACATTTGCATTTAAGAAGCCAACGCACATCGGTTGAAAAAAAACATCTTTAGGTCTGTTTTAATGCAGGAACGCAGGAACACGTACAATTCTAGTATATTAGTTCAGTAGACTAAATTTTTTCAAATTCAACAATAACTTTATACAAACCATAATATACAGTTATTTTCACGTGCACATTGAGTGTATGTGTAGTCACAATGTCTATTGGCAATTAGAGATGGGATCCAGGTCCGACATCAAATCCGAATGTTCCGTCCAAAACCGGGCGGATCGTTCGTATTACGGAGTGCATTTTCGATGATTATTGAACGTTCGAGGCTATTTACAATAGTTTATAAACAAAATGGAAGTATGTTAAATACACATTAAGATTGCCTTGCCTTATATCAAGAATAAGGTTCCTGCCCTAAAAAAACGTACAGTCTAACGGGGAGATTCAATATTGCGGGCAGCGTTACTTACCTTAGCCCGATCCCGCAATACAATAACTGACGTAAACGAGATTACGTCAGTTATTGCATTGCGGGATCGGGCTAAGGTAAGGAGCGGGACTTTAGTGCTCCACAAGCCGTAGCGTTAAGTTTCGTTCTACGAAGTAGCGCAAAACTTAATGCTACAGGTTTTGGATTGTTGCAGCATAACTTTGCAAAACATTTGCCTAGAGATTTGATTTAGGGTTCGTTTTGAATGTACAACAGAAGGTTTTATATATAACCCTAACTTGTTTGTAAAAATTGGAGAACACAATTACTACCAGGGGAGCTACCCCTTACTTTCCCTATGGTAGCTACTGCCCAGCCCCAGAAAACCACTGTAAATGAAGCAGGAGGGGGCCCCATCATAGTTTTGTTGGGAGGCCTAGTGATTTCTAGTTAAGCCACAGTTGTTTAAAATAAAACAATCTTTAAAGAACGTTCTGCCATGCAATTGTAATAGAGAATTTACTATGTTTGATGCAACACAAGCATTTTTCATGCCACTGTTCCTTTTCTGATTGAACAAAATGTCCTTCACAGTAGAGTCCTGCATTGGGTCACACAAGTTAATAGGGTTAAATATTGTAATGCCAATATTCAGAAAAGCAAGTCATTCACAGCCTAGTAACTATTGACCTGTAAGTCTAACATCAGTGGTAGGAAAGATTGGATCATATTCTGGACATATTTCAGGACTGATCTGATAAGCAGCATGGATTCATGAGAAATAGATCTCGTTAAAATAAACAGCTTGGAGTAATAATTTAGATTCTACCATAGCAGTGGATGAACTATAAATAGATTTTGATAAAGCTTTTGATACTGTGACACAGGTGACCCAGGTCTATTGGCCTAGAAAAACACATTTGTAAATGGATAGAGAAATGTTTGTTAGAAAGAGAGTAGCGGACAATGGAACTACATATATGTGGGCTAACATTCTGTTCTGGGGCCACTTGTATTTAATTTGTTTATAAATGAAGTGGGAATGCAGAGCTTTGGAATCTTTAAATGATGTGCAATTGCTGAATGCAGACCTAGATAGATTATCAAAATGGGCAGCAGAGTGGTGGATGAGATTCAATGTCAATAAATGTAAGGTGGCACATTTGGGGTTTAACAATCCTTGTTCCACCAACACCATAAATCTCTGCTGGAAAAAGATTTGGGGATTCTGGTAGATAACAGACTTAGCTGTAGCAAACAATGCCAGACAGCAACAGCTAGAGCTAGCAAGATATTGTCTTGTATAAAGTGGGGAATAGATTCAACGGAGGAAAATATTATTATTATTATTCCCCAGTTTTTAAAACACCATTAAGGCCTCATTGGGAATGTGCGGTACTGTTTTGGAATCTCATATGCAAAAGGAACATCTTCCTTTAAATTGGAGTCCAGACAAGGGTAACTAAAATAATAAGGAAAATGGAGGGACTTGCAGGCGGATTAGACAAGTTGATTTAAAGGGACTGTAAACTCCCCTAAAGCCCAAAAAAGAATTATTTGCCATTCGTTTGTATTATTCACAGGGAGGTGAGAACGCTTATTCTCACCTCCCTGTGAATAATAGAACGCTCAGGGGACCTGGAACTTACCTTACCGCCGCTCCACTCGCAGCCGCTTCTTCACTGAACAGCTGTTCTCTCCCGATCGTGCGCCCTATCTTTTGTACTGGCGCGCATGCGCCTAAGATAGGGCGCGTGGTCGGGACAGAATGGCTGTCAGTGAAGGAGCGGCTGCGAGTGGAGCGGCGGTAAGGTAAGTTCCAGGTCCCCCGAGCATCCTATTATTCACAGGGAGGTGAGAATAAGCGTTCTCACCTCCCTGTGAACAATAGAAACGAATGGCAAATAGTTTTTTTTTGTTGTTTAGTGTTCCTTTAAGATGTTAACATTGGAGAAGCGGTGATTGCATGGAGATATGCTCACTTTGTACTAATATATTAATAGGCCATATATAGATAAGCAAAGAAGTATTTTTGGGTTAGGAAAGGTTTCTTAACAGTAATAACGGTGAAACTGTGGAACTGTCTTCCAGCAGGTAGCTCAAAACTTAACTTTAGAGGTGAACTGCCCTAAAATAAGTCTAAAATCTACTGTACATTAACCCAATATTATATCAGGTTTTGTGGGTTTTAGACTTAAAATAGCAAAATTAAATCTGTCTTATAGTTCTTGGATCCAGGGATCCTTTCTAATTGCCATTGGAGTCAGGAAGTAATTTGTAAGTTGGGTTTGGTAAACCACAGTGAGTTTGACTGGGTTGCGGGTTGAGTTCTAGTATAATGCTGCAGGTACAGGTCAGATTGCGTGTCTGTTTAACATCGAGTGTGGGTCAGATTGCATGTCTGTTTAAAGGCCTTGTCTTACCACGATTACCATATCTCTGATACGGGGGTCTGCGATGCTGGAAATCATTCCTCCAGGGGAGGGGTATGCACCAGGGATCCCCAGTTCTTACAACAAACCATCTGCTAATGTTTCCTTTAATGTGTAGTTCACAGGCGGCAGTTATTGTGATGGTCCAGGTTTTTATATCCCATCTGTTATATGAAATATTTCAAATTCCTTATTTTCTAAAGATACTAAAGGTATCAGATTTCCAGATGGCCTCTTGGTCAAAGCTCTAGTTCTGTTATAATTCACCATCTAGTGTTACTTGGTAAACATATAGATAGATTGAAGACATTGAAGGTCAACTATACTGAAATATTTTTATTATAAATTGACCATTACTGGAAACTATAATTTTTATCCATACTCATCCATTTTATGTTTCAGCTCTTAATAAAGTGCCATATTATTATCATCAGAAACTCTCTGCTGTCCGTCTAGACAGTTTGTATGCTGTATGCTGCATGTCCACCCCCAAAACTCAAATTTAACCCCATACTGGCCCCACTCTGTAGTGTACAAAAATCCTTACCTTACATCCCAGCTCCTTATGGTTGCCATGCTGTGCCCCTCCAAAGCCAGGAAAATTGTAGTGTATGAGCTCCCAGTAACTCATCCTGCGCTTGTCTCTGCCTCAACCTCGACAAGGTTGAGGCATGCGCAGGAGAGTCCCCCTCCCCCCCTCCCTCTCCCTCCCGTTTTCTTCTCCCTCCCCCTAGTGTAAATTCCCCACTATATATCATATATATTGATCCCCCAGCCCCAACCGCTGTAACAGATTTCATAGAAAGTGCCCCGATAGTTACTTACCTTCCCTCTATCCTCCGGCGTTCTGAGCAGCCGGCAGCCCTGATTGGCTGCCTCTCAGCCAATCAGGGATGCGGCTGCCGGTTCCGCCCCCTGCTTGCATTTCCGTGCAAGCAGAGGGCCTGGAGACTGCCGCGGAGGATAGAGGGAAGGTAAGTACATATCGGGGCACTTTCTAAGAATTTTTTACAGCGGTTGGGGCTGGGGGATCAATATGTATGATATATAAAAAGTTGGAAAAAGGGCTGGACATGCCCTTTAAGGACAGTTGGTATGTAGAAAATACCCTCTCCCAGTGCTGCCTCATAGTGATTACTGAGTCAGATAGAAGGGGAATGGTTAAAAGAGGGTGAGAGGATACTGAGCCTGAGCAAAACAAGTACTGGATTGAAGGCATGCAGCAACACACACACCTCAGAGTAAGTAAGTAAGTGCTACTTACACATATTTATTTTTAGATTAAGGTTAGGAAAATTAATTGTTTTAAAATAATTGGCCTAATAGGCTTATTCAGTAAGAGGTGCAACATTTTGCCTGAGCTGTTAATTTGTCTCAACTGATCCCATGTTAAAGGGCATGTCCACCCCAAAACTAAAATTTAACCTCATATCCACTGTGTATTGTTAAAAAATCCTTACCTTACATCTCTGCTCCAAATAGTTCTTCTGCACTGACTGTCCAAAGATCAGGAAACTGAAGAGTAGGAGCTGTGTTCCTGTGTGAAAGGTTTCTGCCTTCTCCTTGTTCTCTGAGAGGACAGTGGCAGAAGTCCATTTGTAAAAAAAAAAAGCTGCAAAACTCTACTTATAATCCTTCGTTCCCCTGGAGTGTGGCAGCCACATCTGTGATTGGCAAGCAGAGGGAAAAATCTGAGTGCCGGGGGATTGAAGAGTTGTAGAGGTCTGCAGCCTTTTTTAACAAACAAACCTAGCAGTTGGGAAGGGGGGGGGCTGTGGTCTTCTACAATATGTTAAAAGTTTGTTTCTAGGGTGGACATACCACTTAACGGTTTTAATGGTCTACTACAGTTAGAACACGTTTGATAAAATCTGATTGCTTGCTGCAGATTAAGAACATGATTTTATTGAGGTACTTTATGTATAAATGTTTTGGGGGGTTTTCTACAGTGTGAAGATATTGCAATGATGTGCTGTTTGTCAGTTACACACACACATTTCTTGTGTTAAAATCTGTTTATATCTCATCTTTGATAAAAAGATAAAACCAAACTAATCATTGTAGTTATATAAATTATGTATTTAGGGATTTCTTTCTGCAATTTGGGTACCATCATAGATGGATTTAGGGCAATTACTAAATTAATAATAACTACCATCCATTATAAGCATAGGGCAAGGGTCTAAATCACAGGGTTTTCATCCTTGGGTTCATTTTCAATCAATTGTAATCTTACCTGAGAATTGCAATCACTAATCTGGTCCAGCTTCACCCCATCCCTCAGTCTGATACCTTGCAAATTTAAATATGCCCTTTTAAAGATGCTCTATTTTGCAGAGTGCATCTTCCAATTGGTCAAGCCTCCAGACACAAGCAGTGTGTGGGACAGACCGGGGATTGTAACTATCAGGTAAAATTACAAATCTTAAGGTAAACCCAGAACCCGAAGGTAACAATGTAGCAATTTAGATCCCCGTAGTGGAGAATCTTTAATGGGAGGGGATGGTTTCAAATGAATAACCAGGTGGTTTTATTTGTATTATACATTTGAAATTGATATTATCCTGAAGCTAAAATAAAGAATGGCAGCATCATTTTCAAATTTACCATTGAACTAATGATTTCTTACACTGAATATACACTGAATGTAAAACTCACAATTGCTCTGTAGAATATCCCTTGCAAAATCCCATCTGTTGCTGACTAACAAGTTCCATTATTCTAATGGAGAGTGTGATTCATCAATTTTTAATCCCCACGTGTTTTGAAGCGCATTCATGATATTAAATGACCCTTGCCAAAATGTATTACATTTATTCAAAATAAATTGAGTATATTTTACAGGAACATCATCCCAAGGTATGCTAACATTGGCAGTACTTCTACCCCAAGCTCTCTAATGCTCTCAAACCTTTCAAACATGCATATGATGATGCCTCTGTTTCATTGCTAGGGTGCACTGTCTCTGTGTCATAATCCCACTATGATGATGCTCTGTCTCAGCAGTAGGGATGGCCGGTTCGCGGATCCGAACCCGGATCCGCCGCGGATTTATCCCATTCGCGAACGGAGGATTTTTCCGGATTTTCCACCTTCCGAACTTCCGATTCGCGGATTTTTTCGAAAATACAAGGATTTCTCTTAATTCCATACATACATATTTTCGAAAAATTTCGAAATTACGAGGATTACTTGTATTTTCGAAAATACATATTTTCGAAAATACGTGAAAACTCGTAATTTCGAAAATTTTCGAAAATACGAAAAATCTCGTTATTTCAAGGGTATTTTTAATTTTAACGGGTCCGCTCGCGGATTTTCGAATTTTCGATTTTTTTCGAAAATTCAGCAGTCGGATACAACTGGGCATGCTCCAGGTGGTGAAGCACAGCTCACAGTGCAAGCAGGAAGGTGGTGGTAATGTGGATAGATTGCAGTGAGAAGCATGATCCTGAAGTCAGTTTAAAGGTAGGAGTATGCTTGTTATTGTGACCACAGCTTTCAATGGTTAATATCTCATTTGGTTAATAAATGACATCACTTTTGTTATGCTCAACAAAGCACAAGATAAAAAAAAGTTGACATCCCCTTTATTGGTAAGGTAAATAGGTTGAAGTTGATGAATTTATGAGTTTATTATCCTTGACATGATATTTATGTTACTATTTACAGTACATGTTACTATGTAATCTCTATTGCCCCATTTTTCTTTTAAATAAATATAGCCTTACTTTGGTAAATGTTGCTAACAAATAGTAAAAAAAAAAAATACAAAAAAACTCTAGTACGTGACTTAAATATCAAGTAACACGTAATTTACAGTATTTCTCTACCCTGCTATTACATGGCCACTAAATAACATGGTCAGGAACTGGTTATTTCTGGTGTGTGTCATTAAACTATTTAATTAGTTTTGAAGTTTTCCAGCAAAGTCAAAGCTCCAGTTCAAACTGACCAGAACACTCTCGGAATATATAAATGGACATAAGATTTAGGAGTCTCAGATGTCCCTTTAAAAAAAGCCATGTGGTTAGGGCCATATTAGTTTATATACCTAAGCTAAGAAATGTCAGCTTGAAATTGTCAAAAATATGAAACCTGAAAGATTTTATGATCAAGACAAATACGACCCATCTTGTTGAGTCTGTAATATGTTGACTTTATCCCTCCTTACGGAACGTTTCTAAGCATCTGTCTTTAGGATTTCCACAAGGATGTAATAATGATTTATCCTTTCCAAGCAAAATAGAAGTATATTTTTGTGGCATTGATAAAGAAAATGTTATTGCTAACTGCTAAAATTTAGACAGAAAAAATATAACTGTATCCACTATAAAACATTGCTCTAAATAATTATCAAACTTGTAAATGGTTATAATCGAAGAACAGTAGATCCTCTGCTGCCAACTGGGAGAAATAGGATTCCAGGAAGAAGGTCACATGGATTTGACATGTTCTTGAATGTGAAGAGAACATCCCATGGGGAATTAGAATTTGATTGTTTAACAACCTATTTAATGTTTAAAAGCCCACCATGCAGACTAATAAATAAATCATGTACTAGTAAATAAATAATATTTTTACCCATTCAAATAACTTTGTAGCATACAGTAGCTGTTAGAGATGACCGAACTTCCTGAAGTTCGGTTAGTTTCCAAACTTCTGAACTTCAGTAAAAGTTTTGAAGTTCGGAAGCAAACCCATTAAAGTCAATGAGAGGAAATAGTTTAAAAAGTTCAGACAAATTACAGTTAAAGTAGCATTGATAACTTACTGTAAATGACTGTGGCACCTGGGAAATGGTCTGGGGAACACGTACATATCACCAAAACATGTTTAAACACCACTTTCCCCCACAATTGTCGTGTTTCCGCACTCTACATTCATTGGTTATGGCGAATTCAAGGGCTACCGAACAATACTTTAGAGGTTTACATAACAATACATTCGAGGGTTATCGAAATTGACAGCTACATTTGAGGGTTACCAAAATCAAATGCTACATTTAAGAGTTATGAAAAATCGGCCGCTACATTCGAGGGTTACCGAATGATACATTGGAGTGTTACCGAAACCGACCGCTACATTTGAGCGTTACCAAAATCGACCACTACATACAAGGGTTACTGAAATCGAAGGATGCACTCAAGGGTTAACAAATTTGAATGTTACATTCAAGGGTTACTGATTCGAGAATTTGTTAATTATCATTATTATAATTTGATAATTATTGAAAATAAGTCTGCGAAAACCCAAACTAGTTTGGATAAAGTTCGGATAATTCGATCTCATCCGAACTCATAAAGTTTGGCCTGAACTCAGGTTCAGGTACGGGTCCATCACTAATGGCTGTATGATTTTTTTTTTTAGTGATGAATCTTGGTTTTGATTTGGAACTGCAGTATCAAAAATCTGTGGATCTGACATATTTTTCCAGATTTTTGAAACTCTTGACTTTTCGTCAAAAAAAAAGAAAATTTCTTATTGCAAATAAAAATGCTAACAAATACTTAAAATTCACAATCCAAAACCTTAATTATTTCCATTTTATTTCATTAATTCTACAATCAATTAAAACCGTTCAAGCAAACCTTTCAAGCAGTTTACATCCCAATGATCCCTGTTCTGGACCATTTATTCGCGATCTGAAGTGAATCGTTATTAGTGGTGAATCATGGTTCCGAAATAAACCTGGTTTAGATTTGGAGCTTCTGGTTTTGAAAATATCCAGATCCAAAGGATTTTTCAAAATTTTTGAAACTAAAATTTTCATAGAAAAATCTGATATTTCCATTTGAAACTTTGAAAATTTCAGTTTCAGTTAGATTTGTTTCAATAGTTTCAATAGATTATCGGAATGAAACGCCAGTTTTAGTCATCTCTTTTGTTATATCAATTATACCAGTTTTGAATATTGCAGTTTTGTGTACTTTTTTATGGCAGCTTTTGTATAGGTATTAAATTGAATACAGCAATTGACAACTTTTTTTGTGTTATTCACCCTTTTTTGGTCTTTATTATTGTTTGGCCATTTTTATCTGGAATGTTATTCACTGCTAATACAAGACTGATTACAGGATTTTTTAGGATTTCATTCTGGCTCTACCATATATCATATTATCTAGAAGTATTCAATTGAGCAGTTTGTCTTTATTACTTATAACTTTCTAGAACAAAAGTCTGAAAATCTATTCACTTGTGATTATTTATCAGTAGAGATGGCCGAAACTGCCAGGTTTCGTTCCCTTTTCAGGTTTTAGAAAATCCTGAAGATCTGATTTTACACACCACGAAGTCCTGAAATCCGAACATTTCAGACGGAACATTCGGAATTCGGAACCAAGGGGTTCCGTGTCGGATCCGGGTGCGTGTAGGACCTTGACCCCATCTCTATTTATCACAGCAAGAAAAATGTAAAAAACATTTACATAATAAGTAAATTAAGGAATGCATCTCTTACAATGCATAGTGTTATTTTTCCTGCATTTTGTACTCAAGTTAACCTGCAAGTTAAAAACAAATTCCATAATGCCATATGTGCTACAGTAGGCAGGGTTAATGAGTAAGCTTTAAAGGTTGGACCCAATGGACATACAGTATATCTTTATTCAACCCTACATTATTGTATGTTACTATGGGCCATCATCAATAACACTGCAGTTCACAATGCCTATACCTGCCTTCCGTACCACAGAAATATTGTTAGCAGTTTGCATATTCCAAAGAAACATGTAGCATGGGATACCCAAGGGAGACAAAGCCAAAGAGGATTCATTTTTTATGCCTTTTAGAAACATAGTTAGACTACTCACTGTGGGGAGCTACATCGCAGATGGTCGCTGTGTCGTAATGATCCCAAAAAACTCTTCGGTCAGTCTGACCTCTTCCGTAATACAAGTATCAAATAATAGAGCGGATACATCCAAGACAAGGACTCCTTTAGACCAATTCTTCCGTTAAAACTTATTTATTAACACATGTTAAAATTGACTGATACAAATGGTATCACAGACGAGAGAGACGACAAGGGAAGGGGGCGTGGCCTGGCACATTTCACGGTTACTTCCACTTCCTCGGAGACCATGAGGGGAGACTTTCACTGGATTATATACAGGTGAGTAACCAATAAATGGACCCATACTATGTAACGATCCAGCTGGAAGAATACATGGACACATTCCAATCATCAGCTGTAAATGTGCTTAATCAAAAATGATACATATTATATAATATGATGTGTATATAACAAACTAAATAAATTGTAACATAAAAACAAATGACAGAATAGCAATAAAAGAACAATATATGTATGTAAAACCTAAGAGCCATAACACACTGTAAATATATTATGCAATAATCACCAATCGTGGCTTGCAATAAGTGCTCCTAGAAATAAGATCAATAAACACAATATAGCAAAACAGAGTCAAAGGCTAAGCTATATCGGATAATCATATATCAATCTGAAAGGCAATTGGTTTCAAAACCGACATTAAAGCCAGTCGAGATTTACAAAGGGTGCTCCTATATGTAAGATCAGTGTGTGCACTATAGCGGAACAATATTGAAGGCTAGATCATATCAGATAGTCATGTATTCATATATCAATCTACAAAGCAATTGAGTTCAAAGTCGGCATTGAGACCAAAGGGTGTAATGGTTTTTAAGCGGTATATCCAAAAGGCCTCTTTACGGAGAAGTTCTCGATGCCAATCACCTTTTCTAACCGACACTCTAATTTTATCAATACATTGGAATTTTCTACAAAGAGATCCACCATGCTGTGTCAGGAGATGAGCTGCTATGGCTGATCTATGATCGTTCCTTTTAGTTGCATTGATATGTTCCATAATTCTCCTGGTTGCCAGTCTTGTGGTCTTACCCACATACTGGCTACCACATACACAAGTAGCTAGGTATATTACATTAAATGATCGACAATTTAGATATCTATTTATCTTGTATCTATGACCCGTTTGACTACTAGTAAACTCTGTAGATACAGATATAAATTGGCATGACATACATCTTGGAGAACCACATTTATATGAGCCTTTTTGTTCCAACCACGTGGTAGTGACCCCAGGAGTGGGGATTTTGAAAAGAGATGGAGATAGGTATGACCCAATACTCTGTGCTTTTTTGTAACAAAATCTGGGACCTTTACCCAGGAAGTCCCTAAGTTTAGGGTCCGCCTCTAATACATTCCAATGTTTTTGTAAAATCTTGTTAATTTTACCGCTTTGTTTAGAAAAAGTGCTAACAAAGGAAAGTTCGCTATTCCATGTGGATGAACTATTGCCATTAGTTTCTCTCTGATTCTTATTGGAGTCACTAAAACTAGTGTAATAGAAACTTTTTTTTTTATGCCATGCAGACAAAAGGCAACATTGATTGCAAACCCAAGATGTAGTTTGGCATAACCCAACATTAGAGGTTTGATTTACTATCAATTTATAATTGGAGATGGAGCCATACCCGAACCTGGTTCCAAAGCTGAGTTAATTAATTAACCGGAATACGGACTTTGCAGATTTCTGACTTTTTGATTTCTGAGCCAATCAACTGTTTTCTATAATTGTCGATTGATTAATAATTTCCTAATTTAATTATAGAAAATTTTTTAAATTTCTAGAAGTTTTGAATTAACAGAATTGAAAATTATCTTAATTTCTAGAAATCTTAAAGGGTATGTCCACCCAAAAATAAACTTTTTATATGTTCTTTATATAATAGCACCAACCTCAAACGCCATGTTCATTTTTCTCAAAATCATTTGCTTTGCCTGATATTTAATGAGATATATATCAGGCTGCACTTCCTCTCCACTTCCACTTTAGATGACCCCGAGCTGCAGCTTAGAAAAAAAAAAAAAAAATCTTGCCTGTGTTTGTGTGTGTCTCTCTCTCTATCTCTCTCTCTGGGCTGGCTGGCTGCAGCTGTTGATCCTGGATTTCTTCAGTACACATAACTTTACAGCTGTGATTGGTTGAGAGGGAAAAGAGGGCGGGATCCAGGGGTCAGACCATTACTGATGCAACTTCCTCTGTTCTCACTGCTGGATGTTAACAGACATGAAAAGAACATGAAAAGAACAGAGAAAAGGTAATGTAACCTGTCTCTGTTCACCGCTGTATTGGTCCATGTTGCAGGATTAAGCCAGCTACAAAGGTCTGTAACTTTTCAACCACTGGACCGATTTACATGCTGTAAAGTTTGTTTTGGAGCACTTATTTGGGCCAAATAAATATAAAAAGTTAGTTTTGGGGGTGGACTTGCCCTTTAAAAATGCAATACGAAATGCCAAACTGGAAGCACATGAAGTTGATTGATATGTGTTCCCCAGACCATTTCCCAGGTCCCTGAGCCATTTACAGTAAGTTACCATTGCTATTTATACCTTCATTTGAGGTGGAACTTTTGGATTTTTTAACTCCCACGGACTTCAATGGGTCCGCTTGCAGATGTATGATTATTTTGGAAAATCTGCGAATCTGCAAGCAGAACGGATTTCAGTGACTTTGGCCATTTCCATTTATAATGGTATCTGTAAACAAATACCAAATACTCAACATTAATTGGCTAAAACTACAGTAATTATTTTTAAAAAATGATGAGACATCTTTCCAAATTTTTTTTACCGTGCAGACTGAATTTTATAACGGAAAGCTTGGAAACTAATATGAATACGCTAGTAAATGAGGCTTAGGAGAGGTTCTTTGCATGCTGTGGTTTATTTACTGATTGACTGTTCCAGAGCCCAATATCTCCATGGAAAAACTTGTCTTGGTCAAAATGATTTTTTTGTTTTTTTGCTTATGTCACTGAACAGGGGATACATTCGCTGTACTGTCTCATGTTCATTTAAAAAGAATCAAGATTGTCGTGCCAAGACAATGACTCACATGTTCTGACGCAGAGTGAACACCCCTATAGCACTGCCAGGATTCCAGCTCCCGTGTACCACTAATCACTCCACCAAGGATTAGCAACTTGTTCCTGAGGGGTCTCTTCATGTAAGTGAAATACAATCTGTCAAGCACTGATTTCAGAAGCCCTGTTCATCATGCAATCAGCAGAACAAAACCATTTGTATCTGTGCCTAGAACATTGTGTATCTGTAAGTAAAGGAATGCAGTCTCTGATTCCTGAAATTAAAAAAAATCAAAAAGAGAGACACCGTATTTCATCAGTAGACATTATTGCACAGAGAAATAGTCCTATTTACAAAGATGCAGACATTGTCCACACAACAGCTAATCAGATGATTGCATTAGACCAGTATAGGATAACTGGTGATTGGTTGGTAGGAGTATCTCCATATTTCCAAAAAGTTAAATGTTAGGCAACCTCTGAATGCAGCTCCATATTATTGTAAAGGAAAGTTGGAAAACTTGGAGATTTAAATTGACATTGAAATCGAATTTTTAGAGAATTTGTACAAATTGTAAAGGTTTCCATTTCAGGGGAATTTCATCCAAATATATACATGATAGTATATCAAGGAAACAGTTCACACCAGGATGTTTTTAATGCTATAATAAAGCCACAGATTCCGATTGTGTAGCCATAGTAAGTCATTGGCTGTGATGTCATTCTCATGGAGGTGACTGCATAGCTTTTTATTGTACTATTCATTTTTCAGTAACAGCAGCTTGATCGATTTTTGACCAAGAGTGAGTGGAAAGGTTGTAATTTGTTGCTAATCCCTGATTTCCAAGGGAAAGTAATTCATCTGTTGGGCCGCATTGACATAAATTCTGAGGTGTGGGGTAGTTATCTATATTAGCAGAGACTCTTACATTCTTTTGCTACTATAGCTTTCATTAACCTAGACTGTCTTCCACACTGTTATCTTGTTTGTCCCTAGTTCTTGGAAATAAGCCCCCACCTGTAACTTACGGTCTCATTATCATTTGATTAACTAAAATGTTATTATTAGTAGAGATCAATGAAGCTGGCAGTTTAGGTTCGACATCTATTCAGCAGAATCTATTGAAGTTCCACATATCTGATTTAAACCATATTGAATTGGAATTGTTTTCCATTTTCTATTGCAAAGAATTTTTAATCAGAATTTTCTAACACAATTTTTTTTCCAAATGTTAGATTTTCCAATATTCGATGTTTGATTCTACAGAATCTATTGAAGTTCCAAATATCTGATTTAACCCCAATTAAATCAGAATTTTCCAAATCTTTTATCGCTATTTTTGAGCAGAATTTTTGATTTTTTTGAAAAAAAGTTCCAAGCTTGATGCAAACTTGATCAAAACCCTGTGTGTTTAGTTAACTTGTTACTTTATTTACTGTGCTGCAAGATATGTAAATCATTATATTATAAAGCTTTTAATGGTTGCTTCTTCTACTGTCAAAGTTTAATGGAAAAAACCATAATAGTTTCAAATAATGTAAAGAAGCCCCGAAAGACTCTTTGTGTTTTGTCTGTTCTGTTCTATAGCAGTTATTTAATAGTACATTTGAGTTTGATGTTTTATGCACGTGGAAATCAGATAAAAACTTCAGTGTTTTAAGAGGCAATTGATTTGGAAGATTTACCTAGTGTTTGTCCCATGGGAGAATCAGTGCGGTGGGCCATGGAAAATATGAAGGAGAAGCTAAGGCTCTCAAAATATACGTGGTCATCACCCATCCAAAGAAATGGAGTTCTTGGCCTGACTCCATGGTCCTGTTTGTTATTTTACATCAGCTAATTCAATGTGAAAATAAACAGCACATTGATAAATCAGAGCAATGCCTCCGACCCTTCACCCCTATCCCTTTCAAAATCTCTCTGGACATGATTTAAGACATGATCAGCATCAACTAAGGCTCCATTTGAGTGCACACACGGATATCCTTAATACTGTGGACCTTTTTGGAGTTTGATCTTAAAAATGAGCCACTATATAGAAACATTTTTGAAAAAAACTTTGCAAAAGCTTCTGATTTTTTCTCTTCAAATTTATGTTCTATGACACGTAAACACTCAACAAAGTTTTTCTCTTTAAAATGCAGTTGTTACGTTAGGTCCTCTTCAATGTCTGTGACTAGGTTGTATCAGCTGGATTCCCATTACTCCCAACCATTACTGTATCAATCGTTATGTGGTTTGGGAGTTGGGGTTGGGCTTTGAACAGTACCAGGTGTACTGTAATGTGGTTCATAAAGTTTAGGGCCATATTGAAGAAACTTTTGGCGTTTATTTTTTCCACTATATTAATAAATAGAGATGAACCAGAACCTAGTTCCGAAGCAGATTTAACAGATCTGCCAGGAATTTTACTTTGAAGATTTAAAACTTTTAAAAAAATTTCCGAACTGCGGAACTGGTTTCAGTAATTATCAAATATTAAAAAAATTTGGAATAAAAAAATTGAAAATTTCAAATGTAAAAATAGTCGAGTTTTGAAATTTCTAGAAATCTCAAAAACACTATGTGGAATGCCAATAGACGATTTTTTTTTTTTTTTAAGATTTTGGTCATTGATACTTGCTCCCCACTTGCGGATTTTCAAATATTTTTAAAAATCTGCAAGCGAATGGATTTCAGTGAGTTCAACCACCTCTATTAATAAAGTGGTAAAATGTTGAATTTTAAAAGCATGTTTTATGTTCTTATTCTGCAGCATCCAAGCAGATGTTAAAGGGTAACTATACTCACTCAAACAACTTCTCCTAACTGCCCCCCTACCTTAGTCACTGCCCACTTGTAATCCAGCCGACACTGGATACTTTCATTTACATAATAAAGAATCTTCACAGCGGAGAGTGGATGAGCTGTTGTGTTAGACACTTTCTCCCTCTCTTCTAACAGGCAAGTACATGCTGCTAATAGTGGGTGGGGGAGGGTCTGCTGTTGTGTGAGACACTTCTCCCTTTCTTCTGATAAGCAAGCACACATGCTGAGGGGGGGGGGCTCCTGTAAGTGACATCCTGAGACATCCTGCAGCAGACCTGGCCTGCAACTCTCCCCTCTCACTGGTGCCTGTGCATTTATACTACCAAAAACCTTGGGATACCATAATATATAGATAGAGAGACAGGTATAATATAGACAGACAGATACATAGACAGACAAAGACAAACAGAGACAGATAAACAGATGGATAGATAGACATTAAGACAGATATACAGGCAGGCAGGCAGGCAGATAGATAGATAGATGATAGATAGACAGATATATAGATTGATATATAATAGACAGACAGAGCCTTAGACATATATATAGATAGATCAGACAGACAGACAGACAGACAGGAGACCAATATGAATGATCAGCTCATTATATTTGGGGTTGTATTAATAAATGGTTTGACATGTTTTGGGAGATCCTAGTAAGTGGTCACTGGAGGGACACAAATTAGCATACCTGGTTTGAGTGACAGGTTTTTCTCTGTACATGCTGTTATTTAAAATGAAGATTTCTGAGAATCTAAGTAACTTATATTATTACATATTATATGTGTTATATTGATAATTTACTGTTTTATTAAAGGAATAATCCAATTTATAGCTGGTGTTTATCTACCCCTTATTACTTACGTTGATCTATAGTGTATAGATAGGGGTGTTTAAGGACCCACCTTGTTAGTTAATAAGGGTGTTTTTTTCCGGACCGCATGTGTGTTTTTGTCAATATGTAATGACACTTTCTATGAATCCAAAGAACCTATAATAAGGTCAGAAGGGTCCCCAAAACTTCATTAGGCTACTTTGGACTTTGTTAAATATTTTTGTCTCTTTTTAAACATTTAAAAATTGTGATAAAAAATAATTTTTGCAGCATTCATTTTTTGCTAAAGTGAAATTTGTCTTCAACATCACACAAAATATAGTGTTAAGTTAAACAATCTCGCAAATATAGTCTGACACCAAAGAGCGATTTTTCACCAAATGATGCAATGAGTCTAAAACCTCAGGTTTTCACCTTTTCTAAAAATAATAATAAAAAAAAAATATGAAAAATCTTTTAAACCCAAATTTAAAATGACATTACTAAGGCAACAAACCATGGGGAATTGCCAGCGCACAGTTTGCCTTTAAAAATAATTTAAACATCAATGAGAAAAAAATATGTAACTGACATGTCAAGTCAAGGCCCCTTATTTAACTAGAAGCACCCTAGTGCCAACATTATTTTATTTTAAACAAGAAGGAGGTAAAATGGAAAACAGAAAATTAAGACAACACAGTGAACTTGTGAACTTGGGGAAATGTATTGGGGTGGCAAATAAAGTAATTTTATTTTAAATTAAATTTATGTAACATCTGATTGTTATTCAATATATAATTGTAATTCTTAATTTGGGGGCACAACTTCAGAAACAGTTTGGAGTTTGTTATATTGCAGAACCTGCAACGATTCCATGGTGCTTATTTAATAAAATTGTGCAACATTTGCCGGTGTCACCAATCAGATATTAACCAATGGCAGTAGAGCATTAAAAAGCTAACATCTGATTGGTTACTGCAAACAATAGCAAAAATTGTACCTACTGATTCTTTTTCTTTTCCTGTATTTCATGGCCCATTGCAGTGAAGTCACGTTTAAGACATAGCTGCTATATATATAGTAAGTATGTACAAGTAGAAACTTTATGTTTTTGTAGAAACATAATGAAAAAAAAGCAATAAACTCAGGCAGTAAACCATTTTGTATTCTTTCAGTAAGTAACCTGTGTCTTCTTTGGTTGTGCGTTTCTAAAAACATGCCATTTATACTGTATGTTGCACCACCAGAGATTCAACAAAGATTACAGGTAAATTTTGAAACTTAATCTTTTTTTTTGAAACAGAAGCTAGAAACTCTGTGCTTAACAACAGTGAATCCTGGGGTCAGGGGGTTTGGCTCTTTGAAGCCAACATGGGCTGTGAGTTGTACTGGAAGCCTTCTTAGTTACAGAATCTATTTCTTACATGTACTAAATGTAACTTACTATTCTAGGGAGATAATTTTTCTCATTAT
This sequence comes from Hymenochirus boettgeri, assembly GCA_019447015.1. Lineage (NCBI taxonomy): Eukaryota > Metazoa > Chordata > Amphibia > Anura > Pipidae > Hymenochirus > Hymenochirus boettgeri. The sequence continues at coordinate 34,477,253 of CM033476.1, forward strand.
AATTTAAAAAATGTAAGTTTAGTTCACCTTTAAGCCAACCATACATGCATCGATGGATGCCAGACATTGCATCTGATCAACTCTTGGTGAACAAATTTCAATCAGTAAGAACCGATAGACATGCACCATCTTGTTTGGTCAATCTTATGCAAATTCTTGCTTAAAATTTGCTGAAGGTGTGCACTGGAAGATGGGGCTGACAGAAAAGAATCTGTCTAACCGGATAGCCTTTTTTTTTTTTTGCTTAATACTGAACATTTAAAAAAACAGACCTTCAGATTGATCTGAGCGATTTCATCGAAAAGTCAACCCACTGTGTGGCATGCTTTAGATAACACCTGATTGGTTGTTGCAGATTAAAAGCACAGGTAAACATTTACCTGAAAATGTTTACAAAATCAGAAAGAAAGGTTAAGTGTTGGGGGGAATTTTTTTATTAAGATACCTGGCAGATGCAGGATTGGGACTCTGTCATGCTTGTGTCTAGTGCTTGTTCTTTGCAAGGAAAATGAGTAAAGCACTGCTTTGGACTGGGTCCTCTGCCTATTGTGCGATCACATGCTAATCTGAAACACCAACCTTACTCTTTTGTTGCGGTAATGAAACAGCCAACTCCAGTGTAAAGCCCTTTGTCACATCTCACTTCAAATGCCGGGCTAGATATGCAATCAGCTGTTATAGCGGTGTCTTCATCCAAGCCTTGCTACCCTGCTATCCATTTGTTCAAGTCCCATTTGTGTAATCCCAAGCAGTGTCGTAACTATAAATCTGCCTGCTGGATACCTCAACAAGCTGTTTTTAAACTGCTGATCACGCTTATGTGCAGTGCAGTCGGTCTTGGATGCTGTCACTGGGGCCCACAAAACACAGCAAAACGAGACAAATTTGGCCCACAGGCCTTGTGTTTGACATATGTGCTCCATGTGGTTGACAAATTTTTAATGCATTATACAATAGCTTTTCATAAAATATTATAAAATTGTCCTAAGATATGGCGTGTTGTCTGAATTTAACTCCTCCCCTACATTTAGCACAGGAAGTAGCTAATTGGAAAATTTACCTTTCTCTTCCTGAGAAATCACACTGAGCATGCCAAAGCTCACTGAGCTAGGGGGGACTGCAGTAACAACATGGATGTCTGTAATAAAAAAATTACTGCATTGGTTAGGAATTACTTAAAAAGTCGTGACACATTCGGAAAGGCTTTTTCACTTTCCGAACGATAAAACTATGGAACTGTCTTCCATTTGATATGGTGAAAGTGGGTTCATTGCATAGTTTAAAAAAAAAGCTAGATGGGTTTTTAAAAACAAAGAATGTTGCATGTTACTGGTATTGATACATAAAGTGGAGTTGATCCAGGGATATTTCTGATTGCCACTTGGAGTCAGGAAGGAACTTTCCCCCCCTTCATACTGGGTTACTGCTTGTTTTGTTTTTTGCCTTCCTCTAGATCAACTTTTAAGCTGGGTACACACAATGAGATATTTCGGTCCGATCGACCGATAGTTCAGTGTATCGGACATGGTGGAAAACCTCGTCCGATCGTGCGGCCCTCTATGGACCGCACGATCAGTCGCGGTAACTGTCGGATGCGGCTGCATCAGTCCGACCATTCGATACTTTCAACCTGTCGGCCAGGAGGAAAAATTGCTAGGTGTGTACCTAGCTTTAAGCAGGAAATGTGGCTATTGCTGAGTAGGTTGAACGAGATGGACGTGTATTTATTCAACCTCAAATAGTATATTATATATTTTTCAGCTACTGTTTTGTATGTGAGGGAAATTCATGTTTAATCTCTCCACTTATTACAATTCTGATAATAGAGGATTGTCCCCTACAAGTTACTTTCAAACATCATTACTTTATAGCTCAGGATTTACATTGAACGCATCGAACGGAACAATGTTTATAGCAAGTAGAAGGGGGAAAAAAGAGGAAAAAAAGGGGTGGTGGGGTGGGGTGGGGGGCAACTAAACAACAAAGACAATTGTAAATCATTGAAAGCCTTGCATAACTTTTGACCTCTTCCACATAATTTATTTGAGAGATACCAAAAGTAGAAGGTTAAAAGAAAAAAGATAATGATGTTTTACAGCTATAAATATCTCGTATCCTCCATGTTTACACACATCACTAATGATTTAATTATCTGTTATGGCAACCTTGTCTCTCAGCTTTCAGCTCCTCATGCCTAACCTCTGAACACCAGCAATTTATCTTTCCCGTACTATGGCTCATTATGGGGGTTTGTCTGCTGTAGGTTGAATATGGAAGGTGCAGACTGTGTGGGATGCACCAACAGATGTCAGAATGTGCAGGAACAATTCACCCCTTTCCTGCCACATAAACATTGCTTAAACTCCATAATATTTTATGCTGAAGGCTAGAAATACATATCATAAGCAGCTTACCTAGCAAAACATTTGTATACTGGCTGTTTATAAACAGACCTACAGTAGTTGGGCAAGTGTCTTGCCTAAATTTGCCCTCGACCAAGTGAACTGGAGGCATATCAATACAAATGTCATGTGAACACAAGAGATGTGATGTAGGTTTGAATAGAACCTGGTTTCAAATTGAATCTAAGGGTTTCGAAGTCCCGATAAAACTTTTGGAACTCCCGGATTTCACGGAACCCGTTTTTTCCGAATTTTTTATTTTTATCGAAAATAGACAATTATCAAAAATTGAAAATGGACGATTATTGAAATCGAAAATAGACGATTATCGAAATCGAAAATAGATAACCCTCGAAAGTAATGATCGATTTCGGTAACCATCGAAAGTAATGATCGATTTTGGTAACCATTCAAAGTAATGATCGATTTTGGTAACCATTCAAAGTAATGATCAATATCGGTAACCATTATCGATTTCGGAAATTCTCAAAAATAGAATGCGGAAATAGAATGTGGAAGCTCGATAACAGCCCGATCGAGAGGAAAGATAGTTTTAAAAGAAGTTTTGGTTCTATTTACGGGTTCCCCAAACCATTCCCCAGGTCTCTGTGTCATGTACAGTAAACTAGTATTACTATGTGTCCCTCAAAATGGACAGAAACTTTCAGATTTTTTCCTCTGATAGACTTTCATGGGTTCTTTTTGGATTTTTGAATTGAAACCCAACAATTTTGAACATCTTTAGTGAACACTATCCAAACTTGATGTTTGCTAAATGTTTAAAATATAATTACGAGTAAATAAAAGGGCAAGTTCACATCTCAAATGAAAAATTGTATACAGGTAATTCAGCCCGCAAACCACAAAACCGAAATAGTAAAAGATCTGAGAGTTGTAAATGACTGAATGCTATTCTCTTAGCTGTGTCATCTGAGCATATATATAGAGCTTGAAGAGAAGGCAGAAACTTTCAAAAGATAGAAGGGGGAGAGCATAATTTTGTGACATATGAGACCCAATGTCTTCCCTTTCCTCTGCTCTACAACTAAAAAGTACACAGGGCAAGGACCTAATCTGCTACTGTAAGTCCTAAACTGTGGGTACTTTACATATCAGCTGCAATACTTATATAAAGTTTCCCTCACTGTTTTTTGTTCTGCAGTGTTGTATAGAGTATACAGGATTTTAACACTACACAATTTATTCACAATAAGGTTTTGACAATATCTAGCTGGTTGGCTATAACTACGTCATTTAATAAAGCTCCTTGATCCTTCTATCCACACCTATTTATAACACAGTATAGGCAGCAACAATGTTCACAAAATGTATCACCTTACATTTATCAATGTTAAATTTCATCTGCCATTTTGCTGTCCACTTTGTTTATCTGTCAAGATCATCCTGCAACAACTGCACATTCTATTTTAGTTTTCCAATGCCCTCCATAGTTGTTTCATCTGCAAACACAGAGACCCTGCTTTTCATTCCCAATAATGGCAAAGCGCTAAGCAATAATTGTCCGTTGACAACTACTTTCTGTACATGATGTAACAACCAATTCTCTATCCATACCCAAACGTGTTTTTAAAGTCCAACAGGCCTCAGCAAAATCTAAGTATTCCACATTTAGAGTTTTTAATAGTTTCTAAAGGACTTTTTTATCCCCTCTCTCTAGAAGATTTTAAATGTTTTTTTCTTCCTTTCCATTTTCCTTTTAACCCTAAAAATAAACCGGTGGAAATACATTTTTTAAATAATGTTTAGCATAAAATTAGACCTGGGAAAAAATTTGGAGGCTTTGGGCTTTAATGTCATTGATCAGCTGAGTCTTTGAGTTTTCAGCATAAATGACATTTGGACTCACAACCCCTTCATGTAACCCTGATTCTTTATGCATACGAATGGTAATTACACAATGTTTGAATCTTGATTCCATGCCCTGCCTTTTATTTTTCCTTCCTTCTGGCGGCTGTCTGTCCCTCATGTTCCCTGACTGTCTGAAGAATCAGACAAATATTACTGATCAAAGATCTAGGATTCTATTTTTTTTAAATAATTCCTAATGTAACACAAAATTCAGCTATTTTTTTCTTAATAGTATGATTGTAGGAACATCTGGAAGAAAACGCTGTGGTTCAGTAGCACATAGCAGCCATTGAGGTAAGTTTCCTAATTTTAACAGCAATAAACCAGTTCACTTTCATTGGTGATTGCACACTATAGATAGCTGAAGGAGAGAACATTTTGCAGTTTTTACAAAAACAACAGTATTGGTTAAAAGAATTCCAGAGGCAACTGAGTCAAATTGGCTAACCTGAGCAACTCACTTGGGAGTTGTATCATAGCAACTCTGTTGATACATAAAATATGATTTATGCTATACATATGGATCCATTTATACCAACCATTGATTACAATGTATTCCTTCAACTATCCTACAGTAGTTGGCTTCTCCAAAAAGCCACAGGAAAAAAACTATACACATATCCTTACGCATATATTCTGCTGCATAATGTAGGGGTCATGGTCTTATCTTCTTTAAAAAAAATATATTTTATTTTCAAATATTTGATTTGATTTGATATATTGGTTGATAACACCCCCCCCCCCCTATTTTTTTCCATTGTGTTTATAGGGTTGAGTTCATATATGGCATTCCACCAAAAGCAATGTTGAACGTTATGGTTTTATGGACAGTCTAGAGAAGACCTAGCCTGCAATCTCCAGAAAAGCTACAACGAGCAGCATTTCACATCTCTCCCATCCCCCAACAGATATACATTTTAGTAACTATTGATATTTGAACTATGGTAGATGAGAATGTGTAGTAAAAACATGATGTCATCATCCTTCCAAATCCAGAAATCATTTTTATATAAATGGGAAAACCTTTTCAGAAGGAAAGTTATACTATAAGGTCATCAGATTCCCAAACAAAATCTCCAATATTAACTTGGTAGGCCAATGATTCTAATCTATGAAAATATAGGAGTTTATGCCTTACGTGTGATTTTGATGGCCACCTAAAGCCACATCTCTGTTTTACCAAAATATGTAATTCCGCAATAGAGATCTTCTAAACTGGCGACTTTTGTTCTAAATTCTGAAAATCCAAATACAGACCCATAGAAGTTCCATCTAATTTAAGGTAGAAATACTATTAAGTGTAAATGACACAGGGACCTGGGGAATGGTCTGGGGAACAAGTACATATAAATAAAAAAAAGCTTCCTGTACATGCAAGCTATTTTCGAGGATTACCGAATAGAGATGTCTGAACTTCGCAAAATCCGGTCCGCTTGAGGATCCGCGAATTTTCGAAAAAATGTTAAAATTTGAAAATCCGCGAGCGGACCCATTAAAACCCATTAAAATGAAAAAATCCTTGAAAATCCTAAATATCCACGTAATTTCGTAAATTTTCGAAAATACGTATTTTCCCGCATTTTCGAAAATACGTAAAATCCACGTAATTTTGAAAATTTTCGAAAATACGTGAAATCCTCATAATTTCGAAAATTTTCTAAAATACAAGAATTCCTTGTAATTTCAAAAATTTTCGAAAACGCGGTTCGGAAACGTTCAGAAGGCTGAAAACCGGAAAATCCGCAATATCCGCTGTTCGCGAACGAGGTAAATCCGCTGTGGATTCGGGTTCGGATCTGGGAACTGGGCCATCACTATTACCGAATATGCAAAGCTACTTTCGAGGGTTACCGAATGTAGCCTCCTTTATTCAGTAATCCTGCTAAGTAGTCTCGTTAACCCTGGAAAGTAGCCTCAGTAACCATCAAAAGTCCAAAAGATCCGAAATTTCATACGGTTCCAATGGAACTTCGAAACCCGGCTCGAATTGGACCTTCATCTCTATTCCACAGTAGGAAACTTTTGAGATGAACCTTTGAAACTTTTAAACTGACAATACGGGGAATGCAAATACTTATTTATATACAGTAGGTCTTTGTACTCTGGGGGGAAATGATGCCTAGCGCAAACTCAATCACTTTTTCTTTAGATGAAGCAACAGGAGAACAAAATATTCACCACAAAACTTTTAGACCTTAATTTTACTCTAAAGATTCTACAAAAAAAGTTGAATTTTACATATCAGTCAATAGCAGAGAACAGCAAAAAAATAATTTAACAAAGCTCTACATTTATGACTTTTAGATATGTTTAAATTCGGGTTTAGTAAATGTAGATCTGAACTCGTAACTGTCCCTTTAATTTGATAGCATAGCTCTGTTTGAGATGTAATGCTGTAAAACATGACACAGAAACGAACTACCTGCTAGGGGCTTTTCCTTAACTGGGTGTGTACTACTTCTTGTATGGGTGCCTTGGGCTCTTCTCTGGGTTCTGGCAGTTCCTAAGTATCTCTAAATCGCAAAATAATGCAGCAACACAGGTTTACACATTATAAAACAAAGTACAGAATTCAAAACCAAAGCTAACAATGAACCTTCTGGTTAGATTTACGTTCAGACCGAATCCAAATAAAAACACAAGTATTTGGCCAAATGTGATCCATACATATATTCTATCTATCTATCTATCTATCTATCATCTGTCTATCCATCTATCTATCTATCTATCTATCTATCTATCTATCATCTGTCTATCCATCTATCTATCTATCTATCTCTCTCTCTCTCTATCTATCGCTACATCACTTAGATTCTGCTACAGGGTTGTCAATATTTTAACATTACAAATGACCCAATATCTCAGTTTACATTGTCTTAAAGAAGGGAAAAGTTATTTATTTCCTTCTTTAAAAAAAAAAAAAAACATGATTTCACTTCCAAAATGTGTGCAATTATTTATTGGGTCCCGTGGCACTGCACTCTGCTTTTTTTTTCATTGAGAATCAGGGCAATTTAAGCTCTGACCAGCAATTTCTAAAGGTTCTTTGTGGCCAGTTAAGGCTTGAAAAACCACAAATTACCATTGGAAAGGGGTTGGCTCCAGTAACCCCCCTTAAAATTTGAAATTTACAGCATCTGTGTAAATAAACATTCCCCAAGCCACTGTAAGAGAATATATAGTATGAATACATTCCATACAAAATTAGCAGCAAAGGTAAAGCACACACTCCTGCAATTACATGTAAAGAAATCTCTCTTCTCGATTATGTTAATTAGAAAGTGGTATCCACTTACTTTAAGACAGGTATGAACAAGAAATACAACTTCGAGAAAACAAAACCCTGATAAAACATAGTGCTGTCTGGTTCAATGTAATAGCAACTTCTTTTCTTTCCTTTGTACACATGCATTGAATCCATAGCAATCGATAAGAAAATAGATATGTTGTTTTGTAGTCAAAGTGCTATATTTGCATTTAGAAAATTATATAAGGGACCTGCTCCAACTAGAAGAACAAAAATTAGGATTTTGCTGCTTGGTGTTGAAAAACAACTCCCTAGAGTAAACCATTCGTCTAAGGGTATCCTAGAAGGCCGATTTGTATTATTTCACCCAAATCTATTTGAAATTATAGTGTGCTTCAAATCTTCAAATATCCTAGCTACTGGTATGAGCGATAATAGAGAGAATATTCTGGTGAGACTGAATTAACATACACTTTTTTACGTAGCAGTTTGAAGTAACTATACAATCAATTAATCAATCAAAGTTAACACTAGGAGCCATATTTATAAACCCACGGTAGTAAACCGTATGGTATCCTATAGGGGTCATAAATCTACCATTTCGTTATCGTAGATTTCTGATAGGTATTAGTAATTTACGATCATTATCATAAATTTACGATAACGATCGTAAATTAACAATCGTTAAACTGATTGGAAATTAACGACCGGTTTAATGATCGTTTTACCTAAAAAGCAATACTGCGCTAAATATGGCCCCAGGTTAGGCATATCCCACACCTGTAACTCCCTTTTGATGGGTCTTAACTCCCTTCTGCCCAGGTTCCGGCAGCAATTCAAGCAATCAAACCGAATAGGAAGGTGCTTGAGAAAGGATCTTGGTCGATCTGAAACATGTTGCACTGAAGCACTGAAATAAAGAAGAATTTATGCAGTTAATTAGTGAGTGTACTCTCCTTCCTATTGGGTTTGATTGTCCATGCGGAGGGTTAAATCATTGGTTCATTTTAAAGGGAACTGCAATAAAGTGAAGAACTAATGCAATGCATTTCATATTTACTTTTACTTTTTCTATCAAGTTTTTTTAAAAGTCCCCATGACTGTCCCAAAAGTTCAAAGATCTAAAAAAAAGTCTGATTTGACACTCTTAACATATTTTACAAAATAAAAGTTCACCTTGAATTGGAATTGACCTAATTGAAACATTTGTTATTTTATTTTACAATAAAAATATTATTTGAGGATGAAACAGTCTCCATGATTTTTCCAGTAATAACACAGTTGCCAAATTCATTGTAATTTCAGGTTCCAATTCAAGATTTATATTGTATATACTTTATTCTACCCCTTTGTACACAGTAAAAACAAACAAATCTTTATGGGTTAACAAAATCCCTTTGCTAGTTATATTAATAGATTATTTCTGTAGGTGGAATGAAGAAGCAGAGTAGACTTCCAGCACTTTTCTTTGGGGACAATAACTGTTACGATTGCAGTACATGAAAATTGTTAAGGTGCAGATCTAATTTGTGACCTGACATAGACCCACTCCTCCAAGTCAGCCCAATCTTAAACATTGAATTTTCTCATACAAAGCAGTAGGCAGCATTAGTAATGGGGCTATAAACTAGACATTTTACTGGTTCTTTTATCAATCCTCAGTTTATTTCAGCAAGGCTATTTTTAAAAAATGAAATAAACTGGAATATTAGTAGCATTATGCAGAAGGTTCCTTAATAAAGAATAGAACCACATAAAACATTACTCATAGGTGGGAGGACCCTGATTATAAATACATCAAAACTTGCAAAATTGTTTAGGACAACATTCCCGAACTAATGTAAAGCCTTTTAATTAAGTCTTGTACAGAGATGGCTGAACTTCCTGAAATCCGTTCAGATTTCAGATTTTCGAACTTCTGGGGAAAAATAAATCTGAAATTGGACCCTTTAAAATTTTTACGTTTTTAAAAAAAATAAAGTTGAAATACCAATGGTAACTTACTGTACATAGCTCTGGGACCAGAGAAATGGTCTGGGAAATACAGAAATAAAATGAAGAAATAAAATAACGTCTTTCACACGCACGCTTCTTTCAAGCTTCCGCATTCCACATACGATAATTAACCCATATTTTGAGGGTTCATGAATTCGGTAAACCTTCTATAAATGGAATCAAGGGTTAACGAATTCTGCATTTTCCCCATGCACACAATCGGGGCACTGCTAAAAATAGCTTTGGATGATTTAGGCCATGTGGTTGAATCGTTTGCACAAATTTGTTAAACTTCGAAAATCAAATCCCGAATTTGTTCATTCGATAATTATTGAAAAAAGCTCAGTGAGTGTGAAAAATCTGAAAAGTCTGAGTCCGTTCGGATCCGTAAAATTCGATTTGTAGCTGGGTTTGGGTTCAAGTTCATCTCTAGTCCTGTAAGTTCATTTGTAATGCAATTGCATTTTTTTTTACAAATACCTAATGTCTGAGTCTTAGGGCTAGGCCACACTAGCGTGTTTTTCGCACGTTTACGCATTAATTTTTGCTCGCTATTGCGGGGAACATTCCTGCAATTTCCAATGTGCATGCGATTGCGTGTCGTTTTCGTTTTGCGTTCAAGACATTTTTTCCGCACCTTGCATTTCGAAAATAGCAAAAACGCATGCGCAAACAACGCACGCGAACACATGAAAATCATGTGATAACGCGCACAAAAGCGTGCACGTTTGGTGCACTGTAGTGTGGCATTTGCAATTTAATGCGATGTTCCGCTGCGTTAACGCACAAAACTGCCGCGTGCACAGTGCGTTGCATTGGCACTCACTACTATGAGCAGAGCGTTTTGGTGCAATGCTTCCGCTGAAAATTGCACCAAAAAGCTGTATAGTGTGAACGAAGCCTTACAGAAGCTGTATAGAATTTACCTGCAAATCAAATTTCTATCAGGTGGTGGCAGCAGGTCACCTTGTAACGTCTGATTTTAGCAGGTGTTAAAAATGAAATAGATTTTCCGTGGCTGTTGACAGTCTTTCAACAATAGGGTAATATTCTGCAATCGTTTTATTTCTTGGGTATCTTCACAATGACTCCAACAAAAGTAAAGGGCTGTTCTATAGATTAATCAGGTAACTAACTTTACTGTATGTTTTACTAGACCCCCTGCACACTGGACCTTCTAAAAATTCCAGGATCTATCTATAGAAAAATATTGTAGTGCCGTATTTTTATCTATTAATATCTATCTATCTATCTAATTTATCTGGCTTTTTATGTAGTGAGCGGTAATGACATTCTCTATCGTTCCTTATGACAAATATATTATTGATGAACCTTTTTAACAATAGTTATGGACAGTAAAAAAATTGATGGAATAGCTGCATTCACCTCATGTAACAATTCATGTACTGCATGTATACTATGTACACTGTGCATTTGAATATTTATATACAATATAAATACATTGAACACTAAACATTTCCGCATGCTACATTCGAGGGTTATGGCCAATGTGAGGGTTATCGAACAATATACATTGAAGGTTACCAAAAATCGAATGATACATTCGGGGGTTATCGAAAATTGATCGTTACATTCAAGGGTTACTGAACAATACATTCAACAATATGCTACATTTGAGGGTTACCAAAATTGGCCGCTACATTCAAGGGTTACCGAAGGAAACTTTACTGAAATCAAACAATACATTCAAGGCTAACAGAACAATACATTCAAAGGGTCACCAAAATTGACCGGTACATTTGAGGGTTACCGAACGATACATTCGAGAGTTACCGAAATCGAAAGATACATTCAAGGTTTACAGAAATTAAAGGCTACATCTGAGGGATACCGAAATTGACCGGTACATTCGAGGATTACCGAACAATACATTCTAGGGTTACCGAAATCGAACAATACATTCAAGGTTTACAGAAATCGAAGGCTACATTCGATGGTTACTGAAATCAACCGGTACATCCGAGGGTTACCGAACAATACACTCGAGGGTTACCGAAATCAAACAATAGATTCGAGGTTTACAGAAATCGAAGGCTACATTCAAGGGTTATCAAAATCGACTGGTACATTCAAGGGTTACCGAACGATACATTCAAGGTTTACAGAAACCGAAGGCTACATTAGAAGGTAACTGAAATGGAAGGAAACATTTGAGGGTTACTAAATTTGAATGCTACATTTGAGGGTTACCAGTATCAAGTAGCTAAAATTCACGAGTTCAGAAAACCCTAACTAGTTTGAAGATGGAATATAGTTCAGATAATTTGAGTTTGTCCAAACTCATAAAGATCGTCCGGAACTCAGGGTCAGGTCCATCACTACGAGCAGCCTGTGTGTACAGAAATCTGCAGGGAAAAAAGTCAGTTCACACGAGCTCGATTAAGTGGCAAAACATTAAATAATAGCTGAAACGGTAATTCGCCACACCATCGATTGTACGAAGCTTTAAAAGGGGTGGCAGACTTGATATCTATTGGGGTTCTTTTTTAAAGATTAATAAACCATGCAACACAATTTTGTTCAATGAAGGCTTTAATCCCGTCTTGGTACAGTAGCTCTACGACACTTTGCAGTGTTTTAAGCACTTGTAGTTTAAAACTTAGCAATTAGCCATAAAGCCTTTCAGCACAGTGTAATTAAAGTCTCCAATCCCTTCCTTCCCTTTATTGGCTGTTGTGTTTTAAAACATTCATTATCTTGAAGAAAAAATAAGATTACATCATAGCCCATGTAGGTAATGCTAGTATCATATGATACAATGGAGAGGAAACAAATAGTGGTTTGAATACAGAATGTTCAACATTGATTTCAACAGTTTCTAAAATTCAGCAATTTAATCATTCCAAACCCCTTATTAACAGAGGAAACGAGAAAAATGCACGGTGGAAAAAAAAGCCTGATCTCATCCAGATAATTAATAATTAATTACTTAACACAGGAAATCTGGTTAATAATAAGGATTAAGCAGATCAGTTCATTGTTAAGTGAGGGGAGGTGAATTGGGCATAAAATAATAAACCGGGGTGCTTATCTCTCACTAGGCCTATATTTAATGTCCTCCTGTTTCACACAGGAAGGATCCAGCTCTTACGAGAAAGCTATAGAATTCAACTGTTACGTCTTGAAGGACATTAATCCATGGAATGTTTCCAGGCTGTTACTACTTTATTTTGGATACAGAAAATAATTACATTGGCAGATTATTATCATCTATTAGGAATGCATTTACCTTGATATAGCAGAAGCATTACCAGGCAATCATTTCTCCGAGCACACCTTACATTCATTCTGGCAATGTATGCGACATTATGACCAGGTTCACGGTGGCTATGACGGTTTTGAAAAAGTTACCCCAGTAGTCATCACATCTAATGGCAGAAACTTTTGTGGGACTTTTAAATGCCAGGTAATGACTGGCGTTAAAGTCCTGCAAATGATAAACGCGGGAATGCGAATCAATGGAAGCCACTATCTGTCTATTACATCAGTAGTGTTATTGAACCAGAGAGCAAAGGTGTCCCCCAATGCATCACCCTGATAAAGTTTTACGCTAAATTGTAGTGCAAAAACGTTATTAAAGTTTGGAACTATTTTGTGACCATTTTGCATAACATTGCGGCTTATAGTGAACATGACAGGTGTAAAGTTGGACTTTATTTGGCAAGGATAGTGCTGTGTATTCTGGTTAGGAAAAGCATAATGTATATATTAGATGCCATGCATGGCTATTATTAATAGAGATGGATCGTGGGGGAAAGAAGTGTTTAAACAAGTTTCAGTGATATATACATGTTCCCCCAGACCATTTCCCAGGTGCCATAGCCAATGATAATTTAGCTGTAATTTATCCAAACTTTTTTTTGCCATTGACTTTAATGGGTTCGATTCCGAGCTTCCAAACTTTTACTAACTGAACTTCAGGAAGTTTGTCCATCTCTAATTATTTAGTAGTTTTGAAATCTCTTTTTAATCTAAAGTTATAGAAGATAAACCCCCAAGTATACCAGTAAGTTGTAATTTCTGTTTAATGTATTGGTTTTGTGTAGGACAGTATAACTGGTGGTCTCAGCCTTTTCTACTATATACAGTAAATTGAGAATTGTTGTATATTGGGAATGCTTACAAGCATTCCTTATGGGCGCACACTCCAAAGTGAAGGTTCTTGTCAGTTGCCACCATTGACTTATATTGGCAGGCTGCCAGTGTCCTGAGCAGATAAAACATGTGCACTCCTTTATGCATTAACCTAAGTGGTTTAAGTCCTCATTTCACAAGGAATCACCTAAAGTTAATTATCTATACTTTCATCCTGATTTCATCTGGATTATTTTAGTCACAAGACAAGTTGACCTCCCTCTTCAGGCATCACCCCAGGTGAAGCAGCTATTATCCTCCCATAGTGGAAGTTATCTATAATTCCATTTAATTAAAAAAAAAGGTTTTAAGAAACATTTTTGTACCTGATATTGATGGTTATTCATTGGGCAATATTTAAATTTAAATATTGCCCAAAAACCATATTCAACAAAGGCATTGGGGTTGTTACTGAATATGCAGGGGTTCTCAAACGATTTGCCACCAGATGTTTAAACTCTATAACTCCCAGCATTCCTCAACTACATCAGGAAGCTAGGGAGTGCTGGGAGTTGTAGTTTTCAAACATCTGGAGGCACACCATTAGCATTTAGCATTTGTGTGATTAAGCGGTCGCATCTTAAGCAAAAAGACCAGCTCCCCAGCCGGTGTTAAATATTTGGTGCAAAAACAGAACAAATTTTGATGCAAAACATGTCAACATTTTTTAAAAGTCACTAAATTGTTAGCATTAGAAATGTTGCGGCAAAACTGCCTCCAATTTTCGCTATACGGGTCCTCTGTGAATTACGAGAAGGTTATCCTGGCAGAATGGTTTAGATTTAATTCTTTAAAAAAAGACGCCATGGTGCTTGGACTTTAATCCAAACAAACTTCATTGCACCAGAGTGTAATATATAAAGGTCCGATTCAATGACAAACCATGATCTGTATTTTGAAGAACATCTTAAAAAATCTCCTTATGGACTTTTTAGCAAAGCAGCTTTTCCAGCAGATAAGGGGTGAATAAAGCATGGCATTAAACTAGGTATTTTGAGCCAATTCTCTCGAACATAAAAAAATAGAGGGAGCTAAGAAGACGCCTACCTTCCTTCAGACCTTTCAGACTGTGGGCCTGGTTTCAAGTAAAATATTACGTGGGTGTGTAAGTTTTCAGAACACGTTCGGTTGTCAAAACAAGTGTGGATACGGAGGACATTTCTAGAAATAGGAGATCTATTTTATCCAAATAAAAAAAAGAATGAAAAATTTGTCTGGTTTGGATTTTTTTTTTAAATTAGTTTTTTTTTTTTTAATGCCCAATGGGGTGGGGGGTACAGGAAGGATCTTGGGAGCAGTAAGGTCTGTTTGGACAAGAGAGCATTACATCTACCTCATATTTGATTAGGAAGAGGAAATAAAAAATAAGTTTGCAGCCCTTTTAATATATAGGTGTTTTGTGCAGCCTTAATATATCTGGCTTTGCCATTCCTTATTCTGGGAACAGACGGCAACAAATTACTGTCTGTAAAAGGGATTCCAGATTAGTGACATTAATCGTTTTGTAATACACATGTTCCTATTCTTCACATTAAGTTTACTGTAAAATAATATTATACAGTCACGGTGTCTTGAAAAATCATTTTATATGAATGACAAGGTCTCTTGAAATTAAAGGCACAGTTACACTTTATGAAAAGTCTACAGCTCTTATATTGTTCTTTGGGATCTTCACATGAATACGACCTCTATTAGTTTTTGGTTGTTAATTCTACACTTTTAAATAGAAATAAGTAAAGCATTTAGTTATATAGCTATTAGAACTATCTATTTATATGTTTTTGACTTTTAAAGGGGGGAATATACTAATGCTTAACAGGGGCCCATTCACTAGCTCTTACCTGCAGACTTTCCCGCTATGTGCTGGTGAATTTTTTGACTTACGTTATGGGTTTACTGTCCATCATGAAGCATTATCTGTCTGAAGAATAGTTGCTGTGTTAGACATTAAAGGGCATGTCCATCCTTAAAACAAAAAAATGGTCAATTACCTGCCCCCAACAGATATATTTTGCACTTTATTACCTGCATTACTAACCAGATATTTAAAGAGTACTATTTTCCCCATTCTGGCAGAGTAAGCTGGCCCCACCCTAAATGCAGTCAATCAAGGCAGTGACTGCTGACATCACAACCAATGATTGACTGCTGTCTCTCCTACCTCCTTTGCACATGCTCAAGCATACAAACAGCTCTTTGGACAGAGGGAGGAGGCAGATATCTTTGCCAGAAAAGAACAGAACCTATCATAAAATACCTGGTTACAAAAGCATGTAATAAAGTGGGAAAAATAGCAGTCAAGGACATGCTCTTTAAAGCAAATTTGTTTT
Source organism: Hymenochirus boettgeri (assembly GCA_019447015.1). Taxonomy (NCBI): domain Eukaryota; kingdom Metazoa; phylum Chordata; class Amphibia; order Anura; family Pipidae; genus Hymenochirus; species Hymenochirus boettgeri. The sequence goes on from CM033476.1 coordinate 34,493,251, forward strand.
TCGGTACATGGGAGGTTTACTGAATTTGTGAACCCTCAATTCCTTGTATGGGAGGTGTATGAGAAGTTCACCACATTTGCAAACCCCCGAAAATGGGGAAATTATCAAATGTGGAACCTTTAAAGTATTGTGTGTGTGAAGGAAGTTACTTTATTTCAAGTTCTGGATATTTGTACTTGTTCCCAAGACCATTTTCCAGATCCCAGAGCCATGTACAGTAAGTTACCATTGTTATTAACACCTTTATATTGATCAAACATTTTAGATTTTTTTGCTCCCCAATGACTTTAATGGGTCCGATCCGAAAATGGAACTTAAATTCGAGACTTCGGAGCGCATTTTCAATTTTTATCAAACGTTGTATTTTCGAAAATTCGCCAAAATACGAATATTTTCGAGTTTCCGATCATATTTTTGAGAAATATCAAAAGTTCAAGACCATTTTCTAACATTTTCGAAAATAGCTTGAACATTCGATAAAAATCGGATGGAACATTCGGATTTCAGAAGCGAGGGGTTCTGGGTCAGATCCGGGTCCGAGTCGGACTGGATCCTATCTCTAATCTTGATCAGCTGTTAGTTTCCTTTGTCAGTCTGTTCTCTACTGGCTTTAGGATGATTGTACTGTACTTAAATTTAATGGTCTTTTATCATCAAGGGTTCTAGACTAGCGCTTATGTCCCCAGTATTAGAATAGTTATTTGTCGAATTACTTTTTTTGAAACCTGAAATTCCTTTTGCTTTGTATGTATAAATACACAAGTTGTAGCACATTTAATTAACGCTACCTGTGTGCGTGGGAGGTTCCCCCCCACTGTTTCCTACTTAATAGCGGCTCTCGTTCCTTCCCATATTTTGTACGTGTGAACCTTTATTAGTTTCTTGTAATTTATCCTCACTACTTCTCTATCCAAAATAAACATTTTTATGATATTTGTTGCAGTAGAATTTACATGTCTGAAATGATCCGGCTCTCCGCGCCTCCTGAAGATTTGCGAGCAGTTAATTCTGGGCAGTCTGTTTTTTTAAACATATATTAGCCAAAGATAGCCACTTTGCCAAAACATTTTAGGGAACATAGAAATACCCTGTATATATTTTTTTTAATATATACTGTACGTGGGTAAACACATCTAAAAAGGCAAAGCAGTGAAATTCTGTTTACTCAAGCTCGTTGAGATATTGCAAACAAATCTTCTTTCAGTCTGTCCTTGAATTAGAAGTCACTGATATTCCAAATGATTTGTGCCAATACACATACCCACATAATGATTTCCAAAGCAAGCAGAGTTTTTTTTCTTTTGATAGAAAATAATTTAGAATTACAGGCACCGGTAAGGCCTCATTTAGAATATACACTGGAATTTTAGAATCCCATATATCATTTAATTGTCTTAAATGACAGTTATAGTGACCTATCCCTATCGCCTCTTCCTCCATAGCATAGTGCCCAGGGTGAGGACCTAATTCACTAACAGGGAGATTCAATAAAAGTTCTTATCGTTTGAAATGGTGCTAATTTTGCTCTAACCAATCAGATGTTAGCTTTCAGATGTTAAATAAGATCTGATTGGTTGGGGCAAAATTAGCACCATTTCAAACGATAAGAACTTTTATTGAATCTCCCTGTAAGTTCTCACATCTGGGTCTCCCTCTCACTTCTCCTCTCTCCCCCTGTAAGTAACAGGTTGCACTACAGCCAATGGGAAAACATGCTCTGCAAGGAGGCGTGTGTTCCCATTAGCCGCATTGTGGACTGTCACTGACAGTGGTAGAGAGGAGGAGTGGAGCGCCGAGGGAGACTAAGTAAGTATTGCAGGAGTTAGAAAAAGTACCCAAAGGTAGGTCCTTACCCTGGGACCAATGCAGCTATGGATCGAGAGAAAGGTGAGTAAGTATCAGGGCCAGCTAAATAGCACCCTGTACAAAATTTGCTACTGGCCCCTAGCAAACCCCCCCCAGAAAAAAAACACCAAAACACTCGCTAAGTATAATCGTCCTTTAAAATTGAAGAGGGTTCAGAGATGGTCAACTTAATTATTAAAGGGTATCTCCACACTTTTTAAACTTTTATACATTGTAGGGCCTAGAGATGGACTAGAACTCGAGCCGAACTACTTCACGAACTATCCCGGACCTGGATTTTCGATATTTTCTGGACTTTCGATAATTATCGAATGTTCGAGACATGCGAATATGCAAGTAAAATGTCTATTATACCAATACGCAAGTAAATATCGAATTCTCGAATCCGCAAGTAAAATGTCTATTATACCAATACGCAAGTAAATATCGAATTATCGAATCCACAAGTAAAATGTGTATTATACCTATACGCAAGTAAATATCGAATTCTCGAATCCGTAAGTAAAATGTCTATTGTACCTTTACGCAAGTAAATATCGAATTCTCGAATCCACAAGTAAAATGTCTATTACCCCTGTATATATTTTTTTTAATATATACTGTACGTGGGTAACACACATCTAAAAGGCAGGCAAGCAGTGAGAATTCTGTTTACTCAAGCTCGTTGAGATATTGCAAACAAATCTTCTTTCAGTCTGTCCTGAATAGAAGTCACTGATATTCCAAAAGATTTGTGCCAATACAATACACCCACATACTGATTTCCAAAGCAAGCAGAGTTTTTTTCTTTTGATAGAAAATAATTTAGAATTACAGGCACCCGGTAAGAAGGCACTTTAGAATATAACTGTGAATTTTAGAATCCCATATATCATTTAATTGTCTTAAATGACAGTTATAGTGACTATCCCTATCGCCTCTTCCTCCATAGCTAGTGCCCAGGGTGAGGACCTAATTCACTAACAGGGAGATTCAAAAAGTTCTTATCGTTTGAAATGGTGCTAATTTTGCCTCAACCAATCAGAGTTAGCTTTCAGAGTTAAATAGATCTGATTGGTTGGGCAAAATTAGCACATTTCAAAGATAAGAACTTTTATTGAATCTCCCTGTAAGTTCTCACATCTGGGTCTCCCTCTCACTTCTCCTCTCTCCCCCTGTAAGTAACAGGTTGCACTACAGCCAATGGGAAAACATGCTCTGCAAGGAGGCGTGTGTTCCCATTAGCCGCATTGTGGACTGTCACTGACAGTGGTAGAGAGGAGGAGTGGAGCGCCGAGGGAGACTAAGTAAGTATGCGAGGAGTTAGAAAAAGTACCCAAAGGTAGGTCCTTACCCTGGGACCAATGCAGCTATGGATCGAGAGAAAGGTGAGTAAGTCAGGGCCAGCTAAATAGCACCCTGTACAAAATTTGCTACTGGCCCTAGCAAACCCCCCCCAGAAAAAAAACACCAAAACACTCGCTAAAAATCGTCCTTTAAAATTGAAGAGGGTTCAGAGATGGTCAACTTAATTATAAAGGGTATCTCCACACTTTTTAAACTTTATTACATTGTAGGGCCTAGAGATGGACTAGAACTCGGCCGAACTACTTCACGAACTATCCGGACCTGGATTTTCGATATTTTCTGGACTTTCGATAATTACGAATGTTCGAGACATGCGAATATGAAGTAAAATGTCTATTATACCAATACGCAAGTAAATATCGAATTCTCGAATCCGCAAGTAAAATGTCTATTATACCAATAAGCAAGTAAATATCGAATTATCGAATCCACAAGTAAATGTGTATTATACCTATACGCAAGTAAATATCGAATTCTCGAATCCGTAAGTAAAATGTCTATTGTACCTTTACGCAAGTAAATATCGAATTCTCGAATCCACAAGTAAAATGTCTATTATACCTATACGCAAGTAAATATCGAATTCTCAAATCCGTAAGTAAAATGACTATTGTACTAAAAGCAAGTAAATATTGAATTCTCCAATCCGCAAGTAAAATGTCTATTATACCTATACGCAAGTAATATCGATTCTCGAATCCGCAAGTAAAATGCTTATTAACCTATACGCAAGTAAATATCGAATTCTCGAATCCGTAAGTAAAATGCTATTGTACCTAAAAGCAAGAAATATCGAATTGTCGAATCCGCAAGTAAAATGTCTATTATACCTATACGCAAGTAAATATCGAATTCTCGAATCCGTAAGTAAAATGTCTATTGTACCTAAAAGCAAGTAAATATCGAATTCTCGAATCCGCAAGTAAATGTCTATATACTATACGCAAGTAAATATCGAATTCTCGAATCCGCAAGTAAAATGTCTATTATACCTATACGCAAGTAAATATCGAATTCTCGAATCCACAAGTAAAATGTCTATTATACCTATACGCAAGTAAATATCGAATTCTCGAATCCGTAAGTAAAATGTCTATTATACCTATACGCAAGTAAATATCGAATTATCGAATCCGCAAGTCGTACGTGGGATAATTATCAAACGTTCGAACGCAAGAGATCAAAACTAGCGCGCGTGAGAGTAAAATCAAATTTTCAAAAGTCCTGGATATTCGAACACATTCCCGAGACCATTTCCCAGGTCCCACAGCCATTTACATTAAATTACCATTGATATTTTAATTGTATTTCATTCAAACTTTTCAAACTATTTGACTCCCATTGACTTTAATGGGTCCGTTTTCGAACTTTCGATCTCTCAAACTTTCCATATAGTTTAAAAATGGACCGAACTTTTGAAAGTTTACTAATTTTGAACAGACATTTCAGGAGGATCATAAGCAGCTGAAATGTAAGGTAAAGATTTTTTAACTACACAGTGAGGCCTGTAGTGGGTTAATTTTTAGTATTTTGGAATGGAGGAGCTTGATTATAAAAAATTATTAGATAAGTTAATGATTCACACTAGAGAAATAGTTTAAAGCTATAGAGCTCCCCTCTTACATATGAAAATAAGGAACAAAGACTTTATTATGTCTTTTTCGAGCTATCTTTAGGACAATGTAGACATCTCCCAATAAGTGCTTCACATGCAAACCAAAGGCTTACATTGCACTGAAGATGGCTCATTAAAGCTGGTCTGTAACTGGCTCTTTGGTTCTGCATTTAGCTTGAGGAATGCACTTAAAGTCTCATAGATGGTATAGCATTTTCTTAAATGCTACCATAGTAACATGGAAATAAACCAGAAGTCTCTGTTTCTAATTTGCATAAGTGAGAGGGGAGTTCTATAGCCTTAAACTCTCCCTATATATTATGTGATGTCAATTGTGCCTATTTCCTTATTTCCTATTTCTCTTTTTTAATGTTTGCAAAGTTCAGTGATATACTGTTTATATATATTTCCTAAACATAACACAATATCCAACTCATGGCTCTGTGTAATATTAGTGCAAATAAACTAATTACTTGGCTTTGTACATATATTCTTAACCGAAACCTATTCAAACAATTTCAAATAAATGAATCATTGGAAATTACAATCACTTGAATCATTACAAACAGAGCCACGTCAGAACCTACTATAGTTCATTTAAAGGACAATTGTAGATTTATTGCTCCACCCCCCCCCCTTCTGGCCCTGGGCCTAACCAATGGGAAGACACACTCTGCAAGAATTGCTTTTTCTCATTGGATAAGGGGGCGGAACTTACACAATACAATTCACCATTAGGTGTTAGCAAAATGAAAGACATGTTTATATTTATTCTACTGATTAGTATTGGTAAACCAGTATCCCTAATTTAGAATTTCCAAACACAATACTTTAGAGGGACTCTCCATATTCTATTTAGCTAAAACAATACTAAATTGGTCTATATTCAAACATGGTTACCTTGGCTCTAAAACTGGAAAAGGCTACTGCTCTTGAATCATAAATGATTTGGCAACATAGTAATTAGCAAGGATTAAATTAAAAAGTAAACTCAATGTGCTAATTTTATACCTGATATTAGTGTAGTATATGTAACTGCTTTACATGGCGCAATAGAATATACAGTAGAGGGCGCTGTGTTGCACCAGTGGGAGTTATAGTTTCTCTCTCTCTCTCTCTCTTTTTGCTCTCTCTAGGATTATGTTGTCAGTTCATTGGAGACTGGGCACTACAGTCTGAAAGCCTCACAACTTCAGAGGCAGAACAGACCCCAACTGGGATTATGCCCCCTTCTATACTTTGTAAACATAACTTAACACTTAACTTATGAAATAAACAGATAGACTACAAGTGTTGGGTGAACCATAGGCCGCAGCTTTTTATTTTAAACACAATTCCATTTATGTGTTTACTTCCATATTATTTGTATATATCCTTGCCATTTGAAATTGTCCCAGCCATAGCCAAAGCTAGAATGCCAAACCTCTGAATTCTTAGAGGGCATGTAATGGATCAAAACACCATACCGACTGCAAGAATGTATCCGTAAACTGTAACTCCAACTGACCAAGTTCTCCGGCATTTTATCTATACAAAATGGTGCCTGCGCCATGTGGGAGTGCTCTTTTATACAGCACATGACGTCCCCTGTTCTCGTGCGATTTGCAGCACTTCTTCTTCTTGTAGAGTGAAGCTCTCTTCACTCTACAGGCATGATTATGTCATCGCACCTGTGCCCACATTAGCCAGCAATGCCCGTTGACCTCCACTGAGCTACCAGAGCTAGCTTATTACCCTCCTTTACATCAGGCAGGTAAGCCCCCCACTTTTGGTCAGGTGCCCCACTCCCTTAATGGGTCGGGCTACATAACATGGGGTCATTAGATTTTACCTACACAGCTACTAGCAATTGGAACATGTGCTCCATTCAACAAGTAGCTGCTTAAATCAGTCATGGAAATTAGGCTGGGTACACATGGAGGGACTATTTGTCCCGATCAAGTGCTCGCTACGATTCGGCTTGCTACAATTTGGCCGCGTCCGAATTTGCAAACGATCGACCGTGCGGTCCTATAGGGAACCGCATGATCGATCGGGATTTTCCATCACGTCCGTTTGTCGGTCGTGGCCAGCAGCCCCATACCAGGAGATATTTTTGGCTTGAAAATATCTTCTGGTGTGTACCCAACCTTACACAGCTGCTTTACAGAACCTGCGCTCTCCAGACAACAATGAATATCAGATATCAACATTGCACACAAATCTCTCATATAACTATATACACCGTCACTTTCATGGGTGCCATTCAAATAGTATATAACAACACCATGTGTGTAAGAACACACTCATGGGACTTTTTTCAAAGCTAAACTTTTTATTACAAAGTGAATTGACGCTTTCTGCTCACTCAAGAGCCGTCATCAGAACAAACAGTATCCAAAGAAACCAACCCTTAAAACCAAAAGTCAACATGTACCACTACAATCTCCAATGATACATTATTGTAGCGCATATTGATGACTGTTGCAAATCTTTCACAGTGGCTCGGTGTTGGATAGATCAAACATATGGTATTGCGTGCCTAGGCATTAATTATCATATACACCTTCAGGGAATCTAGCTGGTTTATATAACCATCACATATACTAGATTTATACTACCATCACAGATAGTGGCTGGAGGGTCTAGTAGACTCATTGAATATTCTGTCAATGATGATGTTCTATAAAAAGCATTGCAATGCCCATTGCTCATTTATACCCTTCGGGGCCAACGTTTGCAACTTGAAAATCCAGTCTGAGGAGAGCTTTCTCATTGTCTACAGTAACTCTAATATCTCTCAGACCATCAATAATCATGCCTTTAAGGCTTGATAAAGGGTGATTTATAGCTCTAAATTGTCTAGCGACTGCCATGTCGCCATATTTACTAGTCAGTTGCCCTTTATTCCTACCCTCTAGTGCGATGCGTACGGAGGACCTATGATTGGCCATTCTTTCTTTGAACAAGGTCGTGGTAATGCCCACATACACCGGACTGCAGGGACACATGATAAGATATATGATGTTTTTACTAGCGCAGGTGAATCTACCCTTAATTTTAATTTTTTTACCAGTTTGAGGATGAACAAAGCTCTCCCCAGCTAGCATCCTGTGGCATGTAACACAATTAGGGCATCTAACACACCCTAATTTAACCCCCAAATTTTGGGGTTTTCATTCGATATAAGAATTTGTGCTCACTAGTATGATCTAAGACTTCTGCCTCATTTATAGGTATATTGCACCTGTGTTCTTTCAAAGGGCAACTGCCTGTCATTCTGCAGGACATGCCAGTGTTTCTGGATACTGTCTTTAACTTCACTGGCTAGTGGGTGAAACCTGGATTGGAAATTTACCTGCTGGGTCCCTTCTCCAGACATCCGCTTGTGAACTTTGTCGATTGCACGATTCAATTCTCCTCTACCATACCCTCTCTCCACAAACTGGTCAGCCATCTCTTTAATCTATGCATCCCTCCCATCTCTTTCAGAGTTGTTCCTAAATTGTGAAATGGGGATGCCATTCTTTTGCGCCTCTGGATGGCAGCTGTGTCTATAGAGTAGAGTATTTTATTATTTTTAGTTGGTTTACGGAACAAAGTTGTCCCTTAACCCTTACCAGTTTTGAAAATCCTTAGATCCCAAAAAATCAACAGTAATTTCATGGATCGTGGCTGTCATTTAAAGGAGAACTAAACCCAATTTTTCATACTCCAGAATCTGAAAACAACCCCCCTAAAAACACGAATAAGCTATAAAATACCACATTTTGTATTGTGGTAAATTGTATTAAAGTAAATGTAAGCCTGTTAAGAACTGGATGAAGTATCTGTGTGTATGTGCAGTGTCAGACCTCCTGACCTCAGTCACATGCTTCCTTGCTTTATCTGTCCAGTAAAAGTGTTCTGCCCTTCCAAATGAACAGCATATCGTCAATATACCTCGCATAGAATGGGATGAATTTCTCATATGCGCTCAAGATATGCTCATGTTCAAACTTCTCCATGAAGATATTGGTGAACAACAGGGCCACATTGGACCCCATCGCCGTCCCTGCAAACTGCCTATAATAGACACCATCAAATTGAAAATAATTATTGGTCAGTGTTTACTCTAATCAACTAGGGGCCCTGTCCACCCTTCACCAAAAACTCTCTACACACAGCTACCCCCTCTGTCTGAGGGATAATTATGTATAGACTGCTCACACCACAGGTCATTAATATACAGTTTTCCACAGATTCAACATTTCTCAATTTTTCTTGTAGGTGTCCACTGTCTCTAATATAAGAGACCATAATTTTTACACCCGTTTGCAGGTAGTAGTCTATGAACTGTGATACCAGTCTAAACAGAGACCCCCTTTTTTTTGAAAGGCACCAGTACTAGGTACCAAAACCAGAAATTATTAATTTGGTTTCCTTATTACTTTAAGAGCATGTCCACCTACAAAATAATTCACCCCCAAAAACCTCAAGATGGCAATAGTAGCTTACCATACCAGCATTCCTAAACAGAGATATTTGATCTGGAGACAGCTAGGGGAATAGCATTCAGTCATTGCCTGTGATGTCATCTGTTCCATCCATGGCGGATAGAGATGGACTAGAACTCGTACTCGAACCCAAGTTCGAGCCGAACTATTCGAATTCGAACGAATTCGGACTTCTCAAACTATCCTGGACCCGGATTATCAAAAGTCTGTAAATAACGAATGGTCGACCATTCGAATATGCGAGTAAAATGCCTATTATACCTATACGCGAGCATCGAATCCGCGAGTAAAGTGTCCATTAAAACCTATACGCGAGCATTGAATCCACGAGTAAAATGTACATGATACCTAGGCGCGAACATCGAATCCGCGAGTAAAGTGTCCATTAAAGCCTATACGCGAGCATCGAATCTGTGAGTAAAATGTACAGGTATCTAGGCGCGAGCATCAAATGTTCGAGCGCGAATTGATATTTCAAAAGTCCTGGATATTCGAACATGTTCCCCAGACCATTTCCCAGGTCCCTCAGCCATTTACATTAAGTTACCATTGATATTTTAATTGTATTTCATTAGAACTTTTCAAACTATTTGACTCCCATATACTTTAATGGGTCCGTTTTCAAACTTTCCATATAGTTCGAAAGTTCGAAAACGGACCGAACTTTCGAATGTTCGGTCATCTCTAATGGCGGATTGCTACTTACTTGAAGAACCAGAAAGCAGTAAGAGAGGTAACAGAACACCAGGCAGCATTTTTTAAGTTGTAAGACTTACATTTCTCAGATTTCTAACTATTACAGTTTTGGGGTTTGCAGTTTTTCATTTGAGGGTGGATTTCTCCTTTAACTATTTCTGTTGATAACCCATCATACCTACACCGATCAGTGGAATGTAAAAAAAAAAAAAAAAACACCTACGAGGGTCTAAACAACTATATGAACCAATACCCAATTCAATGTCATTGTTTAAAATAAATAAATATATTTTATAAGTGAGCTGTAATAAATACTTAAGCTGTATGTATAGAAATTTTAGATTTCAAAACTAAAGGCATATTTAAAGGCAAACATTTCCTGACCCTCAAAAGCAAAAATGGACAGTTCCTGTAGAAGAAGGGTCAGTCAGAATAAGGCACTTCCATGTCTGGTAAATGGTAGAGATGAAGTTCGGGTCCAATTCGTACCCGGTTCTGACTTGGAACTCTCAGTTTCGAAGTTCCATAGTTACTAATCTTTCCATATTTTTGAGGGGTTACCAAGGCTACTTTCGAGAGTTGCCCAATAAACAAGGCTACTTTTAGTAACCATCGAATGTGGCCTTGAAGTAGCCTACAAAACCTCAAAAATTGCTTGCGTGTACAGGAAGTCCATTTTTAATATGTTTTGGTTATGTGTGCTTGTTCCCCAGACCATTTCCCGGGTCCCTGCATCATTTACACTAACTTACTATTACTACGTTATATTGCTGATGAAAACTATAGTGTCTTAAAAGGACATGTCCACTTCTATCACCCAAATCTATACTTACCTTCATCACCCCAAACCCCTAAGATTGTTATACACCTCCCCATAGTCCTTGAAGCTCATGTGACTAGTATCATAGAGAAAAAAAATAAGACCTCCCAGCAGTAATAGAGTACACTACCAATTGAAATGATAACATAAACCACTAACTTTTCACCCCTGGTTTTACAATAGTTAAAGACTTACCTAAAGTTAAATCTGTTGTATTCAATTACATCAACTGGACTTTCGTTTCGCTAGTCATCTGACTGGCTTTCTCAATTCAGAATGACTTGTACAAGAATCTGTGGCAATTATGTACCCTGGGAAATCCCAATTAGCATATCACAGCCAGGTGTTAAGGGCGTGATTGGATAGTGGCTAAGAGGTGTTATAGGAACGCCCAGGGTAAGGTGTCAAAACAGCATTGTACATGACAGACAGTTGGTGTCAAACCCCCCACCTCTATTTGGGCTTGGTTTCTTTATTTTCACATAAATGGCCTCCTTGACACCTCTCTTGAACCAGTCACGTTCCAATATGTTAACATAACAATCTTCAAAGGTATGTCCTTTATCCTTAAGATGCAGGTAAACGGCTGAGTCCTGACCTGATGAATTGGCTCTTCAGTGCTGGGCCATACGTTGATGCAGTTGCTGTTTGGTCTCCCCCACATACAAATCAGAGCATTCTTCACTGCACTGTCTATATGATGTCCAATTGCCTCAGTGTGTTGTTCGGTTTAAAACAGACAGGGATATGGTGTTTTTTGAAAATTCTTCTTAATTTCTTGGAGACCCCTGCTACATATGGGATGACCATGTTCTTTCTTCTGTCTTGCTTTTCCCCTTCACTGTTGGTATAAGTGTTCTTTTATTTCCTTCTACTTCTTTTGACAAAGCCCAGTCCGGATATCCACAAGTTTTAAGGGCTCCTCTGAGATGTTTCATTTCTTTAGCCTTCACCTCTGTGCTAGTTCTCAGCTCTGTGCAGGGTTCTGATGACACCCACCTTTTGATCTAAAGGGTGGTGGGAGTCAAACATCAAATACTGATCTGTGTGTGTCTACTTCCAGTTTACCATTTTCCTTTACTTCTACCAAGCAGTCCAAGAAAGCCAGTTTGTTGTTTTGTACCTCTTCCCTTGTAAATTCGATGTTCTGGTCTACAGCATTAATGTGTTCTGTGAAAGCTTGTACTTCCTTCTGGTGGATTTTAACCCAGGTGTCATCCAAATATCTGAACCAGTTGGCTGGGTGCTATGGCCGTAAAGGTATTAAGTGCCTGTTTTTCTACCTGCTCCATGAAAAGGTTGGCCACAATGGGTAGGATGTTTTTGCTTATAGAACCCTGTATTTGAAATAGGTGGTATTCAGGCACAAGTCTAGTAAGGAATACACCTGTTCTGGGTTGAGATCAGTTCTGCTGGTAAGAGTGCTTTCTTGGCCTAGGCGTTTTCTCACCATGATCAGCACAGCACAGAAGAGCCAATTCCTCAGGTCAGGACTCAGCCATGTACCTGCATCTTAAGGATAAAGGACATACCTTTGCAAATTGTAATGTTAACATATTGGCAAAGGAACGTGACTGGTTCAAGAGAGGTGTTAAGGAGGCCATTTATGTGAAAATAAAGAAACCAAGCCTAAATAGAGGTGGGGGGGGGGTGTTGACACCAACTGTCTGCCATGTACAATGCTGTTTTGACACCTTACCCTGGGCGTTCCTATAACACCTCTTAGCCACTATCCAATCACGCCCTTAACACCTGGCTGTGATATGCTAATTGGGATTTTCCAGGGTACATAATTGCCACAGATTCTTGTACAAGTCATTCTGAATTGAGAAAGCCAGTCGGATGACTAGCGAAACGTCCAGTTGATCTAATTGAATACAACAGATATACCATGACCTGGATGAATGAGAACCTTCACAAGCATACCTAAAGTTAACTTTGCAAAGTTGTGGTCCGCTAACTAATTCTGTCGGGATATGGCCAATGGAAGATGCGCATCTTGCAGAGCATGTCTTCCCATAGGCCAGGCCTGAAACAGGACTCGGAGCAAATTGGATTTTCCTTGATGCTGTACGTAGTATGCAGCCCTCGATTCCTTGCTCCCCATTGGCTGGAGATTTTCCAATTTACACAATCCCCCTTTTGACCGATAACCTCCATGATATCAACTTACAAATCCTCAAGATGGAAGGACTTTGATTTTGCCTAATTTATTGAATGTCATTGGATATGCATGGCCATCTTCAGGATTTAGGCTCCATCACATTTGTCTTGTTATGTGTTCGCATTGTTGCACAATGTGCCTGACAAACGTTCAGCAACAGTCTTGTTATAAACTAGTTCTGCCAATGACTCCTGTACATACATCATGTCTAGTGGATAGTAAAGGTGTTACGTGGCGTGAGTATTACGCGACTATCGGAATATTGCATGATCTCGAAATGTTGCACTTGTATTTAATTCAATCTTACATCACAGTCTAACGATAATCTGCCGACTATGTACAAACATACGACAATCGGCAGAATGAAATCTGCCAGGCTTATCATTGGAAAAAGCCGAGAATAGTCGTGCATCTTTGGAAGATCGTTAAAGCTTCATATTCCCACAGAAGTCGCACAATGGTTTGTTCGTCGGGCAAATCGTGCAAAAATGATATGACGTGTGTACGAAGCATAAGAAGTATTTTTGAACCTGCTGTTTGTGTAATACTTTTTGACTAGTAATTCTACAAGAGACTAGTACAATAACCATTGAAAATCAGACATGGTCATACATCTCTTCTGGATGGATGAAATCCAAATGGTGAAGTCCAAAATTGTTGTTAAAATTTAGTAGATATAAGTAAAACATAACGTAAAAATATTGCTCTGTAAAGACTTATTTAATCAAGTGTCAAGCACACAAGCCGTCATGTTTCTCCAGGACCCTGGACAGCAGCAGTTGTCCTGATTTGTCATTATTCTGTTTCTGGTTCTTAAATAGGATTGGTTATTGAAATGTTATCCATTTTAAAAGCTCAAAGTGCAAATACCTGATTAGTTACATTGATCAAGTTGGAACTTTTCTTTTCTGATCATTCAAAGTGCATTATTCCAATAAAAACTTTACATTAAACTTACTGTCATTAATGCATTATTAAGTCCAACAATGGATGATCACATACATTTTAAGACATTCCTTCTATTTGATTTGTAAATATAAAATAACCTACAAAGTGTTTTTCATTTCTGGTACAGAAATATTTATGGTGTGAATAATCCTTGATATTATAGGATACAATGATGATGTACACACGATGTACCTCAGGACCATCAGAGCAACAGTTCATTAAAGTTAACAGAATAAAAATGTATTGAGTCTTTACATTTCACTAACAATGTCCCTGCAGGTTGTTTATTTAGTGACCAGTTGGTAACATTAGCCATAAATAAGTAGAAAATGACCTTTTTAAGGGCTGTGCAGAGAGGGAAATGTACAGGTAAGTATAGATCCGCTGTAATATTTGTGCAAATTATACAATGTAAACTATACAAATATGCAATTCAGTACTGGACTCTAACTAATAGTTCTGCAGTACTAACTCGGGACTGGACATGTGCAAGAAACATAACAGTTAAGGGGTGATGTACCCAGAGCCGCTATCAGCTATTATAGTCCTTTTGCATGAAATCTTTAATGCCAGCAAATAGCTTAAACTGTTAAAGATGCTGAGCGGGTTACACATTCACAATGTACGGAGACGCAAATCGATTGTTGCATCGCCTTACTGAAAAAAAAAAGAGTGATGGGTATGCCTGGGAGACTGGAATGCTGGGAGACAAGAGAACTGTTAAAGATGCGAGGCGGTTACACATTCACAATGTGGAACGCAAATCGATTTTGCATCGCCTTACTGAAAAAAAAAGAGTGATGGGTATGCCTGGGAGACTGGAATGCTGGGAAACAGAGAGTTATTATACCTATACGCAAGTAAATATCGAATTCTCAAATCCGTAAGTAAATGACTATTGTACCTAAAAGCAAGTAAATATTGAATTCTCCAATCCGCAAGTAAAATGTCTATTATACCTATACGCAAGTAAATATCGATTCTCGAATCCGCAAGTAAAATGTCTATTATACCTATACGCAAGTAAATATCGAATTCTCGATCCGTAAGTAAAATGTCTATTGTACCTAAAAGCAAGTAAATATCGAATTGTCGAATCCGCAAGTAAAATGTCTATTATACCTATACGCAAGTAAATATCGAATTCTCGAATCCGTAAGTAAAATGTCTATTGTACCTAAAAGCAAGTAAATATCGAATTCTCGAATCCGCAAGTAAAATGTCTATTATACCTATACGCAAGTAAATATCGAATTCTCGAATCCGCAAGTAAAATGTCTATTATACCTATACGCAAGTAAATATCGAATTCTCGAATCCACAAGTAAAATGCTATTATACCATACGCAAGTAAATATCGAATTCTCGAATCCGTAGTAAAATGTCTATTATACCTATACGCAAGTAAATATCGAATTATCGAATCCGCAAGTCGTACGTGGGATAATTATCAAACGTTCGAACGCAAGAGATCAAAACTAGCGCGCGTGAGAGTAAAATCAAATTTTCAAAAGTCCTGGATATTCGAACACATTCCCGAGACCATTTCCAGGTCCCCAGCCATTTACATTAATTCCATTGATATTTTAATTGTATTTCATTCAAACTTTTCAAACTATTTGACTCCCATTGACTTTAATGGTCCGTTTCGAACTTTCGATCTCTCAACTTTCCATATAGTTTAAAAATGGACCGAACTTTTGAAAGTTTACTATTTTGAACAGACATTTCAGGAGGATCATAAGCAGCTGAAATGTAAGGTAAAGATTTTTTAACTACACAGTGAGGCCTGTAGTGGGTTAATTTTTAGTATTTGGAATGGAGGAGCTTGATTATAAAAAATATTAGATAAGTTAATGATTCACACTAGAGAAATAGTTTAAAGCTATAGAGCTCCCCTCTTACAATGAAATAAGGAACAAGACTTTATTATGTCTTTTTCGAGCTATCTTTAGGACAATGTAGACATCTCCCAATAAGTGCTTCACATGCAAACCAAGGCTTACATTGCACTGAAGATGGCTCATTAAAGCTGGTCTGTAACTGGCTCTTTGGTTCGCATTTAGCTTGAGGAATGCACTTAAAGTCTCATAGATGGTATAGCATTTTCTTAAATGCTACCAAGTAACATGGAAATAAACCAGAAGTCTCTGTTTCTAATTTGCATAAGTGAGAGGGGAGTTCTATAGCCTAAACTCTCCCTATATATTATGTGATGTCAATTGTGCCTATTTCCTTATTTCCTATTTCTCTTTTTTAATGTTTGCAAAGTTCAGTGATATACTGTTTTATATATTTCCTAAACATAACACAATATCCAATCATGGCTCTGTGTAATATTAGTGCAAATAAACTAATTACTTGGCTTTGTACATATATTCTTAACCGAAACCTTTCAAACAATTTCAAATAAATGAATCATGGAAATTACAATCACTTGAATCTTACAAACAGAGCCACGTCAGAACCTACTATAGTTCATTAAAGGACAATTGTAGATTTATTGCTCCACCCCCCCCCCTTCTGGCCCTGGGCCTAACCAATGGGAAGACACACTCTGCAAGAATTGCTTTTTCTCATTGGATAAGGGGCGGAACTTACACAATACAATTCACCATTAGGTGTTAGCAATGAAAGACATGTTTATATTTATTCTACTGATTATTATTGGTAAACCAGTATCCCTAATTTAGAATTTCCACACAATACTTTAGAGGGACTCTCCATATTCTATTTAGCTAAAACATACTAAATTGGTCTATATTCAAACATGGTTACCTTGGCTCTAAAACTGGAAAAGGCTACTGCTCTTGAATCATAAATGTTTGGCAACATAGTAATTAGCAAGGAAAATTAAAAAGTAAACTCAATGTGCTAATTTTATACCTGATATTGTGTAGTATATGTAACTGCTTTACATGGCGCAATAGATAAAACGTGAGGGCGCTGTGTTGCACCATGGGAGTTATAGTTTCTCTCTCTCTCTCTCTCTTTTGCTCTCCTAGGATTTGTTGTCATTCATTGGAGAACTGGGCACTACGTCTGAAAGCCTCACAACTTCAGAGGCAGACAGACCCCAACTGGGATTATGCCCCCTTCTATACTTTGTAAACATAACTTAACACTTAACTTATGAAATAAACAGATAGACTACAAGTGTTGGGTGAACCATAGCCGCAGCTTTTTATTTTAAACACAATTCCATTTATGTGTTTACTTCCATATTATTTTTATATATCCTTGCCATTTGAAATTGTCCCAGCCATAGCCAATAGAATGCCAAACCTCTGAATTCTTAAGGGCATGTAATGATCAAAACACCATACCGACTGCAAGAATGTATCCGTAAACTGTAACTCCAACTGACCAAGTTCTCCGGCTTTATCTATACAAAATGGTGCCTGCGCCATGTGGGAGTGCTCTTTTATACAGCACATGACGTCCCTGTTCTCGTGCGATTTGCAGCACTTCTTCTTCTTGTAGAGTGAAGCTCTCTTCACTCTACAGGCATGTATGTCTCGCACCTGTGCCCACATTAGCCAGCAATGCCCGTTGACCTCCACTGACTACCAGAGCTAGCTTATTACCCTCCTTTACATCAGGCAGGTAAGCCCCCCACTTTTGGTCAGGTGCCCCACTCCCTTAATGGGTCGGGCTACATAACATGGGGTCATTAGATTTTACCTACACGCTACTAGCAATTGGAACATGTGCTCCATTCAACAAGTAGCTGCTTAATCAGTCATGGAAATTAGGCTGGGTACACATGGAGGGACTATTTGTCCCGATCAAGTGCTCGCTACGATTCGGCTTGCTACAATTTGGCCGCGTCCGAATTTGCAAACGATCGACCGTGCGTTCCTATAGGGAACCGCATGATCGATCGGGTTTTCCATCCACGTCCGTTTGTCGGTCGTGGCCAGCAGCCCCATACCAGGAGATATTTTTGGCTTGAAAATATCTTCTGGTGTGTACCCCCCTTACACAGCGCTTTACAGAACCTGCGCTCTCCAGACAACAATGAATATCAGATATCAACATTGCACACAAATCTCTCATATAACTATATACACCGTCACTTTCATGGGTGCCATTCAAATAGTATAAAAACACCATGTGTGTAAGACCCAACTCATGGGACTTTTTTCAAAGCTAAACTTTTTATTACAAAGTGAATTGACGCTTTCTGCTCACTCAAGACCGTCATCAGAACAACAGTATCCAAAGAAACCAACCCTTAAAACCAAAAGTCAACATGTACCACTACAATCTCCAATGATACATATTGTAGCGCATATTGATGACTGTTGCAAATCTTTCACAGTGGCTCGGTGTTGGATAGATCAAACATATGGTATTGCGTGCCTAGGCATTAATATCATATACACCTTCGGGAATCTAGCTGGTTTATAACCATCACATATACTAGATTTATACTACCATCACAGATAGTGGCTGGAGGGTCTAGTAGACTCATTGAATATTCTGTCAATGATGATGTTCTATAAAAAGCATTGCATGCCCATTGCTCATTTATACCCTTCGGGCCAACGTTTGCAACTTGAAAATCCAGTCTGAGAGAGCTTTCTCATTGTCTACAGTACTCTAATATCTCTCAGACCATCAATAATCATGCCTTTAAGCTTGATAAAGGGTGATTTATAGCTCTAAATTGTCTAGCGACTGCCATTCGCCATATTTACTAGTCAGTTGCCCTTTATCCTACCCCTAGTGGGATGCGTACGGAGGACCTTGATTGGCCTTCTTTCTTTGACAAGGTCGTGGTAATGCCCACATACACCGGACTGCAGGGACACATGATAAGATATATGATGTTTTACTAGCGCAGGTGAATCTACCCTTAATTTTAATTTTTTTACCATTTTTGAGGATGAACAAAGCTCTCCCCAGCTAGCATCCTGTGGCATGTAACACAATAGGGCATCTAACACACCCTAATTTAACCCCCAAATTTTGGGGTTTTCATTCGATATAAGAATTTGTGCTCACTATTATGATCTAAGACTTCTGCCTCTTTATTATTATATTGCACCTGTGTTCTTTCAAAGGCAACTGCCTGTCATTCTGCAGGACATGCCAGTGTTTCTGGATACTGTCTTTAACTTCACTGGCTAGTGGGTGAAACCTGGATTGGAAATTTACCTGCTGGGTCCCTTCTCCAGACATCCGCTTTGTGAACTTTGTCGATTGCACGATTCAATTCTCCTCTACCATACCCTCTCTCCACAAACTGGTCAGCCATCTCTTTAATCTATGCATCCCTCCCATCTCTTTCAGAGTTGTTCCTAAATTGTGAAGGGGGGCATTCTTTTGCGCCTCTGGATGGCAGCTGTGTCTATAGAGTAGAGTATTTTATATTTTTAGTTGGTTTACGGAACAAAGTTGTCCCTTAACCCTTACCAGTTTTGAAAATCCTTAGATCCCAAAAAATCAACAGTAATTTCATGGATCGTGGCTGTCATTTAAAGGAAACTAAACCCAATTTTTCATACTCCAGAATCTGAAAACAACCCCCCTAAAAACGAATAAGCTATAAAATACCACATTTTGTATTGTGGTAAATTGTATTAAAGTAATGTAAGCCTGTTAAGAACTGGATGAAGTATCTGTGTGTATGTGCAGTGTCAGACCTCCTGACCTCAGTCACTGCTTCCTTGCTTTATCTGTCCAGTAAAAGTGTTCTGCCCTTCCAAATGAACAGCATATCGTCAATATACCTCGCATAGAATGGGATGAATTTCTCATATGCGCTCAAGATATCCTCATGTTCAAACTTCTCCATGAAGATATTGGTGAACAACAGGGCCACATTGGACCCCATCGCCGTCCCTGCAAACTGCCTATAATAGACACCATCAAATTGAAAATAATTATTGGTCAGTGTTTACTCTAATCAACTGGGGCCCTGTCCACCCTTCACAAAAACTCTCTACACACAGCTACCCCCTCTGTCTGAGGGATAATTATGTATAGAACTGCTCACACACAGGTCATTAATATACAGTTTTCCACATTTTCAACATTTCTCAATTTTTCTTGTAGGTGTCCACTGTCTCTAATAAGAGACCATAATTTTACACCCGTTTGCAGGTAGTAGTCTATGAACTGTGATACCAGTCTAACCAGAGACCCCCTTTTTTTTGAAAGGCACCAGTACTAGGTACCAAAACCAGAAATTATTAATTTGGTTCCCTTATTACTTTAAGAGCATGTCCACCTACAAAATAATTCACCCCCAAAAACCTCAAGATGGCAATAGTAGCTTCCTAACCAGCATTCCTAAACAGAGATATTTGATCTGGAGACAGCTAGGGAAGCATTCAGTCATTGCCTGTGATGTCATCTGTTCCATCCATGGCGGATGAGATGGACTAGAACTCTGTACTCGAACCCAAGTTCGAGCCGAACTATTCGAATTCGAACGAATTCGGACTTCTCAAACTATCCTGGACCCGGATTATCAAAAGTCTGTAAATAACGATGGTCGACCATTCGAATATGCGAGTAAAATGCCTATTATACCTATACGCGAGCATCGAATCCGCGAGTAAAGTGTCCATTAAAACCTATACGCGAGCATTGAATCCACGAGTAAAATGTACATGATACCTAGCGCGAACATCGAATCCGCGAGTAAAGTGTCCATTAAGCTATACGCGAGCATCGAATCTGTGAGTAAAATGTACAGGTATCTAGGCGCGAGCATCAAATGTTCGAGCGCGAATTGATATTTCAAAAGTCCTGGATATTCGAACATGTTCCCCAGACCATTTCCCAGGTCCCTCAGCCATTTACATTAGTTACCATTGATATTTTAATTGTATTTCATTAAAACTTTTCAAACTATTTGACTCCCATATACTTTAATGGGTCCGTTTTCAAACTTTCCATATAGTTCGAAAGTTCGAAAACGGACCACTTTCGAATGTTCGGTCATCTCTAATGGCGGATTGCTACTTACTTGAAGAACCAGAAAGCAGTAAGAGAGGTAACAGAACACCAGGCAGCATTTTTTAAGTTGTAGACTTACATTTCTCAGATTTCTAACTATTACAGTTTTGGGGTTTGCAGTTTTTCATTTGAGGGTGGATTTCTCCTTTAACTATTTCTGTTGATAACCCATCATACCTACACCGATCAGTGGAATGTAAAAAAAAAAAAAAAAAACACCTACAGGGTCTAAACAACTATATGAACCAATACCCAATTCAATGTCATTGTTTAAAATAAATAAATATATTTTATAAGTGAGCTGTAATAAATACTTAAGCTGTATGTATAGAAATTTTAGATTTCAAAACTAAAGGCATATTTAAAGGCAAACATTTCCTGACCCTCAAAAGCAAAAATGGACAGTTCCTGTAGAAGAAGGGTCAGTCAGAATAGGCACTTCCATGTCTGGTAAATGGTAGAGATGAAGTTCGGGTCCAATTCGTACCCGGTTCTGACTTGGAACTCTCAGTTTCGAAGTTCCATAGTTACTAATCTTTCCATATTTTTGAGGGGTTACCAAGGCTACTTTCGAGAGTTGCCCAATAAACAAGGCTACTTTTAGTACCCATCGAATGTGGCCTTGAAGTACCTACAAAACCTCAAAAATTGCTTGCGTGTACAGGAAGTCCATTTTTAATATGTTTTTGGTTATGTGTGCTTGTTCCCCAGACCATTTCCCGGGTCCCTGCATCATTTACACTAACTTACTATTACTACGTTATATTGCTGATGAAAACTATAGTGTCTTAAAAGGACATGTCCACTTCTATCACCCAAATCTATACTTACTCTTCATCACCCCAAACCCCTAAATGTTATAACACCTCCCCATAGTCCTTGAGGCTCATGTGACTAGTATCATAGAGAAAAAAAATAGACCTCCCAGCAGTAATAGAGTACACTACCAATTGAAATGATAACATAAACCACTAACTTTTCACCCCTGGTTTTACAATAGTTAAAGACTTACCTAAAGTTAAATCTGTTGTATTCAATTACATCAACTGGCTTTCGTTTCGCTAGTCATCTGACTGGCTTTCTCAATTCAGAATGACTTGTACAAGAATCTGTGGCAATTATGTACCCTGAAATCCCAATTAGCATATCACAGCCAGGTGTTAAGGGCGTGATTGGATAGTGGCTAAGAGGTGTTATAGGAACGCCCAGGGTAAGGTGTCAAAACAGCATTGTACATGACAGACAGTTGGTGTCAAACCCCCCACCTCTATTTGGGCTTGTTTTCTTTATTTTCACATAAATGGCCTCCTTGACACCTCTCTTGAACCAGTCACGTTCCAATATGTTAACATAACAATCTTCAAAGGTATGTCCTTTATCCTTAAGATGCAGGTAAACGTGCTGATTCCTGACCTGATGAATTGGCTCTTCAGTGCTGGGCCATACGTTGATGCAGTTGCTGTTTGGTCTCCCCACATACAACGAGCATTCTTCACTCACTGGTCTATATGGTCCAATTGCCTCAGTGTGTGTTTCGGTTTAAAACAGACAGGGATATGGTGTTTTTTTGAAAATTCTTCTTAATTTCTTGGAGACCCCTGCTCATATGGGATGACCATGTTCTTTCTTCTGTCTTGCTTTTCCCCTTCACTGTTGGTATAAGTGTTCTTTATTTCCTCTACTATTCTTTTGACAAAGCCCAGTCCGGATATCCACAAGTTTTAAGGGCTCCTCTGAGATGTTTCATTTCTTTAGCCTTCACCTCTGTGCTAGTTCTCAGCTCTGTGCAGGGTTCTGATGACACCACCTTTTGATCTAAAGGGTGGTGGGAGTCAAACTCAAATACTGATCTGTGTGTGTCTACTTCCAGTTTACCATTTTCCTTTACTTCTACACAAGCAGTCAAGAAGGCCAGTTGTGTTGTTTTGTACCTCTTCCCTTGTAAATTCGATGTTCTGGTCTACAGCATTAATGTGTTCTGTGAAAGCTTGTACTTCCTTCTGGTGGATTTTAACCCAGGTGTCATCAAAATATCTGAACCAGTTGGCTGGGTGCTATGGCCGTAAAGGTATTAAGTGCCTGTTTTTCTACCTGCTCCATGAAAAGGTTGGCCATGGGTAGGATGTTTTTGCTTATAGAACCCTGTATTTGAAATAGGTGGTATTCAGGCACAAGTCTAGTAAGGAATACACCTGTTCTGGGTTGAGATCAGTTCTGCTGGTAGAGTGCTTTCTTGGCCTAGGCTTTTTTCTCCACCATATCAGCACAGCACAGAAGAGCCAATTCCTCAGGTCAGGACTCAGCCATGTACCTGCATCTTAAGGATAAAGGACATACCTTTGCAAATTGTAATGTTAACATATTGGCAAAGGAACGTGACTGGTTCAAGAGAGGTGTTAGGAGGCCATTTATGTGAAAATAAAAAACCAAGCCTAATAGAGGTGGGGGGGGGGTGTTGACACCAACTGTCTGCCATGTACAATGCTGTTTTGACACCTTACCCTGGGCGTTCCTATAAACACCTCTTAGCCACTATCCAATCACGCCCTTAACACCTGGCTGTGATATGCTAATTGGGATTTTCCAGGTACATAATTGCCACAGATTCTTGTACAGTCATTCTGAATTGAGAAAGCCAGTCGGATGACTAGCGAAACGTCCATTTGATCTAATTGAATACAACAGATATACCATGACCTGGATGAATGAGAACCTTCACAGCATACCTAAAGTTAACTTTGCAAAGTTGTGGTCCCTAACTAATTCTGTCGATATGGCCAATGGAAGATGCGCATCTTGCAGAGCATGTCTTCCCATAGGCCAGGCCTGAAACAGGACTCGGAGCAAATTGGATTTTCCTTGATGCTGTACTTAGTATGCAGCCCTCGATTCCTTGCTCCCCATTGGCTGGAGATTTTCCAATTTACACCAATCCCCCTTTGACCGATAACCTCCATGATATCAACTTACAATCCTCAAGATGGAAGGACTTTGTTTTGCCTAATTTATTGAATGTCATTGGATATGCATGGCCATCTTCAGATTAGTCTCCATCACATTTGTCTTGTTATGTGTTCGCATTTTGCACAATGTGCCTGACAAACGTTCAGCAACTCTTGTTATAAACTAGTTCTGCCAATGACTCCTGTACATACTCATGTCTAGTGGATAGTAAGTGTTACGTGGCGTGAGTATTACGCGACTATCGGAATATTGCATGATCTCGAAATGTTGCACTTGTATTTAATTCAATCTTACATCACAGTCTAACGATAATCTGCCGACTATGTACAAACATACGACTCGGCAGAATGAAATCTGCCAGGCTTATCATTGGAAAAAGCCGAGAATATGTGTGCATCTTTGGAAGATCGTTAAAGCTTCATATTCCCACAGAAGTCGCACAATGGTTTGTTCGTCGGGCAAATCGTGCAAAAATGATATGACGTGTGTACGAAGCATAAGAAGTATTTTTGAACCTGCTGTTTGTGTATACTTTTTGACTAGTAATTCTACAGAGACTAGTACAATAACCATTGAAAATCAGACATGGTCATACATCTCTTCTGGATGGATGAAATCCAAATGGTAAGTCCAAAATTGTTGTTAAAATTTAGTAGATATAAGATAAACATAACGTAAAAATATTGCTCTGTAAAGACTTATTTAATCAAGTGTCAAGCACACAAGCCGTCATGTTTCTCCAGGACCCTGGACAGCAGCAGTTGTGTCCTGATTTGTCATTATTCTGTTTCTGGTTCTTAAATAGGATTGGTTATTGAAATGTTATCCTTTTAAAAGCTCAAAGTGCAAATACCTGATTAGTTACATTGATCAAGTGGGAACTTTTCTTTTCTGATCATTCAAAGTGCATTATTCCAATAAAAACTTTACTAAACTTCTGTCATTAATGCATTTTAAGTCCAACAATGGTGATCACATACATTTTAAGACATTCCTTCTATTTGATTTGTAAATATAAAATAACCTACAAAGTGTTTTTCATTTCTGGTACAGAAATATTTATGGTGTGAATAATCCTTGATATTATAGGATACAATGATGATGTACACACGATGTACCTCAGGACCATCAAGCAACAGTTCATTAAAGTTAACAGAATAAAAATGTATTGAGTCTTTACATTTCACTAACAATGTCCCTGCAGGTTTTTTATTTAGTGACCAGTTGGTAACATTAGCCATAAATAAGTAGAAAATGACCTTTTTAAGGGCTGTGCAGAGAGGAAATGTACAGGTAAGTATAGATCCGCGGTAATATTTGTGCAAATTATACAATGTAAACTATACAAATATGCATTCAGTACTGGACTCTAACTAATAGTTCTGCAGTACTAACTCGGGACTGGACATGTGCAAGAAACATAACAGTTAAGGGGTGATGTACCCAGAGCCGCTATCAGCTATTATAGTCCTTTTGCATGAAATCTTTAATGCCAGCAATAGCTTAAACTGTTAAAAGAAAATTTAAAGGAGATGGCTTGATCGGTTTACAACAAAACAACACGGGGCACCCCGGGGGGGGGCAATAAGCCAACACATTCACAGGACAATTACTGCGACGAAGTAAAATGTCTATTATACCTATACGCAAGTAAATATCGAATTCTCAAATCCGTAAGTAAAATGACTATTGTACCTAAAAGCAAGTAAATATTGAATTCTCCAATCCGCAAGTAAAATGTCTATTATACCTATACGCAAGTAAATATCGATTCTCGAATCCGCAAGTAAAATGTCTATTATACCTATACGCAAGTAAATATCATATTCGCATGTCTCGAACATTCGTAATTATCGAAAGTCCAGAAAATATCGAAAATCCAGGTCCGGATAGTTCGTGAAGTAGTTCGGCCGAGTTCTAGTCCATCTCTAGGCCCTACAATGTAATAAAGTTTAAAAAGTGTGGAGATACCCTTTATAATTAAGTTGACCATCTCTGAACCCTCTTCAATTTTAAAGGACGATTTTTAGCGAGTGTTTTGGTGTTTTTTTTCTGGGGGGGGTTTGCTAGGGCCAGTAGCAAATTTTGTACAGGGTGCTATTTAGCTGGCCCTGACTTACTCACCTTTCTCTCGATCCATAGCTGCATTGGTCCCAGGGTAAGGACCTACCTTTGGGTACTTTTTCTAACTCCTGCATACTTACTTAGTCTCCCTCGGCGCTCCACTCCTCCTCTCTACCACTGTCAGTGACAGTCCACAATGCGGCTAATGGGAACACACGCCTCCTTGCAGAGCATGTTTTCCCATTGGCTGTAGTGCAACCTGTTACTTACAGGGGGAGAGAGGAGAAGTGAGAGGGAGACCCAGATGTGAGAACTTACAGGGAGATTCAATAAAAGTTCTTATCTTTGAAATGTGCTAATTTTGCCCAACCAATCAGATCTATTTAACTCTGAAAGCTAACTCTGATTGGTTGAGGCAAAATTAGCACCATTTCAAACGATAAGAACTTTTTGAATCTCCCTGTTAGTGAATTAGGTCCTCACCCTGGGCACTAGCTATGGAGGAAGAGGCGATAGGGATAGTCACTATAACTGTCATTTAAGACAATTAAATGATATATGGGATTCTAAAATTCACAGTTATATTCTAAAGTGCCTTCTTACCGGGTGCCTGTAATTCTAAATTATTTTCTATCAAAAGAAAAAAACTCTGCTTGCTTTGGAAATCAGTATGTGGGTGTATTGTATTGGCACAAATCTTTTGGAATATCAGTGACTTCTATTCAGGACAGACTGAAAGAAGATTTGTTTGCAATATCTCAACGAGCTTGAGTAAACAGAATTCTCACTGCTTGCCTGCCTTTTAGATGTGTGTTTACCCACGTACAGTATATATTAAAAAAAATATATACAGGGGTAGCAAGTAAATATCGAATTCTCGAATCCGCAAGTAAAATGTCTATTATACCTATACGCAAGTAAATATCGAATTCTCAGAGAGTGAGGGGATGCCTGGGAGACTGGATGCTGGGAGACAAGAGATTGATGGGTATGCCTGGGAGACTGAATGCTGGGAGACAAGAGAGTGATGGGTATGCCTGGAGACTGGAAGGCGGGAGACAAGAGAGTGATGGGTAAGCCTGGGAGACTGGAATGCTGGGAGACAAGACACATATCACCTACGTTTATTAGGTAAATTCCTCAAAAGCAACAAAAAAAAAATAAAAAAAAAATGTAGATAGGTAGATCTAACTAGTGCAGTTTTGGGGGGTAATTTACCTATATATCATTTTTGATTTGAGGCCCTTTAAGTCAAAGTGCTCTCTCTTCTGATTCAATATATTTTAAAACTTAAGTTACCATTTAACAACAACTAATATTAAGTATAAATAAGTGTCCTTGTTGTGTTT
This sequence comes from Hymenochirus boettgeri, assembly GCA_019447015.1. Lineage (NCBI taxonomy): Eukaryota > Metazoa > Chordata > Amphibia > Anura > Pipidae > Hymenochirus > Hymenochirus boettgeri. The sequence continues at coordinate 34,520,531 of CM033476.1, forward strand.
TAAAACCTGCTCCTGTGACACAGGAAATCAATATAAGTAATCAGTGCTGATTTGGACTGTGACACAGCTGAACACAGCAAAGCATGATGGGACAGATACGGGGCGTGGTGGCTGCAGGAGGTTGAAATTATTACATAACAATTGCCGCCCCCAAACTAGGCTTTGTTTGGTCAAGAGTTGTAGTGAGTTACTATAGACCAAATTGTAGAGAATTTATAAACCACATTTCAGAAAATTAATTTTATTGAAAACGGAACGTAAACACATTATAAACTCCCTAATTAATTAAATTGTATTATATATATATATATATATATATATAATATATATATATATTTATACAACAAAGCAGCTCCAACTGAGGGCAGTCAGGGACTCGTATGAAAACACCACGTGTGTGGATACCGAGATCAATGCATTTTGGCCATGATACAGGCTGTCATCAGCCTTTGTTCTGTGTTGGGGATGGGGAGTGGAGTTTAGCACACGGGCGGTGGCAGACAAGTTTAGGAGTATGGACGATATGGAGTCTTTTATATCTATCTATCTATCATCTATATATATACACACAAACATAGAAAAGATAATCAATACACATTCCTACAAAAACATAGTTAATTGGAGGCACAGGATGCACAGGTAGCTAGTCTCAATAGACCAAGGTGCAGGTACTATAGCTAATGAATATATATAGACCAAAAGAGAAAGAAAGGAGTACCGCACTCAAAAATTATAAATAAAAATAAAAGCCCTTTATTACTCGACCCATAGAGGTCAAAAATGGGGGTACATGCATAGTAGACAGGAATAAAAATTCTAAAATTTCTAAAAACATATTACATGTCGGTATCAATCTCTACAAATAAATATAGCACATACAAAGAGTCCTAGTCAAACAGTCATAAGGGCCTAGTTACGGTCAGAGCCTTACTTAGCTGTCAGAAGTACTGCATAGTGGCGACAACATCGGGACCCCCCATGTTGTCGCCACTTATGCAGTACTTCTGACAGCTAAGTAAGGCTCTGACCGTAACTAGGCCCTTATGACTGTTTGACTAGGACTCTTTGTATGTGCTATATTTATTTGTAGAGTTGATACCGACATGTAATATGTTTTTAGAAATTTTAGAATTTTTATTCCTGTCTATCTCTATGCATGTACCCCCATTTTTGACCTCTATGGTTCAGTAATAAAGGGCTTTTATTTATTCATATATATAATTTTTGAGTGCGGTACTCCTTTCTTTCTCTTTTGGTCTATACAATACACATTCCTAGGCCCCATACAATATCATATTATCTGCACATTGGCATACTTAATAAATAAGGGGTTTTAGTATATATTACTGTGACACATGAATGAAAAGCCTCCACCATGTCAAGATAACCCCAGTCTGGAAGGTCCTAACTTCTAACCTTTTTTACTTTTTACCATTAGCAACACGTCCATGTGGTAATAGCACCACCAACACCGCCCTTTTTATGGGAGGTCCTATGCCTTTAATATAAAGGACTGGGTGGCCTCTTTTCCTCATTTTAAAAAGCCAAAGGGCTGGGGGGAGTGAGAGAGCCTGTTATATGGATCCAGTGTGTAAGAATGCGAAATGCAAAGTTTGCTATCATAATTGAAGTAAAAAATTTAATAAGTTAGAAGTTAGGACCTTCCAGACTGGGGTTACCTTGACGTGGTTGGAAGGCTTTTTGACTAGATCAGTACACTTCCACTAATGTGGTTGTAAATTAGCCTATTCGGAGTGCTTTGACAATCCCTGTATTGTATATTATACTCACATGTAAAAGCAAATGTACACTGTATTTATTATTATTCTTGCCTGAAAAGGGGGCACAGTACCCTTGAAACGTGTTTGATGTTTGGTTTACATAAAATACTTAATATTCACCTTGGAGTGCGACTTCAATACCGTTCATTTTCTGATACTTTGCTTCCCTTGGAAGTGGGAAGCCTTTATGTAAAACAGAACCCACGTCGGTTTTGTGTATACTGCAACTTATTTATTAGTGGTACAAACCACAACTTGAGTTTTAATACATAACTGTAAGGATCTTACCTGCTACTCTCTCACGCTGCTCCGGGGCGGGTGACTTAGGCGCGCCAGTGGCGTGACATCACTACGTCCAGTTGCCGGCCACCGCAAAGATTTAAAAGGCCCCGCCCCTTCAACGAGTGCCTATTCGTAGTTCTCACTTCCTGGCTGCTTTTCTTGTCAGTTAGTTTGCTTTTCTTCTTTGTATCCAGCATCCAGCACTTCCTTTGTCTCCAGTATTCAGTTTCTCCCATTGTCTTCAGCATTCAGCAGTTCATTTGTCTCCAGTATCCAGTTACTCCAGTGTCTCCAGTATTCAGTTACTCCAGTGTCCAATAACCAGTACTCCATTATTTCCTGTACCCAATATCTCCATTGTCTCCAGCATTCAGGCATTCAATTGTCTCCAGTATCCATTACTCCAGTGTCTCCAGTATTCAGTTACTCCATTGCCTCCAGCATCCAGCAGCTCCATTGCATTGCTCCAGGGGCTCCTGTTGAGTAATTACGCTAATGACCTATAGGCTGACAACTATACCCCTTCATTATCCCCTTTACAACTTTAGTTTCTAAATTTTCATTGCGAAGTAGCAAAGTCTAGGATTTAACGGTGGTTTGTGGGATAAAAATTAAAACTTTAAAAGAAATTTTTGGGGGAGAAATTCCTCAAGCACAAACAGTTTTGTTTTTACTTTAGGATCATTTATACACAATTTATTTATTAAATAAGCAAAACTGACCTTTGTATGCCTGGGAGACTGGAATGCTGGGAGACAAGAGAGTGATGGGTATGCCTGGGAGACTGGAATGCTGGGAGACAAGAGAAGAGTTGATGGGTATGCCTGGGAGAACTGGAATGCTGGGAGACAAGAAGTGATGGGTAAGCCTGGGAGACTGAATGCTGGGAGACAAGACACATATCACCTACGTGTTTATTAGTTAAATTCCTCAAAAGCAACAGAAAAATGAAAAAAAAATGTAGATAGGTAGATCTAACTAGTGCAGTTTTGGGGGTAATTTACCTATATCATTTTTTGATTTGAGGCCCTTTAAGTCAAAGTGCTCTCTCTTCTGATTCAATATAGTTTAAAACTTAAGTTACCATTTAACAACAACTATATATAAGTATAAATAAGTGTCCTTGTTGTGTTTAAACCTGCTCCTGTGACACAGGAAATCAATATAAGTAATAAGTGCTGATTTGACTGTGACACAGCTGAACACACAGAAGCATGATGGGACAGATACGGGCGTGGTGGCTGCGGAGGCTTGAAATTATTACATAACAATTGCCAGGCCCCCAACACTAGGCTTTGTTTGGTCAAGAGTTGTAGTGAGTTACATAGACCAAATTGTAGAGAATTTATAAACCACATTTCAGAAAATTAATATTTATTGAAAACTGAACGTAAACACATATATAAACTCACTAATTAATTAAATTGTATATATATATATATATATATAATATTATATATATATATATTTATACAACAAAGCAGCTCCAACTGAGGGCAGTCAAGGGACTCGTATGAAAACACCACGTGTGGTGGATACCGAGATCAATGCATTTTGGCCATGATACAGGCTGTCATCAGCCTTTGTTCTGTGTTGGGGATGGGGAGTGGAGGTTTAGCACACGGGCGGTGGCAGACAAGTGTAGGAGTATGGACGAATATGGAGTCTTTTATATCTATCTATCTATCTACTATATTTACACACAAACTAGAAAAGATATCATACACATTCCTACAAAAACATAGTAATTTGAGGCACAGGATGCACAGGTAGCTAGTCTCAATAGACCAAGGTGCAGGTACTATAGCTAATAATATTAATAGACCAAAAGAGAAGAAAGGAGTACCGCACTCAAAAATTATATATATGAAATAATAAAAGCCCTTTATTACTCGACCCATAGAGGTCAAAAATGGGGGTACATGCATAGAGATAGACAGGAATAAAAATTCTAAAATTTCTAAAAACATATTACATGTCGGTATCAATCTCTACAAATAAATATAGCACAACAAAAGTCCTAGTCAACAGTCATAAGGGCCTAGTTACGGTCAAGCCTTACTTAGCTGTCAGAAGTACTGCATAAGTGGCGACAACATCGGACCCCCCGATGTTGTCCCACTTATGCAGTACTTCTGACAGCTAAGTAAGGCTCTGACCGTAACTAGGCCCTTATGACTGTTTGACTAGGACTCTTTGTATGTGCTATATTTATTTGTAAGATTGATACCGACATGTAATATGTTTTTAGAATTTTAGAATTTTTATTCTCTGTCTATCTCTATGCATGTACCCCCATTTTTGACCTCTATGGGTCGAGTAATAAATTTTTATTTATTCATATATATAATTTTTGAGTGCGGTACTCCTTTCTTTCTCTTTTGGTCTATACAATACCCATTCCTAGGCCCCATACAATATCATATTATCTGCACATTGGCATACTAATATAAAGGGGTTTTAGTATATATTACTGTGATCACATGAATGAAAAGCCTTCCAACCATGTCAAGATAACCCCAGTCTGGAAGGTCCTAACTTCTAACCTTTTTTACTTTTTACCATTAGCAAACGTCCATGTGGTAATAGCACCACCAACACCGCCCCTTTTATGGGAGGTCCTATGCCTTATATAAAGGACTGGGTGGCCTTTCTTTTCCTCATTTAAAAGCCAAAGGGCTGGGGGAGTGAGAGAGCCTGTTATAGGATCCAGTGTGTAAAAATGCGAAATGCAAAGTTTGCTAATCATAATTGAAGTAAATAAATTTAATAGGTTAGAAGTTGGACCTTCCAGACTGGGTTACCTTGACGTGGTTGGAAGGCTTTTTGACTAATCAGTAGCACTTCCACTAAATGTGGTTGTAAATTAGCCTATTCGGAGTGCTTTGACAATCCCTGTATTGTATTATATACTCACATGTAAAAGCAGGAATGTACACATGTATTTATTATTATTCTTCTTGCTGAAGAGGGGCACAGTACCCTTGAAACGTGTTTGATGTTTGGTTTACAATAAAATACTTAAATCACCTTGGAGTGCGACTTCAGATACCGTTCATTTCTGATACTTTGCTTCCCTTGGAAGTGGGAAGCCTTTATGTAAACCAGAACCCACGTCGGTTTTGTGTATACTGCAACTTTTTATTAGTGGTACAAAACCACAAACTTGAGTTTTAATACATAACTGTAAGGATCTACCTGCTACTCTCTCACGCTGCTCCGGGGCGGGTGACTTAGGCGCGCCAGTGGCGTGACATCACTACGTCCAGTTGCCGGCCACCGCAAAGATTTAAAAAGGCCCTCGCCCCTTCAACGAGTGCCTATTCGTAGTTCTCACTTCTCTGGCTGCTTTTCTTGTCAGTTAGTTTGCATTTTCTTCTTTGTATCCAGCATCCAGCACTTCCTTTGTCTCCAGTATTCAGTTTCTCCATTGTCTTCAGCATTCAGCGTTCATTTGTCTCCAGTATCCAGTTACTCCAGTGTCTCCGTATTCAGTTACTCCAGTGTCTCCAATAACCAGTACTCCATTTTTCCTGTACCCAAATCTCCATTGTCTCCAGCATTCAGCAGTTCATTGTCTCCAGTATCCATTACTCCAGTGTCTCCAGTATTCAGTTACTCCATTGCCTCCAGCATCCAGCACTCCATTGCATTGCTCCAGGGGCTCCTGTTGAGTAATTACGCTAATGACCTATAGGCTGACAACTATACCCCTTCATTATCCCCTTTACAACTTTAGTTTCTAAATTTTCATTGCGAAGTAGCAAAGTCTAGGTTTATTAACGGTGGTTTTGTGGGATAAAAATTAAAACTTTAAAAGAAAATTTTTGGGGGAGAAAGTTCCTCAAGCACAACCAGTTTTGTTTTATTACTTTAGGATCATTTAACACAATTTATTTATTAAATAAGCAAAACTGACCTTTTTATGTATAATCCTGACAACTGGTCCACCTGTCAGGCAGACAGACGTTACAAATGTAAAGGGCATCTAATACCGAAAAAGGTTATTTTAAATTGACCGTAACTGGAAACTATAATTCTTCCCAACCTCCACTGTATCATTTTTTGTTGATCTTCCCCATTTCTTTAGATATCCAATCAAAAACTTCTTATATTTCAGCTGTCAATCAAGTTCCTTGCTCTCAAAAACTTTCTCTGTGAGTAGTTTAACTTTAGCTGGAATGGTGACAGTTGGAATGCTGTATGCTGTGTGTAGGCTTGACAGATGGTTTGTGTGGGAAAAAGTCAGGTCGGATGGAAGTGGGAGTGGTAAAAGAGGGAGGGGGGATACTGCTCCTAAACAAAATGTGTGCTGGATGAAGGCATCAGCAACACACACAAATCAGAGTAAGTGCTATTTGCATGTATTCAATTATAGATTAAGATGAGGCAAAGTCATTTTTTTCAGTATAGTGTACCTTTAACCCCTTTTACCTACCAATGCAGTCACACACAGGTATCCCATCCCTCCCACAGGAGTCTCCCTAATTCTGGGGGTCTCCCGCAACGGAGAGGAGACTCTAATATTCTCCTTTTCATGCCCCCTTTTGTCCGCCAGGCCCGGGAACGCCTCTGGAATGCTCCCTAATTCCGCCCCCTCCAACCACTAACTGGATGACTCCTTCATCCCCACCCTGCCCAGAAACCTTAAACGACAGGATGAGATGTACATATACAATAGAATATCATACCCTTTAACATTCATCTTTAAATAGAGATACTGATGAGAAATGTGTTGCACTTTTTCTACCCTCCCCGCTGCCTCCCACTGCTGTAAACCACGTATCCCTTTTAAATGGGACATTTTGAGGGTTATGATAGAGTTGCCATACTGCAAGGTTAAGTGTCACTTAATTAAATGCTTGCGTGTATTGCAGGGATTCTAAAATAATCGAAATACAATTATGGAAATCAAAAATTGAAACCGCAAAAATAACCCTCGAAAGTAATGATTGATTTCGGTAACTCTCGAAAATAGAATGTGGAAGCTCGAAAACAGCCGATCGTGAGGAAAGATAGTTTTAAAATAAGTTTTGGTTCTATTTACGGGTTCAGGTCTCTGTGTCATTTACAGTAACCTACTATTACTATTTATCCCTCAAAATGGACAGAAACTTTCCAAAATTTCTCACATTGACTTCTATGGGTCCGTTTTCAACAGTTTCGAACATCTCTAATGGCTACACTGAAATCAATGCATTCTGATGTAACAGAATTTCATGACAGACCTGCATGCAAACACACAGACAGAAACACACCGCAGATGGACCCCCACAGACCCCCGCAGTACGAGAGGACACCAATGAGCAAGAAGCTTGATGGGTGCTGCAGTCCACCAATGATAAAAAGCAATCCTTTATGCAGCAAACACTGTTCAACGCAAGTAAACTAGAGGTGTAAACAGATTCATCCATAAGGAACAGGCACCTTTCAATGGACTCTAGATATACCTACAGATTGTTTTTATAAGCTACACAATCATAATTCACACCAAAACAATTTGTGTTCAGAAAGTGCACAGAACAGAATTTACTAAAGTAAGTCCTTACATTATAGGTGTGGTACCTTAACAGCTCTTAAATCCCAACTGTTACGAAAGCATACAACTCCCATCATGCAAAGCAAACTAAAACCACATTTTGCTTTGATGGCATCATCAGTATGTGTTGTAAATAATCAATGCCAAGACGTTCTTATCACAAACTCCCAAATTGACCATTCTTAATCAAATGTATAATTGGAATAGATACAGGAGCACGTGCTATTGGCCCCTAAGCTGAAATCAAGATATTTACCAAACCATGATCCAGTAGTGTTTGATGTGTATCTCCTCTGCCTGCTCATTATGGAATAAATTGCTATAAACAGTTGACTTGTGTTGGACAGCAGTGCATGCTGGGATCTGTTAAGGATTATTTGATTAAATATTCATGTAGTGCTTAGAGAGGAAAAATCTATTGCTGACCGTGGGACCAGGTTTTCCTGAAGTCAGTGATTATGCAAAGGAAGTGGCTGCCACGTTAAAGGGAAAGTAAAGTGTAAGAAGATGCACCTTTAAATCACACACTAGGTTACTCTTATTTTCTAAGCCACTGGAAAAGCTTACCTTTCCCAATTGGCTCTTCCTGCTCCATTGTTATCTCGTTCAATCCACTACTCCTGCAGTCTGGTTAGTTAGTCAAGATTGCCCTGGTAGCTGTTTATTACACTTAATAAAGCGTGGCCTGGATTAGCGAGTGCTGCTTCTATGTATATACAATGATGTTTAAAGGGCTAACACTGTGACAAGTAAAGTTAAAGAGGAAGCTGATATGTTATGCATTCAAGTTAAAGAGGAAGTTATATTATGTACTTAAAGTTAAAGGGTAAAGGTTCGTAAACACGTACAACCTTAAGTTGATTTGATACCACTTTAAAGGGAAAGTTATAGACGCCTTAAAGTGTATCGTAGCTCCTTTACCTCCCATACATCAATTAAACTGAAAAAAAATCCATAATATGATAATGAAGTATACAGTGTTTCTATATAAAGGGACCTAACACTGGGAGAGGAGCCATGAGCTGTTGGGCATTCCAAGACTTTTTGACAGCTCACTAATGTGGGGCTTGGGGGCCTAAATGTTACTGAAAATGTAAAGCTATAAACTAGACACATTTTAAATGACCCTGTGTCTCTGCACTTATTTATCTTTCATAGACTGTGATATCTTCTGTGTATCGAGCCACCAGAGTGGTATCATCTGCTTATTTCAATCTCCCTATTCTAAAACAACAGTTTGCATGCTGTGTTCTCAGGTACATCTTTTACATTTTAAAAAATAATTACTGTATGAAACACGTTATTAATATTTTGCTTTTATTATATATATTATTGATTTTTCATGCAGATTTGGGGCAGAGCATAGGTAGGATCACATCTCGTTGCTGCTGCACTAGGCCAATTAACACATATACAAATTACTAGGGAGATCTGTTCCCTTTAAAGGGAAAGTTCAGTGGAAATATCATATTTTAAAATTATTTTACGCATACCTAGTTGTTCTACGTATTCTCTCCCATTTTGAAAAATCAGTTGATTTCATACCCTTTGCTGTTCCCTGCTGTTGACATAAGTGAGCTGACATTTCAGGTTCTAATGGTCCTTCTTCTTCCCAGAATCCACCACATCCTTGGATGTTCCTACCAGTAATTTCTACTGATTGGCTGTTGGAGGGGTCAAACATGCTCAGATCTCTACTGAGCAACTGAATCATCCCAGGTGCTGGGTCAAAGGGCAAGACCATATGGTCTCTATTAGGGGTCCTGCAAACAAGTCAGTATTTCAGTTGCATTTATTTATACACAGACACAATGCTGAATATATAATAAAGAAAATATAGTGACGCACACTACCGCTACTCTGCTCGAATGGAGCTGAATGCTGGAGGTCAAATAATACTTTGAAACCTCTATGATTAAGCTCTAGTTTAAGAGCGAAACGCGTCAGGGGGAAGATTGTTTTTGTGTGATTTGTAAGACCACTCTTAGCATAGCTACTTTATTGCCATGGACCAGTGATGTGTAACTGGTTCATATTAATAGCTATGCAGGGCTTTAGCTTAAACAGCATACCTTTTTATGAATATGGTTGGACTGACATTTCAGTTTTTAGATACATCTGGCATCCTTTATTGTAGGGTTTGGAGTTAGCATAAAATCGAGTAGGAGAGCAGTGTGTGCTTAGGGATTTTCTTCTCTGTTCTCTACTTCAGACTTGTGGGGGAGAGGGATTCTCCCATCCCCCATTCCTTGGGGTGGTGTACGACTGTGGGTAGTAACTACCTTCCTCCTTTCTCCCTACACCAGGCATTATAGCCAAGATGGAGTTTTTATGTGTGTGAATATATGAAATTTACCAAAAGAATGAAACGCCAAAAATGGTCGCGGCACGAGGAAAACCATCGAAAGGCACTGGGTAAAATTAAAAAAACTTTATTGCATCCTTAGAACATTCACACTGCATTAGGCCTATATCTATTTTTTCTTTTTTCTACCAAGCTGCAGCTACAAGACACCTATCTTCATTTTTCTTGACCCATACCCAACAGACTCTTACAACCATGCTGGATGAGGTGAAGGTGGACATGTCTATATTTTGGCAAGAGTTACAAAAAGGACTTTGTATCCCCCTTATCCCAACAGAAGTAAGGGCCATTTAAAGCATGTTGGATAACATAGAAAATAGTTCCCAAAGACAAAATCTTAATTTCCTTGGATTCCCTGAAGGAGTGGAAACCCTAGCACTGTTTCTTGAGCCCGGGTTAAGGAGTAGCTAGCAATGGAGGGACTCTCACCACCATATTGCTATCAAACGAGCTCACCGCATACCTGCAAGAAGCCCCTCCTGGTACCACACCAAGCCTGCTTATTGCATGGTTCCTCTATGCCATGGACCAGGATTGCATCCTCCAACTTGCCTGTAATGCAGAGGATCTCCACTATGAGAATGCCAGCATAAACATTTTCATGGTTATACTCTGTAGTTAGAAAACTGCAGAGCAACCTTTCTGGATATTAAAAGGCAATTGACAATGCTGGCCTTACTTTATGGCATTTCCCGCATGGCTGAGAGTTGTTGCTGATGGCCGAGTGCTCTGCATTGAACCCCCTGGTATTTGACTGACTGGCTGGATCTCTGTTAATACTTTCCTGACTTGAATCAGTCACTTCCTCTGGATTTTGCTTCTCAGCCCTTTATTTCCTCCGTCTCATGACCTCTGTATCTTGGTTATGACACTGGCCTCTCTATAATTACTATAAAACTTACAACTGTTCTAACTCCCCACCCTGTTTCCGCCCCTCCTCCTATACATTTTTACCCTCTGCCCTTATCTCTAATATGTTTTTGCATATAGCTTTGATTCCTTTATTGGCTTTTTGTTGTTGTTGTGATATCTCTATTAATATTTAATGTAACCTATGCTAATATTGTAGACGTTTTTCATAGCCTTTATACGGCCCACAATGGTTTAATAACTTGTCCCTATCCCCTTTTTTTCCCTTACCCCTACTTATCACTTTTCCTCCAGACCTAGCCTCCCTGTAACCTTGAGATTCCATCCCTCTATGTGCCCCTTTTTACTCATCCAATCCTTGGGATCCTGAAGGACCAGGTGGAGAGGCATTTAGTTTCATGGTTATACTCGGATTTGCCCTAATCTTCAGGCTGATATTGCAAAAGGGACTATCCATATCCCATCATTTACTAAATCGGGCTAGACAGATATAGCACAATCTCACATCTTGGTGTCCCCTTCTGCTAATCACAATGCAATTCTATTAAATGCATAGTCTACCTTAATTTTATGCCAGAAGAATTATCGTGTTTTCTTGGATGGCTGCATATACCTAGGGCCTAAAGGCAATGATCCGTTTCACTACCTTTGTGTAAGCCTAATTTCTGTAGGTAGAGGCACGTAGGTAGGTTTACCAGGATTTGGTCTCCTGGTATGGTTGGTGCTTCAACTTTAGGCCACTCGTTAATTAAAACTAAAAGGGCATGACCATGACCATGCCCTTTAACTTTTCTTTTCTAATCTCATTTTTATTTTCACAATCATTATAGAACAGCACCATTTTTCTCCTGCTACAAACAATCCTCAAAATGAATAAATAGTGCCACATAAAACACAATAATCAAGCGTGCACTGGACTTTAAAGGCTAGCATTGGACATGGGGGTGTCTAAAGTACATTAACTAGCATTTGGTGTGTGGGGGAGTTTAGTTAATGGACAGCACTCGAAATCTTAAATTGCTAAGTGAAGCAGCTGGTATGCTCTTATCCTAGAGTCTGAGATGTAACAGTATGCCTGGGAGACTGGAATGCTGGGAGACAAGAGAGTGATGGGTAAGCCTGGGAGACTGGAATGCTGGGAGACAAGACACATATCACCTACGTGTTAATTAGGTAAATTCCTCAAAAGCAACAGAAAAATGAAAAAAAAAAATGTAGATAGGTAGATCTAACTAGTGCAGTTTTGGGGGGTAATTTACCTATATATCATTTTTGATTTGAGGCCCTTTAAGTCAAAGTGCTCTCTCTTCTGATTCAATATAGTTTAAAAACTTAAGTTACCATTTAACAACAACTATATATTAAGTATAAATAAGTGTCCTTGTTGTGTTTTAAAACCTGCTCCTGTGACACAGGAAATCAATATAAGTAATCAGTGCTGATTTGGACTGTGACACAGCTGAACACACAGAAGCATGATGGGACAGATACGGGGCGTGGTGGCTGCAGGAGGCTTGAAATTATTACATAACAATTGCCAGGCCCCCAAACACTAGGCTTTGTTTGGTCAAGAGTTGTAGTGAGTTACTATAGACCAAATTGTAGAGAATTTATAAACCACATTTCAGAAAATTAATATTTATTGAAAACTGAACGTAAACACATATATAAACTCACTAATTAATTAAATTGTATTATATATATATATATATATATATATATATATATATATATATATTTATACAACAAAGCAGCTCCAACTGAGGGCAGTCAAGGGACTCGTATGAAAACACCACGTGTGTGGATACCGAGATCAATGCATTTTGGCCATGATACAGGCTGTCATCAGCCTTTGTTCTGTGTTGGGGATGGGGAGTGGAGGTTTAGCACACGGGCGGTGGCAGACAAGTGTAGGAGTATGGACGAATATGGAGTCTTTTATATCTATCTATCTATCTATCTATATATATACACACAAACATAGAAAAGATAATCAATACACATTCCTACAAAAACATAGTTAATTTGAGGCACAGGATGCACAGGTAGCTAGTCTCAATAGACCAAGGTGCAGGTACTATAGCTAATGAATATTATATAGACCAAAAGAGAAAGAAAGGAGTACCGCACTCAAAAATTATATATATGAATAAATAAAAGCCCTTTATTACTCGACCCATAGAGGTCAAAAATGGGGGTACATGCATAGAGATAGACAGGAATAAAAATTCTAAAATTTCTAAAAACATATTACATGTCGGTATCAATCTCTACAAATAAATATAGCACATACAAAGAGTCCTAGTAAACAGTCATAAGGGCCTAGTTACGGTCAGAGCCTACTTAGCTGTCAGAAGTACTGCATAAGTGGCGACAACATCGGGACCCCCCGATGTTGTCGCCATTAGCAGTACTTCTGACGCTAAGTAAGGCTCTGACCGTAACTAGGCCCTTAGACTGTTTGACTAGGACTCTTTGTATGTGCTATATTTATTTGTAGAGATTGATACCGACATGTAATATGTTTTTAGAAATTTTAGAATTTTTATTCCTGTCTATCTCTATGCATGTACCCCCATTTTTGACCTCTATGGGTCGAGTAATAAAGGGCTTTTATTTATTCATATATATAATTTTTGAGTGCGGTACTCCTTTCTTTCTCTTTTGGTCTATACAATACACATTCCTAGGCCCCATACAATATCATATTATCTGCACATTGGCATACTTAATAAATAAAGGGGTTTTAGTATATATTACTGTGATCACATGAATGAAAAGCCTTCCAACCATGTCAAGATAACCCCAGTCTGGAAGGTCCTAACTTCTAACCTTTTTTACTTTTTACCATTAGCAAACGTCCATGTGGTAATAGCACCACCAACACGCCCCTTTTATGGGAGGTCCTATGCCTTTAATATAAAGGACTGGGTGGCCTCTTTTCCTCATTTTAAAAAGCCAAAGGGCTGGGGGGGAGTGAGAGAGCCTGTTATATGGATCCAGTGTGTAAGAATGCGAAATGCAAAGTTTGCTAATCATAATTGAAGTAAAATAAATTTAATAAGGTTAGAAGTTAGGACCTTCCAGACTGGGGTTACCTTGACGTGGTTGGAAGGCTTTTTGACTAGATCAGTAGCACTTCCACTAAATGTGGTTGTAAATTAGCCTATTCGGAGTGCTTTGACAATCCCTGTATTGTATATATATACTCACATGTAAAAGCAGGAATGTACACATGTATTTATTATTATTCTTGCCTGAAGAAGGGGGCACAGTACCCTTGAAACGTGTTTGATGTTTGGTTTACAATAAAATACTTAAATTCACCTTGGAGTGCGACTTCAGATACCGTTCATTTCTGATACTTTGCTTCCCTTGGAAGTGGGAAGCCTTTATGTAAAACAGAACCCACGTCGGTTTTGTGTATACTGCAACTTATTTATTAGTGGTACAAACCACAAACTTGAGTTTTAATACATAACTGTAAGGATCTTACCTGCTACTCTCTCACGCTGCTCCGGGGCGGGTGACTTAGGCGCGCCAGTGGCGTGACATCACTACGTCCAGTTGCCGGCCACCGCAAAGATTTAAAAAGGCCCTCGCCCCTTCAACGAGTGCCTATTCGTAGTTCTCACTTCCTGGCTGCTTTTCTTGTCAGTTAGTTTGCATTTTCTTCTTTGTATCCAGCATCCAGCACTTCCTTTGTCTCCAGTATTCAGTTTCTCCATTGTCTTCAGCATTCAGCAGTTCATTTGTCTCCAGTATCCAGTTACTCCAGTGTCTCCAGTATTCAGTTACTCCAGTGTCTCCAATAACCAGTACTCCATTATTTCCTGTACCCAATATCTCCATTGTCTCCAGCATTCAGCAGTTCAATTGTCTCCAGTATCCAGTTACTCCAGTGTCTCCAGTATTCAGTTACTCCATTGCCTCCAGCATCCAGCAGCTCCATTGCATTGCTCCAGGGGCTCCTGTTGAGTAATTACGCTAATGACCTATAGGCTGACAACTATACCCCTTCATTATCCCCTTTACAACTTTAGTTTCTAAATTTTCATTGCGAAGTAGCAAAGTCTAGGATTTAACGGTGGATTTGTGGGATAAAAATTAAAACTTTAAAAGAAAATTTTTGGGGGAGAAAGTTCCTCAAGCACAAACAGTTTTGTTTTATTACTTTAGGATCATTTATACACAATTTATTTATTAAATAAGCAAAACTGACCTTTTTATGTATAATCACTGACAACTGGTCCACCTGTCAGGCAGACAGACGTTACAAATGTAAAGGGCATCTAATACCGAAAAATAGGTTATTTTAAATTGACCGTAACTGGAAACTATAATTCTTCCCAACCTCCACTGTATCATTTTTTTGTTGATCTTCCCCCCATTTCTTTAGATATCCAATCAAAAACTTCTTATATTTCAGCTGTCAATCAAGTTCCTTGCTCTCAAAAACTATTCTTCTGTGAGTAGTTTAACTTTAGCTGGAATGGTGACAGTTGGAATGCTGTATGCTGTGTGTAGGCTTGACAGATGGTTTGTGTGGGAAAAAAGTCAGGTCGGATGGAAGTGGGAGTGGTTAAAAGAGGGAGGGGGGATACTGCTCCTAAACAAAATGTGTGCTGGATTGAAGGCATGCAGCAACACACACAAATCAGAGTAAGTGCTATTTGCATGTATTCAATTATAGATTAAGATGAGGCAAAGTCATTTTTTTCAGTATAGTGTACCTTTAACCCCTTTTACCTACCAATGCAGTCACACACAGGTATCCCATCCCTCCCACAGGAGTCTCCCTAATTCTGGGGTGGTCTCCCGCAACGGAGAGGAGACTCTAATATTCTCCTTTTCATGCCCCCTTTTGTCCGCCATGCCCGGGAACGCCTCTGGAATGCTCCCTAATTCCGCCCCCTCCAACCACTAACTGGATGACTCCTTCATCCCCCACCCTGCCCAGAAACCTTAAACGACAGGATGAGATGTACATATACACAATAGAATATCATACCCTTTAACATTCATCTTTAAATAGAGATACTGATGAGAAATGTGTTGCACTTTTTCTACCCTCCCCGCTGCCTCCCCACTGCTGTGAACCACGTATCCCTTTTAAATGGGACATTTTGAGGGTTATGATAGAGTTGCCATACTGCAAGGTTAAGTGTCACTTAATTAAATGCTTGCTGTATTGCAGGGATTCTAAAATAATCGAAAATAGACAATTATGGAAATCAAAAATTGAAACCGCAAAAATAACCCTCGAAAGTAATGATTGATTTCGGTAACTCTCGAAAATAGAATGTGGAAGCTCGAAAACAGCCGATCGTGAGGAAAGATAGTTTTAAAATAAGTTTTGGTTCTATTTACGGGTTCAGGTCTCTGTGTCATTTACAGTAACCTACTATTACTATTTATCCCTCAAAATGGACAGAAACTTTCCAAAATTTCTCACATTGACTTCTATGGGTCCGTTTTCAACAGTTTCGAACATCTCTAATGGCTACACTGAAATCAATGCATTCTGATGTAACAGAATTTGCATGACAGACCTGCATGCAAACACACAGACAGAAACACACCGCAGATGGACCCCCACAGACCCCCGCAGTACGAGAGGACACCAATGAGCAAGAAGCTTGATGGGTGCTGCAGTCCACCAATGATAAAAAGCAATCCTTTATGCAGCAAACACTGTTCAACGCAAGTAAACTAGAGGTGTAAACAGATTCATCCATAAGGAACAGGCACCTTTCAATGGACTCTAGATATACCTACAGATTGTTTTTATAAGCTACACAATCATAATTCACACCAAAACAATTTGTGTTCAGAAAGTGCACAGAACAGAATTTACTAAAGTAAGTCCTTACATTATAGGTGTGGTACCTTAACAGCTCTTAAAATCCCAACTGTTACGAAAGCATACAACTCCCATCATGCAAAGCAAACTAAAACCACATTTTGCTTTGATGGCAGTCATACAGTATGTGTTGTAAATAATCAATGCACAAGACGTTCTTATCACAAACTCCCAAATTGACCATTCTTAAATCAAATGTATAATTGGAATAGATACAGGAGCACGTGCTATTGGCCCCTAAGCTGAAATCAAGATATTTACCAAACCATGATCCAGTAGTGTTGATGTGTATCTCCTCTGCCTGCTCATTATGGAATAAATTGCTATAAACAGTTGACTTGTGTTGGACAGCAGTGCATGCTGGGATCTGTTAAGGATTATTTGAGTAAATATTCAGTGTAGTGCTTAGAGAGGAAAAATCTATTAGCTGACCGGTGGACCAGGTTTTCCTGAAGTCAGTGATTATGCAAAGGAAGTGGCTGCCACGTTAAAGGGAAAGTAAAGTGTAAAGCAAAGATGCACCTTTAAATCACACACTAGGTTACTCTTATTTTCTAAGCCACTGGAAAAGCTTACCTTTCCCAATTGGCTCTTCCTGCTCCATTGTTATCTCGTTCAATCCACTACTCCTGCAAGTCTTGGTTAGTTAGTCAAGATTGCCCTGGTAGCTGTTTATTACACTTAATAAAGCGTGGCCTGGATTAGCAGAGTGCTGCTTCTATGTATATACAATGATGTTTAAAGGGCTAACACTGTGACAAGTAAAGTTAAAGAGGAAGCTGATATGATATGCATTCAAGTTAAAGAGGAAGTTGATATTATGTACTTAAAGTTAAAGGGTAAAGGTTCGTAAACACGTACAACCTTAAGTTGATTTGATACACTTTAAAGGGAAAGTTAATATGACGCCTTAAAGTGTATCGTAGCTCCTTTACCTCCCATACATCAATTAAACTGAAAAAAAATCCATAATATGATAATGAAGTATACAGTGTTTCTATATAAAGGGACCTAACAGCTGGGAGAGGAGCCATGAGCTGTTGGGCATTCCAAGACTTTTTGACAGCTCACTAATGTGGGGCTTGGGGGCCTAAATGTTACTGAAAATGTAAAGCTATAAACTAGACACATTTTCAATGACCCTGTGGTCTCTGCACTTATTTATCTTTCATAGACTGTGATATCTTCTGTGTATCGAGCCACCAGAGTGGTATCATCTGCTTATTTCAATCTCCCTATTCTAAAACAACAGTTTGCATGCTGTGTTCTGCATGTACATTTTTACATTTTAAAAAATAATTACTGTATGAAAACAGTTATTAAATATTTTGCTTTTATATATTATATATTATTGATTTTTCATGCAGATTTGGGGCAGAGCATGAGGTAGGATCACATCTCGGTTGCTGCTGCACTAGGCCAATTAACACATATACAAATTACTAGGGAGATCTGTTCCCTTTAAAGGGAAAGTTCAGTGGAAAATATCAATATTTTAAAAATTATTTTACGCATACCTAGTTGTTCTACGTATTCTCTCCCATTTTGAAAAATCAGTTGATTTCATACCCTTTGCTGTTCCCTGCTGTTGACATAAGTGAGCTGACATTTCAGGTTCTAATGGTCCTTCTTCTTCCCAGAATCCACCACATCCTTGGAATGTTCCTAACAGTAATTTCTACTGATTGGCTGTTGGATGGGTCAAACATGCTCAGATCTCTACTGAGCAACTGAATCATCCCAGGTGCTGGGTCAAAGGGCAAGACCATAATGGTCTCTATTAGGGGTCCTGCAAACAAGAAGTCAGTATTTCAGTTGCATTTATTTATACACAGACACAATGCTGAATTATAATAATAAAGAAAATATAGTGACGCACAGCTACTCCTGCTCGGAATGGAGCTGAATGCTGGAGGTCAAATAATACTTTGAAACCTCTATGATTAAGCTCTAGTTAAGAGCGAAACGCGTCAGGGGGAATTGATTGTTTTGTGTGATTTGTAAAGACCAACTCTTAGCATAGCTACTTTATTGCCATGGACCAGTGATGTGTAACTGGTTCATATTAATAGCTATGCAGGGCTTTAGCTTAAACAGCATACCCTTGTTTATGAATATGGTTGGATCTGACATTTCAGCTTTTTAGATACATCTGGCATCCTTTATTGTAGGGTTTGGAGTTAGCATAAAATCGAGTAGGAGAGCAGTGTGTGCTTAGGGATTTTCTTCTCTGTTCTCTACTTCAGACTTGTGGGGTGGAGAGGATTCTCCCATCCCCCATTCCTTGGGGTGGTGTACGACTGTGGGTAGTAACTACCTTCCTCGCTTTCTCCCTACACCAGGCATTATAGCCAAGATGGAGTTTTATATGTGTGTGAATATATGAAATTTACCAAAAAGAATGAAACGCGCAAAAATGGTCGCGGCACGAGGAAAACCATCGGAAAGGCAGCTGGGTAAAATTAAAAAAAACTTTATTGCATCCTTAGAACATTCACACTGCATTAGGCCTATATCTATTTTTTCTTTTTTTCTACCAAGCTGCAGCTACAAGACACCTATCTTCATTTTTCTTGACCCATACCCAACAGACTCTTACAACCATGCTGGATGAGGTGAAGGTGGACATGTCTATATTTTGGCAAGAGTTACAAAAAGGACTTTGTATCCCCCTTATCCCAAACAGAAGTAAGGGCCATTTAAAGCATGTTGGATAACATAGAAAATAGTTCCCAAAGACAAAATCTTAATTTCCTTGGATTCCCTGAAGGAGTGGAAACCCTAGCACTGTTTCTTGAGCCCTGGGTTAAGGAGTAGCTAGCAATGGAGGGACTCTCACCCCATATTGCTATCAAACGAGCTCACCGCATACCTGCAAGAAGCCCCTCCTGGTACCACACCAAGCCTGCTTATTGCATGGTTCCTCTATGCCATGGACCAGGATTGCATCCTCCAACTTGCCTGTAATGCAGAGGATCTCCACTATGAGAATGCCAGCATAAACATTTTCATGGATTATACTCTGTAGTTAGAAAACTGCAGAGCAACCTTTCTGGATATTAAAAGGCAATTGACAAATGCTGGCCTTACTTTATGGCATTTCCCGCATGGCTGAGAGTTGTTGCTGATGGCCGAGTGCTCTGCATTGAACCCCCTGGTATTTGACTGACTGGCTGGATCTCTGTTAATACTTTCCTGACTTGAATCAGTCACTTCCCTCTGGATTTTGCTTCTCAGCCCTTTATTTCCTCCGTCTCATGACCTCTGTATCTTGGTTATGACACTGGCCTCTCTATAATTACTATAAAACTTACAACTGTTCTAACTCCCCACCCTGTTTCGCCCCTCCTCCTATACATTTTTACCCTCTGCCACTTATCTCTAATATGTTTTTGCATATATGCTTTGATTCCTTTATTGGCTTTTTGTTGTTGTTGTGATATCTCTATTAATATTTAATGTAACCTATGCTAATATTGTAGACGTTTTTCATAGCCTTTATACGGCCCACAATGGTTTAATAACTTGTCCCTATCCCCTTTTTTCCCTTACCCCTACTTATCTACTTTTCCTCCAGACCTAGCCTCCCTGTAACCTTGAGATTCCATCCCTCTATGTGCCCCTTTTTACTCATCCAATCCTTGGGATCCTGAAGGACCAGGTGGAGAGGCATTTAGTTTCATGGTTATACTCGGAGTTGCCCTAATCTTCAGGCTGAGATATTGCAAAAAGGGACTATCCATATCCCATCATTTACTAAATCGGGCTAGACAGATATAGCACAATCTCACATCTTGGTGTCCCCTTCTGCTAATCACAATGCAATTCTATTAAATGCATAGTCTACCTTAATTTTATGCCAGAAGAATTATCGTGTTTTCTTGGATGGCTGCATATACCTAGGGCCTAGAAGGCAATGATCCGTTTCACTACCTTTGTGTAAGCCTAATTTCTGTAGGTAGAGGCACGGTAGGTAGGTTTACCAGGATTTGGTCTCCTGGTATGGTTGGTGCTTCAACTTTAGGCCACTCGTTAATTAAAACTAAAAGGGCATGACCATGACCATGCCCTTTAACTTTTCTTTTCTAATCTCATTTTTATTTTCACAATCATTAATAGAACAGCACCATTTATTCTCCTGCAATACACAATCCTCAACAATGAATAAATAGTGCACATAAAACACAATAATCAAGCGTGCACTGGACTTTAAAGGCTAGCATTGGACATGGGGGTGTCTAAAGTACATTAACTAGCATGTGTGTGTGGGGGGAGTTTAGTTAATGGACAGCACTCGAAATCTTAAATTGCTAAGTGAAGCAGCTGGTATGCTCTTATCCTAGAGTCTGAGATGTAACATCATAGTTAATTCCAGTCACACACCAGTCCAGCAACACAGCACAGGAGCCAGAGACGTCTAGTCAGGACTGAAATTTGACTCGCGTAACAAAATATGAATTGCTGTAACTTGTTAGCCAAACGAAAATGTAGATTTTGGCACCATCAGAGTTCTTTTTTTTTTTAAACTCTCTATGTGAAGTCCCAGAGCTCTCACTCCATATTTATAAAAAAATAGACTTTTTTTATACCCTTCTACTACTTGACATACATAGAAAATTAACCCCATAAAGGCTAACAGCATGAGAAATAATATAAGACGTTTGCCAGAATCAGCACTTTGGCAGTGAGCGAATCGAACGAAGAGATTTCTGCTGTAAAAATAAAGTCCCGTTCAACATTTAAATTTACAGCTTACACAAATCTCGCTATACCCTAGTATGGGTGGATTTGTAGAACATAAAACAACAAAGTCGTACATTTCGACGTGAAAGACATAGTCAACGCTTTCAGTAAATTTTATGTTGTACAAATATCAGAGCTTTCATATCATTTTTCTTATGCACCTGGAATGTGTTTGCTTTAAGTCAACCTTTTATTTTTGAATCTTCTGCATGGTGATTCTATATATGATTGCTTGCTTGATAGAGATTTTATTTGTCTATAAATTAGCATCGATTGCAAATTAATATGTAGGCCAAATAGAAATGTAACAAAAGCTTCCGAATTCTTGATTATGAGTTATGGTGAATTTGTTAACAATTTGTTGTAGCGATGGATACTGTAATGTAACTGTTGGTTTGTATTCTGCTTGTAAATAACCTTTATTGAAATGTTTTGCAGAAGTTTAAAGTGATAAACTCATTTTGGTTTGAGGAAACCAGTTATCGAGTTGGAATTTCATTGGTTGAACTGAAATTTTGTTGAAGCCATGTTTTAGCGGTAAAAATTGACAGTCATGTGTCAAATCTTAGGGTGGCCATAAATGATTGCTTACCTGCAGACTGATCCCGCAACATTTAATCAATCCGCCTTTCCAGATCTTAATCGCGACTGACATACTATCACAGAATGAGTGAGCCAAGCGATCATATGACGGCCATGAAGAAGGTCTGGAAAGGTGGTTTCTGCCGAACTGATTGAATGTTGCGTGTATGTTGCGTGTATGAATGTATGGGCACCTTTAGAATCACAACTGTCTAATGGTCCATTATAATTGTATTATACAATTGTATTACATGTCAGTGGCAGTAACCTAACCATTCTCTCTAATTAGGACAGTTAAATAAATAAACTGGATGAAATTCCCACCTGTAACTATTTTACCCTTAACATTTTAGCGGTTTCAATGGGAAACATCATCTTCGGATGAGTTTTTTTTCCTTCCTACATAAGTAAGTATTTTATTCATTGGCTTGCTTACTAATAACCTGAATTTACTAGGCTACAAATACAGCTTCATGTGTCTCCATATTCATAGAAAGCTCAAAAACAGGCCTGTCCCTTCCCAAAACCTTTAAAAAACACAGAGGGTTATTCAATAAAAGTTCTTATCATTTAAAATGGTGCTAATTTTGCCCCAACCAATCTGATGTTAGCTTTCAAATGTTACATAAGTTCTGATTGGTTGGGGCAAAATTAGCACCATTTTAAACGATAAGAACTTTCATTGAATGTCCCTGATAGTGTGGTTTAATAAATTCTGTCATTGGTTTCCATGCTTTTTTTAATTGGGATCAGTCTGTTTTTGCAACGTTTCTGCAATATTGCTGGTATTGGGCTTATAAATAGTGTTAATTAAAAAATGTGGAAATAGGTGATATTTCCAGTGAGAATGCCGCACTGCTTTATAAATATGCCCCATAGAGTCCATAGAGGGGTTAGGTCATTGAAAACATGATCAGAATGGACATTATCTCCCACCATCCATAAGCCCTAGTCAGGGGTGTCTCTCTAATGAAGCAATATGAGCAAAATGCTCAGGGCAATATATATATATATATATATATATATATATATATATATATAACATCAAAGTTACAGGCACTCGCTTGAAGCTATTGTTTCTTGCCCGGGTGCTACCAATCTGTTTGGCTTGAGAAAGGCCCCAGACACAGGGCCGAAACGTTGCCGTTTGTATATTGAATAAACTATTTATCAAGACCCAGGAGTGCACCGTGCATACTTACTTCAGGGCCATGCTGAAATAATCTACCTTGATGGACGTGGTGGCAGACTTACAAATCTTTTGGAATTTTTTTTTTTATTCTACTGGGATTTTGGTGTGGATAACTGTCTCTTTGAGGAACTATATAAATACTGTCCTCGGTAAACTTTAGAATGACCAAATGTTCAACTGCGCCCATTCCTGAAAGTCATGCCTTGGTTGCGGTGGCGCACTTCATGGCAACTAGTGGTGCATAGGGGTGGCATTCAAAAGTTTGACTCGGGTGCCCCAAACCCTAGAGACCCCCCTGGCCCTAGTTTCATGCCTTTCTATCTAGTGCTTTGTAGTTTCTCCTGCTACATCACATCTATGAAAATGGATCAGCAGTGGGGATTTATTTATATAGCTTTTCGTTTCAATGACACACTCCTTTATAACTGACCTGAACTTTCTGATCTGTTTATTACATGCAACTGTAAAAATCTGGGTGCCCAGGAGTTAAACAAGAGAGTTTCAGAATGTTGGTAGTTATCCAAGCTAATCACAGAGGTGCCAGAACCATTTAAGTGATAAATATGTCAGTGACCACATGGCTTGCTACCTGTCACTGCAATAACTAGCTTGTTCTATTAAGCCAAGTATAAAAACAAATTCAACATTTGAAGTCTAACATTCCATTTTGAACTCAATACCTTTAAATTGTTATTCTTCTGCCATGAAATAGAAAACAAATATTCTAACAGACCCTTACAAGTATAGTGTTGCTTATTCCATGAAACCACTTTATTACAAGGACGCTAAATAACAATGTAATATTAACAAGGACTGGTAATTCTTTACATATTTATTGGGCAATGTACTGAGAACCACAACTGCTAGACACTACCCCTCCCTCTGTTTAGATGTAACAGTTTTAATGACATCATTTGTTATTAATTATCAAACGTTGGTTTTGCCAATGTACAAACTTTGAGGGCTATGTACTGAGAGCCGCTATTGCTCTCTATTGCCCCCTTTAGGCAATGCTCTCCCTACATAGCCCTATTATGTGTAAAAGATTGAGAAACTATAACAATGGCTATAATGACTTTAGTGGTGAGGTAATCAGAACAGAGCCACAAAAAAAGTTTGGCTACAACTGCAATAAAAAAGAACCCTATGAGAACTCTGCTACCCTCCCCATGAATTATTGCAAGCCCCAGCTTTGATATGAATTAATCTTCTGCCTAATTTGTTTCCCCTGCAGAGAGCAGACATCAAGCGAATGTTATTACAGCAGTGTCTGGAGCCATAATGGCAAAGCCACTCTGTGTCCATGTTTGCAAATATTTCCTTACAATCCCAACTGCAGCCTTGTGATAGATCGATCTCTTATGTACATCTGCAGTTGAAATAGCTCTAACAGATGGGATTAGGAGGATTCACAAGGTCCCTGCATGTTTGTATGCTATACATTTAAATGGGAAGAGAGCCCAGTAGTCATTTATCATTGTTCCATAGTGTAATGGATGGTTTAGACAATAACATTGTTTATTTTAATCCTTTGTCTCTCTCAGAAGACATTCATTAGATATTTACATGCAAATCTGCATTATTTTTAGGTGTTAAGAGATTATATTGCTGATTGGAGGTGGGGGAGGCTGGACTGGCAGTACGAGTGGGGTTGTCCTCAAACCCAGGGATGAGGATCTAGAAGTTTAGGTCCCCACCTTGAGTACTATTAGGGAAGGGGAGTTGTTGCAAGGGTTCATGGAGAATATAGTTCTAAAAGTATCAGTATTATGGCCCATCAGTACTAATATAAACAGTAGAACAAGGGGTCCCCAAATTACATCTCTGCCTAGGGCCCCAATTGATCTTAATCCTTCCCAGTTAACAATTGTTTTTTGTGGGCTTGAATGTGCCTTTTAATGATAAACATCAGGCCATAATCATTAAATTAAATAATTTTGAGAATCTGCATTCTGTAATTCAGAAGAAAAACCTGAAGTCTTTTGTGTGACGTTATATTTTTTGAGAAAATGCAGTTCACTTTTATTCCACTTTTTTCATTTTCTGATATCTGTGAACTTTTCAAAGAGGTAAAACAAATCTGAAGTTACTAAGTACATGCGGAGATGTAAAAATCCAATAGCATCAGCGTCGGATGAACGAAGCAACACATTCTAGCACAGGCTGACCTGGCATCTGAGATAGCACGTTCAGTTCTAGGCAGATGCATTACAGAGGCACACAGATCAACTGCCAAATAAACTTCCAAGATGTTAGAGGGTTCAATGCTTGCCCTCCATTTGTTTGGGGTCACGTTATAAGCACTCAAAGCAAAGAGTTGGAATCACTTTCACTGGAAATTTTACTCCCAAACAGTTTCTTCTCTTCATAAACAGTAATTCTGCAACAGGCAACACAATAAGAGGTGGCGACGAAAGGAATCATAACAGTTTTTATGTGTCTACTAATCTTCACTAGAGATGTCCGAACTTCGCAAAATCCGGTCCGCTCGAAAAAAAATATGTATTTCGAAAATACGTATTTATGGAAATCAGAGAAATCCTTGTATTTTTGAAAATTTTCGAAATTACATATTTTCTCGTATTTTCAGAAATTTTCGAAATTACGTGAAAACTCGTAATTTCGAAAATTTTCGAAAATACTAAAAATCCGCGAATCGGAAGTTCGGAAGGCGGAAAATCCGGAAAAATCCGCCGTTCGCGAACGGGATAAATCCGCGAACCGGCCTTCCCTAATCTTCACCTATTAATGTGTTGCCTAGCTAAGGTTTTAATGTTTAGAGACTAGAGTACAAGAGCCATAAAACAATGGAAGCAGCAGACTACACTGCAATTCATTGAAGGTTTTCAGCATCTATGTAGGCAAAATGGAACTTTATAAAAACAAGTTTTTCTCAAATGATAATTTCTTTATCCAAAAGTGGAGAAAGGGCAGTTTCACCCCTCAAGTGGAAAATTCTATATACATAACATCCCAAAACCTCAGAAAACAGAAAGATGTTGGACCAAACTGTTACACAGCAACATTATCTTTCCCCTCTCCCTCCTGCTTTCCCTCCAAGCTCTTTAACAAGCTTGCACATGCTCTCTGGAGGCAGCTATGGAAATAGCATTCTGTCATTGGTTTTCTGTCATTGGCTTTTGATGTGAATCAGCGGCTAACCAGAAGGGCAAGGAAGCAGTAAGAGGCATAACAAAATATAGTCTTACATCTCTCAGATATTTTAACAATTGCAGTTTTTGGGGCTGATTTACCTAAGGGGTAGGCATGCTCTATACATACATTCTCAGACTACTGATCGAAACACCAATTAGGCTCCCTGACAGGAATTAAAGCAGTGTCACCAATTTTTTGTTACAACAATAGTGTGGCCTATTGAACACCTGGGTTTAAAAACCAGCAGAATGCGGTATCGTAAAGTATATGTAAATTTGCTGAAAATCAGTATTGTTTGAAAGAAACAGATGTCGTATTAAAAGGTATCTCCACTCATAAATGACACTTACTGTAGCTTTTTAGAATTTAATTGAGTGAAAAGTTAATGAGCTACTGCAGGTCTTACCTCCTGTTTAATTAAACAGGAGCAAGCAGGGAACACAGAGAACTTACACCCCATCACACTCCTGCGCTGACATCTAAGACAGGTCCCGATGCTCCCTTGCACTGTATGCGCATAACTCCTTCTTCTATGAAACTGAAAAAAAGCTACAGTAAGGGGTAGGCCACACTATTGCGTTTTTTTTTGCGATTGCGCTCGCGATTGCGTTTCACCATTTTTAAGCGCAATCGCGTGTGATTTTATATCTAAAAAGAAGAAATTGCATGCGCAAACACAGCGGAATCGCGTTTGTGGCGCAGTTTGGCCGTGCCCTAAGTGTCATTTATAAGTGGAGATTCCCTTTAAGATGCTGCTTCTTTATTTGATGGCAAAGCAAACTTCCTGTACTAAGCAGTTATGGTGTGGCACCCAGACAGAACTCAAGCAGCGTGTTATGCAGCTTATATCTGGATTTAAGATGTTTATCCATTGGTAAAAATAAGGTTTCTGTACAGCTTACGGGGTGGTGGGCAAGGTTTAACCCTTTAAATCTCCCAAAGGAGAATAAAGGTTCAGAAAATATAATATAGAACCAGGATCTAGAACTGATATTAAAAACAATACTCCCCCTTGTGTTCTTGGACTGAGAGACTCATCTGGAACTCCTGGCTTCTCCAAGCAGTAGATCATGGCCATGAAGCCAATGAATAACTGCTGCTGACAGAGCCACATTCTCTATGCGTGCGCACGCTTGTAACAAGCTTGCACAGATTTTGAAGACAGCGACAAATGGGTTAGAGATTATCAGGGTAAATATCTCAATCCAGGAATGCCGGGGAGGTAAGTAAGGTTTACGGGTCGGAGGTGGGGAAGGCAAGTATAACATTTTGTGGAAAGAATGGACTTTCCCCCTACACACTGCCTACTGCACATGCATAGTAAATTGAGGATACTACTTGCAACAGCAAATACTAGATTTTTATTCTGCACTGCACATGTATCCTAAACATTTCCGCTTGAATATATCAGTTAAAAAGAGAAGAACTTTCACTGCACCTGCAGCTGAAAATATCATGACTGTCTCCCGGACATTTTTCCACATCAGCGAATTGGCCATTATGAACGTATCCGATTGCAAGTGAAGCAGAGTTATTTTTACTTTGTACCGTGTGCTGGATCGGGTGGTTTTCTAATAAATGAAAGAATAGATATTAATAAAGAAAGAAAAACAAAAACAAATGCCAAGATTTCCTTCCCACCACATTGGGGAGATGATGACAAAAGAAGGAATGGGAGGAAGATGATGGTTGGTTTTCATGTATTTCAGATCTATATCGGCACATTATTGGAATACGTAAAACAGACGATTTTTAAGGACCTTGGGGAGCCGTTTGATAAATCTTTGAGAAGGATGGATTATTGGTCATTCATCTTAGAGGAAAAAAATGCTAGAATGTCTGGATTAGAACCCCAGAGGTTTCATCGAAGACGCTTTAGGTCAGACAGAAAGGAAATACAAGCCAAGTATACTTTTCTCGAGGGCCAAGTCACTAATGATTTAATGGCTACCTGCAGGAAACAAAACTTGAATGATAGCTAGAAAATATCATGTAAAGTCTTCTACACATGAGTGTTCTCCACCTGGGGCACTGCTAGATTCTTTTCATCTTCTCCACACAGAGACAACCCCCCACTGTATTTTCACTTGCAACTCTCATTAAGACTTCCTTGTCTTAAAGGACAATACTCGGATTAAACTTGCATAAAAAAATATGGTAATAAAGTATATTTTATGAAACCCTATGCTTACTGTGAATGCTACTACTCCTTTCCTTGAAGAAATACAGGCCAAATGTTGAACTAGATGCTTGTATGTCTTTATTCAACCTCTTTTACTTAAGAAATCAACCCTAAACATGCGCAATTTCCTTGTTTCACTGTTAGGAAAGACGTGTCACTGACTGAGCCTGTGGCCCTTCTCCCCAGGGTTGCCAAGCATCCCTATTTGGACAGGATCGCCCCTACTGCAGGGATGAAGTCTCGATTCCTGCAGGCAGATCTGAACCCGTTCGTTTGCAGTGCTGCAGGACAAGTAGTAGATTAATAAATCTAAATGTTTACTTCTTTTACCTTGTTTTTTTTTTATAAGCATGGCAATCTAAGTATAGTTGTCCTTTAAAGGAAAGTATAATTCTTAATACAATGAAATTAAGGCGTACTAGGCAGGTAAGTTGTGAGGTGCACCCCCTATTTTCTGTGCCACAAAAGGTAGGTATCAGTATATATATATTCTAGTGCTGCAAAACTCCGCCTTTTACCGGGTTCTCTTAAAGTGACAGTGCGGTAGAGGGTGGAGTTTGCACTTATGATTGATGGGATTTTCTCATAAATAGTCTGCACTCTGTAGTGTGAGGAAGGGGGCACTTGCCCCCCCAAATCGTTTTGTACATGTTTTTTTCAGCACTTGAATAAAGGATTGTTTGAAGCTTTCTTGAGTGTGCCTCCCTATGAATATATAAACTATAATTCTTACTAAACACCACTGTACCATTTTTTTGTTGATCTGCCCCCTATTTCTTTAGATATCCAATCTGAAGCATCTCGCATTTCAGCTGTAAATGCCAAAAAGGAAATCACTGCGGGATTTTAATGCCAGCTATTTGAATTGCGAGCATCGGATGCGTGGGCGTCTTTTGCGTAACCTGCTCATCCGAAGCTAATATGGAGTTAAAGTCACGCTAACCGGTAGTGAACAAGTTAGCGCAACTTTAACTACATAAATTTGCCCATCAGCTCTGGGTAAATCGGCCCTAAAGTGTTTTGCTTCACACCCGTGCTACTTTCGAGCTTCCCCATTCAACAAAATGTTACATTTTTCCACAAATTAAATATTTTCCAAAAAATTTATTTCTATAATCTTTGTCTGAATCTATTTAAAAGGGGTGCTCATTAATATACAAGAGGAATCGCCCAGCCTGCAGTGGCAGTGCTTCCTTGTTGCATACCTCAACAAAAGTGGATAAAAATTAAAATAAATAAATAAAATAAAATTCTGTCTTTAAACGGAAAGTTCAGTGGAAAGCGAACAAGAAGAAACTCTTCATAGCATGGACACCATTTAGTTAGAGTAGGCTTACTGGAATTTACCAGCTTTGTTGAAAAGTCAGGCAGGCTTGGCCCCTCTGGGCATACCCCACACCACATTGGCTTCTCTCCCCTACAATTTCCATTATATAGGGGAAAGCGAGCGAAAGGGAAACACCTTTACAAGCACCCATTAAGCTGCCTTTTATACCCAGGGGGTTGGCACTGCTAAGCCTAGCTGTCATTGATGAATTTGGGACACATGGCTGGATTGTTTCCACAAATTAAATAAAATCCTCAAGTTCGAAAAGGCCAAGTTCTAGTCCATTAATAATAAAGATGAGGGAAATAATTTTTTTTTCAGTATAGTTGCCCTTGAACACTGCATTGTGCATTTTATAGCAAAACATGGTCTTTGTTATGTAAATATTTGTTTTTCATTACTCTCCTGCTTAGAAGGATGCAGAGGCATTTGTTCCTCCAGTGGGTTCATGGAACAGACCAAAGTTTTGAGACCAATAAACAAGTTTTCGTGCATAACTAATAACTAGTTAATAATGTTACTAGCTGCATTATTTGCTCTTTAAGTTTAAGTTAAAATCCCTGCTTTCTCCAATGGTTTTGAGGGCAATAGTGAATAGGTTTTTGCACAGTTACAATGCTTTTTAAAGGTGCTGAATTAAGTCTGATTCGTTGCAATTCAATGCAAACTGCGCAAACACGAATACAAACCACATGGAAACATGTTTGGGTGATGTTTGTGCCAATATTTTTAGTATTAAATCTCCATGAATAAACACTCCCTTTTTTTATTTTTATTTTTTTTAAGCTTGTCTGGCCTTTTACTGGTGAACTGTGCAGTAATTTAAGGAGATTCTGAAATCCAGGAGAATTTAAATGCAACATTTCTGAGGTAGAATTACAGTTTGGTGACATTTAGAACTGGTTCTTCCTTGAGCTTGGACGCCACACAACAGTCAAACTTCAGACTTGACAGATTTGTAGCAAAATGTGTAAATTTCGATCTTGCAAAAGTAGTTTTGATTGGATGCAGGTTACCTCCGCCAAAAATGATTTCCTTCTGAAGGAGCTGGAAAAATCAATCCCCTTTCTCTGACTTCCCTCTCGGAGAGAATTATTTATTTACATAATTCTGACAAAATGATGTGATCGCCACTTTGGCTCCACCGAATTGCCTTACTGACGGAGAAAAAAGAATTCCCTTGTGCGTGAGCCTGGAATACGCAAGACTGCATGAATACGTCAGGGACTCTAGTGCTACAGATAAAAACAAACTGCTGTTTTGAGAGAGTACAGTGGTAATTGTGGCCTGTTATATGAAGGGGAAAATAATGTGGTTTGCCATTAATCTCACTACACAGCACACAAGGGCCGACTTGTTGAAATTTTGTAGACTACTATTTACAGAAAAAACATAGGCCTGCTGCAGCTCATGTTCTGAAATAAAAGCATGTCAATAGAAATGGAAGCCTTGGATCATAATTTATAGGTTAATCTAATCCCCAAAGGGTCGATGATCACTACCTCCTGTAAAGGACCCAACCCATTCAGAAAAGGAATTACTTAGAAATTCAGAACAAGAATACCAGAATTTTATTTTATGCTACATTTTATACTATTATAATATTATATTTCAAGAGATTAAATATTCGTGGAATGTATATTTTTATCTTCTGGTGGGAAAACACACCAATCAGAAAACACCAATCCGCTCACTGTGTCCTGTTCAAAACATGGCACTTTTCAGTGGGGTGTAAGTGGCTGTTAAATGTTTTTTTACCTGTTTGTAACCAGCTTTGAAGTGGGACATATGCTATTTTGGAGATTTCAATTGGCGGTTTGTTTTGGAGGTTCCCAGCTGTCTGCCATAGAGGTTTAAAGGACAACTAAAGCCACAGAACAACACTGAACCAGAAGGCAGAACACCTTGATATAAAACCAGTAATCTGTGTCTTACCTTTCATTTTGATACAGGTGCTGGGAAATTTACCTAAATAACATATGGTTTGTGCTTTACTTCTCAGCATTCTAGTATCAGACAGTTTGGTCAACGACCATTATGTTCTGCCCATGCTCAGTCCTTAGCTATGGCACAAACTTGTTACAGTTGGTCACACCCATTAGTAATCTGTAGCCAATCCTTTTACAGGACAGATAAAGCAAGGAAGCATGTGACTGAGGCCAGGAGGTGTGGTCTGACACTGCATATACACACAGATACTTCATCCAGTTCTTAACAGGCTTACATTTACTTTAATACAATTTAATGAAGTGGGATTTTATAGCTTATTGGTGTTTTTAGGGGAGTTGTTTTCAGATTCTGGAGTATAAAAATTGGGTTTAGTTCTCCTTTAAGTCTCTTGCAGCTGAAAATATTTTAAAATATTCTTTTTTTTTTTTTATTAATATTCTTGCAGTTCAGCAAGAATCTTGCTGAACTGCAATATTGAGAATCCACCCCAGAATGATTTAGCCATGTTCCCTGATGTTGTGTCAGACAGATAAAAATGAAACCATGTCTGGACTATGTTGAAATCCCTCTGTCCCAAACTTGAGAGTAAAATGATGTAAAGGAGAGCTGTGAGCTGTCGTCCAACTAGAGCCTTTTGGGCCTGGGGGATAAATGGCAACATATTGTAGATGCACAAATCCACTTGGCATCATTCTGCAGAACGGGCCAAAGTTTTAATGTGGAATTTCGTGGAAATCAAAGTTCTGTTTTGTAAAAATATACAGGGAGATATAATATCCCTGATTCAGATGTAATATCCCTCTTCCCAATGTAATATTGGGTTAGCGTGGGGTTAACTTTTTTTTTCCAGTGGCAGCGCCATTTCCTTTTAAAGAGCACAGGCGCCCGATGCAATACAAAATAAAATTGTTTTTGTGCTATGTTGTAGGGTGAAAATGAATGTCACTTGGAAGGTGCCATTACCTACATGCTTGTTCCCATGATGCAGTAATTCACGCTGCATGGCCAGGACTCACCAGGGAGAGGAGCGCGACAGATAAGTATTGCATCCTCCTCATAATGTTGAAATCAAAACCTGATGAAAATTCTATCAGTAGTTTCAAAAAGTGGAACCAGCTGATTTGACCCAAAAGCATTTTCAGGTCAAAACTCTGGCACATCCCTACAACATGTTCTGGCATGTTGTGGTTGAGGTGCGGGTGGCAGTATTGTGGATCATGGATTGTGGCATTCCGGGTCTAAAGCTTCTTCTATCAGGAGAAACATGGCTTACATTAAATTAACATTGTTGTATGTTACTTCTGCTTGTGGCTCATGTCACTTGGTCTATTAGGAGGGAAGCAGGTTTAGTTAGGTGCAGGTCTTATTTTTGTCCAGGGCTCTGGATTATAAACAACAAAAGCAAAATATCTAGCAGTTGTTAAATATGTTTGGTTTTTTACCAATGGCACTTTCTAGCCAAGGAAACCCCGTAGGGCTAAGGTGGCCCAGCATGAACTTCTCTGTTTTCTTCCTTAATAACCAGCCCTGTCCTTCAATTTAGGAAAGCAACAGAGGAGTTAAGGGTTTCAGAGACTTAAGCTTGGCTAACAAAAACATGAACATTGTAAGGATTTTCCGATGCATAAAAAAAAAGGCAAGATTGGATAGGAAAGCAGAAAAACAAACAAAGGATGCCAGGGTTTCTTTATCATACCTGAGGCAGGACAAGTTAAATTCCACCCTGCCGTCTGTGGCGCCGGGCATTGCGTGTAAGTCAATGGTAACCATGGCTCAATAAAAAGATCGGTCCAACTTCAAAGTTCCTACAGCTTAATGTGGCACAGGATTTGCACAATTAATTATGTGATTTTTAAATGACGGGTTAGGGGGGGAAAAGTAAAAATAAAAATACCTAAACTGAAATGAACTGAAAGACCTTGTTGTCTCTGTGCCAAACTGCAGTAGCAGATAAGGGCCTGTGGTCACCATGGAAACATAAGGGTTTAGGAGCCAGAATTCAGTTTCACAAACCACAAAGTCAACATAAACGTGTGCAAAACCAAGCAGAGGGAAACGGTTGTTTTGGCAAGTTACAAGAGAGAGAAAAAAAAGGCACCAATGTATAAAACAGACGAACCGAGGCAACCTTGACCAGTTTGAAGCCAAGATAATGATGTTCCATTTAGGTTTGGCACCTCAAGAATGAGACGTAACAGAACCCAGGCCTTGCGTATAATGAGTACAGTGTATGGAGTAAAGTGCCGCTATTAGTGATTTTGTCATGAAAATGGAAGGTTGATGCCCGTCTATGTGCCAATTTTTTTAAGTCTGCTTATATTTACCAGCATTTATATTAACTTCCTTTTACATAATTAACGTTGACTGAGGCAAAGTAAGGGTAGACAGTGGGATAATAGCTATCTGTTTCTGGGATAGACAGACGTTTTTACTGTGATGGACAGAATTGTAAAAATCTTTGTGATGTTTGATGTTTGGCTTCACTTATGATCTAATACTTTCAGTCTCGCTCCCCTTGCTGAATGTTATGCAGCCCTAAAATGGCGTTTTATTGGTAATATACAGCACGGAAAATGCAGTTTTTCAGCCTTCTCTGTTCTGGCTAAAATGACTGTTCCCTACTAAAGATGGGATCCAGGTTTAACACGGAAATCTCGGTTCCGAAATCTGAAAGATCCATCCGAAACCAAGCGGATAGTTCAGATTTCGGGGCTTCAAGACTTATTTTAGAGGGTTACCAAATGTATAAGGTTACTTTCGGTAACCCTCGAAAATAACCTTGAAAGTTCGATAACCCTCGAAAAAATGATCGGAAACTCAAAAGTACTACCGCTATCGAACAGTTAAAGTCATTTTCGAGGGTTACCGAATGTACAAGGTTACTTTTGGTAACCCTTGAACATTCAAGAACCCTCGAAAATATGAGGAAATTACGTTCGAGTTTCTGATAGTATTTTTAATGGTTATCGAACATTACGGAACCCTCAAAAGTATGTTTCGTTTTTGGAGTTTTCAGATCTTTTGGTTTTTCCCGAGTTACATAACATACAAATGGAGCAAAACTTCCGAGTTTCGAACATCTCTAGTCCCTATATTCATTTAGTTTTAATACTGCAGAATAAATAAACCAGGTAAGGCTGACGCTTAAAGTGGCAAACTTGATAGTTGGGGGAACTGTTTGACGGGTCTTAAGAATGAATAGAGACTCTGACCTTTTGTCTTTCCTTTTGTGAAATCTGAGCTTTATTCAACACAAAGGCTATGGACATTTTTCAGTGTCGCCTATTACCAATAAAATAGGATTTTTTAAGTAATTAACATTTCTAAAGTCAGAGCAATAGAGTAGAACGTTCACCAAACTGTAATTTAAATTCCTGACCTCGCCCTTTCCTAACATTATTTTATGAATTCCTTCGCCCTGTTTGTTGTTCATGCGCAAGATGGAAGAAGATCATTTTCAGTACTGTAGCAAATTTTAAGCATTGCTCAGTTTCAACCTAGTTACATTAATAGGGTAACACCTTTGGTGATGTTTAAGCAACCATCATGGTTAGTGGCACCTTCCAGTAATTAAAATAATTCCAGGTTAGTAAATTTACCATAAATGCATTTACCCCATCTCTGAGATATTGTTTAAGACTATTTTCGCAGAAAAAAAGTTCTAAAAATTGCCACTTCATAAATTTTGCTGTGGTTTTTGCCATGTTAAAATGTTTGTCAAATAGTCTGATGACATATGCAATGAAAGCTGGAAAATGCCATTTAACAACCCTACAAAAAGCAGTAAATAAAAAATAGGGATAATAGCGTCAATTTAATTTTCGCTGCTTATTTACTTCATTAGGGGTGGGGCTTAAAAATGTAAAAACCAATCATTAATAGTAAAAAATGTTTATTTCTGAAATGCATTTATGTGTCACACAGACAAGTATTGTTTTGATTGAAGCCTGGGAGGTTAAAGGATAACTGTATTGCCTTAATGCATTTTTTATTTTTATAATTGCTTTATAAAGAGTAAAGGTATGCAGCCCTCCCCATACATTTTTTTCCTGATTTCGAGCCTCTCTCTGCCTTCAATTAGCCAAGCTGTGAAGGGGGCATAACAATTCTGTCTGCCTGTAACTGTCATTCAAATCTAGCATGCAAGAAAACACTCCTCCACCCATCTTTGATCAGCTTGATTATGTAGGCTGTATCCTAGCAACTGGGCATTTCAAGTTTGTTTAACTGGCAGAGGAAGAGGAGAGAGGTTGTAACAGACATTCCCACCAGCCAATAAGAAGTGTTATTTTAATCATGGCCCTGGGCCGTCTAGGATGCGGGCTTTAGCATTCATCTTTGCTGTTTGATATCTAAGAGAGGGCAGCACAGCTGTAAATGTGAGTAAGCAATTTCAGCTGCTGGAAGTGTGGACATGTAATGGGGGTGATGTTGTTTTTTTGATATTGTTGTCCTTTAAGCTCAGGATCCGGTAACGAAGATTCAAGAAACTTACCTTTGTGTGATCCACTTACTGTGTACAGTGTACAGATTTACAGTGACAGGTCCCGACTACTTCATGGTTCTGTACAGCTATAGTGCGCATGTGCAATAATGCGCACTATAGTTAGACAGAATAAGGAAGTAGTTGGAGATTTCACTGTGGCTGCAGTGGATCGCACAAAGGGTAAGTATCTTGAATCTTCTTTCTCAGATCCTAAGCTATTAATTGAAGAACGGGAGAGAGGTAAGGCATAACTCCTTAACCTCCCAGGCATCAATCAATACATTAAAGGAATAGTTCACTTTGGGAGTGAACTATTCCTTTAAATGTGCAGAATAATTGAAGCCTGTTTGTACTTAAAACAATAATGTTCTCATTAGAAACGGCAATTGCATCAATCACCATTTTTCTTTCCATTGCAATGTAGCTTTGGTGATCAATTTAATACAATGACATTTTAAAATCTATTATTATTAGAAAAAGGAAGAACCCCCAGTGAAATAAAGAATATAGAGAATCCAATAGAACAGCACTCCTTTAAGAAAGGACATTGATTGTGTTGTGATATGGAAATGCTTACCCTTTGCTGTAGAAATGCAATTTTCTTGGCTTGCTTGTAAGATTATATAATTTGAAGACTCCTCCCATTTTCTGTTTTCTGCCACAGGGTGTTCTTAAATGCAAACATTTAACTGTAAGCTTGGGTATTTCATCACAGTTCTTATCAGATCTTGGGTAAGGAAGGTTTCTTATTGAGTTCAAATATGATCAAAATGTGATCAATATGATCCTATTTTTACACACAAGCCTCAGAATAATTAGGAGGAATAGGTATGAGGCCCTTCATGTAAGCTTAATTTTCCTGTTGAACTCAAGGTTTTGATTACAACATTTTGATTTGGTTGTCAAAAGTGTCTGTTGTTTGACAAGACTTAAGTATAACATGGATTGTGATCAAACTGCTAAGCATCTTGTGATGTAATTGATGAGCACAATCTTGACATCAAAGAAGGTATAGGCAGCCAGGGACTAAATGATCTTTGCGGTCCTCTCGGTGCACTACATGTGCAGAAGGGAAAATGTTTTATCTGGAATGTCTCTTTAACTTGTGCTATCCACTAAAATTTGAAGATTCACAAATAGTTCATCAGAATAGTTGCTGTTTTGTGGTCTTAGGGTGGCCATACATACGAACGACAATGGGTAAATCCCGTCATTCTATGCCGATGAACATCCGTAGTTGCCACTATGGTCAGTCTGGAAAGCCGGAAAATTTCCATTGGTCATTATTGGCTCCCTAAAGGGAGCCGATACGATCGTACCGCGTATGGCCGCACGACCGAACGATCCCCATACCGTGTATAGTGATCGGTCAGGTATGTGTATGTGGTTCCCACAGCATGTGTGCTGACAGATACCAACGTGATTAGATACCAACGTGATCAGATACCAACGTGATCAGATACCAACGTGATCTGTCGGTACACAGATTTAAAATGTTCTCTTAAACTCACAGTTTTTTTTTCTAAAACAAGTGGTCTCTGCCAACTTGAGAACGCAGACCATAATGTATATACTAACTATTGTAACATACATTCCAGTTAGAGAATTGAATTAATCACCAAATTACTGTACGCATAATTTTCTAAGAGTATTTATTTGATATAATTCTAGCCTTCTCACTGCCAAAGTAGACTTCTTGTTTGTATTTTAATTCTGACTTTCCCAAACTCTTATATTTATACAGCATTAGATCAGTTCACTTCCAAAGTCATCACATTAGTTTTGTTTTTAATGTTTATTTTACAACTAGAGTTGAGTACAGTAAAGAAGACTTGATTGTGAACAAATAATTTGTCTAAATCACAAATGTATCCGCAATATGTTCATGTGAGAAAATATGAATGAAAATCACTTGTTACTAAACATAACATACTGTATATCCATTATTTATTTATTTTTTGTCTATTTCTGGAGCTTGATCGTCTTTGCAAATTTATATTTTAACAAATTATATTGCTCCTTCTATTTTGATAAACTAAAATGTCAATTTACACTATTTAATATATTTAAATACTAGGGTACAATAGGCAGTAATAGTTCTCAGTTTTTGCCCTGGTTATATTGTAAATTTCTGGAACAAATTAAACAGCCTAATATTTTAACCATTAAGGGTGAGGCCACACTGCAACGCACAGGAATCGCGCACAAAATCGCGAGCGTTATCGCACGCGATTGTGTGCGTGTTTCGCGCTCGCGTTCGCGTTTTGCGCTTGTGTTTTCGCGTTATGGACACGCATGCGTTAACGCACCAAAAATGGTGAACGCATGTGTTACCAAAACGCGAACGGACGCGCAATCGCATGTGCATCGGAAATCGCGGGAATTTTTGCGTTCCCGCGATTTCCATTTTAGCGAAAATCGCGGGCGCAAACGCGCGAAAAACGCGCTAGTGTGGCCTAGCCCTTACACACATTTTTATATGAACTTTAGAATTTTTTAAGATGCCATAGATATTGGCACAGATTAAATAGGGTGGGTCAGGTGGTTTT
Organism: Hymenochirus boettgeri; assembly: GCA_019447015.1. Lineage (NCBI taxonomy): Eukaryota > Metazoa > Chordata > Amphibia > Anura > Pipidae > Hymenochirus > Hymenochirus boettgeri. The sequence goes on from CM033476.1 coordinate 34,559,398, forward strand.
TTCGTAGATCGCATAAATGGAAGAACAGTGGAAGGTGAGTATATAGTGTATGGACACCTTTAAAGGAATAGTTCACTGCAATAGTGAACTATCCCTTTTCTACATTGATTGAAGCCCGGGAGGTTAAGGAGCTATGCCTTACCTCCTATGCCTTACCTTCTATTCTTCAATCAATGTTTGGATAGCCAGGAACAAAAATATGAAAAGCTTACCTTTCACGCGATCCAGCGTGGCTGCTCTGAAATTCCCAACCGCTTCCTGCCTCTGTTCTGCTATAGCGTGCATTATCGGGCATGCACGTAATATTGTAACAGAAGCAGGAAGCAGTCAGGAACTGTCAGAGCAGCCCCGCTGGATCGCGCGAAAGGTAAGATTTTCATTCCTGGCTATCCAAACATTGATTGAAGAATGGGAGGTAAGGCATAGCTCCTTAACCTCCTGGTAAAAATGAACAAAACTAATCAGCTTCATTTCATTCATCTATATATAAAATTCTGTGAAAATTTGCGGGGTCTTAAACTTTTTTCTTTTTCCAAATTCGGTTGATTCTAAGCTAGAAGTTGATCACTTTGCGTCAATTACATTAAAAAGTCAGCTAAAGACTGCAAGAAGGCCAGACGCTGGGTGCTTGATTGCTACAATATCTTAGCATAAGTATCATTTTTAGAGATGGATCTGAACCATAAGAATGTGGAACTATTTTTGCGGTTTTCGAAAATTAGCATTTTCATAAATCCGAGATTTCTACAAGAACTACTTGTGGATTTTTTAATTTTCCAATGTTTTCAAAATTCTGCGAGCACAACGAATTTCAGTGAGTTTGGCAATTTCTAGTCATTTTATTTTACTCAATCAAACTGCCATGTTTTTATTATTAACCAATAGCCACAATATACTGTATTTTGTTTTCGGGGGATTAAGGGAGTTTTTTATGTGGCTCAAAACTTTAAATCAACCTAATGAAAGTTTCTCTCCAGCAATGTAAGGGGGAGAAGAGAAATAAAAAAGAAATCATGACAATAAAAAGAATAAAGGTAGAAGATGGCAAAAAAGATGTCTCCAAATGAATTCTGACTCATGGGTGTGAAATCCTTTCATTCTGTTGAGCTTGACTGCTTACCATAATCCGTGCTTTATATTAACAGGGTCTTTCCTGTCAACCTTTCCTTATATTGTTATTGGTAACTTTGTTAACATCACCACTAAAACCATCAAACTTAAATTACTGCAACAAAGAGGAGAGAAAAAGAAAGGCCAAGGATTAATCTTTTCAGTTCACCTGCATTTGAAAACTTCCTAATCATGACCATAATTCGAACGCAGAAGCAAATCCATCTGTTGGTAGTTGTGGTTCATTTATTAAAGCCAAGCTGTGTTCTCTTATGTTTTGAGCTTCCTTACATGGTCCTGGGCAGCAGGAATGAGATTACACACAGAGAAGCTTCTAAGACATTGTGTCCTAGACTAATACCACCTCTAGAGTTCTGTTGTTAATAATCCAATTGAAAAAAAGTAATGAAAAGGGGCAAAGTCAATGAGTAGAACAGCCACTGCTGGAGCAGCTTAATCCCTATCTTGTAATAGATTAATCACTGCTTGGCTTTTCATTTGAGTGTTTTTCTAAGTGTTTTCTGTAACACTAGACGTGATTAATACAGAGTCTCACTGTTTTGTGACAATACACATGTGGAGTTCTTACAATGCGGATTTGGCTTACTAACACCAAGTCCTTCCAATCATATTTTTATGCCTGCAGATTGAAAGGGAAATCTGTGTCAGCAAGATACAAAATGCTGGAGGTCTTGCATCAATTCCAGCTTCTGATTTGAAACATGGCCAAGTATAACAAGTTAACTTTAATCTAGGAAATTACAAGAACTTTAATCTATTGAGCTATACAATTCTACCCATCAGACTTTTTATTCAAAAAGGGCATATCTCATGCATATAGTCTACAGATGTTTACCAGCCAGGCTGATTTTGATTATGGTATGCACATGTATAACTTAGAATAAATACCACATAGCACTTACCACTTTATGATGTCTGAAGAAGATATCATGTGACAACGAAACATTGCACTAATGTGTTAAATAAACACTTTTTGTTTGTTTACTAAAAAGACTGGTGTGCGCTGCGGATTTTCATACTTTGGATACACCGTCATTAGCTGTGACACTATAGTAGCGCCCAGCAGGTAAACTTGTCATTAAACAGTGGTGCGGGAGCTTCACTTCTACTATTACCAGCCAGGTTGGGTTTGTAGTAAACTTTAGTTTTCAATCGTTTGCCCATAATTGGTAAAATTGAGATTAAGGAAATAGCAAGGACTAGATAACTTACTGACACCTCCTTCTCTTCACTTTCCTGGACTTTGAACAAGCACTGATGGAGAACCATAAGGAGCAGAGATGTAAGGTAAGGATTTTTTTTTTAAAGTGGGGCCAGTATGGGGTTAAATTTTATTTTTGGGGTGGACATGCCCTTTAAGCAGTTTTCCTTAAATTTTTGTATTATTTGTACTACCCTTGTATGTAACATGTATGTTTTCATTATGAATATTAAAAGGCATGTCCACCCTTTATACAAACTTTATGTATATTATAGCCCATGTTCCCCCAGCCCCAACCACTATAACTTTAATTACAATTTAATGAAGGGGATTTTATAGCTTATTGGGTTTTTAGGGGGGTTGTTTTCAGATTCGGAGTATAAAAATTGGGTGTTCTCCTTTAAGTCTCTTGCAGCTGAAAATATTTTAAAATATTCTTTTTTTTTTTTTATTAATATTCTTGCAGTTCAGCAAGAATCTTGCTGAACTGCAATATTGAGAATTCACCCCAGAATGATTTAGCCATGTCCCTGATGTTGTGTCAGACAGATAAAAATGAAAACTGTCTGGACATGTTGAAATCCCTCTGTCCCAAACTTGAGAGTAAAATGATGTAAAGGAGAGCTGTGAGCTGTCGTCCAACTAGAGCCTTTTGGGCTGGGGGTAAAATGGCAACATATTGTAGATGCACAAATCCACTGGCATCATTCTGCAGAACGGGCCAAAGTTTTAATGTGGAATTTCGTGGAAATCAAAGTTGTTTTGTAAAAATATACAGGGAGATATAATATCCCTGATTCAGATGTATATCCCTCTCCAATGTAATATTGGGTTAGCGTGGGGTTAACTTTTTTTTTCCAGTGGCAGCGCCATTTCCTTTTAAAGAGCACAGGCCGATGCAATACAAAATAAAATGTTTTTTGTGCTATGTTGTAGGGTGAAAATGAATGTCACATTGGAAGGTGCCATTACCTACATGCTTGTTCCCATGATGCAGTAATTCACGCTGCATGGCCAGGACTCACCAGGGAGAGGAGCGCGACAGATAAGTATTGCATCCTCCTCATAATGTTGAAATCAAAACCTGATGAAAATTCTATCAAGTTTCAAAAAGTGGAACCAGTGATTTGACCCAAAAGCATTTCAGGTCAAAACTCGGCACATCCCTAACATTTCTGGCAGTTGTGGTTGAGGTGGGGGTGGGCAGTATTGTGGATCATGGATTGTGGCATTCCGGGTCTAAAGCTTCTTCTATCAGGAGAAACATGGCTTACATTAAATTAACATTGTTGTATGTTACTTGCTTGTGGCTCATGTCACTTGGTCTATTAGGAGGGAAGCAGGTTTAGTTAGGTGCAGGTCTTATTTTGTTCCAGGGCTCTGGATTATAAACAACACAAAGCAAAATATCAGCAGTTGTTAAATATGTTTGGTTTTTTACCAAAGGCACTTTCTAGCCAAGGAAACCCCGTAGGGCTAGGTGGGCCCAGCATGAACTTTCTCTGTTTCTTCTTTTAAAACAGCCCTGTCCTTCAATTTAGGAAAGCAACAGAGGAGTAGGTTTCAGAGACTAAGCTTGGCAACAAAAACATGAACATTGTAAGGATTTTCCGATGCATAAAAAAAAAGGCAAGATTGGATAGGAAAGCAGAAAAAACAAACAAAGGATGCCAGGGTTTCTTTATCATACCTGAGGCAGGACAAGTTAAATTCCACCCTGCCGTCTGTGGCGCCGGGCATTGCGTGTAAGTCAATGGTAACCATGGCTCCATAAAAAGATCGGTCCAACTTCAAAGTTCTACAGCTTAATGTGGCACAGGATTTGCACAATTAATTATGTGATTTTTAAATGACGGGTTAGGGGGGGAAAAGTAAAATAAAAAATCCTAAACTGAAATGAACTGAAAGACTTGTTGTCTCGTGCCAAACTGCAGTAGCAGATAAGGGCCTGTGGTCACCATGGAAACATAAGGGTTTAGGAGCCAGAATTCAGTTTCACAAACCACAAAGTCAACATAAACGTGTGCAAAACCAAGCAGAGGGAAACGGTTGTTTGGCAAGTTACAAGAGAGAGAAAAAAAAAAAAGCACCAATGTATAAAACAGACGAACGAGGCAACTGACCAGTTTGAAGCCAAGATAATGATGTTCCATTTAGGTTTGGCACCTCAAGAATGAGACGTAACAGAACCCGGCCTTGCGTATAATGAGTACAGTGTATGGAGTAAAGTGCCGCTATTAGTGATTTTGTCATGAAAAGGAAGGTTGATGCCCGTTTATGTGCCAATTTTTTAAGTCTGCTTATATTTTACCAGCATTATATTAACTTCCTTTTACATAATTAACGTTGACTGAGGCAAAGTAAGGGTAGACAGTGGGATAATAGCTATTGTTTTCTGGATAGACAGACGTTTTTACTGTGATGGACAGAATTGTAAAAATCTTTGTGATGTTTGATGTTTGGCTTCACTTATGTCTAAACTTTCAGTCTCGCTCCCCTTGCTGAATGTTATGCAGCCCTAAAATGGCGTTTTATTGGTAATATACAGCACGGAAAATGCAGTTTTTCAGCCTTCTCTGTTCTGGCTAAAATGACTGTTCCTACTAAAGATGGGATCCAGGTTTAACACGGAAATCTCGGTTCCGAAATCTGAAAGATCCATCCGAAACCAAGCGGATAGTTCAGATTTCGGGGCTTCAAGACTTATTAGGGGGTTACCAAATGTATAAGGTTACTTCGGTAACCCTCGAAAATAACCTTGAAAGTTCGATAACCCTCGAAAAAAAAGATCGGAAACTCAAAAGTACTACCGCATCGAACAGTTAAAGTCATTTTCGAGGGTTACCGAATGTACAAGGTTACTTTTGGTAACCCTTGAACAATCAAGACCCTCGAAAATATGAGGAAATTACGTTCGAGTTTCTGATAGTATTTTAATGGTTATCGAATACGGAACCCTCAAAAGTATGTTTCGTTTTTGGAGTTTTCAGATCTTTTGGTTTTTCCCGAGTTACATAACATACAAATGGAGCAAAACTTCCGAGTTTCGACATCTCTAGTCCCTATATTCATTTAGTTTTAATACTGCAGAATAAATAAACCAGGTAAGGCTGACGCTTAAAGTGGCAATGATAGTTGGGAACTGTTTGACGGGTCTTAAGAATGATAGAGACTCTGACCTTTTGTCTTTCTTTTGTGAAATCTGAGCTTATTCAACACAAAGGCTAGGACATTTTTCAGTGTGCCTATTACCAATAAAATAGGATTTTTTAAGTAATTAAATTCTAAAGTCAGAGCAATAGAGTAGACGTTCACCAAACTGTAATTTAAATTCCTGACCTCGCCCTTTCCTAACTATTTTTTATGAATTCCTTCGCCCTGTTTGTTGTTCATGCGCAAGATGGAAGAAGATCATTTTCAGTACTGTAGCAAATTTTAAGCATTGCTCAGTTTCAACCTAGTTACATTAATAGGGTAACACCCTTGGTGATGTTTAAGCAACCATCATGGTTAGTGGCACCTTCCAGTAATTAAAAATATTCCAGGTTAGTAAATTTACATAAATGCATTTACCCCATCTCTGAGATATGTTTTAAGACTATTTTCGCAGAAAAAAAGTTCTAAAAATTGCCACTTCATAAATTTTGCTGTGGTTTTTGCCATGTTAAAATGTTTGTCAAATAGTGATGACATATGCAATGAAAGCTGGAAAATGGCATTTAAAAACCCTACAAAAAGCAGTAAATAAAAAATAGGGATAATAGCGTCAATTTAATTTTCGCTGCTTATTTACTTCATTAGGGGTGGGCTTAAAAATGTAAAAACCAATCATTAATAGTAAAAAATGTTTATTTCTGAAATGCATTTATGTGTCACACAGACAAGTATTGTTTGATTGATAAGCCTGGGAGGTTAAAGGATAACTGTATTGCCTTAATGCATTTTTTATTTTTATAATTGCTTTATAAAGAGTAAAGGTATGCAGCCTCCCCTACATTTTTTTCCTGATTTCGAGCTCTTCTCTGCCTTCAATTAGCCAAGCTGTGAAGGGGGCATAACAATTTGTCTGCCTGTAACTGTCATTCAAATCTAGCATGCAAGAAAACACTCCTCCACCCATTTGATCAGCTTGATTATGTAGGCTGTATCCTAGCAACTGGGCATTTCAAGTTTGTTTAACTGGCAGGAAGAGGAGAGAGGTTGTAACAGACATTCCACCAGCCAATAAGAAGTGTTATTTTAATCATGGCCTGGGGTCTAGGATGCGGGCTTTAGCATTCATCTTTGTGTTTGATATCTAAGAGAGGCAGCACAGCTGTAAATGTGAGTAAGCAATTTCAGCTGCTGAAGTGTGGACATGTAATGGGGGTGATGTTGTTTTTTTTTGATATTGTTGTCCTTTAGACTCAGGATCCGGTAACGAAGATTCAAGAAACTACCTTTGTGATCCACTTACTGGTACAGTGTACAGATTTACAGTGACAGGTCCGACTACTTCATGGTTTGTTCAGCTATAGTGCGCATGTGCAATAATGCGCACTATAGTTAGACAGAATAAGGAAGTAGTTGGAGATTTCACTGTGGCTGAGTGGATCGCACAAAGGGTAAGTATCTTGAATCTTCTTTCTCCGATCTAAGCTATTAATTGAGAACGGGAGAGAGGTAAGGCATACTCCTTAACCTCCCAGGCATCAATCAATACATTAAAGGAATAGTTCACTTTGGGAGTGAACTATTCCTTTAAATGTGCAGAAAATTGAAGCCTGTTTGTACTTAAAACAATAATGTTCTCATTAGAAACGGCAATTGCATCAATCACCATTTTTCTTTCCATTGCAATGTAGCTTTGGTGATCAATTTAATACAATGACATTTTAAAATCTATTATTATTAGAAAAAGGAAGAACCCCCAGTGAAATAAGAATATAGAGAATCCAATAGAAACAACTCCCTTAAGAAAGGACATTGATTGTGTTGTGATATGGAAAAGCTTACCCTTGCTGTAGAAATGCATTTTCTGGCTTGCTTGTAAGATTATATAATTTGAAGCTCCTCCCATTTCTGTTTTCTGCCACAGGGTGTTCTTAAATGCAAACATTAACTGTAAGCTTGGGTATTTCATCACAGTCTTATCAGATCGGGTAAGGAAGTTTCTTATTGAGTTCAAATATGATCAAAATGTGATCAATATGATCCTATTTTTACACCACAAGCCTCAGAATAATTAGGAGGAATAGGTATGAGGCCCTTCATGTAAGTTAATTTTCCTGTTGAACTCAAGGTTTTGATTACAACATTTGATTTGGTTGTCAAAAGTGTTGTTGTTTGACAAGACTTAAGTATAACATGGATTGTGATCAAACTGCTAAGCATCTTGTATGTAATTGATGAGCACAATCTTGACATCAAAGAAGGTATAGGCAGCCAGGGAAAATGATCTTTGCGGTCCTCTCGGTGCACTACATGTGCAGAAGGGAAAATGTTTTATCTGGAATGTCTCTTTAACTTGTGCTATCCACTAAAATTTGAAGATTCACAAATAGTTCATCAGAATAGTTGTGTTTTTGTGTCTTAGGGGGCCATACATACGAACGAATGGGTAAATCCCGTCATTCTATGCCGATGAACATCCGTAGTTGCCACTATGGTCAGTCTGGAAAGCCGGAAAATTTCCATTGGTCATTTTGGCTCCCTAAAGGGAGCCGATACGATCGTACCGCGTATGGCCGCACGACCGAACGATCCCCATACCGTGTATAGATCGGTCAGGTAGTGTATGTGGTTCCCACAGCATGTGTGCTGACAGATACCAAGTGATTAGATACCAACGTGATCAGATACCAAGTGATCAGGTACAACGTGCTGTCGGTACACAGATTTAAAATGTTCTCTTAAACTCACAGTTTTTTTTTCTAAAACAAGTGGTCTCTGCCAACTTGAGAACGCAGACCATAATGTATATACTAACTATTGTAACATACATTCCAGTTAGAGAATTGAATAATCACCAAATTACTGTACGCATAATTTTCTAAGAGTATATTATTGATAATTCTAGCCTTCTCACTGCCAAAGTAGACTTCGTGTTGTATTTAATTCTGACTTTCCCAAACTCTTATTTATACAGCATTAGATCAGTTCACTTCCAAAGTATCACATTAGTTTTGTTTAATGTTTATTTTACAACTAGAGTTGAGTACAGTAAAGAAGACTTGATGTGAACAAATAATTGTCTAAATCAAATGTATCCGCAATATGTTCATGTGAGAAAATATGAATGAAAATCACTGTTACTAAACATAACATACTGTATACCATTATTTATTTATTTTTTGTCTATTCTGGAGCTTGATCGTCTTTGCAAATTTATATTTTAACAAATTATATTGCTCCTTCTATTTTGAAAAACTAAAATGTCAATTTACACTATTTAATTATTTAATACTAGGGTACAATAGGCAGTAATAGTTCTCAGTTTTTGCCCTGGTTATATGTAAATTCTGGAACAAATTAAACAGCCTAATATTTTAACCATTAAGGGTGAGGCCACACTGCAACGCACAGGAATCGCGCACAAAATCGCGAGCGTTATCGCACGCGATTGTGTGCGTGTTTCGCGCTCGCGTTCGCGTTTTGCGCTTGTGTTTTCGCGTTATGGACACGATGCGTTAAGCACCAAAATGTGAACATGTGTTACAAACGCGAACGGACGCGCAATCGCATGTGATCGGAAATCGGAATCTTCTGAATTCCGCGTCCGCGATTTCCATTTTAGCGAAAATCGCGGGGCCAAACGCGCGAAAAACGCGCTAGTGTGGCCTAGCCCTTACACACATTTTTATATGAACTTTAGAATTTTTTAAGATGCCATAGATATTGGCACAGATTAAATAGGGTGGGTCAGGTGGTTTTTTGTAGATCGCATAAATGGAAAACAGTGGAAGGTGAGTATATAGTGTATGGACACCTTTAAAGGAATAGTTCACTGCAATAGTGAACTATCCCTTTTCTACATGATTGAAGCCCGGGAGGTTAAGGAGATAGCCTTACCTCCATGCCTTACCTTCTATTCTCAATCAATGTTTGGATAGCCAGGAACAAAAATATGAAAAGCTTACCTTTCACGCGATCCAGCGTGGCTGCTCTGAAATTCCCAACCGCTTCCTGCCTCTGTTCTGCTATAGCGTGCATTATCGGGCATGCACGTAATATTGTAACAGAAGCAGGAAGCAGTCAGGAACTGTCAGAGCAGCCCCGCTGGATCGCGCGAAAGGTAAGATTTTCATTCCGCTATCCAAACATTGATTGAAGAATGGGAGGTAAGGCATAGCTCCTTAACCTCCTGGTAAAAATGAAAAAAAACTAATCAGCTTCATTTATTCATCTATATATAAAATTCTGTGAAAATTTGCGGGGTCTTAAACTTTTTCTTTTTCCAAATGGTTGATTCTAACTAGAAGTTGATCACTTTGCGTCAATTACATTAAAAAGTCAGCTAAAGACTGCAAGAAGGCCAGACGCTGGGTGCTTGATTGCTACAATATCTTAGCATAAGTATCATTTTTAGAGATGGATCTGAAACATAAGAATGTGGAACTATTTTTGCGGTTTTCGAAAATTAGCATTTTCATAAATCCGAGATTTCTACAAGAACTACTTGTGGATTTTTTATTTTCCAATGTTTCAAAATTCTCGCGCACAACGAATTTCAGTGAGTTTGGCAATTTCAGTCATTTTATTTTACTCAATCAAAATGCCATGTTTATTATTAACCAATAGCACAATATACTGTATTTTGTTTTCGGGGGATTAAGGGAGTTTTTATGTGGCTAAAACTTTAAATCAACCTAATGAAAGTTTCTCTCCAGCAATGTAAGGGGGAGAAGAGAAATAAAAAAGAAATCATGACAATAAAAAGAATAAAGGGAGAAGATGGCAAAAAAGATGTCTCCAAATGAATTTTGACTCATGGTGTGAACCTTTCATTCTGTTGAGCTTGAATGCTTACCATTATCCGTGCTTTATATTAACAGGGTCTTTCCTGTCAACCTTTCCTTATATTGTTATTGGTAACTTGTAACATCACCACTAAAACCATCAAACTTAAATTACTGCAACAAAGAGGAGAGAAAAAGAAAGGCCAAGGATTAATCTTTCAGTTCACCTGCATTTGAAAAAATTCCTAATCATGACCATAATTCGAACGCAGAAGCAAATCCATCTGTTGGTAGTTGTGGTTCATATTAAAGCCAAGCTGTGTTCTCTTATGTTTGAGCTTCCTTACATGGTCCTGGGCAGCAGGATGAGATTACACACAGAGAAGCTTCAAGACATTGTGTCCTAGACTAATACCACCTCTAGAGTTCTGTTGTTAATAATCCAATTGAAAAAAAGTAATGAAAAGGGGCAAAGTCAATGAGTAGAACAGCCCACTGCTGGAGCAGCTTAATCCCTATCTTGTAATGATTAATCAAGCTTGGCTTTTCATTTGAGTGTTTTTCTAAGTGTTTTCTGTAACACAGACGTGATTAATACAGAGTCTCACTGTTTTGTGACAATACACATGTGGAGTCTTACAATGCGGATTTGGCTTACTAACACCAAGTCCTTCCAATCATATTTTTATGCCTGCAGATTGAAAGGGAAATCTGTGTCAGCAAGATACAAAATGCTGAGGTCTTGCATCAATTCCAGCTTCTGATTTGAAACATGGCCAAGTATAACAAGTTAACTTTAATCTAGGAAATTACAAGAACTTTAATCTATTGAGCTATACAATTCTAACCATCAGACTTTTTATTCAAAAAGGGCATATCTCATGCATATAGTCTACAGATGTTTACCAGCCAGGCTGATTTTGATTATGGTATGCACATGTAAACTAGAAAAATACCACATAGCACTTCCACTTTATGATGTCTGAAGAAGATATCATGTGACAACGAAACATTGCACTAATGTGAAATAAACACTTTTTGTTTGTTTACTAAAAAGACTGGTGTGCGCTGCGATTTTCATACTTTGGATACACCGTTATTAGCTGTGACACTATAGTAGCGCCCAGCAGGTAAACTTGTCATTAAACAGTGGTGCGGGAGCTTCACTTCTACTATTACCAGCCAGGTTGGGTGTGTTGTATAAACTTTAGTTTTCAATCGTTTGCCCATAATTGGTAAAATTGAGATTAAGGAAATAGCAAGGACTAGATAACTTACTGACACCTCCTTCTCTTCACTTTCCTGGACTTTGAACAAGCACTGATGGGAAACCATAAGGAGCAGAGATGTAAGGTAAGGATTTTTTTTTTAAAGTGGGGCCAGTATGGGGTTAAATTTTATTTTTGGGGTGGACATGCCCTTTAAGCAGTTTTCCTTAAATTTTTGTATTATTTGTACTACCCTTGTATGTAACATGTATGTTTTCATTATGAATATTAAAAGGCATGTCCACCCTTATACAAACCTTTATGTATATTATAGCCCATGTTCCCCCAGCCCCAACCACTATAATTATATTCTCAGATCATTACTTACCTTACCTCTCTTCTTCACCACACTGCCCCGGCCCTCTGCTTGCACAGAACTGCAAGCAGGGGGTGGGACCGGCAGCCGCATCTTTGATTGGTTGAGAGCCAATCACGGACGCGGCTGCCAGCTGCTCAAAACGGCGAAGAAGAGAGATAAGGTAAGTAATGATCAGGGGACTTTCTGAGAATATAATTATAGCGGTTGGGGCTGGGGGAACATGGACTATAATATACATAAAGGGATTTACGATAGAGGGAGGGAGACCAAAGCGGGTGGGAGAGGGAGGGAGGGGGAGAAGGGCTGCAGTGCGTATGCCAAACATCTCCCATACAGAGTCCTCTGCTATCCTCCTGGTGGCCAGTTTTTGTGACTTTGGAGGGGGGGATTACAGGAGAACCATTTGGAGCTGGGATGTAAGGTAAGGATTTTATTACACTATAGAGTGGGGCCAGTAGTGGGGGGGATTATAGTTTTGGGGTGGACATGCTCTTTAATGCAACTATAAAGTGCCTTGGAAGGTGTTGGCGCTATATAAAGCTACAATAATAATAATAAAAATTAAAAAAAATACATATTTGTATATCCCCTTACATGAAGAATGTTTTAGACAAAGAAAAACAGATATAGACATTAAACACATAATAAATTATTTATTACACGTATCTGTGTATACTATTATTTTGAAAACAAAAAATCTAAAATACATTTTGCTTCAAGAGAAAAATATTAAACCTTTCTAAAAATAAGATTGGACATAATTTATTGTTTTTTTTTAGTTTAAAGGAGAAAATAAACTTTTTTTTTTAATCCTAACATGAAACCTTTTCTCCTCAGAACGCCTATACAGTACATTCTTTCTGCATTGCAGTTGCATTTATGTACATGTGCAAAATAGATTCTATAACTAAGAAGGTTTCCATGTTGTTGCCACTACAACACACAGTCCATGTAGTCTTCAAAAACTTTGTGAGCATGTGCATCAGTTGCCACACCCCAGACCCCAGTATTCACTGTCTCTATGCACTGTATACATGTATTTTCTATATGGTTGTCTCCACTCCTATATGGAAGTTCCCGATTTATAAGTGAAAGCTGCTTGTAACCCTGCAGTTAATTTCCAATTATCATTCATTGTTGACAGCTTTCCAGCCCTCCAAAAATAGTCTGCTGATTTTACTGCCCTTTTTTCTTTTTGGAATTCTATTACTAGCAAAATAATCTATAAGGTACCTGTGTTCTTTGCATATGCTGTGAGCGAGCGCTCGGCCGGGACAAATGTCCGTCGGTCGCGACAAATTCGGCCATAGGAGTTCCCATAGGGAACCACACAATCAATTGGAATTTTCCGACATGCCCGATCGTTCGTTCGTCCGATCCGGCCGAATTAATGTGGATGTCGGTCACAGTCGCCCACCCCACACCAGTACCATGAATCGGTCGGTCGGCCGAAAATATTGGCTGGTGTGTACCCAGCCTGAGATGTGGGTCTCTGTGCTTTTATATGATTGGTTGACAGCTTCTAGAAAGAATGGTTGCAGCTTCCTTTTTTTGATCTGTTCTGTTGAGCACTACAGAGCATGTGGAGTGTACTATGTACACTAATCTGGGAGTCACTAAGATGGATTATGGGGAGCTGGCCCCTAGTTACCCACAGGTTAATTTTATAAATCACCCATCAGCCACAGCTTGTTTTTGTTCATCTTTGTGAATGTGATCTGTCTCTAGGGACAATGTTGTCTGGAGACTTTAGTTCCCCTTTAAGTCATTCATACAACCTTGCTGTATGTCAATCCCATCAGAGAACCAATGCTTAATATTCAATTAAACCTCCCTTTTTCACCCATGGCAGGATATAAACATTTGTTACTTGTTAGCAGTGCACGCGTCTGATGTATTTACAGTCGATCCCTTGTTATGATGTTTAACCAGAAAATATTGCAAATAATTCACTTTCAACTGATCTTTGTTGATTAAAGGAAACTGTAGTGACACAACATTACATATTCCTGTGTCATCTGAGTATGTCATAGTTTTTTCCATCTGTAGCTTTCCTTCTGTGGTCACTAGATTCCTGCAGTGTCTCCCTATAATCTGATTTTCATCACTAACCACAAGATTACATTTTGTATTCCTGTTTTTTTCTTTGAAATTAGAAAACATTCTTAAAGGTATCCCTTTCCATGTCATTATCTCTGATCTAATTATGTATAATCCACTTTATTATTCATATATTTGACAAACAAGGTCATTAAGAAGATGTGATGGTTTCAGAGACATTGATAATGGTAAATGCCGTTTCCATAACCACATAAGGGAAAGTTCCTTAATTAAAATCATTGGTTTGCAGTCAGTATTCTGTGTGTGGCACAATATCAGCATGTCCTGTCTCTGTGAAGGCTTTACTCTACTGAATTGTAATGTTCTTGCTTTTAGAAGGGTTGATTTGTGCATCTATGGCTAGAATATCTTTACACTGGGGAATGAGTCTCAATAGATATTTACACTAAAAATGACATACAGGTATTTTATTCATGTACATTGATGCTCACAAAAAGAATCCAAACTACCACATTAAGATGATATAAACAAAACATATGCTGACTGCTGAGGAGAAGAGTTCTTCCAGAAGTCTCTAAAAGCTACAGCATGCACCATTATTGGGAGCACAGGGAACTAGGTTTGCTGTTTGCTGCTCCTTCTGAAAGAACCCTGGTAGACAATATGTTAACATGCCTTAGGAATGAAATACAAGTCAGCAAAAAAGATTGAAACATGGGCTAATTTATAGAATGATAAGTCAGTAAGTATTGCCAAGAATGTAGACAATATTTGTCCCGAACTACAGAAATATAATTTAATCATATAATGTAATTTAATGTTACCATTCGTTCAAAACAACAAACTTTGTGTTAAAGTCATCTGCAAATAGTCAGTCTGGTGCTGGTAACACTGCCCCACTGTGTAGTATAATAAAATCCTTACCTTATATCTCTGCTACAAATGGTTCTCCTGTAATGTCCCTCCAAAGTCCCAAAAACTGGCCACCAGGAGCCTTGCAGAGTCCATATAGGACTCTGCCTCCTGTCTCTTCTCCGGGAGAATTTTGCCATGCGCAGTGCAGCCCTCACCCTCTCCCTCTCCCATCCGTTTTGCTCTCCCTCCCCTTAGCACAAAACCCTTTGTGGTATAGTAGGTCTTCCTCCCCCAGCCCCAAACGCTATAATAGTTTTTTCAGAAACTCCCCCGAACTCTACTTAACTTACCTCTTTCCTCCGGCGTTCTCCACTGCCGGCAGCCGCGTCCGTGATTGGCTGCCTCTCAGCCAATCACAGACGTGGCTGCCAGTCCCCTGATTGCAGTTTCATGCAAGCAGAGGGCCGGGACAGTACGCTAGAGGAAAGAGGGAAGGTAAGTAATGATTGGTGGAGTTTCTGACAAAACTATTATAGCGGTTGGGGCTGGGGGGAGGAAGCCCTACTATACCCCAAAAAGTTTTAAAAAGGGGTGGACGTGCCCTTTAATGCTAGTGAATTAAAAAAAATAGCCTGATCTTTAAACTGAATACATTGGATCTTTATTGCAATAGCAAACCGGTCCTGACCTTTTGGAAATTCATTGGCAGGTTCAACTGAAGACATTTTAGAGACAAATGGGCTTATGTAATAAGAGGTACAAAAGTTTGTTATTGCATTTAATTTGAAGGATCTAATCAGATGTTAATTCTGCCTGCAAAACAGGCTTGGGACTTAACTATGGTTCTGTACATTCCTAATAGTGGTATGCTAAAACAAAACAAAAAACGTTTATATCTATAAGCTTGACCATATAAACAAAACTAAAACAGCTCAATAAATTCATGCAAATATTTTTGTTTTTGTAATTGCCTATTTTGACCACTAGTGGTCTATAAACATCAAAAGGTCATCCACCAATAAAAAGGCAAGCTGCATCTGCAGCCTTAAAATAATCCTAGTTTAGCAGAATAGCAGAGTTTAAAGACAATGACAAACCACAAAGGCTAGTTTATATGTACAAGTATTACAATTGAAATAATAAATAGCTCAATAAATGGTGTTATTCATCTAGAATTTATTGGATGTGCTAAGGCCAGCAGTACAAATTACTTGGCCAAAATTACATAAAGAACTAACATCCTTGTACCTGTTGGGCCGAAAAATCTGTGCTGGTTTCACATGCGACGGATGTCGTATTGGACATACTGGCGATGTTGGTACATCAACTATTGCTGCAACAGACAGTCATGTGTCCCAGCCGAGCGTTCGCTAGAAGCTAATGCTCGGTCGGGACAAAAAGTCCCTTTGTGTGTACCAAGCCTATAGTACCTTCTGTTTAAAGAAGTTTCTGCTATATATTCTGTTTTGTCTTCTGTAAGCCTACCTTACCCAAAGTTGAATAGCTATTTAGTATATTAAAATTATAATATCAATAATAACTGAATTCAAAGCTTCTCCAAAATGCCTAAGACTAATGAAAAACTAATAGAATACTTGCTACAATATTATTTTTTACTTTTTTTCTGGATGTCAGTTATGGAATCCATTCTGTCTGGATGTGTATTTGTACAAGATGATAAAACATATGGTTTGAAGAGTCTAAAATAGGATAATTGTCTAAGGAATGTGATTTTCCACTCCAATCTTCCTGGCAGCCCCCTTTAATTTCAAGGTAAAAGCGACAAATGTAAAAAAAGTTAAAGAATTTTCATAAAATGTCTACACGGTTTTATGATGTGAAGTTAATTAAATTAAGATACTAAAAAAATAACCCATGATCAAGTTTAAATGGTAAATACGGTGTTGGAAGAATGTTAAATTAATTCAGCATATATATCTCGCACTGGCAGGAAATTAGCTTGTGTGTGATAATGTAGATCATTTAATAAAACAGCTGAGCATTACTTCTAAAGAATGACTGTTTTGTGCTCCT
Organism: Hymenochirus boettgeri; assembly: GCA_019447015.1. Classification (NCBI taxonomy): domain Eukaryota; kingdom Metazoa; phylum Chordata; class Amphibia; order Anura; family Pipidae; genus Hymenochirus; species Hymenochirus boettgeri. Next base: position 34,576,204 of record CM033476.1, read on the forward strand.
GCAAATTAATAAATAAATCCAACAAGTAATATCTCCTTCTGTAAAAAAAGATAAAATTGATGCACATATTTGCATGATATGTGCTTTGTCCATATGGTGGAATCATTGTACATTTTGAAAGTTTTTATTATGTACAGTTTGCACACTTGGATATTTTTTTTATAAAATAGAAATTCGTAAGGCTTAAAAAGGCTTCTCTTGTCTTAATCCTAATAAATTTAATACAAGATGATTTTCTATGGATTTCCAAAGCCTGTCATACTATTATTACATATTATTGTTTATAAAAACTAAAGGCGACCGAACAAGTCAAAAATGTTTGTCTAACCAATCCATGGCCACAACTTCAATTTCAAGCTGAAATCTATTCAAGATCGATCCTGCAAATGTGGTATGCTTCAACTGTTACTGTCCAATCAAATTCTTATTGGGAAGTATCCATAAGTTAAACCATGTGCATCTGTTAATAGATGTATGACCATCTTAAAGCTATCTTTACAAATGGAAGGTAGGTGTATGGACAAAATTCAGGCCTTAGGAGGGGCTCAGTGATTTGTCTCTGCTACTGAACAATTTAAATTAGCATTTACCTCTGAAGGCTGCATACTGTCAATGCAAAAGAATCTAAAGGCTATGCTGTTCAGTGCAATAAGTAGACTTTGTGAGTGATAACTCAAATGGAACATGTCTGTTGCCGCTTAAGATCTTCTTTCCCATACCTGTTTAAATGCTTTCTGTGCGATGCATGTAGATGCTAAATGTGTGCACGTTGAAACCTTTGTTGTCACACAAGTAGAATGTGTGGTATCTGGCCCGTCCCTAGGTCCTTCATCGATTTTCACTGTAATTATGTGGGGATCAGGAGAATTTAACCCTAAAAGAGTCGGATTGTAAAAGGCAGCCAGTCCCACGGAGAAGGGTGCTAAGGTAGACCCTTGTGATTTTAAAGGACTTCCTCCTCCAGCGTGGGCTCCCTAAGTCTTCCTTCTGCTCTACCCTGGTGGTCCAGTGAAGGTACTGAACTGATCTCCAGCCAGATTGCAGTTCAGTACCTGCTATAGCAAGCATGCACTGACAGGTTGCTATAGAATTTGTGAAGGGACTGCTAGTGAGTCTGAACTCCTGACAAAAACTCCTTTGAAAGAATTTCACAGTTACTAGAGATCAGATCTGGGACTCGGACCCGGATCTGACACGGAACTCTCGGTACCTGAATCCGAATGATCCATCTGAATCTGGACAGATTGTCCGGATTTCTGGACTTCGAAGCCTATTCTCTATAATTATCAAATGTTCCAGGATTATCAGAAATAGCCTCGAACATTCGATAAACTTCGAAAATACGATCGGAAACTCGAAAGTAGTCTCTGATCGTATTTTCGAGGGTTATCGAACGTTTGTGGCTATTTCAAAAAATTATAGAAAATAGCCTCGAACATTCGATAATAATCTAAAATTTGTTCAGTTTTGGGATTTTCAGGATTTTCCAGAGATCTGGGAATCTGAAAACTTAAGGAAACTGGTGAGTTTCTAGCAGTTAAATAGCTACAGGGGTGTAGGTTCTAAAAATATATAGTTTATAGACTACAGAGCTGGCTATTTTTTTCTGTCATTGCACCTATTCATTGGTCCCATTTAGGGTGTGAAAGATTGATACTTAGTGGGGGGTTTACTTTCAAAATGGTTGTAGGCAAGAAGTTTGAATTATGTTTTTTTTTTTACTTAATTTTTTTTTCAGAAAAACTCAAAAAAAGTGAGAAATTCTGCAAATTAATGCATGTATATATGTATAAAAGAATGGCGCTGTTACATAGCTAAAGGTATTCAGATTCCAAAAATATATAGTTTTTGGGGTTCTTTACCAGCGAAGCCCTTAAGTTTTGGATTGGCTCCCATTCAGGCTATTTGGTACATGTATCTGATCAATATTTAGTGGTAAATTTTATTTTTACTGGAGGTTTGTTCAAAATTTTCAAGTCTGAAAACCTTTTATTGCTTTATTTCAGAAAATCTGCTAATATTTGACATTTCTACAAAGAACTGTGTCCGGAAATCTGCTTGTTTGAATAAAAGAAAGGCAGCATGTATGGTTTGTTGGGCTTATTTTCAAGATAAAGGAGTATTTATCCTAAAAAAGACTTGCTCTCAGAGGAAAGCCCCAACTATATGCCCTTAGTCTATATGGGGCTATTTGGTGGCCACGGCTGATGTGCACCCATGCATTTAATATAACATTTCAATACCAGAATGATATTTATTGAGGGGGGGGGGTTATTGGGTTTAGGTAAGATTTCTAACTTTGAATCATCTTTTTCTTTAATTTTTTCACAAAATGTTGTAAAAGCATGGAGAATTGCATCCGGAAATCTGCTTGTATATACATATGAAAGGATGGCACCATTGTGTAGCTGAAGGTGAGTAGATTCTAATAATATACCATTCTTAAGTTTGGGGGATGTTTTGTTTAAAAAGGGGGAAGCTGTTAAAATATAAAGCACTTAAACTTTTTTCTGGTAATTTCACTCTCTAGTTTAAAGTACTTTGCTCAAACTAATTGCTTTTATTTATCCAGGGTGTAGCAGACTATTTGTAGTAGCAACCTTATGGAGGTAGCCAATATGCAATTAGAATTGTTTGTGCACTAGAATTCTGTTTTTTGTATGTATTATATTTTTGGTCTCTAGTTGCACTTTAATATGGATGTACGACAGCCCAATTTTCTATATATTGTGTTTTAAACTTTTTACTACAGTTGTGTGGAATTTACCTTTTTTTCCCTCAGATTTATTTTATTTTAGGGGGGGGATTAGGCTTACATACTGTATGTCTGATATTGTTATACTCTGAAGAACCAGAGCTTTCAGAAACAATTAGATTTATGTGCGTAAACTTCGGTTTTGAAAAAAATCCATGAGATTTAGCAAATTTTGTGTTTTCTTTTTACATATTTCACCCAAAAATCAATTCAGTTCAGATAAACTCTGAAATTCAACTTTCTTGTTTACTGGGGAATTTCAGATTGTAAAATTTATCTACATTGATTGAGGCAAAATCCTGAAAATTTCTCTGGCACGGAGAGTGATATAATTGAAAATATTCTGCTGGCACTAATTACAGCATTCAGTAGTTTGGATGGGAACTGTTCAGGGTCCGTGCTCGACTACAACACCTGAACTTCCTGTAACTCTGTCCCAGTCATTTCTGATCTACACGGAGTTAACTGTAGTCAAATAATAAGGGGGGGGGTTTCCTTAATTTTAGCCACAAACACAACATTTTTCTTACAGAAGCAAAATCAACAATAGTTAACATGTCAGATTTTCTTTTTTTTAATTAGCTTATATAAACAACAAACCTTAGTATCGATATACATGACATTATTTTTAAACATGAACAAAATGTAAAAAAATCGGACGAGTCATCCAAGCTCCACCCGTAAAGCCACTCTATAAATCAGATTTTCCTCTCGGACGCAGCCCTGTGAGATCAGGATTCTGGAAACTCTTGTATTATTGTTTTATTTTCATTTTGTCTCCCTCATTTCTCTTTTTTTTTATGACAGAAGAAACAGAAAGGCATATGGCCAAGGATACCACGTGAATAAGGAGGTGAGTCCTACTGTAGGTGTTGACAGTTTAAAATAAATCCAGGGCCCTACCTAACATTTACAGGAAAGTTATAAAATCAGTGAAACAGCATGTGTGCGTTACTGTGGAGACCAGACACACACAATAAACAGCGAACTGTGACAAGCTACACCATCCAGTAGAGCTGAAATCCATCACTTTGCAAAAGCATTATATGCTGCTGAAAGCTTTTTATTGGGAGGCTGCGGTTTGTTGGGGGATATAAATAACAGTAACCCTTACAGGGCTATTTAAGCTATGGCTTGCAGCTCATCATACTCAATAGTGACGCCAGTGCTTCTCAACCCTTTTAACCTTGGGGAACTTAATATGCATGTCTTGGGGAACCCCTACAATAAAATCTATATATTTATCTGCAGCTCTTAATCCATTAAGCCTTGGTGCAGCCCCATGTATAATCCATACAGTAGAAGAGAGGAGACTTACTCGCAACTCTCCAGATAATAAAAAAAATTATTTACATCATTAAAAACGCTCGTTCAACGCGTTTCGACCATCTTGTGGCTGTCTTCTATTAGTTAATATTTATGTGTTAAGTTAATATTTATTATCTGAAGATTTGCGAGTGCATCTCCTCTATTCTACTGTTTATTTATCAATAGATAAATATTATTTCTTACTCATCAATTCATTCAATGAATTAAATCTGTAGTACAAATACAGATCAATAAATGTATTTGATTTATCTATTAAATAATTCACTCCTGATTTGCAGACATTAGCAGAGCAGATTTTTTTTGGGACTGAATAAGACTCTTTTGGATAACAGAACAGTGTGTTGGTATTATACTTTCATGACTAAACTGGGGCTAGTTTAGAAACAGTCTGACTTTCCTGGCTATATTTGTAACGATATGGGCAGTTTAATATAAGCTGGTTTTAGCTTTTTTTTATTTATAATTCAATTTTGAGCTTCACATTCTAACTAGAAATGAAGTTTAACCTTTTTTTTAAAAGCAGCAGAAAAGATTAGGGAACTCCTGAATGCAAGATTACATTGTAGGTGAAAGGTGTTTTCAAAACTGCCGAGGGTAAGGGGTCAAAACATCACTGTACATGGCAGAGTATTGGTGTCGGAACCCCCTACAAACACACAAACACACCTTTATTCATGCTTTATTTTGAAACCTCCTTTAAACCAGTTTTGTTCTTTGGTCAAGATGTTGACATCACAGTCTTCAAACATATGTCCTTTTCCCTGAGTCCTCACCTGAGGATTCGTAACATAGTAATTGAGGTTGAATAAAGACATCCATCCATCAAGTCCAACCTATTCACCATCCTTTATTTATTTTTTTACATTTTTTCCCCCCTAACAGTTGAACCAGAGGAAGGCAAAAAAAAAAAAAAACAGCTAAATAGGGGGGAAAATTCCTTCCTGACTCCAAACAGAAATCGGAAAGTATGGATCAACCAGATCTACAGTATATGTATTGATACCAGTAATTCTCAATATTATATAGTATACCTGTACCAACCAGAACTACAGTATATGTATTAATACCAGTAATTCTCAATGTTATATAGTATCCCTGTACTAACCAGAAGTACAGTATATGTATTAATACCAGTAATTCTCAATATTATATAGTATCCCTGTACCAACCAGAACTACAGTATATGTATTAATACCAGTAATTCTCAATATTTTTTAGTTTTAGAAACTTATCTGGGCATTTTTAAAGCTATTCAATGAACTTGCCATTACCACATCTGCTGGAAGACAGTTCCACATTTTCACCGTTCTCACTGTAAAGAAACCTTTCCTAACCTGAAGATGAAACTTCTTTTTTTCCAATCTTAAAGGATGTCCATGAGTCCTCTGATATGACCTATTAGGGAACAATGCACCAGAGAGTTCATTGTATGGCCCATTAATATATTTGTATAAGGTTATCATATCCCCATGCAAACGTTGGCTCTTCTGTGCTGGGCCATACGTTGGCGCAGATTCTATTTTGTCTCCACAACATACAAATGAGAGCACTCTTCACTGTACTGCACAGCACATTCAGGAAGTCCCTGACACCTGGTTGTTATATACTGATTGCAACACATTCCCGGGTATTTATTGGCAACAGATTCTTGTACAAGTCATTCTGAATTGAGAAAATCAGTGAGAGGATGTGTGAAATGTCTTCAAGATCTAATTAAATACAACAGATATACCATGACTTGGATGAACGAGAACCTTCACAAGCAATCTGCAGGGAGGTAAGTAAATCCTGTGTAAATATTCCCCATCTCCTGTCTTTCTGAAACAAGAAAACCAAATATTACCACATATTTTCTGCTACAACCTTTCCCCAGGATGTTCTTTATTTTTAATCTGGGCACTCTAAATTATTTTTCTCTTATTGCCCCTAATGCACATATATTATTAGTAAGAAGAATGCTTTGGGTCAAATATTCATCAGGAGATATACAGTAAACACCATATATTTTCTATTGTTTATCCATATTTCTCTCAATTATGGTTTAGATTTATTCTGTAATATTTAAAGGTTGAATAAATTCAAAATAATCGTCGGCAATCCCGCACCCAGGAGTTTTTCTGAAGATATGTAGGGAGATTCAATAAAAGTTCTTCAGGCTCAAATATATGGAGTTAAAGTCACGATAACCGGTTCGCTACCGGTTAGCGCGACTTTAAATCCATATTAGTGTTGGATGCTCGAGTTAAGTAAAAATCACTCGCGCATCCGACGCTTGCAATTCAATATTGCGTGTGCGCTAGTTTTAGTGCAGGATTTTAACACCAGCAAATCCTTACCGGGATTTACCCACATTGGCAAATGCGATATTTTATCTCGATTGGGACATTTACCCAGAGCGATAGCGGCTCTGGGTAAATGAGCCTGCTTATCTTTAAAAATTATGCTAATTTTGCCCCAACCAATCAGATCTTATTTAACATTTGAAAGCGAATATCTGATTGGTTGGGGCAAAATTAGCACCATTTTTAATGATAAGAACTTTTATTGAATCTCCCTGATAGTACCTTAATTTTAGCAGGGTAGTGACATCACAAGATTAACTTCATTATTAGGCTGCAGTGAGACTAATGATGGAAGAGGGGTGGGAACTGGATGTTACTTTTTTACCCAAAAAATCAACATTGTTCTTTGTTTCTATTTTAATTCAAGCATAACTGTGGGTCACTGTTTAAGAGCTAGGCCACAGTGTTTCTCATGTGCTTACAAACGCGTTTTGCACGTGAGAATTGCAAGCCACACAATCTGTTTTCAAGGCACATGCTATCATTATCAAAATTGCAGCTCAAACACACTTGTGCATGGTTAACCCACCCACATTTCACATGCATTACTGTGCGCTTTAATGTAGTTTTAAACATTCTTTAGGTTTTTCCCCATTTTCCTGTATAAATGTATTTGACAAAAAAGTAACCCTAACAAACTCTGTTAATATTTCAAACAAATGAAAACAATTATTTGCAATCTTATTAAAAGGGCTTCCAGTTGTAACACGCAATGCAGTGCTCTGTACGAGACAAATCTAGATCTCTACAAGATGAAAAATCTTTGGAACTTTCCACTAACACGAACTGTTATGTGTACGCTGGATATCACCCAGATTCCCAGCATCTTACCCGGTCTAGTAACATGCGTAATTGACAGATTACCATTAAATCTTTGCAGATGGTACATCTCTGTCCAGCTGTCTCTCCCACGTGCCTGTGCATGTTTTTATTTTACCATTTAAACTTAAACGACATCAGATTTCAGCAATAGAACCCACAGTGAGAAAAAAATATAAATTGCAAAACTGCAGGCGTCTGAACCGAGTCTCCCCCTGGACCAGTAAAAGACTGTTATGCAGACAGGAAAGAAAATAAATCATAAAATTAATACCTTAGCTATATAATGCATATATATACTTCAGCCTTCCCTTGCCTAGAAGTCCATAATATTTTCCTAGTTGTACCATGGTAGTATATGAGCTTCAAAATCTTAATGACTGGATTTCTGTGGACAGTGGCCAATGCTGTAGGTGACAGGGTATCAACAGTATATAAAGTAAGGTCTAATATTGTTTTTCCCAAAACTACAGCATCAGCAGCAGCATGCGCCATAATGCACGCTATTGTAAACTAAACCAGGAAGCGGTCGGAAGGTAAGGATAGGTCCTTTACCTCCCAGGCTTCAATCACTTCTTTAAAGGAATAGTTCACTTTTTGTGTGAACTATTCCTTTAAGACATTAGACAGAAGTCCAATCTCTCATAAGACAAATGTCCAATCTATCTAGAACCGCCTAGCACATTCTTTCATGCAAATTGAGATCACAAAATGAATGGGTCAGATAGGAACATCTCAAGATAAACACTGCTGCTTGTAAAATGTGGTCTTAAGACATTAAATATCTCAAATCTATCTGATGTCTGCCTAGTGTATGGCCAGCTTAAGGATGTTTTATGCACAGACCTCCATAACTGATTAACATTAGCACTATCACATATCTATTTTTACTAATATTAACATGTATTATTGCCTGATACATGCACTCGCTTAAAACATGCACAATAGAAATAGCTTATTATTTCTTAATTGTATGCAGAAAAGAGATATATTTATTGGCTTACTAACATAATCATAAGCAGATTTCAGAACATCACAGTTCTGTTATAAAACAGATATCAATAAATCTGTCATTTAAAAAAAAATAATTATCTGTGTGGTAAATGTATTTATTTAGGTGTGTTTTATTTCCACATTTATATCCAGATTAGGTATATCATCTTTTCCCATTTCATATAGATTTCTGGGTGTCTTACTAAATTACATTTCCCTTGTAAAACTGCCAAACTACACTTACCGTGTACAAACCACATAACTACACTACCCGTGTACAAACCAGTAGAGATGGACCAGATCGCGGATCCGAGCCTGATTTGAGATCCGCAATTTTTTGAAAATTTTTGAAGATTCACAAATTTTCTAGGATTTTCATATCCCAAATTCACGAATGGCAGCTATTTTTATCAATGCCAACCCCCTGGGTATAAAAGGTACCTAGACAGGCGCCATTTTGTCAGTGTGTTGAAATGAGTTTAGTGGAGACCTGACAGCATAGGAGTTGGAGAGAGGTTTTTTTTCCTGCTTTTTTGAGATTTTTGTGTGTGAATTTCTTTGTGGTGCACTTGTTGTTAACCACCACTGTATTCACACAACTTGGGCTCCAAAAGTCCTTTGGACAAATTTAGTGTTGGGTATTTTAGATTTCTAGGTGTCTTGTTTTTGTGTCCGTCTTTCTGTATTTATGTGGAAGATTCTGTGCGCCTGTGTAGCTATCGATGCTGATTTTAGCTGCATGTGTCTGTGTCAGTTTGCATTTATGAGTGTTAAAGTAACTTTTTAATAATTAAAATTTTTGACTTTAGTTACCCTTTCAATAAGGCTGATGTAAAATAATATAAGCAGATAAGAATAATAATGTAATAACCAGTGAATGTGAAATAGAAAGAAGCGGGCTCTGTCTCTCTCAAGCCAAATTAATGGATTGGTGAAGGGCTTAATAAAATATTAATATGTTTTAATTTTTCAGAATAAAGTGAATTGAATTATTTTACTACTTATTTCAATACAGTAATAATATAAAGGATACTTGCCTTCTATCATTTGACGGCATTAATGAAAATGAGGCCTCTGCCACTTAAGGTCAGACCACTGTCTTTAGAGGGACAAGAAAGTGGTCTGGATGCCATAATGACGTGCCAGTCGGGCTGTAGCCCCTCCATTATAGCGCACTTCTGCAGGTGTCTAGTGCCCATTGGAAATACATCAAATCTAGGAGCAATCGATTTTTTTTGGGGGGGGGGGGATTTCTGAACAAGCACAGTAGGAAATTTATGACTTGAGATGGACTAGATCTGATCTTGAACCTAACAGTTCGAACGGACCCAAGCTATTCCAGATTTTGAACTTCTGAGCTTTTAATGATTATCGAATTTTTGATAATTATGAAACGTTAGAATCAATGTCCCTCAAATTTAGCACTGAAACCTTTACAGAAAATAGACTAAAGGGAGCGTTCATCTACCCCCTCGATTAGCAGAGCTCCATGTCAGTGGCCTTTTAGCATGGTCCCGCATTCCATGAAAACACATGCACTGCAAGCAATGGGCTTTTTTTTAAAAAATCCGCGAACCCTCGAGCGGAATGGATTTTCGGAAATTCAGCCATCTCTACAAACCTCTACAAACTACACTTTCCCTGTAAAATCCACATAACTATTTCTTCCCTAGTACAAACTACCTAACTGCCTTTTCAGTGTAAAAACCAACTTACTGCACTTTCCGTGTACAAACCAGCTAACTGCCCTTTTTATGTACAAATCACCTAACTGCCCTTTTAGTGTACAAAGACACATACTGCCATTTCAGTGTACAAACCAACTTACTGCCCTTTCAGTGTACAAACCCCCTAACTGCCCTTTTAGTGTACAAAGCAACTTACTGCCCTTTCAGTGTACAAAGCAACTAACTGCCCTTTCAGTGTACAAAGCAACTAACTGCCCTTTCAGTGTACAAACCACCTAACTGCCCTTTTAGTGTACAAACCAACTTACTGCCATTTCAGTGTACAAACCAACTTACTGCCCTTTCAGTGTACAAACCAACTTACTGCCCTTTCAGTGTACAAACCAACTAACTGCCCTAAACTCTTTGTATATATTTTAAGGTTAATCTAGACTGTGAGTAGAGATGGTCGAAACTACATAGTTTTGTTCCGTGTTTGGATACCCGGATCTCGGGAAAATCCCGAAGATCCGGAAACGGAACGAAATTTCAAAGATTTTTCAAATGTACAAAACTATTTTCGATAATTTTTGAAAATATTTTCAAACGTTCGAAAATCCTCGAAAATATGATCAGAGACCATTTTTGAGTTTCCAGAGTTTCCGCAGGATTCATCAGGTCTGTTCTAAATTTGGCATTAAGTTTAGTTTATATCTTTCCTCCACTTTGAGATGTCCTCAACTATATATATATATATAGATATCATACTGAAGAGTCGGAGCACACGTGGTATTTTTAGAAAAGTTCAATAGGATTTATTAACTCGTGGCAAACAACATCAACGCGTTTCGGCCATCTTGTGGGCGGCCGTCGTCAGGATTACAGAGTCACATGTGAGGTAAGTATAAATACAAGACAAACACACCCCCAACCCGCCCTCCGTCCCTCCCCACCACATGGCTACATAAATAAGATAAAGGCAACAAAACATTTTGCCCAAATGGGTCATTCTTTAGCCACCCTCAAATGGATGGCTATTGACCATCAGATCCTTAGAAACGGTGAGGATAGGAACCGAGCGCTATTACGTACTGAGGCTCGGTGGATTAAATTCCTCAACACACTGTCTCCGATGGGATTGAATGAACTATGGTCCTTATCATGTTTTCTTTAATTAGTTGATCTAGAGTCGTTAGCTCTAGCCTATCTATTTTGTGATCTCTTGTACTATATTTATTTGTCATAGTGCTTTGTTATGATGGTTTGTCTGCTGGTTGTCTCCTTAGGTTTTGAGCTGTCTCTTCCTTTGTTTTATCTTGATTTTACTTTTCCATTCGCTGCTTCTCGTTTGTTATTCTTTGGGTGATCGTGTTGCACTTTATGTGATTGTGCTGCTTTGTTTGCACTTTTGCACTTTTCATAGACTTACTCTAGTCCTGCACGGTTGCACTTTCTTAGTGGCTATTCCTGGCTTTGGGGACTTTTTCCGGTAGTTTACTCTAACTTCTGCATGTTAGCACTTTAGTTGCCTTTATTGGCATATGGCACCGTTGGTCTTCTCCTGGTACGTTTCTAGCTTTAATTATGTACCGTTTTTTACCTTTTGGTGGTTTTATAGTCCTTTTGGTGGTTTTTAGTCGTGTGCCGTTTTGTTGCCTTTATCTTATTTATGTAGCCATGTGGTGGGGAGGGACGGAGGGTGGGTTGGGGGTGTGTTTGTCTTGTATTTATACTTACCTCACATGTGACTCTGTAATCCTGACGACGGCCGCCCACAAGATGGCCGAAACGTGTTGATGTTGTTTGCCACGAGTTAATAAATCCTATTGAACTTTTCTAAAAATACCACGTGTGCTCCGACTCTTCAGTATGATTTGTATCCCCCTTCGGGTGCACCGGGGTGATTGAACATTGGTGGTGTGCAGAGGATCCATATTGTGTGTATATATATATATATATATATATATATATATATATATATATATATATGTTACCAGGACATGTAAAATAAATTATAATGCTGTACACGGTTTGTTTTAATCTTATTCATTCACCTGGAGTCCTTACCTGGAGTCCTTGAGTTTTCTAATTGTGGACATCCCTTAAGACTTGAAGAAAAGAAGTTTAGAAAGAAGTTAGAAAATATTTTTCACTGTGAGAATGGTAAAACTATGGAACTATCTTCCATTGGATGTGGTGATGGCAAGTTAATTGTATAGTTAAAAAAAAAAGCTGTTTTTTGAGTTTCTGCAAACAAGGAATGTTGTATGTTACTGGTATTGATACATAAATAGAGTTGATCCAGGGATATTTCCGATTGACACTTGGATTCAGGAAGGAATTTTTTCCACCTTCACAATTCTGGTGTTTTTTTTTTTTTTTGCTTTCCTCTGGATCAACAGTTAGGCAGGAAATGTGTATATTGCTGAGTAGGTTGGACTAGATGGATTTATGTCTTTATTCAACCTCAAATACTATACTATATGTCTTTATTTAAAATTAAATACTATATTTTTGATTGAACAATTAGTTTTAACTGAAAAAAAAGTATTTAATGAAACATAGTTCATATGAACCAGAACATTTTCTCTCTTTATTCTTAATTAAAAACAATTAAATAAGCTACCTTGATCTTTACATTGTAATTCTGTATTTAAATCCAGGCTCCAGTATATCCTTATTTGGTGTGTGCCCATGTGTTTGTTCTTGTTGACCCAAGAAGCAGAAATTGTCTTCTAATCCTAAAATCCCTCTTTTAATTATAGATTGTTTAACCTAACTGTTGGGTTAACAAAATATCCCACAGCATCCCCTTTTGACTTGGTCACTGTTATAATAGAACTCTTAATAAAACATTACGTAATTAAGAAAGTTCTTCCATTCCCTGTTGCAAGTTTCTGCTCCAAGACTGTAAAACAAAAACATAATAATCTAATTCCCTGAAATCTAGGTTCGGCATTGAGCCAAGTATAGCCATAGCAGTCTTCCACTCTTGACAGATATAAGGATTCAGATTCTGATGTTCCTCCCAATGACAGTAAAACGGTTGGGCTGTTTTGTGAATCCCACATTTTTTCTTTCCTAAACCAAGAAAAGCACATTTTTGCTTAAATATTGCTATTTAGGTTATCCAATTGGGTGTTATGATAGGAAATGCCTGAATATTTTGAATATCTGGCAGGATGCTGTTAGTTTATTTTCCAGGAAATATTTTTTTCTTAAAATCAAGGACCAAATGTCCATATTAAAAGAAAGTAGGGAAAAAATGACTTGTATATACAACTTGCTTACTACAATTAAGACTCATTTGTGGAGGAATTAAAGGGGTAAATCAAGTGACCAAAGTAAATTTAAGGTCTAATAAGGAACTTGTTTTAGTATTGGAGTAGATTTAACAGTTTTTAAACCTCTGGCACGGTATCATTTTTTCCACAAAACAAAATTTAAAAAGTAGATGAAAACAACACTTATTTTAAAGGTGTGTTCCCAGAGCATTTTTAAAAAACTTTTTTTGTGTATTAGGCAAAGTGACTAGTTAGCTTTTTGGAAATCTAAAGAAATTCAAGAAAATATGAATGAATCTCAATGCATGACTGCACATCACTGGAAATGGAATATGAACTGAGGAAGCCACTTGGCTGAGTGTCATAAAATGTCATCAAATTACTTTAAAAAGGATCAAAGTAAGATCCGAAACATGTTGCAAAGAGCACTGAAATAAAAGTTGTTTGCAGTGGAATACTACATGGAGTCTCCTTCCAATCCTATTCTGAATGTTGGGACCGGGGAAGACGGTCTAATAGGCAGGGATCCCAGAAACAGGATACCAGGAGGAAAAACTTGACAAGAATCAGGAAGACGTGACAAGAATCATGCCAAAAGCAAGGAATCAGGAAAGAAACAAACAGGAGCAGGGAACCCAGCACAACACTTCAACAAATTGATGCTATTTTTGGGCACCAGCAAGCAGGGTCGGCTTAATTTAAATCTTTGTGTCGCCGGAACACTTGCGCATTGCGCAATGATGTCGGCGCCCTGGGCACCTCCATCTTGAAGGAGCTGGAATGACCGGGAAGGTAAGTATCCTTCCTGACAAGAAGTCCTAAAAGCTTTGCATTGGATTCCATCCCTGCATTAAAGAGTCAGTGTGCCAAAAATATATTTTTTTACATTAAAAGAACACATTGGGAGAAGGTAAGAATGAATATTCCGCCCCCCCATATTCCTACCCCCCATACCAAGCAGTCGGAGATTTCAGCTTAGCCACGGTGGATCGTGTAGAAGGTAAGTTCCATCGTATCTTCGTTCTCGGACCCTGTTTTATTGATTGAAGCCCGGGAGGAAAGGCATAGCTCTTTAACCTCCCGTGCTTCAATCAATATATTAAAGGAATAGTTCACTCTCAAAGTGAACTATTCCTTTAAGTGCTCTTGGTAAACTGTGGTACCTGTTTTCCCAGACCGCGATTTTATTAGGTCTCCAGTTTGTGACACATTTTTTCATTCTTAAATCTTTAACACCTTTGTTTTCCCTCAATATATTCCCATGAGGATCTGTGATTATTTGTTCAAAACAAGAGCAAAGACCATTTTTGTATTAATATTGACAAATCTTAATTTGTATATTGGGCATCAGAGTCTCAAAAGATAAGGCAACACTTTAATAAGAAAAAAAAAACATACAGGGGTAAATTCAGTTTTACGATTCTCTAAGGAAAATGTTTTAAACTGTGGGAAAAAGTAAATTCATGAAAGTGAATTTTGTGTTTTCAGACCTTTAAAATAAGGTGTAAACTGTGGGAACACGGAAAGCTGTTAATTGGAAAACTGAGGCCTGACAGATTTTTAATTGTTTACCGGCAACAATAAATAAATAAAAAACAATAAAAGTTCACCTCTCTGTTGAAAGCATTTCTCTAATTAAAAATGCTTGAAACACTGTAAAAAATTATAATACCACATAGTTACTTATTGCATTATGGGAATTAAAAGCTACAGCTTTAAATACAGATCTGAAGTCTGAAAGAAACAAAGAGCCTGAGAGCCCTAGAAATTTTTTAATCTAAGTTATTCTAACCATATTTTATTTAGCGCCCGGTAATAGTAAAAACTCAGGGGTGAAAGCCTGCTCGTAATTCACCCAGAGCATGCGATAAGGAATCACTTAAGGCAGATCTAACCAGAGCAACATTGGTTCTGGGTAAATCTTCCTAAACATGTTGATGCTAAAGAAGTTTGAAAAATACAAAATTCTCCACCAAAATCGATGTTTCGACTGCAACATTTAGAAAAGCAGAAATGTAAATGCAGAATTTCAATTTAATGCTTTGTCAGTAAACCAGTAGAAGAAACAAAAGTACATTTCCAGGTTGAAATAAACAGGGAGATTCAATAAAAGTTCTTATCGTTTAAAAAATGGCGCTAATTTTGCCCCAACCAATCAGAACTTATGTAACATTTGAAAGCTAACATCTGATTGGTTGGGGCAAAATTAGTACCGTTTTAAACGATAAGAACTTTTATTGAATAACCCCCACGATGTTTCCCTTGTGCTTACAAATTATTTTGCTTTTTGCTAAAGATTTGCTCTCCTTTAATGAGTCTATCAGGGTGATGCACCGAGCGCCGCTATCTGCAATCCGGTGCAAACAGCCCGGCGATGTTATATACCGATAGCGGCGCTTGGAACATCGCTACTTGGCGCTGTTTTATTCCGGCACTTTCAACGCCAGCTATTAGTGCCGCAATAAAATGCCGATTTAGGCATATAACATCACTTGCGGCGGCTGCGCTGTTAACTTTCACGTTAGCCACGCAGCTGCTGCAAGGAAGGAGTTAAAGTCACACTAACCGATATAACATCGGTTAGTGCAACTTCAACTCCAAATCAGGAGCGATGCGCCCATTGGTGCATCGCCCTGTAAGAATCCTACCAGTCACACACAGGCCAAAGTTTGTTCATTCATGTTTTCTAATTAGAGAGTGGGGAAAGGAAAGAAAATAACAGTATTAAAAATTAAATGAATACATAGAGATAAAAGCAATAGACAAAAAACAATGTTTCTGTATTTTGTATTCGATAAGAAAGAGATATAGAAAAATAGAAACACTTAAAACACTTCTAATAGTTCAACCCAGATAGACACACCGATATCTTCCATAATCTTTAGTAGAATTTACGGTACTAGAAATATTTGAAACTGTTGAGTTTTGTTTTGTTTTCGAATTTTCAAAATTTTTTGAAATTTCGAAAGTTCGAGTTTCAATTTTCGAAAAGGCTGCTCTCGATTTTCGAAAATCATCTACTTTAGATTTTTTGAAAATCGTCTATTTTCGAAAATCGTCTACTTTCGATTTTAGAAAATCGTCTATTTTCAATTTTCGATAATTATCTACTTTCAATTTTCAATAATCATCTACTTTCATTAATCATCTATTTTCGATTTCGATAATTACCAAATTTTTGCAAAAAATCGAAAACTCGGAAAATTCGGGTTTCGTAAATTCCGGGTGTTCCAAAAGTTTCGTCGGGACTTCGAAACCCTCGAATTCGATTTGAAACTGGGTTCTATTAGAACACACAGTACATCTCTAGAATTTACATGACAAAATGCTGAATGGGCAGGTTAAGTTCATTAGGATGGAAAAATACTGCTATTTGTATTTGCACTGAACCTCCCCTTTAAGCAGCTTGAGAAAGGTCTAAAGGTTCGTACACACACTCAATTTGCGTGCAAGCAACGACCCCCAATGGCTTAGCGCTACATGCGATGAACTGCCGTTTCGGACGAGAGTCGTCCGTGTGTATGCGTTCGGTCGGGGGTTGTTCGTTGATCCGCCTGGTGCAAATTGAGCGTGTGTATGAACCTTTAGACACAGACTGAAAAGTCTGTTTGTTGCCCATGAAATAAAGTTAAGGGTTTTTTGCACAAGTCCGATGAATCCTCTGTGGCCTGTTCTATGGTTGGATATTGTTGGGAATCAACAGCCGAACCTACAGTAGGCACCAGAATCATCTGAAGGTAAAGTGCACACTTTCTTTCTATTTACTCTGTTAAGTCAGCTATACAGAAAAAGTACATTTTGGCACAGTTAAGCTACATCAGGCTAAGAGATTTCCATTTTATAAGCAATTGTTGGCAACAAGTTAAGCCAAGTTGTTTTTATTAAATATCAGCTCCTGCTGTTTCAGCTACTTCTTTTAGAATTTTGTAGGCATCTTCCTCATATTCCTTTGATAATTGTCTGACTTTATCTATTGTCTTCAGGTTCTCTTCTAGGTTTCCTTCAAGGCGTACCTGGTCTAAGTGTGTAGTATTCGCACCCTTTATTACTGTGATCATTTCACTCTTGCTTTGAGAATGCAGAACTGTGAACACTATCTCCCCCAGCCTTGTTTGGTTACTGATAAGAAGTTTTGTTGCTTGACTTAACTTTTTTATTATTTCTTGAGATTGTTTTAAGATATCTGGAAGTTCTGTGTCTGTCTGAGCCAGGAGGGAGAAATTAAAGCCGTTCATTACCACTACGATGTTATATTCACCTGCACAAAAAGAGCAAAGCAAAGTTTAATAACTAGATAAGAGGAAAGCTAAGAATTGGTTACAAACACTAATAGGAATAATAATATATAATAGTTATGGTTTCTGGTCAAAACTACTGGTTTCAGCATTGAAATTGTATTGGTCGACACTACTGAATTTCGATGTGGATCTGCCCAAATTCTAACCATTGAAACTGGCTTTCAGCATTGAGATTTTTCTAGTTTATATGCCCTGCATATGGAAATGCACAATTTATTTATAAAATAAGGAAGTTGTCAGATACCTTTATGTTACTTTTATATTTTGGTTATAAATACATTTTATGTTGACAGCATAAAAAAAATCAAGAATTAAGGTAAGCAGAGTTAACTTGTATACAGGGAGGGTTGTAACAAGAAGAACTGGCCTAACAAACTGCACCAAACAAACCAGTCCAAAGACGTGGTGTTAAAAGGACACAGATCCTTATCATTGGGAGGGTTTTAAAAGTAACTAAGAAGTTTTTGTCACAGTTTCACATACTTTACTGGACTTTCCATGTAAACAAATACCCTTTATTTAAAGGTAGGTAGGCATTTTTTTGTATTTCTAGAATGAGAAATATCTTATCTATAACAATGGTAACCTCTACCTTGGTTAAAGTATGCAAGCATTAGTTGGGACCTGTGAACATAAGGGAGCAGATTTTGTATGGAGAAAATATATAATGAAATTATATAATTCCAGCCACCGACAGTGAGGTTTAGTGTTAAAAGGTATGTTCACTCCTCAAACAAATGTTAACCTTAACTTAACACGCGCACACCCCAAATTTTGTTTGGGGTTGAACATATAGATAGGACTAGGACCGAATCGCACCAGGATGCTACACGGAACCACCCAGTTCTGAAATCCAAATGTTCTGCCGGAACCAAGCAGACTGTTTGGATTTCGCACTTTTTATGGTTACTGAAACTATGTTTTTTTGGTTTTTTTATTGGTAACCCCTTGAAAATAACCCTGTATTTTTGGTAATCCTCGAAAATACGAATGGAAACTCAAAGAAAGTTTCCGATGGTATTTTTGAGGGTTATTTTCTAGGGTTACTGAAAATAACTCCATACTTTCAGGAACCCTCTAAAAAACATTTGGAACTCTCAAAACTATGTTCTATTTTTGGATCTTCAGATTATTTCCGAGATCCATAAACCCGAAACGAAGACTCGTTTCGAACATCTCTAGTTGAACATGCCCTTTAGAGTATATTAATCTGACACCAAGATATGTGTAGTAGAGTATTGTACTGTGCTAGTCATTGATGAAAGTAAAGACATCTTGGATATAAAATAATACCTTTTTTTTGGCTAACTAAATTAATTGAAAAAGCAAACTTTCAAACCCTTCAGGCTTCATCCTCAGACATGAAACAATACTGTGCCTAATGCCTATAATCCAGATTATTTGATAAAATGAATTGAATATTTATTATCAGTCCATGTAGCTATGTATAACCAGTCCATGCTCACGTAATAGCAGTTTTAGGTAACTAATCATATTAAGAGTGTCAGCCCCCTGGTTGTAGATAGACTTCTTTAACATTTACAATAAATGAATACATAAAGTAGTTTAGGTACATCCTCATCTTTACATATTACTAAAATCTGCATTGTTTCTGCCTCCCCTTCATGGTTACAGCATTTGCCTTTCATAAAGAGAAGGTCAATTATGCAAGGGCATAGAACAAGATCAGGGGCACCTTAACCACAAGCCCCCCTGCATGTACAGAAGACGAGGTGGCTGCATAAAGTGAAATATAGCACCAGGGTGGATTTAGAGGTAAGAAAGGATTTCTAATATAGATCACATGGGGGTAAGGTTCATAGCACATAAGGTTATATTTTGACTTTCATCCTTTAAAACAATATTATTGCACAGTAGAACTAAAGGGAAGAAGAGAAACTCCAATATTTTAGTCACATTTGAATCAAGTGTCAAAGCAATTTCTGTTTAGACACTTTAGTTTTATTAGGGGAGCAAAAGCACAGAGTAACCTGGTTAGATTTATTAAACCATGAGAAAACCTGGCAATGCGCACAGTATCTGCATGTACGGCAATGTAATGATACTCCTAACCTATTTTGAAATGAATAGCCTGCCCTATTGATGGATCGGGTTGCAGATCCCTAGGCTGCACAGCACAAGTTGGGGATTCAAATTATTATACATATTATTATTTTCACCTTTCTTGTCCTGCTTCCATATTCTCCAGTTTTTAGCTCAATGTACGAAGTATACATGGACTATACGCATTTCGATGTTTAATATATTTTGATACGGGACCTGCTGTGCTAACATTTTTATGACATTTCCAACCTTAAAATGTGTTTCAAATCATAGAGATGAAATGATCTGTGCTTTAAATTGGTCTTACTCCGGAGAGCGCTATAAAAGACAAAAACCCAGTTACTGGGCAGGAATATAGAATTAGAGAACCTATTGGAACAAGAACTCAGAGATTGTTTTTGTTTGCAACCCAACAGTAGCTAATATGGGGAATAAGGCTCTTCATCTTATTGTATTTTTATTACGGAATCCTCTGGCTTTCCTGTCATCCTGTATAATTAATCAGCCAGTAGGAACGTTTTTTTTTTCCCCTCTGTGTATTAGAAGTCAACCTAATGGAATTGCCTCATGAGCTTTTTGGAGCTAAGCAAGATTTGATGGTTTGTTTTCTTTAATGCGGGTTTGTTTAAGAGCTGTATGTATTTTGGCCACATGTTCTCCTTGTTTTGTGACTGGCTGGACAGATTTACAGCCAGCGAGAAGGTTTTGATTTGCAGTCGCCACAAACATGAAAAAAAAAATCCCTCTGCAAATGGATTGAGACAAGGAAAATGTGATACAGTTTGAAAGCCCTCTGGAGCTTGGTATGAAAGAGACTAAGCAGTAATGGCAACCACAGAGCTAGGTGCATTGATAAAAAGGACAGGTGACACATTAATGTAATTCCTTAATGGAGGAATGAAGAGAAAGTCCCGGTGATTCCCCACATAACTATAAATCGAGCAGGAAAATTGTACTTACTTATTGACACAATCACACAACTTGTCTCTTCCTCTTTCCCAGGGCACTTTTCTCAAATCTATGGAACTACCACCACAGGAACATGGAAAGTCCAGAATGTCCTTATCACTCCCAACCTTAATTTATCCTTCACTTCTGCTCTAACCTGTCTAACAACACTGTTACCTTTAACCCCATGCACATGAAATATACTTTAAATAATGTCAATGACACCTACATTTATTTATGCAACATGTACAAGAGAAATCCCCCTGTCAGGCAGGATATGCAGCTTCTTTCATGCAGTCATTTCTTGGTTGCTGCAAATGTGTTAGTGAAAGACTAATAAGGAGGACTAGAGATGGAATGTGGGTTCGATTAGAACCCAGTTTTGAATCGAATCTGAGGGTTTCGAAGTCCCGACAAAACTTTCGGAACTCCCGAATTTCATGGAAACCGGATTTTTCGAATTTTCGATTTTTATTGAAAATTGAAAGTAGACAATTTCCAAAAATCGAAAATCAAAAGAAAATTTTTTTTTTCGAAAATTTAAACTACTTTTTCGAAAGTTCGAAAATTCGAAAACGGAACGAAATTCAACAGTTTTGAACATCTCTAATAATGACCCCGACATGTACTCCCAGGCTTCTCTCTTCTTTAGGAGGACAGAACCCTGACTGCGATTGTAGCCCCTACCTTGAAGCAAACATAGTAATGGAGGTTGAATAAAGACATGTCCATCTGGTCCATCCTTTATACCCTACTCATTAACCATACCAAATATCTAAAAGTTGATCCAAACGCAGTGCAAAATACAAAACAGCTGAAAAGGGAAAGGGGGGGGGGTAGAGACCTTTCGGACATGGAAAGGTTCCCTGGATGAACCAGAACTACAGTACATGTATTAATACCAGTAATTCACAATCAGGGTTATTCAATAAAAGTTCTTATCGTTAAAAATGGTGCTAATTTTACCCCAACCAATCAAATGTTAGCTTTCAAATGTTAAATAACATCTAATTGGTTGGGGCAAAATTAGCACCATTTTAAACTATAAGAACTTGTATTGAATCTCCCTGAAACATTTTTAGTTTTAGAAAAGTACCCAGCCTGCTTAAACCCCACACTATAGCACACCTTTTCCATTTGTATTCCCCTTCACAAGAAAAAGAGAAAGGGGAGTTCCTTATAGTATAGTATTTGAGGTTGAGTAAAGAATACTGTATGTTGTCAATCTGGGAAAACCTACTCTGCAATACCCACATTTACTGCCTAACAGTTTATCCAAAGGAAAAAAAAAAGAGTATGAAGGGGGGGAAATCCTTCTTTTAATCGAAAATATCGCTGGATCAACTCCAACTCTATGTATCAATACCAGTAACATGCAACATTCTTTATTTTTAGAAACTCATCCAGCTTTTTTTTTTTTTTTTAACTGTCCGATGAACCTGCCATCGCCACGTCTAATGGAAGACAGTTCTATAGTTTTGCTTTTCTCACAGTAAAAAAAACCCTGTTCTTCTCCAAATCTTAAGGGATGTCAATGTGTCTTTTAAACCACCAATGTTGTATTGGTGAACAATGCACAGGCAGTTTATTGTATGGCCCATTAATGCATTTATACAGTGATCAAACCCTACACAAGCGCCTTTTATTGTTCATAATTGTAACTTATCAAATCTGTCTTCATTCTTTAAGTCCCTTTATTCATTTGCCCTTCTCTGAATTAGGGATGTACTAGAACTCGAACTCGAGCTTGAGTTCGAGCCGAACTTTATGAGTTCGAACAGACTTTCGATGTTTCTGGATATCCGATCGTAAATTTGATAATTATCGAATGTACTGGATAGTGTACTGATTAAAGCCACTGCCTTTGACATGGGAGACCAGGGTTCGAATCCTGGCTAGGGACAGCTATACAAATGTTTGGGTTATTATAATACCCTAGTAATATAATAACCATATAATACCCTAGTAATATAATAACCTAGTAATATAATAACCATATAATACCTTATATTCTAACCATATAATAACCTAGTAATATAATACCCTAGTAATATAATGATATTATATTACTAGGTTATCATATGGTTATTATATTACTAGGTTATTATATTGTTATTATATTACTAGGGTATTATATGGTTATAATTTAGGGTATTATATTACTAGGTTATTGTATGGTTATTATATTACCAGGGTATTATAATAATCCAAACATTTGTATAGCTGCCCCTAGCCAGGATTCAAACCCTGGTTTCCTATGTCAAAGGCGATGCCTTTAACCAGTACACTATCCAGCGACTACATTTTATGGTTAATATATTACTAGGTTATCATATGGTAATTATATGGTTATTATATTACTAGGGTATTGCATGGTTATTATATTACTAGGTTTTTAGCAAACCAGCACATTCGAGGGTTGGATAGTGTACTGGTTAAAGGCACCACCTTTGACATGGGGGACCAGCTATACAAATGTTTGGATTATTATAATACCCTGGTAATATAATAACCATATAATAACCTAGTAATATAATACCCTATATTATAACCATATAATACCCTAGTAATATAATAACAATATAATACCCTATATTATAACCATATAATACCCTAGTATTATAATAACAATATAATAACCATATAATATAATAACCATATAATGACCTAGTTATTGGATTCTTATAATAACCTAGTAATATAATAACCATACAATATTATTATATTACTTTTTGAACTATCACTCCCCTTGAATGGGTCCGAATTTCGTACTTTTGAACTTTCTCTGAAGTTCGAAAACGGACCGAACTTTATATAGTTCGGCCATTACTACTCTAAATTCATTCCATTTCCAATATTTTCTTTTTGTACACAGGATTTCAAAACTGCACCACATATTCCAAATGAGGCCTTACTGGTGCAGTGTAAAGAGGGAGAATAATATTTTTCTCCCTTGAAACCATACTCCTCTTTATACAAGACAATATCTTGCTGGCTCTACCTGTTGCTGCCTGACACTGCTTACTACATTTGTTTTTATGTTGATTTTTAAGCCAAAAATGCATCACCTTACATTTATCAACATTGAATCTCACCTGCCACTTAGCAATCCAATGGGACAATCTATCTAGATCCTCTGGCAATATCTGCATATCCTTTGCAGCTTTAATCTTCAAATATTTGTGTTGTCCACAAACATGGAGACCTTGCTGGCTACTGTAATACATTTCCTCCTTGCACTCCTGTACAAGAAGCTATTTTGGTACTGTGTCTCTAAACTGTTAACCACCAAACAGTGTTCAGGTACCTCAAAATTATATAACGAAGAGACGCACACACTAGGGAAAGTGCTTTTATTGTGACATACTGTGAGCACACATTATGTCACAATAAAAGCACTTTCCCAAGTCTATGTGTCTCTTCGTTATATAATTTGGAGGTACCTTGCTGACAATACCCAAATCATTTATAAACAGAATAAATAGAAGCGGCCCCAACACCGAACCCTGTGGCACACCACTTTAGAACTTTAGTCCATATTGACAAAGCCCCATTAACAACTATTCCCTGAATCATATCCATAAACCAATTTTCTATCCATGTACAAATGGGCTGCCCAAGCCCAACAGACCTTGGCCTATACATAAGTCATCAATGGTGGACTGTATCAAAAGCCTTAGCAAAATCCAAGTATACTACATCTACAGCTATGCCAGAGTCTAAATTCCTACTCACTTCCTTGAAACATACTCTAGAATATGTCCATGTATCACAATTTCCAGTATAAATACCCACCCCATTAACTATTTATCTTTTTTGAAACAATCCTTAAAATAGTTTCCATACAAGTCTGAAAATATGAGTTGACAGGTGTGAACTGTACTGTAATCGTTACTGTTGGTCAGAGGGAGCTGCTTGCAGGTATATTGTATGCGCAATAAAGGTGTTCTTTCTTTCATCAGATTGTTTTCTTCCAAGTCTTATTCTGCCATTACATGCACTATCCAACCCACAAATCAATAGATGACCAGAAAGAGCTCAGGTCCAAAACATGTGACATGCGTCAATAAAATTCCCCATGCAGACACTTGTTTGTGTAGACCTAAGTCCATTTAGGAGGTCCTACTATTTTTACCTTTAATACCCAGGGGGCTGGCACTGCTACAAATAGCTGTCATTGGTAAATTTGGGACATAAGCCTAGTTAGTTCAGTCCGAGTTTGAACTAGTAAAATCTGATTTGCGTCCTCTACCTAAATGCAAATTTTGATATTGGGAGTGTATGTGCCCTTTAAATTGTTTTCTGTTGATGTTTTTACATAATTTAAATATACCACAGGTACGTCTGTTTAAGACTGAACAGTGATTCTGAGTTCTTCATGGATAAAGGATTAAATCAAGTCTATGTGTGATCCTGAGCCTGTTCTGTAGCCCTGTTCAAAATGTCTATATGGTTTATTTCAGTTACAATGAAAATATGGTAAACAGCACAATTTTAACCAACCTTTAAATATTTACATAGAGTAGCATGAACATTCCACTTACAAAACCCTTCTTGCAGCCTCTGTATGCAGGCGGTGATGCTGGAAGGTGATTCACAGATGTTTCTTAGAGCTGAGACACATTGTGTCATGGTCCTATGATGTTCCAACTGATCATTGTACAGATTGGCAATGTCTGAAAACTGGTTATCAATACTTGGCACATTAACATGCTTCAGGACTAACCTTTCGCCTCTGTTAAAAGCTGGGGAAAAAACACGTACACGTCATTATACCCACAAAATCAACACACCTTATAAATATGGATTTAAAAGATCTTACACTTAATTAACTTTTCGTTCCTGATTTCTCGTGCAAAAGGTCTGCTCTGGGAAAAGGAAAAGAAATATTATAGAATTATATAAATTTTATTATTATTATTATTATTCTGAATAAATATTCCATTTATTCAAACATTTAACTCATGGAAGAGATATTTCTACATCTGATTGGTTGGTGAAATTAGCATCATTTTACAGATAAGAACTTTTATTACATAGGCCTGTTTATCTCATTATTTTAACTATTGTTATTTTCCAACCAACAAATGCAAATACCATATATACTTGAGTATAAACCGACCTGAGTATAAACTAAGGTACCTATTTTTACCTGAAAAACCTAATAAAAGTGATTGACTCAAGTATAAGTCGAGGGTAGAAATTATGACCACTACTGCCTTCTGATTCTGTATTGTTTTGAGGCTTTAGTTATCCTTTAAGTGGACAGCAGAATTCCCATACCGTAGTCCCATACAGTAATAGTCAAATCCAGTATTGTTATTACTGTATGGGAAATCTGCTGTTAATTTAAACAATACAGAATCAGAAGGAGGATGGTATCTATTGGTGCCTTTTGATTCTGTATTGTCTTGAGGTATTCCCATACTGTAGTCCCATACAGTAATAACCATACTGGATTTGGCTATTACTGTATGGGACTACTGTATAGAGATGTCCGAACTTCGAAAAATCCGGTCCGCTTCGAAAAAATCCGAAAATTCGAAAATCTGCGAGCGGACCCGTTAAAACGTATTAAAATGAAAGTTCGGCAAAATCCGCATTAAAAGTGGTCTAAATAGCCTTGGTAACGTACACTTAACCACTCAGGGACCTGGGTAATGGCCTTAGAAGCACGTATAAATGCCAACAATACCTAAAAAGTACAGTCCGCTAGCGTGACTTTAAAAAAACGGTATTTTTCGAAAATACGAGGATTCCCGTAAAAACGAAGATTTCCGTAAAAAAACGAGGCTTTCTGTAAGTATGATAGCTGCCATTGGCTAATTTGGATCATGTGGCTTGCTCCGTCTTGAAAATTTACACGAATTACTCGTTTTTACGAGTATTCTCGTAATTACGAGAATACTCGTAATTACGTGAATCCTCGTAATTACGTGAATCCTCGTAATTACGGGGATCTTCGGTTTTTCCGTATCCCGCAAGTATCGTAGATCCTCGTAATTACGGAGATACTCGTATTTTCGAAAATTTTCGTAAAAAAAAAAAATCCGCAGTTCGGAAGTTCGGAAAGTCCGGAATAATCCGCCGTTCGTGGACGGGAGAAATCCGCGGCGGATCCGGGTTCGGGTCCGCGAACCGGCCATCTCTACTACTGTATGGGAATTCTGCTGTCCACTTAAAGGACAACTAAAGCCTCAAAACAAAACAGAATCAGAAGGCAACAATAGATACCATCCTCCTTCTGATTCTGTATTGTTTAAATTGACAGCAGATATTCCCATACAGTACTAGCTATACTGGATATGGCTTTTACTGTATGAGAATTATGCTGTCCCTTTAAAAGACAACTAAATTGGCACTCCAGATGTTTGGAAACTACAACTCCCAGCATGATTTACTAGTAGTTTGTAGTAGTTTAGTAGTTTCCAAACATCTGCACCCTCACCCTCCCACCCAATTCAGTGGGTACCTTCTGTGGGAATCCTTCGGTTGGGCATCCTTCTGTGGGCATCATTCTGTGGGCATCCTTCTCTATAAGGTAACTGTGCAAATTCAGTAACTTACTTTAGAAATCCGGCAGGTGCTCGCTCGCTCCTGTGCTGCCTGTACTGATGCACTACTTATCACCGGGCAGTGACGTCAGCCAGCGCATCAGTAGAGGGAGCAAGTGAGCAATACTCGAGTATATACGGTATTTACATTCAGCTCATTTATGAACATTTTGTCACGTTAAAGGGCATGTCCACCAAAACTACACTTTAACCCACTACTGGCCCCACTGTGTAGTGTTAAAAAATCCTTCCATTACATCCCAGCTCCAAATGGTTCTCCTGCAGTGTCTGCTCAAAGTTGAACAAAGTGAAGAGTAGGAGGTGTCAGTGAGTCATCTGCTCCCTGATGCTTGTCCTCTGAGAGATTTCTGGCATGCATAGGGGATCCCCTGCCAGAAAGATACTTACAGAACTTCGTTCCTCCAGTGTTCTGCATAGCCGGCATTTAAAAGTGTAAATGTAATAGAGAAATTCCAATGTTAAAATTTTGATCGCAAAATTTTACAATTTAATTTTCCTCCATCACAACATCGGTTCAGCCACCCTTAATTGTTATTGAACCTAAAAATACCAGACTCTGTTATGGCTACTACCCACTTGCATTACTGTACCCTGTTGAATGGGTCTTGTGTGTATGGTAGTAAGTTTTTTTTTTTCTTGTTCACATAAATCAGTACAGTTGATGTAGTGTTAGTGGGAGGTTTGGAAAAAAACATTTTAGGAAATGGAACCTACATTAATCTTTATACCGACCAAGGGTGTTTCCATCAGATAATTACACAGCAAACACAACTTCATCATATCAGTACGGGGCTAAAGACTGTTTGTAATTGCAGTCATATAACATTAATATTTTTTGTGCTGATGTTCCTTTTCTACTTATTAACTAGACAACCACCAGTACAGTGCTCTGTAGGAGATGTCAGTTTCATTTAATGTTTTCTCAAAGCTACACACTAACATGTTCCAGCCAGTGTAAATAAATTGCGGATTGCACAAAAACATGTGCATATGATTTCCAAAAATTTGCACAAAAGAAAATATTGCACAAAAAGCCTTTGGGAAAAGTTACCTGCAGAAAAGAGCAATGTCCTAAATTTGTCTCGTAAGAAATAGTTATAGTTAGCGGTCCTCAACAAGGTTTATCGCTTTGTCCCACACAAAATGTAATGTATTAGAAACAATTATGGTCGTTAATAAGTTTATAATTGTAATTGATTTTAGGTAAATGGTTTATGGTACAAGTAAATATGTGTGAAAACTGTATTGGACAAGAAAATACCCAGAGAGGATTTAAATACTTGTGGGATTTGTCCCATCAGGAACCACATGACCCCATTCAATTGGGGATTGATGTAACATCTTACGAACATAGATTCAGAACGAAATATTTTTACCCTAAACAACTATGTGGTCCTGAGGTAGACAAATTTCAACAACTAGTGGAAAAGCATCCTATGATGCTATGGCATGGTGAGGATAAAACTCATAGATATAGGGGTAATAAATGGAATAATCTCACCAAGAAAGAATTTCAGGCTATTAATCGATTACGTGAAGATAGCACTATCATAATCAGGGAATCTGACAAGGGAGGCTCTGTGGTGGCCTTAAATAAAAAAAAAAAAAATTGTAGAAGCTACTAGCCAACTGAGTGATAACTGTACTATCCGATCTTACGGATAGTACAGTACAGCAGTGTGTAAAATAAAACCAGAAAAAATAGTGAATTGGGGCATACATATAGGAGTTGTTACAAAAAATATTTATGGGTCTTTAGTACCAGAACATCCTGTCACTAGAGATGGTCGAACTATTGAAAGTTCGGTCCGTTTTCGAACTTTCGAACTATTGTAAAAGTTCGAAAGTTCGAAAACGGACCCATTAAAGTCTATGGGAGGCAAATAGTTCGAAAAGTTCGAGTCAAATACAACTAAAATATTAATGGTAACTTAATTTAAATGGCTGTGGGATCTGGGAAATGGTCTGGGGAGCATGTTCCAATATCCAGGACTTTCGTAAAATCGATTTTACTCTCACGCGCGCTACTTTCGAGCTTTCGCGTTCGAACATTCGAGGTAACATGGACATTTTACTCGCAGATTCGATGCTCGCCTATAGGCTTTAATGGAGACTTTACTCGCAGATTCGATGTTTGCGCCTAGATACCATGTACATTTTACTCGCGGATTCGAACGTTCGAACATTCGAACATTCGATAAATCATCGAAAGTCCGGGAAATATCGAAAGTCCGCGTCCGAGATAGTTCGAGAAGTCTGGGTCCGTTCGAACTCGAACAGTTCGGCTCGAACTCGGGTTCGAGTTCGAGTTCTATGCCATCCCTACCTGTCACCCCTATTTTCCATCATGTACCAAAAATTCATAAAAAGGACTTTCCCCCTAAAGGTAGGCCTTTAGTGGCAGGTAGTGGCAGGGATCCATTCATTAAATGAAGGACTATATGAACTTACTGATTTGATGTTGCAACCTTTAGTCAAAAGACTTTATTCTTATGTAAGAGACACCACCCATATATTGGGAATTCTGGACAGCACCATAATAAAACCTGGAAGCTTAGTGGCCACTACTGATGTATTATCATTGTATTCTTCCGTTGCCCTTAAATGGGGTATGATTGCCATAGAATATTTGTCAGAATGGCAAATATTTATTATGGATGCCCTATATTACCTATAAACATTTTCAAATTCGATGGGAGTTTCTACGTTCAGAAATGAGGGTCAGTGATGTGGGGGGGGGGGGGGGGATTGGCCCCCACATATGCCAGTTTATTTATGGGATGGTGGGAAGAAACCATCCTCTACCACCACCCTGCTTTTTGGGACCCTTATCAAGAGGAAGTCTTGTTTAGAAGACTTACCTCTTTGGAGGAAGGTCCATCAAATATTTAGATATTTACATTACCATTACCAAAGAAAGATCCATAACATAACTTCAGAAAACCTGAGGCAAGTAACACCATTCTTAGTTTAGATTCCAACTACCCAAAACATTGTGTGGAGGCCATTCCATTTGGCCAGTATTTAAGATTAAGGCGGAACAGCAAAAGAAATGACTAGAAGATTCTCCCAGAGGGGTTATGGTAAAAATCTTTAAATAAGGCTAAATCTCAAAATAGACTTCACCTCGTACAAAGCTGTAATAATGTAACAAAAAATAAACATAAACAAATATAAAGGGGGATTTTAACTACCCTGAAATAGATTGGAGTAATGGAACTGCCAGCACCTCAAAAGGTATAAAGTTCTTAAATTTCCTATATGAGCATTTTCTTTCACAGATGGTAGAAGTTCCTACTAGAAAGAATGCGTTGTTGGATCTGGTGATATCTAATAACCCAGAGCTCATTTTGGAGATGAAGGTAATGGGAAGCTTAGGGAATAGTGACCATGATATAGTGTCATTTAATATAGGTTGCAGAAAACTAAAGTGCACTGGCTTAACAAAAACTTTTAACTTTAGGAAAGCTAATTTTATGCTTTTAAAGGAATCGCTCCTGCTCATAGACTGGGGGGAACTGTTTCTAGGTAAAGATACTGAGCATATGTGGACCACTTTTAAAGGGATATTAAACTATAACATTTCCAAATCGGTACCTTTAGGAAACAAGTGTAAAAAAATTAGGTCCACTCCTGCATGGCTTAATGCTCAGGTAAAAAGGGAAATGGAAAAAAAGAAAAGGGCTTTTAAAATTTTGAAAGCAGAAGGCACAGAACACGCTTACAGGGACTTCAAAAGTTGTAATAAAGAGTGCAAGAAAGCAATTAAACTAGCTAAAATAGAAAATGAAATACGGATTGCCGAACAAAGCAAGTCCAACCCCAAGATGTTTTTTAAGTATATAAATGGTAAAAAAATGAGGACTGAGAATGTGGGACCATTAAATAATGGAGCTGAGGTGGTTGTAGAGGATGCCGAAAAGGCTAATCTGCTAAACCGTTTTTTTACATCGGTTTTTACTGTTGAGAATCCTTACAGTAGGGATTGTAACAATGTGCAGGGAGGAAATGAAGAGTTTTCACATTGGATAACAGAGGATATGGTACGGAATCAATTAGACAAAGTTAATATCAATAAAGCGCCAGGACCAGATGGATTGCATCCTAGGATTTTAAAAGAGCTTAGTTCAGTTCTAGCAAGACCACTGTGTCTCATCTTTTCAGATTCGCTTTTGTCTGGGGATGTGCCGCTGGATTGGAAAAAAGCCAATGTAATACCAATATTCAAAAAAGGTAGTCGTTCACAGCCTGGTAACTATAGACCTGTAAGCCTAACATCAGTGGTAGGGAAGGTGATGGAAACTTTGTTAAGGGATCATATCCTTGACTTTGTCTCCAGAGATCATCTTATTAGTAGTAGTCAGCATGGATTTATGAGAAATAGATCATGCCAGACAAATTTAATTGGTTTTTATGAAGAAGTGAGTAAGAAGTTAGATTCAGGCACAGCTGTGGATGTGGTATATTTGGATTTTGCAAAAGCCTTTGATACTGTGCCACATAGGCGACTAATGTATAAACTGAGGACTGTTGGCCTTGAAGAAAACATTTGTTCATGGATAGAGAACTGGTTATTAGATCGCAAACAGAGAGTGGTGGTTAATGGAGCTACATCTATGTGGGCTAACGTTCTAAGCGGAGTGCCTCGGGGTTCTGTACTGGGGCGGCTTCTGTTTAATGTGTTTATAAAGGACTTAGAAGGGGGCATTGAGAGCAAGGTCTCAGTGTTTGCTGATGACACTAAACTATGCAGAGCTTTGGAAACTTCCAATGATGTGCAAGTGCTGCAAGCAGACCTAGATAGATTATCAAAATGGGCAGCAGAATGGCAGATGAGATTCAATGTTTATAAATGTAAGGTGATGCATTTGGGATTTAATAATCCCTGTGCCACCTACACCATAAATAACTCTGTGTTAAGTGCATCTGAAATGGAAAAAGATTTGGGGGTTCTGGTAGATAACAGACTTAGCTGTAGCAAACAATGCCAGGTAGCAACAGCTAGAGCTAGCAAGATATTGTCTTGTATAAAGAGGGGAATGGAATCAAGAGAGAAAAATATTATTCTCCCTCTTTACAAGGCACTGGTAAGGCCACATTTGGAATATGCGGTGCAGTTTTGGAATCCCATATACAAAAGGGACATCTTGGAAATTGAGGCAGTTCAGAGAAGGGCAACTAAATTAATAAGGGGAATGGAGGGGCTTGAATATGCAGGCAGATTAGACAAGTTAGGGCTGTTTACATTGGAGAAGCGGCGGTTGCGTGGGGACATGATAACCTTATACAAATATATTAATGGCCCATACAGTGAACTCTCTGGTGCATTGTTCACTAATAGGTCATATCAGAGGACTCGTGGACATCCTTTAAGGTTGGAAGAAAAGAAGTTTCATCTTCAAGTTAGGAGAGGTTTCTTTACAGTGAGAACGGTGAAACTGTGGAACTGTCTTCCAGCAGAGGTGGTAATGGCAAGTTCATTGAATAACTTTAAAAAAGGCCTGGATAAGTTTCTAAAACTAAAAAATATTGAGAATTACTGGTATTAATGCATATAGATCTGGTTGATCCAGGGATACTTTCCGATTGCCGTTTGGAGTCAGGAAGGAATTTTTTCCCCCCTTTTTTAGCTGGGGTTTTTTGCCTTCCTCTGGATCAACTGTTAGGTAGGGTTAAAAAAAAAAAAAAAAAAGATAGGTTGGACTTGATGGACGGATGTCTTTATTCAACCTTAATTACTATGTTACTATGTAAAGGGGTGTATTTCTCAACTCGATCCAGTCCACAATTCCCTCAATTAAAAGGTATTATACTGAACGCAAATGCTTACCCATTCCTGAACAAGATTAGGTGCTAAGAGATGTGATACAAAGAGGTTGCCAGTTTGCCCAAAAAAGAGTGAGGTCCATTAGGGATCTTGTAGTTCCTAGTTTAGTACAATCCAGGAATCCTCTTTTTAAAACCTGGTTAGATTATGAAGATACTTTCCCATGTGGGTCTACTAAGTGTATTACTTGTAATCATATAGAAAAAAAATCAAACATGTCTCAGCACAGCCCCTGAGAATAAGTTTGTAATTAATACTAGTAGAATATTGTAACCTTAGTGTAAGTTGTAACATAAGTGATACGAATGTCTCATATTCGCTTGTTTGTTTTTAATAATAACATTTAAGTTTAAACAATTGTAACATCCTGTACTTTTTCATCTATTGCATTTCTTATATATGTGTAAGGGAGACAGCAGTGATGCTTAATGAGACTGATGAAGCGTGCCTATAGCACCTACCTTGGTGTCACCATTGACGTCATGTTTTGCTGCCTCTCATAAGAGAATCCAACATGGCATAGGTGAGACCTATGATTAAGGGAATTGTATATGCCCGAAACGAAACCTGCCTTTAGAAGCGCTGTATTCTTCTTATCCTGATGTTCAAAACAGAAATAATTTTAACGTACAATTGCTGTGAAGCTGTTAATTACTTGGAGTGCACCAAGCCTTTTTCTAGTTGATTCAGTACTTTTTGCTTTTAAAGGGTATCTCCACTGGGGAAAATTGGTATTCAGTTTTATTAAAGAACGGGAGGTAAAGGAGCTGTGTCTTACCTCCCGTTCTTCAATAAAACGTTCAGGAGCCGGGAACAAAGATAAGGTACTTACCGGATTTCTCTCTCCTCTGCCACGTAGTCTGCTGCGGCTGTCAACAGCAGAGGCAGGGTAGGAGCAGTGAGGGCCGGGTCAGGTAAGCAAGTTCAGGATATCGCGAAAGTGGGGGTTGGGGGTAATATACATTTTAGAGCAATTTGTTTTCAATGGACATGCACTTTGATATCTACCGTATGTATTGGACAAATATGGCACTACGGTAATTTTGTCATTATTAGTGTTTCTTAATAGTTTATATAAAAAAAGAGATATATAAAAAACTCTCTTGATCCCGGACGCCCTGATACTTTTTCTTATCTTGTAACTGCCTTGGAACTTCACAGAAAA
Organism: Hymenochirus boettgeri; assembly: GCA_019447015.1. Taxonomy (NCBI): domain Eukaryota; kingdom Metazoa; phylum Chordata; class Amphibia; order Anura; family Pipidae; genus Hymenochirus; species Hymenochirus boettgeri. The sequence goes on from CM033476.1 coordinate 34,610,270, forward strand.
CGCACATAGAAGATGATGTCCTGGTAGAAGTTCAATGTAGTTCGGACAAGGCAGGAGAAAGGAAACATTGTCTGGGTCAGGGATCAAGAGAAGATATTTCATATTAGAAAACCTATTGAATGACATTTTTGGCTGAGGGGGAGGTGTATAGCAGCTGCTTTGCAATGCTGATTCCTAGCAAGTGCTTGTGGGCGCTCTTTGCTGCGATCCAGACCTGCCCCATCCGTGTGGCAGATAATAGTTCTGCCTCACTTCCAGTTGGAGAACATGCTTCTTGCAGTGCGCGTTCTCCCATTGGTTGAAATGCTGAATGGGGCAGGGCCAGATTGTAAGAGAGAGCACAAAGTTGGTAAGTTTTAGGTCCACACCCTGGGTTCAGCTTGGAAGGGAGAGGAAATACAAATCTGGTCCAGCAATATTACTAACAGAATCAGTGCTGAGAATATCCACATTTTAACAACTGGTACATTTGGTTTCTGTGTAATAATTCTCCACTGATGTCTGTTAATGCTGCGGTAAATACAAAACATGCTAGATGGGCGCAGTTACCTTCAATGCAGTTACAATTAGTGAGGCTAATGTACAATCAGGCACATGCACCCAGAGCCGCAAATGCTCTGGGCAAATCTCCCGTACAGGATTTACCAGAGACTGCGCGGCTCTGGGTGAATCTCACCCGCACGTAAGTATATAACGCCAGCTATAGCTGGCGTTAAATACTTACGCGTTAAGACCCGCGCAGCCTCTGGTAAATCGCTTTGCGCCAGCTGCTGGAGTGCCTCTCCTGGGACTCGCGCAGCCAACGCAAAGCAAGACTTAACATCGTGCTAACCGATCGTAAATCGTTTAGCACGACGTTAAGGGGAGAAAGGAGCTCCTGCAGCGCTCCTTGGTGAATTCCCCCAATGTGTCTAACTAGGAAATTAGGAGAATAGCGATTTAAACAATAGGAATGAAGCAGCTTATAGAGGGTTAAGGAGGGAACATTGTGAAATTGGGGTCAGAACTGCCAATCAACCTGCAAAGTAGATTTTTTTTAGTGTTTGCCATTTCTTACCTCTTCTTCTGTATGTGCAGAGCAGCAGCAACAGCGGTAAAAACACTGGAAGGCAGACATAGTCTACGGAGAGGAAACCAGTTTATTAACTAGTCTTGTACTCATTCCGTCACGTAAAGTGAAGCTGTGATCACAAGACCGACAAAGTAAAAGGAACTGCTCAGTCATGTGACACAGCACTGTGTAGCAGGGAAATACCAGGAACCAGGAGTTGATTGTATTTGTTTTTTGCATGGCTTGGCTCATTGTTCTGATAGCAGAGACTGAATTCCTTACAGCTCAGTCACTGTTTAACCCTTTGTAATCATCCACGTGTGAAGTATTTTTGTGTAGAATCACTTTATTTATTGTATATTTTTGTAGATTAGTAGTGCAGGAACAAACACCGGATCATAACAAAAGAAAACCCGGAACAATCATGAAAAGATAACAAATAAAGGCTTTAGCGAGGTACAGATGGTAAGATGCTTCCATACCGTCCGACCAGAATTCGGGAGAGGTTGAGCAATCCAACCGGCCAGATCATTGGTGCCCGATGCATCGTGGAGACATCTTCCCGACTGTGTACATACATCTCGATATTTGGGGACAATCTACCACCACAGCTGGCCCTTGTGTAACTAGCCTGATATTTATTTCATACATGTAAAATACTATTGTACAATATTATTATATTATTGTTAGTGGTAAATAGGGGTGCATAAATCTTCCAGGTTTAGTTTTGCTGTTGGGTTTGTGGTAGAGATGGACTAGAACTCGAACAGGCTTGGACTTCTCAAATCCGCGAGTAAAATGTCTATTATACCTATACGCGAGTAAATATCAAATATCTAATCCACAAGTCATTCATGGGATAATTGTCGAATGTTCGACGCGAGAGCTCAAAAGTAGGAAGTAAGACATGCTAGGCACACCAGTCTTAATCGTGGAAAAAGAATTCCTTTTAATGGTAACGTTTCGGAACCAGTGTGGCTCCTTCCTCAGACCAAACACATTTCAAAAGTAGTGCACGTGAGAGTAACATCGATTTTTCGAAAGTCCTGGATATTCAAACATGTTCCCCAGACCATTTCCCAGGTCCCACAGCCATTTACATTGAGTTACCATTGATATATTAATTGTACTTAATTCAAACTTTTCGAACTGACTCATATTGGCTTTAATGGGTCCATTTTCGAACTTTCCATATAGTTCGAAAGTACGAACACGGACCAAAGTTTTGAAAGTTCAGCCATCTCTAGTTTGTGGAACAGAGGATTACAGCTGGTGATGGACCCAAACTCAAACCTGAACTCAAATTATCTGAACTAGTTTGCGGCTGTATTTTCGATAATTATCAAAAATTCGATAATTAACGAATTTACAAGGCGTTCACTAACCCTAGAATGTATCGTCCGGGAACCCTCAAATGTAATGTTAATTTTTGCTAACCCTCGAATGCATCGTTAGTTTTCGGTAACCCTTGAACGTAATGTTTTTTAAGCTAACCCCCGAATGTAGCCTTCAACTTTCGGTAACCCTCAAATGTAATGTTCGTTTTCACTAACCCTCCAAAGAATCATTCTCAAACCCTCAAATAAAATGTTTGCTTACCCTAACCCTCCAATGTAGCCTTTGACTTTTGGTAACCCTCGAATATAATGTACGGTTTCGCTAACCCTCCAATGTAGCCTTTGACCATTTCCCAGGTGCCACAGCCATTTACAGTAAGTTACCATTGCTATTTATTGTGTTATTAATCCAAACTTTTCGAACTATTGGATCCCCATTGACTTTAATGGGTTAGTTTCTGAACTTACACTGATGTTCGAAAACAAACCAAAAGTTGGTCCATCTCTTATTACAACTGAAAAATTTCAGCTACCGATACCCCAATCTCTACCACTTGTTTTGTCTATTGCAATGCCCCGTTTATTGGGACAATAGCAATGCCTTATAGAAACTGTTGTTTCCAGGTCTTAAAGGGCAGTTATATATGTTATATTTACCTTAACTTTCCTTTACTAGAGATAGGATCCAGGTCCGACACGGAACTCCTTGGTTCCGAAATCCAAATGTTCTGTCTGAAACCGGGCGGATCATTCGGATTTCGGAACTCATTTTCAATGGTTATCGAATGTACAAGGTTATTTTCGATTTTCCTCGAAAATAAATTTGAATGTTTAATAATACGATCAGAAACTCAAAAGTAGTAGGATTATCGAACGTTCAAGGTAACTTCCTGAAGTCCCAGAAGTTACCTTCGGTTTACGGATTTTCGTCTTTTCCCGAGATCCGTAAACATAATGAAACTTACCAGTTTCGTCCCTCGCTATCCTTTACCAGTTAGTTCCAGCTTCATCACTCTGTCTGTCAACAACAAGGCCAATGGGAGGATGCACTTCTTACAAGCATGTCTTCAATTAGTCTTGTCACCAACAGACTGAGGGACAGAGCAAAGAGAAAAGTACAATTGATACTGAGCCTGAAAATAACCCTCAGACAGTCCTTGGTCTTACACAGTAAACCAGAGCTAGATACAAATTCAAAAGCAAAGATGTAGTCTGGAGTATAGCTGAAAGTCAAACACAGGCAATATAATCTGGTGAGGTACAGGGGGAACAATTCATAGAGTCACAGGCAGAAGGTCCGTACAGGCAGCAAAAAGAACAAGGGCAAATAATAAGGCTGGGATGGTGATAGAAAATCTCACGAATCAAAATACACTTTGAAAATGGCAAACGCTAAAAAGGACATAAAAACAAAGGACAGGAAAAGGCTTAAAAAGGCAGAACAGCCAATGAGCAAAATGCAAGCTGTAGGTGAAAGCCTAAAAGCGCCCCTGGAGTGAATAAGGATGTTTATGCTACCACAGGGGAGGCCAAAGACAGCCAAGCTTTCCTGCTACCAGAGTGAATGAGGGACAGGTAAGCAAATAGTGACAAGTCCCGGTTTCAATTCAGAAATGCTGGTTACGAAAATCCACGGATCCAATGAATATTCAAACTCGGAACTTATCGAAAAATTGAATATAAGAAAATCAGAAACTCAAAAATTAGTTTGGAAAATCGAAAATTGTGATTGAATATCTGGAAATTTACATTGAGAAGACCATGGAATCGTCTGGCATTTACTGTGATGTTCGGTCTTCTTTTCAAACGATTTTCACTCAATTGACCAAACCACCGGTCCTGTGGAATTAAGCTTCTGGCAGAGTTTAAACTACAGATTGATGTTTAGAATAGATGTTCTTTAATGTTAAAATGTTGGTATTTACTGGATTCTTTACTGGATAGGCTCCTGATAATGTGCGGCAAACCTTTGCATTACCAGGCGGTGATTTTGGTACTTTCATTGCCTGTAAATTACATGCTAAGGCTTCATAGGGAAGGGGAAACCATTAAATGTATGTTTAGGATTTACTGGTTTTACAGACTTTACTATTAACACTCCCTGGTTAGTAGTGAACCATGGTTAGATCCATTTGTGGCAGTTCAGTGACATGGTTCTTTAAGGTAGATTCCTGCGCGGGTATAATTTTCCAGACCCGCACCCAACCCGGCCCAAAAAAAAGTCTTTCTTCCTAAAATTTATCCAAGGAAGTTAAAAAACAAGTCTAAAAGTTAAAATAAATGTTTTATTCATAACCAAAACTGTTCATAGATACAAACCTAAGATATACCACTAAAATATATAGCAGGGGTCTTCAGCTTGCAGGCATCCAGATGTCTGAAAACTACAACTCCCAGCATTCAATGGATGCCTAATATTCTAAGCTGCAGTGGAATGCTGGGAGTTATATTTTTCAAACAAATGTAGGCCCACAGGTAGGAGCTCCGTGATATAGAGTACAATGTACACTTTATATAATATATCCCTACTATCCCTAACTACCTAGCCCTGGGCCTCTACTGTCCCCTATTACATACCCACGGGCTTCTACTGTCCCCAACTTCTACTTATCCATGGGCTTCTACTGTCCCCAACTTCTACCTACCCATGGGCCTCTACTGTCCCCTACTACGTATCCATAGGCCTCTACTGTCCCCAACTTCTACTACCCATGGACCTCTACTGTCCTACTACCAACCCATTGACCTCTACTGTTCCCTACTACCTACCCATGGGCCTCTACTGTCCCCAACTACCTACCCATGGGCTTCTACTAGTCCCCAACTTCTACCTACCCATGGACCTCTACTGTCCCCTACTACCAACCCATTGACCTCTACTGTTCCCTACTACCTACCCATGGGCCTCTACTGTCCCCAACTACCTACCCATGGGCTTCTACTGTCCCCAACTTCTACCTACCCATGGGCTCTACTGTCCCCTACTATGTACCCATGGACCTCTACTGTCCCCAACTTCTACCTACCCATGGGCCTCTACTGTCCCCTACTAGTATCAAGGCCTCTACTGTCCCCAACTTCTACCTACCCATGGACCTCTACTGTCCCCTATACCAACCATTGACCTCACTGTTCCCTTCTACCTACCCATGGGCCTCTACTGTCCCCTACTATGTACCCATGGGCTTCTACTGTCCCCAACTTATACCTACCCATGGGCCTCTACTGTCCCCTACTACGTATCCATTGGCCTCTACTGTCCCCAACTTCTACCTACCCATGGACCTCTACTGCCCCTACTACCAACCCATTGACCTCTACTGTTCCCTACTACCTACCCATGGGCCTCTACTGTCCCCAACTACCTACCCATGGGCTTCTACTGTCCCCAACTTCTACCTACCCATGGGCCTCTACTGTCCCCTACTATGTACCCATGGACCTCTACTGTCCCCTACTACCTACCCATTGACCTCTACTGTCCCCAACTTCTACCTACCCATGGGCCTCTACTGTCCCCTACTACCTACCCATTGACCTCTACTGTCCCCAACTTCTACCTACCCATGGACCTCACTGTCCCCTACTACCTACCCATTGACCTCTACTGTTCCCTACTACCTACCCATGGGCCTCTACTGTCCCCAGCTTCTACCTACCCATGGGCCTCTACTGTCCCCAACTTATTTCTACCCATGGGCCTCTACTGTCCCCTACTACCTACCTATGGACCTCTACTGTCCCCAACTTCTACCTACCCATGCCTCATCTCATTTTAAATCTTTATCTGCAGACTGCACCTATATTCTTGTTGATATGTGACAGGGATATGTAACCAGTAGTTATCCAGATGGTTTAAAAACTACAACTCCAGCATTCACTCTATAGCCAAGGAATGCTGGAAGTTAATGTTTTCAAACATCTGGAGATCTACTGGTTACCTATCTATGATTTTATAACTATGTCCTGCATAGTTTTAGTCTCCACCCACTGTCTAAACTTGCATTATGGGAGACAGTAAAGTTACAATGTGCAGGTACCATAACAGAGGATTATGTGTAGGGAGCAGGTGGCGCTGCAGTGAAATATCTACACCTTTATATGGGTGTAGCTATTCATGCTATGTTTTGAAAACTACAATTCCCAGCATTCCCTGTCTGTGCTCAGCTGTTGTACAATGATTGGAAGTTTTAAATGTCAATCATTTGGAGGTCCATATACCTGCTGTAGTTCTAGCTGAACCTCATCAAGTAGTAAATTGTTTGTATCACTAGAATCATCCACATCCCATAGATCATTGTGGCCAGAAGGATTTACAAAGACCAATGAAATCACATGTCTATATTCCTATCCACAATGCCATCCTTTGTAATATTCTAGATAAATTAGAGCTGTTAATAACTCAATATTTACACATCCAGAAACACAGTAAGAGGCTGGGAGCTTTTGCATCTAAATACATTTGCCCTTTTTCTGCTATAGTGTGATATAGTGTAAGGTGCTATACACACTGCACATTGTGTTGGATTGATAACAACAACAACAAATAACATTTGAAAATCGCTTTTCTCCCGTAGGACTCAAAGCACTGTAAGCATGGCTCAGACCAATAATTGGTTGATTGGTAAATTGTGGTATAGAGGAAGAACTCTATAAATCCAGAAATGCCAGGCTAAACAGGTGGGTTTTCAGTCTGGATTTGAATAAGTCCAGGGAAGAGGCTGTCTTTACTGGGTGTGGGAGGGAGTTCCAAAGGGTAGGGGCAGCATGACAGAAAGCTCTGTCTCCAAAGGTTTTGAGGCTCTGGGAGTGACCAAGTTTATGGAACCTGCTGATCTGAGGTTGGGAGAGGTGTGGTGCAGCTTCAGCAAGTCCTTCATGTATCCAGTGCCCAGATTGTGCAGTGATTTGAAAGTCAACAGTCCAATCTTGAAGAGTATTCTCCATTGTACTGGTGGCCAGTGCAGTGAGCGAAGGATCTGTGTAATGTGACAGTGGGGAGGCTGGTTTGTTAGCAGTCTGGCAGCAGCATTCTGCCCTTATTGTAGGTGGTGCAGGTCTTTTTGTGGGAGACCTACATAAAGGGCATTGCAGTAGTCCAGCCGTGATGTGATGAAGGTGCGAACTAGGGTTGGGAGATCCTCTGGGGGAATTAGATGTTTGATTTTTGCAATGTTCTTCAGATGAAAGTAGGCAGATTTGACTACAGCCAAAATTTGATTTCTGAAGCTCAGTTCTCCATCGGTTAGCACACTGAGGCTGCGCACAAGGTGGAAGCTATTTATGTTTGAAATCCCAATCCTGATTGGTGTTGATTTAGGGTAGGTCTGTTTTGGTGCTAAGCTGGCTTTGGATAACAAGGACCTCAGTTTTGTCAGCATTCAGTTTCAACCAGTTGTCCATCATCCACGCCTGTAGCTCAGTTAGGAAAGAATTTATTTTTGGGGTGGGGTCTGTTCCAGCAAGTTTGAAGGAAAGGTATAACTGTGTTTCATCAGCATAGCAGTGGTACGTCATACCATGTTGTTGGATAATTGTACCAAGTGGCAACATGTAGATTGCAAACAGAAGAGTGGATAGGATTGATCCTTGGGGCACTCCAAATTTTAGAGTGAGTCGGGAATGACCTGAACCACTGGAGGGCTGAGCCATTGATGCCACAGTACGCTTGCAGTCTGTTGAGCAATATGTCATGGTCAACTGTATCAAAAGCTGCTGAGAGATCCAACAGGATTAGGATGGAGTATTCCCCTCTGTCCCTTGCCATGAGCAGATTGTTGCACACTTGGATGAGGGCTGTATCACAGCTGTGGTGGTCCTTAATGCCAGATTGTAGAGGGTCCAGGATGTTGTTTGCTGTGAGTCTGGCTTCAAGTTCTCTCCCGTTCATAAAATTATCAATACATTGATAACCATGTATTGTCAGTTCCAGTTATTACAGACAGATCTCTCTTCATAGACGGGGGAGGGAAAGTTGTTTTTTTTTTTTTAAAACTGTAATTCTTCTACCTGACCTGCGGCTCTCTTTACCCAAACCCGACCCGCAACCAATTCAAACTCAATGAGGGTTACACAACCCACAAATCGGGTAACCAGCGGGTACCCGACCCAATGCAGGACTCTACTTTAGTTTATATATGGACAGGAAGTAGACTTAAAGCTAAAGCCTCCACCCTCGAGCTACACCCATGTAAAATGCTATGTCCTTGCCCCTGGGTCTACAGCTGGAAGGCTTACCTTCTAGGTTCCCTTGTTTCTCCATCCTTTTCTTTTTCACAGTGGGTGAATCAGCAACCATGAGGAGGGGGTAGGTCCGTCCAGCACCCAGGTGGTTATATCTGAGGGTGTAACATTTCTCTGCCCAGATTGTATTCTTTAAGTCCTTTTTAATAGTGTGGAATTCTAGTTACAAGTACAATATTTGCTACATAGACTATGAAAGATACTAGAAAGTACACCGCTTTTCATTTTCCATGTGACAACATTAATTTTCCATGTGATGCCAATATATTTAATATTTAATGACTGATACCCGATAATGGATTGGCTACCCAAATGATAAGTACTGCAAAGCCTCTGATCTGGTCTTTCTCTTGGCGTTCCTTATTTAGGAAAACCTTGTCTGTCCTAAGAAATCCTTAATATCCCCACAGTCGTTTCACAGCATAAAGTGATCTTTGACTCTGACAGCAACGAAAGACATTAAACATGAAATTTAACTAACAATCAAAGTATGCCTAATGGTCTGATTAGTAAAACAGTACCTTATTGCTTTATGTCTCTCTCCACTGAGCCATTGCCAATAAAGACCAAACTAGTATCCTTTCAATACGAGATGTGAGAGCCTTCGGTTAACTTGACAGCTATACACATTTATGATTATGAAAGCCAAAAAAGAAGGGGATTAAATCGAGGATTAATAGATTGCCAAAAAAAAGAGCGCGAACTACGCTATAGATTCAAGCAACAATAATAAGTTTAAAAGGAAACATTAGGATAAAGTTACTTTCCATTAGGGACCATTCATGTCCCGAGATCTACAAAACCACAGGAGTATAGAGTAGAGAGGTCCATAATGAACATCACTCATTATAGTGATTAGAAGAAGTCAGATGGATGCCAAAGAGAGTTTTATGAATGGGAGAGAGGTAACTGCTACCATTTTCTGTTGGCTTTTCAAGGTTAAGTTTAGCCTGGAGCCTCCTATGAGTGCTCACGGGAAATAAATTAGTTTAGTGGCTTTAATACAGTCTCTGGTGAGTGCTTAATGTCATAAACACACGTACATTGTAACATGGTATCAGCAGCTCCCACCTAGTGGGAGCCAGATCCTTGGATTGAGGTGATATTACAGGTCAGCCTTGAGGTTCTCTGGCACTATTTTTCTTGGGGAATTTTATTTGGCTCCCCGTAAAGCTGCTGCTATTAGTTTCATATGTGTCTACATCACTTTTCCATTTTACCTTCAAGCCATACAGTCTTTAAACAGCCCATATTTTATGATTATCTGACATTGGGTAGAGTGCCTTGAATCCTATACCATCAAAGTTGGAAATTTGAATTAAAAAAGAGAGATTAGTGGTAAAACAGCACTGGCAACCTAACTACTAGGCACTGTGAGATTGAAATCCAACTCTGGGCTTTAGATTAACATTCTTATCCATGGTAACCACAAAGTAACAGGCTCCTGCTAACCTGTCCCTACATCACCAGTGAGATTTTACTTTGGAACTTGTATTTAGAAGAAAGTGACAATGTTGTTAATCAGATCTTTACTGTGGGGTTGCTGTAGTTTTCTAATGTTTCTTACCTTCTAGTGTATAGTTACACATTAAACACAACAACACATCTTAATGCAATAATAAACATTTGGAAAGTGGCTGTTTAGTCCTCCAGCCTTACAAAAAGTCCTGAGGAAGCTATAACAAGGCCAAGTGCCTGATCTCTACCCCATCAGTAGACAACAGGCCGTCTTTTACTATGTGCACACCGTGCTAGAATGATATGTGATATTCTGTGTCTTTCCAACAAAATTATTACTTGGAACTTCGCCTGTCTGTCTTCAGGGCTGCATCTAAATTATTAAATATCTGGCCTTTTCATTGCAACATCTATGAAGCCAGATTTCCTTCATGTGAAAATTTCAGTCTTTAAAGAACTGTAGTTATTTGACTTTATAAAACAAATCTAAATTTTCACAGATGTAAATAAAAATATCAATACATCATTATATATTTATCATACCTACCTACCTTAGGGGAATTTTAGTGTTTTCGGAAAAGATTCGGAATTAAAAGCCTGATCATTACTAACATCCGATTTTCAATAGGACAAGCCCTATTCCCCTACATTAATAACACCATTAGCAAAGAAATTCATTTGCTCACAACATTCTAAAAGATAAGAGAATTCCCATAGCGACTCTTACAAAATGTTGACACTCTAAATCATATTCTACCAGCTCAGGTTGCTCAATTTATTGTTGGATTTATCCTTGCAGTAATGCTAGGACACTTTACTGGCTCTGCCCCAAATGTTTACCATATTATACTAGAAACCCCCCCCCCCCAATTTTTTAAAGAATCATTCAACCAGGCATTTAAAGACCTCTCCCCTCTACTCTCTTTCCCTTCACTCTCCCCCCCCCCCTTTCTCTCTCCTTTCATTTTCTTCTACTCCTTAATTTAACACACTGTATGCCTGGAAACGGCATCGAGCCGTTCTTCAACAGCAGTGGCGCGTGGACAGTGGGAGGAAGATTAATGATGCAGCGCTTTAGCTTTCTGCCTCCATGATCCATGCGTATCGACGCCTCTCGATTAGTACCGTGTATACTCGAGTATAAACCGACCCGAGTATAAACCGAGGTACCCAATTTCACCTAAAAACCCTAATAAAAGTTGTTGACTCGAGTATAAACCGAGGGTAGAAACTTGGCATTCAAGATGTTTGGAAACTACAACTCCCAGCTAATAAAGCATGCTGGGAGTTGTAGTTCCCAAACACCTTGAATGCCCCCCTCACCCTCCCACCCAGTTCAGTTTGTACCTGTCTCTTCTCCCTGTGGTCTCTTCTCCCTGTGGGCTCTCCTCCATCCAAGGTAGGTGCGGTATCCTGAGCATTGCAGGTAAGGTGCGGTATCCATCTTGCAGGTAAGTATCCATCTTGCAGGTAAGGTGCGGTATCCATCTTGCAGGTAAGTATCCATCTTGCAGGTAAGGTGCGGATCCATTTGCAGTAAGTATCCATCTTGCAGGTAAGGTTGCGGTACCATCTTGCAGGTAAGTATCCATCTTGCAGGTAAGGTGCGGTATCCTGAGCAGTCCGGCAGCCGCGCTGTGTAATGGGTGCGCCGGCTGAGTCACTGCCCGGCGCCGGGTTGGCGCGGGCAGGAACGTCAGGCCGGCGCGCCAGTACAGAAAGATCGTGCGGCTGCCGGAATGCTCAGGTAAGGTACTGACTTGAGTATAAACCGAGTCTGAGTTTTCAGGCTGATTTTTCAGCCTGAAAAACTCGGTTTATACTCGAGTATATACGGTATATAGGATTGCTGATCATTCAATGGTCTCACTAAAGCAGCAGTCCCTTACTCTGTGAGGGGACAGGGCTAGACTGACATTGCGATTCAGTCTTTTGAAGAGACAGTGTGTCGGATTTAGGGTAAACCCAGGGGTGAGGACCTATTGCTTTACATCCTCACTCTGGATACTATTGGGAGTTTTTTATAACATATCCTTAAAACCACAGGATGTTCAATTGCTTTAATTTTCTAATAGTAGATTGGGTTACTTCCACGCTATGGTGTGGTAGGGAATGTCTCCTTAAGTAGGGTGGCTGCACTGCAAGTTGTCCACTGAATTGTTTATAAAATCTTTAAAAGTATCTTGCTTGCGCTTGGGGATATGGGTAGGGGAAGGGTTAAAACAAGAAGTAAAAAATAAAAATAAATAGGTTAAGATCAAGATCTCTGTAAAAAAAGCAGTTTAAAATGACACTTCCATATATTAAAATTCAACCACTCACTTATGTCTATCCACCACTAGGGGTAATGCAGGCTTCACTCTGTGCTGTTCTGATGCTTGCTTTTTTTTTTTTTTTTACTTCTTGTTTTAACCCTTCCCCTACCCATACCCCCAAGCGCAAGCAAGATACTTTTAAAAAAATGCTTTAATTTTCTACCCATTCAAAGTAAATAGGCAAGTAAAAGATCTGGAAAATTGTGGTCCAGAAATACTTGAGAACACTTTAATTGGGTCAAGCCAGGATATGATCCACTGTTAACTACACTGTATAGTTCAAAGGGACACTAAACTGAATACATTAAGTAGTGGCAGGGGCGTCTACAATACACAGGGAGGTAGGGTAGCTTATTCCTACCTCCCTAAGTGCAATAGAACATTTACCTGCAAGCTCCCCTTTGCAAGTTCTAAAAAGCTGGTGGTTGGGCTTCTCTGATGTTTCTCCTATCTTTCCCTATAAGTGCACATGCACAGAGCATGTACAGTATGTTGGGGCAGCTCATGGATCAGCTGTTAGAAGCAGTGACTATGGTACCCACAGGTAAATATTTCTGCAGTATTTTAGTTCTATTGCACACAAGGAGATAGGAATAATTATTTTTATTTTAGGTATACAAAACAGCTGAATTGCCATAACAGAGATCTTTACAGTAGCAAATGACATGAGATAACTGGGTGTTCTGTTTAGTCTGGGCAAAAAAGAAACTGTTGCTGATTGTGATGCTGATCATGAACTGGCGTCAAGAATCCCGCTACATCAAGGAAAAACAGAAAGGATCAAGGGGAATAACAGGGAAGAATGGTAAGTAGTGTAGATGATGATCTTTCTTGGACAAGTATATAATCAAACTAGCAACTTTAAGCAAGTTCCTTAGATTGTGCAACCAAATCTGCATCATTGTCTACCCACGAGACTTTATTCATTTGGATCTGGGAAGGCTGCCTCACTTCCCAAGTAGGCTACTGGATGTGAAACAAATATGGGCTGCTACTGTAGGACATGGGGTGTGTGAAAAAATAGCAAGCTGGCTGATGGAATGCAGATAAAATGGAGTCTACTGTTCATGTCTTAAATTCATATATATATATGTAAGGTGTGGTAGTGAGTTCATTCTTGGGGTGCCGCACATACAGGGAGATTCAATAAATGTTCTTATGGTTTAAAATTGTGCTAATTTTGCCCCAAACAATCAGATGTTAGCTTTCAAATGGTAAATAACATCTGATTGGTTGGGGCAACATTAGAACTTTTATTACATCTCCCTGATAGCATTTAGGAGTAGAGATGGACTAGAACTCGAACTCAAACCCGAGTTCGAGCCGAACAATTCAAATTCGAATGAATTCGGACTTCTCAAACTATCCCCGACCCGGATTTTCGATATTTTCGGACTTTTGATAAATACCAAATGTTCGACCGTTCGAATGTGCGAGTAAAATGCCTATTATACCTATACGCGAGCATCGAATCTGCGAGTAAAGGATCCATTAAAACCTATACACGAGCATCGAATCCGCGAGTAAAATGTCCATGGTATCTAGGCACGAACGCGAGCTTTGAATCCGCGAGTAAAGGGTCCATTAAAACCTATACACGAGCATCGAATCCGCGAGTAAAATGTCCATGGTATCTAGGCGCGAACATTGAATCTACGAGCAAAGTGTCCATTAAAGCCTATACGCGAGCATTGAATCCGCGAGTAAAATGTACATGGTACATGGTGCGAATGAGCTCGAAAATAGCACGAGTGAGAGTAAAATTAATTTTTCGAATGTCCTGGATATTCGAACATGTTCCCCAGACCATTTCCCAGGTGCCACAGCCATTTACATTAAGTTACCATTGATATTTTAATTGTATTTTATTAGAACTTTTCAAACTATTTGACTCCCGTTGACTTTAATGGGTCCGCTTTCGAACTTTGGCAAGGAGCTTTTTTCCAGATCAACGCGGATCCGAACCTGGTTCCTCGGTGGGTCTCCGCGAATCACAGATTTTGCGGAATTCCACTGAGTGGATTTTTTCGAGCCGTGAGAAATTTCGAAAAATGTTTTCGTATTGCCTGGGTAACAAACAATCAGATTGTTTCTGAAAGAATCTGATTGTAACCGATTCTGATAGGAAACAAATCAGAAGTATACCAATCAGATTCTATCTGAAATAATTTGATTGTATCCAAATAGAATTGGTTACAATGAGATTATTTCAGAAATTATCTGAATGTCTGTTCCCCAGACCATAGCCCAGGTCCCAGAGCCATTTACAGTAAGTTACTGTATCAATTTTACAACATTTTCGTAAATTCCTTGAAAATTAGAATTTTCTAAAATGTTCTAACGCGGCTCGAAAATAGAATGCGGAAGCTCAAAAAACAGTGCAATTGTAAGGAAAGTTTTTTTTTTTAAATTCTGGATATATGTATGTGTTCCACGGTTCATTTCCCAGGTCCCATAGCCATATACAGTAAGTTACCATTGCTATTTTACCTTATATTTAGGTGGATCTGTGTGGAATTTTTTCTCCGCATAGAGAAATTCCTGCAAATTTTAGAATTTTTTAAAAAAATTTGCGAATCCGCAGACGAAATGGATTGTAGCAGTTTCATACATCTTTACTACAAGTGATAGGAAATAAAATATGCAGGCAAATAAAACCTTCTGAGGAAACCAACATGAAATTTGTAGAAAATATTTATATTAAAAGTAAAAGAAGTTAAGAGTGCATAAAAACCCCTGAATCTTTGGTCCATTCAAGAGAAGACAACGTGAAGTAAATCCTTGATGACATTTCATAGCTTCAGGAAGTATCTATCTAGGGTGAATATTTCTCTTTTCTGTATAAGGATATTGCCTGAGATGGAAAGAAGGAAGGAAAGAAACAGAGACTCTAAGATGCCAGAACAATTTCAAGCTCCTCTGTGGTTTCCTCCTAAATTCATATCAAAACCAAACCTCTGCCAATTCAGAGCACTGGCGAATTCATGATGTCTGGAGAAGGTTAAATTGAAATTTGAAATGAAGATCGAGTCATATCCTAATAGCTGTTTAGGTAATATTCTGTAAATCATTGGCCAACTAGACTTGGAAAGATTACCCTCTACCAACGCAGGAAACAATCTGGAATACATTAAAATCCTATTACAAGTAAAAACTTTTTCCCGAAAATTTACTAATTTATCAGCTTTAAAGTATAAAACTTCAATATATCCATAACCCAATAAGCTCTTGCCCCTTCCAGTCTATTTGAAAGTTTATTTTGTAAATCATAGTCATCATATTTCTCTCCCAGGCTTGCCAAACATTAGAAAATTACCAATACTTTACTAGGTGAACAATGCCATAGAACACTAAAGCCAATAAATACAATGTTAAATCTGTAATCAAAGGCTACTTTCATATCCTAGCTCCTATAATAGAATTTTTGCTTTGTTGTTTTTTTATAATGCATATATTCAGGGGTATGGTCATATAGTGGGTATAGAAAAGAATAAACACATTTTGTTCCTTTGCAACCTAAAAGCCACGCTCAGTTAGTTTTTTACAGTTTTATTTACCCAATGCAATTTATAACAACCAATTGAAAGGTAAAATTGCAAGGTTTCAGAATTAAAAAAAATATATAGAAATTTTAAATGTCAGTTAGGCCATGACAGATGAGGTCATGGCCAGTGACTCACTGCTGTTCCTAAATTACCTCCTCTGCACATGTGCAGTTACATTTTGGAAGGCCACTGAGCCAGGACCAGGAACTTCAGACTGCATACAAGGGTTTAAGTTAAAGGTTTAAAGGTATTGCTTGAATACAAAATTTAATTGGTTGGGTGGATATATAATTTAGATATACCATATGCAGGTATGGTTACACTATAACTTGGTACAAGTTTTGTAATCTGGTCTCGATATAAATAGCCAAACTACCATCAACAGTCGTGTTTCGATAAGAAACCAATAGAGGATATGGAAGATTAAGAGTCCAGGAATCAATCCTAAAGTTTGAGAGAAAAGGGAATCACTTGTTAAATAACTTTTTTTAATGTGTGTGAAAACATCCTGCATTAATATGTAAGAGTTGTGTCTGCATTGATGGACAGTAATGTGACATAGGTGCTTGCTCTGGATCATAATATAAAACAGTACAAGGAGAGACCAGCATTGAAATGTATGGAAGACGGTGTAGTAAATATGTTATGTGCTGCTCTTCAGCTGAAATGGGAGCAGTTTAGGAAATGCCATGTGCAGCTTATGTTTATCATTAGAGAGAAGGATCATGTGGTGAAATGGAAATTCCACTGCAGCCTGTGATTACTTGTCCAACTAAGATAGGTATTAAGGAGCATTTCATTATTCCTCAGTTCTTGCAGCTTAATTACAAGGTTCATAATAGTTCAATAAACCTTCTGTTATATTATAGAGGTTTAAGTGAACAGAAGTCGGAGCATGGAAAAAAGGAAAACATCCATTTATACCTCTGATTTAATGAAGTCAAATTATCACAGGCGACAGTCTCTAGAACTGCAATTTAGAAATATGGTCTGTCTTTTGGGAACGAGGGTGGATTTAAGTTGTTTTCATTCCAAATAGGGGAAAAAGTTGGACTGTGGATTTATTTCGGCAATTTACATGTCTTTGGACTTTTTCAGGATTTTATTTTTTTAAAAATGTTTACACAGTCTATTTTTATTTCACAGATTTTTTAGCATTGATTTATACATAAGCAAATTATATGTTAAAGGGCATGTCCAGCATAAAAACATTTTTTATAGTCATGTAGTGCATCCCCCCCAAACCCCAATTTGGCCTTATGCATAATTGCCAAAGATGCCTCTGAAGGGACCCGGTCCCTCTCGCTCCTCCCTGGCTCTGCGATGCTTCTTCCTGACCACGACCAGGAATTAGAGCGGGAAGAGCCTCACTGCTTGAAACAAGCTTGAAACTAGAGATGTCCGAACTTCGCAAAATCTGGTCCGCTCGGGATCCGTGAATTTCTGAAAAAATTAGAAAATTCGAAAATCCGCGAGCGGACCCTCTAAAATGAAAAATATCAAAATACGTATTTTCGAAAATTTTCGAAAATACGAGAAATCCTCGTAATTTCGAAAATTTTCAAAATACGTATTTACGAAAAAAAGAGAAATCCTCGTATTTTCGAAAATTTTCAAAAATACAAGAAATCCGCAGTTCATAAGGCGGAAAATCCGGGAAAATCCGCCATTCACGAACGGGATAAATCCGCGACGGATCCGGGTTCGGATCCGCGAACTGGCCATCCCTACTTGAAACAGGAGCAGGGTACAGTGAACCGGCAAGGGACCAGGTCAGGTAAGTCCCTTCAGAGGCATCTTTGGCAATTATACATAATTCGAAAAGTGCACCTACGTACTCCCCAAACCTTTTTATTTGTTTAGTTGCCTTTACCTTATTTGATAATAACTCTATTAAGTTTTTTAAAAGGGAACTGTTATCTTCATACAAGTGGCCTTGTATGAAGTAGAGATGACATAGAACTCGAACGCAAGTTTGAGCCGAACTGTTCGAGTTCAAACGGACCCGGACTTCTCGAGCTATCCCGGACTCAGACTTTCGATATTTCCCGGACTTTCGATGACTTTCGAATGTTCGAACGTTCAACCTTTCGAAAATTATCGAATTAAAAAAAAAATTGCTGCCCACATGTCCAAATATAGGTTATTATATGGTTATTATATTACTAGGTTATTATATTACAAGGTTATTATAATAATCCAAACATTTGTATAGCTGCCCCTAACCAGGATTCAAACCCTGGTCTCCCATGTCAAAGGCGGTGCCTTTAACCAGTACACTATCCAGCCACTACATTTTATGGTTAATATATTACTAGGCTATCATATGGTAATTATATGGTTATTATATTACTAGGGTATTGTATGTTTATTATATTACTAGGTTTTTAGCAAACCAATACATTTGAGGGCTGGATAGTGTACTAGTTAAAAGCACCGCCTTTGACATGGGCAAGCAGGGTTCGAATCCTGGCTAGGGGCAGCTATGCAAATGTTTGGATTATTATAATACAGTTCAGAAACACTCTAGCACACTGCTGTTGGCTTGCTGCCAGACAATCGATAGGTGCTATCCCTCAGCTACTACTCCACGAGCTTGAATAATTCCAGAACAAAGATGCAAACGAGGGAGCACACTATAAGTGTAAGAATCCTTTTATGTGAAACACACAACGTTTCGGGACAGCAATGTCCCCCGTCCCTTCCTGAGGAAGGGACATTGCTGTCCCGAAACGTCGTGTGTTGTTCACAATAAATTATTGATTCTACACTTATAGTGTGCTCCCGCGTTTGCATCTTTGTTTTGGATTATTATAATAACCTAGTAATATAATACCCTATATTATAACCACATAAAACCCTAGTGATATAATAACAATATAATATAATAACCATATAATACCCTATATTCTAACCATATAATAACCTAGTAATATAATAACCATATAATACCCTAGTAATATAATAATATTATATGATTATTATATTACTAGGGTATTGTATGGTTATTATATTACTAGGTTATTAGCAAATGGTACATTCGAAGGGGTGGATCCTGGCTAGGGGCAGCTATACAAATGTTTGAATTATATAGTAACCTAGTAATATAATAACCATATAAAATTATTATATTACTAGGGTATTATATGGTTATTATATTACCAGGTTATTAAATTGGTTAGAATATAGGGTATTATATGGTAATTATATTACTAGTTTTATTATATGGTTATTATATTGTTATTGTATTACTAGGGTATTATATGGTTATTGTATTACTAGGTTATTATAATGGTATTATATGGTTATTATATGGTTATTATATTCCTAGGGAATTATAATATACCCTAGGTTTTCGAATCCTGGCTCGGGGCAGCTATACAATGTATGGATTATTATAATAACCTAGTAATATAATAACCATATGATAACCTAGTAATATAATTACCATATAATAGTATTATATTACTAGGGTATTATATGGTTATTATATTACTAGGTTATTATATGGTTAGAATATAGGGTACTATATGGTTATTCTATTACTATGTTATTATATTATATTGTTATTATATTACTAGGGTGTTTTGTGGTAATAATATAGGGTATTATATGGTTATTATATTACTAGTTTATTATATTACTAGGTTATTATATTATATTGTTATTATATTACCAGGGTGTTTTGTGGTAATAATATAGGGTATTATATGGTTATTATATTACTAGGTTATTATATTACTAGGATATTATAATAATCCAAACATTTGTATAGCTGCCTGTCTCTTGTATTAATCTTAAAGCAGAGTTCCAGAAACACTACAGCCCCTAGCCGGGATTCGAACCCTGCTCAACCATGTCAAAGGTGGTGCCTTTAACAAAGTATCCCCTTCCCCGCTTTCCCTTGCACGAAGCATACTCTGAGGGAGAGAAGCCAGTGGGTCTACTGTTACTCAATGGTGCTGTTCCTACAAAGCCTATCCCCAGGTATTCCACCCCTCCCGGATCTTACAGGTGTCTCCCTCGAATTGGGGTGGTCTCTCATGCTCCCACGACGGAGAGGAGTCCTGAATCCGAATAATAACAATAATAATAATAACAATAACAATAAGAAATGTAGTGGTAAATGCACCTAATTTTTTTTTTCCGCGATGTAAGCGCTTAATGTCTCTTTCCATGGAGATCATGCACCCATGGGCGGAGGGTGACTTTTAGAATAGGGTAGGCAGACAAGGTCTGATTGGCGCAAATTTTTTTCTAGGTCACGCCCCTTTCCACGCCCAGGTCACACCCCTTTCCACACCCCGGGTCACACCCACTTTGTATTTTACACAACATAAAGTGTTAGTTTTACATTTTATACAGAGACAGAAAGAGACATGGATTGATAGATAGATAGATAGAGAGATGATAGATAAAGATAAATAGATAGAGATGATAGATAGATAGATAGATAGATAGATAGATAGATAGATGATAGATAGATAAAGATAGATAATAGATAGATAGAGATGATAGATAGATAGATAAAGGTAGATAATAGATAGAAAGAGATGATAGATAGATAGATAGATAGATAGATAGATAGATAGATAGATAGATAGATAGATAGATAGATAGATAGATAGATAGATAGATAGATAGAGATAGATAGATTGATAATAGATAGATAGATATATGATAGATAGATAAAGATAGATAGATAATAGATAGATAGAGATGATAGATAGATAGATGGATAGATAGATAGATAGATAGATAGATAGATAGATAGATAGATAGATAGATAGATAGATAGATACTAACCTCCTCCAGGCAAAGATCACATCCAGGAACCTGCAGGACATTGCTGCACACACCTTTTGGCCAGTGTCAGTAAAGTTTAAAAAAAAAAAACTGAACTTTTTTTTGAATAAACTTTATTCATACTGACACTGCCCGGCCAGTACAAATAGAGTTTAGGAAGGGGAGCCCCGACATCGAGCGGTGTTGGGAGGTATGTTTGGGAGAGGGAGCTGCTACTGGCACCAGCACTCCCACCCCACACCCGGAAATGAGGGGGGGGGGGGGGGGGCAGGGGAATAAAGGAACATTTATTTTTTTTTTTTCCAGCAATTTTTTTTTTTACCCCAGATTTCACTTAGGAAGGCTAAGCCTTCCTAAGCCTTATGGAAAATCTGCCTATGCATGCACCTCATCCTTTGCGCCATTTCATCAAGCCAGCACTGGAATGATGAGCCCTGCCGGCACTGGCATGCTGGTGCTGGTGGCGGATTTATATATAAAAAAGTAAATAATAATAATAATAAATAATAATAAAAAATATTAATAATAAATAAAAAATGATAATGTAAATATTGTAAATATTTTTCGTGTGTACTTGTCCTTTAACTAACATTTACTAACATTAACTAACAGTAATATTTACTAATACTAACACTAACTAACATTAACTAACATTAAAAAAAATATATACTTTGTGTCGTTTAAGAAAAAAGAGCTTTCAAAATTTGTATTATATGTAAATATTGTAAAGATTTTTCGTGTGTACTTGTCCTTTAACTAACATCTACTAACATTAACTAACAGTTACATTACAATTTACTAACACTAACTAACACTAACTAACACTAACTAACATATGCACTTTGAGTCCTTTAGGAGAAAAGCACTAAAGGCCCCGCAATCGTTTGTGGCGGTTTGCGAAGCGCTATTGCCAATCACAAGTGCTATAAAAGTAACAAGAAAAGTTCAGTAACTTCATATAGTGACAGAGCTTGTCAGAAAGATCTGCCGCAGAACCGTCTGGTTAGAGTGGTGCAAAAGGTGGTGTTTTATACAACTCAATCACAAATAAAATTTAATATATAAATGTGATACTTGCTGGATGCCCTGGACATAGATCCTCCGCTGCCGCTTGAGGTCTGACCACCTCTTTTGGAGTTGAGAGGTGGTCAGATCGATCTAAAACTGCGTCCGCAGTTTCTTCTGCAGGTGGCGCATAATGCGCCGTTTGTGGTCTTTTAAGTTTGGGGTCCCAACCGGAAACCGGTCGTACCCCCGCTTGGTCAGATTTTGCCCCACCAACTACTGCCAATCCATGGTGGCCATATCTGCAGGCAAGCTAATAGTACAATAACCCACACCAACTTTCCAGGCTCGATTTTAAAATGGCTCTGGGATCATGCTTCTAGCTGCAGTTTATCCAAAGTTACAGCAGTATAAAGATGGCATTTCCAGCTAGTACATCACCAGCACCATTGCTACACCCCCCCCCCCCCTTCCCCCCCCCCCCCCCCCCCCCCATACCGGAGGCACAGTTGTAGCCTACTGCTGTAACAAAGCATCATCTGCTACATTATAAGTCCCACCCCCAAATATTTTTATTATTTTAAAAGCTAGACACAAGCCAGAAAAGAAAACTAGGTATAAGAAAGGACAGAGAATGGCTGCATGTCTTGGGGATTCTTAAACACACACTTTCTTGTTTATCCTGGACTGTTAGAGTCTATATTTACAAGCCTATAACTTAAGACCCAGAGAAGCTAGATACATTTTCCTAGGCTTGTTTGAAGGGTACAGGAGTGCTGTAGAGGAACTGTATAGGGACCAGACTTACCCTTTAAGGTTGGAGTATCATCAGCTGCATCATAAGCCCCCCCCCCGCCAAACTTCTTAACTTCACTTTTAAAGACAGCCACAAGCCTGAAATATTTTTTTTTTCTCTTCATAGTTCATAGTTAGAGAAATGGGCAGACAATGGTTGCAGGTCTGTAACGAGCTTCAGAAAAGATCGATGTTGGGACTGCCTGACACAGAGAAAGGGTCATTTAGAAAATGTAATTTTACAAGCCTATAACTCAAGATCCAGAGACGCTTGAGACATCATCCTAGGCTTATTTAAAAAGGAATGAGAGCACATTTTAATACATAAAAGGCACTTCTATGGAGACCGCAGTTACCCCTTTAAATTTGCAGTGATGTTATCAATTTGTTTTGGATTTGATTTGTGACCTCTGACAAAAATGGGTTTTACAACAAATCTTAAGGCCTGCACGTACAGCTCCCATTGAATGGCTGATTTGAATTATAAACGATCTTTTGCAAAGGCTACCCTCAACAAAGTTGGGTGCTGTTATGGGTCCCCCAGTCACTCTCCTCTTAGCAGCCTGTCTATTCTGGAATAGTAGATACAGATTGTTGGCCATTCATTGAAATACTGACCCAAACAATCTTTATCTTATGTGTGTAAATAGCTTTAGACTTAGAACAATAGAACTTCTGTTAAAGAAAGGAAAATGACACAGGGAAAGGAATCAATGTAAATTCACTTCTTTGTTCAATCAAAATGTAACTGTGATTCAATTGGCATATTTACTTACTCACAAATATCAGTTACCCCTGACACATGAACCAGCAAAAACCACAATTGGGAAGATTCACCCAGAAATGTCACCCTCTTGTATTTAATGGCGTATTGAATCGGTCAGCGCAACTTTAACCCTAAGCCGTACAGCAGGGGAGGTTATTTGCATTGGGGATAATTGAGAATTGTGGTGTGTTTTTATATAAAGGTGTGATAAAGGAGGAATTTTAATTCTAATTTGAAGGTACAAGGCTATGTGCTTCATTTAAGGGAACTGTAACCTGAGTGCTGTGCTCGGGCTTTAGTGTTGTCAATATATATTCTCTTCCCTGGGAGCACCAGAAGTAAGTTTGCAATGGCATATCCATGTAAGGGTTCATGTCTATTATGGTCATGAACTTGCCGTTTTTTTTTCCACCATTCAAAAAGCACATCAACCTTTCACAATCAGAAACTTAATGGTCGAAACCAAACATTTGCTTTAAAACCGTTACATTTTGATGCCAAAACTCAGTTTTAACATTGATGGCAAAATATGGCAATTTCAACTTATTACTATTCTTTTGTCCCCAAAATGAGGGTCTTTCAATTAAAAAAACAAACAAATTATTTGTATCTTAATTAGTTCTGTTACAAAATATAAACTAAATTATTTTAGTTTTCTTATAGAATCTTTGACCAGATTGGCTAATTCGCTAGACTGCATTCTTTACGCACGCATACTCAGGGTTTCGTGTTGGATACTGTTGAGAGTGAGAGTATCAAGCTTTATTTACTCTTAAAGGGTATCTCTACTCATATTAATAGATTTGGTTTTATTTGTTTTATTGAAGAACGGGAGGTAAAGGAGCTGTGTCTTACCTCCCGTTCTTCAATAAAACAATCAGAAGCCAGGAGTAGAGTTAAACGAAACTGTTATTTTCAAAATTTTCAGAAAGTTCGGGTTTCGATTTTCGAAAATCAGCTACTTACGATTTTCAAAAATCGGCTACTTTAAATTTTCAAAAAATCATCTACTTTCGATTTTCAAAATCGCCTACTTTCGATTTTCAAAATCGCCTACTTTCGATTTTCGAAAATCATCTACTTTTGATTTTCGAAAATCGTCTACTTTCGATTTTCAATAATTATCTACTTTCGATTTTCTTTTTCCGAAAATTGTCTACTTTCGATTTTCAATAACTATCTAATTTCGATTTTCGATAATTAGCTACTTTCGATTTTCGAAAATCGGCTATTTTCGAAAATCGGCTGCTTTCGATTTTCGAAAATCATCTATTTTCGATTTTCAAAAATTGTCTACTTTCGATTTTCAATAATTATCTACTTTCGATTTTCGATAATTATGTACTTTCGATTTTCGATAATTATCTACTTTCGATTTTCAATAATTATTTACTTTCGATTTTCAATAATTATCTACTTTTGATTTTCGCTAAAAAACGAATATTCAAAAAATTCGGGTTCCGCGAAATTCGGGAGTTCTGAAAGTTTCGTCGGGACTTCGAAACCCTCAGATTCGATTCGAAACTGGGTTCTAATCGAACCCACATTACATCTCTATCCAGAAGAGAAGGTACAGAACTTAGCAACTTGCTCGCTCACCCAGCATGTAGTCTGACAGGTCATGATCGCATAATATGCACATAGAAGGCAGAGTCCATTGGGACCTGTCAGAGGATGCGCCTGGGGAGCGAGCCAGCAGGTAAGTTCTTTACCTTCTCTCCTGATTGTTTTATTGAAGAACGGGAGGTAAGACACAGCTCCTTTACCTCCCGTTCTTCAATAAAACTGAATTCCCCAAATCTGTTAATATGAGTGGAAATACCCTTTAAAATAATACAAGTTTAAATACAATCTTGTGAAAGGGAAACTTGATATAATTTCTACAAATTATAAATATATACAGTTCAATTATTGTTACTGTTATTATTAGAATAATACATTTATAAAGACTGTATTATGGCATTACACGATACTCCAATCTTGGTATTAAGAATGCATATGATGGATTAAAATGTAATTGTAATATAGTTATTGTATCACGTGTCCAGCATGGAAACACATTATTTCACTTTACAAGTAAAAAAAGAAATGGCATCAGGCCACAAATCTTTCTCGTGTTGCAAATCCCTCAGAAATTAAGGGGTTAAGCCAAGAGTCATTAATTTTGAGTTAGCCAAACTGATTTTGAAGGAAAGGGGTGTGAATTTTTTTTTCTCTCCGCTAACCTTATTGAAACAGACATGTTAAACACTGGACTAGTCTGTTTGGCGCAGGCTTTATACCGAAATCCCTGGAGTTTAATATACTTCTAAATTAAGTGTTACAAATTTGTATTTTATCAGTGGATAAAATTAATTCCAACTGTTCATATCCTCAATGAAAAAAATGTGTCCCAGAAACCAAAGCTACATTTAGGTTTTTCACAAAATTCTCTATGAATGATAATAATTTATATTAGCAAAATATTAGACAGGAGATATTTATTTACATTGTAAAAAAAAAAAAAGAAATAATAATTGTGCAGCCAGTTCTGTAGCTGAAAGAAGGAATGAAGTTAGAATTTATTTTAAAAACAAATTTGATTCCTAAATAAAACAACAGACAAGTTGATAAAATACAGCGCACCCCAAGCTATCCAATAGAGTGCAGACCTTCATTGAGCCCACACAACTAAAGAAATGTGATAAAGCCACGCCTCCTTAATGGTCATCAAACTGCATACAAGTGGAAAAGAGGTGTGTTCTGCCTGACATGTTATTTAATAGGACTATGATTATCACCTTTTTTGATTGAGTTCTGCCTGACATGTTGTTTAATAGGACTATGATTATCACCTTTTTTGATTGAGTTAAGCCAAATTAATATTTTCTACAGTGTAGCCAACCCTAACCGCACTGTTTAATTTTTAAAAAAGTGCCAGGAAAATGACTTACATGCCTTCATTCCTGAGGCCATTGCCTCTAATGTTACTTCCGGGAAGGGAGAGTCAGCCAATCACAGACGTGGCTGCCAGCTATTGAAAAAGCCGAAGGAACGTGGCTATGTGCGTAAGTTTCCTGCCACTTTTTTTAAAATTAAACAAGGAGCGCATGAAGTTTCCGGCACTGGACTGTGTTTTTTAAAGTACACTGTGAAATCAAGTTATGCTCAATCGGAAGCTGCAGCTTTAAAAATACTTTTGCCCCTCCAGAGCCTACATTTGTAGATTTGTCAGCCTCAATTGGTAAGGCCCGTATGCTCCGTGATGTCAATGTGTGCACGGACGTGCGCGTGTGATGTCATCGGAGCGCACAGAGCGAACTGGCCTTACCAATTGAGGCTGACGAATCAGGAGGTACCTGAAAATCTTGGAGGGGCGGAGCTAACCATTCACCTAAGGAGAAACAAGATGTCAGCAACTTTGAATCTACAAAGGTAGGCTTTGGAGGAGCTTAGGGGAAAAAATATGGCAACAGTATTTTTAAAGCTGCAGCTACTTATTGAGCATAACTTGATTTACAGTGTACGTATCCTTTAAAGATTTTGGACATTGATACGTGTTCCTCAGACCATTTCCCAGGTCCCTAAGCCATTTAAAGTAAGTTACCATTGCTATTTATACCTACATTTTAGACTTTTTTTTTTTACTTCCATTGACCTCAATGTGTCTGCTTGCGGATTTTCAATTTTCTTTTGTATCTGCAAGCTAAACGGATTTTGGTGAGTTCAGCCATCTCTAGTTATAACCTTCTGATCCTATAGGTTACTGTATATTGTTTAACTGATATTGCATTACTTGGGCAGAAGAACAAAGGTTTTGAAATCTGAGGCAATTTTAATAAAACACATGTTTTAATAAGGGATGTACTGTGGTTTCATCTTGAAACTGTTTATTTTAAAAGTTGTTAAAAGGTATATCCACCCCAAAATATAACTTTTTTTGTAGTGTAAGGTACCCCCCTGTAACCCTAACCGCCATGTTTAAAAATTAAAAAAGTGCCCAGAAACCCACTTACCAACCTGCCTCCAATGCTACTTCCGAGAATGGAGTAGCATTAGGGCCAGGACGTCTGTGATTGGCGGAGAGTCGCCTACTAAGAAAGACGAAAGAACAAAGGTCAGTAAATCTATTTCTGTGCACTTTTTTAACTTAATATTATGGCGGTTATGGTTGCAAGGGGGTCCCCTACACTACAGAAAAAGTTATTTTATTTATAAGATGGACCCGGAGGGGGGGGGGGGAGAGCTCCACAGTGCATGTCAGAGTCCTCCAGGAGGACAGAAAAGGGGCAGATACGGATTACACACAAGAAGATTTCTACTCTTCACTTTTCTGGACTTTCAGCAGGCACTGCAGGACAACCAGAAAGAGCAGAGAAAAAAGGTATGGAGGACAAGTAGTGGGTTAAATTTTAGTTTTGGGGATGGACATGCCTTTTAAAACTTATCTTACCATCTTATCCTTCCTGTTAATGACTATTTTGCCCATGTTTTAGTTATTCTCAGAAACTTTTCAAAATGTAGGTCATAATCCATAGAGCAGTTGTAAATTGGCCAAACCCTCAAATGTGTTTGACAAGTCTTTTAGAAACCACAAGGGCTGTTGATCATTCATAAAAGGAGCGTTTTAATGCTTAGAGCCTGGGGAGTAACATTCAAAACAGTACACCATTGAACCAGACTATTCATTGCTTTTTTATTTATTATACTTGCGTCTAAATTATCTTAGAAAAGAAAAATAGTAAATAATATACGCGATTAATTAGCCCACCGTCTATTTTGTTTCGAAGTAATTTTTAATATTCCAACACATAAATAGTGAACTTCTCAAAACAAATACGTGATTAGCAGCCCAGTCGTCCTGCATATTTAAATCCCATTTTGTTTCCTTTTCTTCGTCTCTGTACGTGCACAATCAAGACCTTGTGAGAGGCAGCATTTATTAAACAGAGAAAGTGCCAGAAAGACTTGCACTCCAGGTAACTTAAGATGCTAACTAGCAAGTGGATGGCTCGGTCATTTATTTTATCCACAAGAGGAAAAGGCTTGTCTGCCAGATTTCTAGAAATATTGCTCCTTCCATCTCGCGAATGAATCTGAAGACTTCTTGTCCACCGCCTCAATCAATTATATCGTT
This sequence comes from Hymenochirus boettgeri, assembly GCA_019447015.1. Lineage (NCBI taxonomy): Eukaryota > Metazoa > Chordata > Amphibia > Anura > Pipidae > Hymenochirus > Hymenochirus boettgeri. The sequence continues at coordinate 34,638,707 of CM033476.1, forward strand.
ATTTAAGATAAAGCAAACATTTTTCCCGAGGAGCTCCGTACCGAACACTGGTTTGGCGTGTGGGCAGAGTGAAGGAAAATAAGGGAATTGTAGGAAAATGGAACTTTTTTTTTTTTAGACATGTACAAATGGAGATTGCTTTGAAAGTATGCAGGGAATTAATATTTTAACCACAAACATAGAGCTGTCAGGACGTCAACTAGCAAGAAAATGGGATATTTGAAAACCGTCAAGATAATTAGAAATCTTTGAAAGTTGAAGTGAATAATTTTAACCCTTTGCTTTCCTTTAATGCGCTTTATCATTTGCCTAAAAAAGTTTATTAGAAATCCATCCATTAAAGATTTCTACAATAAACAGCAAACCTGTTTACTGGGCCCTATTAAGGGGGAAAATATAATTAACATTCATATATACCGTATGGAACTGATCCAAAAAGAGGTGCAAAAGTTTGCCTGTGCTATTAATTTGCAGCAACCTTTCAGATCCTAGCTTTTTATTAGGTTACTGCAGTTAGATAACAGCTGATTGGTTTCTGTAGATTAAAAGCACAGAAATACTTTTGAACATTGTATCAGCCCATATACAGCAAATGATCCTTAAAGGGGAACTGTGGTCCAAAAATGACTTTAGGTAAATTGATAGGAATTGCTCTCCTGATAATTTTTGCAATTTATTTTCATTATTTATTTTGCAGTTTTGAAGATATTTTTGTGTGTGATATGGCAGCAGCATCTCTATATCCCCTGCATTTCCTGCTTCCTGCTCTGAAACCATGTCAGTCAATCTGCCCTGTGTCTACTCCTCCCCTTTGCAGCCCCCCTGGTCCCTCCCACTCATGGACCCCATGGCCCCTTCAGTTGCAGGCCCCCCTTGGCCCATTCTCTTACAAACCCATGTGGCCCCACCCACTCATGGGTGCATACTCCCCACCCACTCACAGGTGCACAAGCCACGCCCACTCGTGGATGCACAAGCCCCATCCACTCACTGGTGCATAAGCCCCCACCCACTCGCGGGTGCCGTACTCAGACTCCTTTACCTACTCTGTCAGGACTTCACACAGCAGAGAGGAGGGACTTTCTGTCTCCCTCACACACTGAGGGAGTCTAAGGCTGTGCTCGCTGGTGGCACTTTGCATGAGAAGCCTTAGGTATGTCACATGTCAGCCTCTCACCCATTAACTTTCTGGTCAGTCATTTCTTTATATCTTGGGTTGTGGAGCAAGTAGAGAGGTGGTTGATGGCTCCTTTTAAAGGTAGGAAACTGGCCTTTCATTTAAATTCAACTTGTTTGGAGACCATAGTTCCCCTTTAAAGGGAATGTCCAGCTTAAAAATAAGTTTCTTTTAAAATTATTATTACCCCCCAAAACTTTCGCAAGGTTCCTAGAATTCCAAGATCCCACATAACTTACTTACCTGACCCGGTCCCTCGCTGCTTCTACTCTTTGGCTGATGCTGACAGCCGCTCCACTTCCTGGTTGCGGCTGTAAGTTAGGGCGCCCAATCGCCTGACAGCCGCGATCAGGAAGAAAAGCGTCTGTCAGCGCAGAAGTCCCCTGCTCCTATTTTTGCTCTCAACAAGCTTAAAGCAGGAGCAGGGGGTGTGGAATAGCCGGCGAGGGTCCAGGTCAGGTAAGTTCTGGAGGATCTTTGAATTCTAGGAACCTTGCGAGAGTGAGGTTTTGGGGGGTAATAATCATTTCAAAAGAATGCTGGACTCACCCTTTAAAGTGTTGGCCTCGTTCTCAGTGACCCATGGATAGATGTAGGTTCATAGAGACAAAATGAGTAAGTAATGTGAGTATTTAGCAAGAAAAGAAAATGGTACCAGTACATTGATAGTTTTCTTGTATAGGGCCATGTTTAAAAAGAGATTAACAAGTTTATTCAATAGGTGCCATAAGCTGTCGCTTCTTTACCTATCCTAGACGCCATAAGCTGTCACTTCTTTACCTACCCTAGACACCATAAGCTGTCGCTTCTTTACGTGCCCTAGACTTTATAAGCTGTTACCTACCCTAGAAGTCATCGCCGTGCTGTACAAGCACAGACGTGGTGCGGTGATGTCACACTCACACACGGTTTTTGAGGCTTAAAGAAGAAGGGGAAGCCAGCAAGTCTCAAAGGGAGGAGCTCACCAGCTTTACCTTCACATCCAAGTTGTCAGAAACTTTACAGAAGCACAGGTAGGCTGAGGCTCAAGAGGGACCTAGGGCTTCAAAAGGCTCCTTCCATACCTAGCCCCCCCCCCCCCCTCCCAGTGTTGGGAAGTTAAGGAGCAATTTCCGAACATCTATAGAACTCATTCTAGATGAGACTAGAGTTAATTTGGCAGGATATTTACCTTTATGCAGGCATTCCACCTCTCCCCGAAGTTCATAGATTCTCTCTGATATAATTATTATTATTTTTATTATTATTGATTTATATAGCACCAACATCTTCAATGGCGTTTTACAATTACATAGTCATACATTACATACAGGGTGATACATATTATACAAAGCCATACATATTACATACACAGGTAATACATAATATAAGCATGCAGTGATGAGTTACTTACAGCAATACCGTGATACAATAGGAGAGAGGACCCTGGCCAGAGAGCTTACAGTCTAGAGGAAATGGGAGTGAGACATAAGGTGACTGGAATCCGGTAGGCTGCTATATTAATAACAGATCCCTGACTCCCTGGAATTGTATACAATCTCCTTGGATTTTTTTTAATTAGAATGAGGACAGCACAACAATTCTAGATCTTATTGGAGGAGATACAGTGACAGAAAAATGTTGTTAGTCTGCTACCTTTATATTCTCAGGGTGTCATCAGCACTCTGGCTAAGGAGAGAGTACTACAGAGTGTATTAGAGTGAGTACTAGAGAGTCTGGAGCATGCATACTGTTTTTTTTCTAATTCAGTAAATGTATCAGAACTTTGGTTATTATCTAGCTGGCTTTTCTTTCTTTTTTTTTTTTGTTATGTGGCGGTGGTACAGAGGTACATGTTTTGGTGTCTGTTTATACACACCTAGGAGAACCAACACAATGACCATTAACCCTTACATTTCCACATAGGAGTTGGAGTACCAACACAGTGATCATTAACCCTTACATTGCCACATAGGAGTTGGAGAACCAACACAGTAACTATTAACCCTTACATTGCCATATATGAGTTGGAGAACCAACAGTGACCATTAACCCTTACATTGCCACATAGGAGTGTGAGAACCAGCACAGTGACCATTAACCCTTACATTGCCACATAGGAGTGTGAGAACCAACACCGTGACCATTAACCCTTACATTGCCAAATAGGAGTGTGAAACCCAGCACAGTGACCATTAACCCTTACAGTGCCACATAGGAGTTGGAGAACCAATACAGTGAACATTAACCCTTTCATTGCGACATAGAAGTTGGAGAACCAACACAGTGACCATTAACCCTTACATTGCCACATAGGTGTTGGAGAACCAACACAGTAACCATTAACCCTTACATTGCCACATAGGAGTGTTAGAACCAGCACAGCAACCATTAACCCTTACATTGCTACATAGGAGTGTAAGAACCAACACAGTAATCATTAACCCTTACATTGCCACATAGAAGTTGGAGAGCCAATACAGTGGCCATTAACTCTTACATTGCCACATAGGAATGTGAAAACCAACACAGTGACCATTAACCATTACATTGCCAAATAGGAGTGTGAAAACCAGCACGTGACCATTACCATTCATTGCCAAATAGGAGGTGTGAAAACCAGCACAGTGACCATTAACCCTTACATTGCCACATAGGAGTTGGAGAACCAACACAGTGATCATTAACCCTTACATTGCCACATAGAAGTTTGACAACCAGCACAATGATCATTAACCCTTACATTGCCACATAGAAGTTGGAGAACCAATACAGTGACCATTAACTCTTACATTGCCACATAGGAATGTGAAAACCAACACATGACCCATAACCATTACATTGCCAAATAGGAGTGTGAAAACCAGCACAGTGACCATTAACCATTACATTGCCAAATAGGAGTGTGAAAACCAGCACAGTGACCATTAACCCTTACATTGCCACATAGGAGTTGGAGAACCAACACAGTGATCATTAACCCTTACATTGCCACATAGAAGTTTGACAACCAGCACAATGATCATTAACCCTTACATTGCCACATAGGAGTTGGATAACCAACAGTGACCGGTAACCCTTACATTGCCACATAGGAGTTGGAGAACCCAGTGGACCATTAACCCTTACATTGCCACATAGGAGTTGGAAAACCAACACAGTAACCATTAACCATTACATTGCCACATGGGAGTTTGACAACCAGCACAATGATCATTAACCCTTACATTGCCACATAGGAGTTGGAGAACCAACAGTGACCGGTAACCCTTACATTGCCCCATAGGAGTTGGAGAACCAACAGTGACCATTAACCCTTACATTGCCACATAGGAGTTGGAAAACCAACACAGTAACCATTAACCATTACATTGCCCCATAGGAGTTGGAAAACCAATACAGTGACCATTAACCCTTACATTGCCACATAGGAGTTGGAAAACCAACACAGTGACCATTAACCCTTACAGACTTTTGTTCTAATTCTCAAGTTAATGCCGAAACTGCAGAAAACACAACAAACAATTATAATATTAAAAAAACAAAACACAAGGAGTAATAAAAATGTAAAAAAAGAGATTAACCCCCAATATCTTCCTTTACCAGCAGGCAGCAATCTGTTAAATCCTTGAAATTTATGCTGTGTCTTACCGAAGTTCAGCTGCTACCTGTGTAGCTGTGCAGTAGTCAAAGGACTCCACCTTGTGTTTAAAGGGCAAGTCCAGCCTCAAAATGAAAACTTATATACAGGTAAATCTAATAGTTTGAAATGTGAAATATATAAGTCTAACCCTATATCACAATGCACAATGTCCTGGTGCCCTGTTTCATGGATCTTCCAGTTATCAACTGTCAGTTATGGATTTGACAGTTGACATCAAAGCCAATGACTGAATGTTTATCCCCTGTCTGCCTCTTCTGAGCATGCCCAGGCTCAGTACAGGTTTCTAAATTGCTCAGTTTCCATGAGGCCTCCAGAAGCATAGCAGGCATACAGTAATTAATTCATAGGACACACTATGATATATCAACATATTATATAGAGACCATTCTTTCTAAAAGATGTTATTATGAGGGTGGAGTTGTCCATTAATGCTTCCCAATGGATTTTGTTTTCTTACATACAAACACGATAACTTTAGGGCCTGTTTATATGGCGTTTAAACAAAACATAAGATCTCTATTTAAAACCAAATAAAATGGCAAAAAAATAGTATTTCACTGTAACTACCTTATTACTGCTTAGCTGTCTGCCTTAAAGGGACACTATACAGAAAAAATTACTTTGCCCCATCTTAATCTATAGTTGAATACATGTAAGTAGCACTTACTCTGATTTGTGTGTGTTGCTGCATGCCTTCAATCCAGCACACATTTTATTAAGGAGCATTACCCCCCCTCCCTCTTTTAACTACTCCCACTTCCATCCGACCTGACTTTTTCCCCACAAACCAACTGTCAAGCCTGCACACAGCATACAGCATTCCAACTGTCAAAACTGTCACCATTCCAGCTACAGTGAAACTACTTACAGAAGAATAGTTTTTGAGAGCAAGGAACTTGATTGACAGCTCAAATATAAGATTGGATATCTAAAGAAATAGGGGAAGATCAACAAAAAAATGATACAGTGGGGGTTGGGAAGAATTATAGTTTCCAGTTATGGTCAATTTAAAATAACCTATTTTTCATTATAGATGCCCTTTAAGTCTTGTACATATGTGCAATTTTGCACGGGACCAGCAACAAACAAGCAACCGGACATCCATGTATAGTAATCGTAAGTAGTGATGAACCCAACTACGAATTCAGGCCAAACTTTGAGTTCGGACGAACTTGAACTATCCGAACTCTATCCAAACTAGTTCAGTTTTCCAAACTCACAGACTTATTTTCGATAATTATCAAATTCTCGAATCTGTAACCCTCGAATGTAGCCTTTGGTTTCGATAAGCCTCCAAAGTAGCCTTGATTTCAATAACCCTCAAATGTAGCCTTCGGTTTTGGTAGCCCTCAAATGTAGCCTTCGATTTCGGTAACCCTCAAATGTATCATTTGGTAACCCTTGAATGTAGCCTTCGATTTCAATAACACTCCAATGTAGCCTTCAATTTCAATAGCCTTCAAATGTAGGCTTTGATTTTGGTGACCCTCAAATGTAGTGGTCGATTTTGGTAACTTTCGAATGTTGCGGTATATTCTGGTAACCCTCAGATGTATTGTTCTGTAACCCTCAAATGTAGCGGCCAATTTCAGTAATCCTCGAATGTATTGTCTGATTTCGGTAACCCTCGAATGTAGTGGTCGATTTCAGTAACCCTAGAATGTATTGTTCTGTAACCCTGAAATTGGCGGTAACCCTCAAATGTAGCGTGCAGAAACCCGTTGATTGCCCAATCATGGGAAAAGAATAGGGCTATGTACCGAGAGCCGGTATTGCAAAGATGGTGTAAAGTGAACGAGCGTTACTTGTATTCAATAAACCGTTTGCGATTAATAGTACATAAGTGTTTGCGTTAGAAAGCCACGTTACGAGCTTAACGTGTATTTTAGTACTACATTACGTTACATAGAATCAACAACATTTCTCACACCATTTATTGCCGAATTAACAGCCATAAAATGGATATGTGAATAGAATTTATTTATTCTTATGTATTGTAAATGTGAGGAAAACACTTCCAGCAGAGAAGATGTGTTAAAAATGTTTGTAGCCTTTATACACATAAGAACATACATGTACATGTATATAATGTGTTATTTCTCCTAAAAAGACACACATATGTTAGTAAGTAGTGGCGAGGTAAGTAGGTAACTAATTGACTTACCAACACAAACGATAGTTCAGAATGAACATACATTCATAAATATATATGCAGCAAAAATAATTTGCATTGCATATATACAGTAACATAAAGAAAAGCTTGCTTGCTACACACATGCATGCATGCTTTGTGATTGGTTTGTGTCAACCAATTACACATTACAAAATGGGCCAATCGTGAAGGTGAAAGCATATGAGAGCAATGCCCACATTTGCCGCCTCTCTGTACATTTCCTGTTAACGTCTGATTAAGACCATCATTGTGGTGGCGTTACAAACGCTCTAAAATATCACGTTACATTCACGCATTAATGGTGTTAAAATTTGCTACATTACTTGCATTGTCTAGACGCGCAACTAGAATAATGCACGCATTGGAATTTACATCTAAAAGTCCCGTTAAGTGTTGATAAAGACCCAATTTTGCGATAGCGGCTCTCGTTACATAGCCCCAGAAGTGTTTTTTGGTGATATGTACAGTGCATGTTCCACAGACAATTTCCCAAGTGCCATAGCCATTTACAATAAGTTACCATTGATATTTTATCTGCTATTTATCCGAAGTTTTCAAACTATTTTCTTCCATTGACTTTAATGAGTTTGTTTCCAAACTTCCACTTCTGTAAGTTCGGGCCATCTCTAATCGTAAGGTCACTTGGCCTTGCATTGTTGAAAGATCTGATGGGTTGGACCACCACGGGTGCCTGACTGAATGTCCATACACGTAAGATTCTGGTGTGGCATGTTTCTCAGGCACTCGTTCAACGCAGGTCACATACAAAATCTCATGTCTGTACTTAGCTTAAAGGGTATGTACACTGGAAAATTAGTTTCTTTAAATTGCCCATTAGTGAAACCTATAATCCCAACTATCACTGTACCATTTTTTTGTTGATCTGCCCCCAATTTCTTTAGCTATACAATCTGAAACACCTCATGTTTTAACATTCCTGTAAGCAGTTTTGCTGTAGCTGGAATGATTTGACAGTTGGTGTGCTGTATACTGTAAGCAGTATTGACAGTTGGTATGGAGGAAAATAGTCAGGTCAGTGGTCAGAGCCTGAGCAAAACAAGTATTGTATTGAAGGCATGTAACAATACACACACCTCAGAGTAAGTGCTACTTACATGTATTTATTTATAGATTAATAATTTTTCAAGATACATACACCTTAACTCTTCGTAAGCACATTTGCTAATGGCATGACCACTTATCTTTACTTATCTTTACTGTCCCTCATTTCAGGGAGACTTTTTACAGTAACTCCACTACATTTAATAGTTATCTCTTTTATTCCACTATTTATGGAAAATTATTTTGTTCTTTTTTAGAGGTGGGATCCGGGTTCCACATGAACCCGAATCCGACACTTAACCCCCTCGGTTCCGAAATCCGAAGGATCCGTCTGAATCCAGACGGATCCTCCGGATTTCTGGACTTCGGGAAGACATTTTCAATAATTATCGAATGTACAGGGCATAGAGATGGGCAAAACTCACTAGTTTTGTTCCGTTTTCAGATTCCTGGATCTCGGGAAAATCCAGAAAATGTGAAACCGGAAAAAAAAATTTCAATAATTTTCGAATGTACGGGGCTATTTTCTTTAATTATCAAAAATAACCATGAACGTTTGAAAATTATCGAAAATACGTTCGGAGACCATTTTCGAGTTTCTGATTGTATTTTCGAAAATTGAACGTTCAAGGTTATTTTACATAATCTTCGAAAATACAATCAGAAACTATAATCTTCGAAAATACAATCGGAAACTCGAAAATTGGCTCCGATCATATTTTCGATAATTTTCGAACGTTCAGGTTATTTTCGATAATTAAAGAAAATAGCCCCGCACATTCGAAAATTATTGAAAAATTTCTTTCCGGTTTCACATTTTCTGGATTTTCCCGAGATCCGGGTATCCAAAAACAGAACAAAACTAGTGAGTTTTGGTCATCTCTACTTGCCACACACATTCGACCATTTAAACCAATCAGTCAATGGAATGTCATTAAGATTGCCATCTTTGATTTGACCATTTGATTTTGTGGGCAATGCTATTCATATAGCATGAGACTGCAAGATGCCTTCTGTTATAAGAAGGCTCTGCTCCATTTTTATGCTCTATGGAGGGCTTTTTTCTACTTTTGGCCCACCACTCCTTAAAGGACAACAATATAAAAAAAAAATAACATCACCCCCATTACATGTCCACACTTCCAGCAACTGAAATCACTTGCTTACGTTTACCACCATGCTGCCCTCCCTTAGATATCACACAGCAAAAATGAGTGCTAAAAGCTGCCTCCTAGATCGCACAGGGCCCTGGTTAACATAAAACTTGTTATTGGTTGGTGGGAATGTCTGTTACAACCTCTCTCCTCCTCCTCTGCCAGTCAAACAAACTTGAAATGTTCTATTGTAACAAGGGAGACGTAACAACAGCCTACATAATCAAGCTGATCAAGGGTGGGTGGAGGAGTGTTTTCTCGCATGCTAGCTTTGAGTGACTGTTATGGGCAGACAGAATCATTATGCCCCCTTCACAGCATGGCTAATTTAAGACGGAGAGAGGCTCAAAATTTAGGAAAAATGTATGGGGAGGGCTGAATACCTTTTCTCTTTTTAAAGCAATAAAAAAAAAAAAAACGTCTATCTGCCCCTGCACCTATGCAAGAGACAAGTGTCTGCAAGTTTCATTGGTCTTTGTAAATTCCTCTGGCCTTAAAGGGGAACTGTGGTCTCCAAACAAGTTTATTTTTAATGAAACCACCTCTTTACGTGCTGCACAGCCCAAAATATGAAGAAATCACTGATCAGAAAGTTAGGGGGTGGGAGGTTCTGAATCTGCGGTCAGAAATACTGTTTCCTCCTCTAATCTGCGATTGGCACATGCTCAGTGCATAACTGAAGGGTAGGAGGGAGTGGGGAGGGAGTGGGGGGGTAAGTGGGAGGGCCCCCTGGGCCCCCGAGTGGGAGGGCCCCCCGAGTGGGGGGGCCAGTGCAGGAAGCAGGAAGTGCAGGGGATCTGGTGATGCTGCAACCATATCACACATATAAATGTAAATATCTTCAAAACTATGTAAAATAAATAATGAAAGTAAATTGCAAAAATCTTCATTAAAGCAATTCCTGTCAATTTAGCTAAAGTCATTTTTGGACCACAGTTACCCTTTAATGATCTATGGGATGTGGATGATTTTAGTGATGATAACAACAATCTACCACTTGATGAGGTTCAGCAAGAACTACAGCAGGTATGTGGACCTCCAGATGATTGACATTTAAAACTCCCAATCGTACAACAGAAGAGTGCAGACAGGGAAGGCTGAGAGTTGTAGTTTTTAAAACATAGCATGAATATTTCCCCATATTTCCCCCATTTAAAGTGTAGATATTTCACTGCAGCTCCACCTGCTCCCTACTCATAATCCTCTGTTAGTTTTGGTGATAGTGATATGTTCCCCAGACCATTTCCCAAGTGCTACAGCCCTTTACAGTAAGTTACAATTGTTAGTTTAGGTGTAAATCACCCGGACTTTTCGAACTATCACTCCCCATTGACTTTAATGGGTCCAAATTTGTGAAGTTCGGCCATCTCTAGTTATGAGAAAGAGATCTGTCTGTAATAACTGAAACTGACAATACATTGTTATCAATCCAAGATGTGCAGTGTGTATAGAACCTTAAGGTGGCCATACATATATCCAATTTTGCTTACCCGACCGAGTGCTCCCGCGACATTAGACAGATCCTGCCGGAACCGCCTTTCCCGTTCTTCTATGTGACCGACATGCGATTGATAAAACTCCATTCATTTTGCGATCGCATGTCACACTAAATCACAGTCACACTATGGCGAATAAAGGGCAAATATATCTAGATGCAAAAGATCCCAGTCTCTTACTGTGTTTTAGGCTGGGTTAATATTGAGCTATTTACGGCTCTAATGTACTTAGAATGTTATACAGGATGGCATTGTGGATAGGAATACAGACAGCTATGTTGATCTTTAACTCTTGTAGTGTCTGGGCAGGTTTTACAGAGATCACTAGGTAAAAAAAGCATTTAATGCTGGAGTGACTGGAAAGGCAGGGGTTAAACTTCTGACCTTGGTTTTACTAGCAGAGATCAGAGCCAGCAAAGTAACAATCTCTCTATCTGCACCTGCACCTATGTATGAGACCAGAGCAAGCATCTGCATGGTTTATTGGTCTTTGTAAATTTTTCTGTACTTAATGATCTATGGGATGTGGATGATTCTAGTGATAATAACAATCTACCACTTGATGAGGTTCAGCGATAACTACAGCAGGTATGTGGACCTCCAGATGATTGACATAAACATAGCATGGATATTTACCCATGTTTCACCCTTTTAAAGGTGTAGATATTTCACTGCAGCTCCACCTGCTCCATACCCATGGGTAGGTAGAAGTTGGAGACAGTAGAGGCCCATGGGTAGGTAGAAGTTGGGAATAGTAGAGGCCCATGGGTAGGTAGAGGTTGGGGAGAGTAGAGGACCATGGGTAGGTAGTATGGGACAGTAGAGGCCCATGGGTAAGTATTAGGGGACAGTAGGGATATATTATAGAATGTGTAGATTTTACACTATACCTGGTATAGTGTATAGTGTATACACTATACACTAAACCTATATTTTCCACACATTATTAGATGCATTACTAACCAGATATTTAAAGATAATTATTGCCTCTAGCCTGGCAGAGTAAGCTGGCTCCTCCCTCCATGATGTCAATCAAGGCTGTGACTGCTGACACCACAGCCAATGATTGATTACTCAGTATATCTGGTTACAAATGCATATAATAATGGTGGACATACCCTTTAAAGCAGTACCACCCCCAGAAACCCTCTTGGGTGTAGTTTTCATGTTAACTATTTAGCTAACCTATATTTAACAAATAAGAAATGACTAATTTTAGGGCTGATTCGTCATTTGCAAAGATCTGATAAAATAAATATTGATTGGCACCATTAAGACAGGTCTTGGACCTTGCAAACCTATGGATAAAATAAGCACAATATCCAAAGCTAACAGGGTTATTCAATAAAAGTTCTTATCATTTAAAATGGTGCTAACTTTGCCCCGACCAATCAGATGTAAGCTTTCAAATGTTAAATAAGATCTGATTGGTTGGGGCAAAATTAGCACTATTTTAAACGATAAGAACTTTTTTTTACTTATCTTTTTTTTTTTTTTAATGAAGCAACATAAGGGTTAACACAGTCCGTTTACATGAAAATACAATTTCCTTCAAATCTATATGTATAAGCTAAATGTTTTTTTCTTTTCTTCATTATTTGCCAAGCCAGGTTAGTCGGAAATGATGCACTGTTTCCTTATTCGTGAACTCACGCCTCCTTCGTCATAACAAGACACACACCCGGGCCAAGCTAGTCAGCTCCCATTTGGATCCAACTCTGTCCAGACAAATAGGCGACAGCAGATTTAACCTGCGAAAACATTTGCACGAAAAAACACTGATTTGTTTGCAGCGAGGGGAAAAAAAAATATACCGATCTAGTTCCAGTTCATTTCTCTCTCCCAATTTTTTTTCCTTCTCTGTGAAATTATTGGTAGCAGGCCCTGAGAGTAATTAGTGTTACCTCACTTGTGTTTGTACAGATTTAAGCAATTTAAAGGGAATATGCCATAGCGTGTAAGGTTTGTAGCCTAGTAATGTTCCTGCTGCAGACTCTGTGGTTACGATAACGTGTGGTCTCTGCTCAGTGTTACGTTCTATAGTATAGTGCAAAGCATAGTCATTTCTCCTGGTTGACACTTGCACTCGGGTTATTCACTGAAACAAACACCTCATTTTGTTTTTAGAATGTAAATCTATTAAGCGGAGTTGGTTTCATTTTTTGCAGCCCTGTTGAGAATAAAGACTTGTTTAATAGCATTAGGTGGTGGAGCCTTGCATGGGGCAGTGGTGCTGTTATGGACATTAGTAGATGTTCTGCACTGGGAGCTGATACCAGCATTAAAGGGTTAAAATTGGGATATAAGTGGTTGTAAACAGAACTGATGATGAATTGGTAAAAAGTGGGCTTGCCATTGAAACACACAGAGAAGGAATGGAAACCTTAGGGCCAGGCCGCACTAGCGCGTGAGAAATGTGCGTCAGGCTAACACAACGTGGATGGCCTTAACTGTGCTCTGTTGGCTCTCTGTCTCCCAGTGTTGGCAGCACTCCCAACCTAGTTCAACTGAGTTACATACTGTATGTCAGCATGTGTAGAACACCAAAAAGAGGGTTGAGCTGCCAACAGGGGGAGACAGAGTGAAGTAAAATGCTGCTTACACATATATTATTTATAGAATAATATGAGTCAGTCACTTTTTCAGTAATAAATACATTTACATACATTTTAAGCACCTCTAATATAGGATGTCACTTGTGTCATCTCTAATAAAGCCTAAAAGTGTTAATGAGAATGAGGATCAATAGAAATAAAAGTTCAACCCTAGAGAAGCAGCTTTATGATTACTAATATTCACTAGTGTATCTGGGAGACTTAAAAGCATCCTCAGCACTATCCAGGGACATAATATCCACCCCATGACCCCTGCAATCAGGGTTTGGTGGTTGGATACATGGCGCTGTGATCAGCTGTTTAACCGGGCCTGCCTCAAGCAAAAGTTACTGGGCCTGCCACAAGCATGGCTGGGGGCTTGGAGGAGAAACTTGCAGGGCGCATGGGGCATCTGAACTGGACCCAGTGAGCTGGATGACTGGCTAATAAGAAGCTTTTACAGTTTAGTTTTGTGATCCATGGGTGTCCACATTGACGCATGGCTGCTGACCCACCCGGGGATGTGGCCTCCTACTGAGAATATAACCGAAGCCTATGCTTACTCACCTGATATATTACACTTTAATAAAGTGTCAAGAGGCAGGTATGGAGAAATAAAAGGCCACAGCTTTATTAACCATAATAATTCAAACACCGTATGCCTGTGGCTGCGCTACAGAGGCAACCGGCACAATATGCCCCAAGATTGTAGGCGTCTCAGGCTACAGTTCGGGCAAAACCGTTGGTTGCTGCCCTCCCTTCAGCGTAACTCACTAACTCACCAACACTGTATCATTTACCAGCATCCTGTACCCGATGAACGCTCCCTTTTAAAGCTGTTACAATACAACCGAAAACAGTAAGATTTTATTCAATTCACATCTGTTGTATTCAATTAGATCAACTGGACTTGAAGTTAAGTTCTTAAGGACGTTTTGCTAGTCATCTGACTGGCTTTCTCAATTGGCAGACAGTTGGTGTCGAGCCCCCCACCTCTATTTAGGCTTGGTTTCTTTATTTTCACATAAATAGCCTCCTAGACACCTCTCTTAAACCAGTCACGTTCCTTTGCCAATATGTTAACATTACAATCTTCAAAGGTATGTCCTTTATCCTTAAGATGCAGGTACACGGCTGACCCGAGGAATTGGCTCTTCTGTGCTGGGCCATACGTTGATGCAGTTGCTGTTTGGTCTCCCCCCCATATAAATCAGAGCATTCTTTACTGCACTGTCCTTACTCTGGGCGTTCCTATAACACCTCTACCAATCACGCCCTTAACACCTGGCTGTGATATGCTAATTGGGATTTTCCAGGGTACATAATTGCCACAGATTCTTGTACAAGGCATTCTGAATTGAGAAAGCCAGTCGGATGACTAGCGAAATGTCTTCAAGAACTAAACTTCAAATCTAGTTGATCTAATTGAATACAACAGATATACCATGACCTGGATGAATGAATATTACAGTATACCATGACCGATGAAGAATATTACAGATATACCATGACCTGGATGTATGAATATTACAGATATACCATGACCTGGATGAATGAATATTACAGATATACCATGACCTGGATGAATGAATATTACAGATATACCATGACCTGGATGAATGAGAACCTTCACAAGTTTATAAGCAGTCTCTAAAAAAAAAAATATATATATATATATATATATATATATATATATATAATAAATATAGACGGAAGAGTTTTAAAATTTGAATTTAATAAACTTGTGAAGGTTCTCATTCATCCAGGTCATGGTATATCTGTAATATTCATTCATCCAGGTCATGGTATATCTGTAATATTCATTCATCCAGGTCATGGTATATCTGTAACATTCATTCATCCAGGTCATGGTATATCTGTAATATTCATTCATCCAGGTCATGGTATATCTGTAATATTCATTCATCCAGGTCATGGTTATTCTGTTGTATTCAATTAGATCAACTAGATTTGAAGTTTAGTTCTTGAAGACATTTCGCTAGTCATCCGACTGGCTTTCTCAATTCAGAATGCCTTGTACAAGAATCTGTGGCAATTATGTACCCTGGAAAATCCCAATTAGCATATCACAGCCAGGTGTAAGGGCGTGATTGGTAGAGGTGTTATAGGAACGCCCAGAGTAAGGACAGTGCAGTAAAGAATGCTGATTTATATGGGGGGGAGACCAAACAGCAACTGCATCAACGTATGGCCCAGCACGAAGAGCCAATTCCTCGGGTCAGCCGTGTACCTGCATCTTAAGGATAAAGGACATACCTTTGAAGATTGTAATGTTAACATATTGGCAAAGGAACTTGACTGGTTTAAAGAGGTGTCATGAGGCTTTTATGTGAAAATAAAGAAACCAAGCCTAAATAGAGGTGGGGGGCTCGACACCAACTGTCTGCCAATTGAGAAAGCCAGTCAGATGACTAGCAAAACGTCCTAAGAACTTACTTCAAGTCCAGTTGACTTAATTGAATACAACAGATGTGAATTGAATAAAATCTTACTGTTTTCGGTTGTATTGTAACAGCTTTAAAAGCGTTCATCGGGTACAGGATGCTGGTAAATGATACGTGTTGGTGATTTAGTGAGTTACGCTGAAGGGAGGGCAGCAACCAACGGTTTTGCCCGAACTGTAGCCTGAGACGCCTACAATCTTGGGCATATTGTGCCGGTTGCCTCTGTAGCGCAGCCACAGGCATACGGTGTTTGAATTATTATGGTTAATAAAGCTGTGGCCTTTATTTCTTCTCCATACCTGCCTCTTGACACTTATTAAAGTGTAATTATCAGGTGAGTAAGCATAGGCTTCGGTTATATTCTCAGTAGGAGGCCACATCCCCGGGTGGGTCAGCAGCCATGCGTCAATGTGGCCAACTGGATCACAAAACTAAACTGTAAAGCTTCTTATTAGCCAGTCACCACTCCACTGGGTCCAGTTCGATGCCCCATGCGCCCTGCAAGTTTCTCCTCCAAGCCCCCAGCCATGCTTTTGGCAGGCCCAGTAACTTTTGCTTGAGGCAGGCCCGGTTAAACAGCTGATCACAGCGCCATGTATCCAACCACCAAACCCTGATTGCAGGGGTCATGGGGTGGATATTATGTCCCTGGATAGTGCTGAGGATGCTTTTAAGTCTCCCAATACACTAGTGAATATTAGTAATCATAAAGCGCTTCTCTAGGGTTGAACTTTTATTTCTATTGATCCTCATTCTCATTAACACTTTTAGGCTTTATTAGAGATGACACAAGTGACATCCTATATTAGAGGTGCTTAAAATGTATGTAAATGTATTTATTACTGAAAAAGTGACTGACTCATATTCTATAAATAATATATGTGTAAGCAGCATTTTACTTCACTCTGTCTCCCCCTGTTGGCAGCTCAACCCTCTTTTTGGTGTTCTACACAATGCTGACATACGTATGTAACTCAGTTGAACTAGGTTGGGAGTGCTGCCAACACTGGGAGACAAGAGCCAACAGAGCACAGTTAAGGCCATCCACGTTGTGTTAGCCTACGCACATTTCTCACGCGCTAGTGCGGCCTGGCCCTAAGTTTCCTTCCTTCTCTGGTGTTTTTCAATGGCAAGCCCACTTTTTACCATCATTCATCATCAGTTCTGTTTACAACCACTATATCCCAATTTTAACCCTTTAGCTGGTATCAGCTCCCAGTGCAAACATCTACTAATGTCCATAACAGCACCACTGCCCCATGCAAGGCTCCACCACCAATGCTATTAAACAAGTCTTTATTCTCAACAGGGCTGCAAAAAAGAAACCAACTCCGCTTAATAGATTACTCATTCTAAAACAAAATGAGGTGTTTGTTTCAGTGAATAACCCGAGTGCAAGTGTCAACCAGGAGAAATGACTATGCTTTGCACTATACTATAGAACGTAACACTGAGCAGAGACCACACGTTATCGTACCCAAGTCTGCAGCAGGAACATTACTAGGCTACAAACCTTACACGCTATGGCATATTCCTTTAAATGCTTAAATCTGTACAAACACAAGTAGGTAACACTAATTACTCTCAGGGCCTGCTACCAATATTTCACAAGAGAAGGAAAAAATTGGGAGAGAAATGAACTGGACTAGATCGGTAATTTTTTTTTCCCTCTGCTGCAAACAAATCAGTGTTTTTTCGTCAAATGTTTTCGCAGGTTAAATCTCTGTCGCCTATTTGTCTGGACAGAGTTGGATCCAAATGGGACTGACTAGCTTGGCCCGGGTGTGTGTCTTGTTATGACGAAGGAGGCGTGATTTCACGAAAAGGAAACAGCATCATTTCCGACTAACCTGGCTTGGCAAATAATGAAGAAAAGAAAAAAACATTGCTTATACATATAGATTTGAAGGAAATTGTATTTTCATGTAAACGGACTGTGTTACCCTTATGTTGCTTCATTAAAAAAAAAAAAAAATAAGTAAAAAAAAGTTCTTATCGTTTAAAATATGGCTATTTTTGCCCCAACCAATCAGATCTTATTAACATTTGAAAGCTTACATCTGATTGTCGGGGCAAAGTTAGCACCATTTTAAATGATAAGAACTTTTATTGAATAACCCTGTTAGCTTTGGATATTGTGCTTATTTTATCCATAGGTTTGCAAGTGCCAAGACCTGTCTTAATGGTGCCAATCAATATTTATTTTATCAGATCTTTGCAAATGACGAATCAGCCCTAAAATTAGTCATTTCTTATTTGTTTTATAGGTTAGCTAAATAGTTAACATGAAAACTACACCCAAGAGGGTTTCTGGGGGTACTCTGCTTTAAAGGGTATGTCCACCATTATATATGCATTTGTAACCAGATATACTGAGTAATCAATCATTGGCTTGGTGTCAGCAGTCACAGCCTTGATTGACATCATGGAGGGAGGAGCCAGCTTACTCTGCCGCAGGCTAGAGGCAATAATTATCTTTATATCTGGTTAGTAATGCATCTAATAATGTGTGGAAAATATAGGTTTAGTGTATAGTGTATACACATACACTATACCAGGTATAGTGTAAAATCTACACATTCATAATATATCCCTATGTCCCCTAATACTTACCCATGGGCCTCTACTGTCCCATACTACCTACCCATGGTCCTCTACTCTCCCCAACCTCTACCACCATGGCCTCTACTATTCCCAACTTCTACCTACCCATGGGCCTCTACTGTCTCCAACTTCTACCTACCCATGGGTATGGAGCAGGTGGAGCTGCAGTGAAATATCTACACCTTTAAAAGGGTGAAACATGGGTAATATCCATGCTATGTTTATGTCAATCATCTGGAGGTCCACATACCTGCTGTAGTTATCGCTGAACCTCATCAAGTGGTAGATTGTTATTATCACTAGAATCATCCACATCCCATAGATCATTAAGTACAGAAAAATTTACAAAGACCAATAAACCATGCAGATGCTTGCTCTGGTCTCATACATAGGTGCAGGTGCAGATAGAGAGATTGTTACTTTGCTGGCCTGATCTCTGCTAGTAAAACCAAGGTCAGAAGTTTAACCCCTGCCTTTCCAGTCACTCCAGCATTAAATGCTTTTTTTACCTAGTGATCTCTGTAAAACCGCCCAGACACTACAAAGTTAAAGATCACACTGCTGTCTGTATTCCTATCCACAATGCCATCCTGTAAACATTCTAAGTACTTAGAGCCGTAAATAGCTCAATATTAACCCAGCCTAAAACACAGTAAGAGACTGGGATCTTTTGCATCTAGATATATTTGCCCTTTATTCGCCATAGTGTGACTGTGATTTAGTGTGACATGCGATGCAAAATGAATGGAGTTTTATCAATCGCATGTCGGTCCCATAAAGAACGGAAAGGCGGTTCCGGCAGATCTGTCTAATGTCGCGGGAGCACTCGGTCGGGTAAGCAAAATTGGTTATGTATGGCCACCTTAGGTTCTATACACACGTGCACATCTTGGATTGATAACAATGTATTGTCAGTTTCAGTTATTACAGACAGATCTCTTTCTCATAACTAGAGATGGCCGAACTTCAAAATTTGGACCCATTAAAGTCAATGGGGAGTGATAGTTCGAAAAGTCCGGGTGATTTACACCTAACTAACAATTGTAACTTACTGTAAAGGGCTGTAGCACTTGGGAAATGGTCGGGGGAACATATCACTATCACCAAACTAACAGAGGATTATGAGTAGGGAGCAGGTGGGAGCTGCAGTGAAATTCTACACTTTAAATGGGGGAAATATGGGGAAAATTCATGCTATGTTTTAAAAACTACAACTCTCAGCCTTCCCTGTCTGCACTCTTCTGTTGTACGATTGGGAGTTTTAAATGTCAATCATCTGGAGGTCCACATACCTGCTGTAGTTCTTGCTGAACCCATCAAGTGGTAGATTGTTGTTATCATCACTAAAATCATCCCAATCCCATAGATCATTAAAGGGTAACTGTGGTCCAAAAATGACTTTAGCTAAATTGACAGAATTGCTTTAATGAAGATTTTTGCAATTTACTTTCATTATTTATTTTCATAGTTTTGAAGATATTTACATTTATATGTGTGATATGGTTGCAGCATCACCAAATCCCCTGCACTTCTGCTTCCTGCACTGGCCCCCCCACTCGGGGGCCCTCCCACTCGGGGGCCCAGGGCCCTCCCACTTACCCCCCCACCATCCCTCCCCACTCCCTCCTACCCTTCAGTTATGCACTGAGCATGTGCCAATCGCAGATTAGAGGAGGAAACAGTATTTCTGACCGCAGATTCAAAACCTCCCACCCCCTAACTTTCTGATCAGTGATTTCTTCATATTTTGGGCTGTGCAGCACGTAAAGGGTGGTTTCATTAAAAATAAACTTGTTTGGAGACCACAGTTCCCCTTTAAGGCCAGAGGAATTTACAAAGACCAATGAAACTTGCAGACACTTGTCTCTTGCATAGGTGCAGGGGCAGATAGACGTTTTTTTTTTTTTTATTGCTTTAAAAGAGAAAAGGTATTCAGCCCTCCCCATACTTTTTCCTAAATTTTGAGCCTCTCTCCGTCTTAAATTAGCCATGCTGTGAAGGGGGCATAATGATTCTGTCTGCCCATAACGTCACTCAAAGCTAGCATGCGAGAAAACTCCTCCTCCACCCACCCTTGATCAGCTTAGTATGTAGGCTGTTGTTACGTCTCCCTTGTTACAATAGAACATTTCAAGTTTGTTTGACTGGCAGAGGAGGAGGAGAGAGGTTGTAACAACATTCCCACCAACCAATAACAAGTTTTATGTTAACCAGGGCCCTGTGCGATCTAGGAGGCAGCTTTTAGCACTCATTTTTGCTGTGTGATATCTAAGGGGAGGGCAGCATGTGGTAAACGTAAGCAAGTGATTTCAGTTGCTGGAAGTGTGGACATGTATGGGGGTGATGTTATTTTTTTTTTTATATTGTTGTCCTTTAAGGAGTGTTGGGCCAAAAGTAGAAAAAAGCCCTCCATAGAGCATAAAAATGGAGCAGAGCCTTCTTATACAGAAGGCATCTTGCAGTCTCATGCTATATGAATAGCATTGCCCACAAAATCAAATGGT
The DNA here is from genome assembly GCA_019447015.1 of Hymenochirus boettgeri. Taxonomy (NCBI): domain Eukaryota; kingdom Metazoa; phylum Chordata; class Amphibia; order Anura; family Pipidae; genus Hymenochirus; species Hymenochirus boettgeri. Next base: position 34,659,579 of record CM033476.1, read on the forward strand.
CAAATCAAAGATGGCAATCTTAATGACATTCCATTGACTGATTGGTTTAAATGGTCGAATGTGTGTGGCAAGTAGAGATGACCAAAACTCACTAGTTTTGTTCTGTTTTTGTATACCCGGATCTCGGGAAAATCCAGAAAATGTGAAACCGGAAAGAAATTTTTCAATAATTTTCGAATGTGCGGGGCTATTTTCTTTATTATTCGAAAATAACCTGAACGTTCGAAAATTATCGAAAATATGATCGGAGCCAATTTTCGAGTTTCCGATTGTATTTTCGAAGATTATAGTTTCTGATTGTATTTTCGAAGATTATGTAAAATAACCTTAACGTTCAATTTCGAATACAATCAGAAACTCGAAAATGTTCTCCGAACGTATTTTCGATAATTTTCAAACGTTCATGGTTATTTTTGATAATTAAAGAAAATAGCCCCGTACATTCGAAAATTATTGATTTTTTTTTTTCCGGTTTCACATTTTCTGGATTTTCGAGATCCAGGAATCTGAAAACGAACAAACTAGTGAGTTTTGCCCATCTCTATGCCCTGTACATTCGATAATTATTGAAAATGTCTTCCCGAAGTCCAGAAATCCGGAGGATCCGTCTGGATTCAGACGGATCCTTCGGATTTCGGAACCGAGGGGGTTAAGTGTCGGATTCGGGTTCATGTGGAACCCGGATCCCACCTCTAAAAAAGAACAAAATAATTTTCCATAAATAGGGGAATAAAAGAGATAACTATTAAATGTAGTGGAGTTCTGTAAAAAGTCTCCCTGAAATGAGGGACAGTAAAGATAAGTAAAGATAAGTGGTCATGCCATTAGCAAATGTGCTTACAAGAGTTAAGGTGTATTGTTCTTGAAAAATTATTAATCTATAAATAAATACATGTAAGTAGCACTTACTCTGAGGTGTGTGTATTGTTACATGCCTTCAATACAATACTTGTTTTGCTCAGGCTCTGACCACTGACCTGACTATTTTCCTCCATACCAACTGTCAATACTGCTTACAGTATACAGCACACCAACTGTCAAATCATTCCCTACAGCAAAACTGCTTACAGGAATGTTAAAACATGAGTGTTTCAGATTGTATAGCTAAAGAAATTGGGGGCAGATCAACAAAAAAATGGTACAGTATATTTGGGATTATAGGTTTCACTAATGGGCAATTTAAAGAAACTAATTTTCCAGTGTATACCCTTTAAGCTAAGTACAGACATGAGATTTGTATGTGACCTGCGTTGAACGAGTGCCTGAGAAACATGCCACACCAGAATCTTACGTGTATGGACATTCAGTCAGGCACCCGTGGTGGTCCAACCCATCAGATCTTTCAACAATGCAAGGCCAAGGACCTTACGATTAGAGATGGCCCGAACTTACAGAAGTGGAAGTTTGGAACAAACCTCTAAGTCAATGGAAGAAAATAGTTTGAAAACTTCGGATAAATAGCAGAAAATATTCAATGGTAACTATTGAATGCTATGGCACTTGGGAAATTGTCTGTGGAACATGCACTGTACATATCACCAAAAAAACACTTCTGGGGCTATGTAACGAGAGCCGCTATCGCAAAATTGGGTCTTTATCAACACTTAACGGGACTTTTAGATGTAAATTCCAATGCGTGCATTATTCTAGTTGCGTCTAGACAATGCAAGTAATGTAGCAAATTTTAACACCATTAATGCGTGAATGTAACGTGATATTTTAGAGCGTTTGTAACGCCACCACAATGATGGTCTTAATCAGACTTAACAGGAAATGTACAGAGAGGCGGCAAATGTGGGCATTGCTCTCATATCTTTCACCTTCACGATTGGCCCTTTGTAATGTGTAATTGGTTGACACAAACCAATCACAAAGCATGCATGCATGTGTGTAGCAGCAAGCTTTTCTTTATGTTACTGTATATATGCAATGCAAATTATTTTTGCTGCATATATATTTATGAATGTATGTTATTCTGAACTATCGTTTGTGTTGGTAAGTCAATTAGTTACCTACTTACCTCGCCACTACTTACTACATATGTGTGTCTTTTTAGGAGAATAACACATTATATACATGTACATGTATGTTCTTATGTGTATAAAGGCTACAAACATTTTTAACACATTTCTCTGCTGGAAGTGTTTTCCTCACATTTACAATACATAAGAATAAATAATTCTATTCACATATCATTTTATGGCTGTTAATTCGGCAATAAATGGTGTGAGAAATGTTTGATTCTATGTAACGTAATGTAGTACTAAAATACACGTTAACGTCGTAACGTGGCTTTCTAACGCAAACACTTATGTACTATTAATCGCAAACGTTTTATTGAATACAAGTAACCTCGTTCACTTTACACACCATCTTTGCAATACCGGCTCTCGGTACATAGCCCTATTCTTTTCCCATGATTGGGCAATCAACGTTTTCTGCACGCTACATTTGGGTTACCGCATTTCAGGGTTACAGAACAATACATTCTAGGGTTACTGAAATCGCCCACTACATTCGAGGGTTACCGAAATCAGACAATACATTCGAGGATTACTGAAATTGGCCGCTACATTTGAGGTTACAGAACAATACATCTGAGGGTTACCAGAATATACCGCAACATTCGAAAGTTACCAAAATCGACCACCATTTGAGGGTCACCAAAATCAAAGCCTACTTTGAAGGCTATTGAAATTGAAGGCTACATTGGAGTGTTATTGAAATCGAAGGCTACATTCAAGGGTTACCAAATGATACATTTGAGGGTTACCGAAATCGAAGGCTACATTTGAGGGCTACCAAACCGAAGGCTACATTTGAGGGTTATTGAAATCAAGGCTACTTTGGAGGCTTATCGAAACCAAAGGCTACATTCGAGGGTTACAGATTCGAGAATTTGATATTATCGAAAATAAGTCTGTGAGTTTGGAAAACTGAACTGTTTGGATAAGTTCGATAGTTCAAGTTCGTCCGAACTCAAAGTTTGGCCTGAATTCGTAGTTGGGTTCATCACTACTTACGATTACTATACATGGATGTCCGGTTGCTTGTTTGTTGCTGGTCCCGTGCAAAATTGCACATATACAAGACTTAAAGGGCATCTATAATGAAAAATAGGTTATTTTAAATTGACCATAACTGGAACTATAATTCTTCCCAACCCCCACTGTATCATTTTTTTTGTTGATCTTCCCCTATTTCTTAATATCCAATCTTATATTTGAGCTGTCAATCAAGTTCCTTGCTCTCAAAAACTATTCTTCTGTAATGTTTTCACACTGTAGCTGGAATGGTGACAGTTTTGACAGTTTGGAATGCTGTATGCTGTGTGCAGGCTTGACAGTTTGTTTTGTGGGAAAAAGTCAGGTCGGATGGAAGTGGGAGTATTTAAAAGAGGGAGGGGGGGTAATGCTCCTTAATAAAATGTGTGCTGGATTGAAGGCATGCAGCAACACACACAAATCAGAGTAAGTGCTACTTCATGTATTCAACTATAGATTAAGATGGGGCAAAGTAATTTTCTGTATAGTGTCCCTTAGGCAGACAGCTAAGCAGTAATAGGTAGTTACAGTGAAATTATTTTTTTGCCATTTTATTTGGTTTTAAATAGAGATCTTATGTTTTGTTTAAACGCCATATAAACAGGCCCTAAAGTTATCGTGTTTGTATGTAAGAAAACAAAATCCATTGGGAAGCATTAATGGACAACTCCACCCTCATAATAACATCTTTTAGAAAGAATGGTCTCTATATAATATGTTGATATATCATAGTGGTGTCCTATGAATTAATTACTGTATGCCTGCTATGCTTCTGGAGGCCTCATGGAAACTGAGCAATTTAGAAACCTGTACTGAGCCTGGCATGCTCAGAAGAGGCAGACAGGGGATAAACATTCAGTCATTGGCTTTGATGTCAACTGTCAAATCCATAACTGACAGTTGATAACTGGAAGATCCATGAAACGGGCACCAGGACATTGTGCATTGTGATATAGGGTTAGACTTTATATTTTCACATTTCAACTATTAGATTTACCTGTATATAAGTTTTCATTTTGAGGCTGGACTTGCCCTTTAAACACAAGGTGGAGTCCTTTGACTACTGCACAGCTACACAGGTAGCACTGAACTTCGGTAAGACACAGCATAATTTCAAGGATTTAACAGATTGCTGCCTGCTGGTAAAGGAAGATATTGGGGGTTAATCTCTTTTTTTACATTTTTATACTCCTTGTGTTTTGTTTTTTTAATATTATAATTGTTTGTTGTGTTTTTCTGCAGTTTCGGCATTAACTTGAGAATTAGAACAAAAGTCTGTAAGGTTAATGGTCACTGTGTTGGTTTTCCAACTCCTATGTGGCAATTGTAGGGTTAATGGTCACTGTATTGGTTTTCCAACTCCTATGGGGCAATGTAATGGTTAATGGTTACTGTGTTGGTTTTCCAACTCCTATGTGGCAATGTAAGGGTTAATGGTCACTGTTGGTTCTCCAACTCCTATGTGGCAATGTAAGGGTTACCGGTCACTGTTGGTTCTCCAACTCCTATGTGGCAATGTAAGGGTTAATGATCATTGTGCTGGTTGTCAAACTCCCATGTGGCAATGTAATGGTTAATGGTTACTGTGTTGGTTTTCCAACTCCTATGTGGCAATGTAAGGGTTAATGGTCACTGTATTGGTTTTCCAACTCCTATGGGGCAATGTAAGGGTTAATGGTTACTGTGTTTGGTTTTCCACTCCTATGTGGCAATGTAAGGGTTAATGGTCACTGTTGGTTCTCCAACTCCTAGTGGGCAATGTAAGGGTTACCGGTCACTGTTGGTTATCCAACTCCTATGTGGCAATGTAAGGGTTAATGATCATTGTGCTGGTTGTCAAACTTCTATGTGGCAATGTAAGGGTTAATGATCACTGTGTTGGTTCTCCAACTCCTATGTGGCAATGTAAGGGTTAATGGTCACTGTGCTGGTTTTCACACTCCTATTTGGCAATGTAATGGTTAATGGTCACTGTGCTGGTTTTCACACTCCTATTTGGCAATGTAATGGTTAATGGTCACTGTGTTGGTTTTCACATTCCTATGTGGCAATGTAAGAGTTAATGGTCACTGTATTGGTTCTCCAACTTCTATGTGGCAATGTAAGGGTTATGATCATTGTGCTGGTTGTCAAACTTCTATGTGGCAATGTAAGGGTTAATGATCACTGTGTTGGTTTCTCAACTCCTATGTGGCAATGTAAGGGTTATGGTCACTGTGCTGGTTTCACACTCCTATTTGGCAATGTAATGGTTAATGGTCACTGTGCTGGTTTTCACACCCTATTTGGCAATGTAATGGTTATGGTCACTGTGTTGGTTTCACATTCCTATGTGGCAATGTAAGAGTTAATGGCCACTGTATTGGCTCTCCAACTTCTATGTGGCAATGTAAGGGTTAATGATTACTGTGTTGGTTCTTACACTCCTATTTAGCAATGTAAGGGTTAATGGTTGCTGTGCTGGTTCTAACACCCTATGTGGCAATGTAAGGGTTAATGGTTACTGTGTTGGTTCTCCAACACCTATGTGGCAATGTAGGGTTAATGGTCACTGTGTTGTTTCTCCAACTTCTGTCGCAATGAAAGGGTTAATGTTCACTGTATTGGTTCTCCAACTCCTATGTGGCCTGTAAGGTTAATGGTCACTGTGCTGGGTTTCACACTCCTATTTGGCAATGTAAGGGTATATGTCCCGTGTTGGTTCTCACACTCCTATGTGGCAATGTAAGGGTTAATGGTCACTGTGCTGGTTCTCACACTCCTATTTGGCAATGTAAGGGTTAATGGTCACTGTTGTTTTCTCCAACTCATATTGGCAATGTAAGGGTTAATAGTTACTGTGTTGGTTCTCCAACTCCTATGTGGCAATGTAAGGGTAATGATCACTGTGTTGGTACTCCAACTCCTATGTGGAAATGTAAGGGTTAATGGTCATTGTGTTGGTTCTCCTAGGTGTGTATAAACAGACACCAAAACATGTACCTCTGTACACCGCCACATAACAAAAAAAAAAAAGAAAGAAAAGCCAGCTAGATAAAAAACCAAAGTCTGATACATTTACTGAATTAGAAAAAAAAACAGTATGCATGCTCCAGACTCTCTAGTACTCACTCTAATACACTCGTAGTACTCTCTCCTTAGCCAGAGTGCTGATGACACCCTGAGAATATAAAGGTAGCAGACTAACAACATTTTTCTGTCACTGTATCTCCTCCAATAAGATCTAGAATTGTTGTGCTGTCCTCATTCTAATTAAAAAAAATCCAAGAGATTGTATACAATTCCAGGGAGTCAGGGATCTGTTATTAATATAGCAGCCTACCGGATTCCAGTCACCTTATGTCATCCTCCCATTTCCTCTAGACTGTAAGCTCTCTGGCCAGGGTCCTCTCTCCTATTGTATCACGGTATTGCTGTAAGTAACTCATCACTGCATGCTATATTAGGTATTACCTGTGTATGTAATATGTATGGCTTTGTATAATATGTATCCACCCGTATGTAATGTATGACTATTAATTGTAAAACGCCATTGAAGATGTTGGTGCTATATAAATCAATAATAATAAATAATATAATTAATCAGAGAGAATCTATGAACTTCGGGGAGAGGTGGAAGGCCTGCATAAGGTAATATCCTGCCAAATTAACTCTAGTCTCATCTAGAATGAGTTCTATAGATGTTCGGAATTGCTCCTTAACTTCCCAACACTGGAGGGGGGGGGGGGGCTAGGTATGGAAGGAGCCTTTTGAAGCCCTAGGTCCCTCTTGAGCCTCAGCCTACCTGTGCTTCTGTAAAGTTTCTGACAACTTGGATGTGAAGGTAAAGCTGGTGAGCTCCTCCCTTTGAGACTTGCTGGCTTCCCCTTCTTCTTTAAGCCTCAAAAACCGTGTGTGAGTGTGACATCACCGCACCACGTCTGTGCTTGTACAGCACGGCGATGACTTCTAGGGTAGGTAACAGCTTATAAAGTCTAGGGCACGTAAAGAAGCGACAGCTTATGGTGTCTAGGGTAGGTAAAGAGTGACACTTATGGCGTCTAGGATAGGTAAAGAAGCGACAGCTTATGGCACCTATTGATAAACTTGTTAATCTCTTTTTAAACATGGCCCTATAAAACAGAAAACTATCAATGTACTGGTACCATTTTCTTTTCTTGCTAAATACTCACATTACTTACTCATTTTGTCTCTATGAACCTACATCTATCCATGGGTCACTGAGAACGAGGCCAACACTTTAAAGGGTGGAGTCCAGCATTCTTTGAAATGATTATTACCCCCCCAAAACCTCACTCTCGCAAGGTTCCTAGAATTCAAAGATCCTCCAGAACTTACCTGACCTGGACCCTCGCCGGCTATTCCACCCCCCTGCTCCTGCTTTAAGCTTGTTGAGAGCAAAATAGGAGCAGGGGACTTCTGCGCTGACAGACGCTTTTCTTCTTCTGATCGCGGCTGTCAGGCGATTGGGCGCCCTAACTTACAGCCGCAACCAGGAAGTGGAGCGGCTGTCAGCATCAGCCAAAGAGTAGAAGCAGCGAGGGAACCGGGTCAGTAAGTAAGTTATGTGGGTCTTGGAATTCTAGGAACCTTGCGAAAGTTTTGGGGGTAATAATAATTTTAAAAGAAACTTATTTTTAAGCTGGACATTCCCTTTAAAGGGGAACTATGGTCTCCAAACAAGTTGAATTAAATGAGGCCAGTTTCCTACCTTTAAAGGAGCCATCAACCACCTCTCTACTTGCTCCCAACCCAAGATTAAAGAATGACTGACCAGAAGTTAATGGGTGAGAGGCTGACATGTGACATACCTAAGGCTTCTCATGCAAAGTGCCACCAGCGAGCACCGCCTTAGACTCCCTCAGTGTGAGGGAGACAGAAAGTCCTCCTCTCTGCTGTGTGAAGTCCTGACAGAGTAGGTAAGGAGTCTGGTACGGCACCCGCGAGTGGGTGGGGGCTTATGCACCAGTTGAGTGGATGGGGCTTGTGCATCCCACGAGTGGGCGTGGCTTGTGCACCTGTGAGTGGGTGGGGAGTATGCACCATGAGTGGGTGGGGCCACATGGGTTTGTAAGAGAATGGGCCAAGGGGGCCGCAATGAGGGGCCATGGGGTCCATGAGTGGGAGGGAACCAGGGGGCTGCAAAGGGGAGGAGTAGACACAGGGCAGATTGACTGACATGGTTTCAGAGCAGAAGCAGGAAATGCAGGGGATATAGAGATGCTGCTGCCATATCACACACACAAAAATATCTTCAAAACTGCAAATAAATAATGAAAATAAATTGCAAAAATTATCAGGAGAGCAATCCTATCAATTTACCTAGATCATTTTTGGACCACATTCCCCTTTAAGGATCTTGGCTGTATATGGGCTGATACAATGTTCAAAAGATTTCTGTGCTTTTAATCTACAGAAACACATCAGCTGTTATCTAACTGCAGTAACCTAATAAAAAGCTGGATCTGAAAGGTTCTGCAAATTAATAGCACAGGCAACTTTTGCACCTCTTTTGGATCAGTTCCATACGGTATATATGATGTTAATATATTTATTTTCCCCCTTAATAGGGCCCAGTAAACCAGGTTTGCTGTTTATTGTAGAAATCTTTAATGGATGGATTTCTAATAAACTTTTTTAGGCAAATTGATAAAGCCATAAAGGAAGCACAGGGTTAAAATTATTCACTTCAACTTTCAAAGATTTCTAATTCTTGACGGTTTTCAAATATCCATTTTCTTGCTAGTTGACGTCCTGACAGCTCTAGTTTTGTGGTTAAAATATTAATTCCCTGCATACTTTTCAAAGCAATCTCCATTTGTACATGTCCTAAAAAAAAAAAAGTGTCCATTTTCCTACAATTCCCTTATTTTCCTTCACTCTGCTCGCCACACGCCAAACCAGTGTCGGTACGGAGCTCCTCGGAAAAAAGTTTGCTTTATCTTAAATAACGATATAATTGATGAGGCGGTGGACAAGAAAGTCTTCAGATTCATTCGCGAGATGGAAGGAGCAATATTTTAGAAATCGGCAAGCAAGCCTTTTCCTCTTGTGGTAAAATAAATGACCGGCCATCCCTTGCTAGTTAGCATCTTAGTTACCTGGAGTGCAAGTCTTTCTGGCACTTTCTCTGTTTAATAAATGCTGCCTCCACAAGGTCTTGATTTGCACGTACAGACGAAGAAAAGGAACAAAAATGGGATTTTAAATATGCAGGACGACGGGGCTGCTAATCACGTATTTGTTTTGAGAAGTTCACTATTTATGTGTTTGGAATATTAAAAATACTTCGAACAAAATATACGGTGGCTAATTAATCGCGTATATTATTTACTATTTTCTTTCTAAGATAATTTAGACGCAAGTATAATAATAAAAAAGCAATGAATAGTCTGGTTTCAACATGGTGTACTGTTTTTGATGTTACTCCCCAGCCTAAGCATTAAAACGCTCCTTTTATGAATGATCAACAGCCCTTGGGTTTTCTAAAAACTTGTCAAACACATTTGAGGGTTTGGCCAATTTACAACTGCTTCTATGGATTATGACCTACATTTTGAAAGTTTCTGAGAATAACGAAAACATGGGCAAATAGTCATTAACAGGAAGGATAAGATGGTAAGATAAGTTTTAAAGGCATGTCCATCCCCAAAACTAATTTAACCCACTACTTGTCCTCCATACCTTTTTCTCTGCTCTTTCTGGTTGTCCTGCAGTGCCTGCTGAAGTCCAGAAGGTGAAGATAGAAATCTTCTTTTTTGGGTTTATCCGTATCTATTGCCCCTTTTCTGTCCTCCTGGAGGACTCTGACATGCACTGTGGAGCTCTCCCCCCCCCCCCTCCGGGTCCATCTTATAAATAAAATAACTTTTTCTGTAGTGTAGGGGACCCCCTTGCAACCATAACCGCCAAATATTAAGTTAAAAAAGTGCACAGAAATAGATTTACTGACCTTTGTTCTTTCGTCTTTCTTAGTAGGCGACTCTCCCCCGCCAATCACAGACGTCTGGCCCCTAATGCTACTCCATTCTCGGAAGTAGCATTGAGGCAGGTTGGTAAGTGGGTTTCTGGGCACTTTTTTAATTTTTAAACATGCGGTTAGGGTTACAGGGGGGGTACCTTACACTCAAAAAAAGTTTATATTTGGGGTGGATATACCTTTTAACACTTTTAAAATAAACAGTTTCAAGATGAAACCACAGTACATCCCTTATTAAACATGTGTTTTTATTAAAATTGCCTCAGATTTCAAAACCTTTGTTCTTCTGCCCACGTAATGCAATATCGTTAAACATATACAGTAACCTATAGGATCAGAAGTTATAACTAGAGATGGCTGAACTCACCAAAATCCGTTTAGCTTGCAGATACAAAGAAAATTGAAAATCCGCAGCGACACATTGAGGTCATGGAAGTAAAAAAAAAAGTCTAAAATGTAGGTATAAATAGCAATGGTAACTACTTTAAATGGCTTAGGGACCTGGGAAATGTCTGAGGAACACGTATCAATGTCCAAAATCTTTAAAGGATACGTACACTGTAAATCAGTTATGCTCAATAAGTAGCTGCAGCTTTAAAAATACTGTTGCCATATTTTTTCCCCTAAGCTCCCCAAAGCCTACCTTTGTAGATTCAAAAGTTGCTTGACTTGTTTCTCCTTAGGTGAATGGTTAGCTCCGCCCCTCAAGATTTTCGGTACCTCCTGATTCGTCAGCCCAATTGGAAGGCCATTTCGCTCTGTGCGCTCCCGAGACTCACACAACGCGCAGTCCTGCACACATTGACATCACGGAGCATACGTGCCTACCATTGAGGCTGACAATCTACAAATGTAGGCTCTGGAGGGAAAAGTATTTTTAAGCTGCAGCTTCCGATTGAGCATAACTTGATTTCACAGTGTACTTTAAAAAACACAGTCCAGTGCCGGAAACTTCATGCGCTCCTTGTTTAATTTTAAAAAGTGGCAGAAACTTACGCACATAGCCCACTTTCCTTCGGCTTTTTCAATAGCTGGCAGCCACGTCTGTGATTGGCTGACTCTCCCTCCCGGAAGTAACATTAAGGCAATGGCCCAGAATGAAGGCATTAATTCATTTCCTGGCATTTTTAAAAATTAAACAGTGCGGTTAGGGTTGGCTACACTGTAGAAAATATAATTTGGCTTAACTCAATCAAAAAGGTGATATCATGTCCTATTAACACACTAGTCAGGCAGAACTCAATCAAAAAAGGTGATAATCATAGTCCTATTAAATAACATGTCAGGGGCAGAACACCCTCTTTTCCACTTGTATGCAGTTTTGATGACCATTAAGAGGCGTGGCTTTATCACATTTCTTTAGTTTGTGTGGGCTCAATGAAGGTCTGCACTCTATTGGATAGCTTGGGGTGCGCTGTATTTTATCAACTGTTCTGTTTGTTTTATTAGGAATCAATTTTTTTTTAAAATAAATCTAACTTCATTCCTTCTTTCAGCTACAGAACTGGCTGCACATTATTATTTCTTCTTTGTTTTTTTTACAAGTAAATAATATCTCCTGCCTAATATTTGCTAATATAATTATTATCATCATAGAGAATTTTGTGAAACCTAAATGTAGCTTTGGTTTCTTGGGACACATTTTTTTCATTGAGGATATGACCAGTTTGGAATTAATTTTATCCCTGATAAAATACAAATTTGTAACACTTAATTTTAGAAGTAAATTAAACTCCGGATTTCGGTATAAAGCCTGCGCCAAACAGATAGTCCAGTGTTTAACATGTCTGTTTCAATAAGGTTAGCGGAGAGAAACAAAATTCACACCCCTTTCCTTCAAAACAGTTTGGCTAACTCAAAATTAATGACTCTTGGTTACCCCTTAATTCTGAGGGATTTGCAACACAGAAGATTTGTGGCCTGATGCATTTCTTTTTTTACTTGTAAAGTGAAATAATGTGTTTCCATGCTGACACGTGATACAATAACTATTTACAATTACATTTTAACCATCATATGCTTCTTAATACCAAATTGGAGTATCGTGTAATTAGGAAATACATAACAAGCAGATGCACTCGCAGGGAACTGCGAATACATTAACATGACCATAATATATATGTTTATAAAACAAGAGGGTGGGAGGGATGGGGAGCTGCTGCCTGGTGCTGAGGGAACCCAACTGGGGATACTGCCTGAGGGGATGCCTTATCAACCGAGGGGGCGTGGCTACACGGACCCGACTGAGAGGAATGGACAGGCGGGAAAAGAGGGAACCAATCACGCTTGAAGGTGGGATATGAATTCTTTCCCCGCCCACAACACCACGATCCACTATCCCCTGCTGATGCAGCCATGGCTCATCTCCTATCCATCCTGTCAGTCGCTGGCAATCTTGCATTCAGATAACGGAATATGAACGGATGGTAACATTATGGACTGTTATAGTGGGTCCACAGCCTCAATGTTCTTTTTTTCTGCAATTTTGTTCTTAATTTTCTCTGCCCAGCCCCCAAAGCGAGATCACTGCCATTATTCAAATTCATGGAAGGAATAGTAAGGATTATTGTGGTATGAAACTTCTTCAATGAATTCTCCATGTAAACGTTAGTGTTCCAAAGGTAATTACATCGATACACGGAGGAACCATTGTAAAGACATTTGGCACATACCAGGAACATACTGAGAACACAGCCTCCATTTTATCAGATCCCAGAAGCTGGTAGCCCAGATCGCAATGTAATGTAAAAAAAGGAATGGTAGACACGAAATATCAGACATTAATGATGACGGATAACGCTAGTTTGTTCAATGAGACCTCAACTAGTATTTTAGGACTAACTAATTCAGCAATATAATGAACATATATTAACTGTTTGTGGGAGACAATGCTCCTTCCTTCCCTCCCCCCCTCCACACACAATCAACTCTATAACATGTTCATTATTCATTATTATATGTCAAAGGGGGAACAGTGGAGCTGCCACACATGTATCATCTAACTAGTCGGGTTACAAACCACAAAAGGGAGGTAGGAGTACTGTCTTCTATCTTTAAATTGAAAAGTGCTTTGGGGCACTTTTGCACATTATTTAACCACATTAAGCTTCCCATGGAGTGGGTGCGCTATAAAAAAAGAAACCGCAGTATAAACAATGGTTACACTCTGTAAATGTGGAGACAGTACGGCCATTACTGGCTACTACCACCAAGAAGGATTTGGAGCGGGGCTGGGAAGTGGAACAGAGAAGAGGGCAGTGGAGGACTGCAATCATGCTTCAGGAAAGTTGGACAGGTAGGTACATTTTTAATGAAATGCTTTTTGGGCAGGGCCAGATTTACCATTTGGCACAGTAGGCACAATCCTAGGGGCAGTTCTCAGTCTCTCCCCCTTTTTAAATCCCTCACAGTTGACACAATTATTTGCAGCACATCAGGTTTTTAAAAAGACCTCATGAGGTACATTTAATTCTAATTTAATATTATTCTCCCCCCCCCCCAGGTTTGGTTCACCAAAACTATAAGAATAATGCATCATGCTTTGTGCCTATAGGCTCTAGAAATGTAAATGCAACCCTGTTTATGGGGACAGAGGTAAGTATGGTAAGGTAAGTATGAAATTCCACATTGGTGTATTTATTAGAGGGAATTTTATCCATATTTATAGTGTGTGTGCTTAATGCTTTCTCTAGGCAATGCAGTAGGTCTTTAAAAGAGTTTTAATAAGGTTTAATAGGTAGGATATCAGTCCCCTTCCTATACTGAATTTTAATCCGAATTTTTAGAATTTACAATTTCATTTAAATTTCTTGATAGACATATTCAATTTTAAAATGGCATTTTTGAAGTTTCTATGGGTATTTTTGAGTTTTCGATAAAGTTAGTTAGGAGTTTCAAAAATTTCAAAAGCTTAGGGAGAGGGGGATCAAAGGAGCAAAAAGCTCCACTGAGCATAAAAATGGAGAAACACCTTCTTATAACAGAAGGCATCTTGCAGTCTCATGCTATATGAATAGCATTGCCCACAAAACCTAAGAAACAAGAAGTCATTTCTTATTCCCCAGGTTCCCCAGAGTAAGGGGCGGAGATATGCAAAATACTCCTTTACATCCCTTAGCTTATGCATGTGTCCAGAACCGCTGGCTTAATAACATTCAATATAGCCTAATATATAGAGCCAATCATCTGACCTGCAGACATGACAAGTTTCAATCTTGTTAGATCTCATCAGTGCAAGATACAGATTCATGGCTCTATGGTGTAGGACTTGGGTCTACAGTAGACAAGTTAGCTAGAAAGCTTAGGGAGAGGGGGGCCAAAAGGAGCAAAAAGCCCTCCACTGAGCATAAAAATGGAGAAACACCTTCTTATAACAGAAGGCATCTTGCAGTCTCATGCTATATGAATAGCATTGCCCACAAAATCTAAGAAACAAGAAGAATTTTCTTACTCCCAGGTTCCCAAGAGTAAGGGGCAGAGATATGCAAAATACTCCTTTATGTCCCTTAGCTTATGCATGTGTCCTGAACCGCTGGCTTAATAACATGCAATATAGCCTAATATATAGAGACAATCATCTGACCATCTTAGCTGATAAGCTAAGGGACATAAAGGAGTATTTTGCATATTTCCGCCCCTTATTCTGGGGAACCTGGGAGTAAGAAATTACTTTTTGTTTCTTAGATTTTGTGGGCAATGCTATTCATATAGCATGAGATTGCAAGATATCTTGAGTTATAAGAAGGTGCTTCTCCATTTTATGTTCAGTAGAGGGCTTTTTGCTCATGAAAACTTACACACAGGTAAATCACCCCCCAAAACCCTAAACTGTAATAGTTTGAAATCTGAAATATATAAGTCTAACTTGAAATCCTGCACAATGTCCTGTTGCCCCAGTTTCTGCTTCCTGGTTCTTCCAGTTACTAACTGTCAGTTATGGATTTGACAGTTGACATCACAGCCAATGACTGAATTTTAATCCCCTGTCTGCCTCTTCTGAGCATGCCCAGGCTCAGTAAATGCTCAGTACAGGTTTCTAAATTGCTCAGTTTCCATGAGGCATCCAGAAGCATAGCAGGAATACAGTAATGAATTCAGAGGACAAAGTATGATATATCAACATATTTTAAAGAGGCCATTCTATCTAAAAGATGTTCTTATGAGGGTGGAGTTGTCCTTTAATTAAAGAGAAGTTCCAGTTCCTAAATATCAAAAATTAGGAAATCACAGAAGAAAATTTGAAATCCGAGGTCTAAAAGTTGGAATGAACCAGTTTCATTTATCTCTTATGCTAATGAAGTTGCACTGATAATTTCTTCTTAAATATTTCTATACTTATGTCCCCTTGACTCCCATTTAGAGTGCAATTGTGTTCTGCTCCCTGGGTTGTATAACTACGTCTTTATTTTTACAACAACAATTTTGTGGCTCAGTGTTTTGCACATGTTGAGTTTACTGAAACAGATTGTTCAGGATGTTTGTGTTTCATTTATTTTTGTCTGTGGGTTTATACAAAAAACTCTACATCTATCATAATTTGACACTTAAAATTGTTTTATGGTAACTGGGTCACATGCTGGCGCCTGTAATGCTTTGTAAGCTGTGCGTTCATAAGGTGCACTAGTCATTGTCACATGCCGTTGCACAGAAGTGAGACTGGAAACATATATTAACGTTCTGGGTAAGGACCTACTGTACATTGACACGTTTAAGGGATACACTGTTTGAGTCAGCTGAGCATGGGAAAACAGGAAAAAGTCCTCTAATAATAAATGGGGGTGCAGTCTGTGTTAAAGGGACTGTAAACTCCCCATCATCCATAAAAATAACTATGTGCCATCTGTTTCTATTATTCACAGGGAGGTGAGAACGCTTATTCTCACCTCCCTGTGAATAATAGGATGCTCTGGGGACCTGGAACTTACCTTACCGCCGCTCCACTGCAAGCCGCTCCTTCACTGACAGCCGCTCTGTCCCGACCGCGCGCCCTATCTTAAGCGCATGTGCGCCAATACAAAAGATAGGGTGCACGATCGGGAGAGAACAGCTGTTCAGTGAAGAAGCGGCTGCGAGTGGAGCAGCGGTAAGGTAAGTTCCAGGTCCCCCGAACGTAATATTATTCACAGGGAGGTGAGAATAAGCGTTCTCACCTCCCTGTGAATAATAGAAACGGAAGGCACATAGTTGTTTTTATGGGTTTAGTGTTCCTTTAAGGGGTGTTTCTTTTTTACTGCCTATAGGGTGTCAATAATAGAGATGGACGAACTGGAAATGATACATTTCTAGAAATAGATCACCTTTCCTGATCATTCTGGGGTTGATGTTCGATTACAAATAAAACGGGCCAGGTAAGGCAACAACAGTCTTTTAAGTCAAATAGTTTAACTGCAAGGAATTAAAGTAAAATAATACCCCCCCAATTCACCGCCCTGGTTGTTAAATGATTTAAATAATGTATCACATGTCTTTCTTTGTTATTCTTACACAAAGTTAATCTAAACATTTTTCACATTACTTGTATCACGCATTTGTGATCAGTGGCACAAATCTTAAAGTTTCATTAAATCCCCATTATCACATTAAGATACAGTAGCTCTAAGACATCATTTTGATACACCGCCAGGTTTTCCCCATAGATACATTCCAACAGTTGATGATTAAGTTAATCAAGGCAATGTACCCAGAACAGATATCGCACAATGCTGGGGGAGATGTACGGAGAGCCATCATATAGACAGGGTAAGGTTATCCTCTTCCTCGCGATGCAGTACTCACTTTGCAGAGTTTGCAGGCAGGTAAGGAGCGTGGAAGGTAAGTATAACATCACTTTAAAATCACGTTTGTGTTCACACAACATCGGGCGCCTGTGCCGTTAAGAGAAAACGGTACAGGCCCAAAAAGAATTGAGTAAACCCCATGCTAACCTGATATTACATTGGTAAGTATGGGTTTAATGTCCACTATATTTCATCTGCTTAAACAATCTAATAAAGCGTTAAGAGATATTACATTACATCAAATTTATGTAAATGTAAAAAACGTCCGAAATGTCCAAAACTCAGTTGAACCCACGGTTATCGTTTTAATATGGGGTAAGCGTCTGGTTTATTATTTGCGGGGTCTGCGCCGTTTTCTTTTAATGGCACAATCACCTCCATGCAAAATCTACAGCAGTCTATTTTTGCGGTACCTATTGCCATTTTAACGCTGCTGTTACCTTGCATGCTCCTTACCTGCCAGGTGCCCGCAATGCAGTATGTCACGTTTAGCGATTACTGAATCGCGGGAACCTGGAACGAACAGGAGCGTGGACGGTATGTATTATGACATCATTTTAAGTAGTATAATTACACGTGTTTTTCCATCGCGGATTCGGGTTCGGATCCGCGAACTGGGCCATCACTACTGTTAGTATATCCCGTTAACAAATGAATGTACCTTTATGTTAATAAAACTTAATGTCAAGGTATAATTTGCGATGTTTGTGGGGGGCACGTTATTTTATAGACAGTGTTCGCGATAGTACCTCTCGATGTGTTTTAGGGTGAACTCCTTACTTTCTGTGTATAGTGTCCAATATTGGTAAAATAATAAAACCGGAAAATGTTTACTTCTGATTAGATATAATCCCAATTTAATTTTCCTTTTATTAGCAAGTATCAAAATAAAGAAATAAATTGGGGAATATGTGTTTGAAAAAATCTATGTAAATAGGACTGTATAGTAAAACATGGGATTTCCATACATAATTCTATAATGTGTGTGATACATTTATCTCTCCATACCTTTACTGGGCACGTGCTTGCAGTAATAGTGGAAAAAAGCCTAATTTGCTTTGGGGGGGGGGGCCTGTGACTAAAATAACACAAATAGTGGACTAGTTATGTTCCACAGCAGTCACCGAGCTACGTTTATATAATATAGTGTAGCTGGGCTGGGCCCCAGGTTTGCCAATGATTATTTTTTTTTCTTCTTTACGTATGAAATGAGGTGTCCCACAGGACAGGCAGGAGCCTGAGGTTGCCCCACCTGAGTCTGTCTTGGGACAGAGCCCATAAAGAGGGGAAACAAAAAATAATATTCAGCAGCCAAGAATATCAGGCCATGCTGGATGTTAAATAGCAGGGCCCGCCCCACACACTGTATGCTTTCCAAGTTGGGCAGCCACCCTCTGTATACAGCGGTGTATTCATCAGGTGCTTGTTGCAAGGACGGCGTGTTGCTCGGAGACTCCAGGAAACTGTCAGTTTGGTCTTTCGGGAGAGTGATGGATATAATAACCACAATTGCTTAACCATTTTGCTTCCAGGGTTTCCTAGACTGCATTTATAATGCATTTGAAATAAACAATATTGCAACCAATTTAGCAATGTGTCCAAATAAAGAAGCAGTAGAAGGCTTACTGTACAATGAGTCTTTTGTAACAATCCTATGCTTTTGATCTGTAACAACCAATTGGATGTCATCTAACTTTAGTAGTCCAGTAAACATATAACATCTCGTTGGCTGTTGTACGTACAAGGATGGACACACTTTTGCAATTGCTAAGTTTCATACAGGCTCATTTACGGAGAGCAGCAGTGTCTCTGCTGCCAGTAGTGTAACCCCTGCCAGCCCCCCCGACTGCAGGGGTCACAGGCGGTAGTAGGACCCACCACAAGCCTCCCGCGATGAATGAAACATACACGCAATCAGCTGTTTAAAAGACCTGAACCGGAGGTTTGGGTCCAGTCTTTTAAACAGCTGATCGCGCGTATGTTTCATTCATATGCACGATCAGCTGTTTGAAACGACTGATCATGGGAGGCATCTAGAAGGAGGTCAGGGACCTGGCCTCTATTCTCACGGGGGCTTGGGTCTCTGCAGGTACGGCCCTGTCCACTGCGCTCTCCTAAGAGTTAATTTGCATTAACTAATTTACGATTGCTTATCACGATTTTAACCCCTAGGTAGTGGCATTTGCGAGAGTATCACAGGAGACAATTTCCCAGCCACCCCAGCCTATTCAGCAGAAGCTGTACTGCTTGTTTGTGTAAGTATTTGATGCCTGATAGCGTTAAAGGTGAGGTTGAGATTCACCCAGAGCGCCCAGCCGCTGATGAATCCCTTCCGGGAGATTTGCCCAGAAAGCATGTGGGTGAAGCCCCCTGTTAGTCCATTATAGGTACCAAAATGACTTTAAATTGCTAGTGCGAGTACCGGATAGAAGAATATTAGCTGTAAACTTAATTTACTTCCTCTTTTTTATTTGGGCTTATCCCTCACTCTCCGGTTCATGTTAGATTTATTTATATTTGTTGTTTGTTTTTCCAAATACGTTGGTAAAGGAGAAAAGGGAGAAATCTGTTTCAGCAATACGACATAATTTGTTTTAGGAAAAAGGGGAATGAGAGTGGGAAGGTAGTGAGGAAAGGGATTGGACGGCCTGTCAAACTGCTGGATGTGCCAGGAAGAGTTCAGAATTATTTACATAAAGGAGTCTGGGGGGAGGCAATGAGGGTAAGAGTAGAAGGATTTTCTACCTCTCGTTAGCTGGTAAAAGCTGGATAAGTCACATGGTGTCTATCATCCTATCATCCTAGCTGTATTTCCAAGGAACCAACTGTTGTAGATCAGAAAGCCATCTTTACCATTATTTTGCCATTTGTATAGGGCAGCTCGCTCAAAAGAAGCGGCAATGATCTCAACATTGTAGCTGAGTCATACCTATTTAAAAACTGTTGATTATTGGAATGAAGGAACAGGAATAAAGGCAAAGAACATGGCAAAAAAAACGACTTATCAGCAAAAATAACAGCCTGCTGCCATATAGGAATAATAATCTTTTCCCTATCCTCTTATTTCTAGTGACATGTAAAGGACAAAGGATCATCCAATGTTAATCAATTTAACAGTTTAGGTAATAATAATCAGCAAAGTTAATTAATAAATGTGGGCGGTAACCTGGATTTGGACTGCAGGAAGACAAATTTAGAGACTGACTAGCTTCTTCTACATGACATTCAGGGAGATGTAATAAAAGTTCTTATCGTCAAAAATGGAGCTAAGTTTGCCCCAACCAATCAGATGTTACCTTTAAAATATTAAATAAGATCTGATTGGTTGGGGCAAAATTAGCACCATTTTTAACAATAAGAAGGCTCATTTGCCCTGAGCCGTATCCCTCTGGGTAAATGCTCCTTTCAATTTCGTGTTTGCGAATCTGGATAAATCCCGATAAGGGATATACCCACTGTGGGATTTTAACGGCAGCTATTCAGCGCTAAAACCAGCACAAACGCAATATTGAATCGCGAGCGTCAGATGCGCAGGTGATTTTTGAGTAACCAGTAGCGAACCATTTAGCACGACTTTAACTCCATATATTTGCCCATATATCTGGGTAAATGAGCCTGAAGAACTTTTATTGAATAACCCTGTAAATGTCTTTAAAACAAATGCTGCACTTTTATTAATGTATTTTTTTTAACTTAATACCCAACATATTTTTTTAAGATTTATGTCTTTCCAATTAGAATTTTGTCTCATATATATAAAGGAATGCTGTTTCTTCTGGATACATTTTGTCATATTCACTCATTAAGTTCTGATATGGAGATAAACATGTGTTTGTTGGAGACATCCAATCTTTCCATTCGACACTTTATGACCCATCATGTTTGTCTCCATCACTCACCAAGTTCAAACCATCCATCATATTTTCCAGCAGAGCTGAGAGTGTATTATTACATTACACGTATTGTGTTGTTTCTGGATTACAACCTACTACTGACTGGCAGGTTTAGAAGTTGCTCCTTAAAACACGCATTAACATTGTATGTAACGGATGTTTTTCAGCCCCAAAAACAGAAATACAGATAGCGATGAAAGAAAATTCTACACTACATAGTCAACTATGTCTCTAGAATTTTCTTCTTTAGTTGAAACATTGCTCTGAGCAACATTGTACCTTCTCAGATGTTTCTCTTCAGACTGTAATAACATCTGTGTAGACCCAGCCATTCATAGCAATAGATGTATGCTAAACATTTGCAGGTGAGATAAGGCCTGTGCTGAAATAAACATTTCACATTATAGGACCTTTTTCTTTTTTTAATAAGGATGTGCTGTGTTGGCTTTGCATGTAAAGAGCCATGACCAACCATAGGTGGATCTCAACCAATCAAAAGTTATGTTTTGTGGTTTATGTTTATAATTATATTATTAAAGGATATTACATTTTTGGGGAGAGGAATTAACTATTTCCAGAACTAGCATTGATGCTGGATAAATGTATTTAAATGTAGACAGAAAAGTAAAGTATAAGTAAAATGTATTTTTCCAGCTAAGATTGTCTAAGACCCTTGAGCCCATAACTGGCAACTTCCAAATTACTACAGCTTTAGGCATTTCAACAATGAACCTCACTCTGGTGCTGATGGTGGTTATGGCTTTATCTCACCTTCGTTATCCATTCAGTTTGCTACATACATATTCATGTCAGGATCCATGACGATGAATGGATATCTTTTCAAAACAAGGCTGCTGTTTAAATACTTTCAGGGAGATTCAATAAAAGTTCTTATCGTTTAAAATGGTGCTAATTTTGCCCCAACC
This sequence comes from Hymenochirus boettgeri, assembly GCA_019447015.1. NCBI lineage: Eukaryota > Metazoa > Chordata > Amphibia > Anura > Pipidae > Hymenochirus > Hymenochirus boettgeri. The sequence goes on from CM033476.1 coordinate 34,681,197, forward strand.
AATCAGATCTTAGTTAACATTTGAAAGCTAATATCTGATTGGTTGGGGCAAAATTAGCACCATTTTAAACGATAAGAACTTTTGTTGAATAACCCTGTTTGTTTTGTAAAATTGTGTTATATACATGATTTATCTTTATGAGCTTGAGCATGTGCACTGCACCATACCTGGCTTCCTTGTGTGCGGGTCGCAGCCGGTAGCCAATCACGGACGTGGCTGCCCGGCTTCTCAGAATGCCGGGGGAGAGAGAGAAGGTAAGTAGAGTTCGGGGGGTCTTTCTTAAAATTATTTTTTAGCGGTTGGGGCTGGGGGAAGTTATTCTATTATATGGGCAAGGGATTTTATGGTAGGGGGAGGGATTGCAAAACGGGAGGGAAGGGGAGGGAGGGGGAGAAGGGCTGCAGTACGCATGCCAAACTTCTCCCGGAGGCCAGATAGGTGCTATCCTCCTGGTAGGCAGTTTTTGGGACTTTGGGGGGGGAATACTGGAGAACCTTATGGAGCTGGGATGTGAGGTAAGGATTTTAGTACACTACATGGTAGGGCTATTATTGGGGGGAATAATAATTTTTGGGGGTGGACATGCCCTTTAAGTTTGGGGTGGACATTAGAGATGGATGAACTCTCTCTGAAATCCATTCTTCTAGCAGATTCGTGGATTTAAGAAATAATCTGAAATGTCAATGGGAGTTAAAAAAGCTCCAACTAAAATTAAAGGACAACAATATTAAAAAAATAACATCACCCACATCTCCACACCTCCAGCAATATATAGTTAAAAAAGTCCCCCAAATTCTACTTACACTGCCTTTTCTCCCGCTGCGTTTCTAGTGACATCAGCCGTGACTGTGATTGGCTGCCTCTCAGACGCGGGGACTTTTTTAAAATAAATATTGCGGCGGTTGGGGGTGGGTAGGGGTTACCTACTTTACCCCCAAAGTTGATTTAGGGGGTGGACATGCCCTTTAAGGTAAAAATAGCAATGGTAACTTACTGCAAATGGCTCAGGGATCTGGGAAATGATCTTGGGAACATGTATCAATACCTAAAATCTCAAAAAGACACCATTCAGTACCAGAAACTTCTGATTAGGCATTCCACGTAGTATTAACGAGACTTCTAGAAATTTCTAAAATCCTTGAAATCCAAATTTCGGTGGATCCAGGAAATCCGCTTTGGAACCGTGTCTGGGTTAAGGTCCGCCTCTAGTGGACATGCCCTTTAATTAATAGACATGCTGTATGTTAATAGAACTCAATGGAAGATCCATTGATCAAAAGAAGAAAATGTTTATCGAGATCATTTATTTTATTATTCAAGATTTTTAATTTGTGTGACTGCTAAACTGGACTAGAGAAAATATAAATATTTCTCTTGGGACCTCAAAATGATCAGCCCCAAAAACACAATAGCGGATTTCAATTCAAATTTTTTAGGTGCTACCATAGAACTGTTCAACCTAATTCCCTCCCAGGGAGCAAATCCTGTGAAACAAGACCTTAAGCATCCTAAGGCAAAGTATCAAAGGTGAAATTCAATCTCGCATAGGCCTTCTGTGAAAATTAAACCTTTTTAGAGGATTATGTATAAATGCAATAGGATTTCTGCTCACCTACTCGATGACAGATTCCCTCTTTCCTGCAATTTTATGTTCCTTATTATTAAACCACCTGTGTACCTGAAAAACCTGTTTAAGTGATGAAGTAAGAATTAACATTTTACTGCCAGGGGAATTTAAGCACAATGGTCCCTTCCTAGGCTGGTATTAAATAATAAATGTATGAAGAAGAAAACTCTTAAAATTCATTTAAAGTGCAAGTCCACCCTAAAAATAAGTTTGCTTTAAAATGTTTAATACCCCACAAACCTAGGTTTCGTATTAATAAAATTTTTCCAAGATGCCCCCAGAAGTCATTAACCTGTCTGGGACCCTTGTCGCCTGGACGCTGCCCCCTGCTCCTGTTATGAGCAAAAAAAAAACCCCCAGTTTCGCATTATAAAGAAATGCCAAATATGCCACTGAAGGGACTTACCCACATCTCAACTTTATAAGAGCCAACCTGGCTGCTTCCTCCAGTATAAAAGTTAATTTGACATAGAATTTTTCTGTATACTCTTTATGGAAGCCCAATAAATTGATGGCCTCTGATTACGATGCACTCTGTGTAATATGATCATCCTACCTCCTAGAAGGACCACCCTCCTCACCCAAACCTGTAGAGAGTTCTTGGGGGGGGGGTAAGACTGTGTTTTTATTTTGTAACATTAACATAGCTTTATATCAACCTGTAAATCTCTGCCTATCCATGTGGAAACCTGTTTGTCTGCCTGCCCTCTAATGCATTCACATGTGAAGCAGATGGAACAGATTAATGTCCTATTTTTCTTTCTTTTAACCCTGTGAACTGTGTTATGGCTACAGGGTGTTGCTACCTGATGCTTTCAATAAGTGCAGGTGTAAAAAATAGTTTGATTTTTTTTTTTTTGTAAATAAATACTTTGTCTGTTTATATTTCTTGCTAAACTCACTGCAGATGTGACATTACTTCATGACAGCTAAACCCAAAGGGAACCATTAACTAGACGACCCAATACCGGGGAATCGTGTGGCTGATGAAAAGTGACAATCATAGTAACAGTTACTATGCAAACTGGATAAACCTAATCGCATACAATAATATTTATTTTTTGGCACAAGGCTGTTTCTGGCCATTTTTGTGCCCTAAGCAAGTCCTACCAGGTTGTGCCCCCTTCCTGACTCAAACTTCCCTCCAGCCACCTCTTACATTAGCCTTTGCACAAATTAGAAAACCTTAGGGTTAGGTAAGAGTAACACAAGGGGACACGGTCAGACTAGGTTCCTAGGGCCAGTGGTCAACCAACTGAAAGCACTAGAATAATCATGGTTACAGATATTACCCTCAGAAGTATGTGAACTGATTTTAGTTCTAAGGCATGTTATATCCCAGTCAAGCAAGTACAGTGAAGTTGAACATATTACCCAGTACAGACTTTGCAATGTTTTTGTACTCTTAGGCATGTTAAATACAATGAACTATGGTAAATATAAAGCTATAATTCAGAGGCGTAAGTCTATGGAGGCATACAGGTCTCCGGGAAGGAAGCATATGACAGGGAATCAGCCATAGGGTTGAATGACACCCTCTCAGCCTTCTAGCAGTTGGCCTAGGTCACTTGTGCCTATCTCCACTACATAATAGAACCAACCAATCATGGAGCATTAAAGTCTGCCTGCAGGTGCTATGATAAAGCCCAAAGCAGATTCGTCATTCTCAAAGTGATCTCCCAAGTTGCATGCCCTTGCTCTTGACAGGAAAATATGTATATGGTGGAGACGGCTTTCTATAAAAACTCTTTTTTAATCTGTTAAATAAAATATGTAATTTTATAGAAAGTCATCTCCACCATATACTTACCTATCTCCACTACATCTACTTGTGCATATTTTCCGGTCAAGAGCAAAATTTGTCTGGGCAAGTGAGTGGGAATCTCTTTTCTGGTTATTTACCCTTTAAAACCTAGGAGCCAATAGGAGCTATAATCCCATACTCATTCTAAGATACTTTTTACAATAATTGTCTTTACCTCAAGGCATTGAAATATCTGTGTGCGTCAACATCCTTCAAAATAGCCATACCTCAATTACTTGGCTGTCAACTTTTCCAAAAATATTTACACCACACATTGAGAGAACATGTCACATAAGGTGCGTGACACTTGGACTTTTAACAGCATTGTTGTTATTGCTTGTGGTAAATAATAGCTGATGTCAGCTCTGTAATGTCCTGCCCTGTTGTTGTTATAACCTGCAGCTGTAGAAATGCACGGTTGAAAGCCTTCGTTTAGGTTTGGCAGTAAGGTTAATGAAACCTGACTGGTTACTAGCTGTTTTGTAAATTTCTCATTCCTCATTTCTTTTATTTTCCTGTTGGTGTCCATTCCTACAGAGAAAAGTATTTTGCGGCCTTCTGTATTCCTGTAGGAAGAGGAATAGTCTTAACCTTGCTATAGATCTACATATACTTCAATGGGAAATGGTCTGGGGAACACATTTAGTGTCCGTAAAGTCCGAGTTCCGGCGGATCTGTGAAATCTGCTTTGGAACCAGCTCCAGGTCCATCTCTATTGCCAGAGCTTGACTTAGCAGACCCATTGGAAGCAAGGCCCAATTTATACTAAGCCAGCTTGATTATCAACCCCTAAAATACATTTTGAAGCCAGATCAACCCGAAAACCTAGAAAAAGTTATACTTATAAAGCAGAATACCCCATCTAGAATGGGAAACATTTTCATGCAGGCTCATTAAGGCTTTTTCAGGAGAGAAATCTCTGTGAATACGCTGCAGTCATTGGCTGTGGCATCACCCATCACAGCCATGACTGCAGCGGGGAGCATTTCTCATTGTAAGTGTCATTCTTGTACTTTGTGAGTAACGGTATCTAGGTGGAGCGTTCTGTCCGCATGCAATATTTTAATTGGGGGTGCCCTTGAAGACAAGATTTTTGCCTGTTATTGATGACTTTTGCCTTTTAAAAAATGAACGCTGTAGAAATAAGGTCCTTAGCTTCAGAGCGTAAGCATTGCCTTTTCATATGTCTTCCCCTATGTTTATATTTTCAGTAGACTAATGTAATATTATCCTACATGACCATATTCCTTACTATGAGATTATTACTAGCATTAAAACAACATCTTCCATTGTTTATTTCAATTATCTTTCTCCCGCACCTTAATTCATTAGGAAAACATTACTGTTTGTATGGCTAACCACTATCTCATGTCCACACCCATTCCTATGAAGTAAGTCCTGAACTCTGCCATCTGTACTATATCATCAATATTATGTTTGCCTTTCAAGTTCTTCTCATACATTAAATGTACAGGGAGTGGTAAAGGTTTTAACTTCATAGAGGCAAATATGTATCCTGTTCCTTTTTTTTCTTAAAGCATGGATGATCATTCTCCTTCTTAAGTAAACATACTGTACTCTTCAAGTGGATTAAGAGGGAACTGGTCATTAAAAGGGTAACTACCTAGGATGATGTCTCTAGCTTTTCTGAAAGTTAAATTATTGGCTTGTAAAGTAACACTTTCCAGACTGCCCTGTCTCTGTGTCTCTGTGACAGGAATGTGTTATAAGCTGTGTCATAAGCCCCACTTCCAAAAATGTATAGTTTCTGAAGCTATCTACAGATTTGCGACAATTCTCTGTCCATTCTTCTAACTATGGACACCTTAGGGAGAAAAATCTTTTTTTTAAGCTTGTGACTGAAAATAATTTAGAAGTTTGGAGGCTGGGCATATGATGCAGCCAATGATGCTCTGTCCCAGCAGTGGGCATGCTCCAAACCCCAAAATAAAATAATACCTGGCAAGGACACGATAAACATAATTATTACATACGTACACAAATAAACTGCAATGGGATTTGGAATACCTTATTGGAGTTAATACAAATTATATTAAAAATCTCACATGCATAAATATATACTTTCATATAAGTTACTGATGCCTCACTAATGCCTTGCAGTGCTGAAGTCCCGAGTTCGTATTCACCCTTGGAAACATCTTCAAGGAGTTTACATATTCTCCCCATGCTTGCGTGGGTTTCCTCCAGGCACCAGGTTTTTCCCACAATCATGACTGCGCCGATAGGATTCCTAGACAGTGAACGATGACTGCGCCGATAGGATTCTTAGACAGTGAACGATGACTGCGTCACTAGGTTTCCTAGACAGTGAACTATGACTGTGCCGATAGGATTCATAGACAGTGAACGATGACTGGATCACTAGGATTCCTAGATAGTGAACGATGACTGCATCACTAGGATTCCTAGACAGTGAAGGATGACTGTGTCACTAGGATTCCTAGACAGTGTACAATGACTGTGCTGTTAGGATTCCTAGACAGTGAACGATGACTGCGCCGATAGAATTCCTAGACAGTGAACGATGACTGCGCCGCTAGGATTCCTAGAAAGTGAACGATGACTGTGTCACAAGGATTCCTAGACAGTGAACGATGACTGTGCCGCTAGGACTCCTAGAAAGTGAACAATGACTGCGCCAATAGAATTCCTAGACAGTGAACGATGACTGTGCCGATAGAATTCCTAGACAGTAAACGATGACTGTGCCGCTAGGATTCCTAGACAGTGAACGATGACTGCGTCGCTAGGATTCCTAGACAGTGAATGATGACTGTGCCGCTAGGATTCCTAGACAGTGAACAATGACTGTGTCACTAGGATTCCTAGACAGTGAATGATGACTGCATCACTAGGATTTCTAGACAGTGAACGATGACTGCGTCGCTAGGATTCTTAGATAGTGAATGATGACTGTGCCAATAGAATTCCTAGACAGTGAAGGATGACTGCGCCGATAGGATTCCTAGACAGTGAACGATGACTACGCCGATAGAATTCCTAGACAGTGAAGGATGACTGTGCCGCTAGGAACGATTACTGCGCAAATAGGATTCCTAGACAGTGAATGATAACTGCGCCGATAGAATTCCTAGACAGTGAACGATGACTGCGCCTCTAGGATTCTTAGACAGTGAACGATGACTACGCCGATAGGATTCCTAGACTGTGAATGACGACTGGGTCGCTAGGATTCCTAGACAGTAAACGATGACTGCGTCATTGGATTCCTAGACTGTGAACGATGACTGTGCCGCTAGGATTCTTAGACAGTGAATGATGACTGCGTCACTAGGATTCCTAGACAGTGAACGATGACTGTGCCAATAGAATTCCTAGACAGTGAACGATGGCTGCGCCGATAGGATTCATAGACAGTGAACGATGACTGCACCGATAGAATTCCTAGACTGTGAACGATGACTGCGCTGATAGAATTCCTAGACAGTGAAGGATGACTATGTCACTAGGATTCCTAGACAGTGAACGATGACTGTGCCAATAGAATTCCTAGACAGTGAACGATGGCTGCGCCGATAGGATTCATAGACAGTGAATGATGACTGCGCCGATAGAATTCCTAGACAGTGAACGATGACTGTGCCGATACAATTCCTAGACAGTGAGCCATGACTGCGTCGCTAGGATTCCTAGACAGTGAACAATAACTGCGTCGCTAGGATTCCTAGACAGTGAACGATGACTGCGCCAATAGGATTCCTGGACAGTGAACGATGACTGTGCAGATAGGATTCCTAGACAGTGAACAATGACTGTGTCACTAGGATTCCTAGACAGTGGACGATGACTGCGTCGCTACGATTCCTAGACAGTGAACGATGACTGTGCCGTTAGGATTCCTAGACAGTGAACGATGACTGTGCCAATAGAATTCCTAGACAGTGAACGATGGCTGCGCCGATAGGATTCATAGACAGTGAACGATGACTGCGCCGATACAATTCCTAGACAGTGAGCCATGACTGCGTCGCTAGGATTCCTAGACAGTGAACAATGACTGCGCCAATAGGATTCCTGGACAGTGAACGATGACTGCGCAGATAGGATTCCTAGACAGTGAACGATGACTGCGCCAATAGGATTCCTAGACAGTGGACGATGACTGCGTTGCTAGGATTCCTAGACAGTGAATGATGACTGCGCCAATAGGATTCCTAGACAGTGAACGATGACTGAGCAGATAGGATTCCTAGACAGTGAACGATGACTGCGGTAATAGGATTCCTAGACAGTGGACGATGACTGCATCGCTAGGATTCCTAGACAGTGAACAATGACTGTGCCGTTATGATTCCTAGACAGTGAACAATGACTGCGCCGTTAGGATTCCTAGACAGTGAACGATGACTGTGCCAATAGAATTCCTAGACAGTGAACGATGGCTGCGCGGCTAGGATTCCTAGACAGTGAATGATGACTGCGCTGATACAATTCCTAGACAGTGAGCCACGACTGCGTTCGCTAACCTTCGAATGTACCGTTCGCTAACCCTAGGAAGGATCGTTCATTTTTGCTAACCCTCGAATGTACCGTTCGCAAAGCCTAGGAAGGATCTTCAATCGTTCGTTTTCGCAAACCCTCACATGTACTGTTCTCTAACCCTAGGAAGGATCGTTCGTTCATTCGTTTTTGCAAACCTTTGAATGTACCATTCGCAAAACCCGACAATTGCCGCCTGTCTTCAGGAAGTGTTTTAACAAGTTTTTATGATAGTGCCATGTTCCCCTGACCATTTCCCAGGTGCCACAGCCATTTACATTTAAAGTTACCAGTGTTAGTTTAGCTGTAAATCACTCTGACTTTTCGAACTATCACTCTCCCATAGACTTGAATGGGTCGAAAACGGACTGAACTTTATATAGTTTGGCCATCTCTAGTCAACATATCCTCTAATATAACAATATATTGTGCGTTACCACATTTTGTATAATTTAAGGATTCTGAAAAATTCTGTGTTCAGCAACTACGATGCAATACTCTTTTAGTAAAGTTACATAGTAACACCCCCCTGGCTTAACACCCCCTGTATTGGATGGTTAGTGCCACAAACCAATGATGGAGTGTGGTCAGGTAAGCAGTGTTACATTTACGGCAGAGTAGTGAACTTTATCACCATTCTGTAGAAATCATTATTAGATACGAGTTAATTATTCAGATCAATATATGTGATTTACTAGCAGTTAAGTCCACCTGACAAGTTGGTATGAGCAATAGAGATGGCCGAACTTTCGAAAGTTACATGTTTTACATATTACTATATGGAAAGTTCGAAAGTTCGAAAACGGACCCATTAAAGTCAATGGGAGTCAAATAGTTTGAAAAGTTCTAATGAAATACAATAAAAAAATCAATGGTAACTTAATGTAAATGGCTGTGGGACCTGGGAAATGGTCTGGGGAACATGTTACAATATCCAGGACATTTTCGAAAAATCAATTTTACTCTCACTCGCGCTATTTTTTACCATGTACATTTTACTCACGGATTCAATGCTCGCGTATAGGTTTTAATGGACACTTTACTCGCGGATTCGATGGTCGCATTCGCGCCTAGATACCATGGACATTTTACTTGCGGATTCGATGCTCGCGTATAGGTTTTGATGGACCCTTTACTCGCGGATTCGATGTTTGCGCCTAGATACCATGGACATTTTACTCGCGGATTCGATGCTTGCGTATAGGTTTTAATGGACACTTTACTCGCGGATTCGATGCTTGCGTATAGGTATAATAGGCATTTTACTCGCACATTCGAACGGTCGAGCATTCGATATTTATTGAAAGTCCGAAAATATCGAAAATCCGGGTCCGGGATAGTTCGAGAGGTCCAAATTCATTCGAATAGTTTGGCTTGAACTCGGTTTCGAGTTCGAGTTCTAGTCCATCTCTAATGAGCAAGGAAATTTAGGGCCCATAAGTTATACATTGCTAGGGATCCCTTGTAGTTTTAATCCACTACTGACTTTACTCTTTAAATTGCTGAAAGTATTTCTTCACCACCAATGTAGTTTAAAGGCTGTTTAACCCTATTAAAAGGATAAAGTCACCTCTACAAAAAAATGTTATCTATACAGTAATCTGTGCAACATCTTCCTTCTCTCTTTATTCAGTAACACTCTCTATTTGGTAGCCCTTTAATAAAAACTGGAGGATACAAATTTTATATTTAGAGATCGAACTTCCCTAGGGAGCTTTCCTTTACCCAATTTCCACCAGCAAACGCGAAACATTTGTTATGCTGCTAAGGGATCTGCATAATTTGGTTGTGGAAAAACAAAGCCAACAAATTGCCGATAATTACAAAATTTCAGTCACATTGGGCAGAGGTCAGAGGGGAAATGTAAAAGCATGTGTGCCATCTGTGAAAAGGTCAGTAGAAACATGTTATTGCAGGGGCCTTGTCAGAGGGAATTTCTGTCAGTAGAAAATGGAAGATGATAACAGAATGTCACATAAAAGAGGATATAACCCCTCTGCTGGCAGATGGGGCCAGAGCCATTCCTATATATCATCACCTTTCCAATTTAGAGGCCGATGATGACGGACAGATAAATCCAATCATAAAAAACATTTATGAAAACCCCTTTACCTTTAATTTTTAACCCTCTTTCCAAAGCCAGTATTTTCAACCTGAAAGGTAAAATTTAAGCAAGCATATATGAAATGCAATTGGATGGTGACATCATAGCAATGGAAATGAAGGGATCCAGAAAAAAATGTTGTTCAAAAAATGATAGTCTCAAAAATGAGGGTGAACAATGTATAGTGAGCTTTTTTGGAATAGGACATTTTACATAAAATTAAAGCACAGTTATTCTCACTCCTCTCTTTCCACACTTGTAGAGTACCCAGGGCGAGGATCTAGACTGCTTGGTCCTCACCTCTGGCTACTTTACAGAATGTCTGTAATGCTTGCTAGAAGCGCTCCTTCTCCAGCCAGCTTCTCTTCCATATTTTTACTGCATTCAGCGATTGGCCCCATTGCTGACTGTCAGTGACAGATGAATTGAGGAGGAGGGGACCCGTGTGGTAAAGGTGTGCTTCAAACAATCAGAAAAGCACCCAGAGGTGTGCTCACCTCTGGGTGCTTTTCAGATTGCCTGGGAAAGTGTGGATCGGAGGTTAGGTAAGTATATTTGTTATTTAATGTTACCGGGTTTATATGCCAAGGAAATATATATTCGATGTAGCATTAAGTATGTTTTCATTTCACGGCCATTTATTTTTCAGTGATTTTTAAACTATTAAAGTTAAAGAGAAGGGGATGATTGCAGGCTTTCTTACCTACTATAAAAGTGCAAAAGTTTGCCTGTGCAAATAATTTGTCACAACCAATCAGATGTTAGCTTTTTCCTGCCTTACTGCAGTTAGATAACATCTGGTTGGTTGCTGAGGATTTATGGCACAGGCAAACTTTTGCAATTCTTAATGTATTAGCCCCAATAAGGATTAAAAAGACACAGCACAAAAATGTTCCAGTTCCAATCATTGTAGCATCTGGGAACTAGAGAATAATCCTAATCCAAACCTGATCCCAGTTCCGAAGCAGATTTCACAGATCCATCCAAACTCCTTTTATCTGAACCGCGGGACTATTACTACTGGGAGATAAACGTTATAATAACAACATGAACAACATATTAACAGTCTCAATAGTCATCAAGAGTGATTTCCATTCATTTTATAAATAACCTATGGATACTATGTATATATTAAAAAGGGGAACTAGGAGTATAGTCTTTAAATATATCTGAATTACAGCAAGGTGATATTTAAGCTGAATAACCTCTTAAATTTATGCTTAGAAAATGTTTATGGCTGTGCGGCACCTTCCAGACTAATAAGAAATGACTCATTTATTTCTTACTATTTATACCAGTTAGACATGACTGTGTCATCCTCCCAATTTCACCTACAGCATGTGTGGGCTTCTAGCAGGAAACGCTGTTAAGCTCCAGGGTGTCTAAAAATATCTGTGGACAATTACTCTAGCTCCCAGAAGAGATGTTCTTAACGTAGTGTGTCTATATGGGAAAAGTCTATGGGCCTCATTTACCCAAACTCGCTGGGCAAATATATGGAGTTAAAGTCACGCTACTTTAGCTCCATATTAGCGTTGGATGTGCTGGTTATGCAAAAATCACCTGTGCATCCGACGCTCGCGATTTAATATCGTGTTTACGCTCGTTTTAGCACAGGATTTTATCGCCAGCAGATAGATGGTGTTAAAATCCCGCAGTGGCTAAATCCCTAGTGGGATTTACCAACATTTGCAAATGCGATATTAAATCGCAAACAGGACGTTTACCCAGAGAGGTAGCGGCTCTGGGTAAATGAGCCTGTAGGTGTCCCGGTTAACAGAATCTAATGTGGAGAATGTCAGAAATCACTGTGCCCAATCATTTGCACATTTTAGCCACACAATGTTAGTTCCGTACTGATTTTGCTCAGGGATTTAGGGGTGAACTGAAAGTGGTTGAAATTTTACCATTGAAACTACCGACAAAAATTGTTTACGAAACTGACATAATTTTGTCGTTGAAATTGAAATTCTGTGTCAAATCTTATGGTTTCGTCATCAAATATATTTGTAGAAACAGTGTTTCTGATGCAGAATTGTGGTTTTTAAAATTTCAGCGCCAATATTTAACGGTATTTAGCAAACACACCGGTGGAAGAAACCCATTGGATTTTGTTTCTTTGTCTAAGGCTGGGTACACATGAAGGGACTTTTTGTCCTGACCGAGCATTCTAGGAGTGAACACTAGGCCCGGGACAAATGTCTGTCAGTCACGGCAATAGTGGGAGTGGTCGAAAGTTTGTGCGGCCCATCATGCGGCCCCATAGTGAACCAATCAGCCATGATTTACCGACATGTCGGAAAGGACGATCAACATCGGTGACAGTGACGGCCGAAAGTGCCGCGGAAATATTGGTCGTTTGGGCCAAAAATCTGCCCGTGTGTACCCTAACTTATTTAGATAAAATAACTCATTTAGATAAAATTATGTTGAATGACCTAGAATGAAGGAATGAAGAGTAGAAAAGAGGAAAATGAGCACATGCTAATAAAAAGAATCCACAAAAAGTGGTTAAGAATAACGTATCTCCATGTAGCTGTTGGGTATGGAGATTGTAGGTAGATATGTTTGTATTGAGAACACTATGGAATGTCTACTGTAGCTTTTAACCTTTTCCAGGTTTATTTAACTTAACAGTATTTACCCTGCCATGAAAATGACTACATCTACCACTGGCATTCACAGGAGAATCCACACGTTTCTGCAGCACGTGGCAGCAAGTAGTGTGGCCACCATTAAAGTGTGTGCTTTTTAAAGCACGATCGGATTGCACTAGTGTGGTCTAGCCCTAAGCCACCACTTTCCGGAATTTTTCTCAATATCATAAAATGTTGGAAATAAACTTCAAAGAATTGATCCGTGTTTCTGCCCATCACGACAAAACGTTTTTGTTACGTAATGAATGATTTAATTAAAATTGGACAAACCTGACAGTTACTTTCAGCTGGTGGATTCAGAAAATGTTAACATGAAATTCCAGCCCAGTGTGTACTTACCTTATTGCATTTTGGATTTCTGAGTGGTCAAGTGACAGACCTGGGGCAGTAGCACATTTTCTTCTAAGTGAGCAACTTCTGATTAATTCCTTTACTTTATAAGGCTGAACGTGGGATGATTGAGATATCCATAGTAAAGGGTTCGGGGCTTGTGTACCCAAACTACGCTTACTCCTGAGAGAACCCATGTTTTCCTTTTATGTCCCTCTTATCTTTTTCCCTTTTTCTTATTGGTTTAAAAAAATTTTTTTATTTGAACGAGCTTCACCCTCTATATTTAGATATGGACACAGCGCATTTCTAGCCCTAATACACAGGATGGTGCAGTGCCAGTGTGATAGAGAAGTGCCCGGGAGTCCATAGTGATTCATACAACATTTCAGTTTTGTTCGGTATTTTTTGTTTTTACAAAAAGTCTAAACTAATGTGATTTCCATAAGAAATGTAATTGCATCATCTACATTTACCAACTTCTGCCCATCTCCAAAAAGGTTATTATAGGAGGTTTTGCATATGCCTCATATTGTCTTGATAATGTCACTTTGCAGCATAAAAAGTATTCAGGGAGATTCAATATCCCGAAATATAAAACACGCATCACCATGTAATATGCAACACCATGTAGTATGCAATGCCATGTAATATGCAACGCCATGTAGTATGCAATGCCATGTAATATGCAACGCCATGTAGTATGCAATGCCATGTAATATGCAACGCCATGTAATATGCAACGCCATGTAATATGCATCACCATGTGATATGCAATGCCATGTAATATGCAACGCCATGTAATATGCAACGCCATGTAATATGCAAAGCCATGTAATATGCAATGCCATGTAATATGCAAAGCCATGTAACATGCAATTCCATGTAATATACAACGCCATGTAATATGCAACGCCATGTAATATGCAACGCCATGTAATATGCAAAGCCATGTAATATGCAACGCCATGTAATATGTAACGCCATGTAATATAATATGCAACGCCATGTAATATGCAAAGCCATGTAACATGCAATTCCATGTAATATACGCCATGTAATATGCAACGCCATGTAATATGCAACGCCATGTAAAATGCAATGCCATGTAATATGCAACATCATGTAACATGCAACGCCATGTACTATATAACACCATGTAATATAGGTTAACAGGAGTTATTTTAGGGCAATGCACTAATAGGGAGATTTAATAAAAGTTCTTATTGTTAAAAATGGGGCTAATTTTACCCAACCAATCAGGTGTTAGATTTCAATTGTTAAATAAGATCTGAATGGTTGTGACAAAAATAGCACCGTTTTTTAAGATTAGAACTTTTATTGAATCTCCCTGTAAGTGTTTTTGGAAGTAGCGAAGTGCTGATATACAATACCAAGTAAATTGGTGTCCATGCGCGCTTCCGGATTGGCTGCGGCCGGGCTCGTTAGAGCTGCGAGAATGACGTGGGCGGTGACGTCAACAGTCTGTTGTCTCCTGTTTGTTCCATTTTATGTGTAAAGTTTCAACCATTTTATTTTTTTTGGGACCTGTCAAAAGAAGCAGTTAAGGAGTGAGCTTCTAATTATTCCAGAATGGCCAATCCAATATGTTTGCTTAAAACGACTGAAACATTATTTTAGTTTTCTTTGAAAATTTCCTAACTCCTGCGCTATTAACCAGTGACCCGCAGGCTGGACCTCTCTGCCCCAGTGGATATTACAAAATTATACAAAGAGCAAAAGATATTGCAAAATAAATATTGCTTCAATTCGCAGAGCCAAGCTGCCTGAAGGTAGAACACGACTTTGGAATGGGGTTGCCTGTCACAAAATGCTTTGTAATTCTGTTATTGCAGTTGAATGTTCCTCGTTATAAACATGCCAAGTATTGTATGAAAATCTGCTGCTCTTTCAATACCAGTAATTAACCTTTGTTTCTGCAAATTGTTTCTTTTAAATCTAGGTAATTTATCTTTATTTATCATATGACATTTTATATCCCCATGGATCCATCACCTATTTACAATGTCACTGTCAACAGAAACTCATTTGGTCTCCTTGGGGTGTTGAAAAAGGAGGGTATTTGAGGTTTGCTGTGGTTGACAGAGCAGTAACACTGGTATTTTGTAGATCTTGTAAAGATTTAGAGTTTTTCAGGCATTGGCTGCTTCATAAAATAATCCAGAAAATGATTTTAGGCCATGTATATATGGCACATTACCGTCTGATATTTCATTCTGATTAGTGCTGGCACCAGCAGCTGAATAATAGTTCACAACCGAAAAATGAAATGAAATAGTCATGCTGGTAAATAATAGCCAATTGTGTCAATTTTGAAATATCATCCATACCACTTTTATTCCCAAAACCAAACTACTAAAGATGTTTGAGTGATGTTTGAGTGATGTTTGAGTGATGTTTTGATGTTTGAGTTTTGTTAAGTTTTCGGATTTTCAAAAATCCGGAAACAGACAAAAGGGAAGTCAATACGAATCTGAAAGTTCTGATCTATTTTATGGTAGAAATGGCAATAATAAGTTGTAAATGACAAGGGACCTGGAAAATGGTCAGGGGTACATACAAATCACCAAAAATTAAATAGAACAAACTTCCTTTTCACATTTTCGAGTTTCCGCATTTATATATTATTTCGGTAACCCTTAGAAAGTAGCTTACCCTCTAAAGTAGATTTGGTAACCCCTGAAAGAAGCTCCATATTTTCAAGAATACAGAAGTTCTGAAATGTGAAAGTTTCGATTGAACTTTGGACCTTCAGAACCAGGAGTTCCGTGTTGATCTAAATCTTTAAATCTTTCAGGGTAACTATTGGACTGGGATTGTGCATACTAGGCCGGATACTTGATCCTACAACCCAAGCAGATTATAACAGCTGAGGAAGGGGGTTGGACCCCCTGAAACATTGTGTACCTGGTTGTTCAGCCCCTGAATAAATTATTAATATGATTACGTTCCTATGAGAGTGCCTCCCTTCAAATTCAAATACAAATATTGCACAGTATACATTTAACTGTAATAGCTCTGACTAATTTAGAAGCCATAAGGTTCAATCAATGTGATAGAATCTGCCAAGGAAATCAATCCGTGTACGGCCATTTCCATGGAACAGCAGTTTGTTTTGCCTAAAGTAAATATTTTTGTGTTTTTAGACAAATGTTTCAGTAAAACTATAATCACGCTCTGCTTGAACATTTATTTTAGCTACAAGATCCCTCCTCCCAATGTTACATTACACGTGCTATTTTAATAGACTTGAATATAAAAAGAGAATCTCCTGTTTTCTCTGGTCTATTTATCTTTCCTCAGCTGGATTCTAGCAATCCACGTGTTAAAATTGTAGTATAAATAGGATTTGGATAGATGGGCCAGCCAAGCTAAATATAAAAGCAAGCCGTTACATTTTATTACATACCAGGCTTAAACACACCCCTGCTGGTGTTGGTGGCCAATGAATCAGGTTAATTCGGTGCTCAGCCAGAAATCCCTGGAAAAATCATATAAATTTAGCTAGTTGTGTGGTTTTCTGATTGAAACAAGAAAAGGGGGTAGGTTACTATAAGAAACGGCAAAATGCTGACTCAATTATTACAATTGCCCCTGTGTCTCCTAATGACTTCCTTTAAAGAGGAAAGACTATTCAGAAGGTAACAGAACATGTCATTTCAAAGACATTAACAGAAACAGACAGAGCAGGAGAATAAAGTTTATTAACCATAGCTCGGATTATTTCCGAGATCCGTAAATGGAATAAAATGTAAGAGTTTCGGAAATCTCTAATCGACATTACGTCAGATTATACAGATATAAATTATATTATCTATGTTAGTACTGAAGACCTTTCAGCTTTGAAGGACTTATATGAGATAGAAATGTATTCACTCTGCTGTTTGATGTTAAACTGTGTAAGGTTCATCCAGGACACAGTAACAAACTTACAAACTTGGTCCATCATTTTTTTTTATAGCACAGTATTAAACCACCACGTTTTTATTTTGGTAATGTTTATACCCAAGCTGACCCTACATCAGGTTTTTTTTTAGCCTTAAGTAGTTCTAATTTCAGTCTGGTGTTTACTGGCAAATACAATTGAATATTGAAGCAATACACCAACATTTTTTATGCATCCACCACCTCTAATGATTTTAAAATAAACTTTTAAGATAAACTTCAAATAAATTATACTGAGAGTATTAAACATCCTTAGCATTACACTGTAAACTGCATACAATAGAATCTAGATGTTTTTAGTGGGCATGGATGGTGTTTGGCAAGGGTGCTTCTTGCCCAAGGGAAATCACCCCTTTCCACAACCCCATTGAATTATTGATGTGGGGTTTCGACGCTTGGGGGGGCTGCCTTAGGTTGCCTAATGGTAGATAGAGATGGTCAAACTTTGGAAAGTTCGGTCCGTTTTCAAACTATATGGAAAGTTCGAAAACGGACCCATTAAAGTCAATGGGAGTCAAATAGTTTGAAAAGTTTGAATGAAATATAATTAAAATATCAATGGTAACTTAATGTAAATGGCTATGGGACCTGGGGAATGGTCTGGGGAACATGTTTAAATATCCAGGACTTTAGAAAACTCGATTTTACTCTCACACGCGCTACTTTCGAGCTCTCGTGTTTGAACATTCAATAATTATCCGATGAATGACTCACGGATTCGAGAATTCGATATTTACTCACGTATAGGTCTAATAGACATTTTACTCGCATATTGGCGTGCCTAGAACATTCGATTATTATCGAAAGTCCGGAAAATATCAAAAATCCGGGATAGTTCGAGAAGTCCGAGTCCGTTCAAACTCGAATAGTTCGGCTTAAACTTGGGTTCGAGTTCTAGTCCATCTCTAATGGTAGATTTACCTGGTGATTGGAACTGTTACTATGGGACATGCTACACCTTTTTTCGTGTCATTCTTTTCTTGAAAGATGTAAGGAAGCCTGCATGAAGAATAAATGTTGAAGAATAAATGCAGTGCGAGCATCGCACTGCATTAATGTCAATTTCGATTTACTGCTCAGGTCTGATTTTTTTTTTACTTGGTTGTCCACACGATTGTTAAATGTGACCTGTATCCGATTTCCGTGTGAACAGATTGTGTCCCGAAATTGGCCCACATGTGCACAAGAACAAAACAAATTTCACTGGATATTGATTTCCTTACAGAACATGGAGGTTGCTAAAGTGATTATTTATTCCTGAATTTGTAGGGTGTTTTGCCCTACAACGCCATGACATCAGCACCCAATAATAAGTAATACACATAATTAAAGGGATATTTTTAACATTTTGTTGGTATTGCAAGTTGGAATACATGTTTCCAGTATTGCAGACTAACTGGGAAACCATTGAGGAAATCATGATGACCCTGTCACTTGTTTGCCCCCATTCCCTACTGATATATTCACATTTATTTAGATGTATTACTAACCAGATATTTAAGGGCAGTTATTGGCTTCATTCTGGCAAAGAAAGATGGCTCCTCGGTGCATGCATGCATTCAAAGCTGTGACAACTGACACTGCAACCAATGATTGACTGCTGTTTACTCTGCTGCTGCTTCTTCTGCATATGTTCGAGTTTATGAAAAGCTCATTGAGCAGATGGAACCTTTGCAAGACAAGAATATTATTAAATATTTTGTTATGAATGAATGCAACAAACTGGGATTGCGTGCAGATACCCGACAAGTTTTAGGGGGGAAATGCACTTTAATAATGATTTTCGTTGCATTGAATTCAGCTACTAGTGTCCAAAGATTGACTTGGATGAGTGGAAACAAAAAACAGAAATGGTGTGAATTTGATGATGCCACTTTTTTCCAGAAATGTCAAGACTAGAGCAATATTTACTACATCTGCCAGACCTACATCGCTGTCTAGTCTATCACGGCTGCACATTTACTGCATCTGCCAGACCTACATCGCTGTCTAGTCTATCACGGCTGCACATTTACTGCATCTGCCAGACATACATCGCTGTCTAGTCTATCACGGCTGCACATTTACTGCATCTGCCAGACCTAAGCGCGTATAGTCTATCACGGCGCACATTTACTGCATCTGCCAGACTAACATGCTGTCTAGTCTATCATGGCTGCACATTTACTACATCTGTCCGACATACATCGCTGTCTAGTCTATCACGGTGCACATTTACTGCATCTGCCAGACTACATCGTGTCTAGTCTTCATGGCTGCACATTTACTGCATCTGCCAGACATACCTCGCTGTCTAGTCTATCACGGCTGCACATTTACTGCATCTGCAGACATACATGCTGTCTAGTCTATCACGGCTGGCACATTTACTGCATCTGCCAGACATAAATCGCTGTCTAGTCTATCATGGCTGCACATTTACTGCATCTGCCAGACATATATCGCTGTCTAGTCTATATGGCTGCACTTTACTGCATCTGCCAGACATACATCGCGTTTAGTCTATCAAGGCTGCACATTACTACATCTGTCCAACATACATCGCTGTCTAGTCTATCACGGTGCACATTTACTGCATCTGCCAGACCTACATCGTGTCTAGTCTATCACGGTGCCACATTTACTGCATCTGCCCAGACCTACATCGCTGTCTAGTATATCACGGCTGCACATTACTGCATCTGCCAGACATACATCGCTGTCTAGTCTATCATGGCTGCACACTTACTGCATCTGCCAGACCTACATCGCTGAGTTATCATGGCTCCACATTTACTGCATCTGCCAGACCTACATCGCTGTCTAGTCTATCACGGCTGAACATTTACTGCATCTGCCAAACCTACATCGCTGTCTAGTCTATCACGGCTGCCACATTTACTGCATCTGCCAGACCTACATCGCTGTCTAGTCTATCACGGCCTGCACATTTACTGCATCTGCCAGACCTAAATCACTGTCTAGTCTATCACGGCTGCACATTTACTGCATCTGCCAGACCTACATCGCTGTCTAATCTATCACGGCTGCACATTTACTGCATCTGCCAGACATACATCGCTGTCTAGTCTATCACGGCTGCACATTTACTGCATCTGCCAGACCACATCGCTGTCTGGTCTATCACGCTGCACATTTACTGCATCTGCCAGACATACATCGCTGTCTAGTCTATCATGGCTGCACATTACTGCATCTGCCAGACCTACATCGCTGTCTAGTCTATCACGGCTGCACATTTACTGCATCTGCCAGACATACATCGCGTCTAGTCTATCACGGCTGCACATTTACTATCGCTGCCAGACATACATCGCTGTCTGGTCTATCACGGTCCACATTTACTGCTTCTGCCAGACCTACATCGCTGTCTAGTCTATCATGGCTGCACATTTACTGCATCTGCCAGACCTACATCGCTGTCTAGTCTATCACGGTTGCACATTTACTGCATCTGTCAGACATACATCGCTGTCTAGTCTATCACGGCTGCACATTTACTGCATCTGCCAGACCTAATCGCTGTTGTCTATCACGGCTGCACATTACTGCATCTGCCAGAACTACATCGCTGTCTAGTCTATCACGGCTGCACATTTACTGCATCTGCCAGACAACATCGCTGTCTAGTCATCATGGCTGCACATTTACTGCATCTGCCAGACCTACATCGCTGTCTAGTCTATCACGGCTGCACATTACTGCTCTGCCAGACCTAAATCGCTGTCTAGTCTATCACGGCTGCACATTTACTGCATCTGCCCGACCTACATCGCTGTCTAGTCTACACGGCTGCACATTTACTGATCTGCCAGACCTACATCGCTGTCTAGATCACGGCTGCACATTTACTGCATCTGCCAGACCTACATCACTGTCAGTCTATCACGGTTGCACATTTACTGCATCTGGCCAGACCTACAACGCTGTCTAGTCTATCATGGCTGACATTTACTGCATTCGCCAGACCTACATCGCTGTCTAGTCTATCACGGCTGAACATTTACTGCATGCCAGACCACTAATCGCTGTCTAGTCTATCACGGAAACGACCCAGCCGCACGCTGACATTGCTAGTGCATCAGCCACGACATTTTCATCAGCTACTGTCGAGACTATCACTGTCGCTACATGGTCACATACTGCATCTGCCAGACCTACATCGCTGTCTAGTCTATCACGGCTGCACACTTACTGCATCTGCCAGACATACATCGCTGTCTAGTCTATCACGGCTGCACACTAGCATCTGCCAGACATACATCGCTGTCTAGCTCTCCCGGCTGCACATTTACTGCATCTGCCAGACCTACATCGCTGTCTAGTCTATCACGGCTGACATTTACTGCCTCTGCCCGACATACATCGCTGTCTAGTCTACACGGTCCACATTACTGCATCTGCCAGACAACATCGCTGTCTAGTCTATCACGGCTGCCACATTTACTGCATCTGCCAGACCTACATCGCTGTCTAGTCTATCACGGCTGACATTTACTGCATCTGCCAGACTACATCGTGTTAGTCTATCACGGCTGCACATAACTGCATCTGCCAGACATACATCGCTGTCTAGTCTATCACGGCGCACATACTGCATCTGCCCGACCAACATGCTGTCTAGTCTATCACGGCTGCACATTTACTGCATCTGCCAGACATACATCGCTGTCTATATCACGGCTGCAACTTACTGCATCTGCCCGACCATACATCGCTGTCGTCTATCACGGCTGCACATTTACTGCATCTGCCAGACTACATCGCTGTTAGTCTATCACGGTGACATTTACTGCATCTGCCAGACCTACATCGCTGTCTGTCTAACACGGTGCACATTTACTGATTGCCAGACCTACATCGCTGTCTAGTCTATCACGGCTGCACATTACTGCATCTGCCAGACCTACATCGCTGTCTAGCTATCACGGCTGCACATTTACTACATCTGCCAGACCTACATCGCTGTCTAGTCTATCACGGCGCACATTTACTGACATCTGCCAGACCTAATCGCTGTCTAGTTATCACGGTGCACATTTACTGCATCTGCCAGACCACATCGCTGTCTAGTCTATCACGGCTGCACATTACTGCATCTGCCAGACCTACATCGCTGTCTAGTCTATCACGGCTGCACCTTTACTGCATTGCCAGACATACATCGCTGTCTAGTCTATCACGGCTGCACATTTACGCATTGCCAGACCTACATCGCTGTCTAGTCTATCACGGGCACATTTACTATCTGCCAGACATACACGCTTCTAGTCTATCACGGTGTCACATACTCTCTGCCAGACATTACACGCGTTCTAGTCTATCACGGCTGCACATTACTGCATCTGCCAGCACTACATCGCTGTCTAGTCTATCACGGCTGCACATTTACTGCATCTGCCAGACATACATCGCTGTCTAGTCTATCACGGCTGCACATTTACTACATCTGCCAGACATACTCGCTTGGCAGTCCTATCCACGGCTTGCACATTTTACTGCATCTGCCGCAGACATACAATCGCTGTCTATCTATCACGGCTGCACATTTCCTGCATCTGCCAGACAACATCGCTGTCTAGTCTATCATCAGGCTGCACATTTACTGCATCTGCCAGACATACATCGCTGTCTAGTCTATCATGGCTGCACATTTACTGCATCTGCCAGACATACATCGCTGTCTAGTCTATCACGGCTGCACATTTACTACATCTGTCAGACATACATCGCTGTCTAGTCTATCACGGTTGCACATTTACTGCATCTGCCGACCTACATCGCTGTCTAGTCTATCACGCTGCACTTTACTGCATCTGCCAGACTACATCGCTGTCTAGTCTATCACGGCTGCACATTTACTGCATCTTGCACCAGACATCAATCGCGTCTAGTCTATCATGGCTGCACACTTACTGCATCTGCCAGACTACATCGCTTGTCTATTCATCATGGCTCCACATTTACTGCATCTGCCAGACTACATCGCTGTCTAGTCTATCACGGCTGCACATTACTGCATCTGCCAAACCTACATCGCTGTCATAGTCTATCACGGCTGCACATTTACTGCATCTGCCAACCTACACGCTGTCTAGTCTATCACGCTGCACATTACTGCATCTGCCAGACCTAAATCACTGTCTAGTCTTATCACGCTGCACATTTACTGCATCTGCCAGACCTACATCGCTGTCTATCTATCACGGCTGCACTTTACTGCATCTGCCAGACATACATCGCTGTCTAGTCTATCACGCTGCACATTTACTGCACTGTCCAGACCTACACTCCTGTCTAGTCTATCACGGCTGCACATTTACTGCATCTGCCAGACATACATCGCTGTCTAGTCTATCACGGCTGCACATTTACTGCATCTGCCAGACCTACATCGCTGTCTAGTCTATCACGGCTGCACATTTACTGCATCTGCCAGACATACATCGCTGTCTAGTCTATCACGGCTGCACATTTACTACATCTGCCAGACATACATCGCTGTCTGGTCTATCACGGCTCCACATTTACTGCTTCTGCCAGACCTACATCGCTGTCTAGTCTATCATGCTGCATCATTTACTGCATCTGCCAACCTACATCGCTGTCTAGTCTATCACGGTTGCACATTTACTGCATCTGCAGACATACATCGCTGTCTAGTCTATCACGGCTGCACATTTACTCGCATCTGCCAGACTACATCGCTGTCTAGTCTATCACGTCTGCACATTTACTGCATCTGCCAGACCTACATCGCTGTCTAGTCTTATCACGGCTGCACATTTACTGCATCTGCCAGACCTACATCGCTGTCTAGTCTATCAGGCTGCACATTTACTAGCATCTGCCAGACCTACATCGCTGTCTAGTCTATCACGGCTGCACATTTACTGCATCATCTGCCAGACCTACATCGCTGTCTAGTCTATCACTGCTGCACATTTACTGCATCTGCCAGACCTACACGCTGTCTAGTCTACACGCTGCACATTTACTGCATCTCGCAGACCTACATCGCTGTCTAGTCTATCACTCTGCACATTACTTACTGCATTGCCAGACCACATCCTGTCTAGTCTATCACGGTGCACATTTACTGCATCTGCCACCTACATCGCTGTCTAGTCTATCAGGCTGCACATTTACTGCATCTGCCAGACCTACATCGCTGTCTAGTCTATCACGGCTGCACATTTACTGCATCTGCCAGACCTACATCGCTGTCTAGTCTATCACTGCTGACATTTACTGCATCTGCCAGACCTTACATCGCTGTCTAGTCATCAGGTCACACATTTACTGCACTGCCAGACCTACATCGCTGTCTAGTCTATCACGGCTGCACATTACTGCATCTGCCAGACATACATCGCTGTCTAGTCTATCACGGCTGCACACTTACTGCATGGCCAGACATCATCCGCTGTCTAGTCTATCACGCTGCACATTTACTGCATCTGCCAGACCTACAATCGCTGTCTAGTCTTCACGGCTGAACATTTACTGCATCTGCCAGACCTACATCGCTGTCTAGTCTATCACGCTCCACATTTACTCGCATCTGCCAGACATACATCGCTGTCTAGTCTATCCGGCGGCACATTTACTGCATCTGCCACCTACAACATCGCTGTCTGACTATCAGGCTGCACATTTACTGACTCTGTGCCAGCATACATCGCTGTCTATTCTATCACGGCTGCACATTTACTGCATCTGCCAGACATACATCGCTGTCTAGTCTATCACGGCTGCACATTACTGCTCTGCCAGACATACATCGCTGTCTAGTCTATCACGGCTGCACATTATACTGCATCTGCCAGACATACATCGCTGTCTATTCTATCACGGCTGCACATTTACTACGATGCTTGCCAGACCTACATCGCTGTCTAGTCTATCACACGGCTGCACATTTACTGCACTGCCAGACCTACACTACAGCTGTCTGTCTATCACGGCTGCACATTTACTAGCATCTGCCAGACCTACATCGCTGTCTAGTCTACCACGGCTGCACATTTACTGCATCTGCCAGACCTACATCGCTGTCTAGTCTATCACGGCTGCACATTTACTCCTTCTGCCAGACTACATCGCTGTCTAGTCTATCACGGCTGCACATTTACTACATCGCCAGACATACATCGCTGTCTAGTCTATCACGGCTGCACATTTACTACTCTGCCAGCAACGCCATATAGAGGACCTATATGCTTCAACGCCAGCAACGCCGCGCACACGCAGACTCAAGACACAATCGCTGTCTATTCTATCACTGTTGCACTTTACTTACTGCAATCTGCCAGACCTACAATCGCTGTCTGTCTATCACGCTGCACATTTACTGCATCTGCCAGACTACATCGCTGTCTAGTCTATCAACGGCTGCACATTACTACTGCATCTGCCAGACTACATCGCTGTCTAGTCTATCACGGCTGCACATTCTACTACTGCATCTGCCAGACCTACTCGCTGTCTAGTCTATCACGCTGCACATTTACTGCATCTGCCAGACATACATCGCTTCTCTATCATCACGCTGCACATTTACTGCATCTGCCAGACATACATCGCTGTCTAGTCTATCACGGCTGCACATTTACTGCATCTGCCAGACATACATCGCTTCTAGGCTATCACGGCGCACATTTACTAGCATCTGAACAACATACATCGCTGTCTAGTCTATCACGGCTGCCACTTACTACATCTGCCAACATACATCGCTGTCTATGTATCACGGCTCCACATTTACCATCTGCCAGACATACATCGCGGTCTAGTCTATCAGGCTGCACATTTACTACATCTGCCAGACATACATCGCTGTCTAGTCTATCACGGCTGCACATTTACTACATCTGCCAGACCTACATCGCTGTCTAGTCTATCACGGCTGCACATTTACTACATCTGCCAGACCTACATCACTGTCTAGTCTATCACGGCTGCACATTTATGACATTTTCAGCCTAAAGTAATGAAAAAGTGCTAAAGTTATCTCAAAAGTTATATCGGATTTAACTGTTCAGACTGTCCAAACATTAGATCTGAATAGGATTTAGACTACATAAATAAAATGATCAGGTTCAAGTCCGATTTGGCTTGTTAATACAGTTTTTAAGTATCAAACCTGGGTCAGGTTTTAAGGTGAAACAAAAAAATCAGGTTTGGGCCACTCAGGGGTGGCTCTAGGCTTTCTGGCACCTGAGAAAAAGTTCCAAATGCCGCTACTCCTAAACGCAGCACGCTGTGTGTATTTTTACAGCTTTTTTCAAAGTCCCCATTGTTTTAACACAAAAACAAGCTAATAATCTAATCTAAAGCATGTTAAAGAGATAATAATTGCAGACATGTTATATTGTATGGAAAGGAGTTTTATCAAACTGCTTGGGTTGTCACTGTCTTGTGGGTACATACGAGCGAGCACTCGGCCGGGGACAAATGTCTATCGGCCGCGGCCGAAAGTGTGAACGATCGATCATGCAGTCCCATAGGGAAACGCACGATCGATTGGAATTTACCCACATGCTCGATCCAGACGAACGAACGATCGAGGTCGGTTGCGGCTGGCAGCCCCACACCACTCTAGAGGGTGGTTCCTTGTAACAGGAGGACTGATGTGTACACACATCAAAGGGGGGACTGATGTGTACACACAGCAGTGATATAAGGACACTACTTAAAGCAATGTGTAAGCTGGCTACACACCAGCAGATATTTTCGGCCAACCGACCGAAAGTGCTGTGACTCAGTCAGTCAGCCGAAAATATCTGCTGGTGAGTACCCAGCCTAATACATCCTTGTTGGCTAACCTGCAGCACAGATTTTTATACTATAACTCCCTAACATGTCCTAACATGCCTCAACAGCAGAGGGCAGTTTATAGACATCTGGAGTGCTGCAGGTTAACCAACACAGTACTAGGTTTTTATTGCTCATATTAATCAAAAACTAGTACTTAAATCCATTTTATAGTCGTTTGCAGCAATTTTATACAGACATTTCATACACATTGCTTTAAGTAGTGTCATTATATCACTGCTGTGTGTACACATCAGTCCTCCCTTTGATGTGTGTACATATCGTGTGTACATATGAGTCCTCCCTTTGATGTGTGTACACATCAGTCCTCCCTTTGATGTGTGTACATATAAGTCCTCCCGTTACAAGGAACCACCCTCTAGAACAGTGTCTCCATCATACTTCCTGTAGAATAAAAGATGTTGGTCAAAAGATTTGAAGTCCTGCCACCATGTCAAGGAAGAGCCCTAACTAACCTAACTTAACCTAACCTAACAAACTCTATGGGACATATTTATAAATAGCAGTTAACTTTTCACGTCTGAGTTTCCCGTCATCTTCGGCAAAATCGGTATTAACGCGAAGGGTGAAACTCAGCCAAGAAAAGTTAACGAGGCGCTAACGTTGCATCAGTTACCACTCGCTTCTATTTATAAAGTGGCGGTAACTGATGCGCTGCATTAATCTTGGCCTTTTCACTTCACAAACGTCCGAGATCGCCACGGGAGGCACGCCTACCTCGCCACTGGTGGTCGCATTTACCAGAGGGGTGCGTGACCCGCGTGACCCCTTCCCAGCAGCCCCTCCCACCCCCCTCCTCCGATAAGTACAGTACAAAGGGAGTTCAAACTACCGCTGCACGTGTGCGCCGCTAATTTTTGGGCAGTATTAACGGCCCTTTATAAATATGCCCCGATGTAAAGCTAGCATATGAAATGTATTTTAGTGGCCTGGCCTGGCCCGGCCACTTTTTGTTGCAGTGTGACCTTAGCCTAGAGTTGGTTTGATACTCAGAGTACTTGCTACCAAATATTTAATATCTGTTAAAGATATCCCAGTGTATTTTAATTTAATGCTAAATTTGAACACGATGCAACAGAAAAATCCTAATTGTTTTGCTTTGGTGTTTCGCCAGTTGGATGATTTTGAAAGAACATCATATACAGTAACCGTTAGGTAGGTGGGTCACATCTGGTGGCTTTTAGCCATTTCGTCTACCCTTCTTGTATTTCCTGTGATGCTGAAGTAGCAAGGCTGCTAATAGAACACACACTTGGTATTTAATATGAATGACTGTTTAGTTTCATTATTTTTGTTCACGCATAAAGGTTAGCTAATTTCTTTATTGTTCTGATATATGAATCATTCTACCCCTGTCTTGGTTCTTTCTTTTATGTAAGTTTGTAGGAACCCTTTTGGCATCTACACTGAGTAGATTGTTTCTAAGATATTGAATTATTTTTCTTTTTGGTATCATGAATAATGGATGGGGATAGCAAAATGATTTTTTTAATGCTTCCATCTTTGTGTTTTTGATTCCTACAATATATTGGCCTCTTAGGGTATCACCCCAAACCATTAAGGAGTTTTGATTGAAGTGGCACATTGTGTAGACATTATGTGCTCTGCCCATCACCATAAATCAATGACCTTGCACATTTAGATCAGATTAAATACATTTTAAAAAAATCTGAAACTTCATTTAATTATTGATGAGTTCTGGTTTTGAAACAAACCAGGTTTCGATTCGGAACTGCTGGTTTTCAAAATCCATGGATCAGTTGAATTTTAAAAATTTCCAAAACTCAGAATTTATTGAAACTAGAGATGGGCACAAAACCGAACTCGAACCCGAACTCAAACTATTCAAACTAGTTTGGGTTCGAACTTGTTAGTTTTTTTGGACTGGCGTCTGTATTTTCGATAATTATTGTAAATTTGATAATTATCGAAAATTTACGGGCTGTTCGCTAACCCTAAAATGTATCATTCGCTAACCCTCGAATGTGTCGTTCGTTTTTGGTAACCCTTGAATGTACAGATCGTTCTCGCTAACCCTAGAATGTATAATTTGCTAACCCTCAAATGTAGCCTTCGATTTTTGGTAACCCCCGAAAGTATCGTTCGTTTTTGATAACCCTTGAATGTATGGATCATTTCGCTAACCCTAGAATATATAGTTTGCTAACCCTCAAAAGTATTGTTTGTTTTTTGGTAAAACTCAAATTTATGGTTCTATTTTCGGTAACCTTCTAAAGTATCGTTCGGTAACCCTCGAATTGGCCGTAACCCTCAAATGTAGCATGCGCAAAACCTGATAATTGCCCGCTTGTTTTCAAGAAGTGTTTTAACAAGTTTTGGTAATAGTGACATGTTCCCCAGACCATTACCCAGGTGCCACAGCCATTTACAGTAAGTTACCATTGTTAGTTTAGCTGTAAAACATCCAGACTTTTCAAACTATCACTCTCCCATTGACTTTAATGGGTCCGAATTCGAACTTTCGAACTTTCACTGAAGTTTGAAAACGGACTGAACTTTATGAAGTTCGGCCATCTCTAATTGGAACTTATGATTGAAAATTAGATCTTTTGGGTTTGTAACAGATTTTCAAAACTTCAACTGGTTCTGCAGAACCGCTGTTTTATTCATCTCTACATCGAATTAAGATGTCTCAATGTAAATACTAAATAAAAATGTTACTGCAGCAACACTTCATTATCTCATACCTTACTCAATTCTCACCTTTTTGTAGTCCACACCCTATGATCAAACTCTTGCAAGTTAACCATGTTAACAAATAAGCCTGTATATTTTAGAACAAGCTCCACCTTGCCTGCCAGACAATGCATCATCTTTGTGGGGGAATATTTGGAAATAAAAATTAAAACTACTATTCTGAAGACTTGACTTAACGGAGAGTTAAGCTAGGTTCACACACTGATGATAAAACCCAGATACCGTTGGATCCGACTGTATCAGGGCTTTATCATCAGTGTGTGTAGCTCATTTTCCGAATAAGCATGTGGCCACCTAACTGTGTGTTCCCTGATCTTTGAAAAATTACAGACAGGATCTTGCAGATCCTATCTGTCATCTTTCAAACATCTTTCCTGTGTGTAACCACCTTTAAACTTAATAAATGTAACTTAGTCTTTGCATATGCTGTGGTGGCTAACCAGTCTGCAGTGTTTGTTTTAGAAACACACAGCCAATGAGGTCATGGGTTCAAATCCCCAAACATTTATTCATTTATTTTTTGTTTCTCTTAGTAGCTCTGTTGGGTTAGGGGTAAAAGGCTTTGCTCTTAGCAAGACCTACTCTTAGCAAGAGTACATACGGTTGAAAGGCTCAATTCCCCAGAGTTACTTTTAATTTTTACTAAAATGTTAATATTCTCTTTCTTTCACCCATGCTAAGAACTACAATGCAAAGTTACTCTTTTTCGTACGAATAGCAAAGGAATATAAGATTGTAAGGGACAGGAGCATTTAAATAAGTTTACACAAAAACTGCACTGAAATCCATGTTCGGTGTCAGGGAGAGGAATGATCACTGTGCTGTAAATATGATTAACCTGTCAGCTTCTAGGAAGCAAATCCTTTGAAAACTGCTTGCCACACCTTATTTAAGCCTTATTCAAGAAAATAAAAGTTTCATTCTGCCTAACTGTTGATCTTAACATATCTTGGGACATGAACGTTTCACAGTGTGGCTCACCAAATTTTAAAAAATTCACATAAGGAGCACGGAGGGTAATGCTGGCATTCAAACAACGTTTGATTTTGCAACCACTGATTGATTTAAACCCAGGGGCGGGGCAGTATAATTGACCTTTAAAGCATAGGGGAATTAGATTGATTGAGATTGATTGAAGATTCAAAATGGTGTCTACATCCCTCTAACAAATGAAACACCATCAGGGAGATTCAATAAAAGTTCTTATCGTTTAAAATGATGCTAATTTTGCCCCAACCAATCAGATTTTAGCTTTCAAATGTTAAATAAGATCTGATTGGTTGGGGCAAAATTAGCACCATCTTTAACAATAAAAATGTACCCTGATTATCTTTAATAACTGTTTTATTTTCCATTAAATTTGTAGACCAAATGGTATATTTATTAAATATCTCTATTTTTAACTCAAAACTATCTTTAATTATAAAAAAAAAAAGAAACATATTTTTAAGCGGGGGTAAAAATTCTATGAATACGTTAATATCTTTCAGCTGGTGATTGAATTAATGACTTCTCTCCTTCAAACCATTCTGGCTAATGAAAATATTCTGACATTAATAACATTTGATTTCTGTCGTAATTATTTTTTAGCACACGTGGGAAATTGGTTGAATGACCAAGCATTGGCTCAGTGCTCCTAAACTTATTTTAATATGCAATTTGGTGATCTCATTTTTTTAAGATGGAACACCTGGAGTTTTCTCTTGAGAGGTCTTCCCAACCCCCAAACAAATGCCTTCAAGTCATGTTCAAGCTATGGGTGTTTGGGGGACATACTTTTACATTTAATATTATGTCTGCTATTCCCATTGCTATGTCACTTTTTTGACACACCATTAATACACTAGTCATTTCATAACTTATTTCTATAGAGATGGCTGGTTGACTTTCAACCTATTTTTTTTTTCTTGACTTGATGAAAAAGGAGCAAAGAAATCATTGACAGTCTTTTCTCTAGAAGTAGATCCATGAAATTTACTTCTAGAGAAAATTAGATTGGTTCATAAAAATAAAATAACAAATGAAAAAATTATCTTTTGACAATTGTCACTAAATATTTGTGTTGGTTGTGTATATTTTATTCCATAGAATAAGTTTCACAGTACTTTTAGTTTTTAATATCTATATATTGGCAAATACGGCACTACAATAATTTTCTGTACTATATTTTATTTAATTTTTTTCCCTATAACTAGATAATTTTTCACGCTAGTTTATGATGCCAAATTATGAATAAATGATACTGTATATTTTGAAATAATATAATACAGTATGTGACTCTCCTGTGTTGACCTGCAAAATGTCCGCTCCAACAGTAAGGCTAGGGCCACACTACAATGCGTGCACATTGTTGTCTGCTTATGCAGGCAATTTTGTCAATTTGCCCTTGTTGGAGCGCAAACGAATCGCAGTAATAATGGTGACTGTGTGTGTTCCGGACACCAACAGAGGTGATGTGTCCACCCCCATAGAACACCACCACTGTGTGCTTTTAAAGAGCAGTGCAGAAACAAGAAATCGACTAAGGTTGACAAACATTTACCGTCGGCCTTGGGAACTGTCTGAAGTTTCCCTTACCGCAGTCGCCCTCCTGTACTACATGTAAAATAAAGGGAGGAGGATGCGGCAAAAGAGAATGTGTGAATCCTGAACGTTCTCCCTATACTTTATATAGGTAAAATGCTTAGGACTGTGTGTTGCCTAATCATTGAAAAATGACAGAATCTTACATGCAGTGACCGGGGCATGGGTGTAGGCCTGTCCCCGATCCACCCCACCCTCACCTTGGAATGCCCAAGCCTCGTCCCTTGCCTGCCCACCCACGGGTCAGCATGGGTGGCAAAAATCACGTGTTCGACATTACTGCCCTACTTTATATGGTAGAATGTCCCTGAGCCATCCAACTGGAGGTTCAGAAAGTGAGCCCCTTGGTGTGTTTTGAACTACCAATAAGCATCATTGAGAGTTTATCAAGTTTGGTGAATGGCAAAAGCCCTATTTAGAGACGTTTTTTAATATGGATTTACATCAATAAGTTAAATAAAATATTAACCTCCCTCTGGAATTTCTCAAAATGTCCAAAAGTGGAGATATTTTAGAATTCAATTTAAATCTCTCTTCCTCTAGGAGTGTGCGCTAGGAATTCGTCTAGTTCTTATTTATAACTTAATCTCAACTGTTATTTTGCTGTGGCATCAATATCCTTGTTATTATACAGAGGATTTCAAATGTTTATGGTTTGAATTTATAATACCACCAGTTAACATAAAAACAACATAAACAGGAATTGAAGATTTGGAAAGAAATAAGAGATACCCTTGCACCCCACGGGCAGTACTTTGATACACAATCCAAAACATTAAAAGTTCAAAACTCAGGAATATGGATACAGCCTAAGATTGCCCCATGTCAATATTGGTAATGATACCTTATTCGGAAGAAATCAGTGCCAACCCTTAATATGGCATTACTTACATAAACCTATAATTTTCTTTTTAAATCCAGTTAAAAAAAATAAAAGTGCCAAATCCCTTGAGGCTTTAAAAAAAAAAAGGTAAAATAGAGAAACCATAATGAAAAAAGTAATTAAAACAGTTTTCAAAACCTAAACATTCCATGTGTCATTTTACAGTGTAGGAAAGTTAGTGTTTCGTTTTATTACAAATATTTGTCTGGGATTTTACATAACTCGTTCCTCTAACCACAGAAAATTCAATTACCGACAACTGCAGCTATCAGATTGATAGAAAATGAAATAGTCTTTATGCACAGTTGGCACACGATTCCCTTTTAACTGTACAGTATGTGCTGCTCTGGTGGAATAAGCAGTGGTACCCTAGGGGATATTATTTTATTGGTTTTTAACTATTTACTAACCGGCAGATGTTGTTTTAGAAGGAAAGGAAAAACAAATAAACCAAACTGGGTAACTTTAAAGTTTTTTGCAGTATTACTTAAAAGGCAACGGTAAAAGAGAAATTTGGATATGGATATGACTAATATAAAGTATATCATCCTGTCTTCTATTCAACCTCTACTGAGAGTCTCTGGTAGATTAACCGATCAGTTGGCACTTCTTTTTCTTCTTGGTTCCATTAAATAAACCCACTTAACCAAACAAAAAGTGCCCTCCATAGAGTATTAACATAATCAACCAACTCATCATCTCAGCCACCTGAAAAATAAACTCAACTAGCCCCTGTCTTCCTGTAGGAATAGATAATCCTGTCACACAGGCTCCCCATTCTGTAAGCTACTTTGAGGACCAGGGGTGTAGCAATCACCCTACGAGCAGGGGTGGGAGAAGGGGGACACAATTAGTTCACTCTTGTGCATGGCTGATCACAGGAACAAACAGAAGAAAGCTTGGCTAGGGGGCAATAGAGGTGTTAAATGGAGGGAGGCCCATCCATCCATTTGGGGAGGGAGGTTTCTAATACATATTTATGCCCTTCAATAAATCCTTACAGATCACTGAGACATGAGACATTTCAAATATAATAAACAAACAATACAACATGAAGTGCAATAAAACTGCTATATCTTTCAATATAAGCTCCCTAGAAATACCTTCTTATTACTGCTTATACACCCTGAAATGAGTCACATGACTGTAGTAGTATCCTCCTACTTCACAGAGAGTGATGTGTTTCAGTTGTATTAAAAAACATTGAGTGACACCAAAGTCATTAAATCAAGCAGAAAAAAGACTTCTGTTACCCCGAGAATGGAAAGCAGGGTAAGGATAATCATTGGTTTGTAAAATGAAGGAATCCAAGTTCATGTAATTATCAGAGCTGGGCAATGAGCCTTTTTTACTGGACAGGTCAACTTACTAAGATCATTTTTTGTTAAAATAGAAGGACTGTGGAAGCACTCCTTAGCCTAAATTACATTTACATTTTGCAGAAGTGCTACTGATCTGGCCAAACATTTATACAACCATAGAAAAGTTAATCAATGCATATTCCTGGGCCCCATACAATATCATATTATCTGCACACTGGCATACTTTATAAACAAACAGGTTTTAGTATACATTACTGTGATCACATGAATGAAAAGCATTCCAACCACATCAAGGTAACCCCAGTCTGGAAGGTCCTAACCTTTTCTACATAAATTATGATAAGCAAACTTTTGAATTCCTCATACTTGCACACTGGATCAATATAGCAGGCTTTCTCACTTCCCCCCAGCCCTTTGGCTTTTTAAAATGAGGGAAGAGGCCGTCCATCCAGTGCTTTATATTAAAGGCATAGGACCTCCCATTAAAGGGCTGTGTTGGGGGTGCTATTACCACATTTGTTGTTTTAGGCTAGCTGTACCTTTAATATGGATATCCCTGTGTAAATATTGTAATATCTTTATGGGTTAAAAGAGGTCAGGAGCATGGCCTTTAACATATTGCCCTTGGACTAAGCTAAACATCACGTTATACTGTGTACCCTTTGGAGGGCGTAAAATATCTTCAGCCGCCCTTGGTTAAAAACACTAGAGGATTCTTTCCAACATTGACATAAATCCTATTTTTAGACTTTGGCTAAGTTACGTTATAT
The DNA here is from genome assembly GCA_019447015.1 of Hymenochirus boettgeri. Lineage (NCBI taxonomy): Eukaryota > Metazoa > Chordata > Amphibia > Anura > Pipidae > Hymenochirus > Hymenochirus boettgeri. Next base: position 34,716,319 of record CM033476.1, read on the forward strand.
TTTGCTAAAAATAGAAAAACACTTAGCGTTCTTTTTTTCCCCATTCAAACTGTATTCTGTGCTCTCTTGTGTTGCCTTTTCCATCCTCTTTACATTTACTGTATTTATTTGTTCCCAGGTCTCGGATAGAAGCCAGAGTAATGGAGTTACTGGAAAAATGTGGTTTTTCTAGCGTTCAGAGTTTAAAATCAGGGATTTAGACAGTCCCCTTTCTCTAATGGCCCTCAAGCAAGGAAAAATCTTTATCTTTAGTGTCAAGGCAGCAAAGAGGATATTCAGTTTAAACGTGGGATCTCACCCAAACTTGTAGGCATGGTGTACCACATACATTCATTTATAACAAGCTGCATCCTGGCAAAGAGATATACAGTATCTGTGTGAGTTATCCTTTCAGGAAAAGAGCAGTAAAGCCTTAAGCAAACTTTTAACTTGATTCTTTTATTACCTGTAGGTACAGTGTGTCCTGTTTGTCCTAGATTGTGGAGAGAAAATTCCTTCTTTCTTCAGTGAGTTGGTATTTGGAGGATTTGTGGAATTGCTGAGTGTGGTAGGAATCATGTAACGGGCAGTAGAAGTTGTAATGCTAGCTAAAATTATTACTGTGCTAATAATATCTTGCTTATCACTCTTTATCTGGGTGTAATGTTAAGGATTTTTGTTTAGCAGATTCAGCTGTTACTATTGGGAACCATTATTTCAAAAGACCACACAATATGGCCATAGCGTCAGATGCACACCCCACCATCTTCCATAACCCTTTATGACTTATTTAACCTTTCAACAAGTAGGTGCACTAACCACTTCCAACATAATCTACCCATCATCTTATCTTTTAGGGGAAAGTATACCTTAAAAATTTTCTAAAACATTGTAACAAATTAAGTCTGATGTACTAAGAGGTGCAAAGGTTTCACTGTGTTATTACCAGCAGATTGTTCGGCCTGGCCAACCATTTACCACCAGTGAGTGTCAGTATGCAATGGCCGATTAGGTGGTCCATAGGAGACCGCACAATTGGCGTGATTTGCCGCAAAGAGTGTCTCTTGTTAAAGTCATCAGCTAACCAATAGAGATATCCGAACTTTCGAAAGTTCGGCCCATTTTCGAACTTTTGAACTATATGGAAAGTTCAAAAACGGACCCATTAAGTCAATGGGAGTCAAATAGTTTGAAAAGTTTGAATGAAATACAATTAAAATATCAATGGTAACTTAATGTAAATGGCTGTGGGACCTGGGAAATGGTCTGGGGAACATGTTCGAATATCCAGGAATTTTCGAAAACTTGATTTTACTCTCACGCGTGCTACTTTCGAGCTCTCGCTTTCGAACATTCAATAATTATCCCATGAACGACTCGCAGATTCGAGAATTCGATATTTACTTGCGTATTGGTATAATAGACATTTTACTTGTAGATTCGAGAATTCAATATTTACTCGCATATAGGTATAATAGACATTTTACTCGCAGATGTGATATTTGATATTTACTCGCGTATAGGTATAATAGACATTTTACTTGTGGATTCGAGAATTCTATATTTACTCGTGTATAGGTATAATAGACATTTTACTTGTGGATTCGAGAATTCGATATTTACTCGCGTATAGGTATAATAGACATTTTACCTGTGGATTCGAGAATTCGATATTTACTCGCGTATAGGTATAATAGACATTTTACTCGCAGATGTGATATTTGATATTTACTCGCGTATAGGTATAATAGACATTTTACTTGTGGATTCGAGAATTCTATATTTACTCGTGTATAGGTATAATAGACATTTTACTTGTGGGTTCGAGAATTCGATATTTACTCGCTTATAGGTATAATAGACATTTTACCTGTGGATTTGAGAATTCGATATTTACTCGCGTATAGGTATAATAGACCTTTTAGTCATGGATTTGATAATTTGATATTTACTTGCGTATAGGTATAATAGACATTTTACTCGTGGATTTGAGAATTCAATATTTACTCGCGTATTGGTATAATAGACATTTTACTTGTGGATTCGATAATTCGAAATTTACTTGCGTATAGGTATAATGGACATTTTACTCGTGGATTCGATAATTCGATATTTACTCGCGTATAGGTATAATAGACATTTTACTTGTGGATTCGAGAATTCGATATTTACTTGCGTATAGGTATAATGGACATTTTACTCGTGGATTCGAGAATTCGATATTTACTCGCGTATAGGTATAATAGACATTTTACTTGTGGATTCGAGAATTCGATATTTACTCGCGTATAGGTATAATAGACATTTTACTTGTGGATTTGAGAATTTGATATTTACTCACGTATAGGTATAATAGACATTTTACTCGTGGATTCGATAATTCGCTATTTACTCCCTTATTGGAATAATAGACATTTTACTCGCATATTTGCATGCCTCGAATGTTCAGACATTCGATAATTAACGAAAGTCTGGAAAATATCAAAAATCCGGGTCCGGGATAGTTCGAGAAGTCCGCTCGAACTCGAATAGTTCGTCTCGAACTCGGGTTCGATTTCGAGTACTAGTCAATCTCTACTAACCAAACACAAACGTGAGTTTAATATGTGCCTGCGACACACCTCTCCGCTGTAGACCTTTTTTCTGTTTTATTGTTTAAGTGTAGAGTTATGGCCTTTTTGAATAAAAAATCATGACTAGAAACAGATAAAAAAAACTACAACACGATTTAAAGCATTGTAACATAATGTATATGCTAAGTGATAACACAGAAGCATTCATTTTTCTATATAATTGATAAATATGCATGATGATCACATGCTACACTGTGCAGTGATAGATATACTGAGCACTATAGTTATTCACTTGGGTCTTATAAGTTTGCTGGTGCTAATCTACAACAAAGAGTTTATCTTTATGTTGGTCTATTACAGTTGCAGAGTAAAATCCCATTGCACCTCATATGAAATAAACTCTATATTTAGCACTGCGGAGCATCTTTAAAGTAAATTGTACAGCTGACAATTATTCTCCTGTTTCTTATGAAGCCATCTAGTGGTTACTCTACTAATAACAAGGCATTGACATTCACATAAGAAATAACCTCTTAGGTTTCAATACGAATAGACCATATTTCATCTCTCTTAGTTCACAATACAGCACCATAACTTAACATGAAGACATTAGAATGCATTTGTATTGAACAATAAATATGTGGGGTTTTTGTTGGCAGACCAGTAACTGGATATCATGTTGGCAGTCAGAGGAAGCCTATTCCATTAGCCGTCACCAGGCAACTAATGGAGACGCTGCATGTTGGGCAATTTGATCTTTTCTATAATGTAGGTTTCTCCCCTGACCCCTGAAATGGGAGATGGTTTGGTTAGGCTTTTTATAATCTGAGGTATACACAGGTTAGCCACAAATAAAAGGTCAGGCTCAGGCGGCATTTGCTTTTTAGGTTTGGTAGGAAGATTTAAAACTCTTAAACAAGAACAGATATCCTTATGGAAGGTTTCGTATTTAACTCTTTCAATCCAGTGTGTATTTCAATCCAGATTCATTGAAACAAAATCACATCTTCAATGACTATATTGAAAAGACTCTATGAAAAAATGTATTAAAACTTCCTTAAATATTCTGTTTTTTTCCTAGTATAAACATAAAGGCTTGGTTTGGTTTTCAGTGAGCTGGGTGGTATATGGGTATGGGTATATGGGTGGTATATGGGTATGGTGCCATACTGGCTGAAAAGTGGGAGAAATCATCGAATCTGGATACACATTTTGTTTTCTTTCACAACAGCAAATTTCGTCATCATGGCAGATTACTTCATATTTGTATGCCATTTACAAGCTGTATACCAAGAGCTTTAAGATCTACTCTACACTATCTCCAAGATTTAAAGGATAATTATGCCCCCTTTCTCTCTTTTGTTGGTAATACCCAGGATAAGGACCTAAACTGCTGGGTCTTACCTAATTGCTGGAAACGATCCCTTGAAAGTCGGGTTATGAAAGCCCTTTTCACTTCCTTGTATTGAACTAATGAGAAGACTGCAAGGAGTGTGTCTTCCCATTGGTCAGTCCTGCTGCAGTCCAGGAAAAAGGCTTCACAAAGCTGACTTTGCAGGTCACATTTTCTGCCATACAGTAACTCCCGAATGTGAGGAGCCCGCTGGGTACTCACTCTGGGTACTGTCAACAGGAGAGTGGTGACTTTGAAGGATATAATTGCCCTTAATTGATTTGAACAACAGACCTTTGTAATATATCTGTGGTATTCAGTTAGATCAACTGGAGTTGACATTTAGTTCTTAAAGACATTGTGCTAGTCATCCGACTGGCTTTCTCAATTCAGAACTCTGGAATTAAGTCCAGTTTATCTAACTGAATGCCATAAATTTACCATGACCTGGTTAAATGAGAAACAACACAGACTGTTCTAGTGTTACCAGCTCATCTGACAATTAAAGGATGCTTTCAATAAATGTAATAAGTTAGGCTACACTGATTGTCTTTCAAGGAGAGCTGTGGTATACATACAGGTAACCTCCATTAAAAAGATCACATTCCTTTAAAAAAAAAAAAAAAAACACGTTTTAGCAACAAGTCTGAAAATGAACATTTCCCCCTCCCCATGGTGTCCAGAAACAGACCAAAGCAAAACTTGTAAATTATAAGGTTTAAAAAAAAGATTTATATTTTAGAAAAAGGGGGTTGTAATACAGCTAATGATACAGCAGTATGCCAATGGGCCTTTCATTAATAGCTCTGTCACAGCAGGGGAGAGACACAATGCATACCAGGAAGTTAAAATTTGAATGTCTGTAACTTTGGATTCTCAACATCATCCTAGATTTGTTTGAAAGGTATGGGATGAACCTTACATTGAAGGCACTTTCATGAAATGCTTTAATAGACGTCCAGATTTTTTGCTTATCAGTCAACCCTGCACTTCTCTTCCTAATAAATAAACAGGGACATACGTATAATCCGGTATATGGCATTTTATAGATTTATAGGCATATTTATTTTAGTTTAGTGTTCAATAAAAAGACCCACTAGTCTCAAAAGTTATTGCCGATTATTACCATATATATGATCGTACACATGTCCTCATTTTTATTTAACAGACCTTTAATGGTAGCAGTTAAAATTTGGGGCATTGACTCAAGCAGAGGAAGCTGAAGTTTTCTTTACTTTATATTAATAAATATGTTTGATCTTTGACAATATTTTTGTACTTTAATAACGCTTGGCTTTCTGGATTGTAGGTGAAAAACTCGTCTTAAGCTCTCAAGAGAAACCTTAACTGATAAACTATTCAATAAAACTGCCATCATAAAAATATACATAAAAATAATGTTCTCACTTTACTCAGACTCTCACTTTCTGTCTTCTAAGAAGTTAACGGCTTTTATAGAATAAAGACAAGCTCGTCCTAGAGCACAGAGACTTTTAAACCCTGCATTTGACATCAGAATGTAGGTCAATATCATCAGATTTACAGTCTTGGGGGTTATATTCCCTTGAAGATTAAACCTTCATTACATTGTGTTTTGTTCCTGCCCTTGTATCCATCATTTTCTAACATTAGAATCTGCTATTTTAGAGAGTGCTGTAGAAAATAGCTCTCACGTGGGATTAAATTCATATCTAACACCCGGCAAAATGTTTTTAGGAAATTGATGCTCCCCCCCAATGTTCCCTCGTCCCCTTTCCTCTTGCATTAGTTTCCTCCATTTGTTACTATTAAATGTATGGGAATGTATTTGACCTTTGTGATGGGTTTAAATCAATCAAAGTGTTTCTCCTAAATGGGACTCCCCCCCCCCCCACCCCTCAAATGCAAAATGTCATTGTATTTTAGGGTAGCAGCAACAAGACAATCTGGGAAAAACATATAAAAGTTCCAAGTGCCATGAAAACTGTAACAGCTCAACTTTTATCAGCATTGAACGATTTGACCAATGAATCTCAACATTTGTGGTTGGGTTTCAACATTAATGGTGCATTTTAAAGGAATAAGTTGCAATGGAAGAGAAATGTAAAAATCAAACATAGAATGCAGTCACTAGCTGTTTTCTGGCTCCTCTCACAGGTAGAAATTCTGAATCAGATTTCACGAATCCGCCGGAACTCAGACTGCGTATTTCTGACTTGTTCAGATTTTTCTTAACTAAGGAACTATTTTAGAAAACTTTTGAACGTTCAAAGTCCGAAATCTGTTAGTTACTGCAGTTTTAATCGTATATGTTTACCCGCTGGGTGCTTTCAGGAGTGCTCGTAGCTCTAGTGTGGCTAGACCAATCAACCTATGCTACAGCGTGCTTTGTACTAGGTCGGATTGCGATCAGATCGCTGGTTAAAACAGACTAGTATGGCCTAGCCCTTAATGGCAATGTTGAGGCAGAATTTCAGGGTTTGGTAAAAAAAAAATTGTATCATATTTTCAAGTTGTAATCTCTGAATTTTGCTATTGAACCTGTAACTTTGTGATGAAAATAGTTTAGTGATGAAATTACAGACACCTCTACCCAATAATTTGATTTAATGCAGTAATTTAAGGGATATGTACACTGGTAAATTAGTGTTTTGTTTTGTTTTGTCCTTTACTGGAAATTATAATTCTTCCCAACTATAACTGTACTGTTTTTTTTGTTGTTGACCTGTCCCCTATATTTTTAGATATCCGATCTAAAAAAATCTTACATTTCAGCTATCAAATGCCATAGTGTCAAACTCTCCTGTTATGTATAGTTTGGCTGTACATATGGTGACAGTTGGTACGTGAACTGGATGGAGAGAAATTCCCTCTCCCAATGCTACCTCCTAGAGATTACTGAGCATGCTTGCCCTCACAGAGAGTCTGCCAGGGGGCTGGGAGACTGAGGGACTGAGCCTGAGTTATCTGTGTGTACAGTAGAAATTCTCAGGAAAAAAAACAGTAGATGCAATTATAATTTCCAGAGACCAACTCTGTGTAAGGCATATAAAATTTAAATATTAGCACCCCAATAAAATATATTATTTGTCATTGATAAAGCAAACAAAAAAGCTGTTGCTACACAGGAAGCATTCGTGAGAACACCTGCTGTGCTGGTAAAGTAGGAAGAACTAATGTTCTGGTGTCTGGTGGGGAATGTTTATTAGTTGCACTGGAATTTTACCAGAGACTAAAGCTGGCCATACACTAGGCAGACATTAGATGAATTTGATATATCTATCTAATGTCTAAAGACCATATTTTACAAGCAGTGGTTTTTATCTTGACCCATTTATTTTGTGATCTCAAGTTGATTGTAAGAAAGAACTGGCTAGGCGGTTCTAGATAGGTTGGACATTTATTTTATGAGAGATTGGACTTCTGTCTAATATCTTACGTAGTGTATGGCCACCTTAAGATCATCCTCCATCTTTTTGCAGGTATGAAACACTATTTGGAATTCTAAAATAGTTTTATCTTGTTTAAAGTAGTTAATACTGGTTAAGAGTGGTGTCTAGCAGTGAAGCTTTGTAAAAGGAATATAGGAACACTAAAATAACTGCACCAAGTAATAGATCCATGTGCTGTATAGATCCATGTTCTGTGTAATGATAGTATTTATTTTAACTTGTTATAACATAAATCCAAAATAATAATAATAGTAATAATAATAATAATAATATAGATATTTTAATAGAAAATGATGTTACTGTATAATCTTTATAACCAGAGTTTTACTAGAGACTATCAGGGTAATTCAATAAAAGTTTTTATAGTTTAAAATGGTGCTAATTTTGCCCCAACCAATCAGATGTTAGCTTTCAAATGGTAAATAAGAACTTTTAATGATAACCCTGAATGTTCATCCTCCATCCTTGTTGCAGATGTGAATTAAAACAAAGCAAAACACAAAGTAACCCGTACAATTTTGATAAATTAAAACAAAGTCAGGTCCTCAGAACACATTGCAGGGTCGATTTTTACTCAAGATCGTTTGAGTTGTCAAAACCTGTATTATGTATTGTCAACCCATTCAATAGACTGTGCTGACATTTTAAAATTGAATCATATTAAATGTAAATATAAATGATCTGTAGTCTGCCCAAGATTTCCGTTATAGTCTGCTGAAATTCCTCAGTCAACTCATTTAAACAAATAGCTCTTTCTTGAATGTTATTGCACGGTACACATGGGCAGATGCTTTGTTTCAACCGACCATTTGGCACTTCCGACTTGGCACTTCTGTCTTTTTCAGTCGATCGGGCTGAAAAATTGCATGGTGTGTACGCTGCTTTAGACCTGTAACTATGATTATCCCCATCCCGTGGATAACATTTTTATGCTTAAGGTTTGTAAGAGAATCACAGAGCAGTGCATGTCAAGTGAGTGGCCCCTTAACAAGTTTGGTAATGGTTCTAGACCTGCCACTTTTTAATTCTCATCTGCTCCTGCCGTTCTGCCTTCAGACTACCAAACTTAAAGGAGAACTAAAGTCCCCAGACAACATTGTCCCAATAGAGAGAGCACATTCACAAACACACAACAAGCTTCGTCTCATCTCTCCCTTTGCTGTGGATGCTGGGTGATTTATAAAATAATCTGTGGGTACTAGGGGTCAGCTCCCATAATTCCCCTTATCTGGGAACACCCAGCTAAGTGTACGCAGTACAGTTCACAGGAAACTGTAGTCTTGCTTCCTGGTAGGTGACAGCAACACAGGTTTCAATGCAGTTTTTTGTGCAAACACATTACAAATGCTCCTGTCCCTAACAATGATAAATTCCTTTGCTTTTCATACAAAAAAGAAAAGTAATCTTTGCAGTGTATGTCTTTGCTAGCACGGATGAAAGAAACAGAACATTTAACATTTCAGCAAAAAATTAAAGTAAGTATGGGGAATCAAACCAGCAACCTTCTATACTGTGTCTTTCTAAATAGAAAGCTTTCTACCTCTATGCCACAAGGACTAATTTGTAAACGTGTAGTACATGTATTGTTTTTATCTTTTGCTAGGTACATAATAAAAACCAAAAAAAAAGGGAGCATGGGGAATCGAACCTGTGTCCCAATAGTCTGACCTTTTCCTAACCCAGCACTTTAGCAGAACGTGCCGCCAGTGAACTTGCAATAGATATTAGTACATTTTAGTAAATGTCAGTAAAATCAGTTCACTATTTTGTATTGCTACTGGAAGATTGTCAGCTATTCACGCGGGTTGGTAAATAAATAACAGAGCTGTTATATTTTTCTAGGAAAAGGGCAAGAAACAAACAAAAAGCAATAAACACAGACAGTAGACTATGTTATATTATTTCACAAGTAAACTAGGGGATTAGAACTTGTGACTTCTTGGTCTGTTTGTCCCTAAAACCACAGCATTTGCAGGGTGCACCACCAGCAACTCAACTATAACCACAGGTACATTTAGAAACGTTATCTTTTGCTATAAAGAGAAGCTAGAAACTCTGTGCATAAAGACAGTAAATCCTGGGGTCAGAGGGTTTGGCTCTTTGAAGCTAACATGGGCTATGAGTTGTACTGGCAACAACATGGAACCCTCCTTTGTTACAGAATCTATTAATTATATCTATTAAATGCAAATAACTAGAGAAGAATCTTTCAATGTATTGGTATTCTGGGAAGAAAAGCTTTCACATTAGGTATATCTGTTGTATTCAATTAGATCAACTGGACTTGAAATGTAGTTCTTGAAGACGTTTCGCTAGTCATCCGACTGGCTTTCTCAATTCAGAATGACTTGTACAATAATTGCCACAGATTCTTGTATAAGTCATTCTGAATTGAGAAAGCCAGTCGGATGACTAGCGAAACGTCTTCAAGAACTACATTTCAAGTCCAGTTGATCTAATTGAATACAACAGATATACCATGGCCTGGATGAATGAGAACCTTCACAAGCATCTTTCACATTAGGGTTTTAAAAAATTAAGTTTAGTTCTCCTTTAATTTGAAGAAATAAGAGGAAGAGAGAGAATTCTCTGCTCCATCTTTCATTTCTTCTAATTCAATGTAGGTGGCCACATTGCATGCACTATTATTCATTTTTGGAGTGCATGCAATCACCATTTTATTTTTGTGGATTGCGTGCGATCCGATGGCGCAATTGGACGGTTGAAGGTGTAAAATGTGCGCACAGGATTTTCAGGTTCGTTACCATCCTGTCCAGTGTGGCCTCAGCCAAAAAGTCTGGAATTTCTAATCTTATTTTATTTAAATATTTACTTGTGATCATGATAGCAATCTAATAATTTCTATGTTTAATAAGCTAACAATATCAGATATAGGATTTTATTTTCCAGTTGGAATCTGAGGTTTTTGACAGTTTTTTAATCAGAAAATTTGCATTTTTCTGAAATTTCGTCATTTTATGTTTTTTTGCGATTTTGTTTGGTTCCTTTAAAAGACCACCTTGGCTAAAGAAATAGACCTTCCACCCATCTAGCTATTTACCTTCCCTTTCCATTCTTACCCAAGGGGACCTGTGTTGATTACACAGAGACCTGTGTTGAGTAAAAGTTGGCCACAGCTTTATTGACAGCTATATATAAGAAAAAATCACACATATTTTTGCATTCCGGACTAGAGATGTAATGTGGGTTCGAATAGAACCCAGTTTCGAATCGAATCTGAGGGTTTTAAAGTCACGACTAAACCTTTGGAACTCCTGAATTTCACGGAACCCGGATTTTTCGAATTTTCAATCGAAAGTAGACGATTTTTGAAAATCGAAAGTAGACGAATACCGAAAGTTTAGTCGGGACTTCGAAACCCTCAGATTTGATTTGAAACTGGGTTCTATTAGAAACCACATTACATCTCTACTAAACATGTTCTTTGCTGCTTTTAAAACATGTTCTTACACTAATTATCGATTTCTTATGCTGCGTGCATTTGTTAGTATTTCCGTTAAGCACTTCACCTAGCAATGATAGATGGAGCAGAACCTGGTTCCAACGTGGATTTCACGGATCTCTTATTTTGCGGATTCCTGACTTTTACTGATTTTTCTGAAGTGCAGAACTAGTTTCTAGAAATTTCAAAGGGCAATACATTATCCATTCTCCTTGTTCAATCCTTCCTTGCAAAGATGTGCTGCTTGTAATAACATGCACTTTCTATGAAAATTATCAATACCTGCTGCACCGTCAAAATTGATATTGTGCGGACTCCAAACTAATGACTCCTTCCCTTCTGCAACATATTCTCAAAGCTTTCTCTCCTGAACACCAAAAAAGCTCAGTGAGTTTGTGTGAAAGCTCTGAGCTTATCTCATTGTAGAAGGGGTATTCAGCTTGTAAGTATAATGGTTTCTAGGATTTGGTGGTGCAAACACAATATGCTTTTAGGGGATGGGCATATTCTAAGCATGTAGACTATGCTCTCCACCTTTTCCATCCTCCTAGTACTTATGTACGTGGAATACAGAATTTTAGAAGCACATTACACTAGATACCTCTCTGCTAAAAGGCAAAAGGCTGGGGTTCAATGTGCCTTTTACAATTTTCTTTACATGTTTAGAGTATATGCACAAAATCTTATTTATTAGAAACTAGAATACAATAGCCCATTTCTTTGTAAATAGAGATGGACGGGTTTTTGTTTCCAGCAGGCTGCTGAAATGCCAGTAAACAGAATTTCATCTGTATTTAATTTTTCGAAATGTTAATGTTTAAACTGGTCATTTTGTTAATTAAACCCAAAATATCTCTTGGAGCTGAGCTGGAAAAGAACACGGTGTATCTGCTAGGCTTCTCGCCTAATGTTAAGAAAAAAGGAGAAGGTGGACAATTTTCTCAGTGATTGTATTTCTTGACTTTTCACAGAGAGTTCTTTAAAGCCTTTTATTGCTTGGTGCTAAGTGATGGTATAAAAGAAGCTGAAAGTCGGCTTAATCACAATGACGGAAAACCGGTAAAAGAAAAGCCACTGGACTTCGGGAGTGCTAATCTGATATAATCCTCACTTGGCCTTAAGGGAATGTTAATAAAATAAGAAACCTGTTATCAATCAGATGGGGGTCAAAATGTATTTGAATACCTGGGTGGTTGTCAGAAAAGAATGTATGAAAAACATAACATGTCTGAAACAGTGAGACCAAATAGCAGATTTTGAAATATATTAATGCACCTTCAGGTTTATTTAATAAAAGGTGAAAAAATGTGCCCATGTTGTTAATTTGCAGCAATCAATCGGATGATCCCTTTGAAAACATCTGATTGGGTGGTGCAGCTTAACAGCACAGGCCAAATTGTGGACATGTTATGAAATAAACCCTCTTGTGTTTGTTTTACCCCTGTTAATCTAGGGTGGTGTTGGAAAGGGTAGTGATACAGTGTATACGGAGATGGATGTTAAGAGTTACAATATTCTAGTCTTGTATCTCCATACACACATATTCAAGGAGATTCAATAAAAGTTCTTATAGTTTAAAATGGAGCTAACTTTGCCCCAACCAATCAGATCATATTTAACATTTGAAAGTTAACATCTGATTGGTTGGGGCAAAATTAGCACAATTTTTAACGATAAGAACTTTTATTGAATAACCCTGATTATTTATGGCAGATGTTCTCTGGGTTTACTTTTTTTATATATATATATAACTAAGCAGTGGAACATATGAACGTTAAAGGGAAAATTACACACCAGTAATTGCCAGAAATGCAGCTAATACAGTATTTTGAGGAAATACTAACCTCTGTGTCCTACAGAGCTTTATAACTGATATAGCCTAGCTCTACCAGAAAGTGCAGTGCCTCTTCTTTAATTGTACCAGCAGCAAAATTAACCTACACCGTTTGTGCCAATATTTTCAGGTTGTACATTATTCAACATTCAAACATTCCCAAAATGTTCCGGCAACCGCCAGGGCTGATATTTTTGTGATCAACTTTATGCTGTAATGTCAATTGCAAATGAATGGTCCAGGTTAGGGAATGTTGCAGGACCATTGGCAGATAGTACCATGAGTCTGCTATACTTTTTAAAAGTTCATGTTGTATTGAACACCGAATTGAATGAAAACGAGCTAGTCTATGGCCAGCATAAGTCCTAAAAACATAAACTTTGGAAAGTATAAGGAAGTGATCAAGGGGGCTTTACATCTTCATATAATGATGTCCTAAAACCCATTTAATTGAAAGAGACACTATCAGGGAGATGAAATAAAAGTTCTTATCGTTAATAATGGTGCTAATTTGCCCCAACCAATCCCATTTGAAAGCTAACATCTAATTGGTTGTAAATTGGTAATTAGCACCTTTTTTAACGATAAGTACTTTTATTTAATTTCCCTGTATATACACATGCATTGAACGGCCAATACGGCTGATAATAGTGCGTGTGTATGCGGCCAGTCAAGTGTCGAACACTTGACGCCCAAATGCATATGCACGCGCAACTATCAGCCGAAACAGACGTTCATCATGCCTGTGTCTTGCGTTCCGGGGTCACTGGAGGGCGTTGGTCAGACGTGTGTACGAACCTTTAATCTGCCTTCCCCTTCATTAACATTTGCTTGCCATAGTGGAGCATGAACCAAAGAGCAGAGTCTGGTGTACAGTGTAGGATTGGCCCACCGGGTTACAGGGGAATCACACAGTGGGCCAACAAGAAAACAGAAAATGTAAATACAGAGGCACAGTAAGAAATGCAATTTAATAAACATGGGTAAAATAGATATGCAAGTGAGTAAAACTAGAGATATGAAATGTTAGGTGGGCCCCATTTGTTCTGGTAAATCCCTAGACTCAAATTTGGTGGTGGACACCCCAACCTAATTTTAAATCCCTTTAGAATTAACAGTGAAAATGTTTATTTGTGCCTTAGCCCTGTTCAGTAATCCAAGCTCAGTTTAACAGCAGGTTCCCATAGTCCTTGGTCACTGTAGTAGCTCCTCACTGCAGCTCTTTAGCTGGATGGATTATCATGGGATTTTTGTAACCACAATGGTCGGCTATGGAGGGAGGCTCTTTGCAAGTAGGAAATCATACTGAGACTGGTGAAATCTTATACAAATAGCCTGAAGAAGGTTTGAGAATAGAAGTCATGTTTAGATTTACTATAGTAGAAAATACCCCATATACATATTATGAGGTGATTTGATTGAATGTTAATGTATGTAGGGATTAGGTATATGAACTTTATATTACAGGTGGACCAAGACACACTGTACCTAAACACGTATATTGTGTGGAGAATTGTATTGTGAGACTCTTGAAACTTATGTTAACAGCCTGGAAATGATTTAGAGATAGGAGGGAGCTTTAGATTTATGTAGAAGTAAAAAAAAAATGACTTTAATATATATTAGGAGACACATTAGTTAGAATATGGGGAAAGTTAATGGTGGGTTTGTATGATAACAGCATCCACTGCAGCCCTAAAATGTGCCACACGTGGGCCAACTTAACAGACATATACAGTAGACTGCATTGTCATCTCCTGGACATATGAGCAATATTTTAAACATGTAATGTTTGTTTGTTTTTATCTGACTAACAGCCACACGATCACTCACTGGGTTTCACTTCAGGCTGCCTAGTTTCACAGTGTTTTTCCCATGGGAAGATCACAGCTTATATCTTTTTAATTGCAAAGAAGCAAAGTTATTAATCAGACTGATCCTTCTACTTCCAATACCTTCTCAAACTTCCATCACCATATCCTAAAGCCACAGTAAAGTGAATGACACATGGGCGGATAACCAAATTGCCTCTAGCAGCAAAAAAATTAAGGATTGCATTTGGCAATGAGTCTTGGCAAGTGCAGTAATTCTTGGCGACCTCCAGCTCATTACCAGTGTTCTTGGTAACTTGTTTCATTCAGGGTGGAAATGTTTTCTTTTGATTTTCCTCTTATTGCAGTCGGCAACAAATTGTATTTGCATGTTGTCCAGATTTAGCAACATTAATTATTTTCTAGACATACCCAACCTTGGGGACCCAACCTTGGGGGCACAGTTTTGGGGATGATGCCAATGGCTAGATATAGTACACAATATACACTACATGTGTTTGTATGGACAAAATAATGGGGCTTGATGGCAAAAAAAGGTGCAGTCTAAAGAAAAGTTACCTTTTTATTTTGTTTAATGACAATATTAATGCATAGAGATGCCTCCATCTAATACAATAATTTGCTACTTCATTTTACAGTACCAATTATGTCTTTTCTAGCATCATCTTAGTTCTCCCTTTAAGAAAAGGGGTACAATTTTCTGCAAATCAAAACACACTCAGCATTGACGACTGTCTCCCTGCTAGTATTACAAATGGTACAGTCCAGTGACTGCATCAACCCCCCCCCCCAAAAAAAAAAATAACTTACATGGGTTCACAACTTATTGACCTATTCCCTAATTTTGCACCTAGTACTTTCATGGGTTGTATGCTCAAAGGGTATGTCCACCTAAGAAAACTACTTTTGGGGTATTCAGTTTTATTGAAGAACTGGAGGTAAAGGATCAATGTCTTACCTCCCGCTCTTCAAGAAAACCCACAGGAGCCAGGAGCGAAGGTAAGAAACTTCCCTGGTCTCGCGTTCTTCCGCTGATCTTCTGACAGATCCCGATGGACTTTGTACACTATGCTGCACATTCACATAGATTAGAAAGAGAGCGAGACTGGGTAAGTTTCTTATCTTCGTTCCTAGCACATAGACATAGCTCCTTTACCTCCCGTTCTTCAATAAAAATGAAACCTCAAAAGTATTTTTTTTAGTTGGACATACCCTTCCAAACCACATCGACCAAATCGATTGATTCAACTAAGTTCAAATCGGTTAAAAAATCAATGGGCGTTTCCTTTTTTTTTGATTGACCACCAAGATATCAAGTGGCCGAAGGGACACAAGGGGATCAGCTCAGATGGCTAATTTCCTGTCTACCCCGTCTTCTATTTTCTTATTTATTTTCTTATTTTTACATTTACATTACATTACATACCTATATACAAAAAGGGTGCCCTCATGCACATGGCTTGAGACTCCATCTTCCAGTGCACATCTTCAGCAGATTTACTAATTAGATCGTAAGCTCTACAGGGTAGGGACCTCTTTCATCATGTTACATGTTTCAAGCACTTGCATATTTTGTGATACACATACTTATTTATATATTTATTTATTGCCCCCCTTGTAACGCTTTTTGTATTCTAATATTGTACAGCGATGTGTCCCCAAGTGGCGCTATATAAATGTATACATACATTTCAAGATGAAAGCTACTGAAGATTGTTAATTTATACATCTGTTGAGCCCTTTATACCACACAGCCGACATTTTACAATATATAACTTCAAACACACATTGTGCCATTTTCTCTAGCAATTAGCTTTATGCTGTAATATAAAATAATGCATGACATTGTACAATATTATGCTAGCAGACAAGCAGCACTATCCTTTTCTCTATCTCACTAAAAAGGATATTGGTGCATTACAAACACACACAATCAAGTTACTGTATAATCAGTGATTATGGCATTACTTATCAGGACCACAGGACACCAACATACATTTCACAGTCACAGCAATCTTTCCTATTGTGCTACACTGCTTCTAATTGTGTTTGTTGTTATTTTGGTAAATGCTTGAAGGAAATGTAAAGAGCAGACAGATGTGGCTGTGTATGGAATTCTCCATACATAGTGTCTGCTGCATGTATATCATGTATGTTTGATTTAACTTGCTGAGCGTTTGAAACTTCTTGGCATTTCCAGTGAGGAAGGTCTGGCCTCGGAGGTCTCTAAGCTGATAATTGTGAATATGAACTCTCTTTGTAAATCGATTATTAAGCTTAATGCAGATCACTTTACCGGATATCCTGAAAAGGCTTAGGATGCTGCGTACAATTGTTTTTATTCATAAGCAGCATAAGCTATTAGATCCCACATAGCCTTTGTTACTAACACCACAGAACAGTCAGCCTTAGAAGCAGACCACATGAAATCATTGCGGATGTCCCAGGACGTGCCCTCTGTAGTCGGTATAATAAGTTGTACCAGCTTTTTCCAGTTGGCTGCCATCCAGTGTCCTTTTGCCTTGGTTCATTATTAAAGAAATATGATAAGAAGGGAAGGAAGTCTTAGCCGTGAACACGATACCTTATTGCATAAAAGTGTCACTCTCATGTCTGGATGAGGGACTTTCCTGTGACAAATTGCAGATGTTTCTTAAAATCCACGAATCTCATAGATCTGTAAAAGTAAAGTTAAAAATGCAATTTATTCCTATAGGACAGGCTATTTAACAACAGATTTGTGAGCTGCACAAGCACTTTTGAAAATAGAAACACGGATTGGAATAGGATTTTTTAAATACTTTTGCAAAGACAGCAGGAAACTTACTGTAAGTGTGCATTGTAGAAATGTACATGTTAGATCCAACTAATCTTTAATAGCTAAAACATCTAACCATTAAACCAACTTGGAATGGGATTTACTATAGGGAACAATTAACTAGTTAAGGCAAAGTCATCCACATCTCTTCTTTCCAAGTCTCCTTGTTGGTGGAAAGGTCCTAGTGGTCTACATGGATCACTGGGTTTGTTTTCTGTTTCATTTATCTTAATATAGATACTTCAGGGACATAACTACCTGGGGAGAAGGGAAGCCTATGACAGATATAGCCTACTCTAAGAACATAACTACCTGGGGAGAAGGGAAGCCTATGACAGATATAGCCTACTGTCACAAACTTACCTGCCGCTCCGGTCCCGCGCCGCTCTGGACTTCCGGGTGGGCGGCGTCGCAGATGTCATGAGGTCACGACGCCGCCACGCAGGGCGGCGCGAGATTTGAAAAGCCGCCGTCCTCCTGGACCCGGCGCCCGATAGTAGCATTAGCTACCCTGGCTCCTTACTCACCTGCCTTGGATCCTGCTCCGCTCCTGCTCCTATACTTACCTTGCCTGCCTCCAGTGACCACCTTACCTGTATCCTGTACTTACCTTGCCAGTATCCAGTACTTACCAAGCCAGTATCCTGTACTTACCTTGCCAGTATCCAGTACTTACCTTGCCTGCCTCCAGTGACCACCTTGCCAGTATCCAGTACTTACCTTGCCAGTATCCAGTACTTACCTTGCCGGTCTCCAGTGACTACCTTGCCTGTATCCAGTTTCCGTCTACTCACCTCATCTGTATCCAGTTACCTACCTTACCTGTATCCAGTATCCAGCCTTCAGTTCCCAGCAGCACCTTGCTCCTGTTTCCAGCCTACAGTTCCCAGCAGCCTCTGTATCCTGCACCTTCCGGACTATCAGCCTCCTCCTAAAGCGTACTGTGAGTACCCATCCGTCCGGCCATTTGTTACACCTATTCTAAGAACATAACTACCTGGGGAGAAGGGAAGCCTATGACAGATATAGCCTACTCTAAGAAAACCACAGTGGACAAAGCAGAATAGGGTCCCATCATAGACTTGCTGGGGCCCAGAAATTCCTAGTTATATAACTCTGAAATACTTTAATTACTGGGTTTTAAACCAATTCTTTTTCTTTGTATACTAAAACTTGTCAGTGTTATGGCAGTGTCAGTTACTTTTCTTTAAAGGATAAGTATGCTGTAAAATCAAGTTAAGTTTAGTTGGAAGTTGCAGATTTAAAAAAACTGTTGCCATTTTCCCCTATGTCCCTCCAGAGCCTACCATGAAAGTTTCTGACACCTTCTTATTGCTTTTGGCCTCTGTTGACTTAAATGGGTCCGATTTCGGAAGTTCAGCCATCTCCACTCACAATATTTAGCTAATTTTATAATCCGGGTTTTATGTATCAATAACTCTTTTTGAACTTTTTTTCACTGCTTCTATATTTAACATCAAACATGTTTCTATTCATACAAACATAGGCTTAGCTTGTGGGTGTAGAAGCAGTAGCTACTGTTGTAGAGCATGTTTTGACATCATGTGGTTGGCAAACCAGAGGTCACTTTGTTGTACAAGATAATCAGGGATTTAACCAGAGCAGCAATTGCTTGTCTCCCAGCACTTTAATTTAACAGTTGTTGCTTGGGTTAATTCGGAGCGGCCCCTACCCATTGCGTGACTCTAGCACCATCTTAGATGTGGCGCTTAAAGCAGGTGCAAACATTTACGTTAAGCAGACTATGGTTGCTTCACAGGTGTCTTTTGTGTCCCCTTTCTTACCATCGCTTAGCCTGACTTAAAAAAAAAAAGAGTGCCTTAATGTGTTTAAATATATTGAAAATAATAATGGAGCCTTGTTATATTATTACATAACAAAGTTATAAGTGTACCCAGCACCCATCACTGTCAGCCAGCCGTAGACTTACTAAGACTGTGTTTGAATGTTATTATAAAATGTTATGCTCCATTCTTTTTTGGGGTATTTTGTTAAACAGCATCTTCCCCTTACCATGGTCCTACCACAAGACCTGTTTAGTTCTCACAGTCTGTGTGTAAATTGAACAGAACGGACATAATCATTTTAGCCCTTATTTAATTACAGCCCAAGTTTGATTGCAGTTATCTGATCTGCTGGATATTAGCGCTTGTATTGTTTTTTTTCTAGACCAAATACATGTCACTAATTAAAACAAACACTGGATTTTTGAGGTGCAACGTCTATTGGGAAAAAAAAGCGAGATGGCATGAAATGCAATTAATGGAATTTGGTTCAACGCCAAGGAACACAGTGTGAGCTTATGGTATTCTACGGTAAAAAAACCACAATGCATTATTCCCATGAACATGAAGAGATTATTCTCATGTTAAAAAAAAAACATTATGTCTAAATGTATTATTAACAAAAGTTGTAACAATGTGCTCAGTAGGATTCTATGGGACAATACCATGGAAACACTAAGAGGACAATTTCAGAGTCAGAATGCAAAACATTGATAGCCAGTTGCTTGGAGGAAAAAGCACAGGATTTTCAAGGGAGGATCACTGAAAGACAGTGTTTAGCTCAGCACACTCAATGTTCCCCTTTATTATAAAATACTTTAGAACATTAAAGGGACAGTTCATTGGAAATTATCAATACTTGTTAAATTGTTAGTTTGTGTAATGCCTTCTTAGTTATTCTACATATTCTCTTCCATTGTGAAAAATCAGTTTTTCATACCCTTTGCTGTTTCAGGTTCTGTAACAGTCCTTTTTCTTCCCAGGATGCACCACATCCTTGGAATGTTACTAACAGTAATTTCCACTGATTGGCTGTTGGATGGGTCAAAGATGCTCAGATCTCTACTGAGCAACTGAATCAATCCAGGGACTGGGTCAAGGGCAAGACCCTAACGGTCTCTAATAGGGGTCCTACACACAGGAAGTCAGTATTTTGGAAGCATTTATTAATACACAGACAAAATGCTGAATTGGCAGATTAAGGTCATTGGGGTGAAAAAATACTGCTCTTTTTTTCTGAAAAGTATATGTATTAGCACTGAACTTCCCCTTAAAAAATTATTCAAGGAGTTCCATGACCAAATAACAGTGTTAGATATAGATATGTTTATAGCATCTCAAAGTGTAATCTATTTTTAATCCTTTGTTACAGGTGCAAATAAATATTGTCAAATTAAAAATCATTCCTTGTATACATGGGGGGAGATTTACCTAGCTATCGCTCCGGATAATTCTCCCTTTCCTAATTCAATAAGCACTTTGCGCTAACAACTGTCATTAAGTAGTTGCATGAAAATATGCGCAAACAGTGTATTTTGCGATATCTGTGCATGAGGCTCAATAATTCCTCAGAACTGCACACTGCCTCCCTTTAAATCCGGCTTATGGTGTGTGTAATCTCACTGAACAGCACTGGGGGCAGCAGTTCTAAAGGAGTTAATTGATATGTTACATAAAAAAATAAGGACGATAACCATACGGATGATCAATTTACATTTGTGCTATTATGTGCTGTCACTGTCTATGTGATCAGTTTTACACCTGTCCCCAAACAAGCAACACTTAAGCTATCTATACACGGGCAGACGTTCTTCTGATCAGATTTCCGATTGAGTGCAACGATCTGAAGAACAACTTGAACCTTTAGGCCTCAATCTTTCTGCAGATTTCCACCTGGCCCGATCTTTATTTTTCCGATAAACTACTCAACATTGTCCAGTCGACTGGAAAAATAGAAAAAGGGTTTCGACATTTTGAGCGATCCAATTAAAATGTTGAAATCGCCCAAATGTCTAGACCCTGTATAGGGTGCTTTACTTTTCATGCCTGTATCTTGGCTCCCATTGTTTTAATCCCCTTTCACACCACCTTTGCATTTTCTGATAACCTTGAGTGTGGGTCCTTTTGATGTTCGTCTTAGGTGGCAAAAAGTCCCTGGAGGCAAGCTAATAAAATCATACTAATAAAATCATGCAATCCGTCCCCAGCCTATGGATGGGATGGTTCAAAGGAGCTAGGAAGTAAACAAATATAAAATATATGGATTGAGGTCAAATAGCACCTTAGGTAGAGCTGTGATTTGTGGACTATTTCTTGATTACATGGACAGTTATACTGTTTTTGCTTCTGTTGCTTGGCTCCCTTGGCAGGATCCTTGGTTGCCTAATTCATATCCAGTGCTATGCTTTGTTGTGGTCTGCCATTTCAGGTTCTGCGATGATCCCTTTTCTTCCCAGGATGTACACTTCCTAGAAATGTTCCAAAGAATGTTTTGTTCTGCCGATTGGCTGTTGGATGGGTCAAATATGCTAAACATCTCTACTAGGTTACTGGATCAACTCAGACTAAGTCCATAATAGATATTGTTAGGGGTCCTGCAAACAGGAAGTAAATACTTTGGAAGCATTTATTTATACACAGAGAAATCACATATAGGGCAGATTAATGTTTGTGCTGAACCGCCCCTTTAATGTTCTGGTCCAGAATGTCTGTTTATCTATACAGAGCAATGATCAGTCATTCTACAAATCATATTCTGTTTAATCAATAATACTGGTAAAGCTCTAAAGAAGGTAAAAAGTGAATTTACTTAAAGCAGGAGTAAAAAGGAAGAGATCTGAGACATCATAAGCATTAAACACCTCCGAGCATTAGTCATGCTGCCATTTGAAGTTATTAATTCAGTCATGACTATTTAGTGCTGTGTTCGTGATGTATCATCTTCTATGCAGGGAAGTGTTGCTTAATTTTGTTACTGGATAAATGGAAGTTAAATAAAATATAGATGCCTTTCAAGATATACTAGATATCTTGCATGCATTAGTATAGTAACCTTACATGACACTGCTGGTTTAAAACATTGGAAAATAAAACAAAAAATTACATTTATGGCCCCCACACCTTCTGCAAAGAATGTGTCCTCCCCTGGGTCAGCCCTGCTGTAGTCCGGCATTACGTCAGGAGAGTTCTAAAAGCATCTCCCACAAAGCCAACTTAACAGAGCTCATTCTGAGTAACAAGGTAAGACCCAGTGTTGAGGAACCTGTGGTTTAGGTCCCTACTCTGGGTACTATTATTAGGGGAGGGTGGGAATCATTGATATAATTGCTTTTAGATCATATTGAAATATCGCAGGTCTAGAACGACATTCTAGAATAGTTTGTCAGAATACATAAACCCCATGAAAAAGTCCAACTCCTTTTTTGACCAATAAAATAAGCTATGTAAAAATGAAAGGCTCTTGCAAGTTTAAACGTAAGGGATCTTATTACAGTATGCCCAATAATATGTAAATATTTTCCTTATTAAAGATAGATATTGTTTATTTTTATTGCACTTAGTACAATAAAATTGAATTACAATTCTAAATAGAACTAAAAATCAGAATTAAATATGAGTAGTAATGTATGTCAATATTAAGTTTTTGAATGGCTCTATGATGAAAACTATTTTAAAATCTGTCAATCATATACTGGATGTACCAGAGGACAACAGGTCCAAGTAGACAAATAGACATCACCCTGGGTGAAAGGACCTGTCTATGATCTTCTGGCATTACAAATGATTTTCTTGAAGGACCCCTCTATCCTAGCAAATTGCATAGAAATACAGTATGTTTGCCCACACTCACACCTCAATATCATAAGGCAAAACATTTGCTTTTTATGTGTCTAAAAACTGTTCTACATCTGAATTTAAATCTAAATAAAAGTGCAAAGATTTTATGTTGTTGCTATTTTTGTATTTCAATAAATTTGGAAATTCTAGAAACAGACCTTGTACAAGTGACTAATAGTTTATGCAACTCAATATTCACAGATATGATGCATTCATCATGTTTATCTAAAACAATAACGAGCAGAAAACAAGACAAATCAACCTTATGTATAAACATGTGTACTCCGTCATAAATGTTTTCCATCTACTCTCCAAAACCGCACAAAAATGCCTTTGTTGATACAAGGACAAAATTATGACAAAGTCGTGACTTTTCCTGCTCTGGGTCTTAGCCTACATCATGTCTTTCTCCTCAGGTTTCTGTTCTCGTTAGCTTAACCTTTTTCCCCCTACTAAATATTCAGATTGAATAAACCGTGAGGCGCAGTTCTCAGAAGAAAACCGGTTTGGGTTCTTATAGGTATATTTTCAACAAGACTCTGGAGAGATGGTCCTGCAATGTTCCAAAACCTCCTGTATTATTTGAACGTATTAGGATTTCCATCAAAGATGCCTGCATAAATGGTTCCCTGTTTGTAATATCATAGCGGATGCCTCTCCATGATTAAAGAAGCAGAGTACATACATTTTAAAACTGAAACAGTCTGATTTGTGACTTACTGAGCGTGTTGTTACAACCTGTATGTAATATAAATATATATATATATGTATACAGAAATGGGGAGATTACAGGCACACACTTCAAGCTGCTTACTTGCCCGGGTGCCACCAGTGAGGCAAATAATCTCAAAGTAATGATAAAGGTGCACTCCAGGGTCTTTTCAACCACGTGTGTTTGGAAACATTGCCATTGCATGTAGTAATAAACACACTTGGTTGAAAAGACCCTGGATTTTACCTTTATTATTACTTTGATAAATACATATATATATATGTAAAAAATGGATAAGAACGATAGCCAATTATTCCCATAATTACTGTCCAGTATCGGAAATGTCATACACTTCCTATTTTAGCATTCCGGTTAGTATTTCCGGTTCGGAGTCAGAAATCTGCAAAATCCGAGTTTGGGAGGATCTGTGAAATCTGCTTCGGAACTGGGTTTGGGTCCATCTCTAATTAGGACATGTTCATAAAGGTTTTTAAACCAGATTTTGTGCAAAAGTTATACCCACACCCTGGAATAACTAGAGCCTAGTTTAAGATGGCAAATCTTTGAAGAATTTTTCCCCACGCTAATGGCAAAGTAAGTGCTAAACTCACACTAACCATGTGCTAACCATAATATGTTATTAATAGGGCTAATACAGAAGGTACTGATCAATACCTGTACTATGTGTTTGTGCTCTCCTAGCAGGATTCATATTATGGTGCTCCATCTGTATGATTTTATATTGAGTGTGTTTTTGAGTTTTAATGTATATCTAATAAAATTATTAATTTTTTAACTTCACTTTTTCTTTTTCTGGATGTGCGGTGGATTGGATAATTATAAAGGGGGATACTGTTCTCTCTCCTTGTTGCAATTTGCACTGCCTGCGCCATGTCGAAATGTAATATTACTTTCCACAATGCAAGTGATGGCAAAAAAAATCCACGCAAAAGATTGCAACTTATCGCAATGTGTTAATGGTTAATACATCCCGGGAAGCTGCAGTTATTCAATAGCAGGTTTGCAGCACGTCCTGTGTGACTATTTAACGCCAGCTAATAACGGGTTAATCACGTTTATCCAGAGCTGCAAAGCTGCTATAGAATCTCCGGCACAAACATCAACCCATCGCCACTGCAGCTCTGGGTAAATCTTCAGTTTGTGTTTATTCTGGTTTGTCCCTGGTTCATTACAAATGTATAAATACATATAAATATACGTTGTACATATTCATTCCATTTTATTGGGCGATGGTAATGCTGGCACTGTGTTTAATATTAATAATTATGCTGTAGTCACTTCTAAACATTGCAGAATGTTTAGACGAGATGGAGGCAATAAATCAAGGTAATATATTGATCACTGTATTTATATATCAATTATATATATCATTAAGGGGGCGATGCAATATTTTCCTCCTGTCGCACCTCACCTGCCCAAGTTCCCACGATGAAAAAACCCCTGTGCGAGATTTTGTACATCGCGGAATCTCTGCCAGGAAAGTGCGCCGGCTAACACCTCCTATTCAGTGCCGTAAAGTTTCACGCTATATAGCAAAACTTTACTAAGGGCGGTTTTTCACCGTCTGCTGTATACTGACTTGTAGCACCTACTACTGATAGCGAATATAGGCCACACCGAAAAAATAGGTACAACATTGTACACATTTATTCAATTCTAATGGGCTATGATGATGCTGGTGCTGTATATTATAATTATAATACAGTAATCACTTATTTAAAACATTTTCCAAATTAGGTCCACCAGTTGCAGACTGAGTATTATCAATACAATGTTATTGTGTTGGCCTGCTTGAGACGTGTATCTTCACCCTCAACAAAAATTGGTATATAGATTAAAAAAAGCCAAACCCAGCTTTTATCTGGAATAAAGATCCTTTCTACTAAATTTCCTTGATTTATATGTGCACATAGATTCATGAGCCGTGTGGGCAGTCTGGCTGCAGTGTGAGAGAACTAGTCCTTGTACCATATTGTTATTTAGTGATATGAATCCATTTGAATTTGTATCTTTGTGCTTTTCAGCTCGTGTTGACACATTAGTAGAGGTGGATGAGAATTCACTTCCACTAGAGAGAGGCAGAACCAACGGTAAATATTTATCTAACATTATTCAGTAATAACAATATGTTTCTCTTTATTCTCTACCATTGTAGTGTGTACAATAAGCCTTGTTATATTTATAATAATATCAGTGGTTTGGCTTTATTAAACACAGACTGTTAGTACATTTAGATATTCATTCACTTTTACACTACATCTATCTGGTTATACTGGAATAAACTACACACATGTAACTCTGATTTGTACTTCACATTTAAATCCAAGTTAAACAAATTTCAAGTATTTTCTTTCCTGGTCTACAACAAAATAAAAATAACATAAAAACGCATGTATTGTATTATTGTATAAGAACCTCCAAACCTACTTTTCATTATACTTTCTATTTCTAAAGATGCAAAGAAAAAGAACAGAAGAAAGAAGAATTAAATACATAATAACAGAAGAAAAAAGAATGAAATAGAGAAGAACAGAAGAAAGAAGAATGAAATACAGAAAAACAGAAGAAAGAAGAATGAAACACAGAAGAACAGAAGAAAGAAGAATGAAATACAGAAGAACAGAAGAAAGAAGAATGAAATACAGAAGAACAGAAGAAAGAAGAATGAAATACAGAAGAACAGAAGAAAGAAGAATGAAATACAGAAGAACAGAAGAAAGAAGAATGAAATACAGAAGAACTGAAGAAAGAAGAATGAAACACAGAAGAACAGAAGAATACAGAAGAACAGAAGAAAGAAGAACACAGAAGAACAGAAGAAAAAAGAATGAAATACAGAAGAACAGAAGAAAGAAGAATGAAATACAGAAGAACATAAGAAAGAAAAATGAAATACAGAAGAGCAGAAGAAAAAAGAATGAAATACAGAAGAAATAAAAATGAAATACAGAAGAACAGAAGAAAGAAGAATGAAATAAAGAAGAACTGAAGAAAGAAGAATGAAATACAGAAGAAAGAAGAATGAAACACAGAAGAACTGAAGAAAGAAGAATGAAATACAGAAGAACAGAAGAAAGAAGAATGAAATACAGAAGAACAGAAGAAAGAAGAATGAAATACAGAAGAAAGAAGAATGAAACACAGAAGAACTGAAGAAAGAAGAATGAAATACAGAAGAACAGAAGAAAGAAGAATGAATACAGAGACCAGAAATAGAAGAAATGAAACACAGAAGAACGAAGAAATAAGAATGAAATAAAGTATAACTAGAAAGAAGATGAATACAAAAACAGAAATAAAGAAGAATGAAATACAGAGAACAGAAAAAGAAGAATAAATCAGAAGAAAGAAATGAAATACAGAAGAACAGAAGAAAGAAGAAATGAAATACAGAAGAAAGAATGAATCAGAAGACAAAGAAAGAAGATGAAATACAGAAAACGAAGAAAGAAGAATGAAATACAGAAGAACAGAAGAAAGAAGAAATGAAATACAGTAAAACAGAAAAGAAAAACAATGAAATACAGGAAAACAGAAGAAAGAAATGAAATACAGAAGAACAGAAGAAAGAGAAGAATGAAATACAAAGAACAGAAGAAAGAAGAATGAAATACAGAAGAACAGTAAGAAAGAAGAGAATACAGAAGAACAGAAGAAAGAAGAATGAAATACAGAAGACAGAAGAAAGAAGAATGAAATACAGAAGAATAAGAAACAGAATGATAGAAAACGAAGAAAAGAATGAAATACAGAAGAAATAAATGAAAATACGAAGACGAAGAAAGAAGAATGAAATAAGAAGAACTGAAGAAGAAGATGAAATACAGAAGAAGAGAATGAAACACAGAAGAACTGAAGAAAGAAAATAAATACAGAAGAACAGAAGAAAGAAGAAGAAATACAGAAATAGAAGAAAGAAGAATGAATACAAAGAACAGAAGAAAGAAGAATGAAATACGAAGAACAGAAGAAAGAAGAATGAAATACAGAAGATAACAGAAGAAAGAAGAATGAAATACAGAAGAACAGAAGAAAGAAGAATGAAACACAGAAGAACTGAAGAAGAAAGAAATACAGAAGACAGAAGAAAGAAGAATGAAACACAGAAGAACGAAGAAGAAGAATGAAATAAAGAAGAACGAAGAAAGAAGAATGAAATACAGAAGAACAGAAGAAAGAAGAATGAAATACGAAGAACAGAAAAAGAGAATGAAATACAGAACAGAAGAAGAAGAATGAATACAAGAAGAACAGAAGAAAGAAGAATGAAATACAGAAGAACAGAAGAATGAAATACAGAAGAACAGAAGAAAGAAAAAATGAAATACAGGAAAACAGAAGAAAGAAGGAAATTGTAAACAACCACATAAGAAGAAGAACCGGTGAAAGACATAACAGAAGAAAAAAAGAATGAAATAGAGAAGAATGGCAGGATTACGGGTGGGTACACATGTGCGATTCAACCCAAGAAAATAGCTGTATCATATGTGTGGTGGTATGTCAATGGTGGTCTGACCTGGCAGATCAATAAACGAATCCCGACTGAGCGGCCACATACATATGACTGCAGTCACATGTGCGCATCAGACATCTGAAGGGGGGCAGGACAGAGGGGGGTAGGAGTTAAAGGTGTCTCTGCACAAGGCCGGAGACAAATGGCTGTATGAGACAATCGTACGTGTTTGGTTGTTTGGTTGGGCATCAATGTTGGTCTGACCTGGCAGATCGACACGCGATTCCCAACTGAGGGCGTCCACACACATATGACGGTCACATGCTCAGTTAATTTAATCCAAGGAGTAATCCAATCGCCATTTGGGGTCAGGAAGGAATTTTTCCCCCTCTGGAGCACATTGTCTTCAGATGAGTTTTTTGCCTTCCTCTGGATTAACTAATAAATAGGCAGAAATAAATTGGTCATAATAAAAAACAAAATAAAAAGAAATTTAAAAAACTATTTGGTGTTTGCCTTTTTTTTTTATTTCTCCTCCCTACAGGTCCTGAGGTGTAAATTTGTCCCTGCTGACAAGTGTACAGAATTTAATGGCATAGGTTAACTATCTCCAGTCCCCAATGAGGAATTACAGAGAAAATCCTTCTCACCATTAATTAAGCAACAAACCTGTAAAAAATAATTCTAAAAATTAAAACATTCATTCATTTGAAATCACCCAACATCAACTAGCCTACCATTTAAATATGGCTGCCTTAAGTACAGTTTGCTATGAATAAAAGTTGACATTCTGTAAACCTTTGTATTTATATTTCAAGTCGCCAATTTTACATATATATATGATATATACTTTAATATTCAGCTGTAATGCCATTTTATTCAGGTGGCTCTAGGGAAAGGAGAATAGGAACAGTCATATTCACAGCAGGGTGGGGAGAGGAGATATCCCAGTGATTTGTCCCAGTGAAAAGGGAGGAAACGGTGTGTACTTGTCCCACCATGTACCCAAAGTCTCCACCTTGTATGCAGCAGGATATGTTCCAGAGTTGAGCCAAAAATCCTCTGTTCCTTGATATGTCCCTCCTGTGATCGATCTCTTGTGTGGGGAGCAGCAGGCAGTCCAAACATTTCCTTATCCACTTCAAAAGTTGGAGGGACTCTTAAAACTTTAAAAACTAACAGTACTCATGTTATGGACTTTAACATTCATCAAACTGTGCATAATAGATACAGATTTCATGTACTTAAAGTACAAAAACTTTGTTTAGTGTTTAAGGTTGAATAAAGACATCCATCAATCCAGTCCAACCTACTCAGCAATACCAACATCTCCTGTCTAACAGTTGATGCAGAGGAAGGCAAAAAAGTTAAAAATTTGAATGGTAATTCAAAGGTTTGCCGCACATTATCAGGAGCCTATCCAGTAAAGAATCCAGTAAATACCAACATTTTGACATTAAAGAACATCTATTCTAAACATCAATCTGTAGTTTAAACTTGGTCTGCCAGAAGCTTAATTCCACAGGACCGGTGGTTTGGTCAATTGAATGAAAATCGTTTGAAAAGAAGACCGAACATAACAGTAAATGCCAGACGATTCCATGGTCTTCTCAAAGTAAATTCGATTTTCCAATCTGATTTTTGAGTTGTTCTAATTTTTTCTAATTCTTTTTTTCTAAATTTTCTAATATTCAATTTTTCTATAAGTTCCGATTTTGAATATCCATTCGATCCGTGGATTTTCATAACCAGCAGTTCTGAATTGAAACCGGGACGTGTCACTATTTCCTTACCTGTCCCTCATTCACTCTGGTAGCAGGAAAGCTTGGCTGTCTTTGGCCTCCCCTGTGGTAGCATAAACAGCCTTATTCACTCCAGGGGCGCTTTTAGGCTTTCACCTACAACTTGCATTTTGCTCATTGGCTGTTCTGCCTTTTTAAGCCTTTTCCTGTCCTTTGTTTTTTTGTCCTTTTTAGCGTTTGCCATTTTCAAGGTGTATTTTGATTCGTGAGATTTTCTATCACCATCCCAGCCTTATTATTTGCCCTTGTTCTTTTTTCTGCCTATATGGAACTTCTGCCTGTGACTCTATGAATTGTTCCCCCTGTACCTCACCAGATCATATTGCCTGTGTTTGACTTTCAGCTATACTCAAGACTACATCTTTGCTTTTGCATTTGTATCTAGCTCTGGTTTAGTGTGTAAGACCAAGGGCTGTCTGACTATTCTTTGTGTCCTGTCTACTGCCAGTGTTTTTTTTTTAGGGAGGGTTATTTTTGGTCTCAGCACTTTAAAGGACAGTTGTAGTTTTCTCTTTGCTCTGTCTCTCAGTCTGTTGGTGACAAGACTAATTAAAGACATGCTTGGTAAGAAGTGCATCCTCCCATTGGCCTTGTCATTGACAGACAGAGTGATGAAGCTGGAACTAACTGATAAAAGGATACTGGTAAGTTTTGTTACATTTTTGGATTTACGGATCTTGAAAAAAACCCAAAAGTCCCTAAACGGAAGGTAATTCCTGGACTTCGGACCGAATTCTCAATGATTATCCTTAAGTTGATTGTATTTTTGAGGATTATCAAACGTTCAAAGTTATTTTTCGACAGCTATTCAAAATAACCTTGTACATTCGATAACCATTGAAAATGCGGTATGAAGTTCTGAAATCGGAACCATCCACCTGGTTTCAGACAGAACATTTTAATTTTGGAACTTAGAGGTTCTTTGTCTCGGACCTGGATCCTATCACTAGTAAAGGAAAGTTAAGGTATATATAACATAAGACCTGGAGACAACAGTTTCTATAAGGCATTGCTATTGTCCCAGCAAACGGGGCACTGCTATAGACAAAACAAGTGGTAGAGATTGGGGTATCGGTAGCTGAAATTTTGCAGCTGTAATTAGAGATGGACCAACTTACTGAACTGCGGTTTGTTTCCGAACTTCAGTAAAATTTCAAAAGCTTGGGAACGAGCTAATGGGGAGCTAATAGTTTGAAAAGTTTGGATCAATTACACAAAAAATAGCAATGGTAGCTTACTGTAAATAGCTGTGGCACCTGGAAAATGGTCTGGGGAACATGCACATGCCACCAAAACCTGTTTAAACACTTACAGGGAGATTCAATAAAAGTTCTTATTGTTGAAAACTGTGCTAATTTTGCCCCAACCAATCAGATCATATTTAACATCTGAAAGCTAACATCTGATTGGTTGGGGCAAAATTAGCACCGTTTTAAACGATAAGAACTTTTATTGAATCTCCCCTCATTCGAGGGTTACCGAAAGTCAAAGGCTACATTATAGGGTTAGCGAAAACGAACATTAAATTCGAGGGTTACCAAAAGAAAAAAAAATTGCGACATTGGTGCAGGCAGTGCAAAACCTTCGCTAACACGTTAGAACATGGGTTAGCGTGATTTTAGCGCTTATTTTCTCGTTATCGCAGGATATTGCATCTCCCTGATTGTACATTAGCCTCACTAATTGTAACTGCATTGAAGGTAACTGCGCCCATCTAGCGTGTTTTGTATTTACCGCAGCATTAACAGACATCAATGGAGAATTATTACACAGAAACCAAATGTACCAGTTGTTAAAATGTGGATATTCTCAGTACTGACTTCTATGTAACAATAAGGAAATAACGTAAAGATATAGGTAAATACAGAACACAGCTAAGTACACATCGTACCGGTGCTGGGAATGGTATATAATAATATACAAAAAAGACAAGGTAACAGAGATACCATAGTACCATTCAACACCCAATCAGATAGATAGGGGCACTCACGCTGTTAAATACACAGATATGTGTCATATAGACTAAATTAGTGACTGAAACAGTCATAAACAATGCGGTGGGTAAAACAAGAGCTTTATTCTACTTACAATAAAAAGCAAAAATGCATCCCCCCAAACAAGCTTATGTCAAGATAGAAAAATACATATACACATATAAATACTGTATATAAAAACCACACTCTAGACAAGCTGGAAGAGAAATATATAAATATGTCCCAACAGGTAAGTCTGAAGTCGTATTTGGAGTAAATTGAGGCTGTATATGCTGCTAACAAGGTAGAGAACCAGTGCCAAAATAAGTTAATATATCAGAGACGGTCTCACCCATCCTGGAAGAACGAGGATCCGATGTACAACAGGTGCACGGTAAGTTGATACACTGTAGCCACCTATGTATCCAGCTTCTGTATGTCTCACAGATACATAGCAATAAATAGAAAACCGCTACATAATGTTGTAAATAATGGCAGTGCCTTTCCAGGTATCTCCAAACGCTGCGAACACAGCCAGTCCGGTAGAGCACAGGGGCCGGGGGCGGGCACCGAGTAAGTCACGTGGTACTCAACCAGTCCCAACCTAAACCCGGATTTAGTCTCTACCTCCCGCTCCAAGCAACGGCCGAGCAGAGGACAGTAGCTGTAGCCACACAAGAATGGAACCACTGCAGGCTGGTAACCATACGTGTTGGGTCCAGCATAAAGGACTAGGGGAAAAACACCAAACTGACCGACGCGCGTTTCGGAGCCATATTGCTCTTTCTTCTGGGTCACATGACCGGTGCTACCACTTGATTTAAATACCCTAATTTAACTACCCTTAATTAATCAGGTGTGTCAGGGAGGAAGATCAGTCACTATGACAGTTGGAAAAACAACTATTATTTAAAGCAACAGTTAGAAACATCCTTACATTTAATGTAGTCTAACCAACTGTCAGAAATAAAACTAAAAATATATACATATAACATACAAGGCAACATGGCTTACCCGATGATCTTAACAACCATTATCCCCTAACCTTAGTATAAGGGGACACAGCATGAAATCCATTTATAGAAACATGTTGAACAATAATTCCTCATTGAGTCCCCCAGGGGATCTCGATTCCATTTTATAGATCCACATGGCTTCCCTTTGTAGGATCCAACGATCCCAATCTCCCCCTCTATTGGGTTTGGGAATTTTCTGAATTCCACACACTTTTAACGATGCTGGATCATTATTGTGTATCTCAGAGAAATGGCGAGCTACCGAGCTCTGTAAGTTGGTATGTTGGATATCCCGAACATGTTCCAGCGTTCTCTCTGCTAGGGTACGTATTGTTTTGCCAATATAAATTTTTGGACAGTTGCACTGTAGCATATAAACCACACCTTTAGATTTACAGTTAATGAAATCATAAATCTTAAAGATCTCATCCTTGTTATTTTTAAATGTGTCTATCTTATTTAACATAAATTGACAGGCCTTACAATGCCCACATTTATACATGCCTTTGTTTTTCTTTAGCCATGTTCCCTGTTGTTTTATTTGGAAAAAACTATTGACTACTTGACCACCAATAGTAGGGCCCCTACAGACCGTAATTAAAGGTCGAGGGGGGACTAGTCGTTTGAGGTTGTCATCACCTTTAAGGACATGCCAAAATTTCTCAAGTACTCCCTTCAAGAAGTGCCAATCATTATTATAATTATTAGTAATTATATTAGTAATATTGCTGGACCAGATTTGTATTTCCTCTCCCTTCCAAGCTGAACCCAGGATGTGGACCTAAAACTTACCAACTTGGTGCTCTCTCTTACAATCTGGCCCTGCCCCATTCACAGCCAGCATTTCAACCAATGGGAGAACGCGCACTGCAAGAAGCATGTTCTCCAACTGGAAGTGAGGCAGAACTATTATCTGCCACACGGATGGGGCAGGTCTGGATCGCAGCAAAGAGCGCCCACAAGCACTTGCTAGGAATCAGCATTGCAAAGCAGCTGCTATACACCTCCCCCTCAGCCAAAAATGTCATTCAATAGGTTTGCAATATGAAATATCTTCTCTTGATCCCTGACCCAGACAATTTTTCTTTTCACTTAACTCCTGCCTTGTCCGAACTACATTGAACTTCTACCAGAACATCATCTTCTATGTGTGTTTTCTGTGAAGTTCCAAGGCAGTTACCAGATAAGAAAAAGTATTTTATATCTCTTTTTTTATATAAGGGATAATGCGCCCCACTTACAGTGTAATATAAGGATATTACGCCACCGAGGAGCTTTTATACAGGACAGGGAACTCCGAGGTGGCGTAATGTCCTTATATTATAATGTGAAGGGGCGCATTATTTCTTATGATACATAAGTATCAGATTCCTTCACCCCATTCGCATTTTAAATTCTAGCCTTGTCCCTATTTCCACCTTAAATCCCCAAGCTACCTTCTGTAACAGTAGAAAGGAACATCCCAGCCCAGCATCTAAGCGGAGGAGGAGAGAGACATTGGTTATGAAGTGACAGGAAGCAGCTCCAGCAGGTTCTGTTAGTGAAGTTAAACACTGCAAAAAATGCTGAGTCATTGTCCAGGCATGAACACTGGAATGGGCAAGTAGTAGGATATAAGAAATATAAGAAATGAGTCACTTAGTGACATAGCTGAGTGATTTTTATAAGGATATATACCACTGCAGCTCCCATTATAAAATATCACACTTATGTATTATATAAACTATTAAGAAACACTAATAATGACAGAAAATTACTGTAGTGCCATATTAGTCCAATACATAGATATCAAAGTGCATGTCCACTAAAAACAAATTGCTCTAAAATGTATATTACCCCCAACCCCCACTTTTGCGATATCCCCAGCTTCCAAAAATGGTCCTGAACTTGCTTACCTGACCCGGCCCTCGCTGCTCCTACCCTGCCTCTGCTGTTGACAGCTGCAGCAGACTACGTGGCAGAGGAGAGAGAAATCCGGTAAGTACCTTATTTTTGTTCCCGGCTCCTGAACGTTTTATTGAAGAACGGGAGGTAAGACACAGCTCCTTTACCTCCCGTTCTTTAATAAAACTGAATACCAATTTTCCCCAGTGGAGATACACTTTAAAAGCAAAAAGTACTGAATCAACTAGAAAAAGGCTTGGTGCACTCCAAGTAATTAACTTCACAGCAATTGTACGTTAAAACTGTTTCTTTATTCGAACATCAGGATAAGAAGTATACAGCGCTCCTAAAGGCAGGTTTCATTTCGGACATATACAATTCCCTTAATCATAGGTCTCACCTATGCCATGTTGGATTCTCTTATGAGAGGCAGCAAAACATGACGTCAATGGTGACACCAAGGTAGGTGCTATAGGCACGCTTCATCAGTCTCATTAAGCATCTCTGCTGTCTCCCTTACACATATATAAGAAATGCAATAGATGAAAAAGTATATGATGTTACAATTGTTTAAACTTAAATGTTATTATTAAAAACAAACAAGGGAATTTGATACATTCGTATCACTATATGATTACAAGTAAAACACTTAGTTGACCCACATGGGAAAGTATCTTCATAATCCAACCAGGTTTTAAAAAGAGGATTCCTGGATTCTACTAAACGAGGAGCTATAAGATCCCTAAAGTTATAATGTAATATATGGCATCCATAGTAAATATTAGGCATTCTCCAGAAAATTATATGGCTATCATACTCCATTTATGGGGAATGGAAGAATACAGTGTTAACACATCAGTAGTGGCCACTGACCTTCCAGGTTTTATTACTATTATTAAGTGCTGTCCAGAATTCCCAATATATGGGTGGTGTCTCTTACATAAGAATAAAGTCTTTTGACTAAAAGTTGCAACATCAAATCAGTAAGTTCATATAGTCCTTTATTTAATGAATAGATCCCTGCCACTAGGGCCTACATTTAGGGGGAAAGTCCTTTTTATGTATTTTTGGTACATGATGGAATATAGGGGTGACAGGATGTTCTGGTACTAAAGACCCATAAATATTTTTAGTATAAACTCCTATATGTATGCCTCAATTCACTATTTTTTCTAGTTTTATTTTACACACTGCTGTGGGATCTACTCATAGTAACTCAAAAGTTGAACTATCATTCAGTTGGCGGGTAGCTTCACATAGGTAGTCCTTTTTATTAAAGGCCACCGCAGAGCCTCCCTTGTCAGATTCCCTGATTCCCTGCTATCTTCACGTAATCGATTAATAGCCTGAAATTCTTTCTTGGTGAGATTATTCCATTTATTACCCCTATATCTATGAGTTTTATCCTCAATACAGTCCAGGTAACACTCCAGCACACCGCTGTTGGCTTTTATCCAGATAAATCAGTAGGTGCAGTCCCCCTGCCCTCCACTCCTAGGGCCAGACAATTCTATAGCACAGGAAAGTGTAGGGAAGTACACTACAATGGTGAATCCAAAATTTTTATTGTGACAACAACAACGTGTCGGGACACACTGTCCTTTCTTTTTTCCATTGTAGTGTGCTCCCCTATACTTTCATGTGCTATAGAGTTTTATCCTCACTATGCCATAGCATCATAAGATCGTTCTCCATTAGTTGTTGGAATTTGTCCACTTCAGGGCAACATAGTTGATTAGGGTAAAAAGAGGATTTAACTCTGAATCTATGTTAATAAGATGTTACATCAATCCCCAAGTATTGTAAATCTTTCATCTATATGTGTACTTTCCTGTCCAATACAATTTTCTTAATTGTTTCTAATACAAAACTTTTGAGTGGGACAAAATGATAAACCTTGTTGAGGACCACTAACACGTCCATTGATAAATTCTTACTAGACAAATTTAGTACATTGCTCTTTTGTGCAAAAAGCTTAGGGTTTTTACCCTAAGCTTTTTGTGCAATATTTTCTTTTGTGCAAAGTGTGTAGCTTTGAGAAAACATTAAGTAAAACTTACATCTCCTACAGAGCACTGTGCAGGTGGTTATCTAGTTAATAAGTAGAAAAGGAACATAAGCACAAAAAAATATTAATGTTATATGACTGCAATTACAAACAGTCTTTAGCCCCGTACTGACACAATAAAGTTTGCTGTGATAAAGTGTTTGCTGTGTAATTATCTGATGAAGACGCGATTGATCGGTATAAAGATTAATGTAGGTTCCATTTCCTAAAATGCTTTTTCCAAACCTCCCACTAACACTAAATAGGAGAGGTGATTGGAGCTCAATCCACATTTCTTTTGGTGGGTGGAGGGTAAATTGGGGATCATCAGGTAGGAACTACACTTAATATACCAATGATACACTGAAGTTTGATTGGTATCCTGATCTTTCTTTACTGCTGGCTGAAGAAAAATGTCTTTGCCCAATATTGTGTTTTTTTTCTTTAGTCAAGCAATCATTCAGCAGAGAAGAATAACCTGTTATCCTACTTCGTTCCATTTTTATCAGCCTGTTTGGATGTTTCTCTTTTATAAACAGCTGTTTGAGAAATCTCTTTAAACGGACGTTTACATTCAACAACAGATTTCGACCACTTCAATAAACATTGAACCTAGATAATAAATTGCTTGAGAAGTTAATTAGGAAATTTATTGTGAAAAAATATTGCAAGTACCCTCTACAACCCTGTTAACCGTCAACTGATTTTAACCTGTGGTTAATCAAACTGTCTAAGGTACTTCATACATTCACCTTGGGGTAAAATAAGAGTTATGGTATATAATTATTTGTAGTAATATAATCTTTTCAGTGGGATAATAACAACCGTAGAAAGGGGTAAGGTGTGTCTTTTCCACCCAGTTTTCTTGTTCCCAGGTTAAGAATCACATTGGCTGGCTTTTTTATCTGAGCCAAACACCTTCAGGCCTGAGTTGTCTGAGCATAATTGCTTCCTCTCAATGTCTTATTTATACTACTGATGACAAAACTGGCAAATCCCAAGATTTTTCAGTCTGATGTAATTCTTAGGCTTTGTGATGTAGCTAGACTGTAATATTCAGTCATGTGTTTTACCTCTAGATCTTATTTGTTTAAGTCTAGGTACACAGGAGCCGATAATTCAACTTGATTGTTCATCCAGGACTAAATATCATCAATTGTGGTCGATATTTCATGCATGACCAATTGTGCGGTCCACAGAAGACTGCTCGGTAGGCTAAAATTTACCGCCACGCTCGATCAAGCTTTCGTTCGATTTAGATGAGGATTTAAGCTTGATTGGGTTATAAAAACTGCCAATATTCCGACCCAGTCTACGGAAATGCAGAGATGTTTGAAGCCGAAGTCAATAAGACAAAAAAATCGAAAAGTTCTGAATAAATTTAAGGAAGAAATAGCAATAGAAAGTTATTGTAAATGATGCAGTGACCTGGGAAATGGTCTGGGGGACACAAAACAAAAAGGATACCATAGTGCACTTCCAGTCTTAATCATGCAACACATGCCGAAATGTCACAATAAATGATGCATGATTAAGACTGGAAGTGCGCTATCATATCCTTTTTTGTTTTGTTTGATATGATGGCCATAGGCAATTGCAGCATAGCGGCACCCAGCTGGTTAGATTGACTAAACAAAGGACTGCGGGGGTTTTATCTTCTTATCAATACTTATCAAAAAGCTATTTTTGAGGTTCCACAGGCTACTTTCCAGGGTTACCGAAAATGTGAGGCTACTTTCAAGGGTTAAAGAAAGTAGCCTTATATATTCGGTAACCCTTGAAAGTAGCCTTGGTAACCCATGAAAGTAGCCTCGTATTTTCTAGGGTTACCTAAAATATGGAAAGTTCCAAGATCTGAAATTACCAAAAGGTTCCGACAGAATCGAATTCAAATTGGACTTATGGCTTCATGTGTACCTAGCCTAATATATAGATTAGGGTCTAGTATATTGTCTCCAAGGGAGTGCAATAATATGTCAGCTTGAACTAATTTCACAATAGACATGTACCCTGACCTCTCCTTTACAAGTGTCCTTGAATGGAGCTGGTTAAAAATCAGTTGTCTGATTAAGGTTCAAAGGTTTAATATAACACAAATTGTGTTCTATTCCTTTTATTGCCAGGCAGAACTAATGCCCTGTAACTAGCATTATGTTAAAATTAAATCTCCTGATAATTGTTCCACAAGTTATTTATTAGTGGTGTCATGTTCTATGTTGTTAGACTATAGACTGATTTCTCATCTGCAAATCCAAAATCCCCTAATAAAGGGTATTTCCATAGATGTGTAAGCACCTGTGTAAAGCAGATTCAGAGTCTGTCCTGAGGCTACACACCTACACACTATTTCCATTTCTGTCTGCACAGCAAATAAGCACCATTAAAGGTGATTAGCTTAGAAACAGTTAGGTTATATTAATCAAACATCCCATATATGTAATGTGCCAAGGATTCTAATGGCACAGAGACATCCCCAGTGGGTCAAACAAGCAAGAAAATATTTAAGGTTTTACAAGACATTTCCTGGAACATCCTGTACTATAGAAAATGACTTGTGAAAAGTAGACTTTTACTTTATTCCTTTAATCCAACAGGTGGCAACAGTTTATCACTGTAAATACAATTTACCATTTTGTTGCCTTTATAATATGAATAGAACTATACTGTGAATTTAGGATTACCCTGAGATACAAATTTAAATAGTATGTACCAAGGCAACATTCCAGATGTAGACCACCTGCAATTCTTTTGAATCATTAAAGCAATAGATCACTCAAAAAGTGAATTATTCCTTTAATGTATTGATTGAAGAATGGGAGGTTAAGGAGCTATGCTTTACCTCCCGTTCTTCAATCAATTGCCTAATAGCGACGGACGAAGATAGCAAAAACTTACCTTACAGGCGATCCTCTGCAGTAGCAGGGACAGGTCCAGACCGCTTCCTGGTTCAGAGTAACTATAGCACGTGCTTTATTTACTCTGAACCAGGGATTACAATCTAGGGAATTACAAAGTAGGTTTACTACATTGAAGTAGGATCTAGCAGGGAAATTTTAAGGGGGTATACAATTCCCAACTGGATAGAATATCTTTTAGTGTTCCAGGTCACCAGAGTGGGGTTAATTAGGTAAGACTGTCTTGGATGTAGAGTTGAATTTTAATTGAAAGGACAAGCAGCTATTGTAAATACTGTATTTTCCAACACTGGGCAATAGAATACCCATTTTGTATATACGTTTAATTTTGTCTTTCATTTTTTAATAATAAATCTACAAATGAATATAGCCACCCTCCTTGCTTTTTTCTGAATCTCTTTGGTTCCTTACTTAAATAATTGAACACTAAACTCTTATGCTTCCCATTTTTACCTTATTGTAGAGGTATTCCTCTTCAAATATGGCTACGCACTGCTGCAGTTGACAGCATTCTCGATTCTCCTTCTCTGACATAGCACGCATGTGGACAAATTTAAAGAAAATTTTACTGGGGACTGAATACCCCCCCAAAACCTAGACCTTGCAAGGTGTAAATAGCTCAATATTTACCAGCCCATGTTCCCTCAGCTGCCTTCTATGCACGGAAGCAAGCAGAAGGGGCTGGACTGGCAGCCATGACAGTGATTGGATGAGACATTGCATCTCAGCTAAGCACTGTCGCGGCTGCAGGCCTGGCCCATTCTGATGGAATTTAAACTTACCTACTGTCACGAACTTACCGGCCGCTCCGGTCCCGCGCACCTCTGCACTTCCGGGTGGGCGTCGTCGTAGACGTCATGACGTCACGACGCCGACACGCCGGGCGGCAGGAAGATTCAAAAGCCGGAGTCCTCCTGGACCTGGTGCCCGATAGTAGCATTAGCTACCCCTGGCTCCTTGTACTCACCTGCCTTG
This sequence comes from Hymenochirus boettgeri, assembly GCA_019447015.1. NCBI lineage: Eukaryota > Metazoa > Chordata > Amphibia > Anura > Pipidae > Hymenochirus > Hymenochirus boettgeri. Next base: position 34,757,082 of record CM033476.1, read on the forward strand.
GATCCTGCTCCTCTCCTGCTCCAACTACTTACCTTTCCCGCTCCAGAGACTACCTACCTTGCCTGCTCCTGTGTCCACTTACCTAGCCTGTTCCAGTGCCTTACCTTGCTCGTTCCAGCATTCAGCCTACAGTTCCCAGCAGCACCGTGTTCCTGTTTTCAGCCTACAGTTCCCAGCAGCTCCTTGTTCGAGTATTCAGCCTACAGTTCCCAGCAGCACCTTGTTCCAGCATCCAGCCTACAGTTTCCAGCAGCTCCTTGTTCCAGTATTCAGCCTACAGTTCCCAGCAGCACCTTGTTCCAGTTCCCAGCCTACAGTTCCCAGCAGCACCTTGTTCCAGTAACCTGCCTACAGTTCCCAGCAGCACCTTGTTCCAGCATCCAGCCTTCTGTTCCCAGCAGCCTCTGTATCCTGCATTTTCCAGACTATCCGCCTCCTCCTAAAAGCGTACTTGTAAGTACCCTGGCCGTCCGGCCGTTTATTACACTTACCAGCCCTCTTTCCATTTCTCGTCTTCTGCTTTTTTTGATTGCGGAAGCATAAAAAGGGGCCGGACCATCAGCCGCTCAGTTGATAGGCTTTGGCAATTGGAATAAACAGCAAAAGGCCGGCAATGGAACGAGGACTGGTAAGTAAGTTTAAATTCCAATTTGGGCATATAGACCTTGCAAGGTCTAGGTTATGCGAGGTCCAGGTTATGGGGCTTTGCTAGTACAATACTCGATTTTTGTGGAGGTGGAGATGCCCTTTAAGTAAGAACAGAGTTTAGTATCCCTTCAATATTTATAGCTTATCATTAAATTGAGTACAAAATTGAAACTGCCAAATTTTATATTAAGGATTAGGAACATAATTATATTATACAATAAGTACAAGGCAATCATGCTCTATTCAAGTACATTTAAAATGTTTTAGGTTACTGTGCTGAAAATTTCCTTTCATTCTTTACAATACCTACTGGGAGTTTTATTTTTGTTCCAATATTCCGTGTCGACCTCTGTTGCTATGTCTTGAAAAACTGAACATCCCTTTAGCAAGCTGATCAATTAATAAACATAATAACTATCATGAAAACATCATAAAACTGACCACCAGAGCCTAGTACCTTCATCAGCCATCAAGCATGTTTACTTTGCTAGGTTTTTGTGCATTGGACTAGACTTTGCTGAAAGGGGATTCCTGGTCAAAACTCAGCAGGCAATGAGGCAGAGCCTTTGATAATTTTTGAGTTGAAACATTGCTTTCCACGGGCATCTCATGGTCTGATGAAGAGACCTCCCTCTTTGAGGAACTTCAACCTATTTGTCATGAAGGAAGTCCGCTACTCTGCAAGACATGGCTCCGCATTTGGAAGCAAAGCCCCAGGAAGTCCTCCATTTTCCACGGATATTTCTAAAGCAAATATCAGGGGATATTTACAATTCTAAATCATTTTAAGCTAGCTTGTAAAATGTTTATGACTAATAAAAGAACATTTCAAGGTTTTAAACATAACTCATAGAATCAAACAGCATGATTTACCATCCCCTTGAAATGACATTTTATATAAAGTAATTTTTCTAGAGACCCTAGATGGCAATAATAGTTCATACAAATAATTAGGTTTGTTCTTTTGTGCTTTTATTCTTTGTATATCCCTTTGGTACAATATATGGGCTTATGCATCTCTTGTGATATAAGTCTGTGTGTGTAAAGAAAGATAAATAAATGCATACCAGAAAAAAATATCTTAAAGGAAAAATGTACTGGTCCATTAAATATTTTCTTTTCTTTCCATCCAATCTAGTATTTACGTGAAGGTGCTTTGTTTCTTATCTTCAATTTCTCTTATTTTAAAAAGTATACACATCTTATGAGTGTACATTGCATGCAAACAAAACCTGGGTACCCTCTCCTGTTCGTGTTCAGCTCAAGTGCACATGAATTAGAGGGGGATCTGTTAGGAGGTTGTTGCCCGACACAGTATACCTGCATTGGAGCAGAAACTTTGACAGGCAGAGATAGATTAAGAGCAATTTGAATCTGACATTTGGAGGGCATCCTTATTCTTGTATTGTAGTACTGAAGTGGGACCCCTGATTTTGTTCTTGGCCCTGGGTTGCCTTTATGGATAATTCTCACTCATAACCAAGAATTCTCAAAAAGAAATTAAAGGGCATGTCCACCTCTGTACTTACACAGCCTTGTTCCTCTGGTGTTCAGATACGGCCCTTTGCTTGCATGAAACTGCAAGCAGGGGGCCGTACCGGCAGCCGTTTCCGTGATTGGCGGGGGGCAGTACAGAACTCCAGGGGAAAGAGACTGTGTAAGTAGAGTTCGGCTTAGTTTTTTTTTTTAAACTACTACTATAGTGGTTGGGGTGGGAGAGGGTCTCCTACACTGTAGAAATAGGATTACATTCTAGGGCATCAGGGAGGAAACAGGGAGCGTGAGGGAGGGGGGAGGGCAGCACTGAGCAAGCCAGAGGACATCTAAGAGGCGGAAACAATTTCACTCCCTGCCTTTCTCCTGGTCTTCACTTTCTAGGACTTTGGGCTGACATTACAGGAGAACTATTTAGAGCAGATAGGTAAGGTAAGGATTTTTAAACTCTGCACAGTGGGGCCAGTAGTAGGGGAGAATGTAGTTTTGGGGGAGGACATGCCCTTTAAAAAAAGCATAAAGAGAACTGTAGGTAAGGAGGTAGAAGGCACACCTCTTAGATCCCATTCTTCCCTTACTACAGAATTGCACCTCTTTAAAGATGGCTGCACAGTGCTGCAGCTGACAACTCTCCTGACACCCCCTCCTCATGCATGTCCATGTCAGACATAAGAGTGTCACTATGTAGGATTTAACAAGCATTTCCTTATTTCAGTTGGGATCAACAAGTGAGATACTGGACAGTCTCCAGTGGAGACCACTAAGCCTTTGGCCAGACTACAATGCACGTTAACATGCGTGAGACGCGTAGTCACAATGCAGCGCTGCAAATTTCACAATATTCTTTTATCAGAGTGCATGCAACCTGCACAACTAAATACATTTGTATAAATTGCCTCTAAAATACCCCAAAATGGGTTTTATTAAAGGGAAAGTTCAGTGGAAATTATCAATATTTGTTAAATTGTTAGTTTGTGTAATGCCTTTTTAGTTATTCTACATATTCTCTCCAATTTTAAAAAATCAGTTGATTTCGTACCCTTTGCTGTTCCCTGCTGTTGACATTAGTGAGCTGACATTTCAGGTTTAGGTCCTTCTTCTTCCCAGAATGCACCACTTCCTTGGAATGTTCCTAACAGGAATTTCTACTGATTGGCTATTGGATGGGTCAAAGATGCTCAGATCTCTACCGAGCAACTGAGCAACAATGACTTGTACAAGAATCTGTTGGCAATATGAGTACCCTTAAAAGTTCCAATTAGCATATGACAGCCAGGTCTTAGGGACCTTCGGAATGCAAGGTGTGTATGCATTAAGGCTAAGGGGTGTTATCGAAACTGCCCAAGGTAAGGTGTCAAAACAGCATTGTATATGGCAGACAGTTGGTGTCGAACCCTCCAGCTCTATTCATGCTTGGTTTCTTCATTTTCCTCCTTGACACCTCTTTTGAACCAGTCATGATCCTTTGCCAAGATGTTGACAATACAATTTAAGGTATGTCCTTTTTCCTTAAGATGCTAGTACACGGCTGAGTCCTGACCCAATGAATTGGCTTTTCTGTGCTTGGCCATACGTTGGCGCAGTTGGTGTTTAGTCTCCCCCACATACAAATCAGAGCACTCTTCACTGCACTGCACTGCGTATATGATGTCGCTTTGCTTGTGTTTTGGTATTGGGTCTTTCGGATGTACCAATTGCTGCCTCAGTGTGTTGTTAAAGCAGACAGGGATACGGTGTTTTTTTGAAAATTCTTCTTAATTTCTCGGAGACCCCTGCTACATATGGGATGACCATGTTCTTTCTCCTGTCTTGCTTTTCCCCTTCACTGTTGGTATTCGTGTTCTTTTCTTTCCTTCTACTTCTTTTGACAAAGGCCCAGTCTGGATATCCACAAGTTTTAAGGGCTCCTCTGAGACGTTTCATTTCTTTTGCCTTCGCCTCTGTGCTAGTGGGGATGTTCTCAGCTCTGTGTTGCAGGGTTCTGATGACACCCAGCTTGTGATCTTAAGGGTGTTTGGAGTCAAACATCAAATACTGGTCTATATGGGTTGGTTTTCTGTAAACCTCTACTTCCAGTTTACCATTCCTTCTGACTTCTACCAGAGTTACATCGGACCCCGGGGAGAGAGTCCAGCGCCGGGAAAGGTTTGGAGCCACCTTCTTGGCTGTCATATGCTAATTGGGTCTTTCAAGGGTATTTAAATTGCCAACAGATTCTTGTACAAGTCATTCTGAATTGAGAAAGCCAGGTATGCAAATGTAAAGCAAATTCTGCTTTTAGGTCTTCAAAGTTTTTGGGAAGGTCTCCTGAAATAATTTGTTCCAATCTTTGCATCCGTTTACTTTTCCAATCAGTTGACGCAACAAATGCTGAAAGATGAGGGTAGCTTTGGTTATGGCATAGAGGGGCTTCATATGGTTTCTGGTATTTCTGTGTACTGTAACATCTCGTTAATTTCCTTTCACACCTTGTGGGATAGATTATGCATTGGAGCCTAGTTGGTGTTGTCCTCTAGTGTGGATATGTGTCCCTCTGTGTCTGATACTTTCAGGCTCATTTACCCAGACTAACTGGGCAAATATATGGAGTTAATGTTGCGCTAACCAGTTCATTTCCAGTTTTAACGCTTATATATATCTATATTAGCATCAGATGCTCGGGTTACGCAAAAATTACCTGCGCATCCGACGCAAAAGTTTTAGTGCTGGATTTTAACGCCAGCAAACAGCTGCCATTAAAATTCTGTAGTGGGTAAATACCTTATGGGGATTTATTCCTTATGGGGATTTACCCAGATTTGCAATTGCAATATTGAATAGCAAAAGGAGCATTTACCCAGAGTGATAGTGGCTCTGATGGTTTGAATGTTAGATGGGGTATGCAGACTACAGGATAGTTAGTTAGGTGTGTGGTGTGGACCGAGCTCTTGTAAAACATGTCCTACCAAGGCTTGTTCAGGCCACGCCACGCCGTTTTCCCTACTTTTACTTGCACAATGCATACTCTGAGAAAAGAGAAGCCAATGTGGTGTGGGGTATGGCCATAGGGGCCCAGCCTGCCTGGGTCCTCAACAGTGGGGGCAAACTGCAGTGAGCCTACTCTAACTCAATGGTTCTGCTGATGTAAAGTATCACCTTTCACCTTCTTTCCCTTGCATGATGCTTACTCTAAAGAGAGAGAAGCCAATGTGATGTGGGCTATGTCCAGAGGGGCCAAGACCCCTCCTAAACAATGCTGACAAACTTCAGTGAGCCTTCTCTAACTCAATGGTGCTGTTGCTATTAAGTGTTACCCTTTGCCGCTTTCCTCATATATGATGCAAATATAATGGGAATTGCAAAAATAAAGATTAAAGGGGAAGTTCACTGCAAATACATATACTTTTAAGAAAAAAAGATCAGTATTTTTCCATCCTAATGACCTTAATCTGCCCATTCAGCATTGTGTCTGGGTATAAATAAATGCTTCCAAAATACTGACTTCCTGTTTGCAAGACCCCTAATAGAGACTGTTATGGTCTTGTCCTTGACCCAGCGCCTGGGTTGATTCAGTTGCTCAGTAGAGATCTGAGCATGTTTGATCCATCCAACAGGCAGGTGAAATCAGTAGATTTTAATGTTAGGAACATTCCAAGATAGTGTGCATTCTGGGAAGTAGGACTGTTACAGAACCTGAAATGTCAGCTCACTTATGTCAAGTTCTGGATATTTGTACTTGTTCCCCAGACCTAAAACGCTAAGTCCTCACCTCTGGGTACTTTACAAAAGTCCTGCATTACTTCCTACAAAAGATCCTCCCCACTGGTACTTTGAGTGACAAGTTGCAAGGCAGCCAATGGGAAGACAAGCTCTGCAAGGAGACATGTCTTCCCATTGGCTGCCTCCTGGACTGTCACTGACAGTGCCAGTGGGGAGGTTCCAACTGGAGTGACGAGGGTGATTACAAGTAAGCAGTGCAGAACTTTGTTAAGTACCCAGAGGTGAGGACTTAGCATTTTAGATCCTCACCCTGGGTACTTTGCAGGAATGGATCGGGGAAATGGTGAGTATAATTGTCCTTTAACCTGTGTGCGCAGGCCTGCAGAGCTGTGTGTGCTCGCACGAAGGTATGATATTAATTGAATTTTCAAAAATTAGGACAATGTGTATAATTACAAGTATAATAAAGTATATTTAATATGATTTATTATTTTATTGATTACATATCTTTTCCACTTCTCCTTTCACAGGAAGAGGTCATAACATGCAACTAGCAAGGATTTATACTTTGTATACATAGTCTAGAAAACCAAAATATAATGGGTCATTACTTGTACAAAAAAAAATCAATCTGCAAGCTCATTTATCATTAAAAAAAGCCTCTAATCATAAATGACTATTTGAGTTTGGCCCAGCTTTCTCTTTGTTTGGATGTCTAAAAAGCATCTCAATGAGTGTGTCTGCTGGAAGTTAAGAGAGTATTGCTGCAATGCCAGGATACCTCAGGTGAACCACAACCCCCCCTTCTCTCTCATTTGTGTTGAGTTGCCTTAAATTGTGTTGCTATAAACAGTATACAAAGTCAATTGATTTCTTTTTCTTCATTTTAAAGGGTTTAAGGGACACTAACCACGTATCAAATTCTTCCTCCCTGTGAATAATACAATGTCCGGGTAACAGAGACCTACTTTGGCTTCTCCCCAGCAGATGGCACTGTGTCCCGTCTGGCGCATGCACACCAATACTAAAAATCAGAGCACGATTAGTACAACACGCTTGTCAGCTGGGAGAAGTCGCGGGTGGAGCATGGCAGGTAAGTGCATCTCTATTAACTGGTGTTTGTATTGTTCACAGGGAGGCGGAAATAAGCAACCTCACCTCCCTGTGAATAATAGACAGATTTCCTATACTTTGGTAATAGTGTTTTGGTTTAGTGTCCCTTTAACCCTTTAAAGGAACACTAAATCAAGTATTTTAAGTATTTGCCATCAGTTTCTATTACTCACAGGGAGGTGAGAAAGCTTATTCCCACCTCCCTGTGAATAATAGTACACGCGGGGGACCTGGAACTTACCTTACCGCTCTCTACTGCAAAACGCTCCTGCACTGACAGCTGTTCTGTCCCGAACACGCAATTTTCCCCAGCATTAAAGTGTATGTATACTGAAAAAATTACTTGCTGCATTTTAATCTAGAAATAAATATGTGTAAGTAGCACTTACTCTGAGGTGTGTGTGTTACTGCATGCCTTCAATACAATACTAGTTTTGCTCAGGCTCTGACCACTGACCTGACTATTTTCCCACATACCAACTGTCAATACTGCATACAGTATACAGCACACCAACTGTCAAACCATTCCAGCTACAGCAAAACTGCTTACAGAAATGCAGAAATGTAAGGTGTTTTAGATTGGATATCTAATGAAATAGGCAGATCAACAAAAAAAAAAAAACCCGCACAGTGATATTTGGGATGATTTATTGTTTCCACTAATGGGCAATTAAAAAAACCTAATTTTCCAATTTACATACCCTTTAAGTCTTTACTGAGCATGCTTCTCCCCCAGGGCAGATGGGTGGGACAGTGGTCATGTGATGTCACTCAACCTACTGGAAGCAGGAAGTTTGAACATTTACCTCAATATCATTTCTCACAGGGTGAAGCCAGAGATGTAATTGTCGGCTCATTAAAAAGAAAATACTGCAGGCTTTCATTTAACCCTAACTTGTTTGGAGACCACAGTTGCCCTTTAACGTTTACACAAATATAATCGATAGATCAATAAATGATATCTCTATTTAAAAACAATAACCTCAAATTCAACATAAGGGGCCACTAGACCTCTGGTTAAGAAACACTGTTAAACTGTTGGCCAAAACTGTTTTTGTCAGCAGCTTTGTCAATCATCAGCTAGCATTTGTACATAGGGTTAGCCTTCAATCCAGACAGTAAGGCTGGGTACACACCATACAATATTTTTGTCTGGCTGACCGATATTACCGATATATTGTATGGTGTGATTGCCAACGGCCACGACCAATTTCAGTTGCCTGTCAGGGTCAGATGAACAGGCTATTGGGTACGTTGGTAAATCACTGTCTGATCGAGCAATTCCCTACCTACTGGTTGTGGCAAACTGCTGTCCATGGCTACTTTTTGTTGCGACCGACAGTGATTTTTCCTGGCTGACCACTTTCTAGTGAGGATTGGTCGGCCTGGACAAATATCGTCTTGTGTTTACCCAACAAGGATATAACAGTGCTATAACAGTGCTATAAGCAGTGACTTAATGGGTGAGAAAGTCCTTTGTTCTCCATGCACTAGGGATTTACAAAGCATACAATGCCCCACACTAATATTTACATTTATTTTTGTATGTATGTTTATATAGTGCCACTAGGTGACACAGCGCTGTACAATATAGAATACAAAAAGTCGTACAAGGGGGACAATGAATAAATACATAAATATATAAATAAGTATGAGCATCATGAAATAGTGCTTGAAACATATAACATGAGGAAAGAGGTGTGGGAGGTGTGGAAGACTATTTTCCTTTTACTTTAATATCTTTCAGCCAATAGCATTTAGCTTGGGCCTACACTTGAAATAAAATGTGGTCCCAGCAGAAACAATAATAATAGGAGACGAGTCGAATTGAGTTTTTAGTATAGTCTATTTTTAGACTTAAATTTTCTCAAATTTCCCATTGTGGCTGACCACGAAGGTAACAGGTTTCCATTTCACTTGTAGGGAAAGGTGATGCTGTTTATTTGGCCCCTTGGGAAATCTGACTAAGATACTGTATAAGGATGATTCACACTTCCTAATTATCTACTTGGTTGGTGGGCTCCTAAAGAGACTGTTTAGATTCCTGCAGCTATGACATAACAAATTTGCGGACAAGTGACTCAAATACTTTGCTAAGACCACACATTATGCTTCTCTTCTTAAATCTTCCAAAGTAAGGAGAAGAGTTTATCCTGTAGTGAGCACTGGACCATGACATTACCCCATCTAAATAATTATTAAGTCTGACCATGTGTCTAAACTGGGAATCTGGGTAGTGACAGCTGTCTACAAGATCTGATTGACTGTCAATGTCAATATGCTTGTCTAGTCCTAGATAAATTGTTAAACCATACATAGCACAGAATCACATAATAGCATAAGCTATTCGTTTACAGTATAGAAACAGGTTGTTTTGAACACATAACTATTAAAGGGTATGTCCAGAACAGCAGCTGTGTCTGAGATTGGCAGGGGTCAAGGTTTTTTGGGGAAATTAGGCCATATACATAATTTCGTTTTGGAGTAGACATACCCCCCAGGGTGAGGACCTTATCCATTAGACCCTAACTCCTGGGTTTGCTTTAGATTGTCCATACCATTGTGTTAAAATGCCTTTGTAGTTCCGAAACTAACCCAATAGGAAGATGCCTAGTCTGCACTGACTGATCTTTCAGCAGGCCATCCCTAAGAACAAGCAGATTAAAGATTCATGGGTGAAACAAATTAGGAAAAATTATAACAATTAACCATTTGAAAAATATATTAAAGAGAAAGACGGATTTTCACATTTAAATATGGCAAAGGTTTTAGTTGGCCGCTGGGGGATTTGGTAGTTCTGTGCATTTAAGGCATAAAAACTGTGTATCTTGCTATCCTGTTCATTGTATTCAGAATATCATGTATTGTAGTGTATTTGCAGTATATACTACAGAAAGTTTATCCAATGAAAAGAAAGCTAATAAAAGATAAATGTGATAAAATGTGACTAGGTGATAAGACTTTATCCCTCTGTTTGTGTAGGTGATACTTCACATTGCTATAAATTTTCCCCAAAGGACGTCTTGTGGTTGGCGCATTCTCCCAACACCTGCAAACCACATGTATTGACTTGTCCACCATCAGCACAGTTCTGAGAGGTAAAATATTGCAGAGTTCATACCCGGGTTATAGATTTCTAACTGCCTTGTAAACAGAGACATAAGGAAACGCATATAATCACCAAATAATGTGTTTAGAACCATAAAGTAGGATTGATTTAAAATACAAAAATTGAAGGAAAAAAAGTCAACAGCCTTTGTAGGTCTTAAACACCAAGAGGAAGAATCTCAGACAGTTACTGTTTTATTTTCATATATCCTGCAGACGTACACATGACTTAAGAATGCATTACAGCTGGTACAGTGATATTGCACGACTGAACCTGTCTTCGTATTTAACTGTCTATAACATCATCCTGCAAATTGACATGGAGTTTACAGGGTTAAAACTTTTCACAGATTGCTGTTTCCCTCTAGATGTCTAAGGAATCTAGACAAATCCACCCCCGGTCTAACGTATTTGTGGCTTTTGTAAATCTAAGGAAAGTAAAATGCATAGCACGGCCAGGGAAACTTCAAATGCAATCCACAACTGATCTACATTATTATATTATTTCCTATGTTTTTAGTTAAGATTTAATACTATGGATTGGAATTTTAACTGCTATTCAAATGCAATAGCTATGCATATTGGCAGTTATTATAAAGGTATATTGCTGTGCCCACACAGGCTGATAATCCACACAGTTGGTTACAGGGTGCATTATTTCAGTTTGATAGGGGCGAAATAATGCCAATAATTTTCTCTTCAACTTTTTTCACCACTTTTTGTTTTCGAAAATTGGAGAGAAAAAAATGGATAGAAATATGTCTGCAATTTGTGCCCAATCACGTGGTCTTTGTCCTTTTCCAACAACATATCAGCAGTACCACTTCAATGCCCACCAGGTATACTCCTGATTAGTTGTCTTTCTGGTGGAATAATGGGCAAGAGTTGTAAACACAGCCTTTAGCTCTGTACACTGTAAAGGTGTAAATGTAAGAAGGTCATGAAATGGTTTAAATTGTCATATAGTGTGCTTTACTGTGGCCCAAGACACTAATGGTAAATGCTTTCAGTGCTGGTCCAGTTTAGATCAATTAATTCCCTGTGGCTGGAGCTCACTAATTAAAAGGGCAGGTATAGCCTGTTTTGTGGAAGAGTCTGATCAGGCAAGGAGCCTGTGGGTCTGCAAGCAGGCAGACCAGCACCTCTGAGTGTCAGAGTTGTAAACCCCAGTGGGAGACTGGGTACAACCAGCTAATTCTCCAGGGAGAAACACAGAGCTGTGTGAGTACTTTATATAGGGAGTATGGCAGTCACTAACGTTCTCCCTATACTTTATATATACTTTATATAGGGAGTATGGCGGGGTCACTAACGTTCTCCCTTACTTTATATATGGAGTATGGCAGTCACAAACTTCTCCCTATACTTATTATATACTTTATATAGGGAGTATGGCAGTCACTAACGTTCTCCCTATATTTATAATAATTTATATAGGGGCATGGCAGTCACTAAAGTTCTCCCTATACTTTAATATACTTTAATAGGGAGTATGGCGGTCACTAACGTTCTCTCTATACTTTATGTTTTACTTTATAGGGAGTATGGCAGTCACTAACGTTCTCCCTATACTTTATAGACTTTATATAGGGAGTATGGCAGTCACTAACGTTCTCCCTACTTTAAATACTTTATATAGGGAGTATGCGGTCACTAACATTCTACCTATACTTTATATAACTTTATATGGGAGTTGGCAGTCACTAACGTTCTCCCTATACTTTATATAGACTTTATATAGGGAGCATGGCAGTCACTAACGTTTCCCTATACTTATATATACTTTATATAGGGAGTATGGCAGTCACTATGTCTCCCTATACTTTATATAACTTTATATATGGAGTAGGCAGTCATAACGTTCTCCCTATACTTATATATACTTATATATGGAGTATGGCAGTCACAAAACATTTCCTATACTTTATATTACTTTTATAGGGAGTATGGCAGTAACTAACGTTCTCCCTAATTTATATATACTTTATATAGGGGTATGGCGGTCACTAACATTCTCCTATACTTTATATATACTTTATATAGGGAGTATGGCAGTCACTAACGTTCTCCCTATACTTTATATATACTTTATATAGGGAGGTATGGCGGTCATAACATTCTACCTATACTTTAATATACTTATATAGGGAGTATGGCAGTCACTAACGTTCCCTATATTTATATATACTTTTATAGGGAGTATGGCGGTCCATACGTTCTCCCTATACTTTATATGACTTTATATAGGGATTATGGCAATCACTAACGTTCTCCCTATACTTTATTTATACTATATAGGGAGTATGGCAGTCACTAACGTTCTCCCTATATTTATATAACTTTATATAGGGCCGTATGGCAGTCACAAACGTTCTCTATACTTTATAATATATTATATAGGGAGTATGGGCGTCACTAAACGTTCTCCCTACATACTTTATATAGGGAGTATGGCAGTCACTAACGTTCTCTATACTTTATATAGACTTATAAAGGGAGATGGCAATCACTAAGGTTCTCTCTATACTTATATATACTTTATATAGGGAGTATGGAAGTCACTAACTTTCTCCTATACTTTATATATACTTTATAGAGGGAGTATGGCAATCACTAAGGTTCTCCCTAACTTTAATATACTTTATGGGAGTATGGAAGTCACTAACTTTCCCCTAACTTTATATATACTTTATATAGGGAGTATGGCGGTCACTAACTTCTCCCTACTTTATATAAACTTTATATATTGAGTATGGCAGTCACTAACGTTCTCACTATACTTTATATATAGTTTATATAGGGAGTATGGCGGTCACTAACGTTCTCCCTATACTTTATATAGGGAGTATGGAGGTCACTAACGTTCTCCCTATACTTTATATATACTTTATATAGGGAGAATGGCGGTCACTAACGTTCTCCCTATACTTTATATATATACTTTATATAGGGAGTATGGCAGTCACTAACGTTCTCCCTATACTTTATATGTACTTTATATAGGGAGTATGGCAGTCACTAACGTTCTCCCTATACTTTATATATACTTTATATAGGGAGTATGGCGACCGCCATACTCCCTATATAAAGTATATATAAAGTATAGGGAGAACGTTAGTGACCGCCATACTCCCTATATAAAGATATATAAAAGTATAGGGAGAACATTAGTGACCGCCATACTCCCTATATAAAGTATATATAAAGTATAGGAGATCATTAGTGACTGCCATACTCCCATATAAAGTATATATAAGTATAGGGAGATCAATAGTGACTGCCATACTCCATATATAAAGTATATATAAAGTATAGGGAGAAGTTAGTGACCACCATATCCCTATATAAAGTTATATAAAAGTATAGGGAGATCATTAGTGACTGCCAACTCCCGATATAAAGTATATATAAAGTATAGGGAGAACGTTAGTGACCGCATACTCCATATAAAGTATATATAAGTATAGGGAGATCATTAGTGACTGCCATACTCCCTTATAAAGTATATATAAAGTATAGGGAGAACGTTAGTGACTGCCATACTCCTATATAAAGTATGATAAAGTATAGGGAGATCGTTAGTGACTGCCAAACTCCATATATAAAGTAATATTAAAGTATAGGGAGATCGTTAGTGGACTGCCATACTCCCTATATAAAGTATATATAAAGTATAGGGAGAACGTTAGTGACCGCCATACTCCCTATATAACGTATATATAAAAAGTATAGGGAGAACGTTAGTGACTGCCATACTCCCTTTATAAAGTATATATAAAGTATGGAGAACTTAGGACCGCAACTCCCTATATAAAGTATATTAAAGTATAGGAGACGTTAGGGACTGCCATACTCCCTATAAAGTCTATATAAAGTATAGGGGACGTTAGTGACTGCCATACTCCTAATAGTAATAAAGTATAGGGAGAACGTTAGTGACTGCCATACTCCCTATATAAAGTAATATAAAGTATAGGGAGAACGTTAGTGACTGCCATACTCCTGTATAAAGTATATATAAAGTATAGGAGAACGTTAGTGACTGCCATACTCCCTATATAAAGTATATATAAAGTATAGGGAGAACGTTAGTGACTGCCATACTCCCTATATAAAGTATATATAAAGTATAGCGAGATCGTTAGTGGACTGCCATACTCCCTATATAAAGTATATATAAAGTATAGGGGAGAACGTTAGTGACTGCCATACTCCCTATATAAAGTCTATATATAAGTAGGGAGAACGTTAGTGACCCATACTCCCTATATAAAGTATATATAAAGTATAGAGAGAACGTTAGTGACCGCCATACTCCTATATAAAGTCTATATAAAGTATAGGGAGATCATTAGTGACGCCATACTCCCTATATAAAGAATATTTTTTAAAGTATAGGGAGAACGTAGTGATTGCCATACTCCCTATATAAAGTCTATATAAAGTATAGGGAGAACGTTAGTGACTGCCATACTCCCTATATAAAGTATAATAAAGTATAGGAAGAACGTTAGTGATTGCCATACTCCCATTATAAAGTATATTAAAGTAAGGGAGATCATTAGTGACTGCCAACTCCCTAATAAAGTCTATATAAAGTATAGGGAGATCATTGTGACTGCATACTCCCTATATAAAGTATAGGGAGAACGTTAGGACCGCCATACTCCCTATATAAAGTCTAGTAAAAAGTATAGGCAGAACGTTAGTGACCGCCATACTCCCTATATAAAGTCTATATAAAGTATAGGGAGAACGTTAGAGACTGCCATACTCCCTATATAAAGTATATATAAAGTATAGGAAGAACGTTAGTGATTGCCATACTCCTTATATAAAGTCTATATAAAGTGTAGGGAGATCATTAGTGACTGCCATACTCCCTATATAAAGTCTATATAAAGTATAGGGAGAACGTTAGTGACCGCCATACTCCCTATATAAAGTATAATAAAGTATAGAGAGAACGTTAGTGACTGCCATACTCCCTATATAAAGTATATATAAAGTATAGGGAGAACGTTAGTGATGCCATACTCCCTATATAAAGTTATATAAAGTATAGGGAGAACGTTAGTGACTGCCATACTCCCTATATAAAGTATATATTAAGTATGGAAGACGTTAGTGATTGCCATACTCCCTATAAAAAGTCTATATAAAATAGGGAGAAATTAGTGACCGCCATACTCCCTAAAAAAGTATATATAAAGTATAGGGGAGAACGATAGTGACCGCCATACTTGTATATAAAGTATAGGGAGAAGTTAGTGACCGCCATACTCCCTATATAAAGTATATATAATAGTATAGGGAAGAACGTTAGTGATGCCATACTCCCTATATAAAGTATATATAAAGTATAGGGAGAACGTTAGGTGAACCATACTCCCTCTATAAAGTCTATATAAAGTATAGAGAGAACGTTAGTGACGCCATACTCCTAACATAAAGTCTATATAAAGTATAGGGAGATCTTAGTGACTGCCATACTCCCTATATAAAGTATATATAAAGTATAGGGAGAACGTTAGTGATGCCATACTCCCTATATAAAGTCTATATAAAGTATAGGGAGAACGTTAGTGACTGCCATACTCCTATATAAAGTATATATAAAGTATAGGGAAGAACGTTAGTGATACCATACCCTATATAAAGTATATAAAAGTATAGGGAGATCATTAGTGGAATGCCATACTCCCTATATAAAGTCTATATAAAATATAGGGAGATCATTAGTGACTGCCATATCCCTATATAAAAGTATAGGGAGAACGTTAGTGGACCGCCATACTCCTATATAAAGTCTATGTAAAAGTATAGCAGAACGTTAGTGACCGCCATACTCCCTATATAAAGTCTATATAAAGTATAGGGAGAACGTTAGTGACTGCCATACTCCCTATATAAAGTATATATAAAGTATTGGAAGAACGTTAGTGATTGACATACTCCCTATATAAAGTCTATATAAAGTATAGGGAGATCATTAGTGACTGCCATACTCCCTATATAAAGTCTATATAAAGTATAGGGAGAACGTTAGTGACCGCCATAATCCCTATATAAAGTATAAATAAAGTATAGAGAGAACGTTAGTAACTGGCATACTCCCTTATATAAGTATATATAAAGTTAGGGAGAACGTTAGTGACATGCCATACTCCCATATAAAGTACATATAAAGTATAGGGAGAACGGTAGTGACTGCCATACTCCTATATAAAGTATATATAAGTATAGGAAGAACGTTAGTGATTGCCATACTCCCTATATAAAGTCTGTATAAAGTATAGGGAGAACGTTAGTGACCGCCATACTCCCTAAATAAAGTATATATAAAGTATAGGGGAACGATAGTGACCGACATACTCTGTATATAAAGTATAGGGCGCACGTGAGTGACCCATGGACCTCTACTGTCCCCTACTACCAACCCATTGACCTCTACTGTTCCCTACTACCTACCCATGGGCCTCTACTGTCCCCAACTACCTACCCATGGGCTTCTACTGTCCCCAACTTCTACCTACCCATGGGCCTCTAGTGATTGCAGGCAATCTGTTCTGTGCCTCCCCCTCTTCTAACTCCTGCACTTACTTGAAGTTGCGATTGCAGGCAATCTGTTCTTCACCTCCCCCTCTTCTAACTCCGGCACTTACTTGAAGTTGTGATTGCAGGCACTTTGAAGTTGTGATGTGCAGGCAATCTGTTCAGCGCCTCCCCTCTTCTAACTCCTGCACTTACTTGAAGTTGGATTGCAGTCCCTCTGTTCGCGCCTCCCCCTCTAACACTCCTGCACTTGATTGTGAAGTTGTGATTGCAGGCAATCTGTTCTTCAGCGCCTCCCCCTCTCTAACTCCTGCACTTACTTGAAGTTGTCGATTGCAGGCAATCTGTTCAGCGCTCCCCCTCTTCTAACTCCTGCACTTACTTGAAGTTGTGATTGCAGTCCCTCTGTTCAGCGCCTCCCCTCTTCTAACTCGCACTTACTTGAAGTTGTGATTGCAGTCCCTCTGTTCAGCGCCTCCCCCTCTTCTAAACTCGCACTTACTTGAAGTTGCGATTGCAGTCCCTCTGTTCAGCGCTCCCCTTTTAACTCCTGCACTTACTTGAAGTTGCGATTGCAGTCCCTCTGTTCAGCGCCTCTCCTCTTCTAACTCCTCACCTTACTTGAAGTGTGATTGCAGGCAATCTGTTCAGCGCCCCCCCTCTTTCTAACTCCTGCACTTACTTGAAGTTGTGATTGCAGCTCTGTTCGGCCTCCCCCTCTTCTAACTCCTGCACTTACTTAGTAAGTTGTGATTGTCAGTCCTCTGTTCGCACCTCCCCCTCTTCTAACTCCTGCACTTACTTGAAGTTGTGAGCAGTCCTTGTTCAGCGCCCTCCCCTCTTCTAACTCCTGCACTTACTTGAAGTTGTGATTGCAGCCATCTGTTCAGCGCCTCCCCTCTTCTAACTCCTGCCCACTTACTGAAGTTGTGATGCAGGTCCCATCTGTTCAGCGCCTCCCCCTCTTCTAAACTCCTGCCATACTTGAAGTTTGATTGCGGGCATCTGTTAGCGCCTCCCTCTTTAACTCCTGACACTTACTTGAAGTTGTGATTGCAGCAATCTTCAGCGCCTCCCCCTTTCTAACTCCTGCACTTACTTGAAGTTGCGATTGCGCTCTGTTCAGCGCCCTCCCCCTCTTCTAACTCCTGCACTTACTTGAAGTTGTGATTGCAGTCCCTCTGTTCAGCGCCTCCCGTCTTCTAACTCCTACACTTACTTGAAGTTGCGATGCAGTCATCTGTTCAGCGCCTCTCCCCTCTTCTAATCCTGCACTTACTTGAAGTTGTGATTGCAGCCCATCTGTTCAGCGCCTCCCCTTTCTAACTCCTGCACTTACTTGAAGTTGTGATTGCAGGCAATCTGTTCAGCGCCTCCCTCTTCTAACTCCTGCACACTTATTGAAGTTGTGATTGCAGGCTTCGTTCAGCGCCTCCCCCTCTTCTAACTCCTGCACTTACTTGAAGTTGGATTGAAGTCCCTCTGTTCAGGCCTCCCCCTCTTCTAACTCCTCCACTTACTTGAAGTTGTGATTGCAGTCCCTCTGTTCAGCGCCTCCCCCTCTTTTAACTCCTACACTACTTGAAGTTGGATTGCAGGCATCTGTTCAGCGCCCTCCCCCTTTAACTCCTGCACTTACTTGAGTTGTGATTGCAGTCCCTCTGTTCAGCGCCTCCCCCCTTCTAACTTCTGCATACTTGAAGTTGTGATTGCAGGCAATTCTGTTCAGCGCCTCCCCCTCTTCTAAATCCTGCATTACTTGAAGTTGTGATTGCGCAATCTGTGTTCAGCGCCTCCCCTCTTCTAACTCCTGCACTTACTGAAGTTGCGATTGCAGTCCTCTGTTCAGCGCCTCCCCCTCTTCTAACCCTGCACTACTTGAAGTTGTGATTGCAGTCCCTCTGTTCAGCGCCTCCCCCTTCTAACTCCTACACTTACTTGAAGTTGTGATGCAGGCCCTCTGTTCGGCCTCCCCTCTTCTAACTCCGCAATTACTGGAGTTGTGATGCAGTCCTCTGTCAGCGCTCCCTCCCCCTCTTCTAACTCCTGCACTTACTTGAAGTTGTCTTGATGCAGTCCACTCGTTCAGCGCCTCCCCCCCTCTTCTAACTCCTGCACTTACTTGAAGTTGTGTTGCAGTCCCTCTGTTCAGCGCCTCCCCTCTTTCTAACTCCTGCACTTACTTGAATTGTGATTGCAGTCCCTCTGTCAGCGCCTCCCCTCTTCTAACTCCTGCACTTACTTGAAGTTTGGATTGCAGTCCTCTGTTCAGCGCCTCCCCCTTTCTAACTCCTGACTTACTTGAAGTTGTGATGCAGTGCCATCTGTTCGCCCCTCCCCCTCTTCTAACTCCGCATTACTTGAAGTTGTGAGTTGCAGTCCTCTGTTCAGCGCCTCCCCCTCTTCTAACTCCTGCACTTACTTGAAGTTGTGATTGCAGTCCTCTGTTTTCGCCTCCCCCTCTCTAACTCCTGCACTTACTTGAAGTTGCGATTGCAGGCTCTGTTCAGCGCCTCCCCCTCTTTTAACTCTTCACTTACTTGAAGTGCGATTGCAGTCCCTCTGTTCAGCGCCTCCCCCTTTCTAATCCTTGCACTACTTGAAGTTGCGATTGCAGTCCTTGTTCAGACGCCTCCCCCTATTTCACTCCTGCACTTTACGCTTGAAGTGCGTATTGAGTCCCTCTGTTCAGCGCCCTCCCTCTTCTAACTCCTGCACTACTTGAAGTTGCGATTGCAGTCCCTCTGTTCAGCGCTCCCTCCTCTAACTCCTGCACTTACTTGAAGTTGCGATTGACAGGTCCTCTGTTCAGCGCCTCCCCCCTTCTAACTCCTGACTGACTTGAAGTGGTGATTGCAGTCCCTCTGTTCAGGCCTCCCCCTCTTCTAAATCCTGCACTTACTTGAAGTTGTGATTGCAGTTCCCTCTGTTAGCGCCTCCCCCTCTTTTAACTCCTCCTGCACTTACTTGAAGTTGCGATTGCAGGCCCTCTGTTCAGTGCCTCCCCCCTTTTAACCCTTACACTTACTTGAAGTTGCGATTGCAGGCATCTGTTTTTCACCTCCCCCTCTCTAACTCCTGCACTTACTTGAAGTTGCGATTGCAGGCAATCTGTTCAGCGCCTCCCCTCTTTTAACTCCTACACTTACTTGAAGTTGCGATTGCAGGCAATGTGTTCAGCGCCTCCCCCTCTAACTCCTACACTTACTTGAAGTTGCGATTGCAGGCAACGGTCAAGCGCCTCCCCCTTCTAACTCCTTACACTTACTTGAAGTGCGATTGCAGGTCCCTGTTCAGCGCCTCCCCCTCTTTTTAATCCTCTGCACTTACTTGAAGTGCGATTGCAAGTCCTCGTTCACGCTTCCCCCTCTTTTAACTCCCTCACTTACTTGAAGTTGCGATTGCCAGTCCTTGTCAGCGCTCCCCCTCTTCTTAACTCTCACTTACTGTGAGTTGCGATTGCAGGCCTCTGTTCTTCGCCTCCCCCTCTTCTAACTCCTGCACTTACTTGAATTGTGATGCAGGCAATTGTTTTCGCCTCCCCTCTTCTAACTCCGGCACTTACTTGAAGTTGCGATTGCAGGCAATCTGGTTCTCACCTCCCCTCTTCTAACTCCTGCCACTTACTGACAAGTTGCGATTGCAGGCAATCTGTTCTTCACCTCCCCCTCTTAACTCGCAATTACTTGAATGTTGATTGCAGGCAATCTTCTGTTGCCTCCCCTCTTCTAACTCCTGTACTTACTTGAAGTTGCAATTGCAGTCCCTCTGTTCGGCGTCTCCCCCTCTTCTAACTCCTGCACTTACTTGAAGATGCAACTGCATGCCCTCTGTTATGTGCCTCCCCTCTTCTACCTTCGGCACTTACTTGAAGTTGTGATTGCAGGCAATCTGTTCTTCACCTCCCCCTCTTCTAACTCCGGCACTTACTTGAAGTTGTGATTGCAGGCCCTCTGTTCTGTGCCTCCCCCTCTTCTAACTCCTGTACTTACTTGAAGTGGATACTATATAATATTGAGAATTACTGGTATTAATACATATACTGTGCTTATGTTTGGTACAGGGATACTATATAATATTGAGAATTACTGGTATTAATACATATACTGTGCTTATGTTTGGTACAGGGATACTATATAATATTGAGAATTACTGATATTAATACATATACTGTGCTTATGTTTGGTACAGGGATACTATATAATATTGAGAATTACTGGTATTAATACATATACTGTGACCGCCATACTCCTATATAAAGTATATAAAGTATAGGGAGAACGTTAGTGACTGCCATACTCCCTATATAAAGATATATAAAAGTATAGGGAGACATTAGTGACCGCCATACTCCCTATATAAAGTATATATAAAGTATAGGAGATCATTAGTGACTGCCATACTCCCTATAATAGTATAATAAGTATAGGGAGACATAGTGACTGCCATACTCCATATATAAAGTATATATAAAGTATAGGAGAACGTTAGTGACCACCATACTCCCTATATAAAGTTATATAAAAGTATAGGGAGACAGTTAGTGACTGCCAACTCCCATATAAAGTATATATAAAGTATAGGGAGAACGTTAGTGACCGCCATACTCCCATATAAAGTATATATAAGTATAGGGAGACATTAGTGACTGCCATACTCCCTTATAAAGTATATATAAAGTATAGGGAGAACGTTAGTGACTGCCATACTCCTAATAAAGAATAAAGTATAGGGAGACGTTAGTGACTGCCATACTCCTATATAAAGTATATATAAAGTATAGGGAGACGTTAGTGACTGCCATACTCCCTATATAAAGTATATATAAAGTATAGGGAGAACGTTAGTGACCGCCATACTCCCTATATAAGTATATATAAAGTATAGGGAGAACGTTAGTGACTGCCATACTCCCTTATAAAGTATTATATAAAGTATAGGGAGAACGTTAGTGACCGCCATACTCCCTATATAAAGTATATTAAAAGTATAGGAGAACGTTAGGTGACTGCCATACTCCCTATAAAGTCTATATAAAGTATAGGGGAAACGTTAGTGACTGCCATACTCCCTATATAAGAGTATATAAGTATAGGGAGAACGTTAGTGACTGCCATACTCCCTATATAAAGTATATATAAAGTATAGGGAGAACGTTAGTGACTGCCATACTCCTTATAAAGTATTATATAAGTATAGGAGAACGTAGTGACTGCCATACTCCCTATATAAAGTATATATAAAGTATAGGGAGAACGTTAGTGACTGCCATACTCCCTATATAAAGTATATATAAAGTTAGCGAGACGTTAGTGACTGCCATACTCCCTATATAAAGTCTATATAAAGTATGGGAGAACGTTAGTGAGCCATACTCCCTATTAAAGTATATATAAGTAGGGAGAACGTTAGTGACCCATACTCCCTATATAAAGTATATATAAAGTATAGGAGAACGTTAGTGACCGCCATACTCCTATATAAAGTCTATATAAAGTATAGGGAGATCATTAGTGACTGCCATACTCCCTATATAAAGAATATTAAAGTATAGGGAGAACGTAGTGATTGCCATACTCCCTATATAAAGTCTAATAAAAAGTATAGGGAGAACGTTAGTGACTGCCATACTCCCTATATAAAGTATATATAAAGTATAGGAAGAACGTTAGTGATTGCCAACTCCCTATATAAAGTATATTAAAGTATAGGGAGATCATTAGTGACTGCCAACTCCCTAATAAAGTCTATATAAAGTATAGGGAGATCATTAGTGACGCATACTCCCTATATAAAGTATTAGGGAGAACGTTAGTGACCGCCATACTCCCTATATAAGTTATGTAAAAGTATAGGAGAAACGTTAGTGACCGCCATACTCCCTATATAAAGTTATATAAAGTATAGGGAGAACGTTGAGGACTGCCATACTCCCTATATAAAGTATATATAAAGTATAGGGAAGAACGTTAGTGATTGCCATACTCCCTTATAAAGTCTATATAAAGTTGTAGGGAGATCATTAGTGACTGCCATACTCCCTATATAAAGTCATATAAAGTATAGGGAGAACGTTAGTGACCGCCATACTCCCTATATAAAGTAAATAAAGTATAGAGAGAACGTTAGTGACTGCCATACTCCCTATATAAAGTTATATATAAAGTATAGGGAGAACGTTAGTGATGCCATACTCCCATTATAAAGTTATATAAAGTATAGGGAGAACGTTAGTGACTGCCATATCCCTATATAAAGTATATATAAGTATAGGAAGACGTTAGTGATGCCATACTCCCTATAAAAGTCTATATAAAAGTAGGGAGAAAATTAGTGACGCCAACTCCTAAAAAAGTATATATAAAGTATAGGGAGAACGATAGTGACCGCCATACTATGTATATAAAGTTAGGGAGAACGTTAGTGACCGCCATACTCCCTATATAAAGTATATATAAAGTATAGGGAAGAACGTTAGTGATTGCCATACTCCCTATATAAAGTATTATAAAGTATAGGGAGAACGTTTAGTGACCATACTCCCTTATAAAGTCTATATAAAGTATAGAGAGAACGTTAGTGACGCCATTACTCCTACATAAAGTCTATATAAAGTTATAGGAGATATTAGTGACTGCCATACTCCCTATATAAAGTATATATAAAGATAGGGAGACGTTAGTGACTGCCATACTCCCTATATAAAGTCTATATAAAGTATAGGGAGAACGTTAGTGACTGCCATACTCCTATATAAAGTATATATAAAGTATAGGAAGAACGTGTGATACCATACTCCCTATATAAGTATATAAAAGTATAGGGAGATCATTAGTTGAATGCCATACTCCCTATATAAAGTCTATATAAAATATAGGGAGACATTAGTGACTGCCATACTCCCTATATAAAAGTATAGGGAGAACGTTAGTGACCGCCATACTCCTATATAAAGTTATGTAAAAGTTTAGGCAGAACGTTAGTGACGCCATACTCCCTATATATAAGTCTATATAAAGTATAGGGAGAACGTTAGTGACTGCCATACTCCCTATATAAAGATATATAAAGTATGAAGAACGTTAGGATTGACATACTCCCTATATAAAGGCTATATAAAGTATAGGGAGATCATAGTGACTGCCATACTCCCTATATAAAGTTATTAAGTATAGGGAGAACGTTAGTGACCGCCATAACCCATATAAAGTATAAATAAAGTATAGAGAGAAACGTTAGTACTGCATACTCCCTATATAAGATATATAAAGTATAAGGGAGAACGTTAGTGAATGCCATACTCCCATATAAAGTACATAAAAGTATAGGGAGAACGGTAGTGACTGCCATACTCCTATATAAAGTATATATAAAGTATAGGAAGACGTTAGTGACTTTGCCATACTCCCTATATAAATTCTGATAAAGTATAGGGAGAACGTTAGTGACCGCCATACTCCCTAAATAAAGTTATATAAGTATAGGGAGAACGATAGTGACCGACATACTCTGTATATAAAGTATAGGGAGACGTAGTGACGCCATACTCCCTATATAAAGTATATATAAAGTATAAGGAGAACAGTAGTGACCGCCATTCTCCCTATATAAAGTAATATAAAGTATAGGGAGAACGTAGTGACGCCCATACTCCTATATAAATTATAGGGAGAACGTTAGTGACCGCCATACTCCCTAATAAAGTATATATAAAGTATAGGAGAACGTTAGTGACCGCCATTCTCCCTATATAAAGTATATATAAAGTATAGGGAGAACGTTAGTGACCTCCATACTCCCTATATAAAGTATAGGGAGAACGTTTAGGACCGCCATACTCCCTATATAAAATATATATAAAGTATAGTGAGAACGTTAGTGACTGCCATACTCAATATATAAGTTTATATAAAGTATAGGGAGAAGGTAGTGACCGCCATACTCCCTATATAAAGTTATATATAAAGTATAGGGAGAAAGTAGTGACTTCCATACTCCTATAAAAGTATATAAAAGTATAGGGAGAAACTTAGTGATGCCATACTCCCTCTATAAAAGTATATATAAAGTATAGGGAGAAAGTTAGTGATTCCATACCCCTATATAAAGTATATATAAAGTATAGAGAGAACCTAGTGATTGCCATACTCCCTTATAAAGCTATATAAAGTATAGGGAGAACGTTAGTGACGCCATACTCCCTATATAAAGTATAGGAGAACGTTAGTGACTGCCATACTCCTATATAAGTATATTATAAAGTATTAGGGAGAACGTTTGTGACTGCCATAGCCCTATATAAAGTTATATAAAGTATAGGGAGAACGTTAGTGACTGCCTACTCCCTATATAAAGTATAAATAAAGTATAGGGAGACGTTAGTGATGCCATAATCCCTATATAAAGTCATATAAAGTATAGGAGAAACGTTAGTGACCGCCATACTCCCTATATAAAGTATATAAAGTATAGGGAGAACGTTAGTGACTGCCATAATCCCTATATAAAGTATATATAAAGATTAGGAGAATGTTAGTGACCGCCATACTCCCTATATAAAGTATAATAAAGTATAGGGAGAACGTTAGTGACTGCCATACTCCCATATAAAGTATATATAAGTATAGGGAGAATGTTAGTGACCGCCATACTCCCTATATAAAGTATATATAAAGTATAGGGAGAACGTTAGTTACTGCCATACTCCCTATATAAAGTATATATAAAGTATAGGGAGAATGTTTGTGACTGCCATACTCCATATATAAAGTATATATAAAGTATAGGGAGAACGTTAGTGACTGCCATACTCCTATATAAAGTATATATAAAGTATAGGGAGATCATTAGTGACTGCCATACTCCCTATATAAAGTATATATAAGTATAGGGAGACGTTAGTGACTGCCATGCTCCCTATATAAAGTCTATATAAAGTATAGGGAGAACGTTAGTGACTGCCATACTCCCTATATAAAGTATATAAAAGTATAGGTAGAATGTTAGTGACCGCCATACTCCCTATATAAAGTATATATAAAGTATAGGGAGAACGTTAGTGACTGCCATACTCCCTATATAAAGTCTATATAAAGTATAGGGAGAACGTTAGTGACTGCCATACTCCCTATATAAAGTATATATAAAGTACGGCGGTCACTAACGTTCTCCCTATACTTTACATATACTTTATATAGGGAGTATGGCGGTCACTAACGTTCTCCCTATACTTTATATATACTTTATATAGGGAGTATGGCAATCACTAACGTTCTCCCTATACTTTATATATACTTTATATAGGGAGTATGGCAGTCACTAACGTTCTCCCTTATACTTATATATACTTTATATAGGGAGTATGGCAAGTCACTAATGATCTCCCTATACTTTATATATACTTTTATATGGAGTATGGCAGTCACTAACGTTCTCCCTATACTTTATATATACTTTATATATGGAGTATGGCAGTCACAAAACATTCTCCCTATACTTTATATACTTATAGAGGGAGTATGGCAGTAACTAACGTTCTCCCTATACTTATTATTTATATAGGGAGTATGGCGTTCACTAACATTCTCCCTATACTTTATATATATTTATATGGGAGTTGGCAGTCACTAACGTTCTCCTATACTTTATATATACTTTATATAGGGAGTATGGCGGCACTAACATTCTACCTATACTTTATTATACTTTATATAGGGAGTATGGCAGTCACTAACGTTCTCCCTATACTTTTATATAACTTTATATAGGGAGTATGGCGGTCACTAACGTTCTCCCTATACTTTATATAGACTTTATATAGGGATTATGGCAATCACTAACGTTCTCCCTATACTTTATTTATACTTTATATAGGGAGTATGGCAGTCACTAACGTTCTCCCTATACTTTATATATACTTTATATAGGGCCGTATGGCAGTCACAAACGTTCTCCCTATACTTTATATATACTTTATATAGGGAGTATGGCAGTCACTAACGTTCTCCCTATACTTTATATAGGGAGTATGGCAGTCACTAACGTTCTCCCTATACTTTATATAGACTTTATAAAGGGAGTATGGCAATCACTAAGGTTCTCTCTATACTTTATATATACTTTATATAGGGAGTATGGAAGTCACTAACTTTCTCCCTATACTTTATATATACTTTATATAGAGGGAGTATGGCAATCACTAAGGTTCTCCCTATACTTTATATATACTTTATATAGGGAGTATGGAAGTCACTAACTTCTCCCTATACTTTTATATATACTTTATATAGGGAGTAATGGCGGTCACAACCTTCTCCCTATACTTTTATAACTTTATATATTGAGTATGGCAGTCACTAACGTTCTCACTATACTTTATATATAGTTTATATAGGGAGTTGGCGTCACTAACGTTCTCCCTATACTTTATATATAGGGAGTATGGAGGTCACTAACGTTCTCCCTATACTTTATATATACTTATATAGGGAGAATGGCGGTCACTAACGTTCTCCTTATACTTTATATATACTTTATATAGGGAGTATGGCGGTCACTAACGTTCTCCCTATAATTTATATAGGGAGTATGGCGGTCACTAACGTTCTCCCTATACTTTATATATACTTTATATAGGGAGAATGGCGGTCACTAACGTTCTCCTTATACTTTATATATACTTTATATAGGGAGTATGGCGGTCACTAACGTTCTCCCTATACTTTATATACAGAGTATGTCGGTCACTATCGTTCTCCCTATACTTTATATATACTTTATTTAGGGAGTATGGCGGTCACTAACGTTCTCCCTATACTTTATACAGACTTTATATAGGGAGTATGGCATCACTAACGTTCTTCCTATACTTTTATAATACTTTATATGGAGTATGGCAGTCACTCACGTTCTCCCTATACTTTATATTTACTTTTATATAGGAGTATGGCAGTCACTAACGTCTCCCTATACTTTATATATACTTTATATAGGGAGTATGCCAGTTACTAACGTTCTCTCTATACTTTATTTAATCTTTATAAGGGATTATGGCGGTCACTAACGTTCTCCCTATACTTTTATAGACTTATATAGGGAGTTGGCATCACTAATGATCTCCCTATACTTTATATAGACTTTATTAGGAGTAGTCATCACTAACGTTTCTTCCATACTTTATTATACTTTATATAGGGAGTATGCGCATCACTAACGTTCTCCCTATACTTTATATAGACTTTATATAGGGAGTATGGCGTTCACTAACGTTCTGCTATACTTTACATAGACTTTATATAGGGATAATGGCGGTCACTAACGTTCTCCCTATACTTTATTATAGGGAGTATGGCAGTCACTAATGACTCCCTATATTTTATTAGACTTTATATAGGGAGAATGGCAGTCACATAATGTCTCCCTATACTTTATATATACTTTATATAGGGAGTATGGATTCCTAACGTTCTTCCTATACTTTATATACTTTATATAGGGAGTATGGCAGTCACTAAGTTCTCCCTATACTTTATATAGACTTATATAGGGAGTATGGCAATCACTAACGTTCTCCCTTACTTTATATATACTTTATATAGGGAGTATGGCAGTCACTAATGATCTCCCTATACTTTATATAGACTTTATGTAGGGAGTATGGCAGTCACTAACGTTCTCTCTATACTTTATATAGACTTTATATAGGGAGTATGGTGGTCACTAACGTTCTCCCTATACTTTATATATACTTTATATAGGGAGTATGGCAATCACTAACGTTCTTCCTATACTATATATATATACTTTATATAGGGAGTATGGCGGTCACTAACGTTCTCCCTATACTTTATATACAGAGTATGGCGGTCACTATCGTTCTCCCTATACTTTATATATACTTTATTTAGGGAGTATGGCGGTCACTAATGTTCTCCCTATACTTTATATAGACTTTATATAGGGAGTATGGCAATCACTAACGTTCTTCCTATACTTAATATATACTTTATATAGGGAGTATGGCAGTCACTAACGTTCCCCTATACTTTATATATACTTTATATAGGGAGTATGGCAGTCACTAACGTTCTCCCTATACTTTATATATACTTTATATAGGGAGTATGGCAGTCACTAACGTTCTCTCTATACTTTATTTATACTTTATATAGGGAGTATGGCGGTCACTAACGTTCTCCCTATACTTTATATAGACTTTATATAGGGAGTATGGCAGTCACTAATGATCTCCCTACACTTTATATAGACTTTATATAAGGAGTATGGCAATCACTAACGTTCTTCCTATACTTTATATATACTTTATATAGGGAGTATGGCAGTCTCTAACGTTCTCCCTATACTTTATATAACTTTATATAGGGAGTTGGCGGTCACTAACGTTCTGCTATACTTTTACTAGACTTTATATAGGGAGTATGGCGTCACTAACGTTCTCCCTATACTTTATATAGGGAGTATGGCAGTCACTAATGATCTCCCTATACTTTATATAGACTTTATATAGGGAGTATGGCAGTCACTAATGATCTCCCTATACTTTATATATACTTTATATAGGGAGTATGGCAATCACTAACGTTCTTCCTATACTTTATATATACTTTATATAGGGAGTATGGCAGTCACTAACGTTCTCCCTATACTTTATATAGACTTTATATAGGGAGATGGCATCACTAACGTCTCCCTAACTTTATATATCTTTATATGGGAGTATGGCAGTCACTAATTGACTCCCTATACTTATATAGACTTTATATAGGGAGTATGGCGGTCACTAACGTTCTCTCTATACTTTATATATCTTTATATAGGGAGTATGGTGGTCACTAACGTTCTCCCATACTTTATTATACTTTATATAGGGAGTTGGCAGTCACTAACGTTCTTCCCTATACTTATATATACTTTATATAGGGAGTATGGCAGTCCTACTACGTCTCCTATACTTTATATATACTTTATATAGGGATAGGCAGTCACTAACGTTCTCCTATACTTTATATATACTTTATAGGGAGTATGGCAGTCACTAACGTTCTCCTATACTTTATTATACTTTATAAGGGATTGGCAGTCACTAACGTCTCCCTATACTTTATATATCTTTATATAGGGAGTATGCAGTCACTAACGTTCTCCCTATACTTTATATATACTTTATATAGGGAGTATGGCAGTCACTAAACGTTCTCCCTATACTTTATATAACTTATATAGGGAGTATGGCAGTCACTAACGTTCTCCCTATACTTTATATATACTTTATATAGGGAGTATGGCGTCCACTAAGTTCTCCCTATACTTTTATATAACTTTATAAGGGAGTATGGCAGTCTAACGTTCTCCCTATACTTTATATATACGTTATATAGGGAGTATGGCGGTCACTAACGTTCTCCCTATACTTTATATATACTTTATATAGGGAGTATGGCAGTCACTAACGTCTCCCTATACTTTATATATACTTTATATATGAGTTTGGCATTCACTAACTAGTCTCCCTATACTTTATACTACTTTATATAGGGAGTATGGCAGTCACTAACGTTCTCCCTATACTTTATATATACTTTATATAGGAGTAGGCAGTCACTAATGATCTCCTAACTTTATATATACTTTATATGGGAGTATGGCGGTCACTAACGTTCTCCTATACTTTATATATACTTTTAGTCGGGAGTATGGCAGTCACTAATATCTCCCTATACTTATATACTTTATATAGGGAGTATGGGTCACTAACTTTCTCCCTATACTTTATATATACTTTATATAGGGAGTATGGCAGTCACTATTGATCTCCTATACTTTTATATATACTTTTATAGGGAGTATGGCCGTCACTAATGATCTCCTATCCTTTATATATACTTTATATAGGGAGTATGGCGGTCACTAATGTTCTCCCTAGCTTTATATATAGACTTTATATAGGGAGTATGGCAATCACTAACGTTCTCCCTATACTTTATATATTCTTTATATAGGGAGTATGGCAGTCACTAATGATCTCCCTATACTTTATATAGACTTTATATAGGGAGTATGGCGGTCACTAACGTTCTCTCTATACTTTATATATACTTTATATAGGGAGTATGGTGGTCACTAACGTTCTCCCTATACTTTATATATACTTTATATAGGGAGTATGGCAGTCACTATTGATCTCCCTATACTTTATATATACTTTATATAGGGAGTATGGCAGTCACTAATGATCTCCCTATACTTTATATATACTTTATATAGGGAGTATGGCGGTCACTAATGTTCTCCCTATACTTTATATATACTTTATATAGGGAGTATGGCAGTCACTAACGTTCTCCCTATACTTTATATATACTTTATATAGGGAGTGTGCGGTCACTAACGTTCTCCCTATACTTTATATAACTTATATAGGGATATGCAGTACTAACGTTTCTCCCTATACTTTATATAACTTATATAGGAGTATATGGCAGTCACTAACGTTCTCCCTAAGCTTTATATATACTTTATATAGGGAGTATGGCAGTCACTAACGTTCTCTCTGTACTTTATATATACTTTATATAGGGAGTATGGCAGTCACTAACGTTCTCCCTATACTTTATATATACTTTATATAGGGAGTATGGCAGTCACTAACGTTCTCCCTATACTTTATATATACTTTATATAGGGAGTATTTGGCAGTCCTAACGTTCTCCCTATACTTTATATAGGGAGTATGGCAGTCACTAACGTTCTCTCCTATACTTTATATAGACTTTATAAGGGAGTATGGCAATCACTAGGTTCTCTCTATACTTTATATATACTTTATATAGGGGTATGGAATTCACTAACTTTTCTCCCTATACTTTATATATACTTTATATAGAGGGAGTATGGCATCACTAAGGTTTCTCCCTATACTTTATATACTTTTATGGAGTATGGAAGTCACTAACTTTCTCCCTATACTTTATATATACTTTATATAGGGAGTATGGCGGTCACTAACCTTCTCCCTATACTTTATATAAACTTTATATATTGAGTATGGCAGTCACTAACGTTCTCACTATACTTTATATATATTTTATATAGGGGTATGGCGGTCACCTAAACGTTCTCCCTATACTTTATATAGGGAGTATGGAGGTCACTAACGTTCTCCCTATACTTTATATATACTTTATATAGGGAGATGGCGGTCACTAACGTTCTCCTATACTTTATATATACTTTATTAGGGAGTATGGCGGTCACTAACGTTCTCCCTATAATTTATATAGGAGTATGGGCGTCACTAACGTCTCCCTATACTTTATATTACTTTATATGGGAGATGGCGTCACTAACTGTTCTCCTTATACTTTATATATACTTTATATAGGGAGTATGGCGGTCACTACGTCCCCTATACTTTATATACAGAGTATGTCGGTCACTATCGTTCTCCCTATACTTTATATATACTTTATTTAGGGAGTATGGCGGTCACTAACGTTCTCCCATACTTATCAGATTTTATATAGGGAGTATGGCAATCAATCACAACGTCTTCCTATACTTATATATACTTTATATAGGATGATGGCATCACTACGTTCTCCCTATACTTTTATTACTTTATATGGGAGTATGGCATTCACTAACGTTCTCCCTTAACTTTATATATCTTATATAAGGGAGTATGCCAGTTACTAACGTTTCTCTCTATACTTTATTTATACTTTAATAGGGTTATGGCGGTCACTAACGTTCTCCCTATACTTATATAGACTTTATATAGGGAGTATGGCAGTCACTAATGATCTCCCTATACTTTATATAGCTTTATATAGGGAGTATGTCAATCCTAACGTTCTTCCATACTTTATATATACTTTATATGGGAGTATGGCAGTCACTAACGTTCTCCCTATACTTTATATAGACTTTATATAGGGAGTATGGCGGTCACTAACGTTCTGCCTATACTTTACATAGACTTTATATAGGGAGTATGGCGGTCACTAACGTTCTCCCTATACTTTATATAGGGAGTATGGCAGTCACTAATGATCTCCCTATATTTTATATAGACTTTATATAGGGAGTATGGCAGTCACTAATGATCTCCCTATACTTTATATATACTTTATATAGGGAGTATGGATATCACTAACGTTCTCCCTATACTTTATATATACTTTATATAGGGAGTATGGCAGTCACTAACGTTCTCCCTATACTTTATATAGACTTTATATAGGGAGTACGGTCGTGAAAGTGTGTACCCACTTTTACCCCCCCACCATGAATCTGGCCTGGTAATAACCAACTTTTTCAATTACTGTTTTTGGTGTCCAAGGCACTAAAAGTACTAAAATATGTCTCTATTCTTAAAGATCGAATAGATGTAGGTACAAAAAAATAATTAAGCTTATTATTTTTAATGCCCACAAAAAACAAATTTAGTTTATTGTGTATGCCACAGTTGCCACTTGGGCCCTAGCAGTCCAAATGTTACTGGGTGACAGGGAGCTTTAGAATCTTTATAATATATAGAAAGTCAGACTTCATGGTAATCCATTTACTATAAAAAAAAAAAACCTTATATGATAGATTTCTAGAAACCCTTTATTGAATGATAAGAAGATGGCTCCCCCTGGTGTTGCTCCCCTGGTAGTTGTCCCAAAATGCTGCATCCGTTGTGCTTTTAAGTATCAGTAATACCCAGGGGTGCTTCTGGACCTTTTGGCATCTAGGACAAACTGTTTAAAGCTGCAACCTATATCTTCATGCAAAAAAAAAAAAAAAAAAAAAAAGTGGGTGTGGCTTGTGAAGGCCACTTAACACTGGCTGTTGAATTCAGGGGCTGACTAAATGTTCACCAGCCCTCCAGTTCACCAGCCAATGTAAACTGAGGAACAGAAGTGCCGACTTAACAGTGGCTGGGATACTGGAGGGCTGACTTAACAGTGGCTGGGGAACTTCTGGGCTGACATATATATGCCACATGCAGGGTAGTAATATATATGTGCCAAACGTGATTGATTAACGGAATCTTCAATAGCACAAAGCAATGTGGGGGGAGGGGGGTAGCTTTTTTATTTTTAAACACAGCTCCGGGTTGGATCATCAATGATGCCCAGTTTTATATCTACAACTAGCTTTATTTTCTGGACTGGCCAATGGGGAGACATACTCCTTGTAGTGGTTTAAAATGCATTTGGCTGGAGGGGATATAAGCCCCCATTGATGATATAAAGATAAATATTGGGAAGCCATTCCTTTCATGCTCACCCAAGAATTGCACTTCCCAAGTATTACTCTGTTCTTCTTTATGACTAAGCTGTCACTTTGTAGATCTATAAATGCATTTCTGCAAAGATAATAAATAAAATGGAGTAAATATTTGTTTTGAGTAGTCATTAAAACTGAGCACAAACATTAACTTTAGCTGAGTTAATTCCCAACACAAACAGATCTATTAACAACTTGTAGAAATTTTACTTGGCTACTTGAGCTTACAGTAGATAAAACATTGTTTGGGAAATCTAGACTGTGTATTTATACTGTAAGAGAAGTGCTGCACATGTATATTCATTAGAGGGAATTTAAAAAGTTTATGGAATCTCAGCATGAAACTAGGAATGTCTAGAAATGCACTATTTTTTAAATAGAATATTCCTCCACAACTATTTCAGTTTTTCCAGCACTCTGTGCTCCTACTCTACTGATAACCTATTGGCTTATTAAAGAAGAGGTGCAAACATTTACATGTGCAATTAGTTATCTGCAGCCAAGTTGCATTCATTAAAATGTCCTTGGTTATGTAATGTCACATAAGACCTACAATTGCTGCATTTGTCAATATAACAACGAGTCTGTTCAAAGATGAAATAAACGACGTATGTTTATGGTTATGAATGGACCAATGTTTGCCAGGTTAGGTTCATGGCAAGCACTATATATATAGAAATAGGATAGTATACATCCACACAACTAGAGACCAAATTAATTCAATACATACAAAAATTAGCAGCCTAGTGCACATCTAATTAATTTGCTTACATTTTACTTAAAACATTTTTACTTAAAGACTTAAAAAGCCTGCCCTTCTCTCTGGATAAATTAAAGCAATTAGTTCAATAACTTGGCCAAATTATTTTAAGCCCAGCAACCACTTCACAGATTGCTTTATTCTGCTGGGTCCTAACTTTTAACCTTTGTAATTTTTTACCTTCTCAGGAGACGTAATTCTCAAGCTCATGGCAAACTCTAGCTGTCTGAAATTTGCCCAACCTGGCTAAATTTTGCCAGGGTCGCCAAATGTAAACATCAATCAATAGGGGAGCATTACAATTTAAATGGTTTACCTGGCAGCCAAAGGTGATGGTTAATGAATATTAAAGCCAATACAAACCTTCCCCACCCTTAACCCTCCAAGACTGCACTACTTGCTCGTCAGATGTTCCTAAACAAAGATCTTCTGTCCAGTGTTCCCCACCCTTCCCCCCCCCCAAATTTCACACCTCTACTTGAAAGCTGTGGGTAAAACCCCCTTAAGCCAAAAGATAGGTGTGGTGGTCCACAAAATTCTGGATCAGATGGCTCAACCAGTGGGAACCTAAAACATTCATCAAGTGGATCAAAGGGCTTGAAAAGCAGCACCAACATTATAGGCAGCCCCCAATGTCAAAACTTGGCAAGGCAATTCATTATTACATTTTACCAGGTAGACCATTTTTTAAATAGGTTTGTATTTTGAGTTTGTTTCTCTGCTGGATTGTGAACCTGGAGGCAAACTCCGTGGGGTTTGTTCATTGCTATTTATGCTATACTAGTACCCTATTAAATCCTGATCATTGCCCAATACGGCCACAGACGCCAATCGCTACATTGAGCAGTAAATTTTCAGATCTCATAAGAATGTTCAGCCAGTGGTTGCACACTCTAGAGGATGTCATTATTGGCTGGATAAATTTGCCAACATGTCTGATATAAATCTGTTTGACCTTGGACATATTTTGATTGTTTTGGCCGTAGACGCAGTTAACATGACTACATTCCCTGATATTTTATTCCCATGAATACACAGGTTGACTGTTTAACAGAAGCAGCTTTCCTACTATAGCAAAATATTTTTTTTCTCTAAAAAAAATGCACAGAGATCCTTACAGTCGAATCCGCCCGCAACCTAAAATGAATATCAGGAAATCTTATTATTAAGCACACATTGATGCTGACCAGGGTATTGGAATTATGTCTGAATAAGCAACTCTTTTAAAGGTAAATTATAAGCTTAAGCGCACAAATATTCACCTTAGAAAGATGGTTTTGGTGTCGGCTATCAGACCTACCATCCACATTTTTTGAATGCTACTAAAAGGCTAATGTTCAGAATAGACTGTGCTGGATCACAATCTGTACAGAATCTCAACTAACCTGTCCAAATTATTTAGATGGTCCATGTGAAAGCAAACACATTGACAATCCTACCACATGGATTATTTTCCTTAATCAAAATTCTAAACTTAAATAAAAAATAATTTACAAAAATAGTCACCATACCAGTTTAACCCAAGTGCCATTTTTTTTTTTTTAGAAGGAATGTAATTTTTTAGAAGATTTATTGTGTGATGTATGTAAAATGGATGTTTAATTGTTTGTTTCGGAAGTAGATAGTTCCCCCGCACTGTATAATTGAAATCGCTGGGTGCTGCTCCAAAAACCATAGCCAATGGTAATAGTATCCAAACAAAAGCAATTCAGAGCGCACTCCAGTCTTAAATGTTCAAATCCATTTATTTAACACGTGATGTTTCGGCGTCCGTGCGACACCTTCCTAAATGGATTTGAACATTTAAGACTGGAGTGCGCTCTGAATTGCTTTTGTTTGGATAATTGTTTGTTTCCTCTATGATTTAAACATGAAAGATGAACCAAAGGCTGAAACTAAAAACCTTAAATTATGAATAATAGTGTCCCCCTCTTCTAACTCCTACACTTACTTGAAGTTGTGATTGCAGTCCCTCTGTTCAGCGCCTCCCCCTCTTCTAACTCCTGCACTTACTTGAAGTTGTGATTGCAGTCCCTCTGTTCAGCGCCTCCCCCTCTTTTAACTCCTGCACTTACTTGAAGTTGTGATTGCAGTCCCTCTGTTCAGTGCCTCCCCCTCTTTTAACTCCTACACTTACTTGATGGCTGTGTTTCATGTACCCTCTGTTCAGCGCCTCCCCCTCTTCTAACTCCTGCACTTACTTGAAGTTGTGATTGCAGTCCCTCTGTTCAGCGCCTCCCCCTCTTCTAACTCCTGCACTTACTTGAAGTTGTGATTGCAGTCCCTCTGTTTTCGCCTCCCCCTCTTCTAACTCCTGCACTTACTTGAAGTTGCGATTGCAGGCAATCTGTTCTGTGCCTCCCCCTCTTCTAACTCCTGTACTTACTTGAAGTTGCGATTGCAGGCAATCTGTTCTTCACCTCCCCCTCTTCTAACTCCTGCACTTACTTGAAGTTGTGATTGCAGGCAATCTGTTCTGTGCCTCCCCCTCTTCTAACTCCTGCACTTACTTGAAGTATCAATTAAGTACAGGAGTTTAGCTCCAGAGGGGTCAAGCCGCTGAACAGAGGGACTGCAGTCATCGCAACTTCAAGTAATGTAGGGATTTAGAAAGAGGGGAGCAGCGCTGAACAGATTGCCAATCGCAACTTCAAGGTAAGTGAGGAGTTTAGAAGAGGGAGGCGACGAACAGATTGCCTGCAATCCAACTTCAAGTAAGTGTAGGAGTTAAAAGAGGGGGAGGCGCTGAACAGATTGCATGCAACGCAACTTCAAGTAAGTGCAGGAGTTAGAAAGGGGGAGGTGAAACAGATTGCCTGCAATCGCAACTTCAAGTAAGTGAGGAGTTAAAAGAGGGGGAGCCTGACAGAGACTGGGCCAAATCACAACTTCAAGTAAGTGCAAGGGTTAGAAGAGGGGGAGGCCTGAACAGAGACTGCAATCACAACTCAAGTAAGTGCGAGTTGAAGAGGGAGGAGCTGAACAGAGGGACTGCAATCACAACTTCAAGTAAGTGCAGGAGTTAGAAGAGGGGAGGGTGAACAGCAGGCTGCCAATGCAACTTCAAGTAGTGCAGAGTAGAAGAGGGGGAGGCGACAAACAAGGGACTGCAATCGCAACTTCAAGTAAGTGCAGGAGTAGAAGAGGGGAGGCGCTGAACAGACAGGACTGCGCAATCGCAACTTCAAGTAAGTGAAGGTTAAGAAGAGGGGGAGGCGCTGAACAGAGGGATGCACATCGCAACTTCAAGTAAGTAGAGGAGTTAGAAGAGGGACGGAGGGGAAGCGCTGAACAGAGGGACTGCAATCGTCTGCACACTTCAGTAAGTGTAGGAGTTAGAAGAGGGGGAGCGCTGAACAAATT
Source organism: Hymenochirus boettgeri (assembly GCA_019447015.1). NCBI lineage: Eukaryota > Metazoa > Chordata > Amphibia > Anura > Pipidae > Hymenochirus > Hymenochirus boettgeri. Next base: position 34,795,117 of record CM033476.1, read on the forward strand.
GCCTGCAATCGCAAACTTCAGTAAGTGCGGAGTTAGAAAGGGGGAGGCGAAACAGAGGGACTGCAATCGCAACTTCAAGTAAGTGCAGGAGTTAGAAGGGGGGAGCGCTGAACAAGGACTGCAATCGCAACTTCAAGTAAGTGCATAGTTAGAAGAGGGGGAGGCGCTGAACAGAGTACTGGCAATCCAACTTCAAGTAAGTGCAGGAGTTAGAAGAGGGGGAGGCGCTGAACAACGAGGGACTGCAATCACAAACTTCAAGTAGTGCAAGTTAGAAGAGGGGGAGGCGCTGAACAGACAGGGACTGCCTCACACTATTCAAGTAAGTGGGCAGGAGTTAGAGGGGGAGGCGCTGAACAGGGACTGCAATCACAACTTCAAGTAAGTGCAGAGTTAGAAGAGGGGGAGGCGCTGAACAGAGGGACTGCATCACAACTTCAAGTAAGTCATAGGATTAGAAGGGGGGAGGCGCTGTGAACAGAGGACCTGCAATCGCAAACTTCAAGTAAGTGCAGAGTTAGAAGGGGGGAGGCCTGAACAGAGGGACTCAATCACAACTTCAAGTACGTGCAGGAGTTAGAAGAGGGGGAGCGCTGAACAGGGACTGCATCACAACTTCAATTAAGTTCAGGACATTAGAAGAGGGGGAGGCGCTGAACATAGCGACTGCAATCAGCAACTTCAAGTAGTGCAGGATTAGACAAGAGGGGGAGGCGCCTGAACAGAGCCTGCAATCACAACTTCAAGTAAGTGTCAAGAGTTAGAAGAGGGGAGTTGCTGAACAGAGCCTGCAATCACAACTTCAAGTAAGTGCAAGAGTTGAAGAGGGGGAGGCGCTGAACCAGAGGACTGCAATCACAACTTCAAGTAAGTGCAGGAGTTATAAGAGGGAGGCGCTGAACAATGCCTGCAATCCAACTTCAAGTAAGTGAGGAGTTAAAAGAGGGGAGGCGCTAACAGAAGGGACTGCAATCACAACTTCAAGTAGTGCAGGAGTTAGAAGAGGGGAGGCGCTGAACAGAGGACTGCAATCGCAACTTCAAGAGTGTCAGGAGTTAGAAGAGGGGAGGCGCTGACAGATGCATGCAATCACCTTCAAAAGTAGTGCGGAGTTTAGAAAGGGGGAGGCGCTGAAACGATGCTCAATCACAAACTTCAAGTAAGTGCAGGAGTTAGAAGAGGGGGAGGCGCTGAACAAGGTACTGCACTCACACTTCAAGTAAGTCAGGAGTTAGAAGAGGGGGAGGCGCTGACACAGATTGCCTGCAATCAACACTTCAAGTAGTGGCAGGAGTTAGAAGAGGGGAGGCGCTGACAACAGAGGGACTAATCACACAACTTCAAGTAAGTGCAGGTTAGAAGAGGGGGGCGCTGAACAGAGGGACTGCAATCGCAACTTCAATAGTGCAGGAGTTAAGAAGAGGGGAGGCGCTGAACAGATTGCCTGCAATCCAACTTCAGTGTGCAGGAGTTAAGAGGGGAGGCGCGTGACGAATTGCGCAATCACAACTCAGTAGTGGCAGGGAGTAAGAGAGGGGAGGCGCTGAAACACAGGACACCATCACACAACTTCAAGTAGTGCAGGATTAGAAAAAGGGGGAGGCGCTGAACAGAGTGGCACTGCAATCACAATCTCAAGTAGTGCAGGGTTAGAAGAGGGGAGGCGCTGAACAGAGCCTGCAATCCAACTTCAGTAAGTGTAGGAGTTAGAAGAGGGGAGGTCGCGAACAGAGGACTGCAATCACAACTTCAGTAAGTGCAGGAGTTGAAAAAGAGGGGGAGGCGCTGAACAGAGGCGACTGCAATCACAACTTCAAGTAGTGCAGGAGTTAGAAAGGGGGGGAGGCTGCTGAACAGATTGCCTGCAATCACAACTTCAGTAAGTGCAGAGGAGTTAGAAGAGGGAGGCGCTGAACAGAGACTGCAATCCAACTTCAAGTAAGTGCAGGAGTTAGAAAGGCAGGGGAGGCGCTGAACAGGACTGCAATCCAACTTCAGATAAGTGCAGGAGTTAGAAGAGGTGAGGCGTGAACAGAGGCCTGCATCCAACTTCAAGAGTAGTAGGAGTTAGAAGAGGGGGAGGCGCTGAACAAAGGGACTGCAATCACAACTTCAAGTAAGTGCAGGAGTTAGAAGAGGGGGAGGCGCTGAACAGATTGCCTGCAATCACAACTTCAAGTAAGTGCAGGAGTTAGAAGAGGGGGAGGCGCTGAAACAGATTGCCTGCAATACCAAAAAACTTCAAGTAGTGCAAGTTAGAAGAGGGGGAGGGCACTGACCAGAGGGACTGCAAATCACAATCTCCAAGTAAGTGCAGGAGTTAGAAGAGGGGAGGCGCTGAACAGATGCCTGCAACTCACAACTTCAAGTAAGTTGCAGGAGTTAGAAGAGGGGAGGCGCTGAACAGATTGCCTGCAATCACAACTCAAGTAAGTCGAGGAGTTAGAAGAGGGGGAGGCGCTGAACAGAGGACTGACAATCCCCAACTTCAAGTAAGTGCAGGGAGTTAGAAGGAGGGAGGGAGCTCTGAACAGAGGACTCAATCCAAACTTCAAGTAATGTAGCAGGAGTTAGAAGAGGGGGAGGCGCTGAACAAGGCTGGACAATCACAACTTCCAAGTAAGTGCAGAGTTAGAAGAGGGGGGAAGGCGGGCTGAACAGAGGGACTGCAATCACAACTTCAAGTAAGTGCAGGAGTTGAAAGAGGGGGAGGGAACGCGACTGAACAGGGACTGCAATCACAACTTCAAGTAAGTGCGGAGTTAGAAAGGGGGGAGGGCTGACAGAGGGACTGCAATCCAAACTTCAAGTAAGTGCAGGAGTTAGAAGAGGGGGAGGCCTGAACGAGGGACTGCAATCAACAACTTCAAGTAAGTGAGGAGTTAGAAGAGGGGAGGCGCTGAACAGAGGGACTGCAATCCAAACTTCAAGTAATTGCGAGTGAGAATGGGGGGAGGCGCGAACGACGGGACTGCAAATCACAACTTCAGTAAGTGAGGATTAGAGAGGTGGAGGCGCTGAACAGAGGGACTGGCAATCGCAACTTCAATAAGTGGCAGATTACAGAATGAGGGGGAAAGGCCCTGACGAGTGACGGGGGGCACTTTGAAGTTGTGATGTGAGGCAATCTGTTCAGCGCCTCCCCTCTTCTAACTCCTGCACTTACTTGAAGTTGGATTGCAGTCCCTCTGTTCGCGCCTCCCCCTCTAACTACTTCCTGCACTTAGATTGTGAAGTTGTGATTGCAGGCAATCTGTTCTTCAGCGCCTCCCCCTCGTCTAACTCCTGCACTTACTTGAAGTTGTGATTGCAGGCAATCTGTTCAGCGCTCCCCCTCTTCTAACTCCTGCCACTTACTTGAAGTTGTGATTGCAGTCCTCTGTTCAGCGCCTCCCCCTCTTCTAACTCGCACTTACTTGAAGTTGTGATTGCAGTCCCTCTGTTCAGCGGCCTCCCCCTCTTCTAACTCGCACTTACTTGAAGTTGCGATTGCAGTCCCTCTGTTCAGCGCTCCCCCTTTTAACTCCTGCACTTACTTGAAGTTGCGATTGCAGTCCCTCTGTTCAGCGCCTCTCCTCTTCTAACTCCTGCACCTTACTTGAAGTTGTGATTGCAGGCAATTGTTCACGCCTCCCCCTCTTTCTAACTCCTGCACTTACTTGAAGTTGTGATTGCAGCTCTGTTCGCGCCTCCCCCTCTTCTAACTCCTGCACTTACTTGAAGTTGTGTTGATCAGTCCCTCTGTTCGCACCTCCCCCTCTTCTAACTCCTTGCACTTACTTGAAGTTGTGATGCAGTCCCTCTGTTCAGCCGCCCTCCCCTCTTCTAACTCCTGCACTTACTTGAAGTTGTGATTGCAGTCCCATCTGTTCAGCGCCTCCCCCTCTTCTAACTCTGCCCACTTACTTGAAGTTGTGATGCAGTCCCTCTGTTAGCGCCTCCCCCTCTTCTAAACTCCTGCATACTTGAAGTTTGATTGCGGGCATCTGTTAGCGCCCCCTCTTTAACTCCTGACCTTACGAAGTTGTGATTGCAGCAATCGTTCAGCGCCTCCCCCTTTCTAACTCCTGCACTACTTGAAGTTGCGATTGCGCCCTCTGTTCAGCGCCCTCCCCCTCTTCTAACTCCTGCACTTACTTGAAGTTGTGATTGCAGTCCCTCTGTTCAGCGCCTCCCTCTTTAACTCCTACACTTACTTGAAGTTGCGATTGCAGCTCTGTTCAGCGCCTCCCCCTCTTCTAACCTGCACTTACTTGAAGTTGTGGATTGCAGTCCCTCTGTTCAGCGCCTCCCCTTTCTAACTCCTGCACTTACTTGAAGTTGTGATTGCAGGCAATCTGTTCAGCGCCTCCCCTCTTCTAACTCCTGACACTTATGAAGTTGTGATTGCAGCATTTCGGTTCAGCAGCCTCCCCCTCTTCTAACTCCTGCACTTACTTGAAGTTGGATTGAGTCCCTCTGTTCAGGCCTCCCCCTCTTCTAACTCCTCACTTACTGAAGTTGTGATTGCAGTCCCTCTGTTCAGCGCCTCCCCCTCTTTCTAACTCCTACACTACTTGAAGTTGCGATTGCAGGCATCTGTTCAGCGCCCTCCCCTCTTTAACTCCTGACACTTACTTGAGTTGTGATTGCAGTCCCATCTGTTCAGCGCCTCCCCCTCTTCTAACTCTGCAATTACTTGAAGTTGTGAGTGCAGGCAATCTGTTCAGCGCCTCCCCCTCTCTAAATCCTGCATTACTTGAAGTTGTGATTGCGCAATCTGTGTCAGCGCCTCCCCTCTTCTAACTCCTGCACTTACTTGAAGTTGCGATTGCAGTCCTCTGTTCAGCGCCTCCCCCTCTTCTAACCCTGCACTACTTGAAGTTGTGATTGCAGTCCCTCTGTTCAGCGCCTCCCTCCTTCTTAACTCCTACACTTACTTGAAGTTGTGATTGCAGGCCCTCTGTTCGGCCTCCCCTCTTCTAACTCCGCAATTACTGGAGTTGTGATGCAGTCCTCTGTCAGCGTCCCTCCCCCTCTTCTAACTCCTGCACTTACTTGAAGTTGTCTTGATGCAGTCACTCGTTCAGCGCCTCCCCCCCTCTTCTAAACTCCTTGCACTTACTTGAAGTTGTGATTGCAGTCCGCTCTGTTCAGCGCCTCCCCCTTTCAACTCCTGCACTTACTTGAATTGTGATTGCAGTCCCTCTGTCAGCGCCTCCCCCTCTTCTAACTCCTGACTTACTTGAAGTTTGTGATTGCAGTCCCTCTGTTCAGCGCCTCCCCCTTTCTAACTCCTGCACTTACTTGAAGTTGTGATTGCAGTGCCCATCTGTTCAGCCCCTCCCCCTCTTCTAACTCCGCATTACTTGAAGTTGTGATTGCAGTCCCTCTGTTCACGCCTCCCCCTCTTCTAACTCCTGCACTTACTTGAAGTTGTGATTGCAGTCCTCTGTTTCGCCTCCCCCTCTCTAACTCCTGCACTTACTTGAAGTTGCGATTGCAGGCAATCTGTTCAGCGCCTCCCCCTTTTTAACTCCTAACACTTACTTGAAAGTGCGCATTGCAGTCCCTCTGTTCAGCGCCTCCCCCTTTCTAATCCTTGCACTTACTTGAAGTTTGCGATTGCAGTCCCTTGTTCAGCGCCTCCCCCTTTTCTAACTCCTGCACTTACGCTTGAAGTGCGATTGAGTCCCTCTGTTCAGCGCCTCCCTCTTCTAACTCCTGCACTACTTGAAGTTGCGATTGCAGTCCCTCTGTTCAGCGCATCCCCCTCTTCTAACTCCTGCACTACTTGAAGTTGCGATTGCAGTCCTCTGTTCAGCGCCTCCCCCCTTCTAACTCCTGACTGACTTGAAGTTGGTGATTGCAGTCCCTCTGTTCAGGCCTCCCCCTCTTCTAATCCTGCACTTACTTGAAGTTGTGATTGCAGTCCTCTGTCAGCGCCTCCCCCTCTTTTAACTCCTGCACTTACTTGAAGTTGTGATTGCAGTCCCTCTGTTCAGCGCCTCCCCCTCTTTTAACTCCTACACTTACTTGAAGTTGCGATTGCAGGCAATCTGTTTTCACCTCCCCCTCTTCTAACTCCTGCACTTACTTGAAGTTGCGATTGCAGGCAATCTGTTCAGCGCCTCCCCCTCTTCTAACTCCTACACTTACTTGAAGTTGCGATTGCAGGCAATCTGTTCAGCGCCTCCCCCTCTAACTCCTACACTTAACTTGAAGTTGCGATTGCAGGCAACGGTCAAGCGCCTCCCCCTTCTAACTCCTACACTACTTGAAGTTGCGATTGCAGGTCCTCTGTTCAGCGCCTCCCCCTTTTTAACTCCTCTGCACTTACTGAAGTGCGATTGCAGTCCCTCGTTCAGCGCTCCCCCTCTTTTAACTCCCTACACTTACTTGAAGTTGCGATTGCCAGTCCTTGTCAGCGCTCCCCCTCTTTTAACTCCTACACTTACTTGAAGTTGCGATTGCAGGCCCTCTGTTCTTCGCCTCCCCCTCTTCTAACTCCTGCACTTACTTGAACTTGTGATTGCAGGCAATCTGTTTTCGCCTCCCCCTCTTCTAACTCCGGCACTTACTTGAAGTTGCGATTGCAGGCAATCTGTTCTCACCTCCCCTCTTCTAACTCCTGCACCTTACTGAAGTTGCGATTGCAGGCAATCTGTTCTTCACCTCCCCCTCTTCAACTCTGCATTACTTGAAGTTCGATTGCAGGCAATCTTCTGTTGCCTCCCCCTCTTCAACTCCTGTACTTACTTGAAGTTGCGATTGCAGGCAATCTGTTTTCACCTCCCCCTCTATTCTAACTCCTGCACTTACTTGAAGTTGTGATTGCAGGCAATCTGTCTGTGCCTCCCCCTCTTCTAACTCCTGCACTTACTTGAAGTTGCGATTGCAGGCAATCTGTTCTTCACCTCCCCCTCTTCTAACTCCGGCACTTACTTGAAGTTGTGATTGCAGGCAATCTGTTCTGTGCCTCCCCCTCTTCTAACTCCTGTACTTACTTGAAGTTGCAATTGCAGTCCCTCTGTTCGGCGTCTCCCCCTCTTCTAACTCCTGCACTACTTGAAGATGCAACTGCATGCCCTTGTATGTGCCTCCCTCTTCTACCTTCGGCACTTACTTGAAGTTGTGATTGCAGGCAATCTGTTCTTCACCTCCCCCTTCTAATCGGCACTTACTTGAAGTTGTGATTGCAGGCCCTCTGTTCTGTGCCTCCCCCTCTTCTAACTCCTGTACTTACTTGAAGTAGCAATTGCAGTCCCTCTGTTCGGCGTCTCCCCCTCTTCTAACTCCTGCACTTACTTGAAGATGCAACTGCATGTCCTCTGTTATGTGCCTCCCCCTCTTCTACCTTCGGCACTTACTTGAAGTTGCGATTGCAGTCCCTCTGTTCGTCGCCTCCCCCTCTTCTAACTCCGGCACTTACTTGAAGTTGTGATTTAAGTCCCTCTGTTCTGTGCCTCCACTTCTTCAGCAATTTCTGCCCTTAAATCACACTAAAACTTTGCCACACGTGGTTAAATGTGGCTTTAAGCCACACATTTGCAATTGTGACTTTTGGGGCATCCTCCTGAAAATTGTTTACCAATATTAATTAATAATTAACTAGAATATTGTTTCATTTTCAGGAAACCCACAGATTCATGAATAATCAACTTAACATCTACAGTAGCTATATCTGTTGTATTCAATTAGAATATTCCAGGGTACATAATTGCCACAGATTCTTGTACAAGTCATTCTGAATTGAGAAAGCCAGTCGGATGACTAGCGAAACGTCTTCAAGAACTACATTTCAAGTCCAGTTGATCTAATTGAATACAACAGATATACCATGACCTGGGTGAATGAGAACCTTCACAAGCATACAGTAGCTATATCATTTAGCTAACCGTACCAATAAAGGAATCATGTACACATGAAAGAGGCCCCAATTAACCCTATCTACGGGATCTTTATTGCATCACTCCTGGCCAGTTTCCATTTTAAACAGACTGCCGGCTCCGGTCCGTGGGTGTTGCTTATCGAGTAGCAATCTTTCGCTGTTTAATTAATACTGACATTCAGAACTAGCATGTGGAAGCTCCACCATATAGAACTATAAGCATTTTCTAAACTGAAGCCTAAAGGAAACTTTTCACATATTTATCTACCACAGACGTGGTCGGAATGGGCCCGGTTTCCAAACTGTTGTTCCAGCAAAAACAAAATGTTGAATTTTCTGGTCATTGTCTAACGTTGTTGATAAAGGAGAAAGTCAATCAAATGTGGCCATAAAAAACCAAATATGCAAAGGAATTAAAAGTGTGTTCCTATGAAACATAAATGTTCAGAGCAGTAAACGAGAAATTCGCCCCACATCTATATTTCTAGAATATACAGATTTTGGGTTGCTAAACAAGGATTTACAGTGGTTCATTCCAAATCTGGTTTTGTGACAAAAAAAAAACGACTACTACCGTTTACTACAGGGTGTCTGCGTGAGCTAAGGTACCTAGATTGCCAACCCTTTTGGACAGAACCTGATTTTGGTGAATAAAAAATGATTATAAAACACTGCATGATAGATTCTGTACTATACAAGGATTATAAATTCATACTTACTGTTTAAGTGAAATGAATGGCATCATTAAAGAAACCTCTTAATGGAGTGTATTGCCTACTCTACCTGCATATACTGTACATAATAACATTGTAATGGAGGTTGAATAAAGACATACATCCATCTAGCCCAACCTGTACATCCTACTCATTAACCCTCCATGTGTAATATATATAGAGTACAGGCAGAACCAAAATAGGAGGTGCACTGTATATCCTGTGCCACAGCAGGTAAGTAGCATATAATATAAAGGTGAAAAGAGGCTCACTCTTGTACAAAGTTAAAGTGCTTTAATATTTAAGCTGAAAACCACACACAACTTTTTCGGGGAGACTGCGCCCCTCTACCCTAAACGTGTGTGGTTTTTATCTTACATATTAAAGCACATTAACTTTCTACAAAAGTGTTCCTCTTTTCACCTTTATGCTATATTCTACTCATTAACCCTACCTAAGAGTTGATCCAGAGCAAGAGGTTCCCTGAAAGTGTTTTTTTAGGGTTTGGTTACTTTTATGTATGGATTTGTAATGATCCTTGGTAATGTACAGTAGAAAGGTTGGGATTACCTTGTTTTATAAAACGTCAGTGTTAATCAATGTTTTCCAAAAAGTCCTCCTATGGCTTCCAGCAATACCCAGTAGTCATCAGTCCCGTCTATAATATCATCATAAAGTGTCACGACAATTTATAAAACCATCCAACATGCAACACTGAGAGACGCATTGTTATTCTTAGCTAGAAATCTAGAGATGTAATTGCATAAACCAACAATGGGTCTGTACAGTGTCTCTTAATAATGTTCAAAGTTGGGTAAATAAAGACATCATCGTGCCTGTATATTTTTCAGAACTTTTAGAATAGGTATTTTTATATACACTTGGGTGAGAAACTGCAGCACAGTTAGGACACAATGGCCAAGGAGAACATTAGAATGCTGTCCAATTATACACTCTACATTTGTAACGATTCCATTACTGACATCATGGGAAAACCTCTGCCGGGTGACATCGTTATGTGCACAATCTGCCAAACTAAACACTTTAAATACGCTTTAGTCCCTTGTCACATGATACAATGACTAAGGCTACACCTGCAAGTAGGTCTGGAATGGTGTCTAGAAATGTGTGCAGTCACTTGTATTTCTAGTGTTTCACCTGTTCACCCTTCTAATATAAATCTAACCCTTTTTATCCCAAGAAGATTTGAAATCATTTTAACTGTACTGTATCGAACTAATTACATGATTGCATGGTCTTGCATTGTAGAAGTTCAGGTTTTTAACATACTCCGGTGAAAAGGTTTAGCCTATGTTTTCTATGTTAAGGTGAATTAACCTTCTGCCTCACCTGCCATATGTGTGCAGTTAACTTGGAAGTATAAAATAAAATCTGAAAGTAGCGTAGCCATAGTTCCGGTTTTGAAACAAACCCAGTTTATAAAATTTTGAAATTTTCTAAACTCAGAAAGCCTCATTGAAAACCAAATATTAGAAAATCACAAATTCAAAAATTAGATCGAAAACTCTAAAAGTTTTGTTTGAATATCGAAAATTCAGATTTTAATATTTGGAAAATTGCAATTCAAACTTTAAAAATTATCATTTATTTGGGTTTGAATTGGATTTTCAGGACTTCAAAAGGTTTTGCTCATCTCTAGGTGGCCAAATATAAAACAATATTCATCGTATTATCTTGAACTCGTGAATTTCAGCCTGAGAAAAATATTCTAGCATGTCTAAGGAAAAACATTAGGCCGATCATTGTACGATCTTCCACATACAATCCAACCATCTATACAATATATTGTATGGTCGATATTGTTGCAGGTATGGCCACTGTTGGGTTAAATATTGCCTGTATGAAAGTCTACATAACATGGATCACATCTCTAGTGGGTTCAGTAGATCCGGAATATTTTTGTTACCTTGGAAGATTTCCTATAAATGATCAGTAAACGAATTATGTAATAGGATGTATTTGGGCTGGTAATGTTATTTTGCGGCCAGAACAGGCTTTGGCAATGACAAGCTTCATTGTAAAATTGTTATTCAAATGGCCGCTCGGCTATTTTCAACTTCCCTGCAGAACAAAAGATTTATGCAATAACATAAAACATATACTGAACACACCAGGAAACCTTTTTATCCATATATCTCTCTTGATGAAAAATGCCAAACGGTTTTACTGCGTTGAACCTCATTCACTTTAAAACCACTAAAGAACAATGCAATGCAGAAAAAAAGATTAATATAGGAGCACAGGAACACTCTATACACTTTGTTAAAAGTATAGTCTTAAATAGATTATGACATTACCAAAATATATATTCCCATTAGTTCACTAAATTTATAATGCTTAAAATTTATTTGCCACATGTTAAGTGGAAACTATATTGCTAATCAGATTTCTGTGATTCATTTCAGGTTCCCCAAAAGAGATATATGTGCTATTGTAAGCTTGTTTAAAAATACATGGCATCGTTCTGGGAGATCATAATGTTTTCAGAGCAAATGGAATTTGATTGAGAAAATCAAGCATCAAAGGTGTAAGGTGAATAAAGTTGACCCTTATAAGCAGGGTCTGGATTCCTAGTTGCTATCCAGTGAGTACTATATGCTCAGAACTCATTAAATATAGAAGCACACAAACATGTGGGGAAAACTGTAAATTTAATATTCAATAACATTTCTTACCGTTTAAAATGGTGCTAATTTTGCCCCAACCAATCAGATGTTACCTTTCAAATGTTAAATAAGATCTGATTGGTTGGGGCAAAATTAGCACCATTTTAAACGATAAGAATTTTCACTGAATAACCATGTTAGTCTTTAAAGATGGCAGCCTGGGGGGGGGGGGGGAAGGCAGACAATATGTATAATAATAATAGTAGGTGAACTTGTACTGAGAATAAGGAAAATGATTAATAAAGATTAATTTATAATTATACTCAGTATATTTTTGTTTTCATTGATTTAGTAAATGTGTGACTTATTCAAGTGAATACTTTTTAGTAGAGGTAAATTAAACCACTGAGTCTGTGACATTCCACGGAACTGAAAATTTAACTTGAACCCAAAGGAAGTCAATGGGAGCAACGTTTTTGGTTTTTCGACGATGTATTTTGACACAAAATTCTTACTTCAAACCTTTCAAAATTACAAAAGATTCAGATCTATGAATTTTTGAAAACCCGGAGTTCTGCCTGAAAAACCACGTTCGGTTGGACACCCAGACTTATCACTCTTCATTAAAACATAGACAGCCAGATGGAATGAGTGACCACAATAGTTGGCTCATACTTTGGCTACTTCAAATCTTCTCTTACTATAGTGTTATATTAGATCCTGAATTCCTAATATTGGTTAAGCTAAGTTTATTTGCAATATAAATTACATCTGTTTGGAAATAACCTGTCACGGTTAATTTAGCACAGTTTTGTTGTTGCTATGACTTGTCTAAACTGTCTATGTATTTGAGGGATATTTACTTCTTCAGGAAACATTTTTATCTTGGTTTTGCCAATATTTGCAGAAAATGGCATGCCAGAATTTGTTTATTTTGCAGTTTAGTGGATGAACAATTAAGTATTGTTTTCTTTATCTTTGTGGTAATCTATAAAAAAAATGGAAGTCTGACAAATTCATAAACGGCTTTTCCCTTTGACACTTCTAATGTGGAAAACCCAGTATTGTTTAAAGGGCATGTCCACCCTTAAAACAAAAAACTGGTCACCTGCCCCAAACCCCATTTGGTATATTCAGCACATTAGATTTATTACTAACCAGATATTAAAGCATAATGATTGCCTCCATTCTAGCTAGCCCCTTCCTCCATGCAGTCAATCAAGGCTGTGACTGCTGACATCACAACCAATGATTGACTGCTGTTTCCTCTGCTGCCTCCACTGCACATGCTCAAGCTTATTGAGCATGTGCAAAGGGAGGAGGCAGATACTGGTGCTCCACTTGTGACTTCTCCCTGGCCGACAGGTGCGTTGTCCCAATCGCGCTCCTTTCTTTAGTATTGCAGCGCATGCGCGAAAGATAGGAGCTCATTTGGGACAGAAAGCCATCTGCTGGGGAGAACCTGCAAGTGGATCACCGGTAGGAAGGTTTATCTCTGTTACCCGGCGTTCTATTATTCATAGGTGGGAATAAGCAATCTCGCCTCCCTGTGAATAATAGATTCAGATTTAGGGGCATATTTATAAAAGAGCGAAAAGTAGCGAAATGTTTTCGCATTCGCTTTTCGCATGGGTTTTCGCCAAAAAGACAGTTAACGCTATTTATAAAGGTAGCGTTAACGAATGGCGAAACCGTTTCCGCGAGCTATCGCTAAACCCTTTTCGCCTAACTTCGCAATGGTAATTTTATCGAAAAAGGAGCAAAAAGGCATAACGCGATTTATAAAAGAGCAAAAGGTGGTTTTTGCGTTAAAAAGAGCGAAAGATTAGCGCGACCCTGAAGGTGGTGAAAAGTCATTGTTTGAGCGAAAAGGCATTCTAATGGGTAATATGCCTTGAAAAAGCGAACGCGCATTAGAAGGGCGATCGCGCATTAGAGTGTAATATGTCTTGGAAAAGCGACATTAGAAAGGCGAACGCGCATTAGAATGTAATATGCCTTGGAAAAGCGACATTAGAAAGGCGATCGCGCATTAGAATGTAATATGCCTTGGAAAAGCGAACGCTCATGTGAACACGCATTATAAAGGCGAACGCACATTATAATGGAATATGCCTTGGAAAAGCGAACGCGCATTAGAAAGGCGAACGCACATTAGAAAGGCGAACGCACATTAGAAAGGCGAACGCGCATTAGAAAGGCGAATGTGCAGTGCAAAAGAAAATTGTATTCCAATTGAGAAATTCTAAGAAGATTGACTAAATAAGACATGGCTGACTTCTTGGTAAATGCGAGGTGGCCATTTTGAACTTGACATCATTTTCTAGTGGGCTTTTCTGGTTTCGAATGGTTTTCACAATGCAGTCTTCTTAGATGCGTTAAGTTTTCGCTGCGATACTTTTCGCTCTTCATCGCGCCCGTTCGCGGCTGTTTTTTTCGCTTTTTTATAAATAAGGCGAAACGAAGCCCCAAATGGCGCTATTTTCGCTGCGATGTGCTGCGCTAATTATTTGGCGAAAAAGACAATCCTTTATAAATATGCCCCTTACTGTACTTAATAGCAGTTTAATGTCCCTTTCAATATTTGCCATTCACCCGCTTTATCTGTATGTTGTTCCACCCACTTTTTAAGCTCTTTGGGGCAGGGATCTCATTCCTAATGTGTCAAGGCGCACCATACATATCAATTTAGCCATAATTTATATATATGTATTCTTGGGTATGAAACTTTATTTACCTGTATCATTTCTTATCACTGTACATTTTATCATGTAAAGCATTGCGTAATCAAGTGACGTTTTATAAATAAAATGATGCATATATATATATATACATTTGGCTGCAAATGTATGTAATAAACTGGTTAAAATAGCAGTTGGGATTGCGGGCAGTTATCCACGAAGTCACCAGTGTTTTTAGGGTTGATATGCCCTTTAGGGCTAAAGGCTAGAAACACACAGTCTGTCAAAAATTGCTCTGTGTGTTCCTAGCTTAAGAGCAGCAGATTGTGTCTACAAAGTTCTGGAAACTTCTTATTCACTTTCCTTCTTCTAGAACATTTTGATGGGTGTTCCGCTGATGGGTTTGCAAAATGCTGGTAATCTCGGCCACTAAATTCTATCATCAAAACTGAAATTCCTCAAAATGATGGATTTTCTGTAAAATTTTCAGCATTAAAACTGGAAATTTCATCAGTTTCAGCAGAAAACCTGAATTGTGTGGTAAAAACTGGAAATATTATCCCAAAACCTTTTTGTCTAAAATCACAGCCCATCTCTACCCAAACAGTCAACGGAAATATATTTGTCTGGTCTGTCCTTCAGATCGGTGCTATGTAATAATCGAATATGGTCAACTATAAAAGAGAAACCATGTGAACTTATGACGATAGAAATGCAACTATTCGTTGTTAAATGATGATACACTGTTTATAAATAACAAATACTTTAAATAATTTTATTTTTCTATTAATATCTTGACACAATTCCAGGGATTATTCTTTCAAAATAGACTTCCTGGTGGCTATGTTTATTTATAAGTGGGAGCTGTCATAGTGTTTCTTGCAATGGTTAAAAAACTAAATTCCACTTTGAAATATGCTTGTGAAGGTTCTCATTCATCCAGGTCTATATATCTGTTGTATTCAATTAGATCAACTGGACTTGAATTTTGTTCTTGAAGACGTTTAACTAGTCATCCGTCTGGAAAGACTTGTACAAGTATCTATTGGCAATAAATACACTGGAATGTGTCCCAATCAGCATATAACAGCCAGGTGTTAGGGACCTTCTGAATGCAAGGTGTTAATTGCTTTGTGGCTAAGACGTGTTATTAAAACTGCCAGGGTAAGGCATCAAAACAGAAAGACAGGAGTAAGAACATGGTCATCCCATATGTAGCAGGGAAAAATGATCTAATTTATATGTGAGGGAGACCAAACAACAGCTGCACTAACATATGGCCCGGCACAGAAGAGCAAGTTCCTTGGATCAGGACTTTGATAACACATTTTAGCCACAATGCAATCAACACATTGCATACAGAAAGTCCTTAGCACCTGGCTGTTATATGCTGATTGGGACTTTCCATTGTATTTATGGCCAACAAATTCTTGGACAACTCATAACACTTGGCATCTATGGTCTGACAGTTCTGCCCAGTAGTTTCAAACCAAAAAAACCATATGGGGGATTTTGTTGTATACTGTGAAAGGGTTATCAATAATATTAGAAAATGTCCATAATAAATGAGGACAGGGCCTTACTGACCCTGCCCTAGCACAGCTCTCAACATTAGAGTTTGTAATGACTTTGTGATTTTTTTTCAGGACAGAAAGGGAAATTACAGGAAGTAACAATTATTGACAGTGAAATACACATAAAAACACATCTTTTTACCATGTATTTGTATGGGTTTGGTTTATTTCCTGAGCTTATGCTTAAAGACCTGTTTTGACCACATTAAGCAGTTGTGAATAAATACTTACCTTTTAATAAGAGTGTGTGATGTGTGTCCTGGTTTGTGCATTTACTAGATATATCTGAAATGTCTACTGGTCGGGGTGAAACGATGGGCCTGGGGCTGTTTTGGGCCTGTGCCACTTCAGACAGCTGGTGAGTTACATTTTCATTGGATACGTTGCAGCATCTATTGAAAATATTTATTTGTATCCAGCATTACTGTGAAGCAAAGTTGGGGGTTCTGCACCCAGACCACACACTAGCATCTAAAATAGTAGTTTTATATGTGCTTTTTTCCTGTATTCTAACCCCTGTGTAGGGAATAGAGGTAACAGGGGTTTAGTAGCATTTTCTGTATATTGCTTAGTTGTCAAACGTAGGCAACATTGCCTAAGTTTTCGGCCCTTGGGCCTTTGTCAAGTGCCTCATAACAACTAATGATTCACTACTGTTTCACCTGCTGCCCAAGTATGCCAAAAGCACGTAGAGCAGAGAGAGGAGGCGGATACTTTTGCCAGAAAGGATTAGAACTAGAGATGGGATCCGGGTCCAATACAAACCTGGATCCGACACGATTTTTGATTTTCGAAAATATCATCAAACATTCGAAATCCTCGAAAATATGATCAGAAACTCGAAAATGGTCTCCGATCGAATTTTCGAGATTTTTTGAACGTTCAAGGCTATTTTCGAAAATTATTAAAAATTTGTTCCGGTTTCGGGATTTTCCCAAGATCCGGGGTATCCGAAAACAGAATGGAACTGGCGAATTTCGGCCATCTCTAATTAGAACTTATACATTGAATATCTGATTACAAGTGCATGTAATAAACTGGGGGAAATAACAGTTTGGGTTGTGGGCATATAATTGACAAGTTACCAGTTTTTTTGTTTTAAGGGTAGACATGCCCTTTAAGTAAATGTATACTTGGTGCATATACATTGGTGTTAAAAACTGACCTCACCAAAGAAGTGAGCCTTTTCCATCTATGCTGCATGATGGACCATGACCAAAATTGCCTTCTAGTTTTGTCTCATGTTGCTTCTTAGTCTAGTTCTGATCATCTTGCTCCTGTTTTGTAAACATAGTCCTTAATACTAATGAAATAAACTGCCATTGGAGTCCAAAAGCAACAGAAATGTGCGCTCCCTATTCCCCACAGAATTTGCAAACCTACCCATATGCTGTGGAAGCACTTATTGTTAATCCTGACCACACTGCATTCGGCAGATAAATATAATTCTAATCAAATCTGTGGTAAAAGGTATGGAAGAACTTTAATGGGAAGTTATTGCAGTGTCTGTTTCACTCAAAATTCCAGTACCTTTTCTTTAGTACACATGGATTATAGGGCTTTATGGAGCTTAGAGTAAAATGCAGAGAGCTGCACCACTTAAAAACTGTTGCTTTGCAATTTTTATTCCTAGTTATGTTGAGTAGGGAACAGATTTAAAGAAGAACAGCTGAGGGTCTTTTAGATTTTAGAAACTCTGCTAATCAAACACGCTTAAACTCATAATACACGGTTAATATACATCCCTTGTATAAACAATCACCTTGCATGGGCTTGAGAATATTTTGGCAATTTTTTACAAATTAAAAACAATAGATTTTGGATTTAATGTTACTAAAGCTGGGTACACACATGCACGATATGCAAGATTCTGTCTGTCATTTTCCAAGGATTGAGCTACTCACACCTAGAGATTAGGGATGGCCGGTTCGCAGATCCGAACCCGGATCCGCCGCGGATTAATCTCGTTCGCGAACGGCGGATTTTTCCGGATTTTCCGCCTTCCGAACTTCCGATTCGCGGATTTTTCATATTTTCGAAAATTTTCGAAATTACGAGTTTTCTCTTAATTCCTTACATACGTATTTTCGAAAATATTCGAAATTACGAGGATTACTTGTATTTTCGAAAATACATATTTTCGAAAATACATGAAAACTAATAATTTCGAAAATTTCCGAAAATACATAAAACTCGTAAATTCGAAAATTTTCGAAAATACGAAAAATCTCGTTATTTTAAGGGTATTTTTAATTTTAATGGGTCCGCTCGCGAATTTTCGAATTTTCCCAAAAATTCGCGGATCCTCGAGTGGACCGGATTTTGTCAAGTTCGGACATCTCTACTAGAGATGGCCGAAACTGGCGGATTTCATTATGTTTTTGGGTTTTGGGATCTTGGAAGATCTGCAGATCCGAAAATCCAAAAGAGGAACCTAAAATCAGGGGCTTCGGAGCGAGTTATCCATTTTTATCGAACGTTCAAGCTATTTTCGAAAATTCTCGAAAATAACCTTGAACGTTTGATAATCCTCGAAAATACGACCAGAAACCATTTTCGAGTTTCTGATCGTATTTTTGAGGATTCTCAAACGTTTCAGGCTATTTTCACATAGCCTGAAGTCCCGAAATCCGAACAATCGATCCGGTTTCGGACAGAACATTCAGATTTCGGAACCAAGGGGTTCCGTGTCGGATCCGGGATCCCATCTCTACTCGGACCCCCAAGCGGTCTCCATATGTAAAACAACTGCATGGGCCTTTCATCTTTAGTGTGGGTACCCAATTTTATTTACAGGTAATAAACCCATAACATTTTCAACATTTATACACAAATAATGTCTTAATTGAAGTATAAACACAGCTCCCCACCCCTATTGCTGTAAAACCCCTAGATAAGCTTTTGTACAACTACTAGCCTTTAGATGGCAAGTAATTAGTTCCCATGTGCGCAGTTGATTTGTCCTGGAATCTCAAAATAAATACATTTTTTTTGAAGGTCCCAGAGTTTGATATAATGTCTCCAGTACTATGGAAGCTTTATCAAAACTAGTAAAGGATTATGAATGCACAAACTTGCTGGGGCTCTTTCTTACTATGGGCTTGTGAAAATTTCCTGGGTTTCGAAGCAGAATTTTAACCTCTGAAAGGAAAATTCCCCTCGAACCACTAAATGTAGATTGACTTCAAAATTTTAGTAATTTCATGTTGAATTTGACCAAAGTAATTTCAGTGGCAGGCTGAAGTCGAAACTCTGATACATCCCCATCCAGAATCATGTTGTAAAATATCCAATCAGAGTTGGGTTAATTGGAAAATGTCCCAAACATTTGTTATCCCACTAAACACAATGAAATTCAATGGAAGTCATGCATCAAAACCAACACCTCTATGACTGAACCCTGGAAATAGTTTGAAAAAATCAATACTGAAAAGTGAGAACATCAATACGGACAACTGTAACCTAAGCATCCTACAAAGCTGATATTGATGGAAAAACAAACAAGAACAATATCTGGAATATACACGTAAAAGCCACACCGATCAATTTATGTCCCTTAAAGAGCTAATAAAAAAATCTTCATAAATGCAGAAAATATTTATAATCCACTCTGGTTTAGGCCATGAGCCTGGAAGTGCTTGGTGGCTCTATATCAATAACAGCATCATGTAGCTATGTCATGTCATTCTTGCCATTGCCTGATTACATGTAATGCTGTTTTTGGTACTTTAGCTCAATACAAACCACAATATCTCCTCCCCAGAGCCTGTTCACATATACAGGCCTAACATCTTGGATAATTCTTTCCTTTTCCGAACACTCAAAAACTTTGTTTTTTTTCCCTTAATTCTTTCCAACTGTGGAAGATGGGCAATCATGTTTTCAATCTCAAGTAGAGTAATAGAGTATAGCCAGAAGCTAATTTTCCTGAAACTCAATCCATTGTAATATGTTATTGCAATAATGGGAGAAGTCAACATGTCTTCCATAAGGTTGGCTGATTGCACTGTGTGTAAACGAACAATAACAATGTCAGATCAGACAGAGCCATAAATGAGTGTAAAGTGAAGATTTATTCTCAAAGCAACACTAGTACACTAAAAGGAATTCTAGCTAGTTGTGAGTTATTAATCAGCTTTGTATTTAACTTCTCCACAGGGTTCTTTGTACAAATGGCTTTAGCAGGTTTTAGATCTCTAATGTCCAGGCAAATAAATCATTAGCCCTTGACTGGAAGCCAATGTAGGACTTCACACAGAACAGAGTGTTTAACACCCTCCTGGCCCATATTATATGCAACAGCAGATCAAAGGTGATAAAGTCAGTCAGAAGATCAGGTAAGACGTTAAAAGCAATGTTGGTACCGTTGCTAGTTTCATATACCTGATTCCATAAATATTCAGGCAAACTTCTCCTTCTGTTCTTCTGATTAGATGTGGCCCTACACATATCTGGTACAATCAGTTCCCAGTCACCTGAAGAACTGAATGTCTCTTAGAAATGAGCAATACCAATGGATGAAAGGCCATGTGAGTCTTGGCCATTCACAGGCAGAAAAATCCTTCTGAGATGTTATTTTTTATGATATAGATTTAAGGAAGCAAATTGTGCAGGAAGTGTAACCCATAAAGAATTCATTTTAGTTCCAGATTTGGTGGCTTGTAGAAAACTATTAGATACATTTTTCTGTCATCCTTCTGTCCCTTTGTAGTATTTAATTTTGTGCTATTTTATGATAGTTCTCAGGCTCATCTTAAAACACTGATAGGGTCGGGGAAGGGGGTCCTGATTCGAGCTACGGGACCCCTTAGCTCCAAAGGGCTCTTGTAAGTGCCACAAAGGCCCTGATAGGGCCGGAGAGGGGGGTCCCGGCTCGAGCTGTGGGACCCCTTAAGCCCCAAAAGGCACTTTTCAGCGCCCCGTTGTAGGGTCCCTCCACCCCCCAGTGGGCCCTACCCTCCCCACGAGAGTATGAAGCGGGGGGCTGGGAGGGGCTGTTGGGAAGGGGTCATGGCTGGTGGTTGCACCCGCCCCGGGGGCGGAGGGTGGGCGTACACGCCTGTAGTCATGGCCGGATTTACACCTCAGGATCCTGTAGACCCAAAGAGCCTGGCCCCCTTAGCCTCACCCCTAAACACAGACCACACCCCTAGACCACACCCCTTTTTTCTTTTTTAGGGAAGAAAACAAACTATAAAGGGGTCGGATTGGTGGGAGGAGATTGAAAGCCGCCCCTCCAACCTCAGCAGCCCCTAGGCGCATGCCTACTGTGCCTAATGGAAAATCCGGCCCTGCCTGTAGTAGCATCTGTTTGCTACCAGTACAGCCGTGAAAATGACATTTTGTAATAATAATAAAGAGCTGATGTGATGTGCCAGGTACCCAGGTGGGCTGCCTTATGGTGGAGGAGGGTCCCCAGCCAAATCTGTATTTTTCACAAGTGCAGCAACTTTTGGTGAGTTTTGTTCTGCTTTAGACTAAGGCCACACTCAACGCTCATAGTTATTCACGTTCATATCCACTTGTGCTGCGATACCTGTAATATTCAGGTATCTGAGCGAATCGCTCAAAAAATGGTGATTGCATGAGCTCTCATCAAGTGAATCACAGTGCAACGCACATCAAGTGTGGCCAGACACACTAGTGACTAGTGTGAGCTTTTTTGTGTGCGATTGGATTGAATTAGAGAGGCCACAGCAGATGGAAGAACCAATAATGTTCCACAGCAGAGATTTCTTACAAATGGATTTTCCCGATGTAAATTAACCATATTTATTAATGTTAATACCCAGTCTAGAACACCTCCTAGAATAGGCTGGAAAGGGTTAAACTGCATTACTTTTAATAATGGGGGAAATGACTCCATCTAAATATATATATATATATTTTTTTATTATTATTTTTAAGATTGAACATAATGAAACATTTATGTCTGTTATTATTTTTAGTAATTGGCCACTTGTCTACAATTGCTTTAACTGCACCTGAAATTATTTGTGTACATTAACACGTCATAACAGTTTGGGATTTAAGAACGCTATCAAACCATGATCCCTTCTCCAGCACTTTCTGGGTTTTATTTAAAAAATCCTGTCCGAGCGACACTGGTTAATCATTTAACAAATTGGACCGTTAATTTAGTTACCAGTTTAATAAAATTGTCTTATGTGAATGAATGAAAGTGCTTATCCCTGCAACAGAGATACATCTGGTACTTATTTAGCTTGTTGGCGTTTAAAGAATGACAAGCTATCGGTGTCTAGTCAGGGAAGGGCTGCTTGTTGAGGAAAACCCTAATGTAATTTATCCTTTGTTTATTTGCGATCTAGAAAAATAAAAACTATCTCCTTTTTTTCAAAATGTAAAAGAAAAATGTCATATTTAAAGGGAGGATTCTCTTTATATGTTCTGGTCTACAGTAAACATGTGATGTAGCGTTTTTGTTACAGGTTTGCATCTGTCTTTATACATTTATAATTTTATAAACGTTTATTAAAGTTTTTAGCAATAAAAACAACATCAATGTGCAGTATATGTCTAAACACATTAATATCTTCTTAGGGTTAGGCGCCGCACCAGAAACATTTGGAAATTGTGCTGTGCCCTAAAATCCGTTTAACGCACACGTTAACCCGATATTACTTTGGGTTAACATGGGTTTTACACGGATTTGCCTGATAAAACCCATCTCCCAGCATGTGAATCTCCCCGCATGTGTATTAAATAGGCATATTTACCCAGGTAAACAAGGCCCTTAGTATTCTAGTTTTCCTTTTACCTAGGGTGGGGCTATGGTCTATATCATTTATTTAAAAAATCCAGTAAAATAACAGGAAAATGGAGTCAATAAATCTGTGGGATTTAACTTTAGACAATAGAAACAATGACATAAAATGATAATGAAAAGGGAATCCCTACCCCCTAATAGGGATGGCCGGTTCGCGGATCAGAACCCGGATCCGCCGCGGATTTATCCCGTTCGCGAACGGCGGATTTTTCGCCTTCCGAACTTCCGATTCGCGGATTTTCGCGAATCTCGTAATTTTGAGGGTATTTTTCATTTTAATGGGTCCGCTCGCGAATTTTCGAATTTTTTCGAAAATTCGCAGATCCTTGAGTGGACCGGATTTTGCAAAGTTCGGACATCTCTCCCCCCTAATTACCATGGATAATGTGTCTTCAAACACATCATCATTTGCCGTGTATGTAACAGAAAATTGTCTGATCTCGTGATGAACTTCAATCATCAGATGCAGGCTGAAAATTCCTACCTGCCACTATTGGCTCCTTAGGCAGGCGAGATCGGTTCTTTCAAAAAGTGGTCGGGACACATAATCTTACTGTGTGTAACAGAACTGTTACTGTATAGGGAGCCAAAAATATTGTTTAAATGTTTGGCCACTCAACTATACAGAATATAGGGATTGTGTCTGTACTGTGTGTGGCAATATGTAGCCAATTGCAGATAGAATCCTATAAAATCCCTCTGTAATCAGATACAGATTGCTAAATACAGACAGTGCTGTATGGTAAAGTACATTGAGCTTTAATTTCTAATTACCATCTTCTGTGTGCATTTCAATAGCCAGTAGGGATGGCATAGAACTCGAACTCGAACCCGAGTTCGAGCCGAACTTTCGAGTTCCGGACGGAACCGGACTTCTCGAACTATCCCGGACGCGGACTTTCGATATTTCCCGGACTTTCGATGATTTATCGAATTCGAACATTTCGAAAATCTTCGAATTTAAAAAAAAAAGTGCCCACATGTCCAAAATCACCAAATGGCAGCTAATTTGAGCATTGCCAGCCCCCTGGGTATAAAAGGCAATGCGACCAGTGCCATTTAGTCAGTGTGTTGGAGTGTATTTAGTGGAGACCTGACAGTGTAGGAGTTGGAGAGAGCTTTCTGTGTGTGGATTTCAGTGTGGTGGTTTAGCTCTTGTAGTTAACCACCCCTGTATTCACGCATCTTGAGACCCTACAGTCCTATCTCCTTCCCCGCTTTCCCTTGCACAAAGCATACTCTGAGGGAGAGAAGCCAATGGGATATGGGGTTGTCCGGAGAGGCCAAGCTTGCTGGCCGCCAATAATGTTGTCAAACTGAAGTGAATCTACTGCTACTCAATGGTGCTGGTCCTACAAACCCTATCTCCTTCCCAGCTTTCCCTTGCATGAAGCCTACACTGAGGGAGAGAGCCATGGGATATGGGGTCTGTCTGGAGAGGCCAAGCTTGCCTGGCTCCACAATAATGTTGTCAAACTGAAGTGAATCTACTGCTACTCAATGGTGCTGTTCCTACAAACCCTATCCCCTTCCCCGCTTTCCCTTGCATGAAGCATACTCTGAGGGAGAGAAGCCAATTGATCTGGGGTTGTCTGGAGAGGCCAACTTGCCTGGCTCCACAATAATGTTGTCAACTGAAGTGAATCTACTGCTACTCATGGTGCTGTTCCTACAAACCGTATCCCCTTCCCCGCTTTCCCTTGCACAAAGCATACTCTGAGGGAGAGAAGCCAATGGGATATGGGGTCTGTCCGGAGAGGCCAAGCTTGCCTGGCTCCACAATAATGTTGTCAAACTGAAGTGAATCTACTGCTACTCAATGGTGCTGTTCCTACAAACCGTATCCCCTTCCCCGCTTTCCCTTGCACGAAGCATACACTGAGGGAGAGAAGCCAATGGGGGGGTCTGTCCGGAGAGGCAAGCGTGCTGGGCTCCGAAAATAATGTTGTCAAACTGAAGTGAATCTACTGCTACTCAATGGTGCTGTTCCTACAAACCGTATCCCCTTCCCCGCTTTCCCTTGCACGAAGCATACACTGAGGGAGAGAAGCCAATGGGGTAGGGGGTCTGTCCGGAGGGGCCAAGCCTGCCTGGCTCCACAATAATGTTGTCAAACTGCATGTGGCCATGCTTTCTGGTGGGAAAAGTAATGGTGGAATGACTACACCCACTTTCCAGGTTCAATTTTAGATCCTGGATTGCATATAGAAGTCAATGGGAAGAAGGGATTATAATAGAATGTCGAAATCGAATCCGCGAGTAAAATGTACATGGTATCTAGGCGCGAGCGTTGAATCTACAAGTAAAGTGTCCATTAAAGCCTATACGCGAGCATCGAATCCGCGAGTAAAATGTACATGGTATCTAGGCGCGAACAACGAATCTGCGAGTAAAGTGTCCATTAAAACCTATACGCGAGCATCGAATCCGCGAGTAAAATGTCCATGGTATCTAGACGCGAGCATCGAATCCGCGAGTAAAATGTACATGGTATCTAGGCGCGAACATCGAATCTACGAGTAAAGTGTCCATTAGAACCTATACGCGAGTAAAATGTCCATGTTACCTCGAACGTTCGAACACGAGAGTGCGAAAGTAGCGCGCGTGAGAGTAAAATCGATTTTACGAAAGTCCTGGATATTGGAACATGTTCCCCAGACCATTTCCCAGGTCCCACAGCCATTTACATTAAGTTACTATTAATATTTTAGTTGTATTTGACTCGAACTTTTCAAACTATTTGCCTCCCATAGACTTTAATGGGTCCGTTTTCGAACTTTCGAACTTGAACTTTCGAAATAGTTTGAAAGTTCGAAAACGGACCGAACTTTCAATAGTTCGACCATCTCTAATAGCCAGCCAGTCATCTTGTCAATTATAAAAAAATATATATTTTGGCCATTGGCCGCATCAATCTCTGAGTACAGAGAGGCAGGATTCTTTATATATCCAATGGGATATGTGCAGAGGTAGTGTGATAAGCTATATCTTCATAGCTATCTATACAAAGGACTCATTTTACATTTGCATTACACATTGCATTTACAAGGCACTGGTAAGGCCTCATTTGGAATATGCGGTGCAGTATTGTAATTCCATCTACAAAAGGGACATCTTGGAAATGAAAGGAGGCAACTAAATTAATCAGGGGAATGGAGGGGCCTGACTATTTAGGCAGATTAGACAAGTCAGGGCTGTTTACATTGGAGAAGTGATGTTTGCGTGGGGATTTGATCACTTTATACAAATATATTAATGGGCCATACAATAAACTCTCTGGTGCACCAATAGGTCATATCAGATGTCTCGTGGATCCTTTAAAGGGAAAGTTCAGTGGAAAATATATATATTTTTTAAATTCTTAGTTTATTTTATGAATACTTAGTTATTCTACATATTCTCTTCCATTTTCAAAAATCACTTGAATTTTTAACCCTTGCTATTTCCTGCTGTTGACATTAGTGAGCTGACATTTTAGGTTCTGTAACATCCTTCCCAGGATGCACCACTTCCTTTTTCCTACCAGTGATTTCTACTGATTGGCTGTTGGATGGGTCAAACATGCTCAGATCTCTACTGAGCAACTGAATCAACATTCCAACTGTCAAAACCCTGTCACCATTTCAGCTACAGTAAAACTACTCACAGAAGAATAGTTTTTAATAGCAAGGAACTTGATTGACAGCTGAAATATAAGAAGTTTTAGATTGAATATCTAAAGAAATAGGGGGCAGATCAACAAAAAAAAGACACAGTGGTGGTTGGGAAGAATTATAGTTTCCTGTTATGGTCAATTTAAAATAACCTACTTTTCGGTATAGATGCCCTTTTTCGTAGCATGAAAGTTAATGGTTTTGCATCAGATGCGAAGTTTCTAAATAGTACCGGAAACTGTGCAGGCCCTGAAAAACCACAAGACAGCCCATGCTAACAAATAGAACATTGGGCAGCGGAGGTTTTACATTGGATTGGGGCAATAGCGCCATGGATTGGGGCAATAGCGCCCCATTTTACATCACCTAGGATCCTTTCCAATAGCCATTTGGAGTCAGTAAGAAATCCCCCCCACTCTCCTTTCCATCTGTTTTGTTTTGTTTTTTTATTATTCCCCTGGCTCAACTGTTAGTTAGGGCTCATTGGTAGGCTAAAAAGGTTGAACTAGATTGACTAATGCCTTTATTCAACCTCCAGTACTATATATGTAAAATTATTAATTTAATCAGCCAACTGACCATTGGTTTACAGGTGTTGTTACTATACAGGGGAATATTATACAGCCTGGATTAGCTTCATATCCATACTCCCTGAAAAGGGTTCAATCTTCTGACCTGAAGATCTGCAAGTCAACGTTATGTAATTTTTTTTGAATCCCAAAGAAAAAAAGTCCCTTATTCCCACTGATCCGACCCTTGTCTCCTGACAGTGGTTTTTGGCTCAGTAACAATGAGTTACGAGCCAGCAGCAATTTGCAATCGAAACACATTTGACATTTAATGAAACCTCAAGCCTGGTTCGCTGGTTTCTGTTTCTCCTGCTTTCAATCTGTTTTCACAGACAGACAAGTGCTCTGATTTTAGGTTTAATAACAAGAAGAAGTTGGCCTCCTTTTGCTTATTTTGGCTGCTAGGAACCTTGCAGTAGACAGGCGGTTGGAGTTAATTACACTAAATTGTGAGAACATTTCTTGACCCCCGTAGATTCTGATTGGCTAAAATTAACACAGCACCGCTACAAACTAAATGGCTAGGGTTTAAAAAGCCTGAGTACAAGATTACATTCCCTCTGCTTGATTCATCCTTTTTATTCAAAGCTGTACTATGTTGATGAGCCAAATGTGTGAGTTGTTTGGTTAACTTCCCCTTTCATTTTTTAAAATGAGAATAAATAAATGGGCAATCATATGCCCATTAACAAAGCCATTCTGACACTGATTAGGAAGCTGTGTTTAAAACATACGACCATATATAATGACACTGGTACAGTGTTTGATGTCAGCTCAATCACCAACAAAATTACTGAAAAGAGCTGTCTAATAATAGTCTGCTTATTACCGGATATATAGAGTTTGTTGTTTGTATGAAATCTAGGCTGTTTTTGTTGTACAAATGCAATTGACTTTGAGGTTTAAAGGACAACTAAAGGATGTAATAAACCTTTCTTCAAAAGAGAGTTCAGAAAATGAATAAGTAATTAGTAACAGCTGTTATGTACGTTTACATAATCTCCGTTGCAAACAAGATTGACAGGTTCATTAATATTTACTCTTTTATCCTTATTGTTCTCCATCCCTTTCCCAGTCAGTGGCATCGCTACTATGAAGCAAATTGAAAATTTGCTTATGGCGAGCTCCCCCGAAGAAATAGAGAAAGGTGGCTGCCACGACTGTACCATTCGTAATTTTAATTTATATATATATATATAATATATATTTATGCACCTCTGCTTTCCCACACCTGGATGCACGTGCAGGAGTGGAATGGCTGTCTCTCTGTTCTGCAATGTCTTTTCTGTCTGCTTCAGGCATCTTATATTTACCATTAAGTCACTGTGAGCATCATTTACTAGTCACTGTGGGCATCTTGTATGACCCAATCATTGTGGGCATCTTGTATTGACAAGTCACTGTGTGCATTTTGTATTGACAAGTCACTGTGGGCATCTTGTATTAACCAGTCACTGTGGGCATCTTGTATTGACAAGTCACTGTGGGCATCTTGTATTAACCAATAACCAGTCACTGGGGACATCTTGTATTGACAAGTCACTGTGGGCATCTTGTATTAAACAGTCATTGTGGGCATCTTGTATTGACAAGTCACTGCGAGGATTTTATATGAACCAGTAACTGTGTGCATCTTGTATTTACTAGAGATGGGATACCGGTCCAACTCGGACCCCGATTCTACATGGAACCCCTCGATTCCGAAATCCAAATATTATGTTCGAAACAGACAGAAACAGACAGAAAACAGCATTGAATGTTTGTTAATCAGCAAAAATGCACTCCGGAGTCCCGAAAGTACATTCCGCTTTCGGATTTTCCAGAGATCCGTAAATCCGAAAACGGAACATGTATGTTATGTTTTGGACATCTCTAGTATCAGTCACTGTGGGCATCTTTAATTTACTAGTCACTGAGGGCATTTATATTTATCAGTCACTGTGGGCATCTTATATATACCAGTCTGTTTGGCATTTTATATTTTCCTGTCATTGTGGGCAACTTGTATTTACCAGTCACTGTTAATTTAATTTACCTACACATACCTATCAAGAGGGCCCTGCCTAATGGCCTAGCCTAGGGCCTTGTTTAATCCTAATCCATCTATGAGTTTATGCAGAAATTTTTTTTATCACAAAGATAAGCTGACCATGGTGTATTGCTTTTTTTTTTTTTTACCAAGATGCAGGGGGACCCGGGAGCCAGGGGGCCCTATCTTCTTATTTTTCCTATGACAGATATAGAGTCATCCCAGAAAACCACAGTAGATGAAGCAGAGATTCCCTCCCCATTATAGTTTTGCTGGGGGGCCCAGTGATTCCTAGTTACACCACTGATTGTAATAATCACTGGAAGGTGTCAGCACATTACTATTCCCCATGGTGGGGTTCCCAATACAAATAAGTGTCCAGGGGGTGTTTTTTTCTGCAATTTTACAATAAATAGTGAGGGTCTTATTTCCATATCTACAGAATTGTTCCCTGAGTGCTTAACCACTATTGTTTTACTTTCTAAAGACCCCCATGTTATGTTACCTAATTATGAGTTACAGCCCCGTTCTGGTATTGGGAGAAGTTCTGGTGATATTTCTACTTAATATTGACAAAAACGAGAGACAGAGATAGTATCCCCCTCTTGAGTTATCACACTAAATGGCACAGTCCAGAGGCCACTAATTAAATTAAAACTTAGAAATCCTTTATTGAGTTGCATTAAAAAATCAAACACACATTTAAAAATTCTTATCATGATAAGTGCACTGAAAAATGGCTTAAGTTACGTGCAAACACAGGGTATAAATGGGAGTCCCTAGGAGCACTCGGTGCTCTAACTAGTCTTTAACAGCTTAAGAATCCCTAGTCTGGGTCCCTAAGCTAAAGAACAGTGCAAAATCACTTCTATTAAAAGCAGCGACCACACATAGCTTATAGTCCAGATAAGAAGTGTGTAGGTAAAAATCACTACCCAACAGGATTCAGGAGAGTGTTTACCTGTATTACGTCCCCCTCATTAGTTTTTTATGAGGAGGATCAGGTAACCAAAGAGACTAAGCTAACATTGCTAAGAAATCAATTAAAAATACACACATAGTCGGACCCCTGAGGTGTTTTGGTAATTCACTAGTTAATTACCTCTCCCTTCTTGATCTGCTGTTTTTGCAGATTTTTCAATGCACTTATCATGACAAGAATTTTTAAATGTGTGATTTTGATTTTTTAATGCAACTCAATAAAGGATTTCTAAGTTTTAATTTAATTAGTGGTTTCTGGACTGTGCCAAGTGTGATAACTCAAGAGGGGGATACTATCTCTGTCTCTCCTTTCTGTCAATATTATTCTATATCCCCACTTATCTACTTTGCACTCTAGCTCCATAGCCTGTGCATCACACTGTCTTTGTTTGATATTTCTATTTAACTCAATTCATTTGTAAATGTTACTGCCGTATAAAGCCACGGCGAAAATCTCTAATCGACAGTTTTATAAATTTGGCAAAAATAATGTAAATCACCATTGCAAGGTCCAGGCAAACAAAAATGGAGCATGTCTAATGGGAAGGATAAAACCTGGCAAATATTAGCATATTTGTAAGTAATGTAGTTAGCGGTAGGGCACTGCTATTACATTACAAGGAATGTAAGAAAATGTCTCTCTCGGTTTTGTTCATTTGCAGTAGATTGCATTATTAACATGACCTGAATATTGCTTAATTCTCTGACTTTGTAGCAATGCTCTTTAACCTTGAGCTGAGCATGCACACGTGGTGGGTGATTCACACCTCTAGCTGTATGAATGAGTCAGGGGCTCTGGGTAGGATCACTCTGTGTTATTAGCAGTTTCTTTTTTCCAGATTTGGTTCTATTTCATTCCTGCAAGGCTCCTCCAGTAAAAAAAACACTCTCCTTCAAATACAGGTTACCCATAAAATCTGCATTTGACAGCTGATAAGACCATCTTAGCCCACCCAGCTGGCTCTTTGCCTACCTATGGTTATGCAGTGGAAATTTGACCTGCCTATATATTCCCAATAGCCCAATATGTAACTGATGTTTGACAGAAACCAGGCTAATGAACATACTGTATTCTCTATATACCGATGGTGTGAGTCCAATCTTAATGTATTATTGCTAAACACATTTAAAATATCTCTGCTTTTTATCATGTGTATGTAAAGGTGGGTCAAAGGTTGAAATTCGTTTTCCTGGATATCGCCCTAGAGCACTTAATGACATTTTGCAAATAACAAGTTGCCAATGTAACATGTCTTTTAGCTTTGCCTAGTGAAGACATTGACACTTTCAACATTAGACTGACAAGGAATGCATTTGATTAGTTCAATTCCATTAAAGGTCACAAACGCCCTTTGTAGGGTTTTTTCCATTTGCTTTTATATAATTGAAACATTAATTACTGTAACTATAAGGGATTTCCCTTGCAAAACATAAGGAACAAGCTAACACATTGGCTTCTTTGTGGCCTATATTTGTATAACTTGCAGACTTATCAACAGGATTGTGTACATGTTAAAACCCTAAAGGCTATGTCCACCTGAAAAATAAAGATTGTACAATACATTTCTTTAGGTGAACAGGAGGACAACAGTCTTACCTCCCATTCTGACTTCAGTACTGAAGATGCTGGAGTTTTCCGAGATGGCGTAGCTGACAAGCGCTCAGAACAGGAGATAAGACTGTTCTTTCTTTCAGATGGGCATACCATTTATAGGGCATCTCCACCCTCTCAACACAAAGTTACAGAACCTGATTCCTTGACGCTGCTCTCTCCTTACCTCTGCGGCTTTGGTATTGGCTGTCAGCCATTGGAAGAGACATCACCATTGCAGCTTCAACTGCCGTCCGATTCCCTAAAGGTGCAGAGAAGAGAGATTCAGTGAGGAATCCGGTTACGTAAGTAACTTTAGAAGAATCTTTGGTGGTTTATAATTTGTATATACCAATTTTTGTTGAGAGGGAGATGTCCTTTATAAAGATGACAATTGGGTCTAATGATTAGCCTTTTGCACAACCAATTACATCTGTTCAATCTGAGTTGAACACATACAGGGAGATTCACCCTAATGTGCATGCTCTCTGGACAAATCTCCCGTATGGGATTTACCAGGTGCTTTGTGAATCTGGGTGAATCTCACCCGCACGTAAGTATTTAATGTCAGCTATTAGCTTAGACTTACATGCAAAGAGCCACGCAACCTCTGGTAAATTGCTTTGCGACGGCTGCATGAGTGCCTCTTCCAGTACTTGTGCTGCCGCAGCAAAGCGAGCCTTAATGTTGCGCTAACTGATCGTAAATAGCGTGACGTTAAGAGGCAAGAGGAGCCTCCGTAAATGAGCCTAAAAGTGTATGATTAAATGCTATTTTTTTTTTACTCTGCACCCAAGCTGGCAATACACCAAGAATACCTTCCAACGTGCCCATAACGTTCACACAATGTCACACTTCTCAACAGTTTTTTATTTCTCTGCAGACATTTGATAGAATTGATAATGAAATTTTGATAGTATTCAAATAGTATTCAAATTCATTAACCACTACCACACTTACCAAATAGTTTAGTTTAGTTCTCGAAGACGTTTCACTAGTCACCCGACTGGATCTCTCAATTCAGTAAGATACTAGTAAGATGTTTTTCAATTTATGAGGGCTTTCTTGTGCGTGCCTTAACTACACACCAGTTGGGGAGATGCCACAGTTCTAAATGGAAAAGAGCCATTTTATCAATGTCTATTAAAGCTAGCCATACACAGGCCAATGTTTTTACAGCCTTTGTAATTCCCCACCTTTTGCTCCCGATCTTGTGTATATTTTTACTTAAAAACTACGGGAAATGGGTTCTGGAAAATGGGGTGGGCAGAAAATTTTCTGCCTAGTCTAACCGTTTTACTGTTCGATATCGCCAATCAAAAACATGTGAAAGTATCTTTGATATTCCAATCAGTTTGAAAGAATTTGCCGAATAGATTGGGATATCAATGTAGTGTGTGTGGGGGCCTTTAGAGGATGGGCTGATGGTGTTGCTTGTTTAGAATCATATCTAGTTCTTCAAAGAAATTGATCTGCTTGAACTGGGGATAATTTAAATATCTCTACTGCTTTTCACCAAATCCATTTATGTAGTTTGCATGCAGTATATTTTGCATACTGATGCATTTGTTACATTCTTTCATTTGATGACCTAAAGCAGGGATGTCAAATTTACAGCCTTTCAGATGTTGGAAAACGAAAACTCCCACCATTTCCTGGCTGCATACAGCTGGGAGTTGTCGTTTTCAAACATCTGGAGGGCCAGATTGCTACTAGTGAGTGGTCGACACTTTACACTAATGAGCATGCAGTCCATAGAGTGCCGAGTGGCTGTGTATGATTTCCAAACGTTTGGCCATGGGTCGTGGCTGTCCCAAAAAAAAGTACAATATTTCAGCCAAATTGACAGATAAACTGAAATGTCGGTTGCCCTGAAATATTTGATGGTGTGTACCCAGCTATAACGAGACACTCAGCTTCAAACATTGCTCCATTGTACCAACCAATGTGGGTTTTATGCCCCATTAGGATACAATCATATTCCGCAGTGTTGGTAGGTCATTCCAAAAATTGTATTAAACCTTTGGGGATGGAGGGAAAGTGCAACATTTCAGATTTGTAACAATGTATCGATTGTTTATGTAGAAAAATATGTGGTTTCCTCGTTACTAATTTTTCTTTATCAAACAACTGAATTCTATCTTAAAAAACTCAAAACTCCAGAAACCTTACTTTATATCTAGTGTTACTTTTCCCAATTTCATTTTAGTTAGAGCCTAATTTTCATCATTATAATAAATGCCTCATTGAAAGTGTCTCAAAGTCCTTCGGATCAGAAGATATAACAAAGTATGAACCCGAACTTGGTTTCTGCTCGACTGCAGAGAAATTGTCCTGCAATACTACGAAACCCTGTTCTGATGATGACATTTCATAGTTTTGACATAGACAGGTTCATGAGAAGAAAAATCCCACTTTGTGCTGGTTTGGTACTGGTTCAGATTTGATTGTAATCAAACAGTTTGTGCAAGTTGTTTCTTAAAGAGTGGAGCATGTTGATAAAATCTACAGCAACTGTGTCCCTTTATAATTTGCTTTATGAAAGTTAATAAAGCCTGCTTTCAACCAGGGGATCAGATTATTAACACCCATTGTGCACTGTTCCTTATTGAGAGCACGGAAACTGAGACTTCATCTGGAGTAGGTGATAATTAACAGTCTCTGTTGGCACTCAATGCCTTTTTGCATTTAGGCCACTTACTTTATTAAATGTGCACACCACAAGGAGGGTCTGGTCTGACCCCCCAACCCCACCGTAATCTCCCCTCAAGCTTGTAGTCAGAGCTTGGTAGAGAAACACTGTTTCAAGGAGGCTACAAAAAAAGCAATGAAAAATGCTGCAGTAGACCAATAACTTTATTTTAAACTCTTTGGCAATTGCCAGTGGAGTTTTATTATATAATAGGAAATAGGTTGTTGGATATTCAAACACAGTCCATTGAAGATCTATTGTAAAGATATAAGAAAATACAATATTAATGGTTGCTTTTCATATTGGAAAGTAATTTTGGGTATTTACCTAATTGCATTAGATTGCTAATATACAGTAATTACATATTATAGGCCTGGGAATGAGAAGCCAGTTGTGCCAGTTTCCCTGTTAATTGCAAGTTTTGTTAGCAATGATGGTTTGTTCTCTACCAAATGGTACAAGATAACCACATGGAAAAAAATAGAGAGTTCAAATCTTCTAATAGACTGCAAGGTCTATGGCTTCGCCGGCAGTGTGCTATTGCTGGAACTACAGTAGACAATTGTAGACCTAATGGTTTCTTATTTCAGAACATGTCAATTACAAGATTCTGTATTATTGTAGCTGTTTAGAAGCTCACACAGCTGCAGAGGGGGCAATTTGGCAAGCTGCAGTAAGGCATTGACCATGACATCACCTTCACAGCTATGACTGAAGGCAGCTACCTAGAAGGACCCGGGAAAGGAGGAAGAAGGGCAGATGGAGTTGATATTGAATATTTTTGTGCAGTAATGCCATGGATGATGGCAAGTTAAATATTGTGATGTTAAGATTTGAGGTGGGGGTCCTGGTCGAAACTTGCTTTTGGGGTGGACATGCCCTTTATAAAGTTATCGATGACTTTCCTACTGCCTTTCACAAAACATTGTAAACAATGTAGAAATGTCATCACCATATAAAAGCCACAGGCTGATTGTTGGTTAAGGTACTCAAAGGGGACTTGTATTTTTTTTTCACAAATTCACAAGTTTTGGTGAGTCATGTGACACTGATGACACTGTTAAACACAGATTATAATTTATTACAACAATTTCAAAAAACCCTTGTCTGTGTTAAGCTAGGTACACACAGTACAGATTTCTGAAAGATGACAGACAGGATCTGCATACACACAGTCCAGAGCGTTCTCCCTATGAACATCATAGGGAGAATGCTCGGGACTGTGTGTTTCCATCGGCCATACTAGACTCCTCTATAGGGAGTCTAGCGTGGCGGCTGATGGAAACTTTCGGTCTTTCTCCAACAAGCGTTTGGCTGACCCGATCGTTCGGCGGCCGCGCACTTGTTCGGGAAATGAAGGTACACACATAACAATAAAGCACCGATACCATCGGATCCGACGGTCCATCTGGGGTGGGGACCTTTTTTAAGGTGTAGGGGGTTTATGGACATTTGCTATTTGATAATGTTGATATTTTAAGTGAATATAATAAAGATGCATTTTTAGCCATATATCCTTTCTTTTCTTGTAATTGTTAATGACAGATTATAATCTATGACGTGGCAACGTACTAATTATAATGTAGATGGGCATTGTTTATAATAATATGGAAAGGGCAATATCAATGTCAGAAAATAATAATTGCCCTAATCTGTAGGGTTCTACACATGTATGAACAGGACTATTAAATATAGTAAATATAATTGACTTCAATAAAATACGTAAAATATATAACTTGCTTTACTTCATTCCATCTCTACTTCTGTCATTACCTCATGAGGTAAAGCAAAACCCACGTTCTGTTCCTTCAGTAGACGATAATAAAACATTGGTTAATCTGCTAAAACATTAATTGAGACCCACACTAAAATCCTGCGCTGCATTAAACGGGTGGGAAATGCACAAATGACAACATAAAATAAAAAGCATGGCTTTGGAAGAATTCTAAAACAGTAATTACACTGATAAATCTCTGCCAGATGTGCAGGCAAATGACATTATCCAAGTTCTTGTTAGCAAGTTTTAATATATGTTCCGTAACTAAAGAAAAACGTGTGCGCTCTAGGCCAAGGAGACGATGACAGATAGACACAGTCTTGCTGGAGGAAAATTAACACCCAATATGTATTTTGCTGTAATGTCACCAACGTGATTGTGTTTTTTTAATAAAGAATTGTCGCCATCATTTTGCAGTATTATGCCTTTATAGTGTTACAAGTTTTAAGACCTGAATTTTTAAATTACACACCGAATATTTATTTTGTAGCTGCAGTTTTGGTTGGATCCATTTCTACAGTGCAAATACTACACATGCAAATAAATAGAAGGTAAATATTTAGAGTACAAGTAGTGCTACCGAGGGGATGCTGTGAAGTGCAGGATTGGATTGGTCCATAAGATGGCAAGAGTAAAAAGCAGCAAATAGTTACTAATGAAGTAAATTTGTTTCTGGACTTGAGTAGCTTATTTGTGTATCTGTACTTTACTAAATATCTTACATTCTACTCCATGACATTATGTGTGTCTGTTGTTCATTTTAACTTATCATAACAAGTATAAACTAAAGCTCCATACACACTGTCAATTCGGCACCTGACGAGTTGGCAGCAGTACAGCGTACAACGAACAGCTTTTCCGGATGATATTTGCATGTGTGTAGCCGTTCGGTTGGGCATTGTTGGTGGTCTGAACTGGTAGATCAATGAAGGAACCCGACCAAATGGCAACACACTTGCGATTATCGTCCAAAACAGATGGAGCTTAAGAGTGCAGCAAGCACAGCAATAATAATGACTAGAGATGAGAACTCCTCGGTTCTGAAATCCAAATGATCGGAATTTTCCGGATTTTGGGACTTTGAAGCGCTTATTCGATAATTTTCTAATGTACGGAGCTATTTAGGTTCAGGTAGCTTGAAAGGAATCCCAGAAGCCCTGTTTCATTATTATAGGCTGAATTGGCAGTGACTAGTACAGTATAGGGCAAGGGAAAGAGGAAGTCTAGACAAGCTGGCTGTAGTGTTGGGGACACAATCAGGATAGTAGACAAGGGATTTTGTAACAGGACAGGACACAGGAGAGTATAACAGCAATCCCAGGGCTCAGGGTGAAGTACAAGCTACTGCCCCAGACCTCATAATAAAACTCCATTTTAATAAAGCTCGCACCCTCCTTAACACAGGAACACACACATGTGCACAGATACTTCCCACAATCCAACCAATTATTTCATCTTTACCTTCAGCCAAACAAAGTATACGAATAAGCACAAAGGTGCTTATGTAAAGGTCCCCAGTGTGCACTTCTAAACATGGAGAATGGTTCTTGTAGTAAATGCCGACCCTCCAGAATGAGAAATACAAAAACATTTATTAATCATTAATGGAGATGTCAATTGCTGCAAATGGCTGCAATGGAAATTGAATTGACGGCTGCTCGGTTGTCCTTTGGGCGTTCCACCTGAACGAAATTTACCATGTGTACAGGGCTCTAGAAGCATTTGGAAACCCATGAATAGTTACCACTTTGGTAAGCTAGAAGAAGATAGATGCAATTGTCTCCCATTAATAAGACAGACAGACAGACAGACAGATAGATACCTAGATAGACAGACAGGCAGACAGATGATAGATAGATAGATAGATAGATAGATAGATAGATAGATAGATTGATAGATTGATAGATTATAGATAGATAGATAGATAGATAGATTGATAGATTATAGATAGATGATAGATAGATAGATAGATAGATGATAGATAACCAGAAGATAGATAGATAGATAGATAGATAGATAGATAGATAGATAGATAGATAGATGATAGATACCTAGATAGATAGATAGACAGACGGACGGATGGACGGATGGATAGATCATAGATAGATAGATAGATAGAAAGATAGATGATAGATACCTAGATAGATAGATATATAGACAGTCAGTCAGACATACAGACAGATAGATAGATTTAGATAAATGGGTGGGTAGGTAGGTAGATAGATGATAGATAGATAGGTAGGTAGATAGACAGACAGACAATTAGATAGATGGGTAGGTTGGTAGGTAGGTAGACAGACATATAGATAGCTATCTAGACAGACAGACAGACAGACAGACAGACAGACAGACAGACAGACAGACAGACAGACAGACAGACAGACAGACAGATAGATAGATAGATAGATAGATAGATAGATAGATAGATAGATAGATAGATAGATAGACAGATAGCAGATAGATAAATAAAGAGACAGGCAGACAAATAGATAGATAGACAGACAGATAGATAGACAGACAGAAAGATAGATAGATGGATAGGTAGGGAGATAAATAGGTAGGTACGTAGGTAGGTAGATAAATAGATAGATAGATAGATAGATGATAATAGATAGATAGACAGACAAATAGATAGATGGGTAGGTAGGTAGATAGATAGATAGACAGACAGGCAGGCAGACAGACAGACAGATGATAGATAGATAGATAGATAGATAGATAGATAGATAGATAGACAATTAGATAAATAAAGAGACAGACAGACAAATAGATAGATAGACAGACAGATAGATAGATGGGCAGGTAGGGAGATAAATGGGTAGGTAGATAGATATATAGATAGATAGATAGATAGATAGATAGATAGATAGATAGATAGATAGATTAAAGAGAGATAGATAGATAGATTAGATAGATAGATTGATAGATGATAGATAGATAGATAGATGATAGATAGATAGATAGATATAGATAGATAGATAGATAGATAGATAGATAGATAGATAGATAGATAGATAGATAGATAGAAGATAGATAGATAGATAGATGATAGATAGATAGATAGATAGATAGATAATAGATAGATAGATAGATAGATAGATAGATAGATAGATAGATAGATGATAGATAGATAGATAGATCTCATTTGTCTTATTGAAGCTTTTTATGTCTAAACAACTGTACAAAAGGTTGGATAAAAGCTGTGAGAACTTATTTTCATTTATCTGCCCTCAGCTAATTGCTGTGACCCCAGATAACCTCCTAACTTCATCTTCTTTCTTTCTTAGGGTGAGGCCACACTGCAACGCACAGGAATCGCGCACACAATCGCGAGCGTTATCGCACACTTGTGTGTGCGCGATTCTTGCGTGTTTCGCGCTCGCGTTTTGTGCATGCGTTTTCGCCTTTTCGCGTTATGGACACGCATGCGTTAACGCACCAAAAATGGTGAACGCATGCGTTACCAAAACGCGAACGGACGCGCAATCGCATGCGCATCGAAAATCGCGGTCATTTTTGAGTTCCCGCGATTTCCATTTTAGCGAAAATTGCGTGCGCAAACGCGAGCATGAAACGCGTGCGCAAACGCGCGAAAAACGCGCTAGTGTGGCCTAGCCCTTTAAGTGTCTTCTGGTTTGTGAATCTTTAAAGGGCATCTATACCGAAAAAAAGGTTATTTAAAATTGACCATAAGTGGAAACTATAATTCTTCCCAACCACCACTGTATCATTTTTTTGTTGATCTGCCCCCTATTTCTTTAGATATCCAATCTAAAATTTCTTATATTTCAGCTGTCAATCAAGTTCCTTGCTCTCAAAACTATTCTTCTGTGAGTAGTTTTACTGTAGCTGGAATGGTGACAGAGTTTTGACAGTTGGAATGCTGTAGGCTGTGTGCAGGCTTGACAGTTGGTTTGTGGGGGAAAAAAGTCAGGTCGGATGGAAGTGGGAGTGGTTAAAAGAGGGAGGGGGGATACTGCTCTAAACAAAATGTGTGCTGGATAGAAGGCATGCAGCAACACACACAAATCAGAGTTCTACTTGCATGTATTGTAATTTTTTCAGTATAGTGTCCCTTTAACAATATTAAGACTGTGTACACAAGGAGTGATTTTTATGTCCCGAGTGTTTGCCTCTAGCAAACTGTTGCCCAGCCGGGACAAATCACTGTTGTTCATGGCGAAATCTACCGCGACCGGCAGTGCAGTCCATAGTAGACCACATAATGGGCAGTGATTTACTGATATGTCGGATTGGCAGTTTGTCCGGATCGGTGCCAGCATTAATGAAAACACCATAGATTTTTCTTCCTGACCAATACACAGAAATATCGGTTGGCTGGGGCGAAAAATATGCTTGTGTGTGCTCAGCCTTACAGAGAGACACAGGATCCAACTGTAGCAGGGAAACCATTTAATCATTAATTCAGTCTTATTCAGGCCCCAATCATTGTTCACAGCAATGTTGTGAATCTTCCAGCTGAACGAAGCACGACAGGTTAGGACATCTCTAATCACCATCTCCCAGTCCCCTGGGAACTATGAAATACCCTTTCCAAGCCATTAGGTGACTAAATTAACACAAAAAAATATCAACATTTCTCGTATATTTATCTGCTTCTTTTCACTGAAAACAAAGATTTACTTTTTGTGCTAATTCGTTCTTCACCTAAATATTACAGGAAAATTGCACTTTCTATGCACTTCTTTACCATTTTTATTGTTACCTGTATTTTGTCTGAAAACATTCCTTGAATTCATCTAACAGGTATGAGCGCAATGTCTAGTTAGCAGGGTACGTTAACCAGACTTTTCATCACGTTTCTATTGGTATTTGTTTGAGCCTGAAGGTATGGTCATTAAGAAGTCTAGGTACTCTATGGCACAGTTACCATTATTAGTCTTGTTAATACCTAGAATAAGCTCACATTAGGATACTTTATAATGATGAGGATTATGTCCAGGACTGAAAAACTTTAAGCTAACAAAGTAGGTTTGCATTCAATCAAGGCCAGTCTGACTCTAATAGGGATTTTTAATGTTCTATAAAATATGATATATACCATGTGTGTGTGTGTGTGTGTACTTTTTCCCTGACAACATGCCATTTCCATGTAACAAAGAACAAGAACAGGAAGGTAGGATTACTAATTCCTACCTCCCAATACAGTTTTAAACACAAGCACAAAGAAAACTGACTCTTGTACGTGTTCTATATCTACCAAGCTTCCACCTGGCTTTAGCACTAGCTATATAAGAAAACCCAGGACACTAACCTTTACATGCTGGCCTACTGCTTGCAATTTCCTGCAAGCAGAGGGCCGGATCAGAATGCCGGGGAAACGAAGCTCTGTAAGTACCTTTCTTTTTTTTTTACAAACAAATATGGCGGTTGGGGTGGGATAGGGTCCACTACACTAAAAAAGTATTTATGAGAGGTGGAGATACCCTTTAAAGAATATGCTATACTTTTATAGCCATTCCTTGTGTACCTGCAGAGAAAAAAGGACATATACTGTAATTATAGACAGTCATGTCAACATCTTGGTCAAAGAACAGATTGGCTGGTACTTCATATCCAATCGTATTTCTGTATGTTTACTGAACTAACCAATGAATTTAGCGCTCAGAATGTTGGGATGGGTGTACCTGTTCTTAAGAGTTCACGGCCTGAGAATAACACAGTTCCAAATAACAAGTGACTTTCTATCCCTCAGATATTTCTAATTACCTTAGTAAAGTTTTTTTTTTTTAAGAAAAACCCTAAGCTTTGTTAAACGTAAAACTTCCATTAGCTGATAGATCAGACACGGAGCATTTTCACTTTTTCCATTCTTTTGTGAGAGTGTCTGGGGTTGGAAGTGCTAAGTCAGGGTTTTGTAACCAGCAACCTCTGGGGTCCAGTATTACATGTGTTCGCTTGATTTGCCGAGAGCAATGAGCAAATAAACAGTCCAATACATAAACAGGTTTCTGGCTTAATCGTGTCAGCAGCTGGTCCACAGCAACCAAGGGAACATTATCACTAGCATGTCTGTTTGAAATTCCGTCAGCAAGCGCCCTGCTGGGATGTTCTGCTCGTGGCTCAGGCGTTCTGCATCTTTTGTGCTGGGTGGCAATGATTTTACTAGTAAAATAATAATAATAATGTAGAAAAACAACCCCCACTTGTCAGCAACGTTTCTTAATGATGATCTAGAAAACACGGCCCATTTCTTGTTATCAGTCTATAGGACATGTGTAAATATACTAAAGGTGGACAAAATATATACAATCCACTACAGGCAATGGTCTGTTAGAGAAGACAACCTACAGTACCGCCGGGCAATTCTTTGCCAAAACTAACATAATCCGGGAGATTCAATATCCCTTAAATAAGTGTAAAACTAGCGAGTCACCGTGTGTTTTACACAGATTTTTGGGAACTGCGCTGTTTCTGGATGTTTTTGGTATTATCGCAGCCCACCAGATCCAATTTCCATGTATTAACTTGTGCGCTACATTGTACCGCAAAACTTAACACAGAGTTTTATCAGGTCTTTAGACTCACGTAACTTCTAACGCAATCCCAAAATGCAATGCCAAATCCTTTATGTTCGGTATTGCAACACCGGATTGTGTAGGTACTCCCCTGGTTTACTTTTTGAGTGAATTTATATGTAGCTCTTTACAATAACATATATACATTTACACCCTGCCCCAAAGAGCTTACAATCTAAACACATTTATTTGACACATACAACCTATCAGTATGTCTTTTATAATGGGGGACCCCAGAGTGCAACACCCAAGCAATGGGGAGAACATACAAACTCCTTGCAGATGTGTCCAATGGTCCATGCTGCTCTGTCTGTCTGTCTGTCTGTCTGTCAATCAAGATACAGTGAAGGAAATCTGTGTACCAGGCCATACACTGGATGTCTTACAGTGATTTGATGATTACAAAGTCCTAGGACAAATTTAATTCATGTTTCTATACAATCTTGTGCTTATGTCAGATGTAAACACTTTGCAATTACTAGGTACTTAAAATGCTAATTAACCCTCTGTTTATTGTCTCTCTTACTTATTTAAGCAGTAAGCTCATGTTAGGGAAGGGGTCTGCTTTAAATGTTTTCTTTATGTAAAATTTCTATTTATTTATTGTCAAAAACTGTAAATATGTCTTCCTTGTACTGTGCTTCTGTAACTATTTAAAGTGCTGGCCACCCAGCAAACAGAACTAAACATACAGAAATATATTCATACAGATGAATATAGTGAATGTTCCAATTCAGGATTCAAATAGAGTAAACCATATAGTCAATGTTTGGGCTTTATGTGTTCCATCAGTTACTATGAGGGATCCTACAATTACTATTTGGGATCCTACACTTACTATCAGGGATCCTACACTAACTATCTGGAATCCTACACTTACTATTAGGGATCCTACACTTACTATCTGGGATCCTACACTTACTATCTGGGATCCTACACTTACTATCAGGGATCATACACTTACTATCAGGAATCCTACACCTAATTTCAGGGATCCTACACTTACTATCAGGAATACTACACTTACTATCAGGGATCCTACACTAACTATCAGGGATCCTACACTTACTATCATGAATACTACACTTACTATCTGGGATCCTACACTTACTATCATGGATCATACACTTACTATCAGGAATCCTACACCTAATTTCAGGGATCCTACACTTACTATCAGGAATCCTACACTTACTATCAGGGATCCTACACTTACTATCAGGAATACTACACTTACTATCAGGGATCCTACAATTACTATTTGGGATCATACACTTACTTTCTGGGATCCTACACTAACTATCTGGAATCCTACACTTACTATTAGGGATCCTACACTTACTATCAGGGATCCTACACTTACTATCAGGGATCCTACACTTACTATTAGGGATCCTACACTTACTATCAGGGATCCTACACTTACTATCAGGAATCCTACACCTAATTTCAGGGATCCTACACTTACTATCAGGAATACTACACTTACTATCAGGGATCCTACACTTACTATCAGGGATCCTACACTTACTATCAGGGATCCTACACTTACTATCAGGAATCCTACACCTAATTTCAGGATCCTAACACTACCTACACTAACAATCAGGAATACTACACTTACTATCAGGGATCCTACACTTACTATTAGGGATCCTACACTTACTATCTGGGATCCTACACTTACTATCAGGGATCCTACACTTACTATCAGGAATCCTACACCTAATTTCAGGGATCCTACACTTACTATCAGAATAACTACTCACTTCCTATCAGGGGATCCTACACTACTATTAGGGATCCTACACTTACTATCTGGGATCCTCACACTTACTATCGGATCCTACACTTACTATCAGGAATACTACACTTACTATCAGGGATCCTACACTTACTATCAGGGATCCTACACTTACTATCAGGAATCCTACACCTACTATCAGGGATCCTACACTTACTATCAGGGATCCTACACTAACTATCTGGAATCCTACACTTACTATCTGGGATCCTACACCTACTATCAGGGATCCTACACTTACTATCTGGGATCCTACACTTACTATCAGGGATCCTACACTTACTATCAGGAATCCTACACCTACTATCAGGGATCCTACACTTACTATCAGGAATACTACACTTACTATCAGGGATCCTACACTTACTATCAGGGATCCTACACTTACTAATAGTGGTTTCTAATAGCACTCGAAACTTATTTTCTAAGCAGCTTGAATTTCAGACAGCTTACCTGGTACAATATATCTTTTTTTATTCCATTTTGTTCCTAGCAAGAGATAAAATGTCTAA
This sequence comes from Hymenochirus boettgeri, assembly GCA_019447015.1. Taxonomy (NCBI): domain Eukaryota; kingdom Metazoa; phylum Chordata; class Amphibia; order Anura; family Pipidae; genus Hymenochirus; species Hymenochirus boettgeri. The sequence continues at coordinate 34,839,516 of CM033476.1, forward strand.
ACGTCTATTTTTTTTTAATTGGTTCTGGTAGTACAGCAGACTAATGCTGTGGGTAGCAACACACAGCCCATGAGGTTAAATGTTCAAATACCCAGATGTTCTTATGGATTTTTTGCTTAATTTTTTTCCTTAATGCTTGATAGGATAAGACAGCAAATATCAATGTGTAAAAACAATTGTAAACAACTGTATACTCCTGTGAGGCAGGATCTGCTGAAGCATGATCAGTGCATAGCAGAGGCTTTGTATTGTGATATGATTGGCTGTCAGCTTCTGCAGCTTCCTTTTTTTTATCTGCTGTCCACTAAAAAGCATGTGAAGTGTAAAGCAACCACTTAGCCTTCCACCAAAACAGGTTAATTTCATAAACCAAACAACAATCACAGCAAATGGGTAGAGACACAGCTTGTAGTTTCTTTGTATCTGATCAGATAATTTAATCAAATTTCCTAGAGATCATGAGAAAATCTACCACCTGAGAAATCTTTACTGATTAAATTATTTGTTCAGATGTTCAGATCAGCTGGTTTATCCAGATTGTTTATGCACATTTCCTTTCTCCAAATAATAAAGTTAAAATAATTATTGACTGTCTTCTGCTCTTCTCCCCTAGAACAGGTTACCACCACCATTACATTATTACTGGGATAACTCCATAATCCCTTTAAAGTTCTGCGATGGTTGGGGTGTGGGTATTTGGGGGGGGTGGGGTGGCCGTGATATTTGGGAGCGTTCCTGAATCAATTATTTCATTGTTAGACTCTGCCCCTGCCCCTGTCTTCTGCAAGTTTTTTTTTTAAACACTGGAATGCTGCCTAGGGGTAATTATTGATTCTTCTCTCACCTTTTCTAACCACATTAACTATTTTGCTAAAACCTGCCACTTTTTCCTTCATAATATAGTGAAAATCCACAGGTTCCTTTCTCTCCCAACCACTGCTTGGCTGATGCATGCTCTCATCCTATCGTGTCTGGACTACTGTAATCTACTACTTACTGGTCTTCCGGCACCCACCGTTCTCCCCTTCAGTCCATACTAAACTCTGCTACACGTATTGTTTTGCTCTCTAATAAACAAGATCTCAAATCTCCTCTAAATCCCTTCACTCTGCATCTCCTTATATTTTCTCTCTAGTGTTCCCATATGTACCTGCCCAGGGGTGCTTCTAGGGTTTTTACCACTTGAGCCAAACTTTCATTGCTGCCTATATGCGAAGCAGTAGCGCTTGGCTTTATATATATATGCGTGCCGCCAGCAAAATGGTGTGGGCGTGGCTTTGTGGGTGGGAGCAGGGCTAGTCGTTTTGTCATTTGGAACTTGGCATCATTTATTTGTGCAGTTTCTTTAAATAGACGTTTCACACTATAATACCTGAAAAATAAAGGATTTTCCCCAAAAGAGCCTGCCACCACGTCAAGGTAGACTCTTTTAACAGGACCCTAACTTACCTAACTAGTCTAACATGGCTTAACCTAACAAACTATCTAAAGCTAATCTAACTGTATGAAATGCCTTTTAACGATATCTAATGCATTTATTAAAGAAAATCTGAAAAATTAACACCTGCAGCAAAGTATATGTCTGGTTGAGCAATCTAGCAGAGGAATACTGAATATTGGCTGATGCTTTCCCTCAAGTGGAAGTGAGCTTGACTGGCACAAATGGTGAGGGGGGAGGGGAGGTGCTCGGTGAGATGTTGGCTTCCATTTTTTTTTTTTAATGACCTGGCTGCCGCCTCAGGCTGTTGCCTCACATTGTCTCATTAGAGAGGCGGCCCTGTTCCTGCCTGCACCCTTTGATCCTCACAGAACCATCTCCTCTACAGACCCCCCCCCCCCACACACTCGTACTGCTTCCTCTCACCTTAAACCTTTCTCTCTTGTGGCTCCCATCATCTGGAATTCTATCCCCCTTTCTCTACATCGAGAAACCTCAATAAGCAGGTTTAAATCTAGCCTTACATCCTACCTATCTGGTAACCAGCACAATATATGATTGTTTTATTTGCACTGCGGTCTCACTCCAGCACTTATACCCATTCCTTTATATGAGTATGTTACCCACCTAACTAGATTGTAAGCTCTACGGACAGGGACCTCCTTTCCTCTTGTGGCAAAGCTCTAGCACTTTTATTTATTTAATTTATATATTTATGTACTGAAATATCTATGTATTTGTTCCCCATGTACCATATATACTCGAGTATAAGTCGAGGTTTTTAGGCTTTAAAAAAATACTCGAGTTACTAACTTCTTATCCAGTAAGCCGGCATCCGCAAGCTCCGCTCTACTGTTCTGACAGGTGACGTCAATACCCGTCGCCGCTCTCATTTCCTGGCGCCGAGTAGTGACGTGGCGTGGACTCCTGGTGTTCAGGCCGCTATGTTGGATTGACTCCGTGGACATCACTTATCTTTTGGATGCCACTTAGCTTTCTGTTCCTGGGCGATGGACGTTGTGTTTGGACATTACAAATGGCTGGGTGAGATTGAACTGATTTACATCACTCATTCTGCTTGCTTAATACTGCCCTCCTGCACCTAACATGCTTCCATCTCCGGTGTTATAGCAGAGACATAGATGTTGCCTGCTTTTTGCCTTTGTGCCTTACCCACCGGCTCCTAACACTTTATGCTTGGCTATGTACATGTTACTGCTATCTAAGCTAACTGACTTGGGAATATTATACCATACAGACTGCTGTCCATTGGAACTCTGAGTCTACTTTCCCAATATATGTGCACCATTTTGTCCATAGTGTTTTCTTATGATATATACACATTGTTTATCGGGGAGATCCACTGCATAGTGTGTAATTGTTTTTAGAGTTGCTTTATAGAGCTGATTTATAAGTACAATAAAGATGTTTTACTATTTTGCTACTTCGACTAGTGCCCACCACTGGGTTCTTTATCCTATCTTTAGATAGTTGGGGATACTTTGATATCTCACACCTTTATATTATTGTACCTTAATATGCAGTTATGAGTGCCTAGGCAGCTTTGTGCTACTAGTCTAAACCTGGTCTTTTCATTTCCTCTCATTTCTTGCTATCTATCCAACTTTTTCTTCTTTCTTCTCTTCATCTTATTCTATCCCCTTTTTATGAGGTTTATTGTTAGGCATTTTTACCAGGTGTTGCACCCACTTAAGAGTGTCTCTGCAGGTACATCTACTATACACTAAATTATCATTTTCAAAACAATACAGAATCAGAAGGCAGTAGTGGTCATAATTTATAACCTCGACGTATACTCGAGTCAATCATGTTTTACTCATTTTCTAGGTAAAATAGGTGCCTCGACTTATACTCGGATCTACTTATATTCGAGTATATACGGTATGACTTTTGTGTATTTTGTAATTGTACAGTGATGCGTCCCCAAGTGGCGCTTTATGAATAAACTATACATACATACATACATACATACATGTTTAATTAGATCATTGAGGGTCAGTATGTAAACAAAAGTAACAATCTCCAGCTTGTTTAGTCCCATCGCCTGGCTTGTACTCCTAGACTGGCCAATGGGCACACATGCTTCAAGCAGAACACTTCTTGTAATGGCCAAGCCCCAGTGGGGTAAAGCAAGCCGGCGATCGTTACTTATATAAGCTATAGCATTTCAGCTACATTTTTGGATGGGGGTTGAAAGGAAATGAATTATTGTCTTTTAATGGGAATTTTCAATCTCTGAAATGTGTGCGTAAGGTGATCAATCAATCAGTACGGATCCGATGCACCAATGTGTCTACTGTTATGTAGACGTTTATAAACAAGGAACATTGCTCTTTCCAACAGGACCACTGATTCATTTTCAATCTCATTTTATAGAAAGGTCCCTGCAGCTCAGTACAGCAGGAAAGGGGTTAAGAAAGTCCAGGCTTTTTGTTTTTTCACCAGTAGCCGCACTGTATTTTGGAAGCCGTTCCCCTCCCTAAATCAGCCCCCCCCCTGTGCTGTCAAATCGACCACCCCCCCCCCATCAACATGGAAATGGACTTTGTTAAATTCAAAGACGGTTACGTCAGAGGCCTGGCCCCTTGTGGCTTTTTCTAGACTTATAAAACCCACAAATTATTTCAAAATATTGTGTTTTGAAGAAAAAAATTAGTAAGCTGTATGAGTTTGTGTTATTTTATCCTAGTTTCATGAGCTGGAAGGAAAAGTGGATTCTTAAACCTACAGTTTATATCCCTTTACTGCTCAGATTATATTAATATTGACTCTGGTTAATCCCTCCGCTGGTTTCATTTTGGACTTTCATGCTGGACATTGAATACCAATATCACTTAAATGATATGTACTGAAATCCTATCCGCAGATATCCAGCCTCATTATACCACTATAATCTCACGGCGTTTAGAGAGTAACCCACTGCAGTGTTACTAAACTTAAATGACAGGGCTTGATTGCTATGGATAAGAGGTGGTGAGAGGTGTATGGCGCTAATGTCTCTGATTCATGAAATAGCAAGATAAAGTTTGTGTGCGATTTGACCTCAGAAATTGCCCCTATCAGCATATTTGGCCTTTTTTTTGGTGGCCAATTCACACTGTTCATATCTGGCAGCCTCATCCAATGGTTGGGGTTTAGATAGACTTAAGCTTGCCATACACTGCCTGATTTTTTTCCTGATTGAAACTTCCCAAGTTGCACCTTTGATCTGCGGAAGAGGGGGCACTGGAAGATGGGACTGATTGCAAATTTTCTGCCTTACCTGACATTTGAAAAAACTCCGGTTCGAGTTCGAGTCCATCTCTAGTTATAATGCCAGCCATAACAAGGTCATTTAATTCCATTAACTGGACAAGTGTCAATAGCTCCGGATCCTAAAAATACTTGTAACCCATTATCAACCTGAAAGGAAGAGAGAGAAAAAATTAATTTAACTGTGCAGATAAAAAATCATTTCTTCCAGGAAGATTAATGTGTGGAAATACATTTTGTTTCTCCTGGCAGTGTCCCTAACCCTGAAAAGGGGAACTAAGTCCAGATAACATATCTGGACTTGCAAATATACAAAAAGTAGTGTCTTACCTCTCCCTTTCAAGTGGCTGCTGGGTGATTTATGAAATTAACCTGTGGGTACTAGGGGTTAGCTTCCATAATCCACCTTAACTGGGAACACCCAACTAATTCCTTTTTTTTTTTAATACAAAAGTATTCTTTACCATTTATTTATTAGCTAGCATGGATGTAAGAAACATAATAAATACATTTTAGTAAAAAATAAAATTAAGCCTGGTGAATCGAACCTGAAACCTCATGTAAGTCTTGCTTAAAGGAGATCTTTGCCCCAGAAAAGCTGTCAGCAATTTATGCTGTCTAGTAAATGAATTACAGAGCTGCTACTGTATATATAAAGTTTGTACATGTAGAAACAAACAAAAAAAGCAGTAAACTCAGTCAGTTGAACCTGTGACTTCATGGGCTGTGTGTTTCTAAAAACATGGTATTTATATATTGCATCACCAGAGAAAAGTAAAAGGGGGGATCTAAATGGGAATGGAATGGCAGTTACACAGAGATTACAGAATTAAGGGTAAGAGCTTTAAACTTATTTTTAAAGGACCTTTCTTTTTAAACTATCAGGGAGATTCAATAAAAGTTCTTATAGTTAAAAATGGTGCTAATGTGGCCCCAACCAATAAGATCTTATTTAACATTTGAAAGCTAACATCTGATTGGTTGGGGCAAAATTAGCACCATTTTTAACGATAAGAACTTTTATTGAATAACCCTGTATGTTTTTTAGAGACTGGACTTGCCCTTTAACAATCAATTTTAAAAAATGATGTTTATTTCTCGCTTAACGTTTGTAAACATCTTTAATAAGGAAAAAAATACTTTTAAGGACTTATTAACACATAAGAGGCATATAGTACTCCTCTCTTTTTTTTTTTTGCTGCTTATGTAAATAGGCCATACTGTGTTGTGAAGGATCAGATCGCCATGGATGTTAAACCCAGTGTGGATAAGAGAGGAGTTTGATGGACACAGTTTCTGTTTGTAGTCGTTTGGATGCCCGATGATTAATTGCACCTGTCACTCTCAGTTGCTGTTTTCTACTTTTTGATAATATTTTTGTTAGGGGCTGCTGTTTGCTCACAGTTAGGGACTGGGTGAGTCTGGAGAGGGGACATGATACAGAAGTGTATTAAAAACCTCCATAAAAAAGAATATTTCTTAGTTTTTATTTATTTTGTAGTCTAAAGCCACTTTATCCTGTAGGAATAGAAAATTGTTTCCAATGTTTGGTGCACATGTGTTTGGTAGGTAATGATAAGTCCTGGTTTCGAAAACAAATCTTGTCTGTCGGTTTCGCCAATCTGTGAATCTAATGGAATTTTCAAATCTGAACTGATTTTTGGTACTTCCAATAGGTTTTGCAAACTGCTGACGGAAAGAACGCCACCAGTTTCGTACTGAGCCTGGTTTCGGAATAAAACTACTTTGGGATAAAGTGGGCTAGGTAAGTTTCTAAAGCTAAAAAATATTGAGAATTACTGGTATTAATACATATACTGTAGTTCTGGTTGGTACAGGGATACTATATAATATTGAGAATTACTGGTATTAATACATATACTGTGCTTATGTTTGGTACAGGGATACTATATAATATTGAGAATTACTGGTATTAATACATATACTGTGCTTATGTTTGGTACAGGGATACTATATAATATTGAGAATTACTGATATTAATACATATACTGTGCTTATGTTTGGTACAGGGATACTATATAATATTGAGAATTACTGGTATTAATACATATACTGTAGTTCTGGTTGGTACAGGATACTATATAATATTGAGAATTACTGGTATTAATACATATACTGTAGTTCTGGTTGGTACGGGGGATACTATATAATATTGAGAATTACTGGAATTAATACACATACTGTAGTTCTGGTTTGTACAGGGATACCATATAATATTGAGAATTACTGGTATTAATACATATACTGTAGCTCTGGTTGGTACGGGGATACTATACAATAAAGATTGGAAGGAAGGGGACGCCACGCAGGAATGCTGCGAACACAAAGTGTTTAATAATCCAACATGTTTCGACCCACAACGCGGGTTTTGATAAAGACCCGCGTATGGGTCGAAACATGTTTGGATTATTAAACACTTGTGTTTCGCAGCATTCTGGTGGCGTCCCCTTCCTTCCAATCTTTATTTTGTTTACCAATACTGCCGGGAACGGAGCAGTAGGGAGGAGTGACCCGAAACCCAAGGATCCCTGGCAGCGAAGCGTACACCTGTTTGCTATTTCCCTGAGAAACTATACAATATTGAGAATTACTGGTATTAATACATATACTGTAGTTCTGGTTGGTACAGGGATACTATATAATATTGAGAATTACTGGTAATACTACATATACTGTAGTTTTGGTTGGTATGGGGATAATATATAATATTGAGAATTACTACTATTAATACATATACTGTAGTTCTGGTTGGTACAGGAATACTATATAATATTGATAATTACTGGTATTAATACGTATACTGCAGTTCTGGTTGGTACAGGGATACTATATAATATTGAAAATTACTGGTATTAATACATATACTGTAGTTCTGGTTGGTACGGGGATACTATACAATATTGAGAATTACTGGTATTAATACATATATTGTAGTTCTGGTTGGTAGAGGGATACTTTATAATATTGACAATTACTGGTATTAATACATATACTGTAGTTCTGGTTGGTACAGGGATACTATATAATATTGAGAATTTCAGGTATTAATACATATACTGACATTCTGGTTGGTACAGGGATACTATTTAATATTGAGAATTACTGGTATTAATACATATACTGTAGTTCTGGTTGGTACGGGGATATTATATAATATTGAGAATTACTGGTAATAATACATATACTGTAGTTCTGGTTGGTACAGGGATACTATTTAATATTGAGAATTACTGGTATAAATACATATACTGTAGTTCTGGTTAGTACAGTGATACTATATAATATTGAGAATTACTGGTATTAATGCATATACTGTAGTTCTGGTTGGTACAGGGATACTATATAATATTGAGAATTACTGGTATTAATACATATAATGTAGTTCTGGTTGGTACAGGGATACTATATAATATTGAGAATTAACTGGTAATAATACATATACTGTAGTTCTGGTTGATCCAGGGATATTTTCCGATTGTCGTTTGGAGGCAGGAAGGAATCCCCCCCCCTTTTTTTTAACTGTTTTTTTTGGGGGGGGGCTTCCTCTGGATCAACTGTTAGGTAGGGTTAAAAAAGAGGGTGAAAAGGTTGGACTTGGTGGACGTATGTCTTTATTCAACCTCAGTTACTATGTTACTATGTTACAGTTCTGACATTTCGACAGTCAATATTTTGTTACAAAACGGTTGTAGTTTTAAAAACCGCAGTGCAGACCTGGGCAAATTAATGTGGCAAAATTGCAAATTTCAAGTATTCTCTAAAATTTTCCGAATTTTCAATAGGAATTTAAATATTTTGAGTTTCGAAAAATCTACCTGATCTGTGTTTCTGTTCTGCAAATCTTATCATAGGCATCTAGGGACTGACTTAATTTCACCACAAATTTAGTTTTGACAGTTCTGTGAAAACTGAGAAATTTACTAAATTTTTCAGGTTTTTCTAAACCATAATGCCCTGCATGATATTTCAAACCAATCAATCCGCTATTTTATTGTGTCCCAATGACATAAACAAAAAAAAACCAAACAATTGGTCTGGCAGCCATTTGTCAGTATGTTGGACTATGCTAGGAAGAGATGACAGTTGGATAAGGAAGAGACAGTCAGTGCTGTATATTGTTTTTGTACAGCACTTTTTTGTGTTCTATATATTGTTCTGCGGCAATACCGTAATATGGGAAGTTGGTGCAATTACACCAACCTCCCCCCATGCTTACCTTCAGCGGATTGGTTACCAATATTTGTCTTAGCTGATAAAGGATATTAGAAATGCCCTGCGTGATGTAAATCCAAGATTCTAGTACCACCCTCTGTTTGATAAAGAACCACACATTGTTGTGTGCACTATTTAGAAGGCAATATACATTTTTTGATATTTGCCTCTAACTTTGGGTTATCATAATGTGTATTTTTAACTTTCAGTGATATTGTGAGCTCCAATAGCCCCCAACCATTCACAGTTAATTTCCCTGGGAACTTGACCCTCCCCGTTAAAAACCAGGCCTAAAAGTTAGGTAAGACACCAATCAAAGATTTTCCCTGTAGAGGATTGTTTTATATCAGTTACAATATATTACTTAAAACTTTATGTTATTGATTTAAAATCTTGATACGTTTTTTATTTTAAAACTTGCTTTCCTGGCCACTATTTTGCACATTAAATAGATTACTCCAAAAGGGTTAAAATATGGGACGGGACACTATGCAGCAATGTCAGATGTTTTCTCTAGCTTTTAATTACATGCAGTGTGTGGAAACACACCACTCCCAGCACACAGAGAAATATACCTTCTGAGCAAATATTTGCACTAGCATATAAAGCCAGGTCTGGGTTTGCTGTTTAACCTTTTCGGTGTCTGACTCATCTGCGACTGTCAATGGCAAATGTATCGGATTATCCACTAACCTGCGTAATTTGTTTTATTGCAAACCAACAAAAGGAGCCCACTGGGGATACAGAGCTAAAACATGTCTGTTAAATAGGGCTTGCGTTTGCTTGGGTGGTCTTCTAGCGTAGTAATTCGATTTTGCAAACATTTAAGCCTTTACTGTACAGTTTGTAGCTTTCAAAATTAACACAGGTAAACAGACTCAGTAGAGATGAAGTTTGGGTCCGATCTCCTGGTTCTGATGGAACCTTTCGGAGCTTTCAGATATCGGAATTTTCAATATTACCGGTAACCCGATTGTAGCTCATTTGATGGTTACTGAATATACAAGGCTAATTTTGGTAACCCACAAAAGTAGTCTTGCATATTTGGTAACCCTAGAAAGTAGCCTGCGGAACCACGAAAATGGCTTGTGTGTTTTTGGTGATATATATTTGTTCCCTGGGATATTTCCCAGGCCCATGTGTCATTTGCGTTGATTTACTTTTTTCCCCCATCTGATTTTTCTGATTTTGGGATTTTTTTGGAAATTTGAAAATCTAAAAGAAAAATGTGACGAAACTCGTCCATTACTATACCCCAATTAAGGATCTTGCATAAAATGTGCCCAAACCAAGACCTCACCACTAGGTTTAAATTAGTGAAATCTGATCCTAACTATTCTCACTGAGCAACTGCTGGTCCGGCCCCTTCTGCTGCTTTTGCGGAAGAAGCTGCAGAATGTGGACGATGGAGCGAGGGCTGGTAAGTATATTTAGAATCAAATTTCACAAATTTGAACCTTGCAAGGTCTAGATATGGGGGCATTTTATGCAAGATCCTTGGTTTTACAATTTTAAAGTTCAATGAACAGAACAGCAGCAGGAGGGAGGGGGAACTCCACTGTGCATGCCAGAAACCTTTTAGAGGAACAGTTAGAGGCAGAAATGGATTACACCAGGAAAAGGCTCCTACACTTAAAGGACATGCCCTTTAAAACCATTCCAATCCTTAAAGGGACACTATACTGAAAAAATTACTTTGCCTCACCTTAATCTATAATTGAATAATTGAATCTATAATTGAATGTAAGTAGCACTTTTTCTGATTTGCATGTGTTGCTGCATGCCTTCAATCCAGCACACATTTTGTTTAGGAGCAGTATCCCCCCCTCCCTCTTTTTACCACTCCCACTTCCATCCGATCTTACTTTCCCCCCACAAACCAACTGTCAAGCCTGCACAAAGCACACAGCATTCCAATTGTCAAAACGTTGTCACCATTCCAGCTACAGTAAAACTACTCACAGAAGAATAGTTTTTGAGAGCAAGGAACTTGATTGACAGCTGAAATATAAGAAGTTTTAGATTGGATACCTAAAGTAATAGGGGGAAGATCAACAAAAAAATGGTACAGTGGTGGTTGGGAAGATGAGTTATGGTCAATTTAAAATAACCTATTTTTCAGTATAGATGCCCTTTAATGTTACAGGTCTTCTTTTTTCCCATGGTCTTTGCACATCTAATCATTACACGGAGAATTATCAAAATCAGTAGAGTTTTCTTTTCCTCCAAAAGTTACTTTGCACATTCAGCGCGGTCAACCATATCATATAGGGCCGATTATCTAAAATGTCCGATTTTTGCATAAAAAAATCATCAGGACTTTATTGTTTGATATTTTTTTCCCCCATCAGCATTCTTGCTAATTCAATCTTATTACTGGAGAGGAAATCAATTGGGCATAAAAAAAAAAAGATTTTTGCCAATTTAATTTGGATCAGGAATAACCAATCGAAATACACCACCTTGCAGGCATATTTGCTGTTTGACATGAATGCCTTGTTTTTTTTTTTCACTTTATTCAAGCAGTTTTATCCGAAAAATGAGAAATGAACTGTGAACCAATTGGTTGAATGGTTCTTAACATTGACCCCGTGTACTGCTTAACTCGTCTTGATAACAATCATGGATAACAATTAAAGTTCCTGATCTACTAACTGGATCCCTTTAGCCTATTTGCATCTTTGGAATGTAATCAAATGTGGAATTCTAGATGGTTTTGGATCTAAAGATAAAATAAAGCGTTCTGCTTTCAGTGGCAGATGTGGGAGCTGACTGGTGACCTCTGTCATACCTACGTCTTACACAAACCAGTTAATCATTTATGTGGCATATTATAACACAGACAGACTGCTGTGTCTTTAACTGGAGCCTTAATATCCAGCAGCTTGTATTTGGTATGTAGTAGCCTGGCAGAAAGAATAATGATTGATTGACACGGTCAAGTTTTACAATTCTCTAGGGTCGTATATATATTAGAACCTGTTTATTTCAAGAAGAGCAGAACTTAGTAATCGCAGAAGGCTTATTTGAAATTTGTCAGAGCTTGGTTTCCAGAGAGAGTTTCAAAACAAATACGACCAGCTTGTACCTAACATCCCAGAAATGTGTCAGCCAGGTGATCAATATTCATAGAACTAAGTGTAATTTCTAATAGACCTTCACTAACCCTTTCTGAGCTACACAAAGCCACCATTCCCTTTCATTCTATTTAGTCCTAAAAAAACAAACAACGTATTCCTTCAGTTTGAGAACTGAGACCTTAAAATGATGATTCTTTCAATAGTGACTTGATTCTTTGATAATATATGCAGAATGATTTTTATCTGTTGTAATTATAACGGAAGGTTCTTCAAGCACAAGGGCCAATGTTTCCAAAGTAATTAATCTTTATTATTCAGCTACTCATCGTGTAAATTTTCTTGCGGGTTTCCATGATAGAAACTTGGCCGAAATGGCCTCATTATTCTTTTTTCCATGAGCATAAGTAGCCTTTGGTCACTTAGTAGTTCTGGAAATAGAAGTCTTGATTGCACACTGTGCAGATAATAGTTATGGGGGGCGACCTTACTTTATTGAGGTTTTCACTGCCCCCATTTTATTAAATGTCTTAAAGCACATGTCTACCCTTAAAAATGTGGTGGCTTGCCAGTAACATGCACCCAATTGATATGTATCTCTTTATTAGATGCATTACTAACCAGATATTTAGGTATAATTATTGCCTTCATCCTGGCAAAGTAAGCTGGCCCCTCCCTTCATGCAGTCAGTCAGGGCTGTAATTGCTGACATCACAGCCAATGATTGACTGCTGTTTCCCCTGCTGCCTCATTTGCACATGCTCAAGCTTATAAAAAGCTCATTGAGCAGAGGTAAGAGGCAGAACAGGAGATAACTAGTTACAGATGCATGTAATAAATTAGTGAAAAAATATCATTTGGGGGGCATGGTTCAGAGGATGACATGCTTTAGTGGATATAATATTCATGTCCAAAGAATGTTTCATATTATTGGGACTGTAGACCCGATTGCCTTTTTTTCTCTGAAGATGTGTGAGACCTGTGTAGCACATAGAAAGCTCATCTAGGACTATGCTTATGAAGGTTCTCATTCATCCAGGTCATGGTATATCTGTTGTATTCAATTAGATCAACTGGACTTGAAGTTTAGTTCTTGAAGACGTTTCGCTAGTCATCCGACTGGCTTTCTCAATTCAGAATGACTTGTACAAAAATCTGTGGCAATTATGTACCCTGGAAAGTCCCAATTAGCATATCACAGCCAGGTGTTAAGGGTGTGATTGGATAGTGGCTAAGAGGTGTTATAGGAACGCCTAGAGTAAGGTGGCATGTACAATGCTGTTTTGACACCTTACTCTGGGCGTTCCTATAACACCTCTTAGCCACTATCTAATCACACCCTTAACACCTGGCTGTGATATGCTAATTGGGATTTTCCAGGGTACATAATTGCCACAGATTCTTGTACAAGTCATTCTGAATTGAGAAAGCCAGTCGGATGACTAGCGAAACGTCTTCAAGAACTACATTTCAAGTCCAGTTGATCTAATTGAATACATCAGATATACTTACTCTGGGCATTCCTATATCACGTCTTAGCCACTATCTAATCACGCCCTTAACACCTGGCTGTGATATGCTAATTGGGATTTTCCAGGGTACATAATTGCCACAGATTCTTGTACAAGTCATTCTGAATTGAGAAAGCCATTCGGATGACTAGCGAAATGTCTTCAAGAACTAAACTTCAAGTCCAGTTGATCTAATTGAATACAACAGATATACTCATCTAGGACTCATTTTAAAGGTATTAAAATGGCCGATTAGAGAAATAAATGTTGTTTTTGGACAGTTCCCCTTTAACAATTGAACTGAAAGAGTACCATAGACTACAATAGTGTTTTACTAAGCCAGGTAGGAGAAATATATTTAGAAAAAACAATATTGAAGGGTTAATTCCCAATAATCTATTCAATATATGGACTCAATTAATTTCAGTAAGTTTATAGGCAGAAAGATGATCAGACACAATGGAAAATGTTATTCTATCTTCACAAGGCTGGCCTTCCCACTTGTTCCTTGCCCATTATAGCGTCTGGCTTGTCCTTTCTGCTGGTGGTGTTTGAATTTCTGTAAGGTGCAAGTCAAAAGGGGGACTTATCTATTGGCAAAGATTGGGATATACTGTAGGTTCTGAAGGTATACTTAGGAATTATCTAAATAATCAAAGTAGTTCATAAAAACATTTTGAAACAATTATTTTGGATATCAACGGTTATAAAACTTTTAATTGTAATCAATGGATGATACTTAAAGGGCAACTGTATGGTTGTTGCTCCACCCCTCTTGTAGTCCAGGGCCTAACCAATGGAAAGACATATTTAGCAAGAGTTCTAATCCCAGACTTAGGTGGGTAGGAGCTTAGACAATACAGTTGTGCTTCAATTTAAATGTTCTACCAATAACCTTTCTTATTAACAATATGTATATAATAAGGCTTTTTTTAATAGTAGTAATTATTTTTATACAGATTAAATCCCAAGTGCTTATTGAAGATTGGCAACACTGTTTGAAAATTCCACTTATCGTTGATTAAATTCATTCTAAAAATTTGCTAATATTAAATGTGAGTTTCAGGCTTTTTTTGTTTTCTCTTTTGTAACCCAGTTTGCTATCAACGCCATACTGAGGTTTCAACCCAATATGTGCTGTTATGTCTTTAAAATTTGATTGGCATATGGAAAGAAATGTAGCAAGGAACCATGCAATACTTATTAATTAAGAAGCTCTGTGTTCAGTGCTGACTGAAAGGCCCATAGGATCCGGAGTTGAAAATTAAGATGGGTCTTTATTGACCTCCCGACCCGTTAATATTAACAAAAATGAACATGTAAACTGTCTATACATTTCCACAGATTTATTGTTAAATTATTATAACACAACTAGAGCAATATATTCTCCATGTCTATTAATTCATCTGCATATCCATCAACTGTCATCTGTACTAAAATCAAATATATTATTGTCAAATTAGGAACAACAATGAAGTAAGTTATAAAATACTTCACTACTGCCCTGATTCCTACATAAGGTTTAAAGATTCACTCTAATGGAAGATGGTTCAAAATGTATTTATGGTTTTGCTAGATTTGCCCATTTCCAAAGGGACATTTTTTCTGTGAAGTAGAAGCTAATTCTGGTAGATTTAAAGGGCATGTCCACCCTAAATTCTTACTTTTAATATGTTATGAGGTGACATGCCCTTTAAGAAACATTTATAAATTCATGTTAATACATCTGATAAAACACATACAGGGTTATTCAATAAAAGGTCTTATCATTAAAAATAGTGCTAATTTTGCCCCAACCAATCAGATATTAGCTTTCAAATGTTAAATAAGATCTGATTGGTTGGGGCAAAATTAGCACATTTTTAACAATAAGAACTTTTATTGAATCTCCCTGATGATTTTGTAATATGGCTTAATGTTTTAGATCAATTAGGCTGAGGCCAAACTATGCCGGTAGCAATGCGCACCAAATGTGTGTGCCTTAGGGCTAGGCCACACTTACTCGCTTTTTGTGCATTTGAACATGCGATTGCACATGCGATTTTTAATATAATGGAAATCAAAACAGAATTGAGGGTCGCACTCCAAGTGAAAACAGTAATGTATTGTGATCACACATCAACTTAGTGTGTACTCGCCCTTAGGAGGTGAAAGAAACTCAGCTTACCTTGGAATAATGCGATTTTGTCAATGATAGAGAGTTTAGAATTGATTATTGCAGATTTAAAGGGCATGTCCACCCCCCAAGCTAAAATCTTACCAACTACTGGCCCCACTGTGCAAAAAAACCTAATCCTTACCTTACATCCCTGCTCCTTATGGTTTTCCTGTTATGTCACTTTAAAGTGCAGGAAACTGCTGGGTAGGAGCTGTCAGTGCCTCATCCTGTGCCTGTAGCTTGGCTAACCTCAGGTATGAGGCATGCTCAGTAGAGCCCTTTCCCTCCCTCTCTGATTGGATCATTTTAAGCAAGTGGTGCATCCTTGGAAGGACATAAAATGGCAGCTCACAATGGACCATAGGAAAAGGTTACAAAATATTTATTTATTTTTTTATTAGTACAATATATAGAATACCTAGGTATCTGTAATATAAAGAAATACTTTGAAAATTATATTTTTTCCCCAAAATTTAATGGGCTTTTGTCACTGACTGGTAGACAGTCTCTCTAGGTAAATAATCTAAAGAGATAATAACTGCAACAGTACAACTTCAGGTTTAAAAAACCTCTGAGATTAATGAAGAATTCACAAAGCCTTGCTACTTGTCAAAATCTATTACATTTCAATGAGTGTAGAAATACACTGAGTTCCTGGTTTAGAATTTAGCCAAATCAGCTGAATCCTTGGCATTTAGCTAAGTCTAAACTGAACCTCTGTTGCCATAAGACTTTACTGATTTGCTAACTAAAAAGAACACTTTAGCATGCTAAAGCCTGGCATATGCGGGTCATTCTATTTTTTTTTTTTGTCAAGGTGTAGATGTTTGTCTGGCCTGTTAATTTGCCCCAATCAAATGTTAGCTTTTAACGGATTTACTACAGTTAAATAACATCCGATTAGTTTCTGCAGAATAAGCTCCTCATATTGCATGAAAGATTACAGCTACACTTGAGAAACATTGTAATATATATATATATATATATATATATATATATATATATATATATATAATGTTCATAAAAAGTCCCGTGCACTCAGGGGTTTTCCAAACGTAATTAAACTTTTGTGTTACATAAAGGCAATGTTCGCCTCATGTCTAGAGCCTTTCTCAAACCTATCCCTTTGAGAAAGGCTCTAGACATGAGCCGAAACGTTGCCTTTATGTAACACAATAAAAGTTTAATTACGTTTGGAAAACCCCTGAGTGCACGGGACTTTTTATGAACATTATATTTACTTGATCTTCTAGTAGCACCAGGGTACCTTGTCTCCACTTACCTGTTTCCTCTGGGAGTGTGCCTACCATTTTTGCTTGGATTATATATATAAGTTAGCTGGGTGTGCACACAGTCTTCACGTATTTCAGTTACCTGGTGCTGCCGACTATATCCCAGATATACAGATAAATGTTCCACAAATGTCAGCGCTACTCAGGTTCTTCAACAATTGCTTTATTTAAAGTGATTTTTAGCAAACATTATATTGAGTGCAATAATAAGCAACGTTTCGGCCGTTATCTATTGGCCTTTATCAAGCTCAAAACATTAGTGCATTTGTACAAACTTATATATCCCTTGTAGTTAGTGGTTAATTGTAAGACACACCTATACATAACATCGTCTCAAAGAATTAAAGTGACAGTGCAATATCAACGCATTAGAATCAAGTGATCATTGGTAAAGTGCTCTTGTGCATACTTATAGTAACAACACGTTTATACATAAAATATATGTATATAAAACATAGAAAATATAATCAATGCACATTCCTAGGCCCCATACAATACCATATTATCTGCACACTGGCATACTTTATAAATAAAGTATACATTACTGTGATCACATGAATGAAAAGCCTTCCAACCACGTCAAGGTAACCCCAGTCTGGAAGGTCCTAAATTCTAACCTTTTTTACTTTAATTACCATTAGCAAACTTTTGCATTTCTCATAGTTGTGCACTGGATCCATATAACAGGCTTTCTCACTTCCCCCCAGCCCTTTGGCTTTTTAAAATGAGGGAAGAGGCCATCCAGTGCTTTATATTAAAGGCATAGGACCTACCATAAAAGGGGGGCGTGCAAAAAGTTTTGGTAATAGAAGTAAGGGAGGTTAGAAGTTAGGATCTTCCAGACTGGGGTTACCTTGACGTGGTTGGAAGGCTTTTCATTCATGTGATCACAGTAATGTATGCTAAAACCCCTTTGTTTGCCAGTGTGCAGATTATATGATATTGTATGGGGCCTAGGAATGTGCATTGATTATCTTTTCTATGTTTGTATAAATGTTTGACCAGATCAGTAGCACTTCCGCTAAATGTAGTTGTAAATTAGCCTAATTGAAGTACTTCCACAATCCTTATTGTATATATATATATATATAATATATATATATATATATAAACAAAGAAGATGCCGGCGCACACGTGGGATCTTTCAAACAGTGCAAACTATTTATTCAGCACAGAGCGTTACAGAATCAACGCGTTTCACGCATCTTAGGTCAGGCCGTCATCAGGTTTCTGACCTAAGATGGCTGAAACACGTTGATTCTGTAGCGCTCTGTGCTGATAAATAGTTTGCACTGTTTGAAAAGATCCCACGTGTGCGCCGGCATCCTCTTTGTTTATAGAAATCCTTTGACAGCACCGGGCGGCTGAAATACAATGGGGGAGTGCAAAGGACTTTCCAACTAATTGTGTTATATATTATATAATATATATATATATATATATTATATATATATATTATATATATATATTGCATATCAATGGAGCCGCACTCTAGGGATGAAGGTATAAGGTTAATTTTTGATCAGAACGTTCTGAAGACGGCCCGTGTTTGGGGCGGAAACATGTCAACTGTGTTTGTGTGAATAAACACCTCTTTTGATTTGCACCAAGACCCGTGAGTGTGCCCCGAATTTGAGCTAATTGTATAGCACCCAGGCAGTCGCATTATGATAGGAGTGCACGCTGTCTGAAGCAAATATATATATATATAAATATATATATATTGGAATAAAATTTAGTTTTCCCACTTCGGCCAGTGTGCAATTGCACAGGATTAACCTGTTTTTAATCCTAATTCACTGTGAGATTGTATGACTTATGGCCCTGTCTAAAGTGTCTTGGATTGATAAAGATTAGTAAACTTTCCAAGTACCAGTAAACACCTTTTGTTCTTCATCCAACATATCTAAATTCTCTTGAAAACTTGTACATACTTCCAGGTCAATCTCAGCCCCTTTCATCTGGTTCGGAAGGTGCAAATAAATATATGGGGTTACGGGACGGTCAACCAATTGTGATGTCTGAAGAACAGGTTTGGAGCCAAAGATGGACTCCTTTCAATTCAGTGGACAAAATAGTTCTGAGATGTCAAACCTCTGATTGCCCTCTGGGAACCCCATACAAGTATAAACTGTGTGCTGTGAAAGTGTTATTGCTATTATTATTATTATTATTATTATAAGAAATCGGATAAACAATATATCATATTAAGACAAATAGAGTAACAAGTATGATTCTCTCTCTTCTCCATTAGCAGACAAAGCACATATTACATTACCTTGCATCAGTATGAGAATAGACACATTAAAGTGCATGTTCACCCTTTTTAAAAACAGCGCAGGAACGAGGAGGTGTAAGTATAGATCGAAAGCGCTTTTAAAGTTATGAATATAGTGGTTGGGGGTGGGAGGGTATGCCCTGCATTGTGCCAAAAGGTTTTATAGATAGATAACTTCCAGCCACGGAGGGATCAGGAGGGAGGGAGAGGGGGGAAAGGGATCTACTGAGCATGCCTCAGACCTTGATGAGGTTAGCCAAGCTACAGGCACCGGATGAGGCACTGACAGCTCCTACCCAGCAGTTTCCTGAACTTTAAAGTGACATAACAGGAGAACCACAAGGAGCAGAGATGTAAGGTAAGGATTTTTTTTTTGTACAGTGGGGCCAGTAGTTGGTAAGATTTTAGTTTGGGGGGTGGACATGCCCCATATTAAGAGAGAGTATAATGTACTAATTTTTTATTCCCCGGCCCGCAATGATGTGCTCTCCATTGTCATGGCCTGGGGCGGGGGGGTTTAAGGGGTGGATATGCACTTTAAGGTCTCTAAATCCAGTAATAAAATATATATTTTTTAGAGTCCAGGTTTTGAAATTTTGACAATTTTTTTTGGGGGGAGGGGGATTTTTAAGGGTGAAATTTATCAAGAATCGAAGAAGAAAAAATGATAATGGCAGTCAAAAATTGTGGTCAAAAGATTGAAAATCACAGTCAAAAAATTGGGTTTGTAATTTTTGGTTTTCTGCAGAATTTTAATACGTTCCACGGAAAAACTGTTGGAACTAAACTCACTGGTTTTGTTCATCTGTAAATAAGCCATAGACTACAAACTTACTAGAGATGTTCACAAAACCGAACTTGAACCAGAGTTCGAGCCGAACTTTATGAGTTCGTAAAAACTCAAACTATTCGAACTAGTTTGTTTTTCCGGACTCGCGGGTGTATTTTCAATAATTATCAAAAATTCGATAAATATCGAATTTACAGACCGTTCGCAAATTCTAGAATGTATTGTTCACTAACCCTTGAAAGTATCGGTCGTTTTCGATAACCCTCGAATGTACGGATTGTTTTCACTGTTTCTCGAATGTATCGTTCGCTAACCCTCAAATGTAGCCTTCGATTTTCAGTAACCCTTGAAAGTTTCCTTTGTTTTCGGGAATCCTCGAAAGTATCATTAATTTTCGGTAACCCTCAAATTTATGGTTCTATTTCCGCTAACCCTCGAAAGTATCGTTTGGTAACCCTTGAATTGCCCGTAACCCTTGAATGAAGCTTGCGCAAAACCTGACAATTGCCCGCTCGTGTTTAAGAAGTGTTTAACAACTTTTGGTGATAGTGCCATGTTCCCCAGACCATTTCCCAGGTGCCACAGCCATTTACAGTAAGTTACCACTGTTAGTTTAGCTGTAAATCACTCGGACTTTTCGAACTATCATTCTCCCATAGACTTTAATGGGTCCGAATTCAAAGTTTCAAAAGTTCAAAAACAAACCGAACTTTATTAAGTTGAGTGTTCCTACAACCACCTGGCCTGATCAATTTGCAATCGATATTACGATCGTTAACATGATACAGCTGAAGAATGTCATCAGGTAAAACTGCTGCTTCACTCCCATTTACGAGTGGCGAGTTCGACATTTATCTCAGATCCAATATCTAATAAGTGTACTGTGGAGATAGTATATGAACAGCTTTAGGCTGGGTACACACTGAGGGACTATTTGTCCCGACCGAGCGCACGGTATGAGCGAGTGCTCCTCCGGGACAAATGTTTGGCGGTCGCGGCAAATTCGGATGAACAAACGATCGGACGTGTCGGTAAATTCCAAACGATCCTGCGGTTCCCTATGGGAGAGCATGAACGATCAGAGTTTCCCAACACATCCAATTGTTCAAGGACGGTCACGGCCAGCCACACCAGCAGATATTTTCGGCCGGAAATATCTGCTGGTGTGTACCCAGCCTTAGTTTTTTTGCTGTGCTCAGCTGGCTCCGTATTGCACCATGAAAAGTTTGGTATTGTGTGCTAAATATGACAAGTGAGTGATGGGATAACACAATGTTATAAACTGTAACACTGAAACTAAAACACTGAATCAATTTGTGCTCTAGGGATTTGTTTTTAATTGTTTTATTTCATGATATGTTCAATCGGGGAAGAACAACATCCCTTCAGCAATATAAACATCATTGACAATTCAGCGGTTTTGATTGGCTGAAAATGATTTGGCCACATATAATTCTTTTACAGTCCATCAAAAAAATGCCTTTTAAAATGTCTTCTCAGGCATAAAAAAGGTAAAAAAGAAAGATTAAATCATCCTACCAGTTTTTCAAGAGCGTTCAATGTATTTTCTAATCTGCCTTTTGTTGTGGCATGTCACTTCCCAATTTATCAGATGTTAAATAAAAGACTTCCGAGTAACTTGCAAGTTACTTTGAAGTTTTATAAGTATGTTTACCTTTTAATACGGATAAGTACACATAACATCCTGTAGGTACTTTCTAACACGCCTGTTATTAATGACCTGCTTAGTGCCATGCTGTTATAAAAGCTTGAAATGATGTGCAATATGGATTTAGCATACAGATATATTGTCATTTCTGTTGCTATTTTCAAGTTAACACCGTAATCACCTGAACAAGCCCCAACTGGTTTTAACTGCTCTGTATACAGTATATCTTTAAGTTGAGCCTCAACGGTTAATGATTTACGCCTAGATCTTCATAACAAGTGAAGAATGCCGGTTTTGAGTAGAGATGGCCGAACTTTTGAAAGTTCAGAAGTTCGAAAACGGACCCATTAAAGTCAAAGGGAGTCAAATAGTTCGAAACGTTTGAAATACAATTAAAATATCAATGGTAACTTAATGTAAATGGCTTTGGGACCTGGGAAATGGTCTGGGGAACATGTTGGAATATCCAGGACTTTCGAAAAATTTATTTTACTCTCAGTCGCGCTACTTTCAAGCTCTCGCGCTCAAACATTCGATAATTATCCCATGAACGACTCGCAGATATTTACTCACGTATTGATATAATAGACATTTTACTCGCGGATTTCTATTATTCGATATTTACTCACGTATAGGTATAATAGACATTTTTCTCGCAGATTCGATATTCGATATTTACTCGCGTATTGGTACAATAGACATTTTACTTGCGGATTCGCTAATTCGATATTTACTCGCGTATTGGTATAATAGACATTTTACTTGCGGATTCGATAATTCGATATTTACTCACGTATTGGTATAATAGACATTTTACTCGCATATTCGATAATTCGATATTTACTCGCTTATAAATATAATAGACATTTTACTTGCGGATTCGATAATTCGATATTTACTCGCGTATTGTTATAATAGACATTTTACAAGCATATTTGCATGCCTTGAACATTCGAACATTCTATACTTAGTGAAAGTCTGGAAAATATCGAAAGTCCGAGAAATCCGGGCCAGGATAGTTCGAGAAGTCCTAGTCCGTTCAAACTCAAACAGTTCAGTTTGAACTTGGGTTTGAGTTTTAATTCTAGTCCATCTCTAGTTTTGAGAATCTGCATATTTGACAGATTATTAAAAAAAATGTTATGAAAATATAAAAAAATTCCGATTCAATTGGGTTCCTGGTTTTTTGGAACTTAAAGGAGAACTGTGGTCTCCAAACAAGTTGAGTTTAAATGAAAGGTCAGTTTCCTACCTTTAAAACGAGCCATCAGCCACATCCCAAGATATAAAGAAATGGCTGACCAGAAAGTTAATGGGTGGGAGGCTGACATGTGACATTCCTAAGGCTTCTCCTGCACAGTGCCACCGGCGAGCTCAGACTCCCTCAGTGTGTGAGGGAGACAGGAAGTCCCTCCTCCTCTCTGCTGTGTGAAAGGACCTGCAGCTGCAGAGAAGGTAAGGGAATCTACAGCCCTTCTCTCTCACCATGTGAAAACAGCCTTTTCAGGCAGAGTTCTCACTCTGCCCGAAAAGGCTGTTTCCACAGAGTTTTCGGGGGTTGGTAGGGGGGTGTCACAGTGGCCCCTGTGTCAGAGTGGGTGGGGCTTAGGCACCCATGAGTGGGCGGGGCTTAGGCACCCATGAGTGGGTGGGGTCACTGCACCCACGAGTGGGTGGGGCCATGGCACCTGAGAGTGGGTGGGGCCACATGGGGCTGTAAGGGAATGGGCCAAGGTGGCCTGCAACTGGTGGGACCATGGGGTCCATGAGTGGGAGGGACAAGGGGGGCTGCAAAGGGGAGGAGACACAGGGCAGATTGACTGACAGGTTTCAGAGCAGGAATCAGGAAGTGCAGGGGACCTGGTGATGCTGCTGCCATATCACACACAAAAATGTAAATATCTTCAAAACTATGTAAAATAAACAATGGAAATAAATTGCAAAAACTCTCAGGAGAGCAATTCCTATCAATTTACCTAAAGTAATTTTTGGACCACAGTTCCTCTTTAAGTAGGTTCTGCAGAACTGGTGTCGGAACGAAACTCATTCATCTCCACTCCTAACGTATCTATTTTAAAACTGTCTCTTCTCCAGCCAAATATCTTTGGCAAGCAGGGTTGAGCAATAGAGATATTCCTGTCCATTTTCCTGGTACTACAACATACAGAATATCGTAGTTTCTCAGGCAATTAATGTTTAAGAATAGTTTAAAAAGGCAATTGTTGTGTGAGGCAAATATGTGTTTCTGGGGCACATGCACTGTAATAGTGTTGCCAACACAATTGGGCCACACTGGTGTGTGCTTTTTATTGAGTGATCAGATCATAGAAGCAACATTTGTAGTAAAAATAGTGAAAATTAAACAAAATTGAGGCAGCTGGGTATCCACCTTGGTTTGACCCCCTTGTGTCCCATCATGCTATAAATGCTATATAGAACATTGATGACACCAGACGCCCACCCCTTCTATAGTATTTGTCCCACTGCAGCTGGTTGCACAACACCTAATAAACAATACTTGTTACAGGCATATACAAATCTACAATAATAATTATAAAGTAATGCAAGGTGTACAAAATAGAACTAGAAAGGGATAAACTAAGTATAAACTTTGAATTTGGCCTGAATGACCACATTTTGGAAGGGAATGTGTGTGTTTGTGCTGCAGATTTTAAAACTCAATAATGCCATTGATGAGGACATTGTTGTTTTTTACTTACCCTTTAAATATGGCTGTCACGTGAATTAAAGGCAGGTCAGTGTGTGTACTCATGTCAGGTGGGGGATAAAAGACTTTTCTGATGATTGGTCAAAAGTTTTTTTTTTTTTTTTTTTTACTATACTTACCATTTAAATATGATTGCCACATGAATGAATGGGTACCTCAGTTGGTGTATGTACCTGTGTCAGGTTGGAAGTTAAAAAAACAAACTTTATTGATTATTGATCAAAATTTATTTTTGACTATTGTTACCCTTTAAGTATGTCTGCCACAGAAATGGAAAAGTAGGTCAGTAGGTATGTGTACCTGTGTCAGGTTGGGTGTTAGAAAAAACAAACTTTTTTGTTGATTGGTCAAAATTAGTTTTTTTGACTTTAGTTACCCTTTAAGTATGGCTGCAACAGTAATGGATACGTAGATCAGTATGTGTGTGTACCTGGGTCTGGTTGAGGGGG
Organism: Hymenochirus boettgeri; assembly: GCA_019447015.1. Classification (NCBI taxonomy): domain Eukaryota; kingdom Metazoa; phylum Chordata; class Amphibia; order Anura; family Pipidae; genus Hymenochirus; species Hymenochirus boettgeri. The sequence continues at coordinate 34,864,412 of CM033476.1, forward strand.
TATGTCTTTTTTTTTTGTTTACAATCATAAAACTATGTTTTATTGAGGAAAAATCGAAATTTGTTTTTTTTACTTTATTTACTCTTTGAGCCAAAGGAATAAAGGGTAGGTCAGTAGGTGTGTGTATCCGTGTGAGGTGGGGATATATGTTTTTGTGCTTTAAGTATGGCTTCCATGGGAATGGAAAGGTAGGTCGGTAGGTGGGTGTGCCTGTGTCTGTGTGGGGGGTTGGGGGTATCAGCATTTGTATTTATGTCCATGAAACAAACTGTTTTGAAATATCCACATTTGAGGATTGTTACCATTATGGGGGGAAAGTGACCCATAATTCACCGATAACTCCGTAATGCTTCCGCGGATTCCTTAGCTAGAAGATAGCACACTTCTCCTACATGCTCCGCACGTCTGTACCGAATTTCATGTCTCTAGCTCAAAAACTGTGGGAGGAGATATGGTCCAAAAAAGCAGAAGAATAAAATGGAAGAAGAAGAAAAAGAAGAAGAAATTGAAAGAACAGGAATTTGGCTTTTTCAAGGCAAATTAATTATGTCTAGTTACCCTTACATGGTATAAGCTTAACTACTATATGCTGTGCATCAGTTCTCCTATATATTGTAATGTTAAACTCTGGGTGTGGTCTAATTACCTACCTCCATATGGCTCCACCTCTCAACCATGAGGTACCAACCACAACCTTCTTCCTGTCACCAAAGGGCACACACAAAGGTCATCCCTGATAATTGCAAATATGCAGATTATTTTTTATACATTTCATTCATGTTTTTATAATGTAATAATAACCTCTAATGGAAAATAAGCACAATATAAAGTTATCACACAGGCAAGTATTGCAGGGGACACTATGCAGATCTATGCTTGCAATTTATTATGCTGAAAAAGTGTTATTCAACAAAATAAATTGCAGATCTGCATAGTGTCCACCTGCAATACTTGCCTGTGTGATGATGCTCTAAGCGTGAAAGGATTGGAATGCCGTTGGAAGATATGTATTTGTTTGACAATATAAAGTTAGTATAAATAAAAAATAGTTTAACTAGAACAAGACTACAATTTGGGCAAGGTAAATGTTAATGGTTTATTACAGTTTATCTGTTTATTATCCCCAAACAATTTATTTACAGTAACTGATGATCTTTTGGGCTGTGAAAGACAAAAACGGAAACTGTGTTTGGGATTTTGTTGCACTTGGAGTAAGGCAGTGGGCGAAATGCCCGTGAATCTATATTTCCTACCTAATTCCAGTAATAGAAACAAGATTTCCCTGCATTACCATTCAGTGTCCGCAACACAGTGAATTTTACTTTTAGAACGCGAAAACTCATAGTTTTTCTTTCTTTCTGATCTTCTACTCATTCATTGCGTGGTGCCAAAACAGACAGACCCTAATCTCCTTTTCTATTCATGCCAAGAGAGAACATACAGCTGAGAGAGTGTGTGGCAATGACACCTGAAGACAAATCACTTGTAGTCGTGTGTCTGGCGTTTACATTTGATGGGCGCCAGAGACCCAAATATCCTGCCTGTATATAGAGAAGAAAAATGCCGTACAAGCTAAAGCTGCTTCCAAATCCAGTTTGATACCTCAGAAATACTTTGCCCTGTGAGCAAATGAAGACAAATGCTCCCTGTGCAATTATGAAAATCTTATTACGTTTGTGAGAACAGGCCGTGCCGAAACTGTTCCTGGCACAGAGCGACTGTATTGGTAATGGAGGGGACCGCATTCTGGGGTTATTGGTTTTTTTTCAGTAGTTTATAACCCTCTGATGGAATGAACTGAACAGTCTTTGAAAGGATTTAACTTTTTACTAATCGCATAGAATAAAGTTTCCGGCCTGGTTCTTATGGTAGGACAAAAGACTTTATGCCCCTTGGACCAGAAGGTTCAGAAGGGTCAACTGGCATGGAAATAGCTTTGATCAAATAAATGTTATTTATTTTCTTTTCTATTCTGTGGGTCAGTTAAAGGAAATGTGCAAAACTTTCCGCAACCCAAACTGATATATTTTGTACTTTATTGCCTGCATTACTAACCAGATATTTAAGGAGAATTATAGAGTAAACTGGCCCCTCCCTTCATGCAGTCAATCAAGGCTGTGACTACTGATATCATATTCAATGATTGACTGCTGTTTCCCCTGCTGACTCCTCTGAGCATGCTCAAATTATTAAAAGCTCAGTGAGCATAGGGAGGAGGCAGAGACCTTTGCCAGAAAGGAATAAAACTTATCAATAAATATCTGGTTAGAAATGCATGTAATAGACTGATAAAAATACCAGTGGGGGTTGCACACAGATAGCTGACAAGCCACCAGATTTTTGTTTTAAGGGTGGAAAGGTCTTTTAAGCCAAACTATCAGGGTTATTCAATAAAAGTTCAGATCTTATTTAACATTTGAAAGCTAACATCTGATTGGTTGGGGCAAAATTAGCACAATTTTAAACGATAAGAACTTTTATTGAATAATCCTGAATATCGTTAAAAATGGTGCTAATTTTGCCCCAACCAATTGGATGTTAGCTTTCAAATGTTAAATAGGATCGGATTGGTTAGGGCAAAAAATTAGCACCATTTTAAACGATAAGAACTTTTATTGAATCTCCCTGTTATAACTTCCTAAATTTTACAGTAAACATAAATAAACGTTATGGCTACGGTCCTTCCTTCCTCATTACTTCCTTGTTATTATCATTTTCATTTTGCAAACTGTTGTGTCAAAAAAATTCTGCCTCAAAATCTCGGTTTTTATTTCATCATTTTATTGATGAAAAAAGGGGAATTTCGTAGCAGAAATGTATTTTTGTGACGTTTAGTGGGATTAGATACAAAATGTCATCGGAAATTATAGCCATGCCTATTCTTGTTTCTTTATTTCAAAATCCCCTTTATAAGTCTCTCTTACTATACTTTTTACCATTAAAATTTCCTTTGGAGACTGTGTTGGTACAATTAAGATACTTAAAGGGGAACTAAAGTCTCCAGACAACATTGTCCCAATAGACAGAGCACATTTTACAAACATACAACAAGCTGTGTCTTACCTCTCCCTTTGCTGTGGCCATTTGGGGATTTATGAAAATAACCTGTGAGTACTAGGGTCAGCTCCCACAATCCACCTTAGCTGAGTAAACCCCCAGAAAAGTGTCTGCATACAGCCACATGCTCTGTAGAGCTCAACAGATCAAAACAAGGAAGTTGCAGCCTTGATTCCTAGATGCTGACAGCCAATCACATAATAGCACAGAGATCCAGTTTTTTGTTTTCAAACACATTCAATGCTGCTGTCCTAACAATGATATAATCCTTTACTTTTCCTACAAAAAGAAAAGTAATCTTTGTAGTGTATTTCAAAGATAGCATGGATGTAAGAAACAAAATACTAACATTTCAGTCAAAATAAAAGTCTGGGGAATAGAACCTGCAACTTGTTCATTTACTCTGTCTTGCTAAAAGCAGAGCTCTTACCTCTAGGCTTAGAGAGACACAACATAAATCATTGGTACATGTAGAATATTGTACTACGAACATAATGTAAACAGAAAATAAATATAAGTGTGATGATTCAAACTCATGACCTTCTGAACTGTAAGTGTCTAAACCTGGCATCTTACAAGGTGAGCCATCACGGGATAAGCTGAAAGCCTCAGTACATTTATAAGCTTTATATTTTGCATGGAATATAATAGAAACAGGTACATCTGGGGTATTGAACGTGTGATCTTCTGAACTGTATGTGTCTATATTTGGTGTCTTACAAGGTGAGCCACCACTGAATAAACTGAAAGCCTGCGTACAATTAGAAGCTTTATCTTTTGCTTGGAATATAATAGAAACAAAATGCATATAAGGGGTATTGAACTTGTGATCTCCTGAACTGTGTATTTCTTAAACCCAGTGCCTTAACCGGTGCACCAATACTGAATAAGCAGAGAGTCTAGCTACATTTGGAAGCTTTATCTTTTGTTAGGGAAAGAATAATTTTAAAAAATGGAATATGGAAGTCCCTGATAAGACTTTGAAAGCTGCTTGTTGCCCTGCAGTTTATTTTCCAGCAACTCACCCTGACTGGTTAATAAACTGCAGGGTAACAAGCAGCTTTCAAAGTCTTATCAGGGATTCCATATTGGTGTGGAGACATCTGTATAGAAAACACTTTGGGGGAGATTCAATATGCCCCTTTTCCATCTAAAACCCACGTTAACCCTAAACAAAATTTGGGTTAACGTGGGTTTTTGGACGGATTTTCGAGCACAGCGCCATTTCCGAATGTTTTTGGAAATAGCGCTGTGCTAACGATCCAAAACCTGTAGTGTTAAGTTTTGCACTACTTTGTAACCCGAAGCGTTAAAATCCCGCTCCTTACCTTTGCCCGATCCCGCGATGCAATAACTGACGTAATCTTGCTTACATCAGTTATTGTATCATGGGATCGGGCTAAGGTAAGTAACGGGAGACCCGATATTGAATCTCCCCGTTTGTGCATCGAGACAGTAAATACTGGGTCAGGGGGCGTGGCTATTTGATGACTTCATGGGCTGTGGGTTGTACTAGCAACAACATGGAAGCCTTCTTATTTCAAAATCTATTTCTCACATATACTAAATGCAACATACCAGAGAAGAATATTACAATGTATAGGTGTTCTGGGGAGAAAAACTTTCACATTAGGTTTTTAACAAAATTAAGTTTAGTTCTCCTTTAAGGATGACTGTATCTATTTGTAGAATTGAGGCAATGTAAATTGAATATGATGCACACAATGCATTTAAGAGTTAACACATGATTGTTGTTTTTAATTGGATGGGTTTTTATTAGATGGGTTTAAAAGTAAGGGCTTATTACGCATTAGACATACGTGTACTGTGTGATAAGGTATGCTCACCCTATTTTTGATGTGTTCTTGGACTTTTTAGCTTGTACTAATAAAGTTGTTGGATATTTTGAATTTGCCTGCCTCGTAAGCTGCTGTGTGGGGACGATTGGTGCCGCGAAAATTACCTGTTACGTGTTTTCTATCGAGAAGAGTGTTCCTTGTTCCCCTTGTGCACATGAACCCAGATGGTATACACCCCCCCTCAGATGACCAACCAAGAAGGAAAAGCCAGAGCCACAAAAAGGTATTCTCTAACCGAAAATAACCTTGTACTTTCAGTAACCCTCAAAAAAGCAATCCAAAGTCGCCAAATCCAAACGATCCTTTAGAAACACAGAGGGGTATTGGATCGCATCTCTAGAAGTTTTACTGGCCTGTCCTAAGAGAAAAAACAGACTTGTGCTTTATCCTTTTGATTAACAAAATGTTCGACTATAATTCTAAGTTGGTGACAAAATACCAAAGCACACAAAACATAACATTTGTGTTTTTTACATTCATGTATGCTTGTGAAGGTTCTCATTCATCCAGGTCATGGTATATCTGTTGTATTCAATTAGATCAACTGGACTTGAAATGTAGTTTCCTTAAGTCGTTTCGCTAGTCATCCGACTGGCTTTCTCAATTCAGAATGACTTGTACAAGAATCTGTGGCAATTATGTACCCTGGAAAATCCCAATTAGCATATCACAGCCAGGTGTTAAGGGTGTGATTAGATAGTGGCTAAGAGGTGTTATAGGAACGCCCAGAGTAAGGTGTTAAAACAGCATTGTACATGGCAGACAGTTGGTGTCGAACCCCCCCACCTCTATTTAGGCTTGGTTTCTTTATTTTCACATAAATGGCCTCCTTAACACCTCTCTTGAACCAGTCACGTTCCTTCGCCAGTATGTTAACATTACAATCTTCAAAGGTATGTCCTTTATCCTTAAGATGCAGATACACGGCTGAGTCCTGACCCGAGGAATTGGCTCTTCTGTGCTGGGCAATTGGTACATCCAAAAGACCCAATACCAAAACACAAGAAAAGCGACATCATATATGCGGTGCAGTGCAGTGAAGAATGCTCTGATTTGTATGTGGGGGAGACCAAACAGCAACTGCATCAACGTATGGCCCAGCACAGAAGAGCCAATTCCTGGCTGTGATATGCTAATTGGGATTTTCCAGGGTACATAATTGCCACAGATTCTTGTACAAGTCATTCTGAATTGAGAAAGCCAGTCGGATGACTAGCGAAACGTCTTCAAGAACTACATTTCAAGTCCAGTTGATCTAATTGAATACAACAGATACATTCATGTATGGTTTTAGAAAGGTCCTTTTTTTATCTAACACATAGGATTTAATAGCTTAGTATGAAATGATAGATGGCTGGTGTATGTTGACAATCTTTTTATGTTTTGTGGCACAGAATTAACGTGGCACTAACTGTTGTTACTTGTATAACAATAACATCCTAGTTGGAGCACAGTAATTGGGGACTGAGGGCTGCAATCTAATACCATCAAAATTGCTGTTTCCTGGAACAATATCAATTATTTGGCAAATGACTGTTTTTGTTTAAATTATTGAAACTAGCACATTGACATTAGTCAGGTCTTGAAATGATGACGTGGTCAGATGCAATTGAAATTTCAGCACTTGACTTAGAATGTTGATTTCTCTTCTCCTAGGTTGGTTTGTAAACTGGTTTATTGTATAAAATCATCTACAGCTGCTAATAAAGTTAAAAAATAAACTCAGAAAGAAATGTTTGGTTTAATTCAAGCCATTCCCTATTTTTCCATGCATTAAAACGTTCATATCTTATTGGCCTCTAAGTTTGGCACTTCTGCCTTTACTCACATGAATGGTGAAACATGCCCTTACAGAAATGGTTACTCTCTTAAACCAATCCTGTACAAATGCATTTGGCATCACGTTCAGATGGATTTAGTGGTTTATATCCCCTAAATGTTCAGCGCTTGTTTCACTGAATAGAAATGTGGATTTAAGAGGGGAAAATGGCGCCTGGAATCTGCTTATATGTTCAGCTGCCAGAATGCCCTAGTTTCTTTTGCTTTTCTAGTAGCTTCAACCATATAAATATACATCACACAATTGGTGTAGGTAATTTAATATGGTTATTTTATTATTAATTATTAGTTTTATCTAAGGGTCTTTATTTGGTTTTCTTTGTAAAAGTTAAATTACCCAACTGTTAAAAAGTGTTTATTTGTCATGCTAATTTTGACCGGTTTTCCTTTTAATGTGAGTAGTGAACCAATGGAAGTTTAAAGACTAAATAGTCTAGAGCAAACCATGTGTCACGTTGAGAAAGGAGATGGCACCTTTTGCACAGGTGGGGGCACTGCAACATTCCAAATTTGGAAGTCCCTCTCATGTGACCCCTGATGCCCCCCACACCACCAAAAAAATAAATTTGAATAAATATATTTATTGGTGAATAAACAAAGGCCTCGTGCAGCAGGTTTCTGGCCCCATTTACTTTCCCTTACAGGGAGCATCATAGCCATTGGACAGCAGTGAAGGTAGCTCACCTTAGGCACCTATTGCCATTACGTACCCTGGATTGGGGGTGTAAACCTGCTACCTCATAGTCTTATTGTTTTGGGTGATATTTTAATTCTGTTTAGGCCTTCTTATGATTTAATGTTGTAATTAAATAAATAGGATGGATATTCATTCTTATGTAATAAAGTCTTCCATCAGTTCTATATTTAAGCAAAACCGTGTGCATTTCGGCAAAAAAAAAAAAAAAGCCAGAAAAGAAGCGCTTTCAAATCCATACACCTATTTACACATGTCTCTGAACCATGTATGTGGAGACTGCAAATTCCTGGTGCCCTATTAAAAGGCTTTCTTTTTAAGATCTCCTTCCTCGGATTAGTAAGATAGTTGGAAGGCAGGCAGCAGCAGCCAATAAGACAAACTTAATCCTTAATAGTGTAACTACTACTATTAGCACACAGAGAAAATACAATACAGTACAATGGCACAAAGGACAAGTTGGACCTTTCTATGGCTTGCAGTGGATTTTTTTCTAAAGTGATAACATTCTGCCATTAACAGCACCTTGGAGGGACATTATTCTGGTAATATTTTGGTGAAATTATATTTTGTTGCATTATAAATACCTTGCCGACTTTTTGCCAAAGTGTGACAAAAGTGAAATCAATGTTGTTGATGCAGATTTGTAATTAATAATCAACACAAGTTTAACTCTATTTCTAGAAAATTACTGTGCAACGTGCACAGCAGAAGATACACAATTCGTGTCCCTATTGATCAGAGTTTGGCTTCTGCACAAAACATTCCTGTGCTGCTTTACTTATATTAATCAAGCAGAGCTCAGTGTGAACATTAACCATTTACAGCGGAACTTCATTTGCTCATTGAAACATATTATTTTGGATACAAATTGGCAAGGACAAGTAAATTGTTGTCAAAATAACAATAAATATCAATCCCCCACCCCAACATTTTAGTCTGAAATGCTACATTTACAATTGGTAAAACAAAGTCGTTGTGATTCGTTTTTGTACATGTATGTATATGTTATTGATTATAGATCTCATATGTACATGTGGGAATGATGGGTAGAGATGCCCAAAATGACTGAAATCGGTTCTTCTTGCAGATTTTAGGAGAATACAAAATTGTGAAAATCCGCAAGGGGACCTAAGTTCTACTTAAAATGATGGTAAAAATAGCGATGGCAGCTTTCTGTAAATGGTTCGAGGACTTAGGAAATGGTCTGGGGAATGTGTATCAATGCATAATATATTATCCCTGTGTAGATTTCTACTGTGTACACCAAGCATTTTCCTTTAAACAGATCTGCATGGGTATTGCTAGAGTATAAGATAGTGCTGGATTTTCTCAAAATGCTCTTGGGGTAAATTAGACACTGTATTAGTAGGGGTAGCAAGCAGTTAGCAACCTTCCCATAGGAATTCTCCTGGTGTCCCTTTGTGGTCAAGGTGCCTGCTACCCCACTATTTACATGACTGCACAGAAGGGTAAACCTTCACTCCCATCTTTGGACTATCTGTTTCTTGTGGATTAGCTAAGTAAATAAAATCTTTCAGTAGCTTCTTTGTAAAACATTGAGAAGTTCATGTTATAGTAAAGATCATTTTGTCAGGAACATTGCTTGAATTCCTGCAAACTATTTTATATTACCATCAAACTAGATACTCAAGCCATATAGCTTAGTGGTTCCCATTAATGTAGGAATCACATAATTACCAATTCTTTATATACTACAATCACAGATGGTCAAAAAATGCATATTTAGGAGAAAAGGCTTTTTCTGCTGCTTTTGTGCGGAAGAGCAGCAGAAGGCAGCCAAGGGAACAAGGGCTGGTAAGTACCTTTAGGAGAGAGCTCCACTGCGCAATCCACAAACCTCTCAGAGGAGAAGGAAGAGGCAGATATGGATTATACACAGAGAGGCTTCTTCTCTTCAATTTCCTGAACATTAATCAGGCCCTGCAGGACAACTATTTGGAGCAGAAGAGAAAGTTAGGGGTATTTTAACACTACACAGTGGGCTCAACAGAAGGGGCAAATTTGAGGGGTTGACATGCCCTTAAAATATCTGAAAGAAAAGATTTTTGGAAGCACCATCCAAGGCATATATGTATATTCAGAATGAAGCCCTTTGTAGTGAATATTTGGCTATAATTTTGACCATATCTACCCTCAATTATGAGAAATTTCAACATTGGAATTTTAATGTTAAAACCGAAATTCCCTTTAAATAAAATTACAAATTCATTCATTGAGATATTGGAGAGAAACTACATTGCAACCCTACGTAATGTTTTCTACTTATTAAATACTTTTATTTCAACTGAATCCTTTACTTCCTTAATTGTTTTCCAACATTGAGAGTGAGAACTGCTATTTCTGGGAACCTCTATTCTGAGCAAGGAATAAATATGTTAAAATTGCTTCTTGGAGTTGAAAATAAAGTTTTACATCTTTATAGAATATATGAACTCTTCTGAGTCATAATAATATATTTGCAATACACACCCGTCAACACTCTTCACTTTACTTAACGTGGCCCTGTCATCAGTTAATTTTTGCGTCCGACTGGGACGGACATTAATGTCTATTCTGAAGTGCCACGTCTCTATATAAAACAAGTAGATATGCTACTATGTCTACCATAGTGAGGCCTGTACTGAAAGTGGATGATGGCGAATAAAGGCTAGTCTGTTTGGATGAAACTGTTTTATATCTGCAGTATGTGTGCCTACTTTTTAGTAATTAGGTGTTGGGTAACATAGCGTACCGGGACTGGAATAGCTCAAACCACAAGAGGACAGCATCCAATGTAAACGATTTAGGATGAATGTATTCTTCCTCGTCTATCCTGAGGAGCCAAGTGTATTTTCAGGTGATCGTGAAAGCAAGAAGGGGACACTGACAAACAAAAGGGTGTGTCGAGCTACTTTGCTTCCAACATCTTCCTGGAATTTGTCATCTTGTGACTTGGAAGCTAAGCAACAGAGACATCAGGCCTTGTGCTGTTTTTCAGAATGGTCAGCTGAGAAAATTGGCCAACGTTCATTTTTAGTATTGTGGATATGTTTTGTGGAGTGTTTGTGTTAAAGATAAACAACGCTTCCTACATGGAAAAGTTAGTGAAATTTATGTTTACGATTACATTTACATGGGGGCAAAAAGTTCAAGGATAAATAAGGTTTAAAAATAAAGTTTTCTTAATATGTCTTCCTCTTCTAGCAAAGTCTAAATGCAGCCTGCAAAAATGACTGAGGATAATTTAAACAACAACATATATCATCACGAGCAAGGAAAAAGAGGCTGTCAGATTTTAAACTCATTTCTCAGTTAAGGAATTATCAGATATTTTATAAGAGGTGGGGGGGTTAACATAAACTTGAAAAACTAAATATAATCTAAACCTTGCCCTGTAACAGTACTGGTGGTGTTGCTGTGATTCACCACCTGATTTGCATTATTCATACCCACCCCATGCATTCTGGCACAAGGAACTGTGGGTACTAAGGTTGACCTTGGTTATGTTGAAGTTCCTCCATCAGCTGCTCAGTCTCAGAGTGCATCTTGACAAGTCAAATGAACATGAAGACAGATTTGGAATGAAATTTTATTTCTCGATCAAGACTCTGCCAATTTACTGTCGTCAGTTTGTGGTTAGTAGTGAGCTGGTTCTTAGATTATGATTCTCCCCGATACAAATTTTGCTGATATTGTTATCACTCGGAGGTTCTTGATCAACACTGCAATATGTCTAATCAGTTCACCAAGAACTTAGCATTGGTTGACCAGTTTTCTCCTCTGCATATAGATCATGATGACCTTGGGGCTTGGCTGTTTGTCTAAATTTGAATAATAAGCCATCAAGATGATTCCCCATGAAATAAGGAAAGCTATCACTTAAGTGATAGTTAGCATTCCATGTCTGAATTGTCCATGTTTGCCCAAGTAGTGTCATTATACTTTAGCTGATATAAAATATGCCTGCTTTCTGTGATTACCAGCTTGTGATGATTGCAATGGCATTGCCGTCAAAAGGTTGCTTGAGCTGCCTTTGAGATAGCAACAGTTAAAATAGCACAAATACATAAGCTTTCAAGAAAAAATGGCAGTATTTTCTAATTGCAGTTACCATAACCTGCCCATTCAGCGAGATGAGAAAATAAATATACTGTTTCCTGTTTGAGTACTATTTCCTGTTTGAGTACTTTTTCCTGTTTGAGTACTATTTACTGTTTGAGTACTATTTCCTGTTGAGTACTCATTTCTGTTTACAAACTGATTCCTGGTCTCAGATTACCTAGCTACATGTAATATAGATAAATTACCTAAATTATAATGATTTTTCCCACTGAAGTTCCCCTTATAGAAACAAGACTACTGAGGCTTTTATCTATGGTTTCTATTGACAGAAGAAATATAATCGCTTCACAAGAAGGTTAAGAATACGGATAAAAACTGACGTTTCGGAAGGAAAATTGTACAATTAATGGAAGATTTGAACTCCCACCTAATGCTCCTTTGGAAATTAACTACATTACAGTAATGTTCAACCTGAGGAACTCTGAATGTTTGAAAACTCCCACAATCCCCTGGTTAGGATTTGTTAATTTAACATCTGGAGTGCCGCTGGTTGGACTTCATTTCAACATTGTTAAACAATTTGCTTTTTCATAGAGAATAGTAAGAGATTCTGCCAGGTTTTATATCTCCCCCGTCATTTTTAAAAAAAAAATTAAATCAAATAAAAACCTGGAAAAGTTGAAGGAACTCTATAGTATTCACACAGAGCCCCTGGTATCTTCCATGATTTCCATACCATGCAGTTCCCTAGGTCACTTTCTGTTTTGCACCCTTTACCCAGCTTGCCTCTCTCTGCTTTAAAGGTCAACTGAACATTTACTTCTTAAAAAGTACCAGGGGCAGCGAGGAAAGATTGGTTATTCCTACCTCCTAATATTATTTCTTTGAGGAGTGCCAGCACAGGTTAGTGTCCCGGACTTAACTGTATTAAAGATAGAGCTGAAGCAACAGAGAAGCCTGACGAAAGCAGTTTTATTAATGCTTGTGCTCTTCACAGAAATAAAATTGGGAGGTAGGAATTACCAATCCTACCTCTCAGCCATACTGCTTTTTTATAACTTGCTATGCACTATATATTCTTCTTTAAAGATATAGTGTTAGCTAAACATGCAGGAATCCAGGTGAGTTTGTTCTACAGGTGGCTTTGGAGGATTGCAGAACAGACACATGTTTCGACACAGAATTCCAGAAATCAAAACTGGGAAATTTCCCAGTCTTAACAGTCAAAATTTTGGTTTTAGTGACAGTTCAGTGGAAATGATCAATATTTGTTAAATTGTTAGTTTGTGTAATGCTTAGTTATTCTACATATTCTCTCCCATTATGAAAAATCATTTGATTTCATACCCTTTGCTGTTCCCTGCTGTTGACATTAGTAAGCTGACATTTTAGTTTCTAACTGTCCTTCTTCTTCCCAGAATGCACCACTTCCTTGGAATGTTCCTAACAGTAATTTCTACTGATTGGCTGTTGGATGGGTCAAACATGCTCAGATCTCTACTGAGCAAATGAATCAGCCCAGGCGCTGGATCAAGGGCAAGACCATATCGGTCTCTACTGGGGGTCCTGCAAACAGGAAGTCAGTATTTCAGTTGCATTTATTTATACACAGACACAATGCTGAATTGGCAGATTAAGGTGATTGGGATGAAAAAATACGGTTCTTTTTTCTGAAAACCATTAGTATTTGCACTGAACTTCCCCTTTAAGGCAGATGTAAGTTTGATGCAGAAAGCAGGTTTGGGTCAAAGTATATCTCTAGATTTTACAAATTATAATCAAAGGACATGTCTGTCCGCAAACTTAAAAAAAAAAAAAAACATTTAAAAAAAAAAAAAAAGAACAGAAAATACCTTTTATTCCAGTCTCTTCTGCCCCATTGAGACAAATCTCACCCTCCCACTGACTGCTTCTATTTTGGGGGGTCAAGAGGAATGGTTTCAGCACGGAGCCAGCAATAATCATTAACATTATGGTGAAGTTTGTTTTCAGCAAAACCGTTGTTTATCACACAGTGAAAGTGCTGAAAATGCCATATCCCTAAGCATGTTAAAACTATTTATCACTCTTGCTGGCAGTGGCCTTACAAGATGAGGACAGAATTTATCCACAGCATATACATATACACAAAGCAGTCTACAGAAGCTGTTGACAAGTATCAATCTAACCGCTCACCATAAACATAATGTACAGCTACGTACGTCCAAGAATTCTGTAAAAATATGTGGCTTATTTCACAAAGATTCCTGCGCTACTAAACGTTTTACACATATTAATACAGTGAAAGAAAATCTTTTTATGTCATGGATAGGTCTGCCAGGTAAGCTGTAATGTATGGGCACCTTTAAAAGGAATGTACACCCTTAAAAAAAACTGGTCAAATATCAGTTACCTGCCCCCAACCCCAACTGATGATTTGCACTTTATTACCTGCATTACTTACCAGATTTTTGGCCTTTCCCTCCATGATGTCAATCAAGGATGTGACTAGAGATGGCCAAACTTTCGAAAGTTCGGTCCGTTTTCAAACTTTCGAACTATATGGAAAGTTTAAAAACGAACCCAGTCAATGAGTCAATGAGAGTCACTTCGAAAAGTTCTAATGAAATACAATTAAAATATCAATGGTAACTTAATGTAAATGGCTGTGGGACCTGGGAAATGGTCTGGGGAACATGTTCCAATATCCAGGACTTTAGAAAAATCGATTTTACTCTCATGTGCGCTACTTTCGAGCTTTTGCGTGCGAACATTCGATAATTATCCCATAAACAACTCGCATTTTCGATAATTCGATATTTACTCGCGTATTGGTATAATAGACATTTTAATCGCATATTTGCGCGCCTCGAACATTCGAAAATTATCGAAAGTCCAGAAAATATAGAAAGTCCTAGAAATCCGGGTCCGGGATAGTTTGAGAAGTTCTCAAACCGGGTTCGAGTTCAAGTTCTAGTCCATCTCTAGTTGTGACTGCTGACATCACAACCAATGATTGACTGCTGTTTCACCTGTTACCTTCTCAGCACATGCTTAAGCATATAAAAATAAGAACGTTCGAATTTGGACCCATTCAGGTCTATGGGAGAGTGATAGTTCGAAAAGTCTGAGTGATATTACTGTAAATGGCTGTGGCACCTGGGAAATGGTCTGGGGAACATGTCACTGTCACCAAAACTTCTTAAAACACTTCCTGAAGTTAGGCGGGCAATTGTTGGGTTTTGCGCAAGCTACATATGACGATACATTTGAGGATTATCGAACGAACGAAAGATCCTTCCTGTTAGCGAACGGTCCTTCCTAGGCTTAGCGAATGGTACATTCGAGGGTTGGGTAGTATCACAGTTCCTAAAGTTCAGCATTACAAGTGTCCCTCTGTGATAGAAAAGGTTTTTAATGTTTGCTTGACTTTACTGAATACTCTTGCCTAGGCAGTATGAAGCAAAACTCTTTGGAACAGAAGGAATCAAAGCAGGGACATCTCTAGGGTCTAAGAAAATCTGGTGCACTCCTGGGCAAAATTTTTAGGCCATGCCCCATACCTACCCAAACTAAGCCACAACCACAAGGTAAAAAGACAGAAATAGACAGAGATAAAGATAAGATGTGAAACCCACATAGAGACTGAAATACACAAATTAATGACACAGAGGTACAGTATGTCATCAAATACTGGTAGCAAACTGGGAATTTCGTTACATTTTGGTAGCAAACTGGCAATTTCATTACATACTAGTAGCAAACTGTCAATTTCATTACCAACTGGTAGCCATGGAAATTTCATTATATACTGCCAGCAAACTGGCAATTCCACTATATACTGGTAGCCATGAAAATTTCATTATACTGGTAGCAAACTGGCAATTTCATCACATAGTAGTAGAAAACTGCGAATTTCATCATATACTGGTGGCAAACTGGCAATTTGTATTACATACTGGTAGCAAACTGGCAATTTTATCACATATAGCAATATAGTAATAGCCCCATTAGGCTATTACCAACCCCATGTGCAGTGCAATTCACTCACTATAACAGGGCAGTCAGTGGCAGTATTTGTTAACTCACTAGGGCAGAAAGGCACTACTTGGTATTTGAAATTCTGTGCATAAGTATAAAAAACACAATGTGCAATTTGCAGACTGTAGAAGTACCTATCTGCCCTAGTAAGTGCACATTACCAAAAGCTGCCACTGTCTGTCATGTTATAGTGAGTAGATTGCACTGCACATGAGTAGGTAATAGCCTAATGGGACTATATCCTACCTATGTGCAGTTCAATCCACTCCACAGGCACTTGCGGAATTGTGTGCATCAATATCACCAAAGATGGTAGCAAGCAACTTAGCTACTTACTACTGAAGTGCAGAGGTAGTTTACTACTGAAGGAAGTGCAGAAGGTAAAGTGCAAAGGTATTGCAGAGGTGGCAGTTTTACTACAGCACATATAGTACATTATCGCGCCAACGTGATAAACCAAATTTTTTTAAAAAATAACGAATTTTCAGTATAATAATCGAATAACGAATGAGGAAACTCGAAAGTAGCACGCGTGTGAGGGAAGTTGCTTTAGATTAAGTTCACCAGACCATTTCCCAGGTCCCACAGTCATGTACAGTAAGTTGCCATTGCTAATTTACCCTTATTTTAGAAACTTTCAAACTATCGTGGAGATTCAATAAAAGTTCTTATCGTTAAAAATGGTGCTAACTTTGCCCCAACCAATCAGATCTTATTTAACATGTGAAAGCTAACAAGTTCAAAATCGGACCAGATTATTAAAGGTTCAGCCATCTTTATTAGTAGTAATGTGTACATATTCATTTCTGGGACAACCTCCGAAATAGCTAACACAGCATCACAGCCCCACCCAAGGAAAAATTAACCTAGGAGGCACCTCCCAAGCAAGTCTGTATAGTGCTGCACGTTGGAGTTTTTCCTGGGGTCTTGGACAGCTCACAGGAGTTTCCCAGGGTCTTGCAGGTGTGCCACACCAGGAGACTTTGGGGCTGCCAGGAGAGGTGGGATACCTGTGATATTTTCTATACTAGCATTACAGCTGGACTGGCAGTTTTGTTAAAGGAAAGTTTAAATCCAAATGACTATGTAATAGTAATCAAAGTGATGTGGTTTTTGTGGTTCTAGCATTGTTTTTCTCTCTATTCTGACCCCTTCCAACTAAAAACATACAAAAAAAGAATACATGTTGAATATTTAAGTTTACTTCCCCTTGTGCTCTTCCAATGACTTGTTTTAGACTTAGCATTCCTGTACAGCCAGTAGCACGCATATATATTTACTATTAGCACAGATCAATGCATTTTACACATGATTTACAAGTCAGTCTCTTGAATTTAACATCTGCCACCCACCCGCCATCCCAGGATCTTCCTAGGTGCTTAGTTTCTTTTTGTATTGAAAGGGTTGATCATTATTAGAAATCTGAACCATTTGAACAAATAACCTTGAGCCCTGGCCTTCAATATTTGAAGGACTTAACACCTCCCATATTTATACTTGTTGCCAGATGTTGCTATTAAACCTGGCAATGTTCTCGTGCAGATCTATGATACCACAGACTGAATGAATGAAGCAGATAGTGAGAGAACATAAAATTCTGGCAACTCTAAAGTTGCCTTTTATACAATTATCTACCCGATTATACCTGGATCTGTACAAATGGTATGGTCCACAGATAGCTATTCAGTCATGTAAGTCTGTCAAACTAGACCGACACAACCAGGCAATGTATGAAGAACTTCTAGCACCAATAAAATAATAGTAGAAGTGTTATTAATGGAATTACTATATGCTTTTAATGGGTATTTCGTCTAAATTCCCGATCAATCCCTACTCTGGACATATTCAGAACATCTTGGCAAACAGGAATACATCAGAGGTCAACTATTTAGTCATTTCCAGGAAAGTATTATCATTTTTACATATAATAGTTAAGCCC
The DNA here is from genome assembly GCA_019447015.1 of Hymenochirus boettgeri. Taxonomy (NCBI): domain Eukaryota; kingdom Metazoa; phylum Chordata; class Amphibia; order Anura; family Pipidae; genus Hymenochirus; species Hymenochirus boettgeri. Next base: position 34,881,885 of record CM033476.1, read on the forward strand.
CCCCCCCAAATAAAAAGTGGAATTGCCCAATAATATAGTTTCCAGCAGATCCAAGATTCAGAGGGCATCTGTGTATTGGACACCTGAATGGTTACAATAATGTTCTGTAGGGATGTACCATAGTTTTTCTTGAACCTCGATCATAATGGAACTCCTGGCTTCATTGTTGAAATTTGAATGCAAAACTGCAGAAAATTGAATTGTCAAATTAAGTTTGTCCATTCGCTTTTTGACACAGAAGACTCAATATCAGAAGGATCAATATCTGTTATATACTTATATCAACCCTTAACTTTGCAGTCATTATATAACTAAGTAGGCAGAAATACTAATAGTAAATTACTAACCTTTATCGGCAATTTACAGTAGCAGTAGTGTTATATATCTTCAATTAATTCAGCTATTGTAAATTGCCATTAACGATTGTTAATTTACGCTATAAAGGATCGATATAGTAATTTAACAATACCCACCCTTTCTAAATTTCAATTTAGACTGTCGAAAATCTGTGTCAAAAGCCTCCTCCATAGCAGTGAATGAAATCCGATTGATGGGAATTCCTGCGGCATCGTATTTTCAACAATTTTCCCTTTTTACATTTTTGATTTCCTCCAAAATAAATGACAACTGTGTTTAAAAAAAAAACGGACTCCTCCAGCGTCTCTGTGTACGAAGTGACCCAATGTTCCAGGTGATGGATTTTGCACACATAGACCTTTTTCTGAGTATATAGAATGTCACCAAATAAGGAAACCTTTCACTTTACATTTGTATTGGCATTAGATTGGGAACACAGCTGGGAATCTCCTGTAATCCTGAATATTCCAAACTACAGCCAAGTGTAGAAAAGCATCCCGGGCTGATCTGGTTTACTGGTTGTAATATGTTGACGTTGAGGAACAGATTTTTCTGCAAGAGATTTTTTAGTTTGAAGCGTGTTCTAAACTGTGGTTTGGTTTATATTCTAAAACATAATCTCCAGTTTCTACAAGGAAAAAAAACAGGATTGGAATAAAAATAACAACAAAAGTGGTTAAAAATTGGCTGACATAAAAAAATGGATTCCAAGCTCTTGGGACATAAAGATCCCTACAACGATTGAAAAAATCAAATAGCAGCTCCCTAAATAAATATACAGTGAGTATGTACAGTACTATATATATATATATATATATATATATATATATATATATATTAGATAAACACGAATATATATATATATATATACAAATATAAATATGACCTGAAACGCGTCAACCGTAACCAATAAAGATGACTTAGATGAAGAAGACCTGTGTGTGCACTCATTGGCAGAAGTGATAGATAGATAGATAGTAGATAGATAAGATAGATAGATAGATAGATAGATAGATAGATAGATAGATTTTATATTATCTACAAAGCGTTTCAGAGGCTGACATCAGGATAATGCTAGACAGGTGTACAGCTACTTTATACACACCAATTAAGATTAGAGTAAACTTAACATTTGAGGGAGAACTACTCTATACTTACCTCCCCCTAACTTTCATGTTATTAAAGGGGAACTGTGGTCCAAAAAGGACTTTAGGTAAATTGAGGTAAATTGATAGGAATTTTGCATAGTTTTCAAGATATTTACATTTTTGTGTGTGATATGGCAGCAGCATCACCAGGTCCCCTGCACTTCCAGCTTCCTGCTCTGAAAGTCAATCTGTCCTGTGTCTCCTCCTCCCCTTTGCAGCCCTCCTGGTCCCTCACACTCATGGACCCCATGGTCCCTCCAGTTGCAGGGCCCCTATGGCCCATTATCTTACAGCCCCAAGTGGCCCCGCCCACTCACGTGAACCATGGCCCCGCCCACCCACAGGTGTTGTGGACCCACCCCCTCACCTGTGCCTAAGCCCCACCCACTCGCCGGTGCCGTGGGTAATCAGACTTTTCAGGCAGAGTGAGAACTCTGCCTGAAAAGGCTGTTTTCACACAGTGAAAGAGAAGGGCTGTAGATTCCCTTACCTTCTCTGTCAGGACCTCAGCAGAGAGGATGAGCGACATCCTGTCTCACTCACACACTGAGGGAGTCTGAGGCTGTGCTTGCCAGTGGCACTGTGCAGGAGAAGCCTCAGGAATGTCACAAGTCAGCCTCCCACCCATTAACTTTCTGTCAGTCATTTCTGTATAACTTGGGATGTGGAGCGCGTAGAGAGGCGGTTGATGATTCATTTTAAAGGTAGGAAACTGGCCTTTCATTTAAACTTAACTTGTTTGGAGACCACAGTTCCCCTTTAAGTCCCCAGGTTGAGGGGCTTCATCAATAGGTCTTCACCTCTGGGTTTACAGTAGATTAGCTGTAATACTTAACTTTCTCCTTGCTTTTCCGTCCTGCTCTGTCTTCTGATTTTCTTTAGCTATACCCAATGAGACGACATGCTGCTTAGTCAGACTTTGGAGAGTAGAAGTGGTAGCACTGGACCTTAGGCAAAATCAAAGTAAGTATTACAGCTGATCAACGATAAACCCAGGAGTGAGAACCTAGCAGTTCAGATCTTGTAATAGTGAAAAGAATCCTTATTAATCCAACATTGCTCACACTGATCTTAGCAGAGCAAAAATGAGTGCCTATAGCTAGCTTTCCAGCTCAACCTCTGACTATCTACCTTGGAGTTAAACCAGTCCATAAAAACCACTACCATTAATGATGCATTACCCCTAATACCTACAGACTGATAGGGACCTGTCAGAGCTCTGATAAGCCTCCTGCCACCTGTGGGGAGAACACAAAAATGACACAAACAGTAAATAACCACTCAACCCAGCCTGATCAGGCCATATTGTGGCCTCTAGTTTTATTTCTGTCTTGCACATGATCCTACTGAGCTTCAATGTTTTATACTTTTTTTATACGTTTTATAAAACGTGTGTATATTATCCTGTATTGACATTGGAATGTGTATTGATCATGTTTTTTTATAGAAACATTTTGAGAAGATAGTAGCACTTATCAAATAATAATAATTTTTAGGCCTATGAAAATTCTTTCAATATTTTCTTTTCAGCCCAGTATTTCCAAATGACAATAATTCTATATGTTACATTTGTTGGACAATGACTTTCTTACAAAATAGCCTATAGATACTGGCTAATTGGGAAGGGAACACGTAGTACCATGTTAGTGAGAACTTTGAAACAATTTGTTCTGAAACGGACGATAAATGTTTCAGTGTCACCTCGAAGGACATTTACTACAATATGTTACAGTAGGAACACTACATGGCAAGACCGACGAGTGATACAGCTCAAGGCCTTTCTTAGGACAGAGTAAAAGATTTTTTGCCTCTAAAAAGTTTCCTGTGAACTCAGTCATCTCTGTATATTTTTTAAAGGGGAACTTAAGCTAGAAGATCAACTTGCATGGATTTTTATAAATTATAAATGCTGGCTAAAAGATTGTGAGGTAATCAGCAGTTTAATTCCACAGGTTATAAAGAGGATAAGAATACAGCCTGCATACGTGCTCACCCCAAGTATTACTGGTTCGCTTCACTCATGCAACCAAACATCAAGGTAAGGACTAGAAAAAGTTGGAGTTCCTGGAGTTCAACGACACCAAACAGTATGCCAAATCATGCTTTATTAGTCTTTATTAGACTAATAAAGCACGATTCGGCATACTGTTTGGTGTCGTTGAACTCCAGGATCTCCAACTTTTTCTAGTCCTTACCTTAATTCCACAGGTTTCTGGCTTTTACAGAGTGTTTCACAGACCCAGATATATTGTTGCATTATCTCAGAGCTGTCAGATTACAGGGTGACCTGATTGTGACCTTTCTGCAATAAAGGGTAAGCACTCACTAGGGTGGGGGGCTGTGGAAATCATTGGTATTTCATTGGTTTTCTAGGCTACACCCAAACTGAAGCAGCCCAGGACTCTACAGCTGATACCTTAATTTTTTTTTCATTGGCAGATTGAATGGTTTAGGTGGCTGTTAGAGTACATTGGTATAGTAGAAACATGACTAAACAATTCACATGACTGGGCAGTACATTTAGAGGGTTATTCATTGTTTAGAGTTTAACAAGTGTTGAAGAAAATTTAAAAGTTGGAGTAGATGGGGTATTATCCATAAGGTAGAAACAATATGGGTGAAGCTGTGCATGGAAAGCAAAAAAGTAGGAAAATGAATTGAAGGTGTCTCTTATAAGGAGGAAATCCACCTCCACATGCAGTTGATGAAGGCTGCAGGTTTGGGGCATGTTCTGGTCTTGGGGGATTTCAATTGCTTTGACAAAGATTTAAGTAGCCAGCACCTCAAAAGGTATTAAGTTCCTAAATTTGCTATATGAGCATTTTCTTTCACAGATTGTAGGAAGGATGCATTGTTGGATCTGGTATATCTAATAACCCTGAGCTCATTACAGAGATAAAGATAATGGGAAGATTAAGGACTATTGAGCATGATATATTGTAATTTAATATATATATATTCCGAAGTCCCAAAAATCTGGACGATCCATCCAGATTTGGAGGGATCTTTCGGATTTCGGAACGGAGGCGTTCCGTGTCGGATCCGGGTTCGTGTTGAACCCGGATCCCTTTTCTAATAGAGAATTGGCTGTTAGATTGCATACAGAGAGTAGTGGTCAAAGGAGATACGTCTATGTGGGAGTGGAGTGCCTTATTGGGTGTACATGGCCGTTAACTCACAAAAATGTAAAGACAATAGAATATTGCCATTAAATTTCCCCATTTAGAAAGCAGTTGTAGATTCCTAGTAATACCCCTATGCACATTTATAATTCAGGCACACATATCAATAGTTTTTCTGGCCGCTTTGCCAGATCTGCCTTTTAAACTGCACACCAATAAATGAAAACACATGTGGGATGGCTGGTTATTACATCAGTTGCAGAGAAATCTATGGATTCCTCATATGCAGTTTTTATTAGAACTGATGGTTTATTACATGACATGACTGTTTGTTTTAACCAAGTTGTCATTTTTAAAGGCCTGCCCTGCAGACTTTAGGACACCTAAAACTCTTATTTAAGCATGTGGCTTTTCAGATGTATCTACTGGTTAAGCTACAATACTTGCACGTTTTGGTGAAGTAACTGACAATATGTTGTTAATGAGCTATTCAGCTTGAATATTTTATAGGCGTCCAGGTTTAAAGGCATCATCTGGTAGCCTTATTTAGCTAGCAGGTGGTTCTGATCTCTTGTGGTTCTTAAGTAAGAGATCACATGCCCCGTTGTGTTACATTCATGAACTTCTGCAGATTAAGACAGATTGTGACTACAGGCATGTAAAATGAGTAACTGGTAAAGCAGAGCAGCATACGGGAGAGGGAAAGGTGATGAGGGGGTGGAAAGGTGGAGCTGGCTTACTCCAGGTTTTCCCAACACATTTTTTTGGCTGGTAAATCATTTTTCTTGATGCTAGAACAAGCAGATTGCAAATGAGAATTCCTACATGATACCAGCAGTTCGGACAAACAGCCTCTATAACATGAATTGGCTCGGAGACAAGGAGAATCAAAACGGTGAGAGAAGAAATATGGTGGCCAGCTTGCCCTAAAGTTACAGTTGGTTATACTTAATATTAGTGGAATTTATTTGGGGGTGGGGAGGGAATCTACATAGAGACGCAACAACAAATATCCTGACATAATATCATGCTAACCTTTTTATACAGGGTCAGCTTTACTTTAATGGGAAACTATACTGTAAATATGACCTTACCTAATCTTAATTAGGCTCCGAAATCCGAATGATCTGTCCAAATCTGGATGGATCATCTGGATTTCGGGACTTCGGAACAAATTTTCAATAATTTTCGAATATACGGAGCTATTTTCGATAATTTTCGAAAATAGCATCAAATGTTCAAAAATCCTCTAAAATACGACCGGAAACTCGAAAATAGGCTCCGATCATATTTTCCAACATTCAAGGCTATTTTCGAAAATTATTGAAAAAAGCTCCGTACATTCGAAAATTATTGAAAATTCGTTCCAGTTTCGGATTTTCAGATCCTCGGGAGTTTCCCGAGGACCGGGAATCCGAAAACGGACCAAAACTAGTGAGTTTCGGCCATCTCTAGTCCTAAATTCAATGTGTTCTAAATTCACTATTAACTTCGATGTCTAGAGTAGAAAAAACAAAAAGATTTTTACTCCTTTAAAAATACAGCCCTGAGAGGTTTTTCTTGTTTTTCTAACATGACTAACATTTTTTATAGAGCAATATTATGCAGTAGCTCAGGCAATCTATTCTTAAGGGATTCCTGGTAAAGAATGTTTATATATCAATCTTTATCCTGGGTATATGAACATCAACCTGTCATTTTCAACATTCTATAGCATGTTTATTGTGTGTACGTATCTATTTATGTGCATGCCCCTTTCCCCCTTTTAATCTCTCCTGTAAAATCACATACCTTCCACAGGCCCCCAAAGAAATCCATTACCTCCCAAGCCCCCATGCTCTGGCGTAAATCACATCTCGCACATGACTTCACGCAGTCGGCACAACTCCTTAAGATTTAATCTGCATTATATCTGATCACACAGTCTTTCTGTAATGTAAACACTTCTGTCTTGAAAATATGTTTTTACATCAATCTTCCATTTTGTTTTTCTAAATAGTTTAATTTTCTCGTTAGACTCCACTTTTCTTTTATTTTTAATGAACAGTCTGACTTCTGCTGCCTTTCAGAACTAATGAATTAATAGCCCGTGTAATGACCAATTGCAGTATAGGTGTAACAGTATGCCTCTTACCAATATAAACAAGTTATATGATCCCTACACTATTTCCAGCAGAAACAGAATTGAGAGATTTGTTCTTTTCCAAAGAGTAATACCGTTTATAAATAGAGATGAATAAACTGGGGAGTTTCGTTCTGTTAGCGGTTCCATGGAATGTATTGAAATACGAAAATTCTAATTCCAAGTGCCGTAAAATTTTTCATCTTTGCTTTCCAGTTTTTCAACCACAATTTTCAAGAGCAATTTTAGACTTTTCACCCAAGATTTTGAATTCTCAACCATGTCTTTTCCGACTATAAATCTGGATATGCAGGATTTTTATTTTTTTTTTTTTTTCAGATTTTTTCAATTATCAGAAATTTGAATTCTAAAATCAAAATTCTAGATATTTTTAGAAATCTCAAAAATCTATGCGGAATGCCAAAACATGAATCTTGTTATGTTTCTGGTACTGGAAGGTATATTTTTAAAGATTTTAGGCATTGATATGTGTTCCTTGGACCATTTCTCTGGTCCCTGAGCAATTTACATTAAGTTACCATTACTATTTATACCTCAATTTTAGGTGGAATGTTCAGAATTTTTAACTCCCATTGACTTCAAATGTCAGCTTGCAGATTTTAGAATTTTTAGGTTCGTTGGGAAACCCACAAATTTGCTAGAGGAACTGTTTCAGTGAGTTCGGTCATCTAATAATTAGTAGTAGTAATAATTAGAGATGGGTCCGACACAAACCCGGATCCGACAAGGAACTCCTCGATTCCAAAATCCGAATGATCTGTCCAATTTTCAAATGTACAGAACTATTTTCGATAATTTTTTCAAAATAACATCGAACGTTCGAAAGTCTACGAAAATACGATTGGAGACCACTTTAGAGTTTCCAATCGTATTTTTGAAAATCGAACATTCAAGGCTATTTTTGAAAATAGCCTTAAACGTTCAAAAATCTTTGAAAATACGATTGGAAACTCGAAAGTGGTCTCCGATTGTATTTTCGAGGATTTCCGAACGTTCGGAGATATTTTCTAAACTAATCAAAAATAGCTTCATACATTCTAAAATCTTCGAAAATGTGTTCCTTTTTCTGAAAATCCGAAAACGGAACGAAACTATGTCGTTTCGGCCATCTTTAGTAATAATGCATAAGCTTAGAAACCAGACCACCAGATGGCGCAGTTATGCAACAAAGGTAACCAAACAGCAAAAACAACAAACAAAGCAATAAGGACCAAGCACAAATACTAAATAAATTGGACAGATTTTTATTAACATAGTACCCTGTATCTCACAAATTACATTCGCCATTAACAAACATTAGATTAAAATTTTAAACAATGCATGCATTTTGAAAAGTACAAATTACTAGAGCCAATGACAAATAAATGAAATTGAACCATAAGGCTATTCCTACTTTGCATTTTGTGATCAGCTACAGAGCAATGTGTATGTAAAATATTTATCCTCCTTTACCTCTCTCACCAACAACATCTTGTCTATTAAAATCAGTGATGTGACCCAACCCAAGTTCACCTCCTTGATGATCTGAAAACAAACAAAGGTTTAATTGGAGGTTGTTACAGAAATGTGTCTCATTCTCCCCCTTGCTGAACACTAATTTAGTGCGGCTCTCAGTTAATTATAAGGAGAGATTCAGAGCGTTCTCCTCATCCAGCTACAATAAACAGCAGCACATCTGAGTCTAATTACAATAAAACAAAATAACCATGGACTCAGAAAAACAGTAATATAAACACGATCCCATACAGGACAGGTCTAGTAAAGTTTGTGGCCTTAAGATGGGAACAAGAAAAGTTACTGGTCTCTTAAAAACATTGGCATGGCAGCACAACTGAGTTATGGTGCACAGATGAGAACTGTGCATTTGAATTGCTTAGTTTGCACTTTTTATTTTTCTTTCGCATTTTATTTATCCTCTACTTTCACTAATTTCTGCTTATATTTTCATTAAAATATTTAAAATAATTTTAGATTTAAATTGCATCTTTTACATCTCCCAACTGAGGTCAGTTTATGGTGTCAAGTTCCACTGTCGGGATCTGCTAACTTGGACAGGACAGTGGGGGCTGGAAAAAGAAGTGGGCAGGAATTAGGTGGGCTTGGTAGAGTTTGTTTGGGCCAGAGGCAGAGACTTCCTCTGTGTTACATGTCAATCCCACACTACTGGAAGGAACCCATCTTTGATATTTTTCTAATTGCAAGATGGGTGACACTTTCATTGTGTTGGTTCCCCAAACAACCAGGGAACAATTACCACAGGCAAACCACAACAAGCCCAACACAATGGATCTATGGCAGCCTTAAAAAATACATTTAGGTTGGGACATTGGACATAATTAGTGATGTTCAAAACTTGCAAGTTTTGTTTTCGAAATCAGATTTTATAGTTTTGGAAAAGTTTTCGAAAAATCGACTTACAGAAAACAATGAGTGCCAAAGTTCAGATTTGAGTTTGAATATTCAATGTGACAGAATATTTGATATTGAATAATCGATAAACCCATTGATCATTTAAAGTTACCTAAAAAGAACAAGAACCTGAAACCCCTCCCTATAATTTATCATAGAGCAGAAAAATAGTGTCAGGCAATAATGGCCATGGCCTACAGTTCGCACGACCGATCGTGCAGTCCCACAGGGAAACACACAATCGACTGTGATTTACCAACCGGCCCAATCTTCCGTTCGTCCGATCTGGATGAATGGGCAATCGAGCTAGGTTGAGGCTGCCCCTACCCACACCATGTGATACTTCAGGCCAACCAACCGATACACGCCACTATCGATCGGTCAGACAAAAAAAATTGTATGGTGTGTACCCAGCCTTAATGGAGGGGGGGGGCAGAACAAGCTCAAGAATGTTGTGGTTTTCCTGTCCAATAATGAATGTTTATTGAAATTTTTGTAGTGGGCAGCGCAGGATAGGTGAGGCTTAAAAAAAAGGTACTGGAAACTAAGACTTATTACCACAAAAAATTTTTGGACCTAACAAAAGGAAGTTTCCTGTGAGTGAAACGAACTAGAGTGGAACGTGTATAAAGTCCATTGCTCTAAAGGACCTTGATCTCAAGGATATAGAAAAAGAAGGGCATTTTATCATTTGATGGTTGTATGGTGTGTGTGAAAGTTTGAAAATAAGAATTGTTTGTGCTGTGTTAAGGACTGTGTGTGCAGTAACCAGATTAATCTTTCTTTCATTTAAAGGGGTGCACTGAGCTTCTATATTCTAGTATTGCATCTGTTGTAATCGGAAACAGGTTGTGAAAGGGTTAATAAGTGTTTTGTTTTTTTCCCTATCTTCCTGGCTTTTGCACCAATTGTTGTGGGGGCTGGGGCCTATTAGTTAAATAAGATTCACATTGGTTGGACCTGTGGTTTGGATGTAACAAAAGAAAGTTTCCTGTGAGTGAAACGAACTAGAGTGGAACGTGTGTAAATTCCCTTGCTCTAAAGGACCTTGAAATCAAGGACATAGAAAAAGAAGGACATTGAAACAAGAATGGCAATTAAACAAGGTTTGTGTGTCACTGTGCTGGTGTTCTGTATAAGAATGGACAGTTTTGTCGGTACCCTGCAGTGTGCATCCTGCCACATGTATAGAAACCTGGAGCAGACATTCCAGGGGACCTATGTCTGTGTCAGGTGTGAGTGGGTTGCCTGTTTGGAAGCTGAGGTGGAAAGTCTAAGGGGGCAGCTTACAGCATTGCAGGGATTGGCAAATCTGGAGGGACAGCAGGCACAGGCTGGGGCCAGTATAGAGGTGGGTGGAAGTGGGACAGGGAAGGTTGAAGGGGGGGGGTAGTTTTGTTAGGGTTACTAGTGGAATTGTTGGACAGAAGGGTAGGGTTGCTTCTTCCCAGATTGCCCATCCCAACAGACGTGCTGCCTTAGGTGATGAAATGGAGGAGGATATCTTGGAATTAGCATGTATGGAGGAGGCTAGTCCCTTGAGCACCCAGGGGACTGCCATCTCTGATACAAGGGAGGAGGAACTTAGGATCAGGAATGTTAGGCAGGTGGTAGTGGTAGGGGACTCCGTTATAAGGAAGGTAGATAGGGTAATCAATCGCCAAGACCCTACATGCCAAACTGTGTGTTGCCTGCCTGTTGCTAGGGTTCGGCATGTGTTGGATTGTGTAGACAGATAATTGGGTGGGGCTGGGTGTGACCTGGCGGTCTTGGTTCACATTGGTGCCAATGACAAAGTTAGAGGAGGTGAGGTCCTTAAATATGATTTTTGAGAGCTAGGGGCCAAGTTAAAAGCAAGGACCTCCAGGGTATTTTTTCCAGAAATACTACCGCAGACACGTGCTAAGCCAGGGAGACAGCTTAGAAGTATTAATGCGTGGCTAAGAGGGTGGTGCAAGGAAGAAGGTTTTGGGTTTATAGAGAATTGGGCAGACTTTGCTGTCAGATACAGGCTCTTTAGTAGGGGTGGGTTGCATCTCACTGATGGCAGTGCATCTGTTTTAGGGGAGAAGATGGCTAGAGGGTTGGCGGAGATTTTTAAACTAGGTTTGGGGAGGGAGGGTATTAGCAGTCTCACTGGGATAGATAGCCCAGGAGGAAAGTAGGGTGTAGATATGCCAGTTGTGGGTGGAAAGGGGGCTGGGCTAGTATAGGGGATAGGGAGGCATGTGTGTTAAAAGTGTATGAATAAATTACAGGATTATAATCTATAATGTATGTTTGCAAATGCGAGAAGCCTGGCTGACAAAATGGGTGAATTTGAAATTATGGCGTTGAATGAAAAGTATGATGTAATAGGTATAGCAGAAACGTGGTTGAACAGTTCTCACGACTGGGCTGTAAATTTAGAAGGATATGCCTTGTTTAGGCAGGACAGAGAAAAAAGGAAAGGTGGAGGAATATGTGTTTATGTTAAAAAAGAACTGAAGCCAAATTTAAAAGAGGAGATAACTGGCGAAGTGGATGCAATATGGGAGGAATTAGGCAACAGGAAAGGGGATAATGACATTGTTAGTGTCTGCTATAAGTTGCCAAATGCTAGCAGAGTGGAAGTGTGTCAGCTTCATATGCAGTTGGCAAGGGCTGCAAGTTTGGGGAGTGTGCTCATTATTGGGGACTTATTTACCCTGACATTGATTGGTGTAGTGGAACTGCCATCACAGAAAAGAGTTCCTGAATTTGCTGCAAGATAATTTTTTCTCACAGGTGGTTGAAGTTCCTACTAGAAAAGGAGCTATGTTGGATCTGGTTATACCTAACATCGTGGAGCGCATTATAGATATAAAGGTAACTTGAGGCTTAGGGAATAGTGACCATGAAATAGTGGCGTTTGGACTACGTTATCGAAAGGAAAAGTGCGCTGGGTTAACAAAGACTTTTAATTTCAGGAAGGCAAATTTTCCCAGGTTAAAAGTAGCTCTTCAGTAGCTCAACTGGGATAATGTATTATCAGGAAAAGGTACTGAACAGAAGTGGACTGTGTTTAAGGGGATTTTAAGCCAGTTCACATCTAAATTTATACCCGTGGGAAATAAATGTAAAAAAAATAAATCTGCGCCCATGTGGCTGAATTTTGATGTAAAGAGGCAAATAGAAAGGAAGAAAAAGGCATTTAAAACCTTTAAGTCTGAGGGAACGGAAAGGGCCTTTAGGGATTATAAAAAACTGTAATAAGGAGTGTAAGAAAGCAATCAAACTAGCTAAAATGAATAATGAAGTTAGGAAAGCTGAACAAAGCATCACTAAGCCTAAATTTTTTTAAAGTATATTAATAGTAAGAAGATGAGGACTGAGAATGTGGTTAGTTAATAAGTTAGTTACGGAAGATGGCGATAAAGCAAATGTCTTGAATATTTTTTTTTCCTCTGTATAAACTATAGAAGATCCAAGTACAGATATCATAGAGTATAGTATCAATAATGGTATAAAAGATTCAAGTACACTTTGGTTAACCGAGGATATGGTACAGAAAGAACTAAATAAGGTTAATATTAATAAATTTCCTGGACCGGATAAAATACATCCTCGGGTACTTAGGGAGCTATGTTAAGTTTTAGCTAGACCATTGTTTCTTATTTTTGTAGATTCCCTCATGTCTGGAGGTGTACTTCTGGACTGGAAAAAGGCTGATGTTATTCCAATATTCAAAAAGAGTAGTCGTTCAGAGCCAGGTAATTACAAGCCTGTAAGTTTAACTTCAGTGTTTAATAAAGAAACATGTTCTAGAGTACGTTTCAAGGACTGACATTATAAGTTGTAACCAGCATGGATTTAGGAGGAATAGATCTTGTCAAACTAACTTGCTTGGCTTTTATGAGGAAGTAAGTAGAAATTTAGACTCTGGCATAGCAGTAAATGTAGGTTACTTGGATTTTGCAAAGGCTTTTGATACAGTCCCCCTCAGGCGACTAATGTAAGGTCTGTTTGTCTGGGGAGGCAAATTTGTACATGGATAGAAAATTGGTTAATGAATAGGATGCAGAGATTAGTTGTTAATGGGGCTTCATCATTATAGACTAATGTGCTAAGTGGGGTGCCACAGTGTTGGGGCCGCTTCTATTTAATCTATTTATTAATGATTTGGAAGTGGGTATTGTCAGCAAGGTTTCTGTGTTTGCTGATGACACAAAACTTTGTCGACCATTAAAAACTTCAGAGGATGTGCAATCATTGCAGGGGGATCTAGATAGATTGTCACATTGACATTGGGCAGATGAGATTCAATGTTGATAAATGTAAGACATTTTGGACTTAAAAATCCTTGTGCTTAGGCTTCATGTTCGGAAAGGGTTTTTCACTGTGAGAACGGTAAAGCTATGGAACTGTCTTCCAGTGGACGTTGTAGTGGCAGGTTCATTGGTCAGTTTAAAAAAAAGGCTGGATGAGTTTCTGCAAACAAGGAATGTTGCAAGTTACTGGTATTGATACATAAATTCGAGTTGATCCAGGGAAATTTCCGATTGCCAATTGGAGTCCGGAAGGAATTTTTTCCCTCTTCATAAATTTGGTGGGGTTTTTTTTGCCTTCCTCTGGATCAACAGTTAGGCAGGAAATGAGGATATTGCTAGATGGGTTGGACTGGATGGGCGTATGTCTTTATTCAACCTCAAATACTATACTATACTATAAATGGTTTGTCAGGTTTAAGAATAAGATTAGAAAATACTTTAGTCATTTTGGTTAATATAAATTAACTTTAAAACCTCAAAATAAACTGGAGATTATAAATTCCTTAGGATATCATTAGAGGCTTCGATAACATTTCCGTTGAGGTGCATTGAGTGCCATTAAAGAATGCGCTAGTTTGTACCCAGGTGCTCTCAAATTATATAATGATGTGAGTGTGTGATAGGGCTGGATAGTGACTGGTAGAGATGGTCGAACTATTGAAAGTTCGGTCCATTTTCGAACTTTCGAACTTTCGAACTTGGGAAAGTTCGAAAATGGACCCATTAAAGTCTATGGGAGGCAAATAGTTCGAAAAGTTTGAGTCAAATACAACTTAAATATTAATGGTAACTTAATGTAAATGGCTGTGGGGCCTGGGAAATGGTCTGAGGAGCATGTTCCAATATCCAGGACTTTCGTAAAATCGATTTTACTCTCACGCGCGCTACTTTCGCAATCTCGCGTTCGAACGTTCGTGGTAACATGGACATTTTACTCGCAGATTCGATACTCGTGTATAGGTTCTAATGGACACTTTACTCGTAGATTTGATGTTTGCGCCTAGATACCATGGACATTTTACTCGCGGATTCGATGCTCGCATATAGGCTTTAATGGACACTTTACTCGCGGATTCGATGCTCGCGCCTAGATACCATGTACATTTTACTTGCGGATTCGATGCTCGCGTATAGGCTTTAATGGACACTTTACTAGCGGATTCGATGCTCGCGCCTAGATACCAAGTACATTTTGCTTGCGGATTCGATTTCGACATTCGATTATAATCCCTTCTTCCCATTGACTTCTATATGCAATCCAGGATCTAAAATCGAGCCTGGAAAGTGGGTGTAGTCATTCCACCATTACTTTCCCCACCAGAAAGCATGGCCACCATGCAATGGCAGCGTCTGATGGTGGAATATCTCACCCTGCTGGGTTATGACGGGATGCCAATTGGCACCCCCAACATTAAGGAGCGCAAACTGCGGACGCAGTTTCGCATTGATCTGACCACCTCTCAGCTCCAAAAGAGGTGGTCAGACCTCAAACAGCAGAGACGGAACTAGGTCCAGGACATCCAGCGGAATGTCAAAGGCAAGTATCACATTTATATATTAAATTTTATCTGTGATTGAGTTGTATAAAACACCACCTTTTGCACCACTAATCAGGCAACTAATCAGTTCTGCGGCAGATCTTTCTGACAAGCTCTGTCTAAGTATCACCACTATACGAAGTTACTGCACTTTTCTTGTTACTTTTATAGCACTTGTGATTGGCGATAGCGCTTTGCAATTTTGCAAACCGCCACAAATGATTGCGGGGCCTTTAGTGCTTTTCTCCTAAAGGACTTAAAGTGCATATGTTAGTGTTAATTAGTGTTAGCAAATTTTAATGTAACAGTTAATGTCAGTAGATGTTAGTTAAAGGACAAGTACACACAAAAAATATTTACAATATTTAATTATAATACAGATTTTGAAAGCTCTTTTTTCATAAACGACTCAAAGTATATATTTTTTAATGTTAGTAAGGGTGAGGACACTGCAACGCACAGGAATAGCATGTGTTTTCGCCTTTTTGCGTTATGGAAACGCATGCGTTAATGCACCAGAAATGTTGAACGCATGCGTTACTAAAACCAAACGGACGCGCAATCGAATGTGCATCGGAAATCGCGGGTGTTGTAGCAATCCCGCGATTTCCATTTTAGCGAAAATCGCAGGCGCAAACGTGAACGCGGAACGCGTGCGCAAACGCGCGAAAAACGCGCTAGTGTGGCCTAGCCCTTAATGTTAGTTAGTGTTAGTATTAGTAAATGTAACTGTTAGTTAATGTTAGTAAATGTTAGTACACACGAAAAATATTCACAATATTTACATTATTTTTTATTATTATTTATAATTAAAATTTACTTTTTTAATATATAAATTTGCAGATGAGGAACCTATTTCTGCCAGTGATGCAGAGGAGGGTGGGTCACCTCCACCAGCACCCCCACCAAGGCCACAGGTGCAGCCTCCAGTTTCCCCTTCCCCTTCACCACCACCACCACTACCACCGCCAGCACCAGCGCCAGCAGGGACCAGCACTAGAGATGTCCGAACTTCGAAAAATCCGGTCCGCGCGAGGATCCGCGGATTTTCGAAAAAATCCGAAAATTCGAAAATCCGCGAGCGGACCCGTTAAAACGTATTAAAATGAAAGTTCGGCAAAATCCGCATTAAAAGTGGTCTAAATAGCCTTGGTAACGTACACTTAACCACTCAGGGACCTGGGTAATGGCCTTAGAAGCACGTATAAATGCCAACAATACCTAAAAAGTACAGTCCGCTAGCGTGACTTTAAAAAAACGGTATTTTTCGAAAATACGAGGATTCCCGTAAAAACGAAGATTTCCGTAAAAAAAGAGGCTTTCTGTAACTATGATAGCTGCCATTGGCTAATTTGGATCATGTGGCTTGCTCCGTCTTGAAAATTTACACGAATTACTCGTTTTTTACGAGTATTCGCGTAATTACGAGAATACTCGTAATTACGTGAATCCTCGTAATTACGAGGATCCTCGTAATTACGAGGATCTTCGGTTTTTCCGTATCCCGAAAGTATCGTAGATCTTCGTAATTACGGAGATACTCGTATTTTCGAAAATTTTCGTAAAAAAAAAAAATCCGCAGTTCGGAAGTTCGGAAGTCCGGAAAGTCCGGAATAATCCGCTGTTCGCGGACGGGAGAAATCCGCGGCGGATCCGGGTTCGGGTCCGCGAACCGGCCATCTCTAACCAGCACGCCAGCGCCGGCTGGAAAATATGGATAGGTGTCTGAGGCGCTTGGAGAGGAGGCAGAGGCGCATGGAGGGGTGCATTCTCTCCATGCACAAAGACATTTTGCGCATAAAGCGCAAAGTTTTAAAAAATAAATAGGTGCTGTTTTTTTTTTTAGCACCATGTTTGTTATTGTTATTATTGTTTATATATTTTTTTAATTATTTTATTATTGTTATAATTATTATTATTAATATGTAAGCACCGAAGAAACAGGTGATTACGTTTACAAAAAAAGTTAAACTAAACAAATCTCTGTGTTTTATCTTTACAAATGACATTGACTACAAACATAATTATTTAGGCTTTTCCCACACCCCATTGGCTTCTCTCCCTCAGTGTATGCTTCGTGCAAGGGAAAGCGGGGAAGGAGATACGGTTTGTAGGAACAGCACCATTGAGTAGCAGTAGATTCACTTCAGTTTGACAACATTATTGCGGAGCCAGGCAGGCTTGGCCCCTCCGGACAGACCCCACACCCCATTGGCTTCTCTCCCTCAGTGTATGCTTCGTGCAAGGGAAAGTGGGGAAGGGGATAAGTTTGTAGGAACAGCACATTGAGTAGCAGTAGATTCACTTCAGTTTGACAACATTATTGCGGAGCCAGGCAGGCTTGGCCCCTCCAGACACGACCCCCTACCCCATTGGCTTCTCTCCCTCAGTGTATGCTTCGTGCAAGGGAAAGCGGGGAAGAGATACGGTTTGTAGGAACAGCCCCATTGAGTACAGTAGATTCCACTCAGTTTGACAACATTATTGCGGAGCCAGCAGGCTTGGCCCCTCCGGACAGACCCCACACACCATTGGCTTCTCTCCCTCAGTGTATGCTTCGTGCAAGGGAAAGTGGGAAGGGGATAAAGTTTGTAGGAACAGCACCATTGAGTAGCAGTAGATTCCTCTCAGTTTGACAACATTATTGCGGAGCCGCAGGCACATAACTGACAGCAAAACGCAAACAAACAGCAAACAGCAACAACTGACACAACTGACGCAAACAGTAGACCAGACAGCAAAAGCTGCTGATTGCTGCTGAACGCGCACTCTGTCAGTTCACAAAACACACAGACACTGACACAACAGATAAAAAAACAACGGACACCTAGACCTCTGAAAGGTCTAACACAAAAATTGTCCAAAGGACTTATAGGGGTTATTCCTTAAAAGGACTGTTGGTCTCACAAGGTTAGTCCTTAAAAGGACTGTAGGGTCTCAAGATGTTGAATACAGGGGTGGTTAACTACAAGTGCTAAACCACCACACTGAAATCCACACACAGAAAGCTCAAAAAGCGCAAAAATCTCTCTCCAACTCCTACACTGTCAGGTCTCCACTAAACACACTGACTAAATGGCGCTGGTCACATTGCCTTTTATACCCGGGGGCTGGCAATGCTCAAATTAGCTGCCATTGGTGATTTGGACATGTGGGCACTTTTTTTTTAAATTCAATGATTTTCGAATGTTCGAACATTCGATAAATCATCGAAAGTCCGCGTCCAGGATAGTTCGAGAAGTCTGGGTCCGTCCGGAACTCGAAAGTTCGTCTCGAACTCGGGTTCGAGTTCGAGTTCTATGCCATCCCTAGTGACTGGATTTGCCTTAACTCAAACTGGTTCATCAGAATGCATGTCTAAAATACTGTTTTATACAGGCATTAGTACAGAAATTCTATAAATTCTATTATACCATGGTGAATGTGTTACCCTAAACCACCAAAACGATTATTAATTTCCAGGAATTAAATACTCACATAAAAAGTGATTTGAGTGTGAACCCCCCATTCCATATGTTGATCCCCCAGTTCCATCTGTTGAACCCCCAGTTCCAACTGTTAATCCCCTGTTCCAACAGTTGATCCCCTAATTCCATCTGTTAAACCCATAATTCTATCTGTTGATCCCCCGTTCCATCTGTTGAACCCCCTGTTCCATCTGTTGAACTCCCAGTCCATCTGTTGAACTCCCAGTTCCATCGTTGAACCCCCAGTTCCATCTGTTGAACCCCCAGTTCCAACTGTTGATCCCCTGTTCCAACTGTTGGTGCCCTAATTCCATCTGTTAAACCCATAATTCCATCTGTTGATCCCCAGTTCCATCTGTTGAACCCCCTGTTCCATCTGTTGAACTCCCAGTTCCATCTGTTGAACTCCCAGTTCCATCGTTGAACTCCCATTCATCTGTTGAACCCCCAGTTCCATCTGTTGAACTCCCAGTTCCATCTGTTAACTCCCAGTTCCACTGTTGAACTCCCCGTTCATCTTTAACCCCCAGTTCCAACTGTTGATCCCCTGTTCCAACTGTTGATCCCCTAATTCCATCTGTTAAACCCACAATTCCATCTGTTGATCCCCCAGTTCCCTCTGCTGAACTCCCAGTTCCATTTGTTGAACCCACAATTCTATCTGTTGATCCCCCAGTTCCATCTGTTGAACCCCCACTTCCATCTGTTGATCCCCCATTCCATCTGTTGAACCCCCTGATCCATCTGTTTATCTAAGACAATGCATGCCAGGGCTAACACTGTATGTCTGAAAAGTTAAAATACCTTCAGCCAAAAGCCTTTAATTCATGTTTGTTTCCATATATTTGTGGCCTCCAATTCCTTCAACCACATAAAATAACTAATGGTCACCAAGCCTCAGGAGTGCTAACATATTTAACAGACCTGGCATAAAGCTGGCTTGACATTTCCCAAGATATTATACCACCTACACCACCCACCAAATAATTGCGGTTATGAAACCTTTAAGGTGACTCATTCCTTTCTACCGCATTCTGCCCAGCTTGCAGGGTGAGAGTTAATTCAGCCACACTCCTTTTAACCAACCTTCTTTTTCAAAAATTAAAAAAAAAGAACTAAAAGCATTTTTTTCTCCCTGTCAATGTTTATTTTTCCAGTTGCTTTAATTTGAGTAATTGCTTTGCCAGCATTTAAAAATATATATTCTGTCTTAGAAAAACAGCCCCAAATGACGGATCACGTTCATTTTTATTTCAAACTTGGCCTAGGATTGGGTATTATTTTCACGGCGCCAAAATCGCCTGCAATGCTTAGTTAATTTCCTTTTATTTCTTTTTTTTTTATTGCTGCATGGCACTTAAAGAGACAGATTCGTGTTTTGATGGCTAGATTTGGCTTCAGATCAAAATTGTCACTTCTTAAATCTGTTCTACCTCCCTCCCAAACCTCCCTTCTGTTTGCCTACTGCAACATTTCAAATGCTGTTGGCATCTTTTACCCTTCTCTTTTACATTAGTAATATTTTTTGTTTTTGTGTTGTGAACAATTTTGTAATTGTAATTTTTAAATTAAAAGTATGATGCCCTTAAAGTGCATTTTATATAACGAGATATTAGCTAAATTTAAATTACCTTTAAAATGAATATTTTACACAATAAAATATTTTTTACTAATAAAGAGCAAGATTTTTAAGTGGTATTTCTTAAAACTGCCTATTTACACACACAGACACACAAATGAATGTACACAAAATATCTATATTGTCCAAAGGAATCCCACACAACAAGATATCCATGCTAAACAACAAGATACATATAAATGTGCCAATAAATTTTAAATAAATAGTAACACAACCAAGTGTCCCTTTCATGGTAGATTGCCATTGGGAAATGGCATGTAAAGCCACTGGCATGGTTTTACACTAGATGGTGAACTGGAGGGCTGTGTGTGCCCACAACACAGACTGGTAAAAATAAATGCCAACAACACAGACTGATAAATAGATGCCCACACAGACTTTTTAAATATGAGATTCCCTCATACCCAGACTGGTAAATATAAGATGCACACCCTACACAGACTTTTATTAGTCTGTGTATAAGATGCCCCCATGCCCAGCACAGACTGGTAAATAAAAGATGTCCCCATGGCCAGACCAGACTGGTAAATATAAGATGCCCCCATGCTCCGCCAGGACTGGAAAATATAAGAAGTCTGCCCAGCCCAGACTCATGCCCAGGCTGGGTCTGGTAAATAAAATATGTCCTCATACGTGACCCAGACTGGTTAATATAAAATGTCCTCATGACCAGCCCATATTGCTAAATATAAGATGTCCCCATGCTCAGCTCAGACTGGTAAATATAAGATGTCCTCATACCTAGCCCAGACTGGTAAATATAAGATTCCTCCATGCCCTGCCCAGAAATATAAGATGCCTTCATGCCCACATCAGACTGGTAAATATAAGATGCCCAGACTAGAGATGGGCATCTCTAACTGGTAACTGGTTTCCATACAAGTATCTATTTAAAATTGTCCACCATGCTGGACAATTTTTGATATAATGCAGGGCACCTCTGCCCACCCCCAACCGGCCATGTCAGAATGTTAAAAAAAGATTTGGAACGCTACTTACTGTCCCTTACTCCTGCGGCGCTCTGATCCAGAAGTGCTTGCTGGAACTTGCAAGCAGGGCCCAGACCAGCAGCCGCATCTGTGATTGGCTGAGAGGCAGCTCTGCTTGGAGTTCTGGCAAGCAGAGGGCCGAGATCAGAGCGCCGGGGGATTGAAGGATTGTAAGTTCTGAAGCTTTTTTAAACAAACGGACTTAGCGGTTAGTCATTTCACAATAAACACATGTGTGCATCCCTCATCATCAAATACGTTGGACATAATGGCTGGAAGTGGTTGACAGCATAGATGGTACAGCACCACCATTATCTAAGTGGTGTGCGAGGAGACCTCATCATTCAGGCATTTTAATTAAGATTTGTCCTTTTAAAAAAAAAAAAATTTCATGACCACTGAAAATGATATAGAATATTTCATCACCGCACAAATTAATAAGTCAAATAAAATACTATCAGGGAGATTCAATAAAAGTTCTTATTGTTAAAAATGGTGCTAATTTTGTACCAACCAATCAGATGTTAGCTTTCAAATGTTAAATAACATCTGATTGGTTGGGGAAAAATTAGCACCATTTTTAACGATAAGAACTTTTATTGAATATCCCTGCGTATACTGTATTTGTGTGTTTTTTAAGCATATTGGCCTAGAAATCTTCCTTGTAGAGCAATTATTATTTTTTCTGCATATTGAACACAGAGTAAATGTAGCTACCATAGCTGCCCAAGCCCCCTGATAAGTTCTCAAGGGCCATTGAATCATTCAGGCCACGCAACATCTGTTTGACAGGCTAAAAACCACAGAAAGACTTCTAAAGTGTGAGCGTGTCGGACTCTGCCGCTTGATTCCCTCAACTACTGTATGTTCTTATTAATCCAACCTTCCCTAATCAAAAGAGACTTTACTGTACACGCCAAGCCATGCTGGCTCCAGGAAATTATTTTGTATACATGAGGGGGAAGGGAGGCTGCTCCAGATATAATCTCATGGGATATCTTTGGCCATTCTCAGTGATTACCTTTTTTATTTTGAATAAATATAAGTACAGTCGATGAATTAACTGACTTAATGCTTCTGACACACAGCTCTTTTCTTTTAGTGTTTAACTTGTAATGGAAAGGTTTATTAGTCAAAATTCATACGGTTTGACACGATGCTTTGACCAGGTACAACAAAAAGATTTTACAGAAAAAATGAAATGGGCGGAGGGTGTACAGAATAAGATTTTTTTATTAAGAATTTTTTAAAGGCTACAGACATAAAATATGACTGTAAAGTATGGTGTTAAAGTAATATTATTACTCATAGGGACCTGCAGGACACTTCCTTTTCTAGGTGTCTCAGGCAAAATGCTTAGCCTTGGGTGGGGACCAGACCAAGGGTGGCAGTGCCAGAGCAGGAGGCATGCCGAGGCAGAGACTGGGTGGAGCAAAAGTGGAATGTAGTAGGCGGGGTTAGTGGCATTCCAAGGGCAAGGCTACCAGGGCAAGGGTTTGGATGGAATTTCAGCCCTAACTGCGGGACTCAGGATTTTGTCCCTGCAGTCGGTACAGTGCCGCCCATATGGACAGGGTTTTAATAGCTCATGGGTGGTGTTGAGCAGGGCTCAATTGGCAGATGCCCATGCTCTTCCTCTGTCCACTCAAAAATCAGGGATTTCCCTAACTTTTATGTGATAATGCTTAAGCAGATCAATGGCAATTTCCTAATGTAAATTTTGTATTGTATAATTTAGGCATTTAAAGGGCACGTTTATACCTTCCCCCAACTGAAAATGTATATATAGCATGAGCACCCCTATAAACCCTAAGACTGCAATACGTACTAGATGTACCAGAAAGAAATAATTAAAACCGGTGTTTGCGGTACATGTACATGTTCAGAGGACACAGCTCAGGGAGCATTGGTCAGACATTAGCTGTCACAGCCATTATTGTCTGTATCCATTTGGAAAAAAACATTTAAAAAGTGAAAGGGTAGAGATGGCTGAACTTTCAAAAGTTTGTTCCGTTTTCGAACTTCTTCTAAAAAAGAAGACAAAAACGGACCCATTAAAATCATTGGGTGGTAAATAGTTCGGAAAGGTCAAATGATCTTTCCGAAATATTGCAGTGTAAACTTACTTTACAGGCCCCTGAGACCTGGGAGATGGTCTGGGGAACATGTCCAAGTATGGGGAACAGCATAAAAAATGGACGTAGCGCACACACGCGCTACTTCCAGTTTCCGCATGCCACTTTCGATAATCCTCGAATGTTTAAGGATTCTCGAATGTTCGGCAAAACTCGAACGTCCGCTTCTGAAAATCCCCAAATGGAAGGAGATTCCCGAAATCGGCCAAGGATTGCCGAATGGCCAACAACAGCTGGACGTTCAGGGGTCCCGCAGCTCAAAACCAGGACCCCCCTCCCTGGCCTTTGTAAGGGCCCTTGCGGCACCTTTGTTGGGCCCTTGCGGTGCCTTTGTTGGGGGTCCCGCAGCTGGAACCGGGACCCCCAGTGAGAAGCTCTTAAAAGAGCCCTTGGGCGTGTCTTATTTCTTCCATCCAGTGACACCAGCTCCGCTGAGGCCACCGACCCGAGAAGTACCCCTGCGTCTGCCAGGAGTACCTCCAGTGCCGGTGGCCTCAATGAGGCCCATGTTACTGGCGTATTCATCTGATGCGACATCTTCGGGCTAGCGACACCAACACCACTAAGGGTCGCCGATGCCAGACAGGCTCACTACGACCCGCTGGCACCTCCGGCCTCAGCGGAGCCGATGTTGCTAGCCGCTTCTTTCTTCATTCATCTACTGCGATGGCATCTGAGCTCCACAGAGGATTGCACCTCTTTATATAGGTTTGCAGAAAGTCCTAATCCGTTTCTGATTGGTCAATTTTTCAATGCTTGGTTTACATGGTTTACATTAACCAATCAGATTTCAGAAAATCGGAAAATCTGAAGGGGGTCCCGGTTTCGAGCCGCGGGATATATAAGGAGTGTGCCTCTTTTCACTTTTGAAGGTACCTATATCAATCTTTGGTACAATGTTTAGTTCAGCTAAACATCAGAAAAGTCTTTCAGTAAATGTGGTAATGGCTGGTTTATTGGAGAGTTTCAAGAGAGGGTTGGATTAGATTTTATAATGAAAGATAATTAAAAATATGATGAGATCTGTTGATCTAAAGTGCACTGGCTTAACAAAAACTTTTAACTTTAGGAAAGCTAATTTTATGCTTTTAAAGGAATCGCTCCTGCTCATAGACTGGGGGGAACTGTTTCTAGGTAAAGATACTGAGCAGATGTGGACCACTTTTAAAGGGATATTAAACTATAACATTTCCAAATCGGTACCTTTAGGAAACAAGTGTAAAAAAATTAGGTCCACTCCTGCATGGCTTAATGCTCAGGTAAAAAGGTAAATGGAAAAAAAGAAAAGGGCTTTTAAAATTTTGAAAGCAGAAGGCACAGAACAGGCTTACAGGGACTTCAAAAGTTGTAATAAAGAGTGCAAGAAAGCAATTAAACTAGCTAAAATAGAAAATGAAATACGGATTGCCGAACAAAGCAAGTCCAACCCCAAGATGTTTTTTAAGTATATAAATGGTAAAAAAATGAGGACTGAGAATGTGGGACCATTAAATAATGGAGCTGAGGTGGTTGTAGAGGATGCCGAAAAGGCTAATCTGCTAAACCGTTTTTTTACATCGGTTTTTACTGTTGAGAATCCTTACAGTAGGGATTGTAACAATGTGCAGGGAGGAAATGAAGAGTTTTCACATTGGATAACAGAGGATATGGTACGGAATCAATTAGACAAAGTTAATATCAATAAAGCGCCAGGACCAGATGGATTGCATCCTAGGATTTTAAAAGAGCTTAGTTCAGTTCTAGCAAGACCACTCTGTCTCATCTTTTCAGATTCGCTTTTGTCTGGGGATGTGCCGCTGGATTGGAAAAAAGCCAATGTAATACCAATATTCAAAAAAGGTAGTCGTTCACAGCCTGGTAACTATAGACCTGTAAGCCTAACATCAGTGGTAGGGAAGGTGATGGAAACTTTGTTAAGGGATCATATCCTTGACTTTGTCTCCAGAGATCATCTTATTAGTAGTAGTCAGCATGGATTTATGAGAAATAGATCATGCCAGACAAATTTAATTGGTTTTTATGAAGAAGTGAGTAAGAAGTTAGATTCAGGCACAGCTGTGGATGTGGTATATTTGGATTTTGCAAAAGCCTTTGATACTGTGCCACATAGGCGACTAATGTATAAACTGAGGACTGTTGGCCTTGAAGAAAACATTTGTTCATGGATAGAGAACTGGTTATTGGACCGCAAACAGAGAGTGGTGGTTAATGGAGCTACATCTATGTGGGCTAAAGTTCCTCAGGGTTCTGTACTGGGGCCGCTTCTGTTTAATCTGTTTATAAATGACTTAGAAGGGGGCATTGAGAGTAAGGTCTCTGTGTTTGCTGATGACACTAAATTATGCAGAGCTTTGGAAACTTCCAATGATGTGCAAGTGCTGCAAGCAGACCTAGATAGATTATCAAAATGGGCAGCAGAATGGCAGATGAGATTCAATGTTGATAAATGTAAGGTGATGCATTTGGGATTTAATAATCCCTGTGCCACCTACACCATAAATAACTCTGTGTTAAGTGCATCTGAAATGGAAAAAGATTTGGGGGTTCTGGTAGATAACAGACTTAGCTGTAGCAAACAATGCCAGGTAGCAACAGCTAGAGCTAGCAAGATATTGTCTTGTATAAAGAGGGGAATGGAATCAAGAGAGAAAAATATTATTCTCCCTCTTTACAAGGCATGTATTCCACATTGGAATATGGGGTGCAGTTTGGAATCCCATATACAAAAGGGACATCTTGGAAATTGAGGCAGTTCAGAGAAGGGCAACTAAATAATAAGGGGAATGGAGGGGCTTGAATATGCCGGCAGATTAGACAAGTTAGGGCTGTTTACATTGGAGAAGCGGCGGTTGCGTGGGGACATGATAACCTTATACCTTATATTAATGGCCCATACAGTGAACTCTCTGGTGCATTGTTCACTAATAGGTCATATCAGAGGACTCGTGGACATCCTTTAAGGTTGGAAGAAAAGAAGTTTCATCTTCAAGTTAGGAGAGGTTTCTTTACAGTGAGAACGGTGAAACTGTGGAACTGTCTTCCAGCAGAGGTGGTAATGGCAAGTTCATTGAATAACTTTAAAAAAGGCCTGGATAAGTTTCTAAAACTAAAAAATATTGAGAATTACTGGTATTAATGCATATAGATCTGGTTGATCCAGGGATACTTTCCGATTGCCGTTTGGAGTCAGGAAGGAATTTTTTTCCCCCTTTTTAGCTGGGGTTTTTTGCCTTCCTCTGGATCAACTGTTAGGTAGGGTTAAAAAAAAAAAAAAAAAAAAAGGGAATAGGTTGGACTTGATGGACGAATGTCTTTATTCAACCTTAATTACTATGTTACTATGTTACTATGTTACTATGTTAGGTCATTGTATATCTGTTGTATTCAATTAGATCAACTGGACTTGAAGTTTAGTTCTTGAAGACGTTTCGCTAGTTATCCGACTGGCTTTCTCAATTCAGAATGACTTGTACAAGAATCTGTGGCAATTATGTACCCTGGAAAATCCCAATTAGCATATCACAGCCAAGTGTTATGGGTGTGAATGGATAGTGGCTAAGAGGTGTTATAGAAACACAGCTCCTAAATGAACGAGTACGACAGACGCATTTTACGGTTGATGCTTTAATGCACAACATTAGTCAACTAGAACAGAACCTGGCCTCTATTTCTGCCAGTGATGCAGAGGAGGGTGGGTCACCTCCACCAGCACCCCCACCAAGGCCACAGGTGCAGCCTCCAGTTTCCCCTTCCCCTTCACCACCACCACCACTCCACCGCCAGCACCAGCGCCAGCAGGGACCAGCACTAGAGATGTCCGAACTTCGAAAAATGGTCGCGCGAGGATCCGCGGATTTTCGAAAAAATCCGAAAATCGAAAATCCGCGAGCGGACCCGTTAAAACGTATTAAAATGGAAAGTTCGCAAAATCCGCATTAAAAGTGGTCTAAATAGCCTTGGTAACGTAAACTTAACCACTCAGGGACCTGGGTAATGGCCTTAGAAGCACGTATAAAGCCAACAATAACAAAAAGACAGTCCGCTAGCGTGACTTTAAAAAAACGGTATTTTTCGAAAATACGAGGATTCCCGTAAAAACGAAGATTTCCGTAAAAAAAGAGGCTTTCTGTAACTATGATAGCTGCCATTGGCTAATTTGGATCATGTGGCTTGCTCCGTCTTGAAAATTTACACGAATTACTAGTTTTTTACGAGTATTCGCGTAATTACGAGAATACTGTAATTACGTGAATCCTCGAATTACGAGGATCCTCGTAATTACGAGGATCTTCGGTTTTTCCGTATCCCGAAAGTATCGTAGATCTTCGTAATTACGGAGATACTCGTATTTTCGAAAATTTTCGTAAAAAAAAAAAATCCGCAGTTCGGAAGTTCGGAAGTCCGGAAAGTCCGGAAATAATCCGCTTGTCGCGGACGGGAGAAATCGCGGCGGGATCCGGGTTCGGGTCCGCGAACCGGCCATCTCTAACCAGCACGCCAGCGCCGGCGAAAATATGGATAGGTGTCTGAGGCGTTGGAGAGGAGGCAGAGGCGCATGGAGGGGTGCATTCTCTCCATGCACAAAGACATTTTGCGCATAAAGCGCAAAGTTTTAAAAAATAAATAGGTGCTGTTTTTTTTTTAGCACCATGTTGTTATTGTTATTATTGTTTATATATTTTTTTAATTTTTATTTTGTTATAATTATTATTATTAATATGTAAGCACCGAAGAAACAGGTGATTACGTTTACAAAAAAAGTTAAACTAAACAAATCTCTGTGTTTTATCTTTACAAATGATTGACTACAAACATAATTTATTAGGCTCCCACACACCCATTGGCTTCTCTCCCTCACGTGTATGCTTCGTGCAAGGGAAAGCGGGGAAGGAGATACGGTTTGTAGGAACAGCACCATTGAGTAGCAGTAGATTCACTTCAGTTTGACAACATTATTGCGGAGCAGGCAGGCTTGGCCCCTCCGGACAGAACCCACACCCATTGGCTCTCTCCCTCAGTGATGCTTGTGCAAGGGAAAGTGGGGAAGGGGATAAAGTTTGTAGGAACAGCACCATTGAGTAGCAGTAGATTCACTTCAGTTTGACAACATTATTGCGGAGCAGGCAGGCTTGGCCCCTCCAGACAGACCCCCTACCATTGGCTTCTCTCCCTCAGTGTATGCTTCGTGCAAGGGAAAGCGGGGAAGGAGATACGGTTTGTAGGAACAGCCCCATTGAGTAGCAGTAGATTCACTTCAGTTTGACAACATTATTGCGGAGCCAGGCAGGCTTGGCCCCTCCGGACAGACCCCACACCCCATTGGCTTCTCTCCCTCAGTGTATGCTTCGTGCAAGGGAAAGTGGGGAAGGGGATAAAGTTTGTAGGAACAGCACCATTGAGTAGCAGTAGATTCACTTCAGTTTGACAACATTATTGCGGAGCCAGGCAGGCACATAACTGACAGCAAACAGCAAACAAACAGCAAACAGCAACAACTGACACAACTGACAGCAAACAGTAGACCAGACAGCAAAAGCTGCTGATTGCTGCTGAACGCAGCACTGTCAGTTACACAAAACACACAGACACTGACACACAGATACAGAAAAAAACAGGACACCTAGACCTCTGAAAGGTCTAACACAAAAATTGTCCAAAGGACTTATAGGGGTGTTAGTCCTTAAAAGGACTGTTGGGTCTCACAAGGTTAGTCCTTAAAAGGACTGTAGGGTCTCAAGATGTGTGAATACAGGGGTGGTTAACTACAAGTGCTAAACCACCACACTGAAATCCACACACAGAAAGCTCAAAAAGCGCAAAAATCTCTCTCCAACTCCTACACTGTCAGGTCTCCACTAAACACAATGAATAAATGGCGCTGGTCACATTGCCTTTTATACCCAGGGGCTGGCAATGCTCAAATTAGCTGCCATTGGTGATTTTGGACATGTGGGCACTTTTTTTTTAAATTCAATGATTTTGAAGTTCGAACATTCGATAAATCATCGAAAGTCCGCGTCCAGGATAGTTCGAGAAGTCTGGGTCGTCCGGAACTCGAAAGTTCGTCTCGAACTCGGGTTCGAGGTCGAGTTCTATTCCATCCCTAGTGACTGGATTTGGCCTTAAATCAAAACTGTCAGCAAAATGCCCTGTCTAAAATACTGTTTTATACAGGCATTAGTACAGAAATTCTATAAATTCTATTATACCATGGTGAATGTGTTACCCTAAACCACCAAAACGATTATTAATTTCCAGGAATTAAATACTCACATAAAAAGTGATTTGAGTGTGAACCCCCCATTCCATATGTTGATCCCCCAGTTCCATCTGTTGAACCCCAGTTCCAACTGTTAATCCCCGTTCCAACAGTTGATCCCCTAATTCCATCTGTTAAAACCCATAATTCTATCTGTTGATCCCCCAGTTCCATCTGTTGAGCCCCCAGTTCCATCTGTTGATCCCCCCATTCCATCTGCTGAACCCCCTGTTCCATCTGTTGAACTCCCAGTTCCATCTGTTGAACTCCCAGTTCCATCTGTTGAACCCCCAGTTCCATCTGTTGAACCCCCAGTTCCAACTGTTGATCCCCTGTTCCAACTGTTGGTGCCCTAATTCATCTGTTAAACCCATAATTCATCGTTGATCCCCAGTTCCATCTGTGAACCCCTGTTCCATCTGTTGAACTCCCAGTTCATCTGTTGAACTCCCAGTTCCATCTGTTGAACTCCCAGTTCCATCTGTTGAACCCCCAGTTCCATCTGTTGAACTCCCAGTTCCATCTGTTGAACTCCCAGTTCCATCTGTTGAACTCCCCGTTCCATCTGTTGAACCCCCAGTTCCAACTGTTGATCCCCTGTTCCAACTGTTGATCCCCTAATTCCATCTGTTAAACCCACAATTCCATCTGTTGATCCCCCAGTTCCCTCTGCTGAACTCCCAGTTCCATTTGTTGAACCCACAATTCTATCTGTTGATCCCCCAGTTCCATCTGTTGAACCCCCACTTCCATCTGTGATCCCCATTCCATCTGTTGAACCCCCTGACCATCTGTTTATCTAAGCAATGCATGCCAGGGCTAACACTGTATGTCTGAAAAGTTTAAATACCTTCAGCCAAAAGCCTTTAATTCATGTTGTTTCCATATATTTGT
This sequence comes from Hymenochirus boettgeri, assembly GCA_019447015.1. Lineage (NCBI taxonomy): Eukaryota > Metazoa > Chordata > Amphibia > Anura > Pipidae > Hymenochirus > Hymenochirus boettgeri. The sequence goes on from CM033476.1 coordinate 34,912,274, forward strand.
GGCCTCCAATTCCTTCAACCACATAAAATAACTAATGGTCACCAGCCTCAGGAGTGCTAACATATTAACAGACCTGGCATAAAGCTGGCTTGACATTTCCCAAGATATTATACCACCTACACACCCACCAAATAATTGCGGTTATGAAACCTTTAAGGTGACTCATTCCTTTCTACCGCATTCCCCAGCTTGAGGGTGAGAGTTAATTCAGCCACACTCCTTTAACCAACCTTCTTTTCAAAAATTAAAAAAAGAACTAAAAGCATTTTTTCTCCCTGTCAATGTTTATTTTTCCAGTTGCTTTAATTTGAGTAATTGCTTTGCCAGCATTTAAAAATATAATTTGTCTTAGAAAAACAGCCCCAAATGACGGATCACGTTCATTTTTATTTCAAACTTGGCCTAGGATTGGGTATTATTTTCACGGCGCCAAAATCGCCTGCAATGCTAGTTTTATTCCTTTTATTTCTTTTTTTATTGCTGCATGGCACTTAAAGAGACAGATTCGTGTTTGATGGCTAGATTTGGCTTCAGATCAAAATGTCACTTCAATCTGTTCTACCTCCCTCCCAAACCTCCCTTCTGTTTGCCTACTGCAACATTTCAAATGCTGTTGGCATCTTTTACCCTTCTCTTTACATTAGTAATATTTTTGTTTTTGTGTTGTGAACAATTTTGTAATTGTAATTTTTAAAATAAAAGTATGATGCCCTTAAAGTGCATTTTATATACGAGATATTAGCTAAATTTAAATTACCTTTTAAAATGAATATTTTACACAATAAAATATTTTACTAATAAAGAGCAAGATTTTTAAGTGGTATTTCTTAAAACTGCCTATTTACACACACAGACACACAAATGAATGTACACAAAATATCTATATTGTCCAAGGAATCCCACACAACAAGATATCCATGCTAAACAACAAGATACATTAAATGTGCCAATAAATTTTAAATAAATAGTAACACAACCAAGTGGCCCTTTCATGGTAGATTGCCATTGGGAAATGGCATGTAAAGCCACTGGCATGGTTTACACTAGATGGTGAACTGGAGGGCTGGGTGTGCCCACAACACAGACTGGTAAAATAAATGCCAACAACACAGACTGATAAATAGATGCCCACACAGACTTTTTAAATATGAGATTCCCTCATACCCAGACTGGTAAATATAAGATGCACACCCTACACAGACTTTTATTAGTCTGTGTATAAGATGCCCCCATGCCCAGCACAGACTGGTAAATAAAAGATGTCCCCATGGCCAGACCAGACTGGTAAATATAAGATGCCCCCATGCTCCGCCAGGACTGGAAAATATAAGAAGTCTGCCCAGCCCAGACTCATGCCCAGGCTGGGTCTGGTAAAAAAAATATGTCCTCATACGTGACCCAGACTGGTTAATATAAAAGTGTCCTCATGACCAGCCCATATTGCTAAATATAAGAGTCCCATGCTCAGCTCAGACTGGTAAATATAAGATGTCCTCATACCTAGCCCAGACTGGTAAATATAAGATTCCTCCAGCCTGCCCAGAAAATAAGATGCCTTCATGCCCACATCAGACTGGTAAATATAAGATGCCCAGACTAGAGATGGGCATCTCTAACTGGTAACTGGTTTCCATACAAGTATATTTTAAATTGTCCACCATGCTGGACAATTTTTGATATAATGCAGGGCACCTCTGCCCACCCCCAACCGGCCATGTCAGAATGTTAAAAAAAGATTTGGAACGCTACTTACTGTCCCTTACTCCTGCGGCGCTCTGATCCAGAAGTGCTTGCTGGAACTTGCAAGCAGGGCCCAGACCCAGCCGCATCTGTGATTGGCTGGAGGCAGCTTGCTTGGAGTTCTGGCAAGCAGAGGGCCGGATCAGAGCGCCGGGGGATTGAAGGATTGTAAGTTCTGAATGTTTTTAAACAAACGGACTTAGCGGTTAGTCATTTACAATAAACACATGTGTGCATCCCTCATCATCAAATACGTTGGACATAATGGCTGGAAGTGGTTGACAGCAGATGGTACAGCACCACCATTTCTAAGTGGGTGTGCGAGGAGACTCATCATTCAGGCATTTTAATTAAGATTTGTCCTTTTAAAAAAAAAAAAATTTCATGACCACTGAAAATGATATAGAATATTTCATCACCGCACAAATAATAAGTCAAATAAAATACTATCAGGGAGATTCAATAAAAGTTCTTATCGTTAAAAATGGTGCTATTTTTCCCCAACCAATCAGATGTTATTTAACATTTGAAAGCTAACATCTGATTGGTGGTACAAAATTAGCACCATTTTAACAATAAGAACTTTTATTGAATACCCCTGCGTATACAGTATATGTGTGTTTTTTAAGCATATGGCCTAGAAATCTTCCTTGTAGAGCAATTATTATTTTTTCTGCATATGAACACAGAGTAAATGTAGTACCATAGCTGCCCAAGCCCCCTGATAAGTTCTCAAGGGCCATGAATCATTCAGGCCACGCAACATCTGTTTGACAGGCTAAAAACCACAGAAGACTTCTAAAGTGTGAGCGGCGGAATCTGCCGCTTGATTCCCTCAACTACTGTATGTTCTTATTAATCCAACCTTCCCTAATCAAAGAGACTTCACTGTACACGCCAAGCCATGCTGGCTCCAGGAAATTATTTTGTATACATGAGGGGGAAGGGAGGCTGCTCCAGATATAATTCATGGGAATCTTTGGCCATTCTCAGTGATTACCTTTTTTATTTTGAATAAATATAAGTACAGTCGATGAATTAACTGACTTAATGCTTCTGACACACAGCTCTTTTCTTTTAGTGTTTAACTTGTAATGGAAGGTTTATTAGTCAAAATTCATACGGTTTGACACGATGCTTTGACCAGGTACAACAAAAAGATTTTACAGAAAAAATGAAATGGGCGGAGGGTGTCAAGAATAAGATTTTTTTTATTAGAATTTTTTAAAGGCTACAGACATAAAATATGACTGTAAAGTATGGTGTTAAAGTAATATTATTACTCATAGGGACCTGCAGGACACTTCCTTTTTCTAGGTGTCTCAGGACAATGCTTAGCCTTGGGTGGGGACCAGACCAAGGGTGGCAGTGCCGAGAGCAGGAGGCATGCCGAGGCAGAGACTGGGTGGAGCAAAAGTGGAATGTAGTAGGCGGGGTTAGTGGCATTCCAAGGGCAAGGCTACCAGGGCAAGGGTTTGGATGGAATTTCAGCCTAATGCGGGACTCAGGATTTTGTCCCTGCAGTCGGTACAGTGCCGCCCATATGGAAAGGGTTTTAATAGCTCATGGGTGGTGTTGAGCAGGGCTCAATTGGCAGATGCCCATGCTCTTCCTCTGTCCACTCAAAACAGGGATTTCCTAACTTTTATGTGATAATGCTTAAGCAGATCAATGGCAATTCTAATGTAAATTTTGTATTGTATAATTAGGCATTTAAAGGGCACGTTTATACCTTCCCCCAACTGAAAAGTTATATAAGCATGAGCACCCTATAAACCCTAAGACTGCAATACGTACTAGATGTACCAGAAAGAAATAATTAAAACCGGTGTTTGCGGTACATGTACATGTCAGAGGACACAGCTCAGGGAGCATTGGTCAGACATTAGCTGTCACAGCCATTATTGTCTGTATCCATTTGGAAAAAAACATTTAAAAAGTGAAAGGGTAGAGATGGGCTGAACTTTCAAAAGTTTGTTCCGTTTTCGAACTTCTTCTAAAAAAGAAGACAAAACGGACCCATTAAAATCATTGGGTGGTAAATAGTTCGGAAAGGTCAAATGATCTTTCCGAAATATTGCAGTGGAAACTTACTTTACAGGCCCCTGAGACCTGGGAGATGGTCTGGGGAACATGTCCAAGTATGGGGAACAGCATAAAAAATGGACGTAGCGCACCCACACGCGCTACTTCCAGTTTCCGCATGCCACTTTCGATAATCCTCGAATGTTAGGATTCTCGAATGGTCGGCAAACTCGAACGTCCGCTTCTGAAAATCCCCAAATGGAAGGAGATTCCCGAAATCGGCCAAGGATTGCCGAATGGCCAACAACAGCTGGACGTTCAGGGGTCCCGCAGCTCAAAACCAGGACCCCCCTCCTGGCCTTTGTAGGCCCTTGCGGCACCTTGTTGGGCCCTTGCGGTGCCTTGTTGGGGGTCCCGCACTGGAAACGGGACCCCCAGTGAGAAGCTCTTAAAAGAGCCCTTGGGCGTGTCTTATTTCTTCCATCCAGTGACACCAGCTCCGCTGGCACCGACCCGAGAAGTACCCCTGCGTCTGCCAGGAGTACCTCCAGTGCCGGTGGCCTCAATGAGGCCCATGTTACTGGCGTATTCATCTGATGCGACATCTTGGGCTAGCGACACCAACACCACTAAGGGTCGCCGATGCCAGACAGGCTCACTACGACCCGCTGGCACCTCCGGCCTCAGCGGAGCCGATGTGCTAGCCGCTTCTTTCTTCATTCATCTACTGCGATGGCATCTGAGCTCCACAGAGGATTGCACCTCTTTAATAGGTTTGCAGAAAGTCCTAATCCGTTTCTGATTGGTCAATTTTTCAATGCTTGGTTTACATGGTTTACATTAACCAATCAGATTTCAGAAATCGGAAAATCTGAAGGGGGGTCCCGGTTTTGAGCCGCGGGATATATAAGGAGTGTGCCTCTTTTCACTTTTGAAGGTACCTATATCAATCTTTGGTACAATGTTTAGTTCAGCTAAACATCAGAAAAGTTTCAGTAAATGTGGTAATGGTGGTTTATTGGAGAGTTTCAAGAGGGGTTGGATTAGATTTTATAATGAAAGTAATTAAAAATATGATGAGATCTGTTGATCTAAAGTGCACTGGCTTAACCAAAACTTTTAACTTTAGGAAAGCTAATTTTATGCTTTTAAAGGAATCGCTCCTGCTATAGACTGGGGGGAACTGTTTCTAGGTAAAGATACTGAGCAGATGTGGACCACTTTTAAAGGGATATTAAACTAAACATTTCCAAATCGGTACCTTTAGGAAACAAGTGTAAAAAATTAGGTCCACTCCTGCATGGCTTAATGCTCAGGTAAAAAGGTAAATGGAAAAAAGAAAAGGGCTTTTAAAATTTTGAAAGCAGAAGGCACAGAACAGGCTTACAGGGACTTCAAAAGTTGTAATAAAGAGTGCAAGAAAGCAATTAAACTAGCTAAAATAGAAAATGAAAACGGATTGCCGAACAAAGCAAGTCCAACCCCAAGATGTTTTTTAAGTATATAAATGGTAAAAAAATGAGGACTGAGAATGTGGGACCATTAAATAATGGAGTGAGGTGGTTGTAGAGGATGCCGAAAAGGCTAATCTGCTAAACCGTTTTTTTACATCGGTTTTTACTGTTGAGAATCCTTACAGTAGGGATTGTAACAATGTGCAGGGAGGAAATGAAGAGTTTTCACATTGGATAACAGAGGATATGGTACGGAATCAATTAGACAAAGTAATATCAATAAAGCGCCAGGACCAGTGATTGCATCCTGGATTTAAAAGAGCTTAGTTCAGTTCTAGCAAGCCACTCTGTCTCATCTTTTCAGATTCGCTTTTGTCTGGGGATGTGCCGCTGGATTGAAAAAAGCCAATGTAATACCAATATTCAAAAAAGGTAGTCGTTCACAGCCTGGTAACTATAGACCTGTAAGCCTAACATCAGTTGTAGGGAAGGTGATGGAAACTTTGTTAAGGGATCATATCCTTGACTTTGTCTCCAGAGATCATCTTATTAGTAGTAGTCAGCATGGATTTATGAGAAATAGATCATGCCAGACATTTAATTGGTTTTTATGAAGAAAGAGTGAGTAAGAAGTTAGATCAGGCACAGCTGTGGATGTGGGATATTTGGATTTTGCAAAAGCCTTTGATACTGTGCCACATAGGCGACTAATGTATAAACTGAGGACTGTTGGCCTTGAAGAAAACATTTGTTCATGGATAGAGAACTGGTTATTGGACCGCAAACAGAGAGTGGTGGTTAATGGAGCTACATCTATGTGGGCTAAAGTTCCTCAGGGTTCTGTACTGGGGCCGCTTCTGGTTAATCTGTTTATAAGACTTAGAAGGGGGCATTGAGAGTAAGGTCTTGTGTTTGCTGATGACACTAAATTATGCAGAGCTTGGAAACTTCCAATGAGTGCAAGTGGTGCAAGCAGACCTAGATAGATTATCAAAAGGGCAGCAGAATGGCAGATGAGATTCAATGTTGATAAATGTAAGGTGATGCATTTGGGATTTAATAATCTGTGCCACCTACACCAAAATAACTCGTGTTAAGTGCATCTGAAATGGAAAAAGATTTGGGGGTTCTGGTAGATAACAGACTTAGCTGTAGCAAACAATGCCAGGTAGCAACAGCTAGAGCTAGCAAGATAGTCTTGTATAAAGAGGGGAATGGAATCAAGAGAGAAAAATATTATTCTCCCTTTACAAGGACTGGTATTGCCACATTTGGAATAGCGGTGCAGTTTTGGAATCCCAATACAAAAGGGACATCTTGGAAATTGAGGCAGTTCAGAGAAGGGCAACTAAATTAATAAGGGGAATGGAGGGGCTTGAATATGCAGGCAGATTAGACAAGTTAGGGTGTTTACATTGGAGAAGCGGCGGTTGTGGGGGACATGATACCTTATACAAATATATTAATGGCCCATACAGTGAACTCTTGGTGCATGTTCACTAATAGGTCATATCAGAGGACTCGTGGACATCCTTTAAGGTTGGAAGAAAAGAAGTTTCATCTTCAGTTAGGAGAGGTTTCTTTACAGTGAGAACGGTGAAACTGTGGAACTGTCTTCCAGCAGAGGGTGGTAATGGCAAGTTCATTGAATAACTTTAAAAAAGGCCTGGATAAGTTTCTAAAACTAAAAAATATTGAGAATTACTGGTATTAATGCATATAGATCTGGTTGATCCAGGGATACTTTCCGATTGCCGTTTGGAGTCAGGAAGGAATTTTTTTCCCCCTTTTTAGCTGGGGTTTTTTGCCTTCCTCTGGATCAACTGTTAGGTAGGGTTAAAAAAAAAAAAAAAAAAAGGGAATAGGTTGGACTTGATGGACGAATGTCTTTATTCAACCTTAATTACTATGTTACTATGTTACTATGAATGGATAGATCCTGATGCCAACAAACTAGCCCCATCGGCATCAAGACTAATAATGAATCCTGGTTTCTATTTGAAACTGCTGGTATCGAAATTTCACAGATCCACCAGATTTTGGAAATTTTTAACTTTTCTTCAAAAATCGAAAATAAAAAAATCGAAAATTGAAAATTTCTTTAAAAAAATTAAAAATGTCAATTAAAAGTTCGAAAATGCAATCGAAAAAATCTGATTCAATTGGATTCAATTTTGAACTTTTGCAATTTTGGAACAAAACAACTCGTCAGTATCTGTAATTTTGAATCAAGACCTATTGGGGCAGATCAAATGTTTTTTTGTTAAGTATAGTAGAAGGAGCTGGCAAAATTGTATTATGTGTGGCTGCATCGAACAGTCAATGTGTATAAAGAATATATGGAATGATCATTCTTGTGTATTGGCAAATCGCAAAAACTCACAATTGGATTCCAATGTGTATGGACAGCTTAATACTAGATGTGTCCAGAGATGGATACATGTTGTGTACTAAACTAGTTTTGTGCTGAAATTACTGGTCTCATGTAATTTTGCTGCATTTCGATGCAAAATTTCCAATTTCAATGTGAAAGTTGCAGATTTAATTTAATTGGTTTATGTTTATATAAAAAAAGTCGAAAGCAAACCCAATTGAATCAGAATTTTTTACATTTTCAATCGAAATTTTCAAATATTCAACTAAAATTTTCTGACATAATTTTTCAATCTAATTTCCAAATTTTTAAAATTTCAATCATAAGTTCTGATTTTGGAAAATTTGGAAAATTAAGCTGGATCCACAGATTTTTGAAACCAGCAGTTCACATTTGAAACCAGGTCTCGTCACTAGTTCAGACATCTCTAATCATCTTTTGTTGGTCCAGCGATTCTTCCACTTTCCATGTGGTGTCAAAATCGAACTTCAGACTGAAGTTTCTTTCTTTGGCCTCTACTGGATTTAACTATTTGTATGTATGTATTTATTCGACCTCCACTACAATGTTACTATATTATGTGCATATATGAATTGGAACAGCCTTAAGCAGCAAAGTGGTTTGCCAAATGTATAACAGTTGAAGCGGTAAGAAGAACAGTTTGATGAAGTACTGAGTTTTATCCAAGGTAATTTACTGGTGCTGAATTCTGGGTATAAATCCAAAGTGATGAAACGCTGAATATTTTTTATACAAGCATTGGCTGAAGACATTTTCTATTTGATGGATGCTCGGCGAGAAATTAATTGTTTCGTTTGAGTATACGAGCTGTCAGTACGACGTTTGCACAGTCCACGAAAAGGCAGGAAAACGTAGAAGCCAAAATAAAGTTTTAAATTTTAAGTCTAGTCAAACAGTAAGGAAAGTTCAAATGATGAATACGAATGATCTGGAATCCTTCTACACTGCATGAAATTTCTATTTCTGATTATGTTACTCTGACAAGTCCCCCTCCAATTAAATTTTACAACTTCCAGATATCGTTTTATAAATTGGATGTCCGGAACTAGTATCAGAGATCTTCTTATGACTGCAAGATACAATGTACAGGAGCATATGGAAGGATTTTGTTTGGTCTGGCTGAGGCTAACTGTCTGTATGTGATGCTTCAGAATTTGAAAATATTTCAAAACAAACATTTTGACTTTCTGTTTGGAATCAGCTGATATAATCATTTATAGTCAACGCAAAGATTGTTTTTGTAGGAGCTTTACTGAACATTTTTGTACATTTGAGATATTTAAGGAAGAATATAAAAGTTTGTCTTTGGAAATCTTATATTATATTGGCAGCCATTAAGTGCATAAGTCAATATCAACTCCTCTTAACCAAGTTCATCATTTTATTTATTTATTTATTTAGGTTATTATTTCTAAACTGTGAAATACTAGAATTAAATTGCTTTTCATTCCCACAAAAAGTTCTGTGGTGTCTTTAGGGCCCAAGGTGGAAATAACAGTCTTTCAGATGGCCAGATTCATTTTTCAAGTAGGTTCACAAACATCTGGTACATTTTGGTGTTAAAATTTACAGATAAAACATTAATGTTGAAATTTTATTTCCTACCCTCTAAATCATGGTTGAGATCAAGGAGCAACCTGGGATGTTCGAAATCTACAACTCTCGCCATCTCCTGGCTTTCCTGTGCAGTTTGGGAATGCTGGGAGTTGTAGATTCAAACAATTTTGACATCAAAACAAAAAATGTTGTTGCTCAATTTTGGGTTCAGCAATGTTTGAAACCAGAATTACAGTTGGTCTTACGCACATGTAAAGAAAGGATTGTACAAAACATAATTGTTATATGAACCACAATGCACAAATCATAATTTTGGGACATCTACCTTATTATGGCCGCTATTATTGGGTTATCGTGGGCTCAACACTATTTCTGCGGTGGCTGTGGTATTTCCAAAACTTTTTGAAAGTAGCACTGCTTAGTTGATGTAGAAAAGGCTAAATTAAATTTTGCGTGAACATTTTGCGCTAAACTTAACGCCTATGGAGGCGTAAACAGCACATCTTACCTGACCAGGATCCCCCGATGCAGTAAGTCTCACTTTTTAATTTTCAAAAATAGGCTACTTTCGATTTTTGAAAATCATCTACTTTCGATTTTCAATTTTCGATAATTATCTACTTTCAATTTTAACATTTTTTAAAATTGTCTACTTTCGATAATTGTCTTCTTTCGATTTCGAAAACCATCTACTTTCAATAATTATCGAATTTTTGATAAACTCACAAAATTCGGGTTTCGGAAATTCTGGGTGTTCCGAAAGTTTCGTCGGGACTTCGAACCCCTCGGATTCAATTGGAAACTGGGTTCTATTAGAACCCACAGTACATCTCTAAGTCTCACAAAGGGATTTGCGGGATTGCGTTCAGGTAAGATGTGCAGCGAGGACTATATCATCGGGCTGTAAATCCTAAAAAATGACATGAAATATTTAATATATAAAAGAGCTTTTTGATGCACGTGATTGGTCTGAAACCCAGCTTGGCTAATTAAGCAAGCATTTAGGAATAATTGCCCTCCAGTGTATTGTTTCTTGAGTGGATGAAGCCTGATACTATCAGACAGAGAATCCCTTACTGCACCAAAAAAGATTTGCAAATTTAGGCTAAATTAAAGGGCATGTCCAGCCACATAACCAAATATAGGTTACACACAACAAAACCCCATTTTCGTTATATTTAACTTCCCCAACAATGCCACTGAAATACATACAAGGCCGACCCCTTGCTGTGAAGCTCCTCTTCACTGCTGAGCTTTCTGGTTGTGGCTGTCAGTCTAAGCCACAACAGTGACATCACAGCCAATAACTTCCAGCTACAATTGGGGGACGCCTCATTGGTGCTGTGCGCACTGAAAACCAGCTCACCCAGGCGGCAGGTCTTGGAAGTATTTCCAAAGGCATCTTTGGGAGGGTAAGTATAAAGAAAATGGGGTTTGGGGGGTGTTAAACCTTTAGTTACATTTCGGTTATATGGCTGTACATGCGCTTTAATAAAAAGTGAAGCATTTTCTTTGAATACGCTGAGATTTTCACTAATAAGTTTAACTTAGCTAACATACTAATGTGGTGGTGTTAATCCCTTTCTTAACTGTCAGGGTGTTTCATACAAGTCATTTTAATGGAACTAATTCAAGAATTCCTTGACACTACATGATCATAAGCCTACCCAATATCTTGTCTCACCCTTTCTTGTTATGCAGTGCCTCTTAGGAAACTTGTTATTTGGGGTCAGTACATTTTCGGTAATGATCTCACTGTAACATCGATGCCAACAGCAAAGCTGTCTTGTGGATAGCACATCTGTTGCCTATAGACTTGGTAAGTGTGTAATGTCCCAATATGTTCTATCTTATCTTAGATGGATATTGGGTGGAATAAGTTGTAGTGTATGAGAGGACATTAGATACATGTAAGGGACATTAAAAGTCATAAGATTGGTTGATTAAAAATCTAAAAGATTGAAAAACTGCCTGGCTGTAAACATTAAAACCCACATAATCCAGCTGGGAATATCACAAGGTAAGAAAGCGTTTCGTTGCTTGTAGGGCTTGCAGCTTCCTCAGGGGGGAAAAAATCATTTTTTTTTTCATTCAAGAGACTCTTTGTTTTAATTTTCTACTTGTGGTGTTAAGATATTAGTTATATTATCCAGACAACATTGTCCCGATAGGCAGCACACTTTTACAAATATACAAAAAGCTGTGTCTTGCCTCCCCTTTTGTTGTTGCTGCTGGGTGATTAATGAAATTAGCTTGTGGGTACTAGGGGTCAACTCCAATAATCCCTTTTATCTGGGTGACATGCTGTACACCTCACAGGAAACTGCAGCTTTGCTTCCTAGAAGCTGACAGCCAATCATGTTACACCTCAGAGATTAAGGGGGTTATTCAATAAAAGTTCTTATCGTTTAAAATGGTGCTAATTTTGCCCCAACCAATCAGATGTTAGCTTTCAAATGTTATATAAGTTCTGATTGGTTGGGGCAAAATTAGCACCATTTTAAACGATAAGAACTTTTATTGAATCTCCCTGTAAGGCTGGGCATTTGAACCTGTTATTTCATGGGCTGTGTGTTTCTAAAAACGTGTATATGTTCTTTGAGCCACCAGAACTACCAGAAAGAGAACAGGTAAAAAAAACATCAGTATGTAAAATCAGATATTTTGTTCCAACTGTCAGTAATGCATGCTGGCTGGTAATTAAACTGTAGGGTAACAAGCAGCTTTCAAAGGGAGTTCAATATTGGTGTGGAGACATTGTTATATGAAAATACTCTACAGTGAATACTGGGGTCAGGGGGCATGGCCATAGATGTTACATGATCACAAGGCTCTTTGTTGGCTACATGGGTTTTTTACGTTGAACTGGAAACAACATGAAAGTCTTCTTAGCTACAGAATCTATTACTTACATGTGCTAAATGTAAATTACTAGAGAAGAATGTACAGGTGTTTAGGGGGGGAAAGCTTTTACATTTGGTGCTTTGAAGGACTACATAAAGAACAGTGATGCACACTTCTACTGGGTTTCTTTGCTGTACAGACCTAATGAATTAGTTATTCTTCTTTTTAAATTTCACTGGTCACAATTCCACCAAAACTGCAAAATGGTTAAAAGTTTTGCTGTTCTGCATCAAAATGTCACCAGAAGCTTTGACCAGCGAAATTTCAATGGTAAAAAAAGAGAAGGTTTGGGTACATTACATTCCTAATTAAGAACAACACTGGGTTAGGTACAGATAGTAACAACGATTAGTTATGGTTAATGGGTAAGGAGAGAGGGGAAAGTTATCATAGAGAATGAAGATTTGATTCTAGGTGTCTGTTACAAACTTTTTAATTATAATGAGGTTCAGCCAGACATACAGTAGTGGCACTGACAATAAAGAAAATATCAGTTAGCAAGGAGATAGCGATTAGTAATACAGAGAGGTATGGATTATCATATATAATAAAACCCTAAGTGTGCGTCCCTGTGTCTGTGTGTGTCACTGCAGTTCCTATGGGCTCACCACTAGATGGAGAGTCTCTGCAGTTCCTATGGACTCACCACTAGAGGGAGAGTCTCTGCAGTTCCTATGGACTCACCACTAGAGGGAGAGTGTCTGCAGTTCCTGTTGACTCACCAATAGAGGGAGAAACACAGGAAACAGCAATTAAACAGACTGCAGGTAAGGTTGCTTGGGACAGGGGCCCCTGGATTTGTAACAGAGAGGCCCCTGGATTTGGGACAGAGGGGGGCCCTGGATTTGGGACAGATGGGGGGCCCTTGGATTTGGGACAGAGGGGGCCCCCTGGATTTGGGACAGAGGGGGGGCTGGATTTGGTACAGAGGGGGAGCCGTGGATTTGGGACAAAGGGGGCCTTGGATTTGGTACAGAGGAGGAGCCCTGGATTTGGGACAGAGGGGGGGGCTGGATTTGGGACAGAGGGGGGCCTCTGGGTTTGGGACAGAGGGGGCCCCTGGCCTTGGACAGGGGGGAGACTCTGGCCTTGGGACACTAAGAGGGTATTCTGGCCTTGGGACATGGAGGAGGACTATGGCCTTGGGACACTAAGGGGGCACTCTGTGCTTCTAGCGCCTGTTATTGTAGCGGGCTTAATGTCTAGTGTATAATAAGATAATAAGTAAACTTTCTGGATAAATAAGCACATTGTGGAACATCTGTTCAGAAAACATCACTATGTCTCAGTTGACAAAAGAAAGAATACAGAAACTGGATAAGGGCAACCCTCACAAGGACCCTGTTAAATGCTGCAGTTTTGAGTCCCTGCCCTGAAGGGACCCGTAAGCGGCTGCCTGCCTTTCCTATGGCCATTAGCATTTGTCTACTTTTACTAACATTGCTGGTATTTCTTTCACTATTGCCCTTTTTTACTGCAAAAACATCAGAAAATCTGGCAGAAAATCTGATGCTACATTTCACAAATTTATAGTTAACAAAATCAAAAAAGTTGGCAGGAATTTGTGGAATAAAAGTGTCAGTGAAAATAATTTATAAATATCTCCCATAGTGGCAATTTATCTTTATTTATTAAAGTCCAGGAAACTGAAGAGTAGGAGCTGTCTGTGTGTAAAAATCTGCCTCTTCCCTGTCTTCCTGGAGGTCTCTGGCATGTGCAGGGGCATCCCACGTGCCTCCATCCCTCCGGATCCCTCATCTCTGCAGTGTAAAAATTCAACTATTTTCTGTAATGTAGGGACTAGGGATGGACTAGAACACGAGCCCGAGTTCGAGACAAACTTTATGAGTTCGAACAGGCTCAGACTTCTCGAACTATCCCAGACCCGGATTTCACAGACTTTCGATTGTAAATAATTATCGAATGTACTGGATAGTGTACTGGTTAAAGGCACTGCCTTTGACATGGGAGACCAGGGTTCGAATCCTGGCTAGGGGCAGATATACAGATGTTTGGATTATTATAATACCCTAGTTATATAATAACCTAGTAATATAATAACCATATAATAACCATATGATAACCTAGTAATATAATGTTATTATATTACTAGGGTATTATATGGTTATTATATCACTAGGTTATTATATGGTTAGAATATAGGGCATTATATGGTTATTAATTATATTACTAGGTTATTATATTATATGGTTATTATATTACTAGGTTATTATATGGTTATTTTAATAATCCAAACATTTGTATAGCTGCCCCTAGCCAGGATTCGAACCCTGGTCTCCCAAAGGGGGTGGCTTTAACCAGTACACTATCCAACCCTCGAATGTACCATTCACTAAGCCTAGGAAGGACCATTTGCTAACAGGAAGGATCGTTCATTTGATAATCCTCGAATGTATCGTCAATTGCCTGCCTGACTTCAGGAAGTGTTTTAACAAGTTTTGGTGACAGTGACATGTTCCCCAGGTGCCACAGCCATTTACAGTAGTTTACCACTGTTAGTTTAGCTGTAAATCACTCAGTCTTTTCGAACTATCACTCCCCTATAGACTTGAATGGGTCCGAATTTTATATACTTCGGCCATCTCTAGTAGGGACCCCTCTGCCAACCTAACCACCAGGTTAATTTTGATCAAATTAATTGGCAGTCAGAAGGGAGAAGTCCTAGCTGCATTCTGTTGTGCAATGTGAGTCATGGTTTCCCCTGCTATTTAACTGAAAGTACCTCCCGAAAATATGTGGCATTTTTGGCCCCCTGGCATCTGGGCCCCAGGTACTTGGAAAAATAATGTGACCTAGGCACATGATGCCAGAAAAAAAAATCTGCCATCAAAACTGCTGCCTCCCTACTGGGTACTGCTCTGTAATGTGCTTCACTCTGCCTTATTAGGGTGGGTGGCCTGGGGTTAGTAGGGCGATGATTGTGAGTTTGTAGTAGGGCAAAGGAGTGAATAGTAGTCAATAAGATAGAGTTAGACAAATGTATTCGGGAATCAGGGATAGAATCAGACATGAGGACAGTGAGGCTAGAGAACTTAGAGAAGAGGAGAGGATAGAGCTTAGATGTAAAATGTGCCAAGATTTCTTCCAGATACATAAGGATATTTATGGTATACAGATTTTCCTATAGAGTATGTAATGAATAGCAAGAATTGGATTTTTACATAAATTGATATTGTAACAATTTGCTTAGTATTGTCGAGACACTGAAATCCTCAGCTATACCTGCTCTATAACTTGTCTACAAATCCTTTCTGGCTTTGCTCTGTCCAGTCTAACTTGCACTGGGCAAAGAGTTAAACCACTTATTTCAGCTTTTTAGCCACTAATGGTCTGTGGAGGGGGGATGAGTGGGCGACAATCCTCATGCCTGTGCTGCGTAATGAAAATGACCATCTGATTTTAGTTATGGGGCATGTGGGTGTCTAGAAAAAAAAATCCAGGCACAAGAGTAGCTGACAGCTTCAGATTCGCATTTCATACATCAAAATCTGCTTGAAAATAACTCTAATCCACTATGAGGTGACTCTGTTAACCCCTTCTAGTGTTTAGATCACTGTTTAACAGTGATGACAAAAGTGAATACAATAAGAAACAATATAAATGTATATATATGTATATTTGCCAAATGTTAAGAAACAAAGCTGGTTTATTTCAAAGAAAATGAAATCATCAAAATTAGAATTAAAGGAGAATAATATACAGCCCTCCTCCTCCTCCGATTACAATGTTGGACTGGGGTATTGGGGCCCATCAGGATATCTGGGACCAGGGGACCACCAGGGCGAGTGTAACATTTAATATCTGAATTTCTTACTGTCCCTTTGGCTCTGTATTTAAAATTTAGCACTTTTCTCTGTTTTCTTGGGTGAAAGGGCTGTTGGCCCACCAAGGGATTCCCCTGTAACCCTATGGGCCAGTCTCATCACAAGAAGAAAGAAAAACTGCGCACACCAGGCTTGGTGCAACTGGTGTTTATTTATCCATAAAAACACTGTGGGCCAGTCTGACACTGTCCAAAAATATAATTTACACTAAGTGCAGGTTGGCATGTGCTTTATTACTATACATGCCCCCCAACTGGCCTAATGTCATCTCCAGAGCAAGCGCTAGTGAGGCAGAGTTTGGGGAAACAATGTAGAAAACTTCTCTCCATATCGGGAACCAACACAGGCAATGGAGCTGATAGATGGATAGTTTAAAAGTTTTAAAAGTGATCTCTCAAATTATAGAGAGAAGGGGGATAATTTTGACATTTGGTTTGTCCAAATAATGGTACTAGCAACTGCATACAGGTACTAGCAACTGCATACAGGTACTAGCAACTGCATACAGGTACTAGCAACTGCATACAGGTACTAGCAACTGCATAGGGTATTGGCTCAATACAAAAACACCTAACAAACATAACCCCACACAACATACGATGTGGGATTAGCACACTGGGAGAGCCGAAGTCCCTAACCAACAGGCTAGACATGAATCCTTAAATAATATAGACACAGTCCTGGACCAAGGCAATTTAGCAAAGACCATATGACCAATCGCTTGTGAAGGTTCTCATTCATCCAGGTCATGGTATATCTGTTGTATCAATTAGATCAACTGGACTTGAAATGTAGTTCTTGAAGATGTTTCGCTAGTCATCCGACTGGCTTTCTCAATTCAGAAATTTTGAATTGAGAAAGCCAGTCGGATGACTAGCGAAACGTCTTCAAGAAACTACATTTCAAGTCCAGTTGATCTAATTGAATACAACAGACATATGACCAATCATTCAATGGATATCACTTCACCTGATCCCTTATAGTAGTTATTAGTAGAAATGCATACTGCAGACATCCATGTAACCTGTCTATTAGAAATGACCCATAATTCAATTAGAAACTGGTTTTGTGACAAATTTACAGATGAATTTACATTTTTCTCTGTTGAAATTTCTTCTTGAGACCAAGCAAAATTACCAGTATTCCTGGAACCCGTTGGTAGAATCAAACCCAGAAGGTTCAGAAATCTCTTCCGTCTTTATGAGATAACTACTTAAGGGATTTCCTCATTCTAGAAATATTGCCAAATGTTTATATTAGATATAAGATATATATATATTATATAATATGATAGATAGTATATAGAATATATATATATTATATAAATATATCTATATATATAGTAGTATATATATATACACCTCTTTCTTTTAATGATACTATGCAGAACAGGCTTCATTTTGCCCTGTATCTTTACGATACCGCTCCCTCCTCCCCCCCACAGAGACAAACACACAAAATAAGGAGCACATGAATAAAAATAATGATGGAAATATGTACTGTAACACTGTGCTAAAACAAGCCTCCAGTGCACCTTTACAAACAAGTGAGTCTGTAGACAGATGATATCCCTTTAACAGCCCTTGCTGATTGGCTGTTTCCAACACTTTATCTAAATTAGGTGGGTAAAAAAATGCACAGTAAATACACTCCTTTGTGTGCACTGCTCTCTTTCATGCCACATTCACCTGTTCATGCCATTTTTTGGGAGGGTTCAGCAGTTTCAGGCTTTTCTCTGATGGTGTGAGGTGGCAGGGCATCGCAGGCTTCTTTGGTAATTTCCAGACAATCAGCTGTTTTTCTGCTTTGCAGTGAAGATTGGGATATTGGTACTGAAACATTACCCAGGTATTATGTTGCCTTACTATAAACTGAAAATAATTATGGGTGCTTGATATATGATATCAATATTCCTATAAAGGGCATGTCCAGGAAAGCTGGGGGAGCAACTGCATGGGGGACAGGAGCCAAGGGGGGGGGCATCTTCTTATTTTTCCTAAAACAGACATAGCCACTGTGATAAAGCACAGATAGGGGACCCTTAACACCTGGCTGTGATATGCTAATTGGGATTTTCCAGGGTACATAATTGCCACAGATTCTTGTACAAGTCATTCTGAATTGAGAAAGCCAGTCGGATGACTAGCGAAACGTCTTCAAGAACTACATTTCAAGTCCAGTTGATCCAATTGAATACAACGGAGGGACCCATCATGGTTTTGCAGAGAGGCTCAGTGATACCTAGTTAAGCCACTGGGCATGTCCACCCTTAAAACTATTTTATTTTCCAGTTTATTACATACATCTGTAACTGGATATTCAATAATAATTTGTTTTCTGTTTGCTTCTAAAAAGCTTGAGCATGTGCAGAGGAGGCAGCAGGGAAACAGCAGTCAATCATTGGCTGTGATGTCAGCAGTCACAGCCTTGATTGACTACATGGAGGGAGGCGCCAGCTTAGTCTGTCAGAATGGGGACAATAATAATTCTTACTTATCTGGTTACTAATCCATCTAATAATGTGCGGAATATATTGGTTGGGGTTGGGGGCAGGTAATTGACCAGTGACCATTAGGGATGGGATCCGGGTCCATTTGAACCCAGTTTCAAAAATCAGAACTCTTCGGAACTTTCGGACCTCAGAACTTTCGATATTTTCTGGTAACCCTCGAAAATACGGAGGTACTTTCAGAGGTTATCAAAGCTACTTTCAAGGGTTATCAAGGTTACTCTTGAGGGCTACTTCGAGGATTACTGAATATACAAGGCTCATTTTGAGGGTTACCGAAAGTAGGCTCGAATATAAATGTGGAAGCTCGAAAATAGGTACCATATAGGAAATTCGATTTTACATTTTGGTGAAATGTATGCCTCCCCCTGACCATTTCCCAGGTGCCTGAGCCATCTATTGTGAATTACCATGCTTCCCCCCCCCCCCCATTGACTTCTATGGGTCCGTCTTCGAATTTTCTAAACAAAATTTGAAATTCCAAAAATGGAATGAAACTCAATGGTTTCTACCATCTATAGTGAACAGTTTTTTATTTTGAGGGTGAAGATGCCCTTTAAATTCTAGCCCTTTAAGCCTACTATGGGTATTCTGCATCCATTAACAGAATTTTAATTTAAATATTAAAATGTGTCTAATTCCTTCAAAGAAATCTGATGTTATAATTTAGCATTATTATTCCTTAATATATAATGACCAATTTCAATAATAATGAAATAAGGGATAACTTTATTTTATCTAATTCCATCTTTACTCGCCAATAGAGATGTAATGTGGGTTCGAATCGAATCTGAGGGATTTGAATATAATCTGAGGGTTTCAAAGTCCCGGATTTCACAGAATCCGGATTTTTCGAATTTTCAATTTTTTATGAAAATCGAAAGTAGACGATTTTTGAAAATCAAAAGTAGACCATTTTCAGAAATCGAAAGTAGATGATTTTTGAAAAATCGAAAATCGAAAGTAGACAATTTTAGAAAAAAAACAATTATCGAAAATCGAAAGTAGACTTTTTAAAAATCAAAACTCAAATTTTTCGAACTTTTAAACTTTCCGAAAATTTAGAAAATTTGAAAACGGAACGAAACTCAGCTGTTTCGAACATCTCTACTCGCCAATATTGCAGTGTAACCTTGTCACGAACAGATTTTATGTATAGTTTGCAAGATCAAATATAGGAAATGAAAAGGAAACAATTTGTGTCCTTTCAAGTGTTTATGATTCTCCATGGATGTAGTTCTGGCAATATATCCTGTCCTTTGAAATGGGATAAAAAATAAACATATTCTTAGTTAAAGGGGAAATATCAATCAATCATAGTTTGATTGAATGCTTATGTTGGTTAGAATCTACTGTAAATCTAGTGTAAATTGAGGTCATTTTACCATAAGCTTAATTTGCAGTGGAACAATAGTGGTTAAACTAGTCATACTGTACACATCTGGTTATACAGCAGATTCTTAAGGAATTTTGTGATCCAGGCATACACATCCATCAAACCTCTCCATGCCTCTATATGGGGACTGTTTATTCAAGTATCCATACACTTCCATGATTGCTGTTCATTATTCATATAGGGATATGTACAAGAATGCCCCGTTGGAAGCAGGGTTGGAAGTTTTGAAGGCATACACCTACAGATATAATTAAAGCCAGTCTCATAAATAGTCATAATCAAATCACACAAAAAATTGAAACATTTTCCATTTAAAATATAGCTATATACCGTTGACTAGATCATAGTGACAAATGAGTTTTTCCATACATTTTTTGTGTGTGTTTTTAGAGGTGGTAAGTCATGGAGATGATTTTATGTAGCTCAGAAAAAAAGATTTCCTAATTGGATTATAATTATGCTCAGTTTCCCCGACCCTCCACCTTTTACATTTTTAGCAACCCCCTTATTTTTCCATTTCTGCTTAGCTTAGAGAAAGTTGATTCCCGTCTCTGGAAAGCAGCGATGTGTTGATCTCCCACAGCTAATGCTGAGGAGTGGATTTTTTCTGAGCAGATGTGTAGTGTTTTGATTACCCTTGTTGGCTTGAAAATGATTAATAAATAGAAAAAAAAGCAGTGCCCATAGAATATCAGTAAAAGACACATTACATACAGATTTCAGATTTGACCCAAGGTTGACTATGACATGTTCTAAATGTAGAGCAATTCCAGAGCAGTTGATATTATTGGTTGCTAATAATCATACCATTAGTTTAATCCCAAGGTGTAAAATACCTTATGATTTTTTATTTATTCTTTTAAAAAAGGAAATCTATTGGATAGCAAATGCTATGACATTAAATATTTTGATTTTTAAATCATTGTTATCAGCCATGACTGGTGACAAATCACAGTTTCAAAATAAACTTGGTTTAGATTTGTAATAGAGGGTTTTCTAAAAACCGTGGATCCACTTTACTTTTAATCGAAAATTGTATTCAGAATTTTTTTTTTTACGGAAAATCTTAAGTGTCTATTGAAAATGTAAAAATGCTATAGAAAATTCAAAAAATCCCGATTCAACTGGATTTTCTGAATTTCAATAGGTTCCGTGGAACCGCTACCAAAAAAAATTTGTCAGTTTGGTTCACCTCTAGTCATGACCAATAGCATTTTTATAATGGACAGTAAAAATATTGTTAGTATTGGATTTTTCTTTCCGTCTGTGGTGAAAGTGATACCGGCTGGTATTTTGATATTGCTCTGTATCAGGCCAAGGGGGTTTATAGGCCAATACTGGGCAGTATCAAAATATCGCAGCCTAAAACAAATACGATCCATTTACTAACCACATAGTTATTTAATGCTGGAATATTTTATGAGGCATAATTTACCGATTTTTATGGGTATTTTACGACCGCTCTGTTATTTTAAGATCATGACGTATATCGAAATTCCGGCAGGTATTACATTATGGTTGCAGTGGTCAAAATTCTGTGGCAAAACCTGGTACATTTCCATAAAACCCACCTGCAGAACAAACCCCTAGCTTCTTCGTGCATCTTCCAATGAAGTGTTCTATAGAGGAAATGCCACAGGTGTGTTCCTTGATGTGACTGAACAGTAAAGATTTCAGCAGTTTTGTCTGGGTGGCACAGCCCTTGTGTAGTAACGTGGATCTCAGGTAGTAGTGTTAGGCCACTATGAAGCAATTCCCGAAGGCCATGTAGCCAGCCGCACTGCCTGCATTGCGCTCTTGTCCATAAACGCAAAACATGCAATCCACATCAAAAATAGCAATCCCGTGTATTGCGAGGAATCACAAGTGCAGGGTTAAAAGGCATGCACAAATGCAATTTTAGCAATGCGTTTCTTTTAGGTTACAGTCGGACATCAGCCTAAGTAGAAGGGGGTGGGCTAAAAGGGTACAATTGTCCTTAAAGTGAGACTACTCCCAATACCATTGTATACAGATTATATCTAACATTTATTTTTTCACCCAGATACATAATCTTACATTTCTCAGTAGTACATCTCATTTGCAGGGCTTCACCCCATCATTTAAATGTATAAATGGTATCTATGAACATTGCTTGTTATTTTTTAGAAACTATTTGTTTCATACCTGTTTGTTTATTAGTTTACTAATCTTTGTGGTACAGTTGGAGTTATCCCAGCTGACATTCCCCACATCAGACAGCTGCACTGCAGAAATGTACAGCTGTGCACTCTTGTTAAAGCTGGTTTTTCGCATGGTCTAACAGCTGGGTTTGTTTATCGAACGGTGGGTTTGGATAGCAGCACGTTGGAGCAGAACTTTTCAGAATCTGTTTGCCAATTCTATCCACTCATTAGAAAGATTATTATTTTTTTGCTGTGAATCTTGAACACAAGTTGCTCAGCGTGAACCTATCACTATTGCCTGAGTAGTAAAATTAAAGCTATTGATTTGTTTAATATTAGAGGTGTAATGTGGGTTCGAATAGAACATGGTTACAAATCGAATATGAGGGTTTCGAAGTCCCGACGAAACTTTCGGAACTCCCGGATTTCACGGAACCCGGATTTTCCGAATTTCCGATTTTTATCGAAATTTCGATACTCATTGAAATAAAAAATAGATGATTATAGAAATCGAAAACGCGAAACAAAAGTAATGATCAATTTTGGTAACCCTCGAAAGTAACGATCGATTTCGGTAACCCTCGAAAGTAACGATCGATTTCGGTAACCCTCGAAAGTAATGATCGATTTCGGTAACCATCGAAAGTAACGATCGATTTCGGTAACCCTCGAAAGTAATGATCGATTTCGGTAACCCTCGAAAGTAATGATCGATTTCGGTAACCATCGAAAGTAATGATCGATTTCGGTAACCCTTGAAAGTAACGATCGATTACGGTAACCATCGAAAGTAATGATCGATTTCGGTAACCATCGAAAGTAATGATCGATTTCGGTAACCCTTGAAAGTAACGATCGATTTCGGTAACCCTCGAAAGTAATGATCGATTTCGGTAACCCTCGAAAGTAACAAACGATTTCGGTAACCCTCGAAAGTAATGATCGATTTCGGTAACCCTCGAATTTCGTAATATCGGTAACCCTCGAAAGTGGCGCTCGATTTCAGTAACTCTCGAAAATAGAATGCAGAAACTCGAAAACAGACGATCGTGAGGAAAGATAGTTCTAAAATAAGTTTTGGTTCTATTTACAGGTTCCCCAGACCATTCCCCAGGTCTCTGTGTCATTTACAGTAACCTACTATTGCTATTTGGCCCTCAAAATAGACAAAACTTTCATATAAATTTCTCTCATAGACTTCTGTAGGTTCGATTTCGAATTAAACTCAAAGTTTTGAAAATCTCTACTTAATACTAGAAGTAGACAACACACCCGCCTTCCCTGTACTCTGCCTACTCATTCCTGTGCTAGGCAGCTTTTTATGCTCCTTGAGACGGGCCTGTCCTTCCTGCCAGGTATGCTTGATTCACAGTATTGGTTAAAGGGGAGTACTGTAGCAAACACAGCCCAACCTGGTAGTCATCATATTTGTATAAATGTGTTTGTATAATATTCTACAACAAATCTGTTGACAGGCTTTTCCTTGCATGTCTTCGCTGCTACAAATCCGCTACAGCTGTTCGCCCTGATAGAAGCAACAAATCATTTATCTTATTGAAATCCACCAATAGCAGAAATAGTATCTGATCTTGCAGTTCGCTCGCATTAGAAGGGGAAGTGAAATGTCTTAACCAAACTACCATGAAAAAGAATAACATTAAACTCTGCAAGAGCAGCGTTTGTATAACACCATGAAAACATGAAATCAGCTTGTCAACCAATTAAACGCTATTAAACTCAAGCACGTTCACTTTCGAGATTGTTTACATTATCACAGTTTAACGTAGTGGCCAAAATTGCTCCTAAATTGTCAGTCCTGTAAAATCCAACAAATAATTAAGATTTATTCTTTTTTTTTTCCCCTAAAAGATTTTTTCCATGGGACATATTTCCATATCTACCAACCTTGGATCAACAAACAGCCAGTGATTGACAAGTTAAAATGTTTAGCTTAGCTCTGGCTCATATAAACCAATTTAAAATTTTCTAATGTAAGAGCCAAATGAATTGCAAACAAATGGTATCTTTACCTGAGTCTCTCCTAACCAAATAAAGGCCTTGTTAAATGTGTTGACCTCCGCACACACGCCTGACCCATGTCAGAGTTGCTCTATTCTTCAGTGATGTTACTAATAAACCAGCAGTGTTCCAGGAATCCTTAAAGCACTTGGGATAAGTGTTCGTCAGTAAGAAGCAACAAAATGTGCTGATATAAATAGGTGGTTGAGCAGTGGAGAGAAGAGACATTCTTAGGTTTTAAAAGTCTATAGACCCACGCAGCTGCACCAGCAGCTTCTATTGGTATATTACATCGCTGGTGTGATTGCACCAAGGAGCGATAGCGGCTCCCTGTGCATCACCCTGCTCATGCCATGCATTTGTGATAAACTTTTCCTGTATTTAATGTTCCATATTATTTCCCTTGGTCCCTATTTTGGCACATTTAATTTTGTTGCCCTTTTCTTAGATCCGCCTAAGATGTCTATTTACATTGTAAAGCATACAAATAGGAAAACATATCCCATCAGAATCTGGAAGCCTAAAGCCAAATACTGTAGGAACAAGGTTCTTTGCACTTAATGGAATGGGATAAACAGACACAAAATATATTGACTGATAGGTGGATATAGATATGTAGATTAGATAAATATAGGTATAAAGAATACATAGAATATTATTGCAACATAAAATATCAGGGTCTAAAAACTGCTGTCAAAATTTCTATGGGGGACTGATTAAATGTCTATTTTTGATGCAGAATTTTGATTTTGACTGTCAAATCTCCCCATTGTTTCCCAAACTCGCCAGCCAAGCAAAGCACAATGAATGAGTACAGTGCAACCTTATGTTTTATATACGCAGGAAACTCCTTGATAAATTTTAGGGGGTGCATTTTAGCAGCCACTCTAGTGATGTGCTTACAGGCCTATTCATATCCATTTGATTTATCAGGGATATTAAAGTTTAAGGATGTTATACAAACATAGAAAAGATAATCAATGCACATTCCTAGGCCCCATACAATACCATATTATCTGCACACTGGCATACTGTGATCACATGAATGAAAAGCGTGTTAGAAACACGAACATAACAGGTGACATAACATGGGGAGACATAACAGGCGCCCAGAATCCCTCCTTTCTGCTGGTTTATAGTTACCTGTAGTTCTGGGATTAAAACAATGGGAGTTACTAGTTTCAGGACAGGTGTCAGACAATGACAGACCACACAGTAGCACAAATGGCCAATGCCTCAATAAATATGCCTTGTACTTTAATATGGTAATGGCACTCCTTGGTGATTTCTAATATCCTTATATTTTAAAATAAAAGGGAGCATTATTAATGCATCCAAATGAAGTAGACAAGGAAAAAGTAATGAAGACATATTTTAACATGGAAGTTTCCTTTTAAGAAGGTGTGACCTAAATGATCGTGGTGTGCTAAGCTTAACATTGGCCATGAATCTTTCATAAATCCCACCCTAGGTATGGGTGTAGTTTTCTATATGTAAGGAAAAAAATGTACATACATTTACTGAATTCACACACACAGACAATAAATGTAATTTGCCCCAAACACAAGTGATTCCTGAAACATGTGTCCTTGTATACACCATCTGACAACACAGATTTGTTAAACTGTTTGTGACCTCTAGTTCCTCTATTACAATACCTGTTTCCAATTAAGGGTAGAACTTGACATGACATTGCCTTTAAAGGCTGGAGCTACTTCCTTTCTTCCGTATACATTATTATTTCTAAATTTAAAAGTACCAGACAGCTAACCTGAAAAAATAAATAGAATATTTTCTTTAGTCAAAGGATAAAAAACCAAATTAACTAATACAAGGAATAGCAGAAGATTGACACCTGCAAATAAACAATGACAAATCTTCAACATTTACTTATTAGTTTATAACAGGAGGTGGATTAAAGGGCAATTGTGGTCATCAATTCTTCCAAACAATTTATGGTTATATAAAAAGCCCTTTCATCATACCTTAAAAATGAATCCCATATCACATTTCTAGATAAAATTTGTGAGACGTTATAGTTAGAAAGGTTCAGCAATATTACTTCCTGTTTTCAGCCATGTGACCAGCTTGTAGTCATGTGATCAGTCTCCACCTGCATCAATAGGCTCCTCTTCTCAAATGTCAATATTTTCCCCAGGTACTTCCTGTTTTCCCAAGCATTAAGTCTTAACTGAGCATGCTTCTCACCACGGCGGAGGGGCGTGGCAGAGGTCAAATGATATCACTCAAGCAACTGGAAGCAGGAAATTTGAACATTTGCCACAATATAATTCATCAAAGGCTATAGCCAGAGATGAGAACTAGGGCTCATTTGAAAGGAAAGACAGCATGCTTGCAGTTAACCCTACACTTTAACCTTATCCTGTTGATAATTGGTTTGTATTTATTCACAAGGAATTTTTTGGGTGTTTGTAAGTGACTGATTTAAATATTTTTAGAGTTTGCTCCCTTGGCATTTTGTAAAAATGGAGCTCTGAATTTAGTTTCTTGGTTAGAATATTTGTTGCATCCAGTTTTTCTTAAAGGAGAACTATAGTGTGTATAAAGGTTTTTTTTCTGTGAGGAGCACCAGTGCAACGAAAACTAATTCTGCCAGTCTCCTGGCTTTAGCACTATCTTTAATACTAGACTAGCCCAGGCCTAAACTGGCAAATAAAAACGGTACGTGCTGTAGCTCTTCAATCCATTCTACCTCCCTTCCCCAGGTACTTTTCATTTTTAAAAAGAATAGTATTTAGTATTGTTATCCTTTACCTTATCTACAAGTAAGAGCAGCACTAAAAATAATTTATTCATTAGAAAGTAACAGTATCAACAGAGTCTTCCAGTGTGGACCCTGTTGAGTGCCATACTATTGTTACATGAGTTAAACGTTTGGGGTTTTATAGCAGTTTTGTGAAATCTGCATTAACATTCATATTTCAGTTGAGATTTTGGATCAGTGTGAATGCATAACGATCATATCAGGAATGGCTAACTTATGGACATTTTAAACCGGAACTGCCAGGCTCATGCATAGTTGCCTAGATCCGAACCGGGCAACTATGCATGACCCTGTCCCCAGACTGCCCTACCCTAACTCCACTCACAATACCTGGTTGCAGCCATAGCTATTACATGTACTCTGTTTGGCACAAATTAGAAATGTTAGGTAGTTAACCCAAGTGACAATACTTTTTAGTGCAAGCTCTCACCACTCTTTAGAGATGGACCTGAACCCCGTTCCAAAGTAGATTTCATAGAACCGCAGGAATTAGGACTTTTTACTAGACTTTTTGGGATTTTTCAGAACCGTGGAACTATTTTAGAAAAATCTAGAAAATTATATGCAGAATGCCATTACAGGAAGTGCATGAAGTTTAAAGATTCTGGGTATTGATACCCATTTTCCAAATCCGTGAGCCATTTACTGTAAGTTACCCTTGGTATTTATACCTTATTTAGGCTGAATTTTTTTACACACAAACATTTTTTAACTTCCATAGACTTCAAAGGATTCTCTTGCATATTTTTGAATTCCCAGATTTTTTGAAAATCTTCAAATCTGCATGCAGAATGGATTTCAGTGAGTTTGACCATCTCTAGCTATTTACAGTAACCCAGTTAAAAGTTAACATCTGATTGTTTTCTGCAATTTAATAGCTTGGGCAAACTTTTGCACCTCATAGCATCAATAACAAGGATTTACGTTTACCATTTTTTTAAAAGAAAAATAAAATCTATTAGCTTTTCACTAACACAGTGAAGTCTTTGAAAAATAACAATTCAGATCTGCTTTGCATACACTTGTAAGCAAGTTGTAGTTATTACACCAAGCCTACCTATTCTAAAAACTGACATGATGCGCTGGCTTCCTCCAAAGCTCTTTAGAACTGGCCTTTTATCCAGGGACTCTCCAACTTGGCTTCCCTACCTGTAGCAAATCCTTTTGATGACTGTATTTGAGAATACTGGGAGCCATTGACGAACAAGACTTGGAAGGTCCTTGTTGCCTTTTTTAGTAGCTAAACCGTGATTGCTGCATCTGTTTACACTGTAAATTGGAAAAGCATCTACAATATTACCAAGTCATCTTCTTTTCATTTTCAGCAAACACAGTGAGATTACTTATACAATATTTACTTACACACCACAACATTTTCTAACACATTGTACCTGTTCTACCAGAGAAAACGCTTGGACACGTAGGCAGAGTAAGAAAATAATAAACACACAATTCATTAGCAAGCAGAACGCAAGCAAACATGCAAGTCTTTCACTTTTCCAGTGGGATAATACACTGATTCTTTTATTGGGCTTCCATGAATTCTGCTGAAATTGGGGCAGGATGAGACTTGGCAAGGAGCAGTTATTAGTAGCAGAGAAAACAGAAGGGAGAGTCAAATAAACAGAGTTTAATGAGAGGCACAATGTACAAACTGTGTGCTTAAGAACCCCTAAAGAAATAAACAAAATTATTCAAAATATGATACAGGGAATTAGCTTAAAGCAGACCACAGGGACTAGCTATGTAAGCCCAAATCTAATTCCCCCAATGCGGAAAGAGGGGAGTGGGTTCTCTGAACAGAAGACTGTATTATGGCTGCTAAAGGTTTTTTCAAAGACTATTTGCAGGTTGTTGTTCCTCTATTTGTTAGATGGTTGGACGCCTACATAAGTTGTTTTGCAAACTACGAACTTATGATAATGAAAGATGTATTCTGATCACACTGCAGTTTCGTATATCACAGAGCAAACATCTCCACTCATGGTTCAAAATAGAGACATATTTATTTGTTAAAAAGCAAAAAAAAAAAAAAAAATGTGGATGGTGGTATGACATTTATTGAAACTTAGCATAGAAATTTAGAAGCAAGCAATGTAGATCACCACAATGAAATACAAACACCATTGTACTCAAACAACTGTCAGCTCTCCTTACTACACACGCCAACTAAATGACCAAATGGTGATTGTTAGCCACCTCAAGCACATTGTACCCATCCCCCCCACTTGCATCTGTATGTTGTCCCACCCACTTCGGGGCAGGGATCTCGTTCCTAATGTGTCACGGCATGCTGCACTTATTTCAATTTATCCATAATTTATATATATGTATTTTTAACCTATTTGCCTGCTAACAATTGGTGTTAACCTATTTGCATGCTAACAATTGGTGTTACACCGCTAGTGGGGAACACCAGTTACTAATCATATGCGCATTGGTGAGAGTGTGTATATATGAATATAATAGCTCATATAAATTATGATACAACGCCGATAAACGGCATAGAGGCATGTTTTTGAGGTAGCCAATTGCAGATATTTAAGGCAACACTGGGTATAGTGGTATTGAGATAGACGTTATTTGTATGGATTCCATGGTTTTTAGTGTTTTTCATGTTTTTAAGTCACCTGGTGTTTTATTCATATTATATGGGGGGGGGGGGATCTAAGTATAGGTTTTGTCTAATAAAGGATAGAGGGTCTTTAGGGTAAGCCTAGATATTAAGGCCATGTGTATTGTTTACTATGTGGTCAGTATGATGATACTGTGCCAGGAGGGGGAGCAGGTGTGTCCCTGGGCACTACCCTAAAGATATGTTATATATCAGAGGGTATGATATCTGAACGGAGCCTTATAAACATAAGGTGGTGCTGTGCTAAATCCATTATAGACTAATATAGGGCTATTTTTTAGAGATGTCCGAACTTCGCAAAATCCGGTCCGCTCGAGGATCCGTGAATTTTCGGGAAAATTCGAAAATCCGCGAGCGGACCCATTAAAATTAAAAATACCCTCAAAATTACGATATTTTTTGTATTTTCAAAAATTTTCGAAATTACGAGTTTTCACGTATTTTAGAAAATTTTCGAAAATACGAGAAAAACTAGTATGTTCGAAAATATGTATTTTCAAAAATACGAGTAATCCTCGTAATTTCAAAAATTTTCGAAAATACGTGATTTTACGCATTTTTGAAAATTTTCGAAATACGAAAAATCCGCGAATCGGAAGTTCGGAAGGCGGAAAATCCAGAAAAATCCGCCGTTCGCGAACGGGATAAATCCGCTGCGGATCCGGGTTCGGATTCGCGAACCGGCCATCCCTACTATTTTTAGCTCAAACAATCTTTTACGTAGATAACAAAATTATGTATTATCATTAAAAAAAAACAGAATTCTACTGGCTTCACAAAAGTCTCAAAACCAGGAACATTCCTAGAACCAAGAACCGTTCTTCTACTTCTTAAATAACTAAATATTAATGCACTACTCTACTCACCGGTGGGCCAATAAAATATACCGTATTTTAATGTGCAGCTTTGTCAGTGATGAAGTAGAATGATAATCTGCTCATTCTGTGATTTATTATGCTTAATTCACTAAATAAACTCTAATCGCCTTTGCTTTTCTACTAAGATGCTGTGTCAGCCTGTGCTAATATTCTGCTGCGCCCAAGCAAATTGCTTAGCATCTTGTAACTGAAACCTGTAACGTTTCCACATAAACTTAAATATAATGTGAGGGTCACATCAAGTCATCTTAAGCTACCAGAGATATTCATCTTATGACCACACATATTCTACAAATATTGCAGCTGCTTTTCTAGTAAAAACAAAGACTGCTTTTCTGTTTGGCACACAAGGCTTATTATGGGTGCATTGCAGTAAGGGGCATAACACCACTGACAATCTAGAAAGTAAGATAGCAAGGCCCTGCCTATACTGTAGGGGACTTCGATATAAACTTGGCTATGGTAAGAGCACACAGAAACTTCTGCATCAGGGAATCTCCACTAAGTGCCTTAGATTTTGTCAGTTTAATTGAAGAACGGGAGGTAAAGGAGCAATGTCTTACCTCCAATTCTTCAATTAAACAATCAGGATCATCACTTCTCTGCTGTTCCTCTGACAGGTGCCAACGGAGCATGCACTGTATGCGAATACATAGTGAACATGCACGTACAGTGCAGACTCCATTCGGACCCATCAGATAAGCCAATGTTTAAAGGAGAACTAAACTTAAATTTTCAAAAACCTAATGTGAAAGTTTTTCTCCCCAGAACACCTATACATTGTAAGATTCTTCTGTGGTACATTGCATTTAATATATGTGAGAAATAGATTCTGTAAATAAGTAGGCTTCCATGTTGTAGCCAGTACAACCCACAGCCCATGAAGTCATCAAAGAATCACGCCCCCTGACCCCAGTATTCACTGTCTCTATGCACAAAGTGTTTTCTATACAGATGTCTACACACCAATATGGAATCCCTGATAAGACTTTTAAAGCTGCTTGTTACCCTGCAGTTTATTTACCAGTCAGTGTGAGTTGCTAGAAAATAAACTGCAGGGTAACAAGCAGCTTTCTAAGTTATCAGGGATTCCATATTCCATTTTTTAAATTAATCTTTTACTAGCAAAATATAAAGTTACCAAATGTAGCTGTACTCTCTGCTTATTCAGTGTTGGCGCACCAGGTAAGGCACCAGATTTAAAAAATACGCAGTTCAGAAGGTCACAAGTTCAATACCCCAGATGTAGCTTTTTTTGTTTCTATTATATTCCATGAGAAAGATAAAGCTTCTAATTGTACCTTTACATTCAGCTTGTGCGGTGGTGGCTCACCTTGTAAGACACCAGGGTTAGACACATACAGTTCAGAAGATCAGAAGTTCAATATCCCAGCTAAACCTTTTTTTTGTTTGTTTCTATTATGTTCCTACTACAATATTCTACATGTACCAATGGTTTTTATAGTGTCTCTCTTAGCCTAGAGGTAAGACGTCTGCTTTTAGCAAGACAGGGTAAATGTACAAGTTGCAGGTTCTATTCCCCACACTTACTTTTATTTTTGCTGAAATTTAAGTATTCTGTTTCTTACATCCATGCTATCTATGAAATACACTGCAAAGATTAATTTTCTTTTTGTATGAAAAGCAAAGGATTATATCATTGTTAGGACAGGAGCCTTGAATGTGTTTGAAAATAAAAAACTGAAATCCCTGTTCTGTGTCATGGAGAGGGAGGATCTCTGTGCTATAATGTGATTGGTTGTCAGCTTCTAGGAAGCAAGGCTGCAACTTCCTTGTTTTGATCTGTTGAGCTTTATGGAGCATGTGCCTGTACGCAGACACTTAGCTGGGGGTCTACCCAGCTAAGGTGGATTGTGGGAGCTGACCCCTAGTACTCACAGGTTATTTTCATAAATCTTCCAATGGCCACAGCAAAGGGAGAGGTGAGACACAGCTTTTTGTATGTTTGTGAATGTGCTCTGTCTATTGGGACAATGTTGTCTGGAGACTTTAGTTCCCCTTTAAGATAACTGAAAAATTGGAGGTAAGATATAGCTCCTTTACCTCCTGTTCTTCAATTAAACTGACTCAAAATCTAAAGCACTTTTGTGAGTGGAGATACCCTTCAAATCAATTAAAATGTCCCTTCTTGCACTTCCAAATGGAGCAATGCAGTGAAACTAAAGGAAGTGGTCTGCAATTTTCAACTGAGCTGCGGTGGATCGAGCATGAGGTAAATATGCCTGATCTTTCTTTATATATCCAATCTGAAACATCTTACATTTTAGCATTTCTGTAAGCAGTTTTGCTGAAGCTGGAATGGTTTGACAGTTGGTGTGCTGTATACTGTATGCAGTATTGACAGTTGGTATGTGGGAAAATAGTCAGGTCAGTGGTCAGAGCCTGAGCAAAAAAAGTAATTTATTGAAGGTATGCAGCAACACACACACAAAATACATGTAAGTGCTAGTCACATGTATTTATTTATAGATTAAGATGACGCAAAGTACATTTTTCAGTATACATACACTTTAAGGTTTAAAGGGAAGCTTTGGCATTATATGTATTATGAAAAATGATGTCCAACTGGAGATACTAAAGGATGCACTATTCTGGTACAGAAAAAGATTAGTAAGCTCTCAGGGAAGAGAAGGATTCTAACTGTTAGTTGACCTAATTGCAGAATGGAGTAAGATGTTAAAATTTTGTCATGAAACTTTTGAAATTTAATTGCGAAATTGGAAATTCTACCACAAAATTTCCATTTAAGCTCTGACATTTCATGACGAGAGATTTAGAGGCAAAATTTCCAGTTTTATCAATGGAATTTACAGGGATTTTGTGATTCAAAGAAAAAACCCAGCATGTACAGCCAGCTCTAATTATGTTAATTATATTAACCATCTCTAAATATCTAAAAATGTTCTGTAAATAAATGTTGAACAATATCTGTAACATTTAATATATCCCATTCTACAAAAATACCATTAACAATGACTTTCTTTTGTGGTTAGGGTACATAACGCAAGGTAATCGAATTTCCTTTGTGCAAGCTATTCTGAAGCTTCCGTGTGTATATTTGGTATCCTTTAAAAGTAGCCCTGAATATGAGGTAACCCTCGAAAGTAGCCTTATATATTCGGAAACCCTAAAAATAGCTCCGTACTTTCAAGTGTTATCGAAAATACAGAAAGTTCTGTGTTCT
Organism: Hymenochirus boettgeri; assembly: GCA_019447015.1. Taxonomy (NCBI): domain Eukaryota; kingdom Metazoa; phylum Chordata; class Amphibia; order Anura; family Pipidae; genus Hymenochirus; species Hymenochirus boettgeri. Next base: position 34,945,786 of record CM033476.1, read on the forward strand.
GAAAGTTTAGATTGATTCTGAATGGATCCAAATGGAACTTTGGATCCAGAAATTCCATCTAGGAACCAGATTCCAACTCTATTAACCAGTAGGAATACTATAGAATGAGCAATACAAAATATATTGTTGACATAAACTCTGTTTCTTCTAACCATCTTATAGATATCCTTTTCATTTTCTATTTATTTTTCTGTTGTCTGTCCATATGATGGACCGTATGACATAAAACCCAGTTTATTCTCCGTACCTGTCTCTTTCTATGTTTTCTTACTTCTACATGTCTTACCTATCACTCCTTTTTGGATATTGCAAATAGTCAATTTAAGAGGCAAAGTGAAGGACACATAAGGCTTTCACTTAACAGTCTGTCTCACATAACATCTCAGATTTCCACTTGTTTTAAACATACATGTCAAACACTCTGTACTCGTGTAGATCCAATAATACATTTTGCTAAATGGTGGAAAATCAAATTAATACTCCATCTGATTAGTCCTCCTGGTGTTATAACAGACTTATTTATTTTGTTTTACCCTCCAGGCCAGTCCGTGACTTATAATGTATAAGGTTTTCCATTCTGATACCAAACCAGAAGGGAAATTTGATTATGAAAGAATTAGCGCCTTGCTGTTCTGGACACACAGTTCATATAGCAAGTCATGTCTGAAATTAGGAAATATTTAGACATGGAATTTCAGTAGAGTCACCTTTCATTGATATTGGGATCTTTAAAACTTAGAAAATGTAAATATTTTGTACCCCTTCACTTCTCAATGAATACGCTTGATGGGTGGCACTTACCTACTGCACAGTTTCCCGTCTGTGGGGCTGCAATGCATTAAAAATCATAAAATTGTTATTCGGAAAAGTTCTTAGGAGAAAATATCTCTCCCAATATAAAATGGAATAAGGAAATTAAAAGGCAACTCTTGTTGATTAGGGAACCTTTCCGATTGCCGTTTGAGATCAGGAAGCATTTTTTTCCCCTCATTTCAACATTTTTTTTTTCTTTTCCTTCCTCTGTTAGGAATGGCTCATGGGTAGGCTATAAAGGTTGGACTAGATGGACGCATGTCTTCATTTAACCTCTAATACTATGTTACTATGTAACAGTTATACAGATATCATGGGTAGGGTATAAAGGTTGGACTAGATGGACGTATGTCTTCATTTAACCTCCAATACTATGTTACTATGTAACTGTTATACAGACATTATGGGTAGGGTATAAAGGTTGGACTAGATGGACACATGTCTTCATTTAACCTCCAATACTATGTTACTATGTAACTGTTATACAGACATCATGGGTAGGCTATAAAGGTTGGACTAGATGGACACATGTCTTCATTTAACCTCCAATACTATGTTACTATGTAACTGTTATACAGATATTATGGGTAGGGTATAAAGGACTAGATGGACGTATGTCTTTATACAACCTCCAATACTATGTTACTATGTAACTGTTATACAGACATTATGGGTAGGGTATAAAGGTTGGACTAGATGGACGTATGTCTTTATACAACCTCCAATACTATGTTACTATGTAACTGTTAGACAGACATTATAGGTAGGGTATAAAGGTTGGACTAGATGAACGTATGTCTTTATATAACCTCTAATAATATGTTACTATGCAACTGTTAGACAGACATTATGGGTAGGGTATAAAGGTTGGATTAGATGGACATATGTCTTCATTAACCTTCAATACCATGTAGCTATTAGGGATGGCATAGAACTCGAACTCGAACCCAAGTTCGAGCCAAACTGTTCGAGTTCGAACGGACCCGGACTTCTCGAACTATCTCGGACGCGGACTTTCGATATTTCCCGGACTTTCGATGATTTATCGAATGTTCGAACGTTCGAATCCGCGAGTAAAATGTACATGGTATCTAGGCGCGAACATCGAATCTGCGAGTAAAGTCTCCATTAAAGCCTATAGGCGAGCATCGAATCTGCGAGTAAAATATCCATGTTACCTCGAATGTTCGAACGCGAAAGCTCGAAAGTAGCGCGCGTGAGAGTAAAATCGATTTTACGAAAGTCCTGGATATTGGAACATGCTCCCCAGACCATTTCCCAGGTCCCACAGCCATTTACATTAAGTTACCATTAATATTTTAGTTGTATTTGACTCGAACTTTTCGAACTATTTGCCTCCCATAGACTTTAATGGGTCCGTTTTCGAACTTTCGAACTTTCGAACTTTTACAATAGTTCGAAAGTTCGAAAACGGACCGAACTTTCAATAGTTCGACCATCTCTAGTAGCTATGTATAAAAATTGATTTCTATAGTGCACATTGCCCCCAACATATACTAAACTAAGACCACTTTAGATCCCTGTCATTGATTTATGCAAAATTGTCTATGTTACTAAGATGATCATTAAGTGTGACTGAATCCAAAATATTCACTTTTGGGAAAAATAAGACAACCAACCTGAATCACAGTATTCCCATTGATGTTACTTCTGTCTTGTTTGGGAACAAAGGTACTTTAACTATTTTCCAAAATATTAATTTTTTTGTAACTTTAAATCTTGGGTTTAAGATAACTGTAATATCCTAAAATTATTTTATCATTCTGTTCTCCATAATAAAAATATATTATAAGTAGAGATGTCCGAACTTCGCAAAATCCGGTCCGCTCGAGGATCCGTGAATTTTCGAAAAAATTAGAAACTTCGAAAATCCACGAGCGGACCCATTAAAATAAAATAAAAACTTGAAAATACGAGAAATCCGCTGTTCGGAAGTTCGGAAGGCGGAAAATCCGGAAAATCAAGAAAAATCCGCCATTCGCGAACGGGATAAGTCCGCGGCAGATTCGGGTTCGGATTCGCGAACCGGCCATCCCTAATTATAAGTCTAAATAATTAACCACCATATATATCACCATGTTGCATCAAAACATTAAGGGCCTTCTTTACCCAGAGCAGCATCACTCGTTTCTGGAATTAAAGTTAAATTGATAAGCGCAACATTAATCCCTTCACAGCCCATGGCTGTGGTGCAAAAGACACCTGTGCAGAAGATTTAATAGGCATTCTAAAGTTTTGCAATATTGCTGGTGTTTTGTTAATCTCTATAATCTATGTTATTGCACAACTGGGTCTGTGGTTTAACTATACTCACCACCCCCCCCCCCCGTTTCACCGGACCCAGCTGTCAGTAGTACCCAGGGTGAGGACCTAAACTGCCAAGTCCTCATCGCTTGGTTTGCCTTCTATTTTCTGCAATACTTACTTATAATTTCCTTTGCAGCTCTGATTCACAGTGAATGAGAATACATGCTTCTACAAAACACATCTTCTCATTGGCCGGAGTCAGCAACAGAATGGAGGACGAAGCCATGAATGAAACTTTAAGTGCTGTAAGTATTGCAGAAGATAGAAGGCAAACCCAGCAGTGAGGACCTGGTGGTTTAGGTCCTCAGTCCTCACCCTGGGTACTAAACATCGGTGGACAGTGGGTAAGGTGAGTATAGTTGTTCTTTAAGCTCCCATCTACTTTCTTGACTTGACTATATAAAAAGAGTTTTTAGTGGTGATGTACTGTAGAACACTTTGTGATGATGCTAAGACTACCTGACTTACAGAGGTTACCCTCTACACTGGGTATTAAAGGATCTTAGGCTCTATTATATATAAAGGAGCATTACATTCACAAATAAAATAATTCACTTTGTTGATGATGCAAGGGGTTTTCTATTGCAGTTGATAATACATTCCCTAGTTGAACAGAATTATATAAATGTGCAGGGACATTAAATATGATAATCAAAACATTGCTGATATTGAATTTTAGACAAAGTTCCAGGTGTCAGACCAATTAGGAACAGGATCCCAAAATGAATGTAGGCCATATCATAGTGTTGTGTAGCCATACCAAAGACATTTCTGCACCTGGTAACAGACTTAATCCTTGACTAAAAATTAATGATTCGTGGCACTAGTACTACCCTACTGAAAGTATTACATAAAAACCGACTCGTATTGTCAATTTGTTTGCACCAATCAAGAGTTTCCCTCGCTTGGCTTTTCCTACGTTAGTATCTTCTGAATCCGACCCACTCCTTCTTTCAACACATCTAGTAAATCTTTAAATCACCCCCAATTACTTCATAATAAGCAGGACATCTGGGCACCCAAAATCCATAATTATTGCACCTGGAGATAATAACTCTAAAAGAAAGCCAAGTATTTCTCTCACATGATTCCATCTATCAGAACTGCTAATAATATTTTAAAGTCATGGCATTGTGCACCAGAACTTTCTGTTTAATAAAAGCCTCAGTTTGAAACTACAATTAACTAATCATTCATCAGTCACCTAGGATTGATATTCTGGAGCTGAATGATCTACAATGCTATCATCCTAGTACAGAACTACAAAGCATTAATAGTTTTGTCTTAGTATTTTCGTAAATTATAGAATTTCAAGGCAATTTTACCTTTTGACCAGACCAGTTAAGAAAATTAGAAATAGTACAAGCCAAAATTTACCAACTTGCTAAAAGGAAACTTCCATTCATTCCAAATTGCAACCAACGTGGATGTGCAGCAACCACCAAGCCTGCAATACTTACTACAAAGGTAAGTATATTTACCGTTCGTGCAATCCACCGCTTCCTGATTTGTTTTCGCCGTGAAATGTATTGCTGGGGTGATGTGCATTGACAACTTTCCCTTATTCGTTGCGTTGCGTACAGCGAAAAGAGAAATTACTCTCTAGTGCCTGCCATTACCAGACCAGGCAGATTTATAAAGCAGAAAAGGTGAAATTTCAGAGCTATTTTTATTTAACTTTAAAGGGCATGTCCACTTTGAAATCAAACTTTTGATATATGGTAGGTAGCAGCTGCCCACCCCCAACCGCCGTTAATATATTTTTTAAAATATGCCCAGATGTTTACTTACAGCCCCTTCTCTCCCGCGCCTCTTCTATCCAGCCCCCTGCTTGTGGAAGACACTGCCAATCACAGACGCAGCTGACGTCACCGAAGACGCCGCGGGAGAGAAGGGTCTGTAAGTAACTATCGGGGCATTTTTAAAAAAAAATATTATGCCGGTTAGGGTTGGGCAGGGTTGGGCAGCTGTTACTTACCTTACCTGAAGCGGCTTTCACGCTAGGTGCCACAGCCTCAGAGGATGGATCCAGATGGTGGGAGGGGGCTCCCCTGCGCATGCCTCAGACCTTGATGAGGTTGAGGCAGAGACAGGCACCAGATGAGTTACTGACAGCTTCTATACTGCAGTTTCCAGGACTTAGAAAAGGCACAGCAGGAGAACCATTTGGAGCAGAAATGTAAGGTAAGGATTTTTTTTGAACTACAGAATGTGGCCAGTATGGGGTTAAATTTCAGTTTTGGGTGTGGACATGCCCTTTAAAGGGGAACTGTAGTCCAAAAATGACTTTAGGTAAATTGAGGTAAATTAATAGATATTGCTCCCCTGAGAATTTTTGCAATTTATTTCCATTGTTTATTTTACATAGTTTTGAAGATATTTACATTTTTGTGTAAGATAAGGCAGCAGCATCACCAGGTCCCCTGCACTTCCTGTCCTCCACCTCCCCTTTGCAGCCCCCCTGGTCCCTCCCACTCATGTACCCCATGGTCCCTCCAGTTGCAGGCCTCCCATCGCCCATTATCTTACAGCCCCATGTGACCCCACCCACTCACGGGTGCCATGGCCCCGCCCACTCGCTGGTGCCGTGGGTTACTCAGACCCCCCCTACAGAAAACTCTGTGGAATCAGCCTTTTCAGGCAGAGTGAGATTCCCTTACCTTCTCTGTCAGGACTTCACTCAGCAGAGAGGAAGAGGGACTTTCTGTCTCCCTCACACACTAAGGAAGTCTGAGGCTGTGCTCGCCAGTGGTGCTGTGCAGGAGAAGCCTCAGGAATGTCAGCCTCCCACCCATTAACTTTCTGGTCAGTCATTTCTGTATATCTTGGGCTGTGGAGCACGTAGAGAGGTGGTTGATGGCTCATTTTAAAGGCAGGAAACTGGCATTTCATTTAAACTTGGCTTGTTTGGAGACCACAGTTCCCCTTTAAATAGGGTAAATTTCACCTTTTTACCACCTTTTCTTCTTTTGTTGCATTTTATGCACTTTTACCAAAACCTTACCAGAATTAACATCATTAAGGCTTTTTTTTTTAACTTACTGGGATGTTCTATTAACATGACTATTTCTTACACAGCACTATGGTATGTTCCCATATTAATGTAATTGGTTTAATAATTAGCTGCACTTTGCTGAAAATAAGCAATACTAAAAAATGAGTCCTATTAATAAAATAGAGAAAATTCGCCTGGGTGAGTATTACACTATTTATCAATTTTTTTTTCTGGAAAAAACACCACATGTGTTAGGCTATTTTTAAATAACAGAGATAGGTGTTCAGTGTGTATTAACCAATTTGATACTACTTTGAAAATCCACCACGTAGTGTTACCTATTTACCATCATTTGCTCTGAACTTAACTTTTAAACACATTTTCAGCAATATTAGTGCTACTCTTTGCTACGTAAAGATACGTATTACAGTAAATGCTGGAAAATAGTCTAACACCTCCCTGGGTACTTATTAGTATTGAGAAACACTTCACAATGTACTGACACCTTCCATTGACCCATCAGCAGGCTAGATAAATAGCCACCCTGGGGTGAGGACTAGAGATGTTCGAAACTATTGAGTTTCGTTTCATTTTTGAATTTTCGAAAATTTCTAAATTCGAAAATTCGAAAACAAACCGTAAATATAACCAAAACTTATTTTAAAACTATCTTTCTTCACGATCGGGCTGTTTTCGAGCTTCCACATTCTATTTTTGAGAGTTACCGAAATCGAGAGATACTTTCGAGGGTTACCGATATTACAAATTTGAGGGTTACCAATACCAGACCAGGGCTGCAACTGAGACTTAGGCAACATTACAGGGGGAACTTTAGCATGTGGAAATATTCGACTTAATATTAAAAATAATGAAAATCAAAAACTTGAAAACCTGATATCAGAAATTCAATTATGGGAGAAATTGGAAATATTTTTTTGGGAAGCCCACCATAATTTACTGACTAGGGATGGACTAGAACTCAAAACTAAGTTTGAGACGGATTTTATGAGTTTGTATGAACTTGACTCTTCCAACTCCGAACATTCAGACTTTTCAAACGCGCATTAATGCGATAATGTGGCATACGCTAACCCTCAAATTCGGACATAACCCTCAAAAGTGGTGTTCAAATTTGGCAATAACCCCCGACTTTAGGTCTCCATAACCCTAGAATGCTTTAACTATCGCACATGTATCTACAAACCTACACTTAAAATAGTGGGGTCATAAGAACATATATAAACTGTACAACATTTTATCTTTATAGAAAATTTTTGGACACTTGAGATGAATGAAACTGGTAAGTTCCGACGGCAGTCTTGGAGAACTTATTGGAGTTCTGAACATTCAAAATTTGCTTTGCAGCTCTGTATGAGGACACACACACGCGGAGGGCAGAACAGACGCATCGGTTAGGCTTTTATTATATAGGATATTGTATTATATTATAAAACTTACTAGAAACCCTTTAAATACCCTTGTGAGACCGCTCCCCGCACCACCAATTAACTTACAAGTCAAACAAGCGACAGTGCATTTCCAAAAACAATGTTAAAAACATAACAATAAACCTCTACTTTACTCACCCCCTTAGAAGATGTGAAAATCCCCCATCCCCTACAAAGGGAAAACCTGATAGAGACTGTCAGCCTAATGAAAACAAGCCAAACCCAATCGTGTGGAAGGAAAATAGTAAAATGAGAATACAAATATATACATGTTAAAACCATAATGAATCATATCACAAGTGAAATAAAAGTGTATATAGCACTCAATACAAATCACAGGGAATTAGACATATAAACATGTGTGCACATATTATTCAAAAAGGACAGAGAGGTAGTTAAAGGGTAGGTATGTAAAGGGTAAGTATATAAGCACTCGGTAACCAACAAATCCATTATCATATCAAAATATGGAATCAGAAGCTAATAGCATATTCATAATATAGATGAAATATTGAAATAGTAACCCTTAATATAGCTTATACAGTGTGCAACAGATCTATTCAAAGAACAACAGAATATAGACCAATATAACCTGTCCACGGGGTAAATGGATCAAAAAAACATAACATAACTTATTCAGTTATACAAAGCATGTAACCTCCCAATCTTTATTGAAGCCCATTGGGGCTTCAATACGTGACCCAAACCGGACAATCGTGGATCCATCCTCTCCCTACGTGATACAGTCAAAGGTTGCCTAGGAAACTTATAAGTAAAGATCCATAACACGAGAGACCAATCAGCTTCTCAACCTTACGGAGAACTATCAAAAGCAGTCATACGAAAAGATGCTCATTGCAACATGGATAAATAACGTTCATACAAAAATAAGAGAATGGATACTTATTACTTTATAACTTTCCAATATACATCGATTCCCAAACGCAGAATGTATACACCAGTGTATCTACTGGAAGCAAAATGACATTGCTGATATCATACTAATGGGAAAGGGGGATAAGAGGGCTAAACAATTTTTAAAACTGGAGGTTCTAACCTCTTAAACCACCAAAAATGTTAGTTCTAATGTTTATTTATGTTTACTTTTCAATGCTTAGTATTTCATAATCATACTTATCTACAAGTAATATTGAAGCAACAAACTATTAGATTCGAGAATGTATGTATTATAAAAATGGTCAATAAAAAATAATGATTATAAACAAAAAAACTGGGAGGTCTAGAACCTTAGCACAAGCAATACTTAACAACCTACTGCTTGGTATCTCAAGAATATGATTACATACACAACAAGAGGGATTCTGATGTCTAAAAAGAAACCCTTAAGGCTCCTACACTCGCACGATGTGTGCCCGAGCAACGACACCAATCACTACCCGTGCAGAACAGGCGTTTCGTTCGAGAATCGTCCGTGAATGTCGGGGGTCATTTGTTGATCCACCCGGCCGTTCGACGCCGGTAGCGGTCTTTGTCGGGGGTTGTGGCTCGTTTAGAATATAACTGTAATAATGTGTTATAATTATTAAATTGCATTATCTTTAATCAAATTAAAGATAACATTGTAGCGAAAACAGAAAATTTAGATGGTAAATCCAACGGGCTTCCAACCGTAGAAGTGTGGATGTATTATGGATGTATTATGGATTTGTGAAGTACTATCCATCACTCCATCAATTATCATACACCGTAGACTGCCCAGGGCATGTTTTGCTTGTTAAAAATATCTTGCTACGGCCATATCACCATACTTATTAGTGATATTTTTTTTGTCATTAAGGGCATTACGTATTAATGTCCAGTGATTTGCCATCCTCTCTCTGAATGTGGTAGCGTTCATTCCCATATAGTATAATCAGCACGTGCCTACTATGTATGTTTTAAGGACTTGACTATGAGAATTAAAGCCAGTATACAAATTAATACAATCATCCTGCTGCCATATTGTTCTATTCTGATATTCTGATTATATTATCTTTACATATTATATATCCATATTGTATTCTATTATATTTACATATTATATTATTTCCATATTGTATTCTATTATTCTATTATATACCCATCGTATATTGTATTATATTATATATCCATATAATATTATATACCTATATATTATATTATATTTCAAGTCCAGTTTTAAGGACTTGACTGTGAGGATTTTAAAAAGTATAAAAATGAATACGATCATCCTGCTTCCTAATTGTTCTATTCTGATCTATATTATATATTCATATAATATATGTATCATATATCATTCAAGCTGTTATGCTATTTGCACAATAAATAATCTTTGAAAAATTACCCTGAGTGCACTAAGCTTCACATGGACTATATATATATATATATATATATATATATATATATATATATATTAATTATATATATATATTTCATATTGTATTATATTATATATTTAGATTATATTATATATCTATATTGTATTATATATACATATTTTATTATTTCCATTTTGTATTACGGTATATTATATATCCATATTGTATTATATTATATATTCACATTGTATTATATTATATATCCATATTGTAATATATAATATATATTCATATTACAGAACATGCTTGTGAAGGTTCTCATTCATCCAGGTCATGGTATATCTGTTGTATTCAATTAGATCAACTGAACTTGAAGTTTAGGTCTTGAAGATGTTTCGCTAGTCATCCGACTGGATCTCTCAATTCAGAATGACTTGTACAAGAATCTGTGGCAATTATGTACCTTGGAAAGTCCCAATTAGCATATCACAGCCAAGTGTTAAGGGCGTGATTGCATAGTGGCTAAGAGGTGTAAGCAAGACAGGAGAAAGAACATGGTTATCCCATATGTAGCAGGGGTCTCTGAGAAATTAAGAAGAATTTTCAAAAAACTTAATTTCTCAGAGACCCCTGTGTTGTTCTGCTTTAAACCGAACAACACACTGAAGCAGCAATTGGTACATCTGAAAGACCCAATACCGAAACACAAGAAAAGCAACATCATATATGCAGTGCAGTGCAGTGAAGAATGCTCTGATTTGTATGTGGGGGGGACCAAACAGCAACTGCATCAACGTATGGCCCAGCACAGAAGAGCCAATTCCTCGGGTCAGGACTCAGCCGTGTACCCGCATCTTAAGGATAAAGGACATAGCTTTGAAGATTGTAATGTTAACATATTGGCAAAGGGACGTGACTGGTTCAAGAGAGGTGTCAAGGAGGCCATTTATGTGAAAATAAAGAATCCAAGCCTAAATAGAGGTGGGGGGTTCGACACCAACTGTCTGCCATGTACAATGCTGTTTTGACACCTTACTCTGGGCGTTCCTATAACACCTCTTAGCCACTATGCAATCACACCCTTAAGACCTGGCTGTGATATGCTAATTAGGATTTTCCAGGGTACATAATTGCCACAGATTCTTGTACAAGTCATTCTGAATTGAGAAAGCCAGTCGGATGACTAGCGAAATGTTTTCAAGAACTAAACTTCAAGTCCAGTTGATCTAATTGAATACAACAGATACATATTACAGAACACTTTTAATTAAAATCTAATTTTGCATCTACTTGCCAGAACAACCAATATGGCAGCACTAATATATAAATAATGATACAATGTGCTTGAATACAGCCTGTAATACAGAGAATATATCCCATTGTATTTTACTGTACAGAGGTATGTTACATTCAAACTACCTGTGCTGCATTAGTGTAAATGTGATATGGCCCTATATAGAACAAGGTATTGGATAATCAGTTCAGGAGAGGACAGGAATTCCTTTCAAGCCTTTCAAGCCATTGATTTTGAAAAATACAACCTGCCAGTATGTCTTTATGATTGTGGGGAAAACCGGAGTGCCTGGAGGAAACCCAAGCAACCATGGGGAGAACATACAAACTCCTTGCAGATGTGTCCAAGGGTGGAATCGAACTCAGGACTTCAGCACTGCAAGGCATCAGTGCTGCCCTAATACTGAGCCACCGTGCTGCCCTAATACTGCTGGGCCCCTTAGAATCCTAACACAGGGGATGTAGCAGGCCCCTCAACCTTTCAATTGGCAAGGTGTCTTGATTGGGTAGGGCACTGTTAGGCCCTGCCCATGTCGTGCCTCCCTCCCAGGGAGTTGGGAAGCTTTGTTAGAGTTCCTTTTCCAGTGGGTAAAGGAAGCACTGGAAATAAAAGTCTCTTCTGAGAGCAAAGTCTCTGCATAAAGGGTTACAATGAAATGGGTCTGAAATCAATCTATTTCCTTAGGTTTTAGAACATGGAAATTTGATACTTGTGATTTATAATAATACTACCAACATAGAAATGCATTGAGAAACAGGCTCTGGGTGGGTTACGTTACCAACAAATAACACTTTCCCCACCACCTAATTAGCAGAGTATCCGTTTCCACTACTCTGTCTTCCTTCCACATTTGAAGCATTGACTATCCAACATTTTAGATTTTCTAATGATTCCAAGTTTGAAAACTGTCAACCTTCCTGGCACGAATCACAAAATGGGAAAGATTGAGTCACCAGTGCCAAAAAAACTTGAATAGGGTACTTAACATGTAAATTGATTACAGCTCTGGATGGCTGAGTATTCCAGAGCATAGCAGACAGAAGGGATCAGAAGCACTGCTCCCAATATCTACCCTTGTTCTTCTCATGTTGTCGTGTTGTGTCTTGGCTTTGATTGTTTCCTGTCTTTCTTAACCCTCTGTATCTGCTGCCCCATGTTATTGGAAGGAAATCAGAGACAACTCCCACTCACTCATCAGGATCCTGGAGATGAAATGTTTTTACTGGAAATAAAATAATTCCTTTGTCATATAAAGACAGCGATGCCATTCACTGTAGGGACTATGAGCTATTCTAATGCAGCCTAAAGGGCATGTCCACCCCAGAATAAAAATCTGTACTTACTTTATCCACACCCCCAAACATAGAGATAATTTTAATTATTTACCTCCCCACAGTCCTTGAAACCCCTTAATACTAACATTTTCCCGCAAAGAGAAAGTTGGAATGCAGAAATCAGTCACAGCAGTGATGTCACAACTAACGTTGCAATTGGATGCACCTCCTCCGTCCTGCGCACCTCATCTGAAAGAGCTCTCTGAGCTTACAAAGGAGGTGAGGAAAGGTAAGTACTATGGATCAAGGGGAAATAAGTAACTACAACAATCTAGAGGTTTGAGGGGTGGGGAAGTATAGATTTTCATTCTGGGGTGGACATGGCCTTTAATAGAAAGAAAATGCAGCAATGGAACTCATAATATAAGGCTGGGTATATACCAGGATGTTTTTGTGTTTATTATCATAACTATGTATGGCGCTCAGCCGGGACAAATGACTGTTGGTCGTGGGAATAGTGGCCCTGGCCGATAGTTTGTGCAACTGATGTGGGGTCCCATGGGAATTGGCCATGATTTTCCAACATTCCCAAGCTCAGTCGCTGTCCGCCCCACACCATGTGATATGTACGTCCGATTGCTACACGTTGCTATCGGTCGGTCAGAAAAATATCTCAGAGATCAGTGTTAGGGATGTACCGTCTTTCAATAACACTAGAATACGTTATCTCAGCCAGTGTTTATCCCTATGGTGCTGTGGGTCAGTTACACACCAGCACTCTAATGTGTGAGGTTTCTGAATATCAAATGGTGTATTTTAGCACAAATATATAACACATTCCTAGAAACACCCTAGCACCATCCCTAACACATATTCCTAGTATGGTAATAAACACCCTAACCCTTACAAATAGCATTTATAAAAAAGTCCAAATGTATATACAATAAAAAGTCCATCCTTTACACCAGGGTCCCTGGTTATAGAAAAAGAGGAATCTCATATATAGGACATTCACTTGGGTTAAGGGACCCTGCGCGGTAACGAGATAAATCCATCTCACTGAACCCAATATAGATGTGTACTGCAGTTGAAAATACCAGGTGAACTGTAAATCCACCTGAGTCCCAGGGAAAGTACATGGGACTCTAAGGCACCTAAAAGTAGGCAATAAATATGCAAGTACCAAGCTTTTTATACGACCATGGCCACCATATAAACATTAAACCAAAAGAAGAAAGAAGGTACCGCACTCGAATTGAAAAAATATGTCCAACCCTTTATTTGGACACAGACTGGGGTACAATGTGAACATTACATTTAAAAACATTAAAAACGATATTTACAATGGGATAACAGAGCTCCCTGTCCAATAAATATAAAGAGGGTTATTCATTAAAAGTTCTTATCCTTTAAAATGGTGCTAATTTTTCCCCAACCAATCAGATGTTAGCTTTTAAATGTTAAATAAGATCTGATTGGTTGGGGCAAAATTTGCACCATTTTAAACGATAAGAACTTTTATTGAATCTCCCTGTAAGTGTCTAGTGCAGATGCAAACCTCCATCACTGAACTCACAGATAAGCAGTAGTAATTATAATAGTAATATATAGAGCCATACACTTATCTGTACTGAGTCATAGTCATATATTACTGTTATAATTACTACTGCTTATCTGTGAGTCTGTGTCCAAATAAAGGGTTGGACATATTTTTTCAGTTCGAGTGCGGTACCTTCTTTCTTCTTTTGGTTTGATGTTTATATGATTATATTTGGTACCTGCACCTTAGCTCACTTTCAGGGAGATTCAATAAAAGTCCTTTTTGTTAAAAATGGTGCTAATTTTGCCCCAACCAATCAGATGTTAACTTCCATTTGAAAGCTAACATCTGATTGGTTGAGACAAAATTAGCACCATTTTTAACGATTAGAACTTTTATTGAATCTCACTGCTTGAGTCTTATCTATAAATCCTGTGCCTCAACACATGTTTTTGTTCATTGCTACCCTGGCCACCACAGCTCCTGTGTCCAGATATACCCATCTTAAAAAACATAATTTCCCTCTCCTCCTTGGGGCTTCTTCCTCCGTACAGCCTAATCCATGTCAAGCTGACGTCCCATCTTACCTTGCTTGCCCGTATCACCCAATTTATGAGGCACCAGGTCCCGTCCTTAAGCAGTGTTCACGTATTTAGACTTCTATTGTGCGTATATAAAGTGCATATATATGTGCTTTGTTAGGATTAGGGTGTTTACTTTCATACTAGGAATATGTGTTAGTGATGGTGCTAGGGTGTTGTATATCTGTGCTAACAAACAGTATGTTAATGTACTGTCATTTCAACTTGCACCTGATTTTGAGACAAAACTTAATAGGTTGAAAACAACTTTTTGACCCTTTATCATTATGCCCATGGGACTCTGTGTTCCTTAAGTTTCATTTTGCATTTAACTTTTATAACATCATTATTTTATTGGGTTTCGTTGCTTTTTCTGTTAAGTCCATTTAGTGCTAAACATAGTTGCATCAGTTGTTGATTATTTGGAGACCTGGCTAATATGGATAAAAAATTACTGCAAAAACTATTACAGCGTGTAAGGTCCATTTTACAATGCAACAAACAAAAAGGGAAACACAAGGAACAGGAGCATTAGAATTGGAGCTGTAGCTGCTGAGTTGTCTGTTTGTCAGGTCATGATTCTTTTGGAGGCTAAGCAATCGTAGACTGTACCAAATGTAAAGGGGCACATCACTGTAAATTGTATGATTATGGGGTTTGGGGATTCTGTATTAGCTGTTAAAACTGCTGTTTACTCGCAGACGGGAAAAAGTCAAATCAGCCTGACGTATTTTCATTCTCCCCTGTGACAAATAGAGGCTCAGGGCAACCATGTTTTGTGCCATATTTCTAAAGAAGTTGAAAACTTTTTCTGATTTCTCTACTCTAGACATTGCTATTAATTTTTTCCTTCACGGAAAAATTTGGGTTGGTGAATTCATGCCACATTACAGCAAAAAGTATTACAAACTTTTAAAGAAAAAAAAACTTTCAAGATAAAAAAAAAAATTACGTTTTAGAGTAGGCCAAAAAACAGCAGCATTTATGAAGCCACAGCATACCAAACAAAGTAACTTACAGTAAACGTGGCAGAATGGGGATGGGGATTAATAAAGTAATTTATGAATGTAAAACCCTCCAAATACATGATTGTAGTTATGATAATAAACACATTACTGTAGTTATGATAATAAACACATTACTGTAGTTATGGTAATAAACACATTACTGTAGTTATGATAATAAACACATTACTGTAGTTATGGTAATAAACACATTGCTGTAGTTATGATAAGAAACACATTACTGTAGTTATAATAATAAACACATTACTGTAGTTATGGTAATAAACACATTACTGTAGTTATGGTAATAAAAACATTACTGTAGTTATGATAAAAAACACATTTCTGTAGTTATGGTAATAAACACATTACTGTAGTTATGATAATAAACACATTACTGTAGTTATGGTAATAAACACATTACTGTAGTTATGATAATAAACACATTACTGTAGATATGGTAATAAACACATTACTATAGTTATGATAATAAACACATTACTGGCCTGAGGGCTGTTGGCTCTTTGGTTTTGAGCCTCATTTAAGTCATTTCTCCAGAGCGATCAGCTCTTGAGCGAATTTCTTTCAAAGGGATTTTCTGTTTTAAAGGGATTTGTCTATTTTTTAAAAGGAGAGAAAGTGTTTTAGAAACAAAAGCTTTTTATACTGTGGTTTGCAGCCTAGTAAATGTACTAACCTAACACTATATATTCTAGGAGTGTGCCTGTGTAAGTAATTAATCAATGGTGTGCTTTGTTTTTTTTTTACTACTTACTGCTTGAATAAGGTAGTAGGAATTGTTTGAGTAAACTCAAAGCACTGGGTTACTAAAACAAATACTGGGTGTTTAAAAAGCACTGTATCTGTAGAGCGGGGGTTTGGCAAGAGACAAAGGAAAGGCATTTTTTCCCTCTTCTCTGATTGGATGGGGTGTAGCTATTGGTTAAATTGGCTGAGGGCTGTTGGCTCTTTGGTTTTGAACCTCATTTAAGTCATTTCTCCAGAGCGATCAGCTCTTGAGCGATTTTCTTTCAAAGGGATTTTCTGTTTTAAAGGGATTTGTCTGTTTTTAAAGGGGAGAGAAAGCATTAAGAAACAAAAGCGTTTAGAACAAGAAAGCGTTTAAGAACAACACTGCTATTTTCTGCTGTGATTGCTGTGTCTCTGGTGTGTATTGCTGTTTAGTATGGACAGTTTTGTTGGGCCGCGCAATGTGCATCCTGCTGCATGTATGGGATCTTGAGCACCGCCCCAGGGGACCTATGTATGTGTCAGATGTGAGTGGGTTGCCCATTTGGAATCTGAGGTCCAGAATCTAAAGGGTAAACTTGCAGCACATTGCAGGGCTTGGCAAATCTGGGAAATGCAGGTACTGGCAGGGGCCATGTAAACTGGAGGGTGGAGATGGGGCAGATAAGGTGGTAAAGGAAGATAGATTTGTAAGGGTCACCAGGGGAAGTAGGGGACGGAAGGATAGGGGCGCTTCTTCCCAGTTGGTCGATCCCAACAGATTTGCCATTTAGGTGAAGATGTGGAGGATGATGGCTCGTAAGCAGCATGTATGGAGCGGGCCTTTCCCTTGAGCACCAGGTGACGGCCATCTCCAATACAAGGGAGGGAAGATGGGGCTAGGAAGGACAGGCAGGTGGTAGTGGTAGGGGACTCCATTATTAGAAGGGTAGATAGGGTAATCTGTTGCCAAGACCCTGCATGCCGAACAGTTTGTTGTCTGCCTGGTGCTAGGGTTCGACATGTGGTGGATCGTGTAGACAGATTATTGGGTGGGGCTGGGAGTGACCCGGCGGTCTTGGTTCACATTGGTGCCAATGACAAAGTTAGAGGTGGAGGTGAGGTCCTAAAATGATTTCTGAGAATAGGGCCAAGTTAAAAGCAAGGACCTCCAGGGTACTGATTTCAGAAATACTACCGCAGCCACGTGCTACGCTAGGGAGACAACGGGAGCTCAGGAGTATAAATGCGTGGCTAAGGGTGGTGTAAGGAGAGGGGGTTTGGGTTTTTAGAGAACTGGGATGATTTTTTGTTGGCTACAGGCTCTTTAGTAGAGACGATTGCACCTCAATGGTGATGGTGCAGCTGTTTTGGGGAGAAGATGGCTAGGGGGTTGGAGGAGATTTTAAACCAGGTATGGGGGGGAGGGAACATTGAACTACACGGGGTAGAATAGAGAATTTAGGGATCAGGGGGCTATTAACACAACGGAGGGAGGAGAAGGGGGAGGGGAGCATAGAGGATAAGGAGGCATGTACGACCATGTATGGAAGTAAATCAATTGATAATTTTAAATGTATGTTTACAAATGCAAGAAGTCTGGCTGGAAAAACCGCGAACTTGAAATAGCTTTAAAGGAAAGGTAGGATGTAATTGGTATACAGAATCATGGCTTAATGATTCACACGACTGGACAGTAAATATTGAAGGATACTCCTTATTTAGACATGACAGAGTTAATAAGAAAGGAGGAGGAGTATGTATGTATGTTAAACAGGAATTGAAGCCAAATTTAAAGATGGAATAGATGGGGGAGTAAACGATACGGCAGAAACATTATGGGGTGAACTGTGTACAGAAGCAAGAAGGTAGGTAAATTAATTGTTGGAGTATGTTATAAGCCGCCAAATGCCGGGGGGGAGGAGGTGGAAATGAATCTCCATATGCAGTTGGCGAAGGCTGCTGGTATGGGGCATGTTCTGGTCATGGGGGATTTAAACTCCCTGACATATTGGAGTAAGGGAATGCCAGCACCTCAAAAGGTATAAAGTTCTTAAATTTCCTATATGAGCATTTTCTTTCACATATGGTAAAGTTCCACTAGACAGATGCGTTGTTGGATCTGGTGATATCTAATAACCCTGAGCTCATTTTGGAGATGAGGGTAATGGAATTAGGGAATAGTGACCATGATATAGTGTCCATTTAATATAGGTTGCAAAAACTAAAGTGCACTGGCTTAACAAAAACTTTTAACTTAGGAAAGCTAATTTTATGCTGTTAAGGAATCGCTCCTGCTCATAGACTGGGGGGAACGTTTCTAGGTAAAGATACTGAGCAGATGTTGGACCACTTTTAAAGGGATATTAAACTGTTACATTTCTAAATCGGTACCTTTAGGTAACAAGTGTAAAAAATTAGATCCAGTCCTGCATGGCTTAATGCTCAGGTAAAAAGGGAGATTGAAAAAAAGAAAAAGGCTTTTAAATTTTGAAAAACAAAAGGCACAGAACAGGTATACAGGAGTTCAAATCTGTAACAAAGAGTGCAAGAAAGTAATTAAACTAGCTAAAAAAAATGAAATACGATTGCCGAACAAAGCAAGTCCACCCCCAATGTTTTTTAAGTATATAAATGGTAAGAAGATGAGGACTGAGAATGTGGGACCATTAAATAATGGAGCTGAGGTGGTAGTAGAGGATACAGAAAAGGCTGCTAAACCGTTTTTTTACATCAGTTTTTACTGTTGAGAATCCTTGTCCTAACAAGGGATTGTAATAATATGCAGGGAAGAAATGAAGAGTTTTCACATTGGATAACAGAGGATATGGGTACGAAACAATTAGACAAATTAATATCAATACGCGCAGGACCAGATGGATTGCATCCTCGGATTTTAAAGGAGCTAGTTTAGTTCTATCTAGACCACTGTTTCTCATCTTTTCAGATTCGTTTGTCTGGGGATGTGCCGCTGGATTGGAAAAAAGCCAATGTAAACCAAATTCAAAAAAGGTAGTCGTTCACAGCCTGGAAACTATAGACTGTAAGCCTAACAGCAGTGGTAGGGAAGGTGATGGAAACTTGTAAAAGGGATCATATCTTGACTTTGTTCCAGGGATCATCTTATTAGTAGTAGTCGCATGGATTTATGAGAAATAGATCATGCCAGACAAATTAATTGGTTTTTATGAAGAAGTGAGTAAGAAGCTAGATTCAGGCACAGCAGTGGATGTGGTATATTGGATTTTGCAAAGCTTTTGATACTGTGCACATAAGGGACTAATGTATAAACTGAGGACTGTTGGCCTTGAAAAAACATTTGTTCATGGATAGAGAACTGGTTATTGGACCCAAACAGAGAGTGGTGGTAATGGAGCTACATCTATGTGGGCTAAGTTCTAAGCGGATGCCTCAGGTTCTGTACTGGGGCCGCTTCTGTTTATCTGTTTATAAATGACTTAGAAGGAGGCTTGTGAAGGTTCTCATTCATCCAGGTCTGGTATATCTGTTGTATTCAATTAGATCAACTGACTTGAATGTTAGTTCTTGAAGACGTTTCGCTAGTCATCCGACTGGCTTTCTCAATTCAGAATGACTTGTACAGAAATCTGTGGCAATTATGTACCTGGAAATCCCAATTAGCATATCACAGCCAGGTGTTAAGGGTGTGATTGATAGTGGCTAAGAGGTGTTTAAGGAACCCCAGAGTACAAATGCTGTTTTAACACCTTACGTCTTCAAGAACTACTTTCAAGTCCAGTTGATCTAATTGAATCAACAGATATGAATTAGAAGAGGGCATTGAGATCAAGTCTCAGTATTTGCTGATGACACTAAACTATGCATAGCTTTGGAAACTTCCAATGATGTACAAGTGCTGCAAGCAGTCCTAGATAGATTATCAAAATGGGCAGCAGAATGGCAGTGAGATTCAATGTTGATAAATGTAAGGTGATGCATTTGGGATTTAATAATCCGTGCCACCTACACCATAATAACTCTGTGTTAAGTGCATCTGTAATGGAAAAAGATTTGGGGGTTCTGGTAGATAACAGACTTAGCCATAGCAAACAATGCCAGGTGCAACAGCTAGAGCTACAAGATATTGTCTTGTATAAAAGGGGGAATAGATTCAAGAGAGAAAAATATATTTCTCCCTCTTTACAAGGCACTGTAAGGCCTCATTTGGAATATGCGGTGCAATTTTGGAATCCCATATACAAAAGGGACATCTTGGAAATTGAGGCAGTTCAGAGAAGGGCAACTAAATTATAAGGGAATGGAGGGGCTCGAATATGCAGGCAGATTAGACAAGTTAGGGCTGTTTACATTGGAGAAGCACGTTTGGGTGGGGACATGATTACCTTATACAAATATATTAATGGGCCATACAATGAACTCTCTGGTGCATTGTTCACTAATAGGTCATATCGAGGACACGTGGACATCCTCTAAGTTGTGAAAAAAGAAGTTTCATCTTCAGGTTGGAAAGGTTTCTTTACAGTGAAACGGTGAAATTGTGGAACTGTCTTCCGGCAGATGTGGTAATGGCAAGTTCATTGAATAGCTTTAAAAAAGGCCTGGATAAGTTTCTAAAACTAAAAAATATTGAGAATTACTGGTATAATGCATATAGATCTGGTTGATCCAGGGATACATTCCGTTTGCCGTTTGGAGCAGGAAGGAATTTATTCCCCCTTTTTAGCTGGGTTTTTTTGCCTTCCTCTCGGATCAACTGTTAGGTAGGGTTAAAAAAAAATATATATATATAAAGAGGGTGAATAGGTTGGACTTGATGGACGTATGTCTTATTCAACCTTAATTACTATGTTACTATGTTACATTGACCTGACCCTTCCCAGTCGTTCGTATTCTTGAACTAAAAGGAATAATAAATCTAAAAATAATAATTTTTTTTTTTCTTCTTCCACTTTAACCACTGTGACTGTGCATTACATTTACAGATTAAGCTAAATTTATGATAACTAGAAAGTACTTGGACAGGTATATAGGTGGTAATTCCTACCTCTCTAATATTGTTTCTGTGAAGAGCACCAGCCCATCTTTATAAAGGATTGTCCAGGACTAACCTGGCAAATGAAAGCTGTACATTAGTTTTTCCTTAAAAGGGCATGTCCACCCCAAACCTAAAATTTATCCCATGCATGCCCCACTGTGTAGTGTTCAAAAACCCTTACCTTACTCCCACTCCTCATGGTTCCTCTGCAGTGCTTGTCCAAAGTCCAGAAAAGTGAAGAGCAAAAGACCTCTCTTCCTAAGTAAAGTTTTCTGCCTTTTCTCTTACCTCCCAGAGGTATGCAGGCATGTGCTGTGAGCTGATTCACAGCCAATACACATTCACAGCCAATCACATTCACATTCACTTTCCCAGTCAATACAGACGCGGGCTGCCGCTCCAGCCTCGAGACTGATTAGTTGCGTTCATAGCCCCATTGGCCCCCTTTGGGACTGAGGGTGGTAAGCCAGTAGAGATGTCCGAACTTCGCAAATCCGGTCCGCTCGAGGATCCGCGAATTTTCAAAAAAATGTGAAAATTCAAAAATCTGCGAGCGGACCCATTAAAATAAATATGCCTCGAACTTACGAGATCCCGTAATTTCGAAAATTTGAAATACGTATTTTACGAAAATACGAGTTATCCCTCGTAATTCGAAATTTTAGAAAAATACGTATTTACGAAAATAAGAGAAAATCCTCGTTTTTCAAAATTTTGAAATTATGAAGATTTCCCATATTTTCAAAAATTTCGTAAGGCGAAAATCTGGAAAAATCCGCCATTCGCGATGGATAAATCCCGGCGGATCCGGTTTTCGGATCCGCGAACCTGCCATCCCTAGTAAGCAAAAGAACATTGTAACTTAATACCCATGGATTTACATAGATTTACATACAAAATTTAGAAACAAATTGAGTTACCTCTGTCAGACACTATTCAGAAGGTCATGATGGTGAAAATATGCAAATAAATAGTTGTGCTAACCTCCACTGAAGATTGAAGCTTGGGAAGGGGAACAAAATGAGCCATTTTCACACTGTGACCCAAATAACAGTGTTCTTTTTGAAGAGGAAGTTCAAAAATAAAGTCCATAGATAAATGGGTCCAAGTTTAGGATGGAATGGGTAGAGGTTGCAGAAAACCAAAAGGTAGGGTTCTGAAGATTTACATTGAGCACAAGCTGGTACAGACTTAAATAAAGTCTTTACATCTTTCCTCATCTTCTCCTAGTCCGAATTTAAAGGGTAATTAATCTTTAATCAGAGTGGACCTGCTCATTCAAAGGTGCATACTCCTTTAGACATCTTATTTTGATGCTAAATCAAATGAAACAAATGCTGGACCTGCCATTTGCTTTTTTTGTAAACTGCAAACACCCATAGGTGTTTTTCTACAAGCCAAAGCAGTTAATTAAATATCTCAAAAATATACAGAATTCTGTTCTCTACTATCAACACAACTAGTCCGCACTAGAGATTTAATGTGGGTTCAATTAGAACCCAGTTTCGAATCGAATCTGAGGGTTTCAAACGAAACTTTCGGACTCCCGGAACTCACAAAACCGGATTTTTTTCAAATTTTTATGGAATCGAAAGTATATAATTATCGACAAATCGAAGTAGAGAGTTAGACTTTTTGAAAATCGCCATTCAAAACTCGAAATTTCGAACTTTCAAAATTTCGAAATTTTGAAATTCAGAAACGAACGAATATTTTTTGAACATCTATAGTCGCACGTTACATGTTATCAGCACTATACTATTGTCCACTAAAGGCAAAGTACCCGTACTTTCCTCTGGTTTCTGAATGACAATATTTTTAGAACTGATGAAAGCAGATGTATTAATAAAATATTGAGATGGGAGTACTTACCCTTTTAAAAAAACAAAAACAAACTAAAAACAATCAATGATTCACATACATTACAAACAAGGAGATACAATATGGCCCTTTTTTCATCTAAAACCCATGTTAACCCGAAAAAAATTCGGGTTACGTGCGTTTAGAAGGAATTAGAGCACAGCGCTGTTCCCAAATGTTTTTTGGAAACAGCTCTGTACTAACGATCCAAACCTCTGCCGTTAAGGTTTGCGCTACGTCCTCGTAGCGCGAAACTACGGGAAAGGTTTAGGAGCCATTAAGGTTCGCTCCTTACCTTAGCCCGATCCCGCAATGCACATAACTGATGTAATCTCATTTACTCAGTTTATTGTATCGCGGGATCGGGCTAAGGTAGTAACGCCGCTGCCTGTATTGAATCTCCCCGATTGTATATAACATACATTTTATAAACTTTTTTTGTCTATACATTTAAAATCAGATACTACAGTTCTTTAATATGACAGAGAACTCCATTTAATTTTGTCTCATATATGTCAATAAAAATGGCAATTTATTAAACCTGCAAAGGACTTCCAATCAGATTCTTACGTTCTGACTTCAAGTCTCTTCCCGTTTCCAGACAGAAATGGGCATTGAGGTGCTTTTTTGATGATTCATATGACTCAGTTTGTTACAAATAAAGCATTTTCGGTCTGGAAAGACGGGAGCTTTTACCTGTTTGGCTCGGGTGCAAAAGTTTTTGGCTCAGGTGGCAAAAACCAAGACACCACCTGATAAACTGCAAGGGAACTCCTGTGTCCCATACTGGAGACCTCCAGAGGATCAAGAAAACTGTTATTTGCAAAGTACTGTATCTGGGAATATAGATTTTGCTTTACTCAGGCTCAGATTTTAATTTATCAAATGGCCCAGAACTATGATTTTCTTTTACAATAAGGAAAATAAATCTCTTTACTACCCACATTTTGCCACTTGATGTTTTTTTTTACAGCAGTGATTTTATTGATTTTAACTATTAGAAAGGAGGGAAACATAAAAAAAAGTTTAGCTTTACTTCTTAAGCTGGTACACACGGTAAAACATCATCTAAAAGATGACAGACAGAATCTTTTAAGGACAATTGTATATTACTTACACCTCCATCCCATGTTTGGCTCTTTTAAAGAAGCCATGCTTAGACCTATACCTGTACTACCCCCCGAATTTTCTAACACCAGCACACTGTTCCCCACTTCCTCTTTCTGTTCCAGGAGGAAGAGCGCTGGTCTTGGATGAGAAGAAGAGAGGCGAGAACATTGTGCGGGTAATAAGGACTTTGGACTGCTTATCTACGGCATAGGTGGTAGGGAATGTGCTAGAAACTTTGATACGGGATCATATTCTTGACTTTGTCTCCAGAACTTATCTTATTAGTAGAAGTCACATGGATTTATGAGAAACAGATTGTGCCAGCCAAGAACTAGATTCGAGGCACGGAGGAAAAAGGAAGGTAAGTAATATTTGGGGAGCTTTCTGAACTTAAAACTATAGCAGTTTGGGGAGGGGACATGGGCGGAAGAATATATATAAAATGTTTTTTTACTCTAGGGGGAGGAATCTAAATCGGAGGAGAGGGAGGGAAGGGAGGGGGATAAGGCTGCAGTGCGCATGCCAACTTCTCCGGGGGGAGACAGGAGGCAGAGTCCTATATGGACTCTGCATACTCCTGGTGGGTGTTTTTTGGGACTTTAGGGGGGGATAGCAGAAGAACCAGATGGAGCTGGGATTAAAGGATTAAACTACACTACACACATGGGGCCAGTAGTGGGGGGGATTAAAGCTAACCTTACCATAGAAATGCCTTTTTATAAACATTTAACACAATAAAGAGAAATATTAAAAAAATTCAATCTGAAGCAAAGTCAATGTTTGGTTGATCAATTGGCAAGTTGAATAAGTCCATTTATTCAATCTTTTGGTCAAAAGCTTTCAATACTATGAAATAAAGTAAAGTGCACACAATTAAAACCCATAACTGTAATAAACAGATAACCTATTCTAGCTATATCACATTATAACACACATTCAAATCAACCGTGTAAAGTATCTATTTAAGGAAAATCTTATCTGGTGCTGTCTTCTCTTCTCTTCATCAAAGGGCGGCATCTGTTTAACTGTGTTTTGTGGTACAGAAAGCATCTGAAACCACTTCCATTCCACTGTAATTTATCTTCGATCATACACACCCAGTAAATGGCATCCTCAACATCACAGATTTCATGGACAACAGGACTTCAGTACTGCTAATCTCCAGACATACTGACTGGGGTCTTCTGCCTCTGACCTTAGTAAATTGAATCTTCAAAAAGGTCTTCCTCGATCCAATATGCGCCCCACCACAGCCGCAAAAACTGGAACACATCAAGGAACAAAGAACTGGATAGAGCCACTGTATGATCCAAATCATCGTTGTCAAGGTACTTATTTAGAAGAAGTAGCACACATCTCCAGACCACCCCCTAAAAACTATAAAAACTCGCTCAAATCATATATAAACTGGTTTTTATTTAGTATTAAAGAATGCCAGAACTTTTTAACTGTGATCTTGAACTGGGATCCAGTATGGACACCGAACAGCTCATTCAAAAGACATCTTTAAAACTTAGGGTATACTAGTATGTGGCCATAAGGGAACTGTAAGCAGGTAAGAGACTAATTTACTCTGTTCCTGTTAAATATTGACACCTGGAAAAAAAGACACATTAGTCAAAGTAATGGATGTGCTGAATATGTTTGAGAATGCAGAATGGTTATTATCTTGATTGTGGAGTGATCCCAGCCTTTTATTTGACACATCAGCTGCCTGACTTAGTTGGAGAGTGTCAGCCTTTTCTTTAGTTTGGAAGACACAGCAGGTGAGAAACTTTGGACTGTTCAGTTCTGATCGACAACCAAAACTAGAAAAAACAAAAAAAAATCGAGACAAAAACCCTGTGAGAGTGCAGTCTTTTTCTTTGGATGGAATACACAAGGCAAGTAGAGTCTTTGGACAGCTCATCTCTGAATCTGGATACCCTGAAAAGAAAGTGGTGGGTTGGGGGGGGCCTACAAGAATATTAAATTTTTTTAAGCCAGAGGAATCCAGAGGGTGGGAGGGGAGGGTCCCATGTGCTGTCACACTACCCATAGGCAGGTTTAGAGGCAGAAACCTTTTGGTAGAAAGACAGCTCCTATCTTACAGTTTCCTGACTTTTGGACAGACACTGTCAAAGACGTTTGGATATGCGCTTTAAGCTGTGTGGTGACTCATTCAGTGAGACAGATCGTTGTCAGCCAGACTTAGGTATGTCAAAGCTTAATGTTTTTTGACTTTGGCTGGCTCTGAAGCAACTGTGTAAGTGTTGGTGAGTTGATGTCGCGAAGAGTAGATGTGTGGGTATGTCCTAAGTGTTATTGTTTGTCTGTGGGAAGAGAGTGGGGACATGCAGTTTTTGTCTGGAGTGTGTGTCTGTAGAGTGAAGAGTATTGTGAAGATGTCAGTTATGTCAATAGAGTGTGTGTCTGTGATGAGAGTGTAGATGTGCTGTAGTCCCAAGAGTTCCCTGGTGGGTCCCTGTATGACACAGGTAGAGACAACGGGGTATGGGCAATGTAAGTAGTAGTAAAAAAAGTAGTGGTTTGGGGGGCCCATCCAAAAATTTTGCTACTTTCTAGCTATGCCCCTGCTTCAATCTGCCAGAATCTCCCTAAATGATTAAATCTCTGCACAGAAAAAAAAGGTCCCAGAAGTCCGCAGCGTCCTACACGGAAAGACGCCCCCAGAAGTCCAGTGGCGTCCTATGGAAGAGGCCCCAGAATCCAGCGCGTTCACACAGGAGATGCCCTCACTACAGACCCAGCAGCCCCCAACTACTAGCCCACAACTCAGACCAGAAAAACCGCCCCCAAAAAACAGCCCCCCACTTAGCAGCCAGCAGCAGCAGCCCCCAAACAACCCCCCTGAACTCAGCCCAGCAGCCCCCACCCGCCCCGTACCCAAGAAAAAGCCCCACCACTCAGGCCCAGCATCCCCCATTATCCTACAAAACAGCCATCACTCAGTCCCAGCAGCCCCCACACAAAATCCTACAAGAATAGCCCCCACTCAGACCCATCAGCCCCACACACAGACACTACCAAGAATAGCACCCAACTCCAGGCCCAGCAGCCATAGCATAGGAGATTAAAATAAGTTAGCGTAAATATATAAATATATGGCCATGAATGTACTTTACTAATTACTTTACAATTCGATTATTGCCGTTACAATACCATTCAGTAGTAGAGTTAAATTGTATAGGTGGTCGCTCATTAAATCTCAAACGTATGGTCGCAATCGTTATTGTCTAACAGTAATGTATGGCCATGCTTTACATATACAATTGCATGCAGTCATAATTATGATTGTACGATTTTGCTAAATTGCGTTGATGAAATGGTGGCCCTATAAGTCGCGCAAAGGTACTGCTAATATGGGGTAAGGATGAAAAAATAACATTTTTTTTTTAAAAATTTTTAAAGCACGTGTCATTTTGCAGCTTTCTTGTTCTCTGAAAACAAAAAAAACGTCATTTATTAGCGTAATTTACCACTATAAAGTGGCTTGTAAGTAATGCTTCAGTTTGTAGTTTTTGGACATATATAGTGTCCCGAATCCAAGCTCCTTTTATATAATATAACATTAAGTATTCCCCTTGTCACGTGGTGTTATTTGTGATTCTATTGGTGGGTCTTTTTTTTCCCGTAGTAACACATCTTGCTCTTAAAGAACAATACTACACCAACCTTTTCTTCCATCTTCAATTAACAAATCTACCCTTAAAACACAAAGCCTGGTGATGTCCAGTTACGCCCTCAAACCCCAACTGCTACTTTCCAGTATTTAAGATGACATTTGTAACCAAATATTTTATAGATTCTGCCTTTTCCTCCTGCTCTACGAGTCTTTTTAAATACTGAACATGTGCAGAGAGGCGCAGGTGAAACAGCAGGCAATCATGTGGTTTGTGTGTCAGCCAATCACAGCCTTGATTTTACTGATGGAGCTTATTCTGCCAGAAATGGGGACATAGTAATCCTTATATATCTTGTTAGAATGCAGTAAATAGGTGTAAAACATAAACCCTTAGGGTTGGGGGCAGGTACACTGACAATTGAACTATTTTTGTTGTTTTAAGTGTGAACATTCCCTTTATCAACGCAGCATTTCTAAACCCTCTTTACTGCCTTCTCTTGTGTAGAGTTTCTTTAACCTGTAAAGCGTTTCTACTGAGCTTTATCACTGCTCTACTCCCTACCTAATAAGATAGATTGCACTGTAAAAAGTCAAGTATGTCATTTGGAAGCTGCAGCTTTAAAAATACGTTATTATATTTTTTTTTTAACCTATGCACCCCAGAGCCTAACGCTTTGTGCCCTTGGAAAGTTGCGACTCTTGTTACTGGTTTGCTGAAGTAAGCTCCACCCCCTGGATTTCCTCTGGCTTTCTCTGGCTTGGAAAAGTAAGCCTTACTATCTAGGCTCAAACAGTAAATGCATTGTTGAGGTTTCACGTCACCTCCTGCTTGAGCCTCAAACATAATGCTGTGAGTTCGTGGCACCTCTCCTGCTTGAGCCTCAAACAGTAATCTGATCGGCACTCTGCAGCTAATCAGAAGCCTGTGTCAGTGACTCTCTGCTGAGCCCAAACAGTAATGGCTGTGAGTTCCGTGCACTCTCCGCTTGAGCCTCAAACAGTAATGGCCTGTGGTTTCCGTGTGCACGGAACATTTCTTGTTTGAGGGTCAAGAAGGAGAGCGCACGGAACTCACAGGCAGTTCTCTTTGAGCTCAAGCAGAAAAAGCAGAGGAAATCTCAGAGGGGGTGGAGCTTTAACATGCAGCAAACCATTAAACAAGATGTCAGCAAACTTTCAGGTCACAAAGGTAGATCTGGGGGACATAGGTAAAAAAAAAATATGGCAACTGTATTTTTAAAGCTTGAAGCTTCAAATGAACTAAACTATGATTTTTTTTTTTTTTTAAAAACAGTTGCCAATTATCCTTTAAGAAACCTGCTTACAGTGTATTTGCAGCAGATGGTTGTAGCTCACTTTTTAGCTCACTTTTATTTTTTATCTTTTTCTGCAGCATAGTTTGAATTTGGTGTTCGGCCAATCATCCCACAAATTGTAAATGATTGCAAATGCGCACCTAACAATTCTCTTTTATTGACAATACACAGCACATTGTAAAATATATAGACACACTTTCACAATTGTGGGCTTTAGCATTTGGAGCTGAATGTGACATGGTTACTGATGTTGAAGCAGGTTTGCAGAATTCATTTGTTTTGACTGCTGTCTAACTTTCTTTCTCATTGAATATTTCATGTTCTCTGAAACAGAAAAATGTTTATCATTATATTAATATAGATTCTTTGAATGAATGTAAATGAAAGTTTTTTTTCTCAAAACCATTTTATTTTTTCCCCTAAAATTAATTCAGCCTTGCTAACGGCATGAATCTCACACTTATTCATGAATTAATTAGAATAGTTTCTAGTTTTCTTGCATGGCAGATCTTCATGCTTCTGATTGTAGAGATTGTGTAATCAACCTCCTTTGAAATGTAATTTTGATTGATTCATTTAGAGCATAAGATCTAGGTCACTTCAAGGTCAAGTCAATAATAACCAAACAAAAGTTGAGAAAACAAATTTAAGTCTAAACACATTTAAACCTAACTAATCCTAGAATGTTAAAGGCAGGGCTCTAGCAACATGGATCACTACCTTTAACATTGCAATAGTTAAAATTTTAAATGTAACTTACCTTTAGAAGCTAGTAAAGTTATAGCAGCAGCTCCCTCACTCCTCTTATAAACATACTGAGTAACTGGACATGCAACAGTCCAGATCCTCTTTTGTTGGAATGGATAGTGTTATGTGTATGTCACTGTCTGTAGACCTGTGGGGAGCATTGTAATGGTTGGGCCATCACCCGGGAGGATGATTTATCTTTTAAAACAAGGTATAGTGGTATAAGAACCAATCAAGGGAGAGGCTTTGTTAGGAGTGTACCAATATATTCATATATCGATGTATACGAATTGGCCCTAGGGTCAGTGAGCACTAATTAGACTATGTATTATACATGTTTAAAGTATGAGATTGTTTTGTGGGGAAAGAAGGGAGCGAGGACAGGTACAGGATAGATGGGTTTGGTGTTCAGGCAGTGATAGAGCAGGGACAGTTAGTTATGTCCGGGAAGGAGGTAACAATATTCAAAAGAAAAACCTGCTGGCGTGTTGCTGTTCTAACAAGAACTATAAGTCCACTGTCAATAAACGTTTACTTGATTAACGAAAGTCTTCCTACCTCGTGTTCTCAAGTTCATGGGAGTAGTCGGCGGATGTGAAAGGACTCTGGAGTGGTGACGCCAGCGGGCAGCGATGTTCTTCCTACGGTTAGTGCAGCATTGGCCGTATAACCCAATTTGGAATGGTGAGATGTGACTGGTGACAGACTGGGGAGCGGTGCCTAAGGGGCATGCTCGCTTATACAAGGTTGCCCCTGAGCATACAGCTGACCTGGCGCTCGGCTCACTGGGGGAGATGATCGCAAAGGCATGCTTCAGTTATCAGGGCAGAGAGAGTCCACTAGATGAAATAGTGGCCACGTTGGAGGGGCTCTACGAATGAAGTTGCAAAGGCCACAGATCTACGCCACCAGGTTTTTCAACGCGTCATACAGAGAGAAGGGATGAGAAGAGCACTCCCCCAGTTGCAGTGGCATTAACGGGAACTCTGGAATAGAGCTATTAAGGTGGACTAGCCATGGACTTGTTCTGTGGGACTCGAACCCAGATAGCCTCCTTCGGACAGTTTGTGGCGGCCCTACGCGACAGCCAGAGTGAGATATGGCCGTCATTAAAAAGAATAAGGGATGATGAGCAATACTGAAATTCTTTTCCGGGTAGTTCTGCGGGAGGCCATCGAGCGGAGGCCAGAGAGGACCAATTCCCAGAAGGTTCCCCAAGCTGCGACAGTTAGCTCTCATCTGAGTCAGCCGGCAGGTGGAACCTCCTATAGACTAGAGGGAATGGTAAAAGATTGCAGGGCGTCCCTGGCAGCAATACAGCAAGATGCTGGCCAGTCTCCGCCAAGCAAATCAAATTACCACAAGCCAAGCAAGGGGCCAGCGACGACAGAGTGGTAGAGACCCCAACGATGTTGGCACTGTGGGCACCAGACATTTTGCTCGAACATGCCCTGCTCAGACGACCACCATTTAAACTAATGGGGCCCGCAGTCAGGGGCCGACTGCTGGGGGAAGCGGATGCTTGCAATGGAACAAGATGAAAGGGCTTATGGCAACTCGCCCTTTGTTGACAGCGAAGCTGGGAGGGATGACAAGCCCATTGCCTGTTGGACACTGCTCCAGAGGTATACTACACATGACCCTGTCCTTTTTGAACAGAGGATTCCCGGAACCTGAAAGAAGTTATCGGGTTCTTCTCTTCGTGGGCAGGAATAAACACATATTGACCAGTGGGTGGGCATCACCTGGATTAGACATTACATGTTTGGACAATGTGTGCACTTGTAAGGGGGTTGTGGTGGTGAAACAGGCCAGAACCGAAGCTTCTCCAGTTATCATTGGCATGAATGTCCGCGGAGCTGGATGATATGGGACTCTTGGCCTGGTGTGGGGACCAGAATACTGGAATAAGGTCCCAGCCATTAGAACTCGACAGCACTGCCGGCAAGTGGACCGAGGTAGTGTGAACAACAGCAGTGCTACAAAACGCTTGCCTGTGCGGCGGCGGAACCAATTGTACTGACATCACTAAACGGGCACATCCTCACCTTCCAAGAGGCATGAAGTAGTAGTGCCTAGCGGGTGGCACCCAGTTCTCGATGGAAGGGGTACGTGATCATGAGCCCGATGCTGACATCTGGGCGTGGAGAGGAATGGCAGTTGCCCGATCCGATTGTGGGAGGTACGGGATGGCTGGTTGCCAGTGAGATAATGACCTAGGCCCTCACACAGTGGACATGCCCACTAATACTAATTGTAGCGGAAGGGTTTGGGGGCTATCACATCCGATGATGTGTTGGATGCCTACTGAAGGAAGATACTGCCCCACAGCCCACCAGAAAATAATTGTACTTCCCGATAAGTCCCAGCAACAGTCATTCTCATCAAACTAAATGTTGGCCATTTGGGTGACAGATTCACAGCGGCAGGCCCTGAGTGGGTGACTGCTGGGGCACTGGAGGGTATATGCCTGTGATGATGAGGACTATGGATTTACTGAAGCTATGGACCACCCAATGCAGCACAGGAATTGCCCCTCCCATCCCGAGCAAGGTACACGGAACATTCCCCCCAGCATATATTCAAGAAGTAGATGAGCTTATTGCGCAAGATGCTTGAATGGGGAGTAATCAAGGAAAGTACAAGTCCCTCGGGCAGTCCCATTGTCCTGGTCGAAAGAGGATGAGTTCTCTCAGGTTGCTTTGTAGACTACGCGGTTAAATTCCTGCCACCAGCCTGGATGCATACCCCTGCCACGAATTGAGGAATCATTGGCCACATTGAAACGGACTCTGTATTTCTCCTCTATTGGACCTGGCCAGTGTTATTGGTCAATGTGCTGTGCGACCATAAAACCGGGCCAAACTGCTTTTATCACTCCCATGGGCCTATATGAGATCACAGCAATGCCATTGGCTTGAACAAATGCCCCCAGCACTTTCCAAAGGGCTAATGAGACGATGCCTGGGGGACAATGAACTATGACAAATACTAATCTTCTCGATGATGTGGTAATCTTCTCCAGAACATTCGAGGAACATATCCTACACTTGACACTGTGCTAAACCGTTTAGAGTCATTTGCTTGGAATTATAAGCCTGGCTAAGTGGTCGATGCCCAGGAAGCGCTAAAACCTATCTTGGACATATTATTTCAAAGAAGGGGTGGCTCCGACCCCGGTAAAGTGCAGGCCGTTCAAGTTGGCCTCCTCCACCTAAGGGGGCAAATGAGATCCTTTCTGGGCTGGTGGATACTATCCGGCGCTATGTCAAGAACTTTGCTGCTGGCGAGCCCTTTGACTAAGCTATAGAAGGGCATCTGAAGGGGAAAGGAAATGACGTCCAGGGACACCAGTGGACTTGGGGATCTGAACAACAGAGGCCTTTGAGCAGTTAAAAACAATGCTTATCCTCACTCGCGGTACGGCATAGCGGATATAACCTGCCATTCTGCTTGATACAGATGCCAGCTTGCGGGAACTAGGGGCGTTACAGCCCAGCTCAAGGAGAGGTGGAAGAAAGAGTGATAGGCATATGACCATCCGAAGCCTGCGACCTACGGAGAAATCCACCAAATATAGTTCGTTCAAGTTTGAGCTTACTGGACTATTGTTTGGGCTGTCACTGCAAAGAGTTTGCTGAATATTGGGGGGCATCTGTGGACTTTACAGACAATAACCATTTGCTACCTGGGATCTGCACGACTTAGGGGCCTTGGAAGCGACGTTTGGGTGGCCCGCTAGCCAGTTGAACTAGTGTAATTCACTATAAGCCTGGGAAGTGCCACCAAATATGCAGATGCCTGTCTCGGTAACCCCACAGATGTGCGATTGGCAGCGGATGAGAAAGAGAAAGGTTGAGATTCCCCCACGAAAGTAAGGGCCTAGGGGCAGACAGGGAGGCCTCTAATATGCACAAATAGCCGGGGTGGAGGCTAGCCAGAGATCACAAGTGGACCAGTGGCAAGAGGCCACAAAAGAAGGCGAGATCTCCTGCTCTCCAGACGTACGCAATTGGGTGAGAAGCATCAACGCCCCCCTGGTCGGGTGGGGTCCGGATGGTTCCAAGTGGTATAGAACATTGTTCGGCTTGGACAGGCTCAAGACGCCATGGGCCTACTATCCGCCAAGTGAATGGGAGAAGGAGCGAACGGAAGGTCTGGCAGTTGGTGGTCCCTGCCGCTCAACTGCGGGAAGTGGGCCGCATTATGCATGAAACTGTGGGCCACTTCATGGCAGAAAAGAACTGAACAGCTTAATTCCGCGTTTTACTTCTTTGCTCCAGGACTAGTACATAGTCAAGGAATGTGGGCCAGCAGTGCCCAAAATGTTGCTATTTATAAGACTCCCCAGATAACAACCACCTCCCCGTCAGATCTTGCACTGGGAACCTTTTGAGCTAGTAGCCATTGGCTTTAATAACGATAGCGGGGGCAACATGAGGGTACCGGTATGCCCCGGGTATTTATTGACCATTTCTCTAAGTTTGCCATGGTAGTGCACTAACAGGGTCCCGATTGCTCACTGGTTCAGATTAAATATAGCACACATGCACTGGAAGTGGTCAGGAATTTGATGCTGTGGAAGCTCATGGGTAAGGTAAATATCTATTTTCTTCGTCCGTTTCTTGGAGGAATTGATTGAAGAACGGACAGGTAAGGCATAGCTCCTTAACTTCCCGGTCTTCAATCAATAATTAAAGGAATAGTTCCCTTTCAAGTAGTAAATATTACTTAATATCCATATCACATACTATTAAGGGACACATTGGTAGAAAACATTAAACAGGCGAAAAGAATCCCAGCGTGTCTGGAACGTTGAGAGTTGACTTCCATTTATGGGAAATTATTTCCAGAGCTCTTATAGTTCAGGGGTTACATTTTAATGAAAAAATTATAGAATTAATGTCCAGACAGAAATCTTAGTCATGGCAAACAGGGGGAAAAAAAGACTAATTTAAAGGAATTGCAGGTCTGTAGCCTTTAGCCACTTAAGCAGTAATAAAAATAGAAAAAAATAAAATCTGCACTTAACGACTGTGCTCTTGTGATTATTTTTAATTGATACCTTGTTAAAGGCAGCAAGCAGACAGACTTATTATTACAGATTTCCCCCTTGTTCCCAGCAGGGCCAATAGGTTTAGATATGGCGTGAGGGATGAAGGATTTAAAGGGGGTTAAGGAGTCAGGATCACAGAGAGAGTCAAGAACATCAAAGAGAGTTTAAACCATAAGATAATTAGGGCTGAGATAGTTAGAGCAAGGAGTCCCAGGGTACAGCTAAGGATGATTTTGCACTGGATAAGACCAGTATCAGCTGTACTACAAACCAGATTCAAATCAAGCAAGCTGTCATATCGCAAAGAGTGATGAATTCCCAGTTTAGAATTGGTTTTATACGGAAATCCTGTGAACCTGTAGGTTTTTTTTTTTTTTTTTTTTTCCGAAACTTGAAACTTTTCATTGAAAAAATTTGAACAGTCCATTGGAAAACCAAAAATACTTGAAATTTTGTGTGGGAAATGTCAAAAATTCCAACTCTATTGGGTTTGAATCGGATTTCGGAATGAAAATTGACAGTTTTGTTTATGGTCTAATTGAATCATAAGTTGTTATTATAAAACAGCTTGAAGAAACAAATACTCCCTTGGGCCATTTTCTTTTCAAGGGATAGTATTATTCTGTAAGAAAGACAATGGAAGGGTAGCAAGATTAAACTGAGTTCAGGTGGGAATGGGCGCAAACAGACACAAGGTCAAATAATACGTCTAAGCAGTAATTGACAAAACAAATCATTAATGGAGCGTAGGAGGAAAAAACCTGATTTTTTTTCTGACCCTAAATACAAAGGAAAACAGGATTAAGCTGGGTACACACATTTTTCGAAAGAATCAGGATACCAGTCCCAAGATGTTCTCCCTATACACAGCATATACACAGACAGAGGAGAATGTTCAGGACTGGTGTTTCCTTTCAAAGTGGGCGACTCCCTATAGGGACGACCTGTGGCTAAGGGAAATATTCAGTCTTTCCCGAATGACTGCGGAGCCTGTTCCTGTTGTTTCGAACAGCGAAATTTGGACAGAGGAACTGGGAGTTTCATCCCCCTACAGTACCTGTACATGTTACTGCCTACATAACTAGAAAGCTTGGGAGATAAGAAAAGCTTTAGTCTATTGTTCCCAAAGGTGACTTTTATAAAGCATTATGACTAGCCATTGGATCACCTAGTGACTTCCAGGGTGGGACTCGCCTACCAGAATACAAGAGAAATCTACCCAGTGGCCCACAGTCCATGAACCAATCAAAAAAACAGAAGTAAACGTGAAAATCAGATACAGTGACAAGGGAGAAATGGCAAAAAAATAAACATAAGGAGTCAAGAGGAGTAAGAAAAAGGAGGAATTAAATGTTGAGTGGGGTTTAATGCTTCCTGGTGGACCATGGTTTTATTTCCTGTAGGGCCTAGTCCCAATACTGGTCACTTAATCTTGGTTCATTCCCTTTCACCAATGGGAAAAAAAAAATTCCAAGGTCTAGCAATCATTTTATGAAAGTCCATAGGTACCTTGGGATTATTAACAGGCTACTAACACAGGGCTCCATTCACGTTCTAACACCAAAAACAAAGCAGCCTATTCCTTGCCACCAAGAGTGCAGCTACAAAAAGGGCCTATAAAAAAGAAGTTTGCTGTAGTGTGAACATCATTAACATACTAGATGGATCCTTTTGCCAGCCAGACACAGGCTGGATTATATAGAAAAGGGTGTGGCTGGAAAATAAGTTGGAAACTGGGCTTTTCAATGAGGCTTTATAAATATTCCCAAATGTGGAGATTATGTTGTATGTTTCTTTTCATGCAATCGCACTTCACTTTTGTTTTTCTATTCGTGCCGTAGGAAGTGGCCTATTTGTGCCCCCTTTCACTTTGGCTCATTAATGCCCATTAAGATGCCTCTCGTTGGCTCAACAACCCCGTGCCCTGCACCACAAGCACAACACATGTTTATTTTATCTGGGGCTGAGCCAGAGCCATCCAGAGGCATCAAAAGAAGCACGTACGGCGGATTGAAAGGAGTCCAGATGTAAAGAGGCAGTGCAGGCTTAGGGGAAAAAAAGGGGGGGGGTTGAAGGTTGGTTTGTAAAGCAATGTAAGGGTTAACCAGTGAATTCCTATTAAAAATTGTGTTCTAGGTTGTAGTCTTAGGTTGAAGGGGACGCTTTTATTTTCACCATTCCATGTGCGTGTTTGATGTAGTGTTGTAGATATATAAATAGTATATAAACGATGTAACCTTTCTTGGCAAGAGTTGGGGGTTACTCAGTGTGGTAACAGAATATTAACTTAAATCAAAGATTTCCATGACAGCCAATCAAAATCATCCATGATTCATAATTTATACACCCTACAGCCAATGATATTGCTGGAAACATGAATCCTCAAGACGTTATAAAAAAAACAAACAAGCAAACTTCCAAAATGGGCTAAGACACTCTAATCAATAAACTCCTAATACCATTTCATTGATTTGTTAATAAAGGATCAATTCTAGGTTAAAAGAAATAAAGGGGAAAAGTGAAATTCTGCTTTATTTAAACAAACCAACACCCCATAGCTGAGGTAAAATTGTTTATTATGGGTTGTCTGGTGATCATTTAGCTCAGCGCCTGTTATCACTGGTACCCTTGAAACATTTGGAACTGTTTATGTCCTAAACTAATTTACATGTGCTGAGAGACGTTTGTACAGCGGAGACTATTTCAAGTTGTAGAAAAGCCTTTAGTTTCAAGGGCGTGTAAATCACAGATGGGGTGATATCAAACCTATTTCATATTATGTGCCACAGTGAGGCATGAAGGGTTTGCAATGGGGATTATACTTCCAGTATATTTACACACGTCACAATCAAACAGTATATATCCCTTATTACACATAACGTACGGTTATAGAGCGGAGCCACAAATAGATGTCTCAATCTCACACACAACTTGATATTGAATGCACATGCTTTCTGTGTACACAATACATTTACCTGCCATGATGCAGCCTACTTAAGTTAGTAAAAGGAAGCTGCTGCTGTTTGATAGTGGTACTGCATTGTTACTGCG
This sequence comes from Hymenochirus boettgeri, assembly GCA_019447015.1. Lineage (NCBI taxonomy): Eukaryota > Metazoa > Chordata > Amphibia > Anura > Pipidae > Hymenochirus > Hymenochirus boettgeri. Next base: position 34,983,871 of record CM033476.1, read on the forward strand.
GGCCTTGAAATAGATGGAAATGCTGCTTAATCCTTTCATCTGCATATTAACTTTTACATGATTACTTAAGGCTGAGTACACATGGGTGAATATTCACAACAAGCGAGCAATCGGTCAGAACGAATCACTGTCGATATAGTCGACAGTATTCTGCGGCTGATCATGCGGGCATAGGCGACCACACGATTAGTGGTGATTTACCACTGAATCCCTTTTCGCCCCTGATGTGGGGTGAACGGCAACAGACAGCAGTACCAAATATAGGAAGTATCAGTCGGTTTGTCCAAAAAAACGCCAATTGTGTACCTAGCAAATAACGGGTCATGTACTGTATTCATCGAGAATTACCCCCCCCCAAGATGTCCGTAAAATATTCATTACTGATATTAAAGGAAATAATGCATACTTAGGATTTATCTTAATTGCAATCATAATAATTGTAAATACTTATAAATGGTTATCCCAGCTGCACAGCCACATGCGTTCATTTTCATTCAATTTCTACATCTTAAACGCGTAGTGCTCATTGGGGTGTACTGTTATTGGAAGATTCTCTTCTTCTGTGTTGGTTTTGGTTTAATCATAATAATTGTACAGGTCATCAAAACTCCAAACTGACTTATATGTCTTCCTAATCTATTCATCTTTCTGTTAGACATGGGACACCCCCACATGGGGTGTGGTTTTATAATTGAAATGGTGTGGCTGTCCAGAAAGTGGGAGGGGCTTTATACAGATGACTGGTAAAATATGCCACAATGATGGTAAATGATTGCCCCAGTGACATGGTATTAGATGCCCAACGGTAAATGATGCCCAACATTGATTTTTGATGCAGGCTGACAAACATGATTTTGATCAAATGAATTGCCAGTCAGAAGGGAGGGGGGAGGAGTCGTAGCGCATTCTGTTGTCAATGAAATTTAAAGTGACAGTACCTCCCGAAAATGTGTTTTTTTACAAACAGTGTTTTGTTGCCCCCCGGGCCACATGATGCCAGGGAAAAAAAAAGGGGGGGGGAATTTGCCATCTAAAATGCTGCCTCCCTACAGGGTGCTGCTTGTAATGTGCTTCACCTTGCCTCATTAAAGAGGCAGCCCTGATAACTAATGACATAGCCATAGCTAGATTATTAAACTGATGAATAAGCTAGCATGAGGATAGCTTATGATGACACAGTTAGGTACCTATTAAACTGATGGTATAACAATCACACATAATAGCTAATGACATAGCATAGCTATGATTATTCTAACTGATGGCATAGCTAGCATTGAGGATAACTTATGATGACATAGTAAGTACCTATTATAACTGATGTATAGCCAATCACCAATAATAGCTAATGACATAGTATAGCTATCATTATTATAAACTGATGGCATAGCTAAGCATTGAGGATAATCTATGATGACATAGTTAAGTACCTATTTTAACTGATGATATGCCAATTGGGCAATCACCAATATAACTAATGGACATAGCTAAGCTATGATTATTATAACTGATTGATGAATTTCTTTAAGATTCTGTCGTCATTTTGTAAAGATCCCACTACACACAGTCCCGAGCTTCTCTCTATATAAAGTATAGGGAGAACAGGGAGGGTTGTGCATTTCCTTCAGCAAAATTTTATTGGTCAATACTAAATATCTTTACATTTGTAAAGGTAAATAATGACTTGCTCATTATAAATACATAATCGTGTGATTACTATTTTATTGCTATATGAAACTTAGTCAGTTTGTGTGAAAGGATATAAAAATACTGTCAAGTATTAATGACTTTAAATCTATAGGGCCATTATTAAAATAGGTGTGTGTTTCGGTTCATCTGGTCCACGTACAGCTCCTTTAAAACAGAGACAACTCGTTTTATAGTTGCTTTATCTGGGTACCGAATCTCCCATTTTCAGACCACCATTATTACAGTGAGTCACCATTAATTTCTCTTTCTTTAAAAAGGAAACCAAAAACCCAGGGTATAATTTTCTTGTGGGTGTTAACCGAACTATATAAGAAAACAAATGATGGAATTCAGCCTATAGCTCCCAGTGCTTATAAGCACACAGGCCAAGAACTGGAGCATAGTACCGCGGGTTGAACTAAAGGTGTCCTGTGTTTAATCCCAGTGTATTAAATCACAATATCATTGTTTATATGCTGGATTTTAGAGCTTCAACTGTAGGCAGATTACCTGGATTTAGTTATTTCACTTCATCATAAGTATTACACTTTAAAACTCTGCACACACATTACAGCATAGACAGACGCTTCAAATGGGATTTATGTAATGATCCCCATACAGACAGGTTATTTGGCAGTAGCCAAGAATAAGGGAGAAACATGCCTATGCCTTTGCTTACAAGGTTAAGCAGTCAGGCTGGACAGTTCCCCTTAAAAATGTCAGCAGATGTCCTCACTCAAGATAGATCATTAGAAAAATAGTTGTTGTTGGGGCATTTCAGTTGATAATGATCTAAAGAGTCCACACGATTCGACACAATGTCCAGAATTACACCCAGCCCAGCCAGTGAATCGCTGCCCCACATAGCTTTGCCAATCAACAGCTACTTGAAAATTGCCTGTGCTTTTTGCAGCAACCAATCATATATTTAGCTTTGTTATGGGTTTACTCAGTTAGATAACATCTGATGGTTGCCGCAGTATTATAACACAGGTAGACTTTTGCAAATTTAAATGCACTTTCCCGGTTATAAAATATTGGGATGTTCTGGAGGACTTTTGGTCAATGCAGAACAAAAAAATTATGTCTTTCCTGACCATGATCCCGCAATGTTATGGTTTGTGATACTTACTGCATGCGGAACCTGGTCAGGTAAGATGTAAGTGTTTTGGTTCTGCATCGGCCTCGTACGCAAACAGTAGTAAAGGGTTAAGATTGCACAAAATTGTTGTGCAAATCCTAACATAGTTTTACTACACAGGCTAACACCGAGCTATTCCAAAAAACTTTTAGAAATGGCACAGCCAGCACACAATAAGTGCAAAAACCCACGCTAGCCGATAGTACATAAGGTAGTATAGATTTTGCAATAATTCCAGACCTAAAAATGGGGATATGGCATTGGCACTAGGGATGCGACTAGAACTCGAAATCAAACCGAGTTGAGCCAAACTTTATGAGTTTGGACGAACTTGAACTATTCAAACTAGTTCGGGTTCGAAACTAGTTAAATTTTCCGGACTCGTGGGGACTATTTTCGGAAAAAAAATCTCGAATGTCGAGGATTTTCGAATGCTTGGCAGGCCTCGAATGGCACTTCCAAAAATCCCCAAATTGCTGGAGATTTCCAAAAAAGGCACTCGCGGATTGTCGAACGGCACAACAAATCCCGCCGTGGGACGTTTGGGGGTCCCGCAGCTTGAAACCGGGACCCCCTCTGGGTCCTTACAAGTACCATTGTGGCCCTGACACAGGGCTCTTTGGGGCTTAAGAGGTCCCGCAATTCGACCCGGGACCCCCCCTCCGGCACTCTCAGGGCCCTTGCGGCACTAAGAAGTGCCCTTTGGGGCTTAAGAGGTCCCGCATCTCGAACCGGGAACCCCCTCCCAGGCCTTGTTGGGGGTCCTGCAGCTCGAACTTGGACCCCCGGCGGCTCCTAAAAGAGCCTTGGGCGGTGGTCTTCTGTCTTCCATCTGGTGATACCAGCTCGCTGAGGCCACCAACCGAGAAGTACCTCCGGCGCCAGTGGCCTCAACGAGGCCGATGTTACATGGCGTCTTTATTGGTGCGACGTCTTCGGGCTGATCGACACCAAAACCACTAAGGTCACCGATGCCAGACAAGCTGACCGCGGCCAACAGTGAGCCCGCTGGCATTGCCGGCCTCAGTGGAGCCGATGTTGCTAGCCGCTTCTTTCTTCTTTCTTCTGCCATTACTGCAATGACTTCTGAGCTCCGCGGAGGATTGCACCTCTTTATATAGGTTCGCAGAAAACCCTAATCCGTTTTGATTGGTCAATTTTTCAATACTTGGTTTACATGGTTTACATTAACCAATCAGATTTTCCGATTTTCAGAAACGGATTAGGGTTTTCTGACAAACCTATATAAACAGGTGCAAGCCTTCTCGAGCTTCAGAAGTCACCGCAGTAGATGGCGAGAAGAAAGAAGCGGATAGCAACATCGGCTCCACTGAGGCTGGCAGTGCCAGCGGACTCACTGTTGGCTGCAAGTGAGCCTGCTTGGCATTGGCGACCTCAGTGGTGTTGGTGTCGCTAGCCGAAGACGTCGCACCAGATCAAGATGCCGGTAACATCGGCAAAAGGCACTTATAAGGCCAGGGAGGGGGGTCCCGGTTCGAGCTGTGGGTCCCTTAAGCCCTAAAGGGCCCTTGTTAGGGACGCAAGGGCACTTTTTAGTGCCGCAAGGGCCAGATAGGGCCGGGGAGGGAGGGCCTGGTTCGAGCTGCGCGACCCCTTAGCCCCAAAGGGCCTTGTTGGGGCCACAAGGGCAATTCTTAGTCCCGCAAGGACCCTGATAGGGCTGTGGAGGTGGCATTGGTGACCTCAGTGGTGTTGGTGTCGCTAGCCCGAAGACGTCGCACCAGATCAAGACGCGGTACATCGGCCTCGTTGAGGCCACCGGTGCCGGAGGTGGTACCCCTGGTGGCTGCAGGGGTACTCTCGGGGCAGTTCCTCAGGGAGCTGGTGGTCCCGGATGGAAGACAGAAGATGTCGCCCAAGGGCTCTTTTAAGGGCTGCCGGGGGTCCCGGTTCAAGCTGTGGGACCCCTTAAGCCCCAAAGGGCCCTTCTTAGTGCCGCAAGGGCCCTGATAGGGCCGGAGAGGGGGGTCCGGTTCAAGCTGCGGGACCCCTTAAGCCCCAAAAGGCCCTTGTTAGGGCCACAAGGGCACTATAAGTGCCGGGGAGGGGGGGGTCCAGTTCGAGCTGCGGGAACCCTTAAGCTCCAAAGGGCCCTTGTAAAAACCAGGAGGGGGAAAGTTCATTCAAATTTTCGAAATTTACCTCCTGATTTTAATGGGTCCGTTTTCGGACTTTCGAACTTAGGAACTTTTTTAGAAGTTCGATAGTTTGAAAAACGGACCGGAACATTCGAAAGTTTAGCCATCTCTAATTGGCACATATGCATGGCTAATCGTCTGAGAAAATGATTTAAAAAAGCCCATCCCCTTCTACCGATCATACCAATAATATCCCCCCAGATAAAGGTTTTCCACAATGTTTTAAAAATCAATTTAACTCTTCTAATTTTGTTGTTGGTTACCACACACTGTAATGCTATAGCAAATAATATTGCACATGTTTATCTTAGAAGTGGCATTTTTTTGGCACATTTTTATTTTTTAAAAACTCACAGATGTTTACCCTCCTCACTTCCCATCCTTATTTTAAGCTAAATATTGGTTTGTTAGTCTAATGGTAGAGCCATCATTTGGCTTTGTTACTGCTGCTCGATCTCTATTTATTCAGTTTTCCTTTGGTAAGAAAATAGAGGCTTTGATTGGTAGGTGCTTTTTTTCCAAACAATAAACCGACAATTTGATCAGGATACATAATGAATTAGTCTGTGTAACAGAAAGCAGAATGTAAGCCAAGAAACCGAAAGCAGCTGGATTTGATCAGTAAAAACTCTGGTTTATATAGAATTATTTATTGTTTTGAATATACAATGGATTAGAAGGCTATACATATTTGCATTTATACAGTATGTTATCCTTTGCAAATAATTGTTTTCAGACTAAAATAACAGCACTGTATATCTATGTCCCTAGGGTGCAGTTGGGCAAAGCTTACTTAATTGAACTATTGTCTGTATTGATGATGATGATTATTATTATTATTGTTATTGTGGATTTATATAGTGCCAACATCTTCCTTAGCGCTTACAATTACATGTATACATTCACATCAGGTCCTGCCCTGAAGAGCTTAAAATCTAAGCACATTTATTTGACACATAAAACCTATCAGTATGTCTTTATGATTGGGGGGGAACCGGAGTCATGGAGGAAACCCACGCAAGCATGGGGAGACTTATGGGTAATTTCCATTAGTCCAATAGGAAATTTTACACTTTCTAAAGCCACTTTCAGGTGAATGGCAAAATCAATTTGCTGAAAGTTTCCCGATTGTTTCCCAGACGGTCGCTGATAGAGACACGCTACATGTACACGTGTCTTGGAAATATGTGATTGTACAAGGATCTTACAAAAAAAAAACAACCTGGAAAAAAAAATGGTCTGGCCAGCGCAATTTTAAACCGCTTTCTGTTCTACACCGTGCTGAATTGGAATGTTTAAGGCAAGAATTAGCATTTTTTTTGAGACAATATATCCCTTAAATTTGCTAATATATATCATTTAAACATTTATTGCATCTTGTCTTCACAAAATATGTTACTCTGTGATACTCATACTTATGTGGTATATTTTGGCAAGTTGCACAATCCCACAGAGCCCACCAGTATAAGGCAGCAGAAATACTCTCTTCTTCATTAATGTGCACGAGGAGGTCGATTAAAGCTCCTTCCTAAAATCTCAAAACCATCCACATGGCAATCTAAAATCGCGGATAGTGGAATAAATTCTATGATCCTTAAGAATGAGGTAAGCATTGTGGAAACGATTATTACACAAAAGAAATACTGTTTCCTATTATAAGATGGTTGTTTGCTGGTAGCCATTATGTATCATTCTCTGAAATAAGCCACCAGAAGACTGATGCTATGGGCTGAATTTGTGATACTAATCAAAGGAAACACTCAGTAGTAAATCTGGCAGGTGTTGGGTAGACACAATAGCAAACATTTTATTGGTTGGAAAATGAGTGCATGCTGGGAATAATGGCGGTCATGTTTACAATTCTGCATCTTCAGGAGAAGTGGGTGCAGTGGCCTCCAGCAGGGTCACCAAAGCTAACAAGGTAAAGAGCATTTCCACCCCAAATTTACAAATTGCCAACCTACTTCGTCTTCGGTAAAACCTAACCGCTCCACTTTTAAAGGGTATCTCACCCCAAATAAAACTTTGCTGTAGCAGACATCCCACCCTGGGTGGCATGTTGGTGGGTGGGAAAAGGCATTGCACACCTTTGTGTGGAGACCCAGCAGAGGCAAAGTTAGAGGCTTTCCGGAGGCCTGGTGGCCAGGTAAGGGGGCGGCGGAAGCGGAGTAGTAGAGCATAAACAGGGGGCATGGCAGCCAGATAAAGGGGTCCCCAACTAAAAACTAGGGTTTTTATCTTTAAAAAAGGACAGAAATTGACTTACCCACCTTCGTTCCCAATGCAGTAAATGTGTGTTCCGCTCACAGATTTGCATATTTCTAAAAAAATCTCAAAATTCCAAAAATCCGTAGGCGGACCCATTGAATTCAATGGGAGTTAAAAAATCCGAAATTTCTGCCTAAAATGGAGGTATAAATAGCAATGGTAACTTACTGTAAATAGTTCTGGGGCTGGGAAATGGTCTGAGGGAACACGTATCAATGGCCATCTAAATAGAACAGGGTGGGCTGCAAACATCAACACAACAAGTACAACGTTCGAGGGTAACCCTCGAAACCCACCTGGGGATTAGTGTGCATATGGACTTCTTATGATATATTGGATCAATGGCCAACTCTTTAAAAAAAAACCACCCGTCCAGTACGGAATATTTTGTGTGGTATTTTCCATGTTCTAAAATTTCGAAATGTCAAATTTACAAAACTGAGAAAATTCTCAATTCTCAAATCTCAAAAAATCCACTTCAGACCAGGTTTGGGTCCAACTCTCACCAAAAGCCTCCATGATGATTGTTAGCAGCAAAACAGCAGCTATTTGAAGTAGATACTGCTTTAGAGGTATTTCATTACCGTGTTGGGGCCATATTGGGACAAGTGATCATTTAAGTAGAATTAAAACTAGTAACATAAATAGACACAGGGGTTTATTAAGTTCAGCTCCTTGTATATATGAGAACCTTCTGCCGTAGAGAGATTGTTCCTTTGTTAATACCTTGAACCAGAATTGGCACTGTTGCAATGATGGACCATAACAATAACCTTTTTGTAAGCTGCATAACATTATCCTTGCAGCTTTTCTGCCTTTTCTTATCTCCACTGCTTCAACGGTAATCAACCTACTGTTACTCCTTCCAATGACAATTTTTGGGCATCGTTCAAATTACTGGCCTTAATTACAAGATTTATTATTGGAAAGAACCCCTAGAGCAAAAATATAAAGCAAGGAAAGAGGGAGACGTGTAAATATATGGTTTTCAATGTGCTGCAGACAAGGAACAGAGGAGAATATGTTGTGTGAGAACATTGATCCGATTATCATCCAAATTACAGGAGCAACGGCAGTGGAATGACTCAGGATTTCAATGTTCTCCAAGTTAGCTGTCTGATGGAACACCGGAGCATGAGGGGGTGTTTGGATTCAGTAGAGTTGGATCTCACACCAGGAAAGAAAAAAGAACTGGCATTGGAAACATTATTACAGAGCTGTAATCTGGCCAGTATCTAAGAGGCTTAACGTATGTTTTAATGAAGACCTCCAGACAAGAGGGAGTGGGTTGCCAGGTCTGATTTAGACAAGGCGTGTACCACGTGTACCAAGCCAGGTTCATTCTAAAAGCACAAGGAGCGATTAGGAGAAGGTCACCGGTGAGCCATACACACAAGGACACATGTGTATGCACACATAACTATAAACACACACACACAAAATGCACAGAAAGTAAACTATGCAAACATACATGAATTATTGTCAACACATTAGCAACACTTATTTACATTCATAAAGTTTACAACTAATACACTCAGCACTGCATGGAAATGAACAAATATGCAGAATTATACTAATTATATTAAGTACAACACATAAAATGGCAACATATAAATGTCACACACAAACATACACAACTACAATATATACTTATACACACAAGGAAAGAAGCTCTTGCAACCTGGCAAGCACATCCCTGTTTTTATTTTAAGCTTCACTTCATTTTTCTCTAATATCCTCAAATTTATAAGATTATTCATCAAAAAATGAATTTTGGGGACTGGTGTGACCAGATTTCTTGTTACTGTGTGTTATTGCTTATTAGTCTTAATGATGCCAATGGGGGGAGGGTTTTTAAAACTTTCACCTGGGAGGTGAAAAAGTATCATAATACAGTTTGTGTTTTTAACTAACTACAGTAATGTGTTTTATTACCATAACTACAGTAATGTGTTTATTCATAAACGGAATGTTTATTATCATAACTACAGTAATGTGTTATTATCATAACTACAGTAATTGTTTATTATCATAACTACAGTAATGGTGTTTATTACCATAACTACAGTAATGTGTTTTTATCATAACTACAGCAATGTGTTTTATTAACATAACTACTGTAATGTGGTTATTACCATAATACAGTAATGTGTTTATATTCATAACTACAGTAATGTGTTATTATAACTACAGCAATGTTTATTATCCTAGCTAAGTAATGTTATTATCTAACTACAGTAATGTGTTTATACCATGCTCAGTAATGTGTTTATTATCATAACTACAGTAATGTGTTATTACCATAACTACCGTAATGTGTTATTATCATAACTACAGCAATATGTTTATTATCATAACTACAGTAATGTGTTATTATCATAACTAAGTAATGTGTTTATTATCATAACTACAGTAATGTGTTTATTACCATAAACAGTAATGTGTTTATTATCATAACTACAGCAATGTTTTTATCATAACTACTGTAATTTGTTTTATTACCATAACTACAGTGATGTGTTTATATTTTATAACTACAGTAATGTGTTCATTATCATAATTACAGCAATGTGTTTATTATCTAACTACTGTAATAATGTGTTTATCAATATACAGTAATGTGTTTATTACCATAACTACCAGTAATGTGTTTATTATCATAACTACAGCAATGTGTGTTATTATCTATCTACAGTAATGTGTTTATTATCATAACTACAGTAATGTGTTTTTATTACATGACTACAGTAATGTGTTATATCATAGACTACAGTAATGTGTTATTATCATAACTACAGTAATGTGTTTACCATAACTACAGGAATGTGTTTATTATCACAACTACAGCATGTATTTATCAAACTACAGTAAATGTTTATTATCATAACTACGTAATGTGTTTATTATCATAATACGTAATGTGTTATTACATAACTACAGTAAGTTTTCATAACTACAGATGTGTTTATTATCATAACTACAGTAATGTGTTTATTACCATAACTACAGAATGTGTTTATATCATTAACTCTAATAGTTTATCATATCTACAGTTGTGTTATTACCATAACTACAGTAATGGTTTATACAAATACATAATGTGTTATACCATAACTACAGTAATGTTTTTATTATCATAAACTACAGTAATGTGTTTTATCATAACTACAGTAATGTGTTATTATCATAACTACAGTAATGTGTTTATACCATAACTACAGTAATGTGTTTATACCATAACTACAGTAATGTGTTTATTACCATAACTAACAGTAAGTGTTTATTACCATAAACTAACGTAATGATGTTTATTATCATAACTACAGTAGCCAATTTAAACCAATTAGCTACACCCCCATCCAATCAGAGAAGAGAAAAAAAATGCCTTTCCTTTGTCTCTTACCAACCCCCGCTCTACAGGACCAGGTACTGTATATTGTTATGACTTATCTAGAAATTTGTCTGTCATTGCATAAAAGGTTTAACATGTCCTATGTACCCTTTTGGTGATCTTTATTTACACATCTGTAATTAAAGGGAATGTTCACCCTAAAAAAAAAAAAAAAAGGTCAATTGTCAGTTATCCGTCCCAACCCTAACTGATATATTTTGCACTTTATAACCTGCAATAATAACCAGATATTAAAGGATTATTACTGTCCTCATTCTGACAGAGTAAGCTGGCCCCTTCCTTTATGCAGTCAATCAAGGCTATGACAACTGAAATTGCAGCCAATGATTGATTGCTGTTTCATCTCCTGCCTCCTCTGCATATGCTCAAGCTTTGAAAAGCTTATTATGCAGAGGAAGGAAATACATACATTTGCCAGAAAGAAATAGAATGTATCATTATAGGGAATGTCCACCCCTCTCTGCAATAATCTATATATTGTAGAATACCCCCCAAAAGCTGGACATCGTTTTATAGAAAAGCTTTAAATCAGCTCACAGACTAAGAAATTATACTTACATGCTCCTCCTCGATCCTCCGCAGCAGATCTGTACTTCCGGTTAAGGCAGTCAGTGTCAGCCATGACTGTGACGTCACGGCCAATCACTGACTGCCTTTCCCGGAGCAGTCTCCACTGCGGTTGCTCAAGATCAGAAAAAGAACACAGCAGCCGCAGTGGAGAGGGAGTGAAGAGACCGGAAGTGGCTGTGGATAGAGGAGCATGTAAGTATAATATCAGTCTGTGAGCCGATTTAAAGCTTTTCTATAAAACGATGTCCAGCTTTTGGGGGGTATTCTACAATATATAGATGTTTGTAGAGAGGGGTGGAGAGTCCCTTTAAATTTCTGGTTACAATTGCATGTAATAAACTGGTAAAAATAGCAGTTGGGGTTGTGGGTAGATAACTGACAAGTCACCATTTTTTGTCGACTTGCCCTTTTAATTCAGTTAATCTTTCCATCTTTCTTTGTCCACGATGTATTTACACTTTACTATATCACAATATGCTCAGGGGGCAACTGAACTCATACAGGGAAAGAAAGTGTCCCTTTCACCATACCAGACGTCAACGCAACAAGTGCATCGGCACGTGCAACAGTGCACAATTGGAGCACATGCGATCTGCAAAAAAATGGTTATCGTCTGCGTTTCGAAAACTAATCGCTGTGCAGCACATGCTATGTGGCTAACCACTTTGCACTGTGCTGTGGTTCTCACACACTAACAGATCGCAAGAGCGTGCGTCTGGTGTGGTCAAGTCCTTAGGCCTTTATTTGTGTTTATTCCAACCAGCAGAAAAGTGAGGTGAACTCCACGTCTCCAACAGTGCTCCTGTCCAAAGCACCAATAGACTAAATAAACAATAAACGAAGATCAGGGAGTGCTCAAGCTTGAATGCAGGTCAGAGCTTTATTCCAGTCTACACAACATTTTTTGGTAATTCTACCTGTGGGAACCAGAATAAATGCAGGGAGACACGAACAAAACACAGTTTTGCAATCTAAACGTTTTCTTTATTGCTGCTTTAACAGGGTCACAACATGTAATAAAGAAAACGTTTGGATTGCAAAACTGTGTTTTGCTCGTGTCTCCCTGCATTTATTCTGGTTCCTGTTGGATTGTGGCCTGTGGCGGAGGCGCTGCAGGGATTGATACATATGAATTGTGTTGGCCACACTTAGCATTCTTTTGCATTGTTGGTAATTCTACCTGTGCCATGTTGTGTAGGCTGCAATAAAGCACTGACTTGCATTCAAGCTTGATGACTCCCTGATCTTCATTTATTGTTTATTTTACCTTTGTTTGTGTGTAAACCTAGCAATGCTATGGGAAAGCATCAATATATTTTGTGGTTCTATTCAAAAGTGTAAATACACAAATGAGCCAATATTGTTAGGATCTCCTGCAGTTTCAGTTTTCTACCATTGATGTCGCTGTCTTTCTGTTCCCACTGCTGCCTTCCCAAAACTTCTATTGTCCACCAGCAGTGAATCTGCTTCAAGCAACTGGATCATTCTTTACATCTGCAAACTGTTAAACTATTTAAGGACACCACCCATTCACTTCCTTTCAGACCGTCATTTGTGTTTTGGCTTGTTGTATCCAGCTCTCTAGTTCTGTTTCCCGGCATCCTGTTTCAGCCCCTTTTCCAGAGTCCCTGTAATATGCTCCTCGAATCTAGTTCCCCGGCATCCTGATTTAGCCCTGTCCCAGTCCTGTTTTCATTATTATTCTTTCCTGCGTCACGGCTGCCTTGCAGCAGCTCACATTCAGAAAGCATTACAAATATATTGCTATGGTTATATTCACCAGGCATTTGAAAGGTCCTTATACATTGACACAGAGGAACACTTGCCCAGAGCCACAATCGATATGAGTTAGGCTAGATTCAGACAAACGTCTGTACATTGTTCGTGCACCGTTTTCACTAACGGTTCCAGATGTTTGCCCCTAGGAAAATTATTAATACTAGTGTTTACTGGCCCTGATTGACAGCAATGAGGAGGAGCTTACAGCACTTGCCCACATGAAACTGACAGCTAATCCCATTTTAGTCAAAAGTTCTTAAATAGGCAAAGTTCGAGTTCTGGCAAATCTGTGAAATCCGATTTGGAACTAGGTTTGGGTTTGGGTTCATCTCTACTAGTTAGACAAGGGTCTCTCAGTTCAACATAGGGACTATATGTGAACAGTTAGTTTCCTTCACTTACTTACACTTACAGTTCTGTGATATTGGACTCTGGAGAGAAGGCTGGAGGTTGAATCTCCACCATTAAATCAACAGTAGCAGTTATAATGAAATGAACTGTATGATTAAGTGAAGGATTCCCCCTGTGCACTATATCAGTTTTACTGGCACGGGTGTGCATTCCCTTCCCTTGAAGAGATGATCTCCATAGGATTTTTTCATGTTTTCTGGCTGGGATGGAGTAACTGTATCTCAGGGACACTTGCACAGATGGGAGAGGGTTACACATGTGAGAACAGAGGTAAAGTCAAATTGATATGAGGTGTGAATAAGGCCAATTGCACTATTTATAATGTAGATGGATGATTCAAAACAAACTTCAAAATGTGCACTGATCTGTACACCATACTATGCGCAACATATTACCAGTGTACAAAGGATCTACACAATACAAAGCAAATAAAAGCATGGCCAGTTCAGATTTACACCTTACTCACAGTGCAACTTCGATATCCGGTGTGTGTCCCTTCTGTGTTCTTTTTAGATGTGGGAACATGAAGAAGGAAATAGGCAATAGCAGGATCTTCTGTTATCTGCCATGGTCTAGATTCCCTTGAAAGATATTTTGTTGTTGTGTTCTCTGTCCCCTTACCTTGAGTTTGTTAGTAGCTTTTAGACTGAGGCATCCAAGAGCTGCTGCCACTAGAGTGCTTGTTTTATGTGTTTTATTACTGTTTAGGGTCCACACAATGGTAGGGGATGAGGCAATATTTATATATATATTTTTAGAAAGCTTGATGGTCAATTTGTGATTGTCACCTCTTGTCAAGAGCAAATTTGCATGTGTGCCAGCTCCCCTGGTAGGTGGGCAGGGGAGGACATGCACTGTTGATGGATCTGGGTGAAACAACCTCTAATCCATGTTGTAGCCTGGTTTCTTCTGCTGTAATTTGGGGAGGAATAAATATTAAAATGAATCAATGACCTGCACCATCCTGGGTTACAGGTTTATGAGGCACACATTCTTTTTACTTTCATTATAACACCATGAAACCATAACTTACATTCCTATGAATGTCAAGTGTATTGGAACATTAATATCATCAATTTCACATCTCTATAAGATCCTAAATGCTATGATAAAAACAGAAAATAAGCAAGAAAAAGCAACTAACTATGGCTGCAAGACTAATCATTAATTACCAATCAGTGTTTAAAGGCTACATTAAAATGTAAAATTTAGCACCTTCTGAGTCTGTGTCTATAGTTAAATACAAATAGATGCCACCTGACATCCAATGATGTACCCAATGTGCATTCTGGGGAATAAATTACTTGTTTCTTGTTCTTTAGGGATATTTTGGATACGCCCTTGCACTGATAACTTCTGTAGAGTGGACCTGAGAACATTTGCGGTTCCTCTCAAGAATGAGCTGCCATGCATAAAAGTATCCTTCCTACACTCTAGCAGCATTGGAAAAATAGAAATGTGGGAAATACTTCATTAGTATCCACCTATTCAGATGTTATCTATTAGCACAAGTCAAATTCAACTGGGCTTTTATGTATTTTATTATGTATATAGCACTACATTCTATGCAGTGCATTACACTTATTTAATCTATTTGTTCCCCCGAAGATCTGAAGATCTATAATCAATATATCTCTCACACACACAATCTTCCAGTAGGTCTTTATGATTAAAGGGGGAAGCAGAATTTCATGGGAGCATTTCTTCTCCAGAGATTGTTTTGTTGTAGCAGAATACTTGCCAGCTTTATGAAATGCCAAATATACGATGAATGGTGGCAAACAGTAGTGTACATTTCAGTGGGAATTTTATTGTAACTTGAAGAGCTGCTGTAACTTTCATTGTCCAAAAAGTTCAAAAACTTAAACTGTCCATACACAATACAGAGATTTGATAAATTAACTGTTCTAATGTCAAAAATCTATCTAAAGTCAGACTTATTACCTTCTGACATTTCCACAACGTTCTAATCCTGGCCAATTAATTTTTGCAATTGAGGTTTGATTTAAATAATCGTGCAAAGCTGATGTCCAAATCAATAAAGCCACAACAGTTAAATAACCAACAGGGCTTGTTACAGGGGGGATTTACAAAGTAATGAATGATTTTAAAACCCGAAAAACACATTACTGTAGTTATGATAATTAAAAAATTACTGTAATTTTGGTAACAAACATTATTTTATTTATGATAATAAACTCTTTACTTTAGTTATGGTAGTTAACACATTAGTGTAGTTATGATAATAAACACATTACTGTAGTTATGGTATTAAACACATTACTGTAGTTATGATAATAAACACATTACTGTAGTTATGATAATAAAAACATTACTGTAGTTATGATAATAAACACATCACTGTAGTTATGATAATAAACACATCACTGTAGTTATGATAATAAACACATTACTGTAGTTAAGATAATAAACACATTACTGTAGTTATGATAATAAACACATTGCTGTAGTTATGATAATAAACACATTACTGTAGTTATGATAATAAAAACATTACTGTAGTTATGGTAATAAACACATTACTGTAGTTATGGTAATAAACCCATTACTGTAGTTATGGTAATAAACACATTACTGTAGATATGATAATAAACATATTACAGTAGTTATGATAATAAACACATTTCTGTAGTTATGGTAATAAACACATTACTGTAGTTATGATAATAAACACATTGCTGTAGTTATGGTAATAAACATTACTGTAGTTATGATAATAAACACATTACTGTAGTTATGATAATAAACACATTACAGTAGTTATGATAATAAACATATTACTGTAGTTATGATAAATACATTGCTGTAGTTGTGATAATAAACACATTACTGTAGTTATGGTAATAAACACATTACTGTAGTTATGATAATAAACACATTACTGTAGCTATGATAATAAACACATTACTGTAGTCATGGTAATAAACACATTACTGTAGTTATGATAATAAACACATTACTGTAGATATGATAATAAACACATTGCTGTAGTTATGATAATAAACACATTACTGTAGTTATGGTAATAAACACATTACTGTAGCTATGGTAATAAACACATTACAGTAGTTATGATAATAAACACATTGCTGTAATTATGATAATGAACACATTACTGTAGTTATAAATATAAACACATCACTGTAGTTATGGTAATAAACAAATTACAGTAGTTATGATAAAAAAACATTGCTGTAGTTATGATAATAAACACATTACTGTAGTTATGGTAATAAACACATTACTGTAGTTATGATAATAAACATATTCTGTAGTTATGATAATAAAAACATTACTGTAGTTATGGTAATAAACACATTACTGTAGTTATGATAATAAACACATTACTGTAGTCATGGTAATAAACACATTACTGTAGTTATGATAATAAACACATTACTTTAGCTATGATAATAAACACATTGCTGTAGTTATAATAAACACATTACTGTAGTTATGAATATAAACACATTACTGTAGTTATGGTAATAAACACATTACAGTAGTTATGATAATAAACACATTGCTGTAGTTATGATAATAAACACATTACTGTAGTTATGGTAATAAACACATTACTGTAGTTATGATAATAAACATATTACTGTAGTTATGATAATAAACACATTACTGTAGTTATGATAATAAACACATTACCGTAGTTATGGTAATAAACACATTACTGTAGTTATGGTAATAAACACATTACTGTAGTTATGTTAATAAACACATAACTGTAGTTATGATACTTTTTTCACCTCCCAGGTGAAAGTTTTAAAAACCCTCCCCCCATTGGCATCATTAAGACTAATAAAGCAATAACACACAGTAACAAGAAATCTGGTCACACAAGTCCCCAAAATTCATTTTTTGATGAATAATCTTATAAATTGAGGATATTAGAGAAAAATGAAGTGAAGCTTAAAATAAAAAACAGGGATGTGCTTGCAGGTTGCTAAGAGCTTCTTTCCTTGTGTGTATAAAGTATATATTGTAGTTGTGTATGTTTGTGTGTGACATTTATATGTTGCCATTTTATGTGTTGTACATTAATATAATTAGTATAATTCTGCATATTTGTTCATTTCCATGCATGTGCTGAGTGTATTAGTTGTAAACTTTATGAATGTAAATAAATGTTGCTAATGTGTTGACAATAATTCATGTATGTTTGCATAGTTACTTTCTGTGCATTTTGGTGTGTGTGTGTTTATAGTTATGTGTGCATAACATGCATGTGTCCTTGTGTGTGTATTGGCTCACCGGTGACCTTCTCCTAATCGCTCCTTGTGCTTTTAGAATGAACCTGGCTTGGTACACGTGGTACACGCCTTGTCTAAATCAGACCTGGCAACCCACTCCTCTTGTCTGGAGGTCTTCATTAAAACATACGTTAAGCCTCTTAGATACTGGCCAGATTACAGCTCTGTAATAATGTTTCCAATGCCAGTTCTTTTTTCTTTCCTGGTGTGAGATCCAACTCTACTGAATCCAAACACCCCCTCATGCTCCGGTGTTCCATCAGACAAGCTAACTTGGAGAACATTGAAATCCTGAGTCATTCCACTGCCGTTGCTCCTGTAATTTGGATGATAATCGGATCAATGTGCTCACACAACATATTCTCCTCTGTTCCTTGTCTGCAGCACATTGAAAACCATATATTTAACGTCTCCCTCTTTCCTTGCTTTATATTTTGCTCTAGGGTTCTTTCCAATAATAAATCTTGTAATTAAGGCCAGTAATTTGAACGATGCCCAAAAATTGTCATTGGAAGGAGATCAACAGTAGGTTGATTACCGTTGAAGCAGTGGAGATAAAGAAAAGGCAGAAAAGCTGCAAGGATAATGTTATGCAGCTTACAAAAAGGTTATTGTTATGGTCCATCATGCAACAGTGCCAATTCTGGTTCAAGGTATTAACAAAGGAACAATCTCTCTACGGCAGAAGGTTCTCATATATACAAGGAGCTGAACTTAAACCCCTGTGTCTATTTATGTTACTAGTTTTAATTCTACTTAAATGATCACTTGTCCCAATATGGCCCCAACACGGTAATGAAATACCTCTAAAGCAGTATCTACTTCAAATAGCTGCTGTTTTGCTGCTAACAATCATCATGGAGGCTTTTGGTGAGAGTTGGACCCAAACCTGGTCTGAAGTGGATTTTTGAGAATTGAGAATTGAGAATTTTCTCAGTTTTGTAAATTTGACATTTCTAGAAATTTAGAACATGGAAAATACCACACAAAATATTCCGTACTGGACGGTGTTTTTTTTTAAAGAGTTGGCCATTGATCCAAATATATCATAAGAAGTCCATATGCACACTAATCCCCAGGTGGGTTTCGAGGGTTACCCTCGAAACGTTGTACTTGTTGTTTGATGTTTGCAGCCCACCCTGTATCTATTTAGATGGCCATTGATACGTGTTCCTCAGACCATTTCCCAGGCCCCAGAACTATTTACAGTAAGTTACCATTGCTATTTATACCTCCATTTTAGGCAGAAATTTCGGATTTTTTAACTCCCATTGAATTCAATGGGTCCGCCTACGGATTTTTGGAATTTTGAGATTTTTTAGAAAATATGCAAATCTGTGAGCGGAACACACATTTACTGCATTGGGAACGAAGGTGGGTAAGTCAATTTCTGTCCTTTTTTAAAGATAAAACCCTAGTTTTTAGTTGGGGACCCCTTTATCTGGCTGCCATGCCCCCTGTTATGCCTCTAACTCCGCTTCCGCCGCCCCCTTACCTGGCCACCAGGCCTCCGGAAAGCCTCTAACTTTGCCTCTGCTGGGTCTCCACACAAAGGTGTGCAATGCCTTTTCCCACCCACCAACATGCCACCCAGGGTGGGATGTCTGCTACAGCAAAGTTTTATTTTGGGGGTGGAGATACCCTTTAAAAGTGGAGCGGTTAGGTTTTACCGAAGACGAAGTAGGTTGGCAGATTTGTAAATTTGGGGTGGAAATGCTCTTTACCTTGTTAGCTTTGGTGACCCTGCTGGAGGCCACTGCACCCACTTCTCCTGAAGATGCAGAATTGTAAACATGAACCGCCATTATTCCCAGCATGCACTCATTTTCCAACCAATAAAATGTTTGCTATTGTGTCTACCCAACACCTGCCAGATTTAACTACTGATTGTTTCCTTTGATTAGTATCACAAATTCAGCCCATAGCATCAAGTCTTCTGGTGGCTTATTTCAGAGAATGATACATAATGGCTACCAGCAAACAAACCATCTTATAATAGGAAACAGTATTTCTTTTGTGTAATAATCGTTTCCACAATGCTTACCTCATTCTTAAGGATCATAGAATTTATTCCACTATCCGCGATTTTAGATTTGCCATGTGGATGGTTTTGAGATTTTAGGAAGGAGCTTTATCGACCTCCTCGTGCACATTATATGAAGAAGAGAGTATTTCTGCTGCCTTATACTGGTGGGCTCTGTGGGATGTGCAACTTGCCAAAATATACACATAAGTATGAGTAATCACAGAGTAAACATAAATTTTGTGAAGACAAGATGCAATAAATGTTTAAATGATATATATTAGCAAATTTAAGGGATATAATTGTCTCAATAAAAAATGCTAATTCTTGCCTTAAAACATTCCAATTCAGCACGGTTGTAGAACAGAAAGCGGTTTATAAAATTGCCTGCTGGGACACCATTTTTTTTCCAGGTTGTTTTTTTTTTGTAAGATCCTTGTACAATCACATATGTTCCAAGACACGTGTACATGTAGCGTGTCTCTATCAGCGACCGTCTGGGAAACAATCGGGAAACTTTCAGCAAATTGATTTTGCCATTCACCTGAAAGTGGCTTTAGAAAGTGTAAAATTTCCTATTGGACTAATGGAAATTACCCATAAGTCTCCCCATGCTTGCGTGGGTTTCCTCCATGCACTCCGGTTTCCCCCACAATCATAAAGACATACTGATAGGTTTTATGTGTCAAATAAATGTGCTTAGATTTTAAGCTCTTCAGGGCAGGACCTGATGTGAATGTATACATGTAATTGTAAAGCGCTAAGGAAGATGTTGGCACTATATAAATCCACAATAACAATAATAATAATAATAATCATCATCATCAATACAGACAATAGTATCAATTAAGTAAGCTTTGCCCAACTGCACCCCTAGTGGACATAGATATACAGTGCTGTTATTTTAGTCTGAAAACAATTATTTGCAAAGGATAACATACTGTATAAATGCAAATATGTATAGCCTTCTAATCCATTGTATATTCAAAACAAATAAATAATTCTATATAAACCAGAGTTTTTACTGATCAAATCCAGCTGCTTTCGGTTTTCTTGGCTTACATTCTGCTTTCTGTTACACAGACTAATTCATTATGTATCCTGATCAAATTGTCGGTTTATTGTTGGAAAAAAAGCACCTACCAATCAGAAGCCTCTATTTTCTTACCAAAGGAAAACTGAAATAAATAGAGATCGAGCAGCAGTAACAAAGCCAAATGATGGCTCTACCATTAGACTAACAAACCAATATTTAGCTTAAAATAAGGATGGGAATGGAGGAGGGTAAACATCTGTGAGTTTTTAAAATAAAAATGTGCCAAAAAAAATGCCACTTCTAAGATAAACATGTTGCAATATTATTTGCTATAGCATTACAGTGTGTGGTAACCAACAACAAAATTAGAAGAGTTAAATTGATTTTAAAACATTGTGGAAAACCTTTATCTGGGGGGGATATTATTGGTATGATCGGTAGAAGGGGATGGGCTTTTTAAATCATTTTCTCAGACGATTAGCCATGCATATGTGCCAATTAGAGATGGCTAAACTTTCGAATGTTCGGTCCGTTTTCAAACTATCGAACTTCTAAAAAAGTTCCTAAGTTCGAAAGTCCGAAAACGGACCCATTAAAATCAGGGAGGTAAATAGTTCGAAAAGTTTGAATGAACTTTCCCCCTCCTGGGTTTTTACAAGGGCCCTTTGGAGCTTAAGGGTTCCCGCAGCTCGAACTGGGACCCCCCTCCCCGGCACTTATAAGTGCCCTTGTGGCCCTAACAAGGGCCTTTTGGGGCTTAAGGGGTCCCGCAGCTTGAACCGGGACCCCCCTCTCCGGCCCTATCAGGGCCCTTGCGGCACTAAGAAGGGCCCTTTGGGGCTTAAGGGGTCCCACAGCTTGAACCGGGACCCCCGGCAGCCCTTAAAAGAGCCCTTGGGCGACATCTTCTGTCTTCCATCCGGGACACCAGCTCCGCTGAGGACACTGACCCCGAGAAGTACCCCTGCAGCCACCAGGGGTACCTCCGGCACCGGTGGCCTCAACGAGGCCGATGTTACCAGCGTCTTGATCTGGTGCGACGTCTTCGGGCTAGCGACACCAACACCACTGAGGTCACCAATGCCACCTCCACAGCCCTATCAGGGTCCTTGCGGGACTAAGAATTGCCCTTGTGGCCCCAACAAGGGCCCTTTGGGGCTTAAGGGGTCGCGCAGCTCGAACCAGGCCCTCCCTCCCCGGCCCTATCTGGGCCCTTGCGGCACTAAAAAGTGCCCTTGCGTCCCTAACAAGGGCCCTTTAGGGCTTAAGGGGACCCACAGCTCGAACCGGGACCCCCCTCCCTGGCACTTATAAGTGCCTTTTGCCGATGTTACCGGCATCTTGATCTGGTGCGACGTCTTCGGGCTAGCGACACCAACACCACTGAGGTCGCCAATGCCAAGCAGGCTCACTGCAGCCAACAGTGAGTCCGCTGGCACTGCCAGCCTCAGTGGAGCCGATGTTGCTATCCGCTTCTTTCTTCCGCCATCTACTGCGGTGACTTCTGAGCTCGGAGAAGGCTTGCACCTGTTTATATAGGTTTGCAGAAAACCCTAATCCGTTTCTGAAAATCGGAAAATCTGATTGGTTAATGTAAACCATGTAAACCAAGTATTGAAAAATTGACCAATCAGAAACGGATTAGGGTTTTCTGCGAACCTATATAAAGAGGTGCAATCCTCCGCGGAGCTCAGAAGTCATTGCAGTAGATGGCAGAAGAAAGAAGAAAGAAGCGGCTAGCAACATCGGCTCCACTGAGGCCGGCAATGCCAGCGGGCTCACTGTTGGCCGCGGTCAGCCTGTCTGGCATCGGTGACCTTAGTGGTGTTGGTGTCGATAGCCCGAAGACGTCGCACCAGATAAAGACGCCAGTAACATCGGCCTCGTTGAGGCCACTGGCGCCGGAGGTACTTCTCGGGGTTGGTGGCCTCAGCGGAGCTGGTATCACCAGATGGAAGACAGAAGACACCGCCCAAGGGCTCTTTTAGGAGCCGCCGGGGGTCCAAGTTCGAGCTGCAGGACCCCCAACAAAGGCCTGGGAGGGGGGTCCCGGTTCGAGATGCGGGACCTCTTAAGCCCCAAAGGGCACTTCTTAGTGCCGCAAGGGCCCTGAGAGTGCCGGGGAGGGGGGTCCCGGGTCGAATTGCGGGACCTCTTAAGCCCCAAAGAGCCCTGTGTCAGGGCCACAATGGTACTTGTAAGGACCCAGGAGGGGGTCCCGGTTTCAAGCTGCGGGACCCCCAAACGTCCCACGGCGGGATTGTTGGCCGTTCGACAATCCGCGAGTGGCCATTTTTGGAAATCTCCAGCAATTTGGGGATTTTTGGAAGTGCCATTCGAGGCCTGCCAAGCATTCGAAAATCCTCGAACATTCGAGATTTTTTTTTCCGAAAATAGTCCCACGAGTCCGGAAAATTTAACTAGTTCGAACCCGAACTAGTTTGAATAGTTCAAGTTCGTCCAAACTCATAAAGTTTGGCTCAAACTCGGGTTTGATTTCGAGTTCTAGTCCATCCCTAGTGCCAATGCCATATCACCCATTTTAGGTCTGAATTATTGCAAAATCTATACTACCTTATGTACTATCGGCTTAGCGTGGGTTTTGCACTTATTGTGTGCTGGCTGTGCCATTTCTAAAAGTTTTTGGAAATAGCTCGGTGTAGCCTGTGTAGTAAAGACTATGTTAGGATTTGCACAACAATTTTGTGCTAATCTTAACGCCTTTACTACTGTTGCGTACGAGGCCGATGCAGAACCAAAACACTTACATCTTACCTGACCAGGATTCCGGCATGCAGTAAGTATCACAAACCATAAAGCATTGCGGGATCATGGTCAGGAAAGACATAAGTTTTTTTGGTTCTGCATTGACCAAAAGTCTCCAGAACATCCCAATATTTTATAACCGGGAAAGTGCATTTAAAGTTGCAAAAGTCTACCTGTGTTATAAATCTGCGGCAACCAATCAGATGTTATCTAACTGGAGTAACCCAATAAAAAGCTAAATTATGATTGGTTGCTGCAAAAAGCACAGGCAAAGTTTCAAGTAGCTGTGATTTGGCAAAGCTATGGTGGGGCAGCGATTCACTGGCTGGGCTGGTGTAATTCTGACATTGTGTCGAATCGTGTGGACTCTTTAGATCATTATCAACTGAAATGCCCAACAACAACTATTTTTCTAATGATCTATCTTGAGTGAGGACATCTGCTGACATTTTTAAGGGGAACTGTCCAGCCTGACTGCTTAACATTGTAAGCAAAGCAATAGGCATTGTTTCTCCCAATTATTCTTGGCTACTGCCAAATAACCTGTCTGTATGGGGATCATTACATAAATCCCATTTGAAGCGTCTGTCTAATGCTGTAATGTGTGTGCAGAGTTTTAAAGTGTAATACTTATGATGAAGTGAAATAACTAAATCCAGGTAATCTGCCTACAGTTGAAGCTCTAAAATCCAAGCATAATAAACAATGATATGTAGATTTAATAACACTGGGATTAAAACAGAGGAACCTTTATGTTCAACCCGCGGTACTATGCTCCAGTTCTTGGCCTGTGTGCTTATAAGCACTGGGAAGCTATAGGCTGAATTCCATCATTTGTTTCATTATATAGTTCGGTTAAACACCACAAGAAAATTATACCCTGGGTTTTTGGTTTCCTTTTTAAAGAAAGAGAAATTAATGGTGACTCACTGTAAATAATGTGGTCTGAAAATGGGAGATTCGGTACCAGATAAGCAGCTATAAAACGAGTTGTCTGTGTTTAAAGGAGCTGTACGTGGACCAGATGAACCGAAACACACACCTATTTTAATAATGGCCCTTATAGATTTAAAGTCATTAATACTTGACAGTATTTTATCCTTTCACACAAACTGACTAAGTTTCATATAGCAGATAAAATAGTAATCACACGTATTATGTATTTATAATGAGCAAGTCATTATTTACCTTTACAAATGTAAAGATATTTAGTATTGACCAATAAAATGTTTGCTGAAGGAAATGCACAATCCCTCCCTGTTCTCCCTATACTTTATATAGAGAGAATGCTCGGGACTGTGTGTAGTGGGATCTTTACAAAATGACAGACAGAATCTTAAAGAAATGTCATCATCAGTTATAATAATCATAGCTTAGCTATGTCATTAGTTATTATTGGTGATTGCCCAATGGCTATATCATCAGTTAAAATAGGTACTTAACTATGTCATCATAAGTTATCCTCAATGCTTAGCTATGCCATCAGTTATAATAATGATAGCTATACTATGTCATTAGCTATTATTGGTGATTGGCTATACCATCAGTTATAATAGGTACTTAACTATGTCATCATAAGTTATCCTCAATGCTTAGCTATGCCATCAGTTATAATAATCATAGCTATGCTATGTCATTAGCTATTATTGGTGATTGGTTATACCATCAGTTATAATAGGTACCTAACTGTGTCATCATAAGCTATCCTCAATGCTTAGCTATTTCATCAGTTATAATAATCATAGCTATGCTATGTCATTAGTTATCAGGGCTGCCTCTTTAATGAGGCAAGGTGAAGCACATTACAGAGCAGCACCCTGTAGGGAGGCAGCAGTTTAGATGGCAGAATTCCCCCCCCCCCTTTTTTTTTTCCCTGGCATCATGTGGCCCGGGGGGCAACAAAAACACTGTTTGTAAAAAAAACACATTTTCGGGAGGTACTGTCACTTTAAATTTCATTGCACAACAGAATGCAGCTACGACTCCTCCCCCTCCCTTCTGACTGGCAATTCATTTGATCAAAATCAATGTTTGTCAGCCCTGCAGATCAAAAATCAATGTTGGGCATCATTTACCGGTGGGCATCTAATACCAGTCACTGGGGGCATCATTTACCAGTCATTGTGGGCATTATTTACCAGTCATCTGTATAAAGCCCCTCCCACTTCTGGACAAGCCACACCATTTTCAATTATAAAACCACACCCCATTGTGGGGGTGTCCCATGTCTAACAGAAAGATGAATAGATTAGGAAAGACATATAAGTCAGTTTGGAGTTTGATGACCTGTACAATTATTATGATTAAACCAAAACCAACACAGAAGAAGAGAATCTTCCAATAACAGTACACCCCAATGGAGCACTACGCTGTTAAGATGTAGAAATTGAAATTGAAAATGAACGCATGTGGCTGTGCAGCTGGGATACCATTTATAAGTATTTACAATTATTATGATTGCAATTAAGAATAAATCCTAAGTATGCATTATTTCCTTTAATTATCAGTAATGATATTTTACGGACATCTTGGGGGGGGGTAATTCTCGATGACATACAGTACATGACCCAGTTATTTAGCTAGGTACACAATTGGCGTTTTTTTGGACAAACCGACTGATACTTTCCTATATTGGTCAGGCTGTCTGTTGCCGTTCACCCACATCAGGGCGAAAAGGTGATCAGTGGTAAATCACCACTAATCGTGTGGTCGCCTATGGCCCGCATGATCAGCCGCAGAATACTGTCGACTAGATCGACAGTGATTCGTTCTGACCGATTGCTCGCTTGTTGTGAAATATTCACCCATGTGTACTCAGCCTTAAGTAATCATTGTAAAAAAGAGTTAATATGCAGATGAAAGGATTAAGCAGCAGTTTCCATCTATTTCAAGGCCCGCAGTAACAATGCAGTACCACTATCAAACAGCAGGCAGCTTCCTTTTACTAACTTAAGTAGGCTGCATCATGGCAGGTAAATGTATTGTGTACACAGAAAGCATGTGCATTCAATATACAAGTTGTGTGTGAGATATGAGACATCTATTTGTGGCTCCGCTCTATAACCTTACGTTATGTGGATAAGGGATATATACTGTTTGCATTGTGACAGTGTGTAAATAGAATGGAAGTATAATTCCCCATTGCAAAACCCTTCATGCCTCACTGTGGCACATAATATGAAATAGGTTTGATATCACCCATCTGTGATTTACAAGCCCTGAAACTAAAAGGCTTTTCCTACACTTGAAATAAAGTCTCCGCTGTACAAACGTCTCTCAGCACATGTAAATTAGTTTAAGGACATAAACAGTTCCAAATGTTTCAAGGGTACCAAGTGATAACAGGCAGCTGAGCTAAAATGATCACCAGACACCCATAATAAACAATTTTACCTCTAGCTATGGGGGGTTGGTTTGTTTAAATAAAGACAGAATTTCACTTTTCCCTTTATTTCTTTTAACCTAGTAATTGATCCTTTAATTAACAAATCAATGAAATGGTATTAGGATGTTTATTGATTAGAGTGTCTTAGCCCCATTTTGGAAGTTTGCTTGTTTGTTTTTTTTATAAAGTCTTGAGGATTCAATGATTTCCAGCAATATCATTGGCTGAGGGTGTATAAAATTATGAATCATGGATGATTTTGATTGGCTGCATGGAAATCTTTGATTTAAGTAATATTTCTGTTACACTGAGTACCCACCAACTCTGCCAAGAAAGGTTTACATCGTTTTATATACTATTTATATATCTACACGCACACACAATGGAATGGTGAAAAATAAAAAGCGTCCCATTACAACCTAAGACTACAACCTAAGAACAAATTTTTAATAGGGAATTCACTGGTTAACCCTTACATTGCTTTACAAACCAACCTTCAACCCCCCCCCCTTTTTTTCCCCTTAAAGCCTGGCACTGCCTCTTTACATCTGGACTCCTTTCAAATCCTGCCGGTACGTTGCTTCTTTTGATGCCTCTGGATGCTCTGGCTCAGCCCCAGATAAAATAAACATGTGTGTGCTTGTGTGCAGGGCACGGGGTTGTTGACGCCAAAGAGGCGGCATCTTAATGGGCATTAATGAGCCAAAGAGAAGGGGGCACAAATAGGCCAGCTTCCTACGGCACGAATAGAAAAACAAAAGTGAAGTGCGATTGCAATGAAAAGAAACATACAACATAATCTCCAGCATTTGGGAATATTTATAAAGCCTCATTGAAAAGCCCAGTTTCAACTTATTTTCCAGCCACACCCTTTTCTATATAATCCAGCCTGTGCTGGCTGGCAAAAGGATCCATCTAGTATGTTAATGATGTTCACACAGCAAACTTCTTTTTATAGGCCCTTTTTGTAGCTGCAACTTTGCGGCAAGGAATAGGCTGCTTTGTTTTTGGTGTTAGAACGTGAATGGAGCCTGTGTTAGTAGCCTGTAATAATCCCAAGGTACCTAATGGACTTTCATAAAATGATTGCTAGACCTTGGGAATTTTTTTTTCCATTGGTGAAAGGGAATGAACCAAGATGTAAGTGACCAGTATTGGACTAGGCCCTACAGGAAATAAAAGACCATGGTCCCACCAGGAAGCATTAAAAGCCCCACTCAACATTTAATTCCTCCTTTTCTTACTCCTCTTGACTCCTTATGTTTATTATTTTGCCATTTCTCCTCTTGTCACTGTATCTGAATTTCACGTTTACTTCTGTTTTTTGATTGGTTAATGGACTGTGGGCCAACTGGTAGATTTCTCTTGTATTCTGGTAGGCGAGTCCCACCCTGGAAGTCACTAGGTGATCCAAATGGCTAGTCATAATGCTTTATAAAAGTCACCTTTTGGAACAATAGACTAAAGCTTTTCTTATCTCCCAAAGCTTTCTAGTTATGTAGCAGTAACATGTAGCAGGTACTGTAGGGGGATGAAACTCCCAGTTCCTCTGTCCAAATTTCGCTGTTCGAAACAACAGGAACAGGCTCCGCAGTCATTCGGGAAAGACTGAATATTTCCCTTAGCCACAGGGGTCTCCCTATAGGGGAGTCGCCCACGTTTGAAGGAAACACACAGTCCTGAACATTCTCCCTCTGCTGTGTATATGCTGTGTATAGGGAGAACACTTGGGACTGTGTATCCTGATCTTCGAAAAATGTGTGTACCCAGCTTTAATCCTGTTCCTTTGGATTTAGGGCAGAAAAAAATCAGGTTTTTCCTCCTACGGCTCCATTAATGATTTTGTTTTGTCAAATTACTGCTTGACGTATTATTTGACCTTGTGTCTGTTGCAGCCTCATTCCCACCTGAACTCAGTTTAATCTTGCTACCCTTCCATTGTCTTTCTTACAGAATAATAACTATTCCCTTGAAAAGAAAATGGCCCAAGTGGAGTAATTTGTTTCTTCAAGCTGTTTTAATAATAACATTATGATTCATAATTAGACATAAACAAAACTGTCAATTTCCATTCCGAAAATCCGATTCAAACCCAATAGAGTTGGAATTTTTGACATTTCCCATCACAAATTTCAAGTATTTTTGGTTTTCCAATGGAATGTTCAAATTTTTTCAATGAAAAGTTTCAAGTTTCGGAAATAAAAAAAAAAAAAAAAAACCTACAGGATTCACGGATTTTCCGTATCAAAACCAAGTTCTAAACTGGGATTCATCACTCTTTGCGATATGACAGCTTGCTTGATTTGAATCTGGTTTGTAGTACAGCTGATACTGGTCTTATCCAGTGCAAAATCATCCTTAAGCTGTACCCTTGGGACTCCTGGCTCTAACTATCTCAGCCCTAATTATCTTATTGTTTAACTCTCTTTGATGTTCTTGACTCTCTCTGTGATCCTGACTCCTTTAACCCCCTTTAAACCTTCATCCCATCAGCCATATCTAAACCTATTGGCCCTGCTGGGAACAAGGGGGAAATCATGTAATAATAAGTCTGTCTGCTTGCATGCCTTTACAAGGTTCAATTAAAAATTAATCACAAGAGCACAGTCGTTAAGTGCAGATTTTATTTTTTTCTATTTTTACTGCTTAAGTGGCTAAAGGCTACAGACCTCCAATTCCTTTAAATTAGTCTTTTTTTCCCCTTGTTGCCATGACTAAAGGTTTCTGTCTGGACATATTAATTCTATAATTTTTCATTAAAATGTAAACCCTGAATACTATAAGAGCTCATGGAAATAATTTCCCATAAATGGAAGTCAACTCTCAACGTTCCAGACACGCTGGGATTCTTTTCGCCTGTTTAATGTTTTCTACCAATGTGTCCTCTTAATAGTATGTGATATGGATATTAAAGTAATAGTTTACTTGAAAAGGGAACTATTCCTTTAATGTATTGATTGAAGACCGGGAAGTTAAGGAGCTATGCCTTACCTTCCGTTCTTCAATCAATTCTCCAGGAGAAACGGACGAAGAAAATAGATATTTACCTTACCCATGAGCTTCCACAGCATCAAAAATTCCTGACCACTTCCAGTGCATGTGTGCTATATTTAATCTGAACCAGGAAGCAATCGGGACCTGTTAGTGCTGCTTTGGAGAATTGCATGTAAGGTAAATATCTCCAATGTTCGTCCTTGCCTCCTGGTCAATTGATTGAAGAACGGGAGGTAAGGCATAGCTCCGTAACGTACCGGTCTTCAATCAATACATTAAAGGATTTTCACTTTTCAAGTGAACTATTCCTTTAAGTTATATTTCATCAAATCATCATATCTGCATGGAAATATGCATATATTCAGGAAAATGTAAAATTGGGTGGCACTGCCCCAAGCCATGTAATAACTTTCTATCGGGCCGTCAGATCCGGTTTTATTGGCAGTGTGTGTAACATCTTTCCTGAATAACCACGCAGCCGCCTTAATTCGGGTCGGCATTATAGTTGTTCGGGAAAAAACTTTTCCCTCTGCCGCGGTACTCTGCGTACTCTGAGTCGTGCATGGGGAGAACACTCGGAACTGTGTGTTCACTGATCTTTGAAAAATGAAAGACAGGAAATTGCAGATCCTGTCTGTCATCTTTTAAAAATATTCACTGTGTGTACCCAGCTTTAACATGGGTTATCTAGTTGTGCCAGGCCCCCAGTTCAAAACCATTAGAGTTGAATTTTGTGCTAGTATGTCATAGAAAGGGCTGAACTCACTGAAATCTGTTCTACTTGCAGATTCACGGATTTTCAAAAAAATTAGAAATTTCGAAAATCGGACCCATTGAAGTAAATGTTAAAAAAATAACTGCCTAATTCTGCCTAATGCAATGGTAACTTACTGTAAATGGCTCAGGGACCTGGTAAATGGTCTGGGAAACGTATGAATGCCCAAAATCTTTTTAAAAATAAATAAACGGCATCCAGTACCAACTTTATGATCTTCCTGTTTTGGCATTCCATATAGTATTTTTGAGATTACTAGAAATATTGAAAATTTTAAATTTTTAAATTTGAAAAGTCTCGATCGTTTGATAATTATTGAAAATAATCAGAAAACCGCAAACTCTGCGTTCCGGAGGATTCCGTATAATCCAGTTCAGAACCCGGTTAGAATGTAGCACAAAATGTAATGCCTTTTAAATAAGAGACGTTTAGCACTCCCGCAAGACCACCCCAAACTCCCGCGAAACGTACACGGGGCCCACGGAACACCCTTTACACTGTCAGCCCACCTGGAACGTACCCTCCTTGGAATGCCCTTGCCTCAGCCAGATGATGAATTTGGATGAAACTGAAATTTGTATTTGTCATCCAATGAGTCATTTACTATTACTTAATTAAATGCAATTAAGGAACAAAGACCTCTGGGTAATTTCCATGTTTCCATGGAAATGCTAAACCTACAGCATTTCACAAGCTAAATCCAAAACGATAGAGCCAGGCAGACATGATGGGGCTGATGCAATAAGAGGTGCAAAAGTTTTCCCATGGTGTTAATTTGATGCAACCAATCAGGTGTTGGCTTTTTGCTGGGCTAATGTAGTTCTTTAACATCTGATCAATTGCTGTAGATTAATAGCACAGGTAAACCTTGGCACCATTTATTGCATCAGCCCCATAGCCTATTTATTTTATACTATCTTATTCCACACAGCCTGGTCCTCATTGCTTGTGATAAGCTCTGGGCATTGCTTCATTATCTTTTCAATAATGAATTTAGTTACCAGTGTCCAGCTGAGAGGCTCCAGGCTTTGTACATCATCATTTCTCCGTGTCTTTACTACCGTGGAATCAATTCATTGAACAGCTGGAAAGGGAGCTGCTTTATTGTCCTCTGGTAAATATAAAAGGCAACCCTGGGGGCTTAGCAAGTCCTCTGGGAATGGGAGAAAATCTAATCTAACCATGATTCCCAATCATCTTATGACCCACTCCTGGAACACAAATGTTAAACTTAACAGGTATATACTAGAAACTTACCTGTGACATTCTCACAATGTTCCCCAAACTGGATTTCCCGATCCACTTTATGACTATGACCGATGTTACAGCCGTAACAGGGATCGTAAAGTGTAATATGGCCACGGAATGTCACGGGAACATAACAGGTAAGAACTGCTGAGCAGGTTTTTTTGCCCAACCTACAAATATTTCCAAGTTTTGGTCAGTCGGGCCAAAAATTTGGGGTGATTTTTCCAGTGGCTGCTACTGATGGACCACACGATCAGTTGCGGTTAATTGTTGGCCATGCTAACATTAGCTGCTACCAACAGTGATTTGTCTCTGGCCGACCGCTTGATAGCGGTGTGAACCCAGCCTTACATTACATATGACCAACATTACATGCTTTAATACTGTTCTGTTCTAAACTGACCACTAGAGATGAACAAAACCTTCCGACAAAGTTTCCCCAATATGATAATGTGGAACTTACAGATATACTGTATTGACTATATCAATGACTATTGCCTCCCTCTTCCTAGATAAATAATAACCAATAGAAAAGATGCATTAGACAGTGGATATGATTGGATAGGCTGATTTTTGTGTCTGTCTGACCATGATTATTGGATTGCAAACCATGATATATCCAGGAAATGTGGTGGGAACTTTTTCAGGTAAAACCTTTGCTGCACCCAACATTACGATCAATTATGGTACATGTCTGATCAAACGTTGGGGGTGCATGGCCACCTTTAAAATGATAACTGCAGGAAGTAGAAGTAGTGGGGGGAGTTGGGTGCTTATAGCTGCAGTAGGAAGGAGGTCAGGGAAAGAAGCGTTCGGTGGGGTGTCACCCTGTGGGTGGGATTTGAACCCGGCTGCATGAGTGGCTAGGAAATCCTGCTCAAATTAGGACACCTCACAACCCTGGACCCAATCTACAACAAGGAAAAGAACAACCCCTAAAAACAGTTTTTCTATGGCGTTAAGGGAAAGGTTCCTAAGGCAACAAAGTAAGAAGTTTGTGAAACCAAATTTATGAGAGAGACTAAATAAGAATAAGTAGCCCTTCATTATTATACTGCTATCTTACTGTAGTTAAAGAAGTATAAGGACATGCTTAGAGAGATGCAATAAGAAGTGCAGAGCTCTCCTTAATCTTCTCCTTAATTACAGGAAGGTAGGCTGCAAACCGCTGTGCCTCCTTTTTGTTAACATAGAAAAGTGCGCTAAATACTGCATTTCCCTATGTCTACAACTGGAGAGCTGCGGTTAAGATTATGGCAACTCTGCAGTATGGCCATTCACTGGCTGTTGGAGCATCATGCTGATTGGGCGATTGCTTTATATTCTCTGTTCTGACAGGCAACAGCTGAGAACTAGCCAAGGTAGATTTCAAAGGAAGACCATTTTATAAATATCAAAGTGCCCAACTGACAGATCTGGATACTGATCTTCAAAAAGATGGCTATCAGATCGCAATGTTTTAAGGTCCAGCAGACTTGCAATTTCCAAGCAATTAGCCTGAGACAATGGCTAAATAAGGCAAGCTCTGGTATTTCCATATCTAGAGGGAGCCTACTGATCACCTGTCCGTGACACAACTGCAGATGCACAGAGTCTCCCATCCCAATCCTCAGTGAAAGCTGAACAAGGACAAAAACTCTTATCACTGACCCATTCTCCAAGGGCTGTTTCCTAAAGATAATGGGAGGAAAGCTGTGGCCTCACCTGTTCACATCACCTGTGATCACAGCAGGTAGGACTGACAAGCTCTATTGGTGCTGATAGCAGGTCTCCCTACCTATAATTATATAAGCATTAGCATAGTATGCTATAATATTAGCTCTATTGACTGTCTAAATTAAATTTCCCTTTCACTCGGACGTCGGTCATGGCCTGCCATAAACCCGTGCAATTCTTCGCCCTGATCTACTGACGCACTGAACTGTCCTGATCAGACGAACGAGTGTGTTGGTAAATCACGGGGCAATAGTGTGGACCACACTATCAGTCACAGTTAACTGACGGTCACTGCTACTTTTGCCGGGACCTACAGCAATTTGTCCCAGCCGCCTGCTCCCTAATGGGGAATGGATGCTCAATTTACTGTCCATGTGTAACAAGCCTAAATCTGCAGCAACTTTTGCACCTTGCAGATCCATAATCTATATTATATTATCCAACGTCCTCATATTTTTATATGGACATAGAACTCTGACTTGGTGACTTCTAATATCTATTTTACAGTAGTGTTGGTGGGGTATTAATTATATGCTCTCTAGTGATTTCTTACTCTATGGTATATTATAAAATGCTATAATGAACAGGTTGAATATACAATATGCACTAATTTGGATGGATATAGGGCACTGTTATTTCCAATCCAGACACGGAACGACAAGGTAAGTATTACATCTCCAAATGTTTGCCTGGGCTATTAATCTGCAGATGTTGCCTAAGAAAAGTAAAACAGTAAGGTCAAGGCCACATCAGAGCATTTTAACACAATCGAGGTTGCGATATGATTGTGTGTTCAAACCTGAACACTAGAGTGGCACAATCTGGACAGCGGATCACATGCGATCACCAATTTTGGTGCGATAAGCATGCACTCGGATCACAGTGCAACTTGTGCAAGTGGGCACCAAAAGTGGTGTAGCTAGATATTACAGGGCCCCATAGCAAGATTTTAGAGGGCCCCCCCCCCATAAAAAACAGCTCGGTGCATTTCAAACTTACCTGGCCAAACTCCAGCGAAAAGAAAAAATTTACCTCTCGTAGTTTAGCCCTACAAACCAGGGAGCATCTTTCAAAGGTTTAAGTAAAACGAAAATGGGGTTTGTTGGGCTGAACTACGAGAGGTAAAACATTTTCTTATGAGGGTGGACATGCCTGCTGGAGACCTGGATGGGCCTTCTTTTGGCTCTGGGCCCCATTGCAACCGCTATAGTTGCTATAGTGATCCCTTCGCCCCTGCACCAACACGAACAATTACAGATTTTTTTTTTTTAAATGTGTAGGGACACGCCTCTCTTACATTATTATGTGAATATATGTTAAGTATCATTGGTTCCCTGGCCTGTATTGGCCCACATGGACAATGTTTAATATTAATTTTTTTATATAGAAATGGATTATGGTATGAGAGGTATTAATTAATTTTGGTTTTTATTCTTGTTTCCTGATTAATGTGAAAATATTCCTTTTAGGTGTTCTGCATCGTTTTTAGAACACAGTGTGATTGATGTACAATTATAAAGGTTTTTATGACAGTTTAAGAGTGATAAGGTTTTAGATTAGATGTATAAATGAACAGGGAAATGCAATACCGTCCGCAATGGTCGAAAAATTAGTTAAACCCATGCTTCCTGATGTACTATTGGTTTAGCATGGGTTTAACTTATTATTTCCAGGTCTAGCGCTATTTTCTATTAAGGGCACAGGCACCTTAATAGAAAAAAAACACATTGATTTTTGCACTACCTAGTAAGTTAGACATCCAGTTCATCAGACACTGTGAAGTCAACATTAGCTGGTAAACTGGAGGGCTGACTTAACAGTGGCTGGTGAACTGGAGGGATGGAAGATTCAGTCAACACAGGCTGGAAAACTGGAGGGCTGCTCTTACAGTGGCTGGTGAACTGGAGGGCTGCCCTTACCTTACAGTGGCTGGTGAACTGGAGGGCTGACCTTACAGTGGCTGGTGAACTGGAGGGCTGACCTAACAGTTAGGCCAGCCCTCCAGTTTACCAGCCAGCATAAATTCAACCCTCCAGTTGAGAGTCCATTATGTTAAGGTTTTCTAAGCAAAAGTTGTTCACCATTTAACTGGATACGCTGTGTGTGATCTCTTCTGGTGTGTGCCAGTGTCCATTTTTAGATGGTTTACTTACCTTGTGGAGCGATGGGTCTGGGGCGGCTGAACCCCAACCACTACTGTGGTCTTTCTACTATTGCTATATTTGTTGGAGTGGGTTATATATGACTAGAGATGGTATCCATGTCTGACTCTGAACCCCTAGGTCCCAAAATCCAAATGTTCTGTCAAAAAACGGGAAGATCGTTCAAATTTCGGGACTTCAAATCATATTTTCGAGGGTTATCGAATGTTCGAGTTTATTTTCTGTAACCCGAAAATAAGATCGGAAACTCGAAAGTAGTTTCAGATCGTATTTTTGAGTTCCGTAAATCCGAAAACAGAACAAAACTTCCTAGCACCCGGACCGTACTTATTTCTGTGAGACACTGCCACCTGCTTTAACTGGATTTATATATAGTTATATGTAATCCATCTTTAGGTCCATTTTAATATATCCCTGCTGCATTTTGATTGTTGTGGTAAAGGTGAAGCAGTCAGATGCAGACGAGTGGCATTTTTGTCAGTTCCCTGGTTAGAGTTAATATCGCAAAATGTCGCGTCTAATCTTTTCTTGCTCCTGCAATGAATACTGGACGTAAACACAGTAAGGCCCGACATTGCAACATGAAGTAAGATGTGCAACTTTGCGCTCCTTCAAGGCTAGGCCCCATTAGCCTACTTTGCGTACACCAATAGAATAGGATGGGGATGGCCCCATTACCTTTGCTGCCCTGCGCTGCCGACTTTTTCGTAGCACATGCGATCACCATTTTTGGTGCGCATTGCATGCACTGCAGCAGGGGTACATCAAAGCAATCACAGGGCACGCGCAGGTTAGAACTAATTGCGCAACGCTGTGATTTCGCTGTGCCGTGAAAATCCTGCGGGCTTCATAGTGGGGCCTAGCCCTTACAGCCTCCTAAATCCCACACTACGTTTCATGCTGCAAGGTAGAGCAAAGCTTAACACATTTGGAATTGTATCGCGTACACTTCGCTATTTTCATACATACATATTTCCAACATTTGGAAACCGTGCAGTGCCCTAAAATAAATATAAAACCCATGATAACTCTATACTACATCACGTTGCATGGATTATTGAATCTCCATGTTATTTTTTTAAGTTGCCCTTTAACATGCTTTAATTAGTTGCACGTGTTAAGATCCTTCCATTCATAAATAATATTATCTTTTTGGCCATTACAAACATTTGAAACCCATTAATGAATTAAGGCTTCATTCAAGGACTAATCAACATGTTTTAAAGTTAATTTGATATCCAGTAGATGGCGCTATTCTTTTCTTGTGGCTACCTGCATCAGAATACACATTGCACTGTTTGTCAGCAATGACCCCTTCCCCCAAGTAGTGGCTAACTTGGCTCATAGCTCAGCTAGAATGAGTCGGCAAAGCTCTGCAATTTCTCTGGTGGCCAAAAGTTTGCCAGTGTCTGCAACGAAGGGGTGGAATTGGAAAGCAAAATATTTGTCTAATTATTCAGACCATAGGATTACCTAAGAGATTCCACAGCCCACTGCATCAGTTCTAAAACATTAAAACCACAAATGCTGTTTTTGCAGCTATAAAACTTTCAGTGTAACACACGCACACACACAAAAGAAACAATTTTCCATTTACCTGAATCTTATAAAACTTAATGTGATGAAAAATAGATCCCAAAACTGCGCTCGACAGGGAAACCCAACAGGAGAAAGAAAACCAGCTTTAGGCTGGGGCCACACTACAACGGGCAGTAGCGCACCGGTGTTTCTGTTGCGCTAGTGTGCATTTTTGTGCACTGATTCTGCATAGTTGCAGAATCGTAATGCACGCAATTGTACGACGATTGCTGAATGCGTGCGCTCTGCCCAAGATCTGATCTTTAGGCCACACTACAATGCATGTGAAAGCTGCCGTGCATTATTTTCTGCTTGTGCTGCGATCCTGGTAATATTCTGTCAACAAAAATGGTGAACGCAGCGCAACTCGCACCCAGACCAACTGCTCAAAACTAGCGTGCACTTTTTAATGCGCGATCAGTTTGCACGTTAAAACAGATTAGTGTGGCCTAGCCCTTACTTTCATTTTTATTTGGTTTTGTGTGTGTGCGTATTTTCATCACAAAACTTCAAATTGGAAAAACAGCAAAACCTACAAAATACTGTTGTTTACTGAAATCACAAAACCTTACATTTGCTTAAACTCCATCCTCATAATAACATCTTTTAGAAATAATGGCCTCTGTAAAATATGTTGATATATCGTACATTGTCCTATGAATTCATTACTGTATGCCTGCAATGCTTTGGTAGCTCCGACCCAGGTTAGGGGGCCGGAGCGGCTGATCTGAGGCGGCTCTCCCCGCAGTGGATGCTGGGAGTTGTAGTCTGCCACAGCTACGGCGCGGCTCCGCCCCCTTCCTTGAGCAGATGGGTGGTTCCGGTCGCGGCCGAGTGCGTGACGTCACTACGTCGCAGCACGCTCACGGATTGGCCGCGGCTGAGCTTTCGAGAGCCGGGAAGAGGGCGGGAGTGTTGACGTCAGCGGTGACGTCACCGCTGGGATAAAAGGGGTGGGCCACGAGGCGGCAGACGCCATTTTGTTGGAAATTGCTAGCAGGAGGAGGTTTTCCCCACCCTCCCTCCCTGTATTTTATGAGGGGATAGTGTTTATGTTGTTGGAGTCACAGCGGCGGGGGGTATCCTTGCAGAGGTTATATGGGAGCCGTTACATACCCTCTGGGGATCCAGAGGCTTGGCATTTAGCATTGGCTACGGCTAGTTGGATTTTTACATCTAATTAATATGCAAGGATGCATAAATTAAAATTTGGCTAATTAATTGATCACATGATGTTATAATGTGTCAATAAAGCTGTGGCCATGTTTCACAGAAAAAAAGTTTTGTGTGTCTGCTTGTTCATCTTAATTATAATTAAGTTTATTGGTAAAATGGGGTTAAGTCAGGTTTAAACAGCCAAAGTATTCAGCAGCAGGACCTGGATGCCTCATGGAAACTGAGCAATTTAGTGACCTGTACTGAGCCTGGGCATGCTCAGAAGAGGCAGCTAGGGGATTAACATTCAGTCATTGGCTGTGATGTCAATTCCATAACTTACAGTTGCTAACAGGAAGAACCAGGAAGCAGAAACTGGGGGAACAGGACATTGAGCAGGATTTCAGGTTAGACTTATATATTTCTGATAGTTTAGATAAACTATTACAGTTTAGGGTTTTGGGGGGGATTTACCTATATACAAATTTTCATTTGAGGGCTGGACTTGCCATTTAATTTGCGTAATGTGCTGTACCAGATTTCTCAGGGCACCAGTTATGTTGCAATACAATTCCATGGATGTGCACTCCCACACAGAAGAATGCACCCAAAGGAAGTGAGAGCCATGAGGGGTGCTGTGCCACTCCTCCTTAAACAGTGCTGGACCGGTCATCGGGGTAACAACAACCAATCCCAGCAACTTTATTGTGTCCCAGCTTCTTGACTATAAATGTCAAACCAGCTGGCACTTAATATACACTGCATTGCCTTTAAAGAGGAACTGTGGTTCCTACCTTTAAAATAAGCCATCAACCACCTCTCTACATGCCACACAGCCCAAGATATGAAGAAATGATCAGAAATGTAGGGGGTGGGAGGTTCTGAATCTTTGAAATACTACTTCCTCCTCTAATCTGCGGTTGGCACATGCTCAGTGCATGACTGAAGGGTAGGAGGGGGGGGCTTCTCACTCTCTGTCCCTGTGGCCCCTCCCCCTGCAGACCCAACCTGGCCCCTTCCCTTGCAGCCACCTGTGGCCCCTCCCACTCGTGGACCTTGTGGACTCGCCCACTTACGGACCCTTAGCCTCTCCCAATTGTGGACTCTGTTGCCCACCCACTCGCAGACCCGTGGCCCTAGCCACTCACCTGTGGCCCTAGCCACTCCCCCACTTGCACCTTTGCAACTCAAACCAATACCCCCCACCCCCTACAGAAGACTGTAAAAACGGCCTTTTCAGCAGAGAAAGAATCAGACAAAGTTAAAAACTGCTGGTTCTTTCTCTGCTGAAAAGGCTGTTTTTACATTCTTCTTTAAGGGGGTTGTATTGGTCTGAGGTGGGGAAGGGGCAATGGTGAGTCCATGAGGGGGAGAGGCCACACGGGGCTGCAAGGGGCCTGAAACTCAGAATTTTGAAGGACAGATATCTGCAGAAGTTTGTCTAAATGAAATGTTGAAAATGTAACTTGTGGTGTCTGAAATTTGTATGAAACTTTGCCTGGGTTTGTTAGCCTATTTATCATAATGGAAGAATACTATGATGCTCGCATGTGATTTAACCTATTTACGTACATAGTTCCTACAGGTCTTGACAATGAAATTCCACCGAAACTGACCAAGTTTTGTCAACAAAAATTAAATTCTGCATTAAAAAAAACTGTTTTGTGATCAAATTTTTGGTACAGAATTTCAACATCACAATTTTTAACTGTAAATTTTAATAATGAAATTTGGGAACGCCATCTTGACATTTTGTTCTTTTTTTCCCCAACCTGGGGCTGTGACCTGTTGATTATCAGCAGTAAAACATCCCCACCACTAGGGTCTCTGCAAAAACACTAACAATTACTTCTGGGTGATGGGTGTTTTGCTTGTGTGGGGGTAATGAAATATGGTTGGCTCAGGACTTTGACATATGGATGTCCTGGGTCCGTGAAAGTAGTTTGTCATCTCAGCCATAGAAGATAATTGTTAGGGCCCAGCATCTGGGGTTGGCAATTGATATTCTGAAATGATATACAATAAGGGATGCACAGTTTATTGATGTGCATTTTATTGTGAAAGATATGTGCACATTTGTTTTTTAATTGATATTCTGGCCCATTCCAGTGCTATGCCAGGTGTGGTACAGACCCTTTCACACTGTGCTCTGTGGTCCTTCTGGCCTCAGCAGGCTGTACTGCAGTGCCTTTCATGTTAATGTTAGTTCAGGGCCCAGAAGATGGTCTTTTGGACACCATAAAATAGTTTTCAGAAGGCTTTACAGTTGGTCATCTTGGGCAATTCAGATGGTTATTTATCCAGGACCTGGCAGATGGTGGTTCATGGTCTGATCCAGTTTCCAACAGTCCAGGGTCCGACAGATTTTATATTTTAATATTGTCCAATAGATTTTAATATTGTCCATTGCAGAGCAGTTTTTGTCATGTGTCCAGCAGTTTGTTGTCTAAAGTTTGGTAGTTGACATGGACACCTTATACCGTATAATATTTCCATTATCTAATTGGTACTGCATGTAAGTAAAATATCTGGTAGATTTTAAAATTAAATTACAGGGTTAATCTTCCATCTCTTTCCCTGCAGCCTGCAGTTACGCCCCTGTGTGTGTTTTTATTGTAATGACAGAGTAGAGCGTTAGGTAACTCTGTTATTGGACCATGAATCCTACCATCTTTCCAGTGGACCATTTTATTTTAAGGCAGCCAGTGGAAGCTGATAAAATGTTTGTAGGATTCAGATCTATGAGCAGATGAAAGAATAACATTTGAAATGAATGGAGAAAAGACTGTTGCCCACATATTCTTTATACAATAGAATTCTAATTTATGAAGTAGGCGCCATTGGTGGAACAAATATCTAACGTGTGTACGAAGTTTTACCCTTGTTCTTGTAGTGACATCATACAGTCCTGGCAATCTTCCATTTACCCTGATCAAGCACTTTAGCTGCGGTGCTGCCATTGGCAGAGGTGGGGAGGATGAGTAAAAAGAATCTCTGTGTGGTCATTACCATGGGCATGTGCATGAATGTCTTTCCTAACGTTAAAGAGACAGCCATGCTTTGGATATTTTGTACATAATCATAAAAGGCATAAGCGCGCCCTGTAGCAAATGTCCTATATTTTGTTAGTCCTTAGCTAACAAGCTAATTATAGAGCAAGGTATGTCCGACAAGAAGCTGAATTATGTTCGACATTTCCCAGCAAAGAGCCATAAAAAGCGAAGCTGAAAACATCACTCTCTGCTTGTTTTCATTTCACACTATAGGCCCCTGGAATAATTTCCAAAATGATTTCCATGTAAAAGTATCTGGTTTGTACCTTTTTTTTTTCAGTGTATTTTTCCACGTAGAAGGCAGAACACTGAGCTCGCCATACACCCTGATTAATGAACGTGCATGTCATCACAGAAAGCCACACATTCTACAAGAACAGGGACCTGTTTTGTGACAGCTTATTAACTCCCGGGGTAAATTGGTGCCTAGTTTCACTATACTAATTACCTCTTGCTATTATGTAAATATACAGATCCAGAAGATTCTGTCTTGTGTTACTGGGTAAGCAGTGCACTATTCTAAATAGGATTACATTAATGCCAAACACTGTTCCAGAATCGAGTACATTGCTGTAACCAACAAAACTACATATTTAAACAGGAACTAAAACTGACCCCACACACGCACACCTTCCTACTTCTACTTTTTCCAGGAGCCGGGCTAAACACTCCTTCCTTGAGCCAGCAAACCACAAGAGGCAATGCTCATTGGAGTGTGCACTTTGCTCCCCGAGGGAAGGGGGCAGGACAACGCAAAAAAATTTTTAAAAAATTTAAACATCTGCTGCAATTGATTTAATATCCCAATTAGATGACATTAGATTTGTGTGACGGTTTTAATCTTCGAATATTTTAATCTGCAAGTTACCTCACTTTTAGAGGGAGTGCATACAATACAGGGATTGTGGATGCACTCCAATTAGGCTAATTTACAACTACATTTAGTGGAAGTGCTACTGATCTGGTCAAACATTTATACAAACATAGAAAAGATAATCAATGCACATTCCTAGGCCCCATACAATATCATATAATCTGCACACTGGCATACTTTATAAACAAAGGGGTTTTAGTATATATTACTGTGATCACATGAATGAAAAGCCTTCCAACCACGTCAAGATAACCCCAGTCTGGAAGGTCCTATCTTCTAACTTTAGAGGGAGAACATCCCTTTAAAAGGGATTTGAATATATTGAATTATCGAGGTATGCTTAACTAATTATTACTGTAAGGGTTATGACACAATGCCAAGGTATTGAAAGATAAGTTGGTTAAAAATAAGTCAATATGTGCCCAATGCCATGGTATTAAAGATTGAAATGAAGTTGGCTGAAAAAGTGTTTAGAGAAAGAAATGGTTTTAATAAAGGTAATTGAAAAAGGGACCAAGACATAAAAGATGGCTCCATTAGAAATACTTAAAGTCCAAAACTTACAGAGGTCCAGATGTTGGTTCAGTGCAAAAACTGTATATGTATTGCTCTTTCAAGAGTAAGAAAAGGCAATGTTTCATGTTTTAATAAAGTTAATTGAAAAAGGGACCAAGACATAAAAGATGGCACCATTAGAATAACTGAATATATACTCAGGTATAAACCAAGGTTTTTAGGCTTAAAAAAAAGGGTCTATCTCGGGTCAATCACTTACCTTTCAGTAATCCAGGGGCCACTCGCTCCGCTTCCTCTGTTCTGCCGGCTGACGTCACTACTAGGTGCCTCTCACTTCCTGGCTCCAAGTAGTGACACCAGGAAGAAGAAGATGTGGAGCAAGCATATGATACAGTAAACTGGGGCGGGGGGGGGTTCCACCAGTTTAAACAAGTTACTATTTTGTACAGGGGGGGGGAGACAGTAATCCTTGCAGTGGCAATTCCACTGCAGATGTTTAAATACTACAACTCCCAGCAACTAAAGCATGCTGGGGAATTGTAGTTTCCAAAACATCTGGAGTGCCAAGGAATTGGGGTTACTGTATGGATGAAAAGGCACAGAAATTAAGCAGAAGGCAGAGGGGGAACAAAGGCTGGTAAGTACATTTCACCTGTCAGTGCTATAAACCTTGCGAGGTCAAGGTTTATAGCCATTTCCTACCAGCTATTAAGAGTTAGTTTGGGAGGGTGGACATACCCTTTAACTATGCTAGAAGTTTCCAAAGGAGGATAAATGGACATATATACCCTGTCATGGTCTTTTACGAGGCAGTTAAACTAGGTCTGAAAGTTTATTAGTATATTTTTATATTCTGAACCCAATAACAAGCTTTCCAAAGGCCAAATTGTGCAGGTAACTCATATTTAACTATAATGAGGGCACCTTCTACTAGCAATGGCAGAGTGCACACTAGGATTAGAGATGGACTAGAACTCAAACCCGAGTTCGAGCTGAACTTATCGAGTTCGAACGGACTCGGACTTTTCAAACTATCCCGGACCCGATTTCTCAGACTTTCAAACATTCAATAAGTATCCCATAAACTATTCGAACATTCGATAATTATTGAAATTTGAAAATCAAATGATCTTCGAATCATTTAATGTATAAATTATTTTTGGGATAATTATCGAATGTTCGAATCCTTTATAGGACAATTATTGAAAATCGAACGCGGTAGCTCGAAAGTACCGCACGTGAGAATATATATTTTTTTTTTTTTTTTTTAAAGTCCTGGATATTGGAACATGTTCCCCAGACCATTTCCCAGGTCCCACAGCCATTTACATTAAGTTACCATTGATATTTTAATTGTATTTCGTTAGAACTTTTCGAACTATTTGACTCCTATTGACTTTAATGGGTCCGTTTTAGAACTTTCTATAT
Organism: Hymenochirus boettgeri; assembly: GCA_019447015.1. Classification (NCBI taxonomy): domain Eukaryota; kingdom Metazoa; phylum Chordata; class Amphibia; order Anura; family Pipidae; genus Hymenochirus; species Hymenochirus boettgeri. The sequence goes on from CM033476.1 coordinate 35,028,289, forward strand.
AGTTCGGCCATCTCTAACTAGGATAAGTTATTTAAAAAAAATTCAGAAAGTTTGTGGAACTGTATTGTATAGTTGAACTGTCTATGCCTGGATCACCGTCATGAAGATATTCATGTAACCAGCCATATGGAGATATTGCCTCTATGATCTAAACTGAACAATGAAACCCTCAGAAAGAATTCACAACACATTATGCCCAGGAAAAGTTGTATATCCACTAATGATATGTAATGCTGTGCCCTGGCTTTACAACAATGTAATCTTGAGTTAGTCCACAAATGTACAGTAGGACACTGAACGATAAAGGAACAATAGACAGAGATCTCTATGGCAGGGCCATAGGAATTATAATACACAGAGAGAATCCCCTTGAAATATCTGTAGGTCACAAGCCTTTTTATTGTTGTTTTTTTAATTAAAACAATGAAATTATGTCCCTCCCCCCATTTTTTTTGCAAGTTGTTGTAGTAGAGAATTGTAGTTTGACCGCGGTTTTACGATATTCCATTTCTATCCTTACCTGGGATATTTGTAGCATGCTGTGCACCTTTACAATGCATTATAATCAAAATAGTTTGAAATAATGTAAAAATGCATAATACTATATTCATCCAGGAATCAGTTAGAATTACAACCAGAAGACCTTTAATTAGACCCCCATGACAGGTTTAATTCACCTGGTTACTGGAATAAAAGCTCCCATACACACAACGACAAAAACTAAATTTCGCCCCTCCCCTGTACTTCCAGTGTGGGCTTTTAGTTCTTCCTCATCCAACTGGCAGACATTCAGTCCCAAGTGACATAATGCTGTTTCCTTGGAGGCCATTTGGAAGCTTGAGTGATATGTGTGGGAAAGTGGCCGCCATCTTGGCTACACCTGTTTAGAGAGCAGCCAGCTTAGCCCCCCTCTCCTGCCTATTCCCATTCTCTTTTGTCCACCTTATTTTGTTTCAGTAGCAATAGAATAATAGCTTTGCAGCTTCCATTCAAACCTGAAATAAAGCCCAGAAACAGAGAAGAGAGTGTGAATTCCTATGCTACTTCCCTTTGGAGAGTTGGCCCTGTGGAAAGGTTCAATAGCCTTTTTCAAGACTGGAAACCAAGCAAGGTCAGGAAATGTCACCTTTAGTCCCCAAACGCTTCCTAAAATCCCAGGTTGTGTCATCCTACATGAGAGAGACTCTAGAATCAAGTAACGTCCAACAAGAATAATAGTTCATTTTGCATTAAACATGCCAGGGGTGTGGGTTTCATTTATGTAAGACTTTCAGAGCAAGACCTTCTAAGGTTTCTACATTTCGGGCATCGTGGATATTTAGAACAAAACAAAATCCCAAAGCGTCCTTGCAAAATACACTTTTAAACATTACAGCATGGCGTGGTTTTATCTTTATCTGAAAGAAACAGAAACAAAAGTGTTCTATTTCCTTTCTTTCCCTCTTTTCTGTATTCTTTTTATTTTGTTTGTTGAGAATACAAATGTATTGAGAAAACCAATGGATAAAATGGGGCTGTTACATGAGTAGGGCCTGTTTGCTTTAACAAAAGGCACCAGAGTTTAATATGTACATCTTTTCCATTCATTGGGTAACAACACACTGTGATTAAAGAGGTTGAATATTGTGCAGGTATCGGGAATTACTGTATCTGCCATTCCATTTCCCCAATGGGATACTATACAAGATATTTTTTCTTAGTAAACGGTATAGAGTGATAGATATAGTCCATACTGACCTACACATAAGTCTACATTTTGTTTCTCTACAACTGTTGGTTCTCTTCAATTTTCCCATAATGCTCTGTGTTTGGAGATGTCCGTGTAAATAAAAACTACCCTAACTGGTTAGGATTGTGGGAAGGAGAAGATCTGCAGCCAGTTACAGTGAATTTAGGGGCTTACTATAGGTCCCATTTAGATCAAGAATCACAAGAATGGTACTTAAGGCAGGGTTCAGTGGCAAATATAATTATTTTTAATATTCTTAGTTCATATTGTGCATAACTAGTAATTCTACATATTCTACATATTCTCTACATATTTGAAAATATCCCTTGCTATTCCCTGCTGTTTGCATTAGTGAGCTGACATTTCAGGTTCTGTAATGGTCGTTCTTCTTCCCAGAATGCACCACTTCCTTGGAATGTTCCTAACAGTAATTTCTACTTATTGGCTGTTGAATGGGTCAAACATGCTCAGATCTGTACTGAGCAGTTTGAGATGTAATGTGGGTTCGAATAGAACCCAGTTTTGAATCGAATCTGAGGGTTTCAAAGTCCAGACAAAACTTTCGGAACTCCCGAATTTTACGGAAACCCGGATTTGTGGAATTTTCGATTTTTATCGAAAATAGAAATAGATGATTTTTGAAAATCGAAAGTAGACGATTTTTAAAAATTGAAAGTAGACGATTTTCGAAAAATTTAAAATAGATAGTTGACAATTTTCGACAATCGAACGTAGGCGGTTTTCGAAAATAGACGATTTTCAAATATCGAAAATCGAAAGTAGATGATTTTCGAAAATCGAAACTTGAACTTTTGAACTTTCTGAAAATTTAGAAAATCCGAAAACAGAACGAAACTCAACAGTTTGGAACATCTCTACTAAGCAACTGAATCAACCCAGGAGCTGGGTCAAGGGCAAGACCATAACGGTCTCTATTAGGGGTCCTGCAAACAGGAAGTCAGTATTTCAGAAGCATTTATTTATACACAGACACAATGCTGAATGGGCAGATTAAGGTCCTTGGGATGGAAAAATACTGAACTTTTTTTTAAAACGCAAATTTGTTTGCACTGAACTTCCCCTTTAAGTTTTTATAAACCCTTTACTATGGCTTGATTATACTTCAGTGCCTGATTTATGAGGAATTTTGAGCTATTACTTAATAGTTCTGATGAGCTTGAGAATCCTGGGATATTCACATGGGTCTTAAAGCCTGGGTTTTATTTAATTCTGGTTGATTATTTTGATTTAGAACCAATCAGAGCAGCATAGAGCCACCCTGGCTTGATGAATTGCTGTGAATTGTGATTGCATGGAAAAATGAAAGCCCGGAAATAGCAATGTATTTGACTCCCCTGCCAAGCTGTGTAATTAATTGAAATGCAGTGATATGCAATTTCCATTCACTGCCAGAGGACACTGCAGTAATTAAATCTTTTGCTCACCCATGGTTAATAAGACAGTATGTCTTGGCCTTTAACAGGTTGAAATTAACAGGGAACTTAGTTTAGATGAATTCATCCTGCCTCAGTCCGTATACTGTAGTTCCTCCTCATTCAATTATCCCCCCAGAAGTATTATTTATTTAGAAGTAGAGTTATTTTGTCAACTACAAGCCGGAGATGCCTAACAGCCAATTGGTGAATAACAAGATAAAATAAGCAGGAAACAATCAGAAAAAAGGAGGACTACAAATAAGCAAAATTGCAAACACGTGAAATTGAAATGTTTGTGTGCTTTGGGGTTGTCTGGAATCCATCATCAACCTTACATTCATATCTCCATTCCTAAAGACACGACATCCAATAGCAATTGAATTTTTATTTCTTTGCATATATGAAATTACCCAACCCAGATTACATTATGTACAGCCTATTTATCGCCAGACAAAAAGGGTTGATATTAGTAAGAAAGAAAGAAATATGTCATTTTAATTTTGTACAATGCTGTTTTGACACCTTACTCTGGGTGTTCCTATAACACCTCTTAGCCACTATCCAATCACGCCCTTAACACTTGGCTGTGATATGCTAATTGGGATTTTTCAGGGTACATAATTGCCACAGATTCTTGTACAAGTCATTCTGAATTGAGAAAGCCAGTCGGATGACTAGCAAAACGTCTTCAAGAACTAAACTTCAAGTCCAGTTGATCTAATTGAATACAACAGATATACCATGACCTGGATGGATGAATATTACAGATATACCATGACCTGGATGAATGAATATTACAGATATACCATGACCTGGATGGATGAATATTACAGATATACCATGACCTGGATGAATGAATATTACAGATATACCATGACCTGATGAATGAATATCACAGTATACCATGACCTGGATGAATAATGAATATACAGATATACCATGACCGGATGGAAATATTACAGATATACCATGACCTGGATGAATGAATATTACAGATATACCATGACCTGGATGAATGAATATTACAGATATCCATGACTGGATGAATGAATAACAGATATACCATGACCTGGATGAATGAATATCACAGATATACCATGACCTGGATGGAAATATTACAGATATATCATACTGGATAATGAATATTACAGATATACCATGACCTGGATGAATGAATATTACAAATATATCATGACCTGGATGAGAATATTACAGATATACCATGACCTGGATGAATGAATATTACAGATATACCATGACCTGGATGAATGAATATTACAGATATACCATGACCTGGATGAATGAATATTACAGATATACCATGACCTGGATGAATGAATATTACAGATATACATGACCTGGATGAATGAATATTACAGATATACAAGACCTGGATGAATGAATATTACAGATATACCATGTCCTGGAGAATGAATATTACAGATTACCATGACCTGGATGAATGAATATTAAAGATATATCATGACCTGGATGAATGAAATTTACAGATATACCATGACCTGGATGAATGAATATTACAATACCATGACCTGGATATGAATGAATATTACAGATATACCATGACCTGGATGAATGAATATTACAGATATACCATGTCCTGGATGAATGAATATTACAGATATACCATGACCTGGATGAATGAATATTACAGATATATCATGACCTGGATGAATGAATATTACAGATATACCATGACCTGGATGAATGAATATTACAGATAAACCATGACCTGGATGGATGAATATTACAGATATACCATGACCTGGATGAATGAGAACCTTCATAAGCAGATGTCATGTTAATTGTAATTAAAAAAGTGTCTTTAAAGTTTCTCAATTTTCTGGCAAAAGCAATGAATTGTCTTTCCCCAAGAACAAGCCCAAGAGGACCCAGATTTTGATCTGCCAACAGGTTTGTGAATCAGATCCAGGTTTCCAGTGAGAGCATGATGGCCAAATTAATAATTCCAAATGGGATCGTACAACTGGAATTGGTTATTGGAAAATGAATATTAATGGAGTAGTCCACTGAAAAAGTCAACAATTTTTTTATACGTTGTTTGAATGTGAGATAAAGAAGCGATGCCTTAGCGGTAAGGACCTGTCACTGCAGCCAGTAAATTTACTCACCTTTGTTGCTGGCTCCTATAAAATTAATTGAAAAACGGAAGATAAGTCAATAGCTCTTGTACCTCTTTCGTTCTTCAACAATGCATTAAAGGAATAGTTCTCACTTTCTTAGTGATTATTCCTTTAAACTCCGCATGCTACTGATAAGGTGCTACTACAGACTCCCATATGCCTTACCTGCATAGCTAAATGAATGACCTCACTTCACAATAGATCTCTCCCCAAGGTCCAGTTGTGCCCTTCCAATAATAGTCTGCAGCATGATTATGTTTTGGAACTGCTGGATTTGAAAATCTACTGATCCGAAAGTCGGAATATCGGAAATTGAGAAATCCTAAAAAAATAAAGAAATAAATAAAAAATTAAAACTTCAAAATTCAGTTAGAAAAACTGGAAACTTGAAACATAAAAATGACATGGAAAATCTGAAAAAGGCTGCTTCAGTTGGGTTCGAATCGGATCTTCAGAATTTTAGTGAGTTCCGTGGAACCACGGACAGAACAAAACTCGCCAGTTTAGTTCATCTGTGATATCTAGGTGTGTAATGTATCGTCCGCAATTTCTCTCACACTTTTTCAGACAGAGTTTAGGCTGGCTCTTTTCCAGATGGTTTTCAGTTTATAAACCTATTCTTGAGATTACAATATTTTTCCTTTTTAAATAAGTTTAACCAAGCAAATAGTAGCAATCTGTGAGTTAAGGAGCTGAACTGTATCTTCTATTGGGTGTTTTATAATTATAGCTGTCAGGTTTCAATTCAGAAAGAAAATAGTTTGCAGACAGGAAGAAGTAATGACAGAATAACCATAATCACTAAAGCATTTCGGGGATATAATCAGCATCAACGTGCCAATGGGGAAAGTATTACATTGTAAATACATGAACATGGACCATGAAAACTATTGTAATTAAAGGGGTTGTTTTTATCTTTACCCAAAACAATTTCATTTTATACCCATAGGCTGATGGCCAATAAGGGTTTTAGTTTTCTTTAGTTTTTCTTATGATTAGAGATGTTGAAATTTTCTAAAAGTTTGAGTTTCGATCTTCGAAAATCGTCTACTTTCGATTTTCGATAATCGTCTACTTTCGATTTTCGATAATCGTCTACTTTCGATTTTCGATAATCGTCTACTTTCGATTTTCGAAAATCATCTATTCGAACCCACATTACATCTCTACTTATGATATCAATGAGACTAACTTCCACATACCAGACTCTTGAATTTATGAGATCTATTCCATCCGCATGAGGCCCCATCAAACTCCCATGAGGAGGAAAAGCACGTTGGTCTTAGGTTAAGGTGGTTACTGTGGAACTGGGAACTTTGTTGCACATGGTGGACCAAAGGGAGCAAGTGTCGATACGGGTGCAGGGGAGTGTTTATGGGGGATTCCTGGTGTCTGGAATCCCCCCTTTCTGTGTGCTCAGTGCAGTCTGCTGTTCTGCTTCCCCTGGTGCACATAGACTGTTAAATAGACTGTTACATAGATTGTTACATTGTTAATTAAGCTGTTAAAAGTGAGAAGCAGCATTTGTTGTTCAGTGCAAATTCTGTCAGATCCACCGTCAGTGTCACAGCTCTAACTTTGAAGGACACTAATGATACTGAAGGGCAAATGTGGATTTCTCGGTAAAAGAGAACATTAGGCTGGGAACAAATGGCCAAATTTTTCATCTTGACCATTAGCCGCTACGAGCAGTCGGCCAGGACAAAGCACTGTTAGTCGCGGCAAATGTCTCCTATGGACTGCACAATCTGCGGTGATTTACCGACATTGGCCGCTGCCGCCCCTCAGATTTTTTAGACCAACCAACCGAAACACATACATATCATCAGGTTGGGACGAAAAATCTGCTCGTATGTACCCAGCCTTAATGAAGATACTTTATAACAAAAGTGATATTTGGCTAACTGTGATGATAATTATGGCAAGTACAGAATATATAACATTATTATATGATGCATATACAATAGAATATATGGATGTATTTGGTCGTGAACTTCCTTCTGGGGTTGTTCGGTGATAACCCATTCAGGAATCCCCCCCTTGAAAATCCTGCGCTTCCCCTTGGGGGGAAAAGGCCGCGTAGTGGAAGATGGACGGCACACCTTAGTGCTCACATTTAGCTTCAATGCAGCAGTATATGTAATCATATACCAGATAGGTCTGTAAGTGGAAGCCAATTAAAGCTATATATCCACAGTATCTGCTCTATATTTAGCATTGGAATATTGTGATATATATCGAGATTTTTTTATGCACTTAGTGATATTAGAATAGTTTTTTTCTATCTTTTGTTATTAGATACAGGGTAGTGTTACGATGAAGGGTCTTTTACTGTGTACGTCTATATCCAGAGAATTACTTTGAGTATTCAACATTCCTCCTTTATTAGTTACATTTATGGAAATAACAAGGATATAGGGGGAGAATAATGAATTGAAGATGATCTCAGCACAGCCCTGCACTATGCATTTATTAATAGTGCATTGATTTAATGTTGCAGTTGTGCAACACAAGGGAGAGTTTGCCCCTTTCATTTTAAACTGATTATACATACGAGCACTACTGGCCTTGCCCTATTCAGGTCAACTGAATTTGTGGTCACACAAACGTCCATTAAGAATGGTGGAAAAGGCCCATACACACAAGAATGGTGGAAAAGGCCCATACACACTGAGATTTCTTTCAGGGGGAAAGCTGGCCAAGCTTTCTAGATGACAATCGTACATGTAGAGGAGCTCTGTCTGTGGTCGTTTGTTGATCTGTGCCACATGTGAATGGATAAAGCACTGCATAACATTTTTAAGGCTACATAAGAAAATAAATATTATCATACATGGCAGATAATAATGGTGGGGATTGTGGTGGTACACCTTAAAGGGGGCAAACTAATTATTATTTAAATTATTTTAATATACAACACATATGTTGGTATTCTACTTATTGTCTTAATTGTAAAAAAAAAAATAATTGATTTTATATTCTTTGCAATGTTTTGCTGTGGTTAGTAGTAAGCTGATATTTCAGGTTCTGCAATGGCCTTTTTTTTACTGATTGCCTGTTGGGTGGGTCAAAAATGCTCAGATCTCTACTGAGCAACTAAATCAACCCAGGGACTGAGACCGTAACAAACACTATTAGGGATTCTGCAAACAGGAAGTCAGTTCTTTGGAAGAATTTATTTCTGTACAGAGACATTTTTGGCTGGGTATAATATAGTAATTACAATTTAGAGAAAATACTCTCTTAAAAGTATTTGTGCTGAACTTCCCTTTAAATTCTGTAAAACTGATTCTACTGATGTGAGGCCCCCTGCAGTTGATTCAGTGACATTTAAGATAAAGTATTAATGCGCCAGTGAGATACAATGCATGTGAATTATTAGAAGTAGGGATGATCTACCAGTTTCCTTTACATTGCGTCCTTCCATCTGGCTTGTTCTATTTCCTTATTTATTTTCTTCAGTGAAATGCTTTAGGGAAAATACCCAGTCTCAGGAATGTCTGCGGAGAGTCTGGGTAACTGTTTTCATGGCTGTGCCTTGTAACCACATTCCATTTAATAAGGTTTATGTATGACAATTAAAACAATGATATATTCTCACACAGGCCGCTGGTCTGTCGACTCTTATTATGTATTTAGCAGTTGTTCTATCAGTATATGTGCAGTGTGGATGTGAAAGTAATTTAGATTTTAACATCAATTGAAAATGTTTAATTTTTTTTTTTAACAAGTTAATTATCGATTGTCCCCTCCAGCCGCCACAGTCCGTTATTGAGTATCTGCAGCATAACAATGAAAGTTCCTCAATCCTTTTAATTAAAGAGGAGGTAGGAGCTGCAACTCTATATATGGTTTTAGTAAAGAGATCCTCACCCCACACATTCTCACGCAGGATGGGTTGGCTCTCTCTCTCTCCTGAGTTTTTTTACAGACACGTGCAGTGTGCAATCATATTAAAGGAAGAAGTTACTGTGATCAACCCCATTCTGACGGAGGCATTGAAATTTCCATTGAGTAAATACATTTTCTGCTCTCCCCAGGGCCGGATTTACACCCCAGGGGCCTGTAGACCCAAAGAGCCTGGTGCCCTTAGCCCCACCCCTCAACACAGACCACACCCCTAAACCACACCCATTTTCTTTTTTGGGGGAAGAAAATAGACTATAATGGGGTTGGATTGGTGGTAGGAGATTGACAGCCGCCCCTCCAACATTCAGGCGCGTGCCTAATGACAAATCCAGCCCTGGCTCTCCCTTAAGTTTGGTTATAGAAATGACTATGGAGCTTTGTTTGTTTGCTTTATGTACCCTTTAAACTGCTGCAGACAATAATGTACAAATACAGGGATTATGTATATTTATATGTCCCAGCCCTGATTAAGTGTTAATCATTAAAAAAGGGAATAGAATTAGATATCGGCTATGACTTTACCTTGAAACATCAACATTATAGTTTTAACATTAACTTTTGGTAAATGGTTTTGTATTTTATTTTTTTATATATTACTACATATTCCGCATTGCTGTACATGTATTTAAGGGGCCAATGCAGTAAGATGCGCATAGTTTGGCCAGTGCTTTTACTTTGCAGCAACTAATTATATGTTAGCTTTTTACTGGGTTGCTGCAGTAAAGCTGGGTACACACAGTAACGATAAAGCCCCAATACAATTGGATCTGACGGTATCGGGGCTTTATCAGTACTGTGTGTACCTTCCTCTCCGAACGAGCGTGCGGCCGCCGAATGCTTGTTCGGGAAAGACCGAAATTTTCCATCACCCGCGCTAGAATCCCTATAGAGGAGTCTGCCGTAGCTGATTGAAACACACAGTCCTGAGCGTTCTCCCTATGATATTCATAGGGAGAACGCTCGGGACTGTGTGTATGCAGATCTTTGAAAGATGGCATCAGCCCCAAAGTACACAACCTATCAGTATGTCTTTAGCAATTTAGGGAAAACTGGGAAGCCTGTGAAATCACAGGCTGCAAAGGACCCAATACTAACCAATGTTTCATAAGTATGTCAACCAATAACATGGAGTGGGAGGAAGAATAATGTTTTTAAAGCACAATTTACAACTCCAGATTTTAAAGGGGAACTAAATGCTGACATATTTTTTTTATCCTGTCTGGGAAATGTGGAAATGTTGTTCCATGTCTTTATTCAATGAGAGTCCATATTGTCAAATAGTAAGTCTGATTAACATATAAATTAATAGACTGAAACTTCTCAAGTTCATCTGATTTTCAGTAAATGGCCATTTCTACACCAGTGTCTATGGCAGTCCTTTAATTATTGATTGAGAAGCTAGGCAGGTCGTTTCACATTACAATGGGAATACTCATGCTTTCTCAGGGATAAACCGCTTGTTCCATTTCACCATTTCCCATGGGGGAAACTGAGTCAGAGATTCACCATGAATTGTCCATTACAGGTGTTGAGATTCTTGGTGGATATCAATTTGGTACCTGCTCTGGACCCTAAATATATTGTTAGTACACTGTGTACCAATGGTAGCTTGCAGCAATGTGTTCTAGGTTCAAATCCATCCTTCATTACATCACCCTTTAGGGTGCTGGACAGCCCACGTTTTATCTTGCATATTGTGCTAATGCAACACAAAAATTCCTAACAGAACCATGAAAAGCAGCGATGAACAGTGTTATACAGTAATTCAATTACAGGCATACTGTCATACAGTACTTAGATTACAGGCATACTGTCATACAGTACTTAGATTACAGGCATACTGTATACGTACTTAGTTACATGCATTTACTGTCATACAGTACTTAGATTACAGGATACTGTATACAGTACTTAGATTACAGGCATACTGTCATACAGTACTTAGATTACAGGCATACTGTCATACAGTACTTAGATTACAGGCATACTGTCATACAGTACTTAGATTACAGGCATACTGTCATACAGTACTTAGATTACAGGCATACTGTCATACAGTACTTAGATTACAGGCATACTGTTATACAGTACTTAGATTACAGGCATACTGTCATACAGTACTTAGAGTTACAGGCATACTGTCATACAGAGTACTTAGATTACAGGCATACTGTCAACAGTACTTAGATTACAGCATACGTTACAGTTGAGTAGGCATTGTACGATGATACGCTACTGTCATACAAGTACTTAGATTACAGGCATACTGTATACAGTACTAGATTACAGGCATACTGTATACAGTAATTAGATTACAGGCATACTGCATTATACAGTACTTAGATTACAGGCATACTGTTATACTAGTACTTTGAATTACAGGATACTGTATACGTAACTTAGCTTACAGGCATACTGTATACAGTACTTAGATTACAGGCATACTGTCATAACTAACTTAGATTATACGGCATACTGTCATCAGTACTTAGATTACAGGCATACTGTATACAGTACTAGATTACAGGATACTGTTATACAGTACTTAGATTACAGGCATAATGTTCATACGTACTTAGATTACAGGCATACTGTATACATACTTAGATTACAGGCATACTGTCATACAGTACTTGATTACAGGCATAATGTCATACAGTACTTAGATTACAGGCATACTTTATACAGTACTTAGATTACAGGCATACTGTTATACAGTAACTTAGATTACAGGCATACTGTATACAGTACTTAGATTACAGGCATACTGTATACAGTAACTTAGATTACAGGCATACTGTATACAGTACTTAGATTACAGGCATACTGTCATACAGTACTTAGATTACAGGATATGTCATTACAGACTTAGATACAGGCATACTCTCCGTAATTCAATTACAGGCATCTGTCATTTACAGTACTTAGATTACAGGCATACTGTCATACAGTACTTAGATACAGGCATACTGTTATACAGTATTAGATTACAGGCATACGTTATACAGTAATTAGATTACAGGCATACTGCATACAGTACTTAGATTACAGGCATACTGTCATACAGTACTAGATTACAGGCATACTGTCATACAGTACTAGATTACAGGAAACTGTTATCACAGTACTTAGATTACAGGCACTACTGGATACAGTACTTAGATTACAGGCATACTGTTATACAGTACTTAGATTACAGGCATACTGTCATACAGTACTTAGATTACAGGCATACTGTTACAGTACTTAGATTTCAGGCATACTGTCTACAGGACTTAGATTACAGGCATTACTGTTTCATACAGTAATTCGATTACAGGCATACCGTCATACAGTACTAGATTACAGGCATACTGTCTACAGTAATTCGATTACCGGCATTACGGTTATACAGTACTTAGATTACAGGCATACTGTCATACAGTACTTAGATTACAAGCGATACTGTATACAGTAATTGATTACAGCTCGCATACTGTTATACAGTACTTAGATTACAGGCATACTGTTATACAGTACTTAGATTACAGGCATCATGTCATACAGTCTTAGATACAGGCATAAGTCATACAGTACTTAGATACAGGCATACTGTCATCAGTACTAGATTACAGGCATACTGGATACAGTACTTAGATTACAGGCATACTGTTATACTGAATTAGATTACAGGCATACTGTCATACTGCACTAGATTACAGGCATACGTTATACAGTAAGTAGATTACAGGCATACTGTCATACGTACTGTGATTACAGGCATACTGTCATACAGTATTCGATACAGGCATACGTTATACAGTACTTAGATTACAGGCATACTGTTCATACAGTACTTAGATTACAGGCATACTGTTCATACGCACTTAGATTACAGGCTATGTATACCAGTAATTTAGACAGCATAGTTATACAGTACTAGATTAAAGGCATACTGTTACAGTAATTAGTTACAGGCATACTGTCATACTACTTAGATTACAGGCATACTGTTGATACAGTAACTTAGATTACAGGCATACTGTTATACAGTTACTAGATTACAGGCATACTGTTATACAGTATCTAGATTACAGGCATACTGTTATACAGTACTTATATACAGGCATAATGTTCATACAGTACTTAGTATTACAGGCATCTGTATACAGTACTTAGATTACAGGCATACTGTTATACAGTATAGATTACGGAATACTGTCATACAGTACTTAGATTACAGGCATACTGTTATACAGTACTTGATTACAGGCATACTGTGTATACAGTACTTAAGTACAGGGCATACTGTTATACAGTACTTAGATTACAGGCATACTGTGTACAAGTAATGAGTACAGGCATACTGTCATACAGTACTTAGATACAGGCATAATGGTCATACAGTACTTAGATTACGGCATACGGTATAGTATCATTAGATTACAGGCATACTGTCATACAGTAATTAGATTACAGGCATTACGTCTACAGTACTTAGATTACAGGCATGACCGTTATACAGTACTTATTACAGGCATTCTGTATACATACTTAGATTACCGGCATACTGCCATACAGTACTTAGATTACACATACTGTTATACTGCTAGATACAGCATAATGTCATTACAGTACTTAGATTACAGGCATACTGTCATACATAATTAGATTACAGGCATACTGTATACTGCACTTAGATTACAGGCTACTGCATACAGTACTTAGATTACAGGCATACTGTTATACAGATTCATAAGCAAGTTATACAGTATTAGATTACAGGCATACTGTATACAGTATTAGATTACAGGCATACTGTCATTACAGTATGATGATTACAGGCATACTGTCATACAGTACGTAGATTACAGGATACTGTCATACAGAATTAATTAAGGCATATGTCATACAGTACTTAGATTACAGGCATACTGTCATACAGTATTTTTTTTATTCGATTACAGGCATACTGTCATACAGTAATTAGATACAGGCATAATGTTTATACGTAATTCGAATAACAGGCATACTGTCACAGTAATTAGATACAGGCTACTGGCATCAGTAATAGATTACAGGCATAATGTCATACAGTACTTAGATTACAGGCATACTGTCATACAGGTAAGTAGATTACAGGCATACGGATACAGTAATTCGATTTACAGGCATACTGTCATTACAGTACTTAGATTACAGGCATACTGTCATACAGTACTTAGATTACAGGCATACTGTCAAAAGTAATTAGATTACAGGCATACTGTTATACCGTAATCGATTACAGGCATACTGTCATACAGTAATTAGATTACAGGCATACCGTCATACAGTACATGATTAAGGCATACTGTCATACAGTACTTAAGATTACAGCATACTGTCATACAGTACTTAGATTACGCCATACTGTTATACTGCACTTAGATTACAGGCATACTGTTATTACAAGTACTTAGATTACAGGCATACTGTTATACATGCACTTAGATTACAGGCCATACCGTTCTACAGTATTAGATACAGCATACTGTATACAGTATAGATTACAGGTCATACAGTCAACAGTACTTAGATTACAGGCATACTGTCATAGCATATTAGATTACAGGCATACTCATACAGTACTTAATTAAAACATACTGTTATACTGACTTAGATTACAGGCATACTGTAATACAGTACTTAGATTACAGGCATACTGTCATACAGTACTTAGATACAGGCACATACTGTCATACAGTATACTAGATTACAGGCATACTGTATACAGTAATTAGATTACAGGCATACTGTCATACAGTACTTAGATACAGGCTACTGTCATACAGTAATTGATTACAGGCATACTGTCTACGTACTAGATTACAGGCATACTGTTCATACAGTACTTAGATTACAGGCATAATGTCATACAGTAATTAGATTACAGGCAACTGTCATTACAGTTACTGTAGATTACAGGCATACTGTCATACAGTAAATTAGATTACAGGCCTAATGTCATACAGTATTAGATTACAGGCATACTGTTCACGTAATTCGAATTACAGGCATACTGTCATACAGTAATTAGATTACAGGCATACTGTCATACAGTAATATAGATTACAGGCAACTGTCATACAGTACTAGATTACAGGCATACTGTCATACAGTAATTAGATTAAGGCATACTGTTATACAGTTAATTCGATTACGGCATACTGTCATACCGTACTTAGATTACAGGCATACTGTCATACAGTACTTAGATTACAGGGATATGTCATACAGTACTTAGATACAGGCATACTGTATTATGACTTAGATTACAGGCATACATGTATTACAGTACTTAGATACAGGCATACTGTATACTGCACTTAGTTACAAGGCATACGTTATACAGTAATTATTACAGGCATACCGTATACAGTACAGATTACAGGCATACTGTCATACAGTACTTAGATTACAGGCAATATGTCATACAGTACTAGATTACAGGCATACGAACAGTACTTGATTACAATATGTATACTGCACTTAGATTACGGCATAGTCATACAGTACTTAGATTACAGGCATACTGTCATACAGTACTTAGATTAAAGCATTAATGTCTATACTACTTAGATTAAGGCATACTGTCATACAGTACTTAGATTACAGGCATACTGTCATCACAGTACTTAGAGTTACAGGCATACTGTTATACAGTACTTAGTTACAGGCATACTGTTAACTGCACTTAGAACAGGCATACTGTTATACTGCACTTAGATACAGCAACTGTATACATACTAGATTACAGGCAACTGTATACAGTACTTAGATTACAGGCATACTGTAGTACAGTATAGTAAGATTACAGGCATACTGTTATACAGTACTTAGATTACAGGCATACTGTTGATACAGTACTTGATACAGGCATACTTATACAGTAATAGATTACAGGCATACTTTTATACAGTACTTAGATTACAGGCATACTGTTATACAGTACTTGGATTACAGGCATACTGTTATACAGTATTAGATTACAGGCATACTTTTATACAGTACTTAGATTACAGGCATACTGTTATACATATTAGATTACAGGCATACTGTTATACGACTTAGATTACAGGCATACTGTTCAACAGTAATAGAGTACAGGCATACTGTCATATGCACTTAGATACAGGCATACTGTTATACAGTACTGAGATACAGGCATACTGTCATACAGTACTTAGATTACAGGCATACGTTATACAGTACTGAGATTACAGGCATACTGTCATACAGTACTTAGATTACAGGCATACTGTATACAGTACTTAGATTACAGGCATACTGTTATACTGCACTTAGATTACAGGCATACTGTTATACAGTACTTAGATTACAGGCATACTGTTATACTGCACTTAGGATTACAGGCATGCGTCATACAGTACTTAGATTCAGGCATTACCGTCATACAGTACTTAGATTACAGGCACACTGTCATACAGTACTGAGATTACAGGCATACTGTCATACAGTACTTAGATTACAGGCATACTGTTATACAGTACTGAGATTACAGGCATACTGCCATACAGTACTTAGATTACAGGCATACTGTTATACAGTACTTAGATTACAGGCATACTGTTATATTGCACTTAGATTACAGGCATACTGTTATACAGTACTTAGATTACAGGCATACTGTCATACAGTACTTAGATTACAGGCATACTGTCATACAGTACTTAGATTATAGGCATACCGTCATACAGTACTTAGATTACAGGCATACTGTAATTACAGTACTTAGATTACAGGCATACTGGCATACAGTACTAGATTACGGCATACTGTTTACTGCACTAGATTACAGGCATACTGTTATACAGTACTTAGATTACAGGCATACTGGTCTTACAGTACTTAGATTACAGGCATACTGTTATACTGCACTTAGATTACAGGCATACTGTCATACAGTACTTAGATTACAGGCATATACTGTCATACAGTACTTAGATTACAGGCATACTGTTATACAGTCTAGATTACAGGCATACTGTTATACTGCACTTAGATACAGGCATAATGTCATACAGTACTAGATTACAGGCATACTGTCTACAGTACTAGATTACAGGCACTTCTGTCATACAGTTACTAGATTACAGGCATACTGTATACAGCTTGATTACAGGCATACTGTCATACAGTACTTAGATTACAGGCATACTGTCATACAGTACTTAGATTACAGGCATACTGTCATACAGTACTTAGATTACAGGCATACTGTCATACATACTTAGATTACAGGCATACTGTTATACTGACTAGAATAGGCATTCATACTTATTACAGTACTTAGATTACAGGGATACTGCATACAGTACTTAGATTACAGGCATACTGTTATATTGCACTTAGATACAGGCATTTACGTTATACAGTATTGATTACAGGCATACTGTCATACAGTACTTAGCATTACAGGCATACGGTCATATAAGTACTTAGATTACAGGCATAAGTTATACTGCACTTAGATTACAGGCATACGTCATACTGTACTTAGATTACAGGCATACTGTCATACAGTACTTAGATTACAGGCATACTGTCATACAGTACTTAGATACAGGCATACTGTATACTGCACTTAGATTACAGGCATACTGTTATACTGCACTTAGATTACAGGCTACTGTTATACAGTACTGAGATTACAGCATACTGTTTACTGCACTTAGATACAGGCATACGTGATACTGCACTTAGATTACAGGCATACTGTTATACAGTAGTTAGATTCAGGCATTGTATAATACTAGATAACAGGCATACTGTTATACAGTACTGAGATTACAGGCATACTGTTTATAGCACTTAGATTACAGGCATACTGTTATACAGTACTTAGATACAGGCATACTGTTATACGATAGATACAGGCATACTGTTATACTGCACTAGATTACAGGCATACTCTTATACTGCACTTAGATTACAGACATATGTCTATACAGTACTAGATTACAGGCATACTGTTATGCTGCACTTAGATTACAGGGCATACTGTATACAGTAATTAGATTACAGGCATACTGTTATACAGTACTGAGATTACAGGCATACTGTTAGACAGTACTTAGATTACAGGCACTATGTTTAACAGTACTGAGATTACAGGATACTGTTATACTGCACTTAGATTACAGGCATACTGTTATACAGTACTTAGATTACAAGCATACTGTTATACAGTACTAGATTACAGGCATATGTATACAGTACTAGATACAGGCATACGTTAATGCATTGATACAGGCATACTGTTATACAGTACTTAGATTACAGGCATACTGTCATACAGTACTTAGATTACAGGCATACTGTTATACTGCATTTAGATTACAGGCATACTGTTATACAGTAATTAGATTACAGGCATACTGTCATACAGTACTTAGATTACAGGCATACGTTATACTGACTTAGATTACAGGCATACTGTTATCAGTATTAGATTACAGGCATACTGTCATACAGTCTTAGATTACAGGGCATACTGTCATACAGTACTTAGATTACAGGCATACTGTTATACATGCACTAGATACAGGCATAAGTATACAGTACTTAGAGTACAGGCATACGTATACAGTACTTAGATTAAAGGCATACTGTAGATACAGTACTTAGATACAGGCATACTGTTATTACTGCACTTAGATTACAGGCAATACTGTTTATACAGTACTTAGACTAGCCATAAGTTAACAGTTACTGAGTTACAGGCATATGTTATACAGTACTGAGATTACAGGCATTACTGTTATACTGCACTTAGATACAGGCATACTCTTATACGGACTTAGATTACAGACATACTGTTATACAGTACTTAGATTACAGGCATTACTGTTATGCTGCACTTAGATTACAGGCATATGTTGATACAGTAATTAGATTACAGGCATACTGGTTATACAGTATGAGATACAGGCATACTGTTATACAGGCCTATAGATTACAGGCATAGTGTTATACATTACTGAGATTACAGGCATACTGTTATCAGTACTTAGATAGAGCATTACTGTCTATACAGTACGTTAGATTACAGGCTACTGTTATACAGTACTTAGATTACAGGCATACTGTCATACAGTACTTAGATTACAGGCATACTGTTATACAGTACTTAGATTACAGGCATACTGTCATACAGTACTTAGATTACAGGCATACTGTCATACAGTACTTAGATACAGGCATACTGTCAATACAGTACTTAGATTACAGGCATACGTCTACAGGAGTTAGAGTTTAAGGCATAAAGTGTATACGTAATTAGATACTAGTACGGCACTACTGTCAACACAGTACTTAGATTACAGGCATACTGTATACAGTACTAGATTACAGGCAACTGTATACAGTATTAGATTACAGGCATACGCATTTACAGTACTTAGATTACAGGCATACTGTTATACTGACTTAGAATACAGATACGTATACGAACTTAGCTTACAGGCATACTGTATACAGTACTTAGATTACAGGCATATGTCAACTAACTTAGATTATACGCATACTGTTATCAGTACTTAGATTACAGGCATACTGTATCAGTACGATACAGATACTGTATACAGTACTTGATTACAGGACATAACTGTTATACAGTACTTAGATTACAGGCATACTGTATACAGTACTTAGATTACAGGCATACTGTCATACAGTACTTAGATTACAGGCATATGTCCTTACAGTACTTAGATTACAGGCATACTTTATACGTCTTAGATTACAGGCATACTGTTATACAGTAATTAGATTACAGGCATACTGTCATACAGTACTTAGATTACAGGCATACTGTCATACAGTAATTAGATTACAGGCATACTGTTATACAGTACTTAGATTACAGGCATACTGTCATACAGTACTTAGATTACAGGCATAACTGTCATTACAGACTTAGATTACAGGCATACTTCCGTAATTCAGATTACAGCATCTGTCATTACAGTACTTAGATTACAGGCATACTGTCATACAGTACTTAGATACAGGCATACTGTTTACAGTAACTTGATTACAGGCATACGTTATACAGTAATTAGATTACAGGCATACTGCATCCTAGTACTTAGATTACAGGCATAACTGTCATACAGTACTGAGATTACAGGCATACTGTCATACAGTACTAGATTACAGGATACTGTTATACAGTACTTAGATTACAGGCATACTGATACAGTACTTAGATACAGGCATACTGTTATACAGTACTTAGATTACAGGCATACTGTCATACAGTACTTAGATTACAGCATTACTGTTATACAGGACTTAGATTTCAGGCATACTGTCATACAGGACTTAGATTACAGGCATTACTGTTTCATACAGTAATTCGATTACAGGCATACCGTCATACAGTACTTAGATTACAGGCATACTGTCTACAGTAATTCGATTACCGGCATTACTTATACAGTACTTAGATTACAGGCATACTGTCATACAGTACTTAGATTACAGCGATACTGTCATACAGTAAATTCGATTACAGGCTCGCATATGTTATACGTACTTAGATTACAGGCATACTGTTATACAGTACTTAGATTACAGGCTATCATGTCATACAGTCTTAGATACAGCTAATCTACATAAGGTACAGGCATACTGTCATCAGTACTTAGATACAGGCATACTGTGATACAGTACTTAGATTACAGGCATACTGTTATACTGCATTAGATTACAGGCATACTGTCATACCTGCATCGTAGATTACAGGCATACGTTATACAGTAAGTAGATTACAGGCATACTGTCAACAGTACTTGATTACAGGCATACTGTCATACAGTATTCGATTACAGGCATACGTTATACAGTACTTAGATTACAGGCATACTGTTCATACAGTACTTAGATTACAGGCATACTGTCATACGCACTTAGATTACAGGCTAATGTATACAGTTATTGCTACGATGTTATACAGTACTTAGATTAAAGGCATACTGTTATACAGTATTAGTTACAGGCATACTGTCATACAGTACTTAGATTACAGGCATTACTGTTATACAGTAATTAGATTACAGGCATACTGTTATACAGTACTAGATACAGGCATACTGTTATACAGTATAGATACAGGCATACTGTTATACAGTACTTATATACAGGCATAATGTTATACAGTACTATATTACAGGCATCATGTATACAGTACTTAAGATTACAGGCATACGTTATACAGTATAGATTACCGGAATACTGTCATACAGTACTTAGATTACAGGCATACTGTTATACAGTACTTAGATTACAGGCATACTGTGTATACAGTACTTATACAGGCATACTGTTATACAGTACTTAGATACAGGATACTGTTACAAGTAATAGATACAGGCATACTGTCATACAGTACTTAGATACAGGCATATCATACAGTACTTAGATTACAGGCATACGGTTATAACGTATTCGATTACGAATTACAGGCATACTGTCATACAGTAATAGATTACAGGCATACCGTCTACAGTACTTAGATTACAGGCCATACCGTATACAGTACTTAGTTAAGGCACTGTATACATTACTTAGATACGGCATACTGCCATACAGTACTTAGATTACAAACATACTGTTATACTGCATTAGATACAGGCATATGTCATTACAGTACTTAGATTACAGGCATACTGTCATACATACTTAGATTACAGGCATACTGTATACTGCACTTAGATTACAGGCTCTACTGGCATACAGTACTTAGATTACAGGCATACTGTTATACAGTATTGATAAGCATATGATACAGATTAGATTCAGGCATACTGTCATACAGTAATTAGATTACAGGCATACTGTCATACAGTACTGATGATTACAGGCATACTGTCATACAGTACTGTAGATTACAGGATACTGTCATACAGAATTAATTAAGGCATACTGTCATACAGTACTTAGATTACAGGCATACTGTCATACAGTATTTTATTCGATTACAGGCATACTGTCATACAGTAATTAGATACAGGCATAATGTTTATACGTAATTCGATAACAGGCATACTGTCATACAGTAATTAGATTAACAGGCCTACCTGGCATCCAGTAATTAGATTACAGGCATACATGTCATACAGTACTTAGATTACAGGCATACTGTCATACAGGTAATAGATTACAGGCATACTGTGATACAGTAATTCGGATTTACAGGCATACTGCATACGTACTTAGATTACAGGCATACTGTCATACAGTACTAGATTACAGGCATACTGTCAAAGATTAGATTACAGGCATACTGTTATACGTAATCGATTACAGGCATACTGTCATACAGTAATTAGATTACAGGCATACCGTATACAGTACAGATACAGGCATACTGTCATACAGTACTTAAGATTACAGATTACTGTCATACAGTACTTAGATTTACTGCCATACTGTTATACTGCACTTAGATGTACAGGCATACTGTTATACAAGTACTTTAGATTACAGGCATACTGTTATACATGCACTTAGATTACAGGCATACCGTGTCTACAGTAATTAGATTACAGCATACGTCATACAGTACTAGATTACAGGCATACAGTCAACAGTACTTAGATTACAGGCATATGTCATACATACTTAGATTACAGGCATACTCATACAGTATTAGATTAAAACATACTGTTATACTGCATTAGATTACAGGCATACTGTAATACAGTACTTAGATTACAGGCATACTGTCATACAGTACTTAGATTACAGGCATACTGTCATACCAGTATACTAGATTACAGGCATACTGTATACAGTAATTAGATTACAGGCATACTGTCATACAGTACTTAGATACAGGCATACTGTCATACAGTAATTGATTACAGGCATACTGTCTACAGTACTTGAGATTACAGGCATACTGTCATACAGTACTTAGATTACAGGCATACATGTCATACAGTAATTAGATTACAGGCAACTGTCATACAGTTACGTAGATTACAGGCATACTGTCATACAGTACAATTCAGATTTACAGGCCTAATGTATACAGTAATTAGATTACAGGCATACTGTTCACGTAATTCGATTACAGGCATACTGTCATACAGTAATTAGATTACAGGCATACTGTCATACAGTACTAGATTACAGGCATGACTGTCATACAGTACTTAGATTACAGGCATACTGTCATACAGTAATTAGATTAAAGGCATACTGTTATACAGTAATTCGATTACGGCATACTGTCATACAGTACTTAGATTACAGGCATACTGTCATACAGTACTTAGATTACAGGCATACTGTCATACAGTACTTAGATACAGGCATACTGTTATTATGCACTTAGATTACAGGCATACTGTATTACAGTACTTAGATACAGGCATACTGTATACGACTTAGTTACAAGGCATACGTTATACAGTAATTATTACAGGCATACGTCATACAGTACAGATTACAGGCATTGACGTCATACAGTACTTAGATTACAGGCAAATGTCATACAGTACTTAGATTACAGGCATACGATACAGTACTTGATACAAAATATGTATACTGCACTTAGATTACAGGCATATGTCATACAGTACTTAGATTACAGGCATACTGTCATACAGTACTTAGATTAAAGCATTATGTTATACTCACTTAGATTACAGGCATACTGTCATACAGTACTTAGATTACAGGCATACTGTCATACAGACTTAGATTACAGGCATACTGTTATACAGTACTTAGTTACAGGATACTGTTAACTGCACTTAGAACAGGCATACTGTTATACTGACTAGATCAGCAACTGTATACATACTAGATTACAGGCATACTGTATACAGTACTAGTTACAGGCATACTGTCAGTACAGTACAGTAAGATACAGGCATACTGTTATACAGTACTTGATTACAGGCATACTGTGATACAGTACTTGATTACAGGCATACTTATACAGTAATTAGATTACAGGCATACTTTTATACAGTACTTAGATTACAGGCATACTGTTATACAGTACTTAGATTACAGGCATTCTGTTATACAGTATTTAGATTACAGGCATACTGTTATACAGTACTTAGATTACAGGCATACTGTCATACAGTACTTAGATTACAGGCATACTGTTATACAGCACTTAGATACAGGCATACTGTTCAACAGTAATAGATACAGGGCATACTGTCATATTGCACTTAGATTACAGGCATACTGTTATACAGTACTGAGATTACAGGCATACTGTCATACAGTACTTAGATTACAGGCATACTGTTATACAGTACTGAGATTACAGGCATACTGTCATACAGTACTTAGATTACAGGCATACTGTTATACAGTACTTAGATTACAGGCATACTGTTATACTGCACTTAGATTACAGGCATACTGTTATACAGTACTTAGATTACAGGCATACTGTTATACTGCACTTAGATTACAGGCATGCTGTCATACAGTACTTAGATTACAGGCATACCGTCATACACGTACTTAGATTACAGGCACACTGTCATACAGTACTGAGATTACAGGCATACTGTCATACAGTACTTAGATTACAGGCATACTGTTATACAGTACTGAGATTACAGGCATACTGCCATACAGTACTTAGATTACAGGCATACTGTTATACAGTACTTAGATTACAGGCATACTGTTATATTGCACTTAGATTACAGGCATACTGTTATACAGTACTTAGATTACAGGCATACTGTCATACAGTACTTAGATTACAGGCATACTGTCATACAGTACTTAGATTATAGGCATACCGTCATACAGTACTTAGATTACAGGCATACTGTAATACAGTACTTAGATTACAGGCATACTGCCATACAGTACTTAGATTACAGGCATACTGTTATACTGCACTTAGATTACAGGCATACTGTCATACAGTACTTAGATTACAGGCATACTGTCATACAGTACTTAGATTACAGGGCATACTGTTATACTGCACTTAGATTACAGGCATACTGCATACAGTACTAGATTACAGGCATTACTGTCATACAGTACTTAGTTACAGGCATACTGTTAGACAGTCTAGATTACAGGCATACTGTTATACTGACTTAGATACAGGCATACTGTATACAGTACTAGATTACAGGCATACTGTCTACAGTACTAGATACAGGCTTCTGTCATACAGTACTAGATTACAGGATACGTTACAGCTTGATTACAGGCATACTGTCATACAGTACTTAGATTACAGGCATACTGTCATACAGTACTTAGATTACAGGCATACTGTCATACATACTTAGATTACAGGCATACTGTCATACATTACAGATTACAGGCATACTGTTATACTGACTAGATTACAGGCATCATACTTATTACAGTACTTAGATTACAGGATACTCATACAGTACTTAGATTACAGGCATACTGTTATATTGCACTTAGATTACAGGCATACTGTTATACAGTATGATTACAGGCATACTGTCATACAGTACTTAGATTACAGGCATACTGTCATACAGTACTTAGATTACAGGCATACTGTTATACTGCACTTAGATTACAGGCATACTGTCATACTGTACTTAGATTACAGGCATACTGTCATACAGTACTTAGATTACAGGCATACTGTCATACAGTACTTAGATTACAGGCATACTGTTATACATGCACTAGATTACAGGCATACTGGTATACTGCACTTAGATTACAGGCTACTGTTATACAGTACTAGATTACAGGCATACTGTTATACTGCACTTAGATTACAGGCATACTGTTATACTGCACTTAGATTACAGGCATACTGTTATACAGTAGTTAGATTACAGGCATTTTGTTATACAGTACTTAGATAACAGGCATACTGTTATACAGTACTGAGATTACAGGCATACTGTTATACTGCACTTAGATTACAGGCATACTGTTATACAGTACTTAGATTACAGGCATACTGTTATACAGTACTGAGATTACAGGCATACTGTTATACTGCACTTAGATTACAGGCATACTCTTATACTGCACTTAGATTACAGACATATGCTCTATACAGTACTTAGATTACAGGCATACTGTTATGCTGCACTTAGATTACAGGCATACTGTTATACAGTAATTAGATTACAGGCATACTGTTATACAGTACTGAGATTACAGGCATACTGTTATACAGTACTTAGATTACAGGCATACTGTTATACAGTACTGAGATTACAGGCATACTGTTATACTGCACTTAGATTACAGGCATACTGTTATACAGTACTTAGATTACAGGCATACTGTTATACAGTACTTAGATTACAGGCATACTGTCATACAGTACTTAGATTACAGGCATACTGTTAATGCACTTAGATTACAGGCATACTGTTATACAGTACTTAGATTACAGGCATACTGTTATACAGTACTTAGATTACAGGCATACTGTTATACTGCATTTAGATTACAGGCATACTGTTATACAGTACTTAGATTACAGGCATACTGTCATACAGTACTTAGATTACAGGCATACGTTATACGCATTAGATTACAGGCATACTGTTATACAGTATTTAGATTACAGGCATACTGTCATACAGTACTTAGATTACAGGCATACTGTCATACAGTACTTAGATTACAGGCATACTGTTATACTGCACTTAGATTACAGGCATAAGTATACAGTACTTAGAGTACAGGCATACGTATACAGTACTTAGATAGGCATACTGGATACAGTACTTAGATACAGGCATACTGTTATACTGCACTTAGATTACAGGCATACTGTTATACAGTACTTAGATTACAGCCATACTGTTATACAGTACTGAGATTACAGGCATACTGTTATACAGTACTGAGATTACAGGCATACTGTTATACTGCACTTAGATTACAGGCATACTCTTATACTGCACTTAGATTACAGACATACTGTTATACAGTACTTAGATTACAGGCATACTGTTATGCTGCACTTAGATTACAGGCATATGTATACAGTAATGTAGATTACAGGCATACTGGTTATACAGTATGAGATACAGGCATACTGTTATACAGCTTAGATTACAGGCATATTGTTATACAGTACTGAGATTACAGGCATACTGTTATACTGCACTTAGATTACAGGCATACTGTTATACAGTACTTAGATTACAGGCATACTGTTATACAGTACTTAGATTACAGGCCCATACTGTCATACAGTACTTAGATTACAGGCATACTGTTATACAGTACTTAGATTACAGGCATACTGTCATACAGTACTTAGATTACAGGCATACTGTCATACAGTACTTAGATTACAGAATACTGTTTATTACATACTTAGATTACAGGCATACTGTCATACAGTACTTAGATTACAGGCATACTGTCATACAGTACTTAGATTGCAGGCTCTCCAGGGTAGGGCCTGATGTATAATATGTCTAGTGCTATATAACAAATGTAAATATAGGGGCAATCAGGGTTTCAAAGCCTCACACGTGTGATCGTGGAAGCTGACCCATGACACGCGATGTGTATGCACAATTGTGCCATTTGGTCGTTGATGATCTGCCTGCCGGATCAGGCAACGAGCCCCGAATGAATGGCCAATCCACCCCACAAAGTGCCTATTCCTGGCATGATTGTCAGCTATGCATACAATGCTATGCACTGCAGGAAGTCCCCCATGATCACACGTGTGTATGCACCTGAAGACTTAATAAAAAATGATAAATTCAATAAACAATTTTGACTCATGTTAAGCTGTACACTGGGGTTAATGGAAAAAACTAAACTAAACTAGAAAGGGAAAGTTTAAGTATAAACTTTGAATTTGGCTTGAAAGAAGAAGAAGAAGAAGAAGAAGAAAAAGAAATAGAAAGAACAGTAATTTGGCTTTTTCAAGCCAAATTAATAAAGAGAAATCCCAACATGAAGACATTTGGAATATTTAACATTCCTGGATTCCCCCAGGCTTTACTGATGCTAGAGGACTTGTATTCAGTATTAACTAGATCTGCTACACCCAGTGCAGAGATTCTCACATTGGTAAATACAAGCAGTAAAATTGCTGTGTCCACCAGGCGTAACAAACACGTAATGGGGTGGAGTTAGGCCGTGAGGAGCCTATGAGCTAATAACTCATGGAGGTAAAATGACTTCACCTTTGTCATCTGAATTCCAAGGGTTGGCAGAGGCTTGGGCGGTAATGTGCTTGTAAGAATGTTGGGCCCAGTTTTAATTGGCTTTGTGCTCATACTTGGCTAAGTTCTTAGTCATAGATAGCCCTGTGATTGTCATATCAGTTTATACAGTGCTGCATTCTGCAATATAAAACAACTGGCTGTTTTAGCAACTGGTCCATTTTTATGCGTCTCTATGGATACAGGAGTGAATTAGCACATTTTAGGTCACAAAATTCTCATAATATCT
Organism: Hymenochirus boettgeri; assembly: GCA_019447015.1. Classification (NCBI taxonomy): domain Eukaryota; kingdom Metazoa; phylum Chordata; class Amphibia; order Anura; family Pipidae; genus Hymenochirus; species Hymenochirus boettgeri. The sequence goes on from CM033476.1 coordinate 35,056,995, forward strand.
GATCTCATTCAAAGTCCAGCATCCCAGGGGGGGAAACGTTAATGTGGGTGTATGATGTCACCCTTCCTTAGGCTGCATGATGTGCTCGTAAGGGGGTCAGGCTAATGGCTTTTGTAATGCACTTGGCTCCAGTCACTGCATTTGCTACTAACAGATTAAACAGTGAGCTCCAAACAACATCTAAACATCCTGCCATTCGCAGCACTCAGCACCTCTGGGCTCGGACAGCCTCCCCGCCACACAATTCCAGGGTGACTTCTGAAAACCCCATCATGAATCCTGCCGGTGATTGGTAGCAGCCGGACTAAGGCTACATGGATTAATCTAGATTGTCTGGTTTTATTATTCTCTGGGCCTTGATATAAAGTCTATGTAGAAAAATAAAGAGAATAATCTATTTTTTTTTATGTGACTGATCACGAAGCAATAAAAATAAGCATTCCTGATTGGACAATTACAAGAATCAAACTCTCCTTTCCAGCTATGGGTTATTCTGTATGTTTGGCTTTGAGTCGTCAGAAGGAGTGTGTTGTATATTTTCAATGGAACAGTAAAGCTTAGAATGAAGTTACATTTGTTCACACACATTGGAGTTTTCCATTTGCACCTGTTCCATACCATGCAATGCATCGCTGAAGCCAACAGATGTGGGATTGCAGATAAAACTAAAATCTCTGCCATTTCATGGAGGCCCAAACTACAAAAATGACGTTCCGACCGCAGTTCCGCCGAACCTACTAAAGTTTCGAAAATCTGTTTCAAACCCAATTGAATCTCAATTTTTCAAATTTCGATCGTAATTCTTTCAGATTCTCAAAACACAACTTTCAATTTTTCAATCACAAGTTCCGAGTTTCAAAAATCCCGTCGGATATGCAGATGTTCGAAACCGGGACTCATCACTAATCATAATACATACCTTTCATCTGATAAAAAGACAGGCCTATTCATTTATAAGCTGTCAGGGCATGCTGGGAGTTACAGTTCATCCGGAGCCACAGAGATGTATTTGGGGGGGGGGGGGGATATGGAACAATGAAAAATGTGAATTTTTTCTAAGAACTTATTTCATTTTGTAACCTTCCGTTAATCTGTCATTATTCCCCTTTATTGAGGTAGGTTTGGCAGGCTACTTACCCACATACCCAGTTTGTTATGGGTAAATTTACTTACAAAGGGGCATTACAGATAGAGGTGGCCAAACTAAATGAAATCTGTTGTGCTTTTATTTTTGTACAAAAAAAAAAAAATGAAAATTCTGAAATCTGCAAGCAGACCCATTGAAGTCAGTGGGAGTTCAAAAAAAATCCAATTATTCCCCCTAACATGAAGATATAAATAGCTATGCTAACTTGCTGTAGATGGCTCAAGGACCTGAGAAATGGTCTGGGAAACATGCATCAATGCCCAAAATTTTTAAAAACCACCATCCAGTACTGGAAGAAATAGATAGGGAGATGGTTGTTAGTAGACTGGTTGGAAAACTGACTGGTGGACTGGCTAGCAGGCTGGCTATTGGAATCTACACACAATATACAGCACTTTCTGTCTCTCCCTAACACTAGAGATCTACCGTGTTTTCGTCCTGAAATTTCAGTTTTGTTTTCAAAATTTAGTCATTAAAATGTGACTTCAACATAATTTAGGTTTGTCAGCAAAATGTCAACATCTTGGCTGTTCCCTGACCATCAGGAATGTTTAGACTGAGGTGAATGATCATTAGCTAGTGACCTGATGGTGTCAGGACCAATGTTCCATCTAACCTCAAATTGGCTGTGTGCACAAAAATATATTTTCTGTGCGCATGCAAAAGTACATTTTGTGCGCTCCATACCGCAGCACTTACATTCCAGAAGATTTTTGTGTGCGCACCACTTTAACCTGTGTGCGCAGGCTTACAGAGATGTGTGCGCACGCACGAGCACACAGCTTAGAGGGAACACTGGTCAGGATTGGTCAAATGGAATGTAGACATTAACTGATAATGGTAAAAATACCCATTGGATTCATATCTGTCTATAGACAGCTTAAAGGGGAAGTTCAGTGCAAATACATATGCTTTTCAGAAAAAAGAGCAGTATTTTTTCATCCCAATGACCTTAACCGGTCCATTCAGCATTGTGTCTGTATATAAATAAATGCAACCGAAATACTGACTTCCTGTTTGCAGGACCCCTAATAGAGATCGCTATGGTCTTGCCCTTGACCCAGCGCCTGGATTGATTCAGTTGCTCAGTAGAGATCTGAGCATGTTTGACCCATCCAACAGCCAATCAGTAGAAATTACTGTTAGGAACATTCCAAGGAAGTGGTGCATCCTGGGAAAAAGAAGAACCGTTAGAACCTGAAATGGCAGCTCACTAATGTCAACAGCAGGAAACAGCAAAGGGTTTCAAAATGGAAGAGAATATGTAGAATAACTAGGAAGGTATTACACAAACTAACAATTTAACAAATATTGATCATTTCCACTGAACTGTCCCTTTAACTACAACATTTGCTCCACGTCTCACTAATAAACTGGTGGCTTCCAAACTTTGCTGTCCCCTTTGGTGGCATCATCCCTTTGTCTGGAACACTTTCCGTCCTGACTGTGTTTTTGACAAGACCACTGCTCTCGGTTCACAGCAATTGCTTGAATTTCATATGGGAACATTTACATTTCACCCACAAAAAAAGTTTTTCATTTCTTCCTTCGACTCTTTACATTATTTTATCAGGTCTTGCGCCATCTAAAATATACACAATGCAATAACACCCCTGTTGGCAGCACGACCAGAACACAGAAGGTTCCAGAGATAAATTGATTATTGCATTATATTAAGGAGCTTTTCCCCCTTGCAGTTTAAAAGGACACAGTTGATGGGTGACACAATTGAAAGAAAGTGTGAAGTGAGCTCTGCCATCTAATAAGATTACAGCACGCGGTGTACTTCTATATCGTAGATAGCAAATGTCCTCTTGTGCTCTCTCTGGACTGAATTCTGCCTAGCAGTCTCTCTGTTCTCATGCACAACAACCATTTAATATCTTTTTTTTTTTAAATAAATGCTTGCACAACCAATATCTCTATGTTGTCCTGAAAGGAGGGAACCAGATTATAATTATGTTCTCCTATCTTTAAGGTCAAAAACTATTTACCGGTATCATTAAAATGATGTGTGTAGAGATATTTGAGGGCCCAGTCAGGACCATTCCATATGGGAATTGTTTGTTAAACCAGGTTTGACCCACTCACTAATATCTGCCACATTTGAAATAGGGGGAACCTATCTCTAAACCATCATAAGACTCAAATATAGACTCTAGATAAAGAATACTAATGTGGTTTCAGCTGAACTTCCGGTTTACAGTTATGGTAAATGGTCAGGGCACTGGCCATATATTTTTCCCATATTTACTTCTAGGCAGGACATACTGGAATGATACTGTCTGCTATTACCGGTATCTCCTATTCTAGAAAATAATCACAATGCGTATAGTCTGCATTATACTTGCATTGTTTTCACATGGAATACGGACAGTCAAAACTGAAACTCAGCATCAAAATCACAGCACATATTAGGCCTAACACATAGTAATAAGGGTGGAATAAAGACATTCATCCATCTAGTCCAACATGTGTAGCCTCCACCGAGCCACCACCGAGCATACATTGAACTATGGGTTGATCTGGCTGAAAAAATTGTGTGTACACAGCCTTATAGAATTGCCTTTTGGTAATACCTTAACCATTCTAAGACCATTTGCTATTTCCATTTTTTTAAAAATAGATAATTGATTGTTTTATTGGTGCAGTTTTCCATTTTGTTATTCAGAGTTTCTAAAGGCAACTGTCTCACACATGCCTGAGTGGTCAGCACGCAACAGAGGAACAACGTCATTGGCCACACATATGCAATTGTCAGACAAAGCAGCCATTCCTCTTTCATATGTCAGAAGCATGTGGCATGCTCAGTTGTACATCTGAATGTACCTCAATGGAAGGTGTTTAATATCAGAATGGAAGACAACTAAATGAGGGAACAAATGAAAATGACATGAAATTAAAAATCCAACTCAAGACTCACAATGAATTTCTGATGTTGTCCTAATATTTGTATCTCCTCCCACAGTATTTGAGCTAGAGACAGTAATCCGTGATAGCGTTACGGTGTTATCTGCGAATTTCGGGACATTTTGTCCCATAGACTATAATAGTAACAATCCTCAAATGTGGATATTTCAAAACAGTTTGTTTCATGGTCATAAATACAAACGGTGATACCCCCAACCCCCCACACAGACACAGGTACACCCATCTACTGACCTACCTTTCCATTCCCATGGAAGCCATATTTAAAGGGTAACTATAGTCAAAAAACTAATTTTGATCAATCAACAATAGTTATATGGTCATCAAGTTAGTTATATGGTCATACATGCAAAAACAAAAACCCCCCACCTCACATGGGATACACACACCCACTGACCTAACCTTTATTCCTTTGGCAGCCATACTTAAGGGGTAGCCTCTGGCAACAGCCAGAGCCAGCATGGTATTGTCTTGTATAAAGAGAGGTATGGATTCAAGGGAGGAAAATGTAATTCTCCCTCTTTACAAAGCATTGGTAAGGCCTCATTTGGAATATGCAGTGCAATTTTGGAATCCTGTGTACAAAAAGGACATCTTTGAAATGGAAAGGGTTCAGAGAAGGGCAACTAAATTAATAAGGGGATTGGGGGAGCTTGAATATGAAGAGAGACTGGAAAAGTTACAATTATGTACGCTGGAGAAAAGGCGCTTGCGTGGGGATATGATTACTGTGTATAAATACATTAACGGGCCATACAATAAACTATCTGGGGCATTGTTCACCAATAGAACATGTCAAAGGACACGTGGACATCCCTTAAGACTTGAAGAAAAAACGTTTAGGCTTCAAGCTCGGAAAGAGTTTTTCACTGTGAGAACGGTAAAGCTAGGAAACTTCCAGTTGAAGTTGTTATGGCAGGTTCATTGGTCATTTTCAAAAAAAAGCTGGATGAGTTTCTGCAAACAAGGAATGTTACAAGTTACTGGTATTGATATATAAAGTAGAGTTGATCCAGGGAAATTTCCGATTGCCACTTGGAGTCAGGAAGGATTTTTTTCCCCCTTCATAAATTTGGTGGGTTTTTTTTGCCTTCTTCTGGATCAACAGTTAGGCAGGAAATGAGGATATTGCTAGATGGGTTGAACTGGATGGACGTATGTCTTTATTCAACCTCAAATACTATACTATACTATACTAACTAAAGTAAAAAAAAAACTAATTTAGATTTTTCCTCAATAAAAGATAGTTTTATGGTTGTAAACACAAAAAGACATACCCCTCAACCAGACCAAGGTACACACACCTACTGATCTACTTATCCATTCCTGTAGCAGCCATACTTAAAGGGTAACTAAAGTTAAAAAAAAACTAATTTTGATATATCCTCAATAAAAGATAGTTCTATGGTTGTAAACAGAAAAAAAGACACCCCCCCTCAACCAGACCCAGGTACACACACCTACTGATCTACTTATCCATTACTGTGGCAGCCATACTTAAAGGGTAGTTAAAGTAAAAATTTGATCAATAATCAAAAAAGTTTGTTTTTTTAACCCTCAGCGTGATACAGATAAACACACCTACTGACCTACCCCATCATTACCGTGGCAGCCATGCCTACAGTCAAAAAATAAATTTTGACCAATCATCAAAAAAGTTTTTTTTTTTAACCCCCAACCCGACACGGGTACACACACCTACTGATCTACTTATCCATAAATATGGCAGCCATACATAAAGGGTAACTAATGATAAAATTAATGTCAATAATCAAAAGTTTGGTTTTTTTTATCTTTCAACCTGATCCAGGTACACACACCTACTGACCCACCCTTCGATTTCCATGGCAGCCATATTTAAATGGTAATTATAGTCAAAAAACACATTTTGATCAATCATCAAAAATGTTAGCATTTTATCCCCCAACCTGATATGAATAAACAGACACCAACTGACCTACCTTTAATGCATGTGACATAGTTAAAGGGTAAGTAAAAAACAACAATGTCCTCATTATTGGCATTATTGAGTTTTAAAATCTGCAGCACAAACCCCCAAATTCCCCTTCCAAAATGTGGTCTTTCAAGCCAAATTCAAAGTTTATACTTAAACTTTGCCTTTCTAGTTATTATTATGGATTTATATAGCGCCAACATCTTCCGTGGCTCTTAACAATCAAAATTACACAGGTCATACATAATATAAGTACACAGAGTGATGAGTTATTTATTGCAATACCGTGATACAATAAGAGAGAGGACCCTGCCCAGAGAGCTTACAGTCTAGAGGAAATGGAGGTGAGACAAAAGGTGACGGGAATATGTAGGCTGTAAATAGATTGGCAGTGGAGAGTGAGAGGTGGGTTGGATCATATTGGGTTGTAAGAGGAGCAATGTCTAGGCCAGGTTATAAGCTTGTCTGAAGAGGTGGGTTTTAAGGTTATGTTTGAAGGTATTAAGGGATGGTGAGTGATGGACAGACGGAGGAAGGGAGTTCCAGAGCAGAGGGGGAAGTCCTGAATGCGGGCATGGGAAGAAGTGATAAGGGTGGATGAGAGGAGGATATAATTTGCAGATCGGAGGTTGCGTCTGGGACGGTATCTGCGTGACCAAGCTGTGTGAGTGTGTCAAATAAAGCACAAACCCCAGGTTAGTAAAGTAAATTTCCCTGCAACCATATCAAAATATGAGGTGAGGCACAGATTACTGTATTTATGTCAAGTTACTCTATCTTGTGATTAAGTGTTGTTCTGAAGCCTTTGTTGTCCTTTAAGGGCTCAACTGTTGATAGACATGTGGAGTGAGCATGATTTTACAATGAAATATAATAATTAGTGATGGGCTGTGCATTTACATAGACAACCTGACATGAAGGCAGGTTTCGATTGATTTAGGAGCTTACTGGGGATGTTGGGTATTGTAGTTCCCTCCAACAGAAAGTCCTTTTATAACCATATTTATTACGAATACGTTCAGAAGGATACGCATTTTAGAGGTGGGCAATATCTCTGTAATCCGTGGATCTCGTCTACTGCTCAACCATTTCTTTTTTATTATTTAACACCGGTAACCTAGAAAGGGGTTAATAAACCGCTAACCCCAATTTCTTAATCACATTTACCATCATGGGGATTTGAAGTCTAGACTGCCTGCTTGCAACATTTTTCCAATTAAATTTGGTTCTTAATTAACGCCGAAGAAAGTCTTTTAATGGGAACATTGGCTAGACTAGTTCACTGTGCAAAGAACATGTTCGCAGATTAAAAAAAGTATATATATATATTTTTTATATATTTATAACTATATACATGTATATTAGATTATATATATATATATATATATATATATATATATATCCCTAAAACTTCTTATTGAAATATTGCCTTGCATTACACCCTCATAAATGGTTTAGAGAGAAGTCCAATTACAGCTAGGCACCTTATAAAAACCGTAGTATTTTTTCTTTTCCAGAAGGTGGGAACAGCGTAGTTTTATGTTACCATAAAAACAAATCATTACGAGGAAAGGGCTCGTTCCTAGTTGATTACATTTATTTTATTTATATTTTCATGGTTTGGACTAATGCAGCCTCTCTCTCCACTTTCCATGTGTTTCATTATCAAAATGACTTATTTGTGAGTGCGTGGAAATCTTGGACCGTTCTCCCCCCCCACACACACACTCCCTCCCACCTCAGCCCCTATCCATCCACTATGGCCTTGTAAATAGTATCATTTCATTGTTTTACTGTTTTCCTCCTCTGTTTTCAGCCAAGAGCGTTTATTTTTAAGGAAGGGAGAGATGGATAGGAAGTTAGCGGATTGCTATACACAGCACGTTTGAACATTCTAAAGAGCATTGTTAAAAGGAGCTGTACCACATTATTAAGCGACCGTGCTATTAAAAGGATTTTTAAAATTTCCCAGAGGCTCCTAATCCAATGAATCTCTGCAGGTCATTAGGCTACTGTTCAATATAATCATTTTTTTTCTTTTTTTTTACTCTTGTAATTTTTTACCCCCCTTAGTTTATTCAGACAGACGTCTTGATGCAAGAACATTTGTAAAGGGCTTATGAAAATAAAATTCTCGTTGCTTAGATGTAAAGAGCATATTTGCATAAATTGACAAGCACTCATAGAAAATGAAATATATTCAAAAATGTCCATGTTTAGACTGATTGTCCAAAGTAAGGTTAATAAGGACGCTGCATGCCTGCAAGTGCTTACGCTACATTTGTAACTAATGATCAATGAAAGCACGCTCTAAACATAAGACATGAAACCAATTGTTTTTTTTTTAATGAGAAAAATATTGTTTTGGTAAACGACAACTAAAGGCTAAATATAAAATGCTAAAACCTGGATTGCTGCAGTTTTCTTCTTTCTTTAAAATCTTGCAATATAAAATTTGGTGGCTGCGCTGTCCTCCTCTCACCCAAAAATAAGACCAAATAAATAGTGTTACCAACTTATCAGTACAATAAATAGATACAAACCATATAAAATAAAAAGACTTACGTGTCCCGATATTCCAGGTTAAAAACACAGCTTTATTTACACTCCAAACAAGACGTTCCGACGTCATTTCTCTATTGCGCATGCGCAAAGTCCACGCATGCGCGCTACTCTTTTCGCGCATGCGCACTCAGTGCGTATCGCGAGTCTGGTGAGGTGAGATGTGTTTCGGCTTCATATGTTTTTCGCGCATGCGCAAGAGAAAAGGTTTGGATTATGAGCCACAAAGGCCTGTGGGTAATAGAGGCTGACACGCACCAATACAATTGAGATATGTACGGCACACAATGCGTAGACGCATATGGGAGAAGAATATCATGTTTGCGCACATCTTGCGCATGCGCAAAAAACATATGAAGCCGAAACACATCTCCCCTCACCAGACTCGCGATACGCACTGAGTGCACATTTGCGAAAAGAGTATAGAGAAATGACGTCGGAACGGGAGTACGGATCCCCTCAAAACTATTAGTATTTAAAAGGGGATACAGGAGACGAGTAATAGACCCTTGAAAAAGCTATATTAAGACAGCGAAACGCGTTGGGAACTAACAGAAGGAGGAGGACAATACCCTCAAGATCTTTAAAATAAGATCCCTGACCCTAGAGGTTATACATCTATAGCACCTTAGGATAAGAGTAAGAGAGGATCCCCCACTTACTTATGTTTTAACTTTGTTTATTTGCAATTTGCACATTGTGCTTTATGCTTCTTGTTTGGAGTGAAAATAAAGCTGTGTTTTTAACCTGGAATATCGGGACACGTAAGTCTTTTTATTTTATATAGTTTGTATCTATTTATTGTACTGATAAGTTGTTAACACTATTTATTTGGTCTTATTTTTGGGTGAGAGGAGGACAGCGCAGCCACCAAATTTTATATTGCAAGATTTTCAAGATACAGTGGAACTGGGTAGTCTAGCAGCAATCCAAGAACCACCTACATTACCTCTTCTAACCATAAGCGCTAAGGATATCTTATAAATTTCTTCTTTCTTTAGTAGTTAGCAGGCTTGCTAGATATTTTGATTGGATCAGCATTTAATTGTGCCAAACAATATTGATATTGATATTTGCATCATATTGACAAGCATTTTAATACTGAGGATCAACCTAGTTTTTAAAAGTCACTCATTCCCCAGTTATGCACCTTCAAAGTACTATGCCAATAGCTAGTTCTGACACATTGTGATCGAGTAATAAATGTTTTTCAGGACTTTAATTCTAGCTGGCGTTAAAAAGACTTGCAAAAGTTGCCACTAACAATTGAAGCAGCTGTGTAGGCTTCATTAGTGTTACCCGTGCAGCTGCCATAAACCAAGTCTTAAAGCTATAATTTATATCATCGGTTTGCGTGAATTTAAGACCAGTTTTTTCAGTAGGTACTGGGGCCCTGTTAATATTGTAGATTGTAAGCTCTTCAGGGCAGGGATCTTTTTCCTAATATGTCAAGACTAGAGATGGCCAAACCTTCGAAAGTTTGATCTGTTTTCAAACTTTCGAACTTCTAAAAAAGTCCGAAAACAGACCCATTAAAGTCAATGGGGGGTAAATAGTTCGGAAAGTTCTAATTAACTTTCTGAAATATAGCATTGTAAACTTACCTTACAGGCCTCTGGGACCTGGGAGATGGTCTGAGGAACACGTCCAGCATAAAAACCAAATGTAGCGCACAAGCGGTCTACTTCATGTTTCCGCATGCTGCTTTCGGTAATTCTAAAAATCCTCGAACGCCCGGAGATTCCCGAAATCTGATTGGTAAACCATGTAAACCAAGCATTAGAAAATTGACAAATCAGAAACAGATTAGAGTTTTCTGCAAACCTATAAAAAGAGGTTGCCAGAAGAAAGAAGTAGATGGCAGAAGAAAGAAGACATCGGATCAAGACGCCGGATCAAGACGCCTTTTTATCTGTATACTTTTATTTATCTGTATAATAGCTTGCACTTATCCCCTTGTTTGTATTCTTTATAATGTACAGATATAAATGAAATTATACATACATACATACAACTTACAAATCAGTTAAAATTCTGGGACTTTACGCTTTCAAGAGTAAAAAATTAAAAACAACAGAACAAAACCATTTTACTATAACAGTACAGTTATACAGTATACAGTTATACAGTACAGTGCAGTTATACAGTATACAGTTATACAGTATAGTACAGTTGTACAGTAATGTTATACCGTATACAGTTATACAGTACAGTGCGCTATCATATATACAGTTTATACAGTATAGACAGTTGTATCAGTAACAGTTATACAGTAATACAGTTAATACAGTACCGTGCAGCTATACAGTATACCAGTTATACGTATAGTACAGTTGTACAGTATGTTATACAGTATACATTATACAGTACAGTGCAGTTATACAGTATACAGTTTATACAGTATGTACAGTTGTACAGTATGTTATACAAGTATACATTTGTAACAGTACAGTGCAGTTATACAGTATACAGTTAATACAGTATAGTACAGTTGTACAGTACAGTTATACAGCAAACAGTTATACAGTACAGTACAGTTATACAGTATACAGTTATACAGTATAGTACAGTTATACAGTACAGTACAGTTATACAGTATACAGTTATACTTATATATAAGAATTTTCCAAAAACACTGTATCCCTGTCTGCTTTAAACCGAACAACACACTGAGGCAGCAATTGGTACATCCGAAAGACCCAATATCGAAACACAAGAAAAGCAACATCATATACGCAGTGCAATGAAGAATGCTCTGATTTGTATGTGGGGGAGACCAAACAGCAACTGCATCAACGTATGGCCCAGCATAGAAGAGCCAATTCCTCGGTTGAGGACTCAGCCGTGTACCTGCATCTTAAGGATAAAGGACATACCTTTGAAGATTGTAATGTTAACATATTAGCAAAGGAATGTGACTGGTTCAAGAGAGGTGCCAAGGAGGCCATTTATGTGAAAATAAAAGAACCAAGCCTAAATAGAGGTGGGGGGGGTTGACACCAACTGTCTGCCATGTACAATGCTGTTTTGACACCTTACCCTGGGCGTTCCTATAACACCTCTTAGCCACTATGCATTCACGCCCTTAACACCTGGCTGTGATATGCTAATTGGGATTTTCCAGGGTACATAATTGCCACAGATTCTTGTACAAGTCATTCTGAATTGTGAAAGCCAGTCGGATAACTAGCGAAACGTCTTCAAGAACTAAACTTCAGGTCAGGTGATCTAATTGAATACAACAGATACAGTACAGTACAGTTTATACAATACAGTATACAGTTATACAGTACAGTTATACAGTACAGTACAGTTATACAGTGCAGAACAGTTAGATTGTATACAGTTATATAGTACAGTTATACAGTATACAGTTATACAGTACAGAACAGTTATACAGTACAGAACAGTTATATAGTATAAAATTATACAGTACAGTTATACAGTACAGTACAGTTATATACAGAATACAGTTATACAGTACAGTAGTTATACAGTACAGATATACAGTACAAAACAGTTATATAGTATACAGTTATACAGTACAGTACAGTTATACACTACAGTAGTTATACAGAATACAGTTATACAGTGCAGTTATACAGTACAGAACAGTTATATAGTATACAGTTATACAGTACAGTACAGTTATACAGTACAGAACAGTTATATAATATACAGTTATACAGTACAGTTATACAGTACAGAACAGTTATATAGTATACAGTTATACAGTACAGTATAGTTATACCGTACAGTACAGTTATACAGTAAAGAACAGTTATATAGTATACAGTTATACAGTATACAGTTAAGCAGTACAGTACAGTTATACAGTACAGAACACTTATATAGTATACAGTTATACAGTACAGTACAGTTATACAGAACAGTTATCGCAGTACGCACTTTCAAAGTATAACAGTTATCAGTCTACGTTACATACAGAACAGTTATATAGTATATACAGTTTATACAGCACAGTACAGTGTCACAGTACAGAACAGTTATATAGTATACAGTTATATACAGTATACAGTTTATACAGTACAGTATACAGTACATATACGTAGAACATTATACATTATACAGTACCAGTTATACAGTAGAGAACAGTTATATAGAACAGTTATTCAGTACAGTACAGTTATTACATACAGAACAGTTATATAGTATACAGTTTATACAGTATACATTTTATACAGTACAGTAGACGTACAGTTATACAGTACAGAACATTTTTATATAGTATACATTTATACAGTACATTTATACAGTACAGAACCTTAAATATATACAGTTATACAGTACAGAACAGTTTAGTATACGTTAACGTCAGTACAGTTAGTAAGAACTGTATATACTATACAAGTTATACAGTACAGTACAGTTATACAGTACAGAACCGTTATATAGTATACATTTATACAGTACAGTACAAGTATCCAATAGAGAACAGTTATATATATAACAGTTATACAGTACAAGACATTGTATACAGTAGAGAACGTTATATAGATATACAGTTATACACTATAGTACAGTTATACATTACAGAACATTTATATATACAGTTATACAGTACAGTAGTTATACAGTACAGAACAGTTATACAGTATACAGTAATACAGTATAGCTCCAGTTATACAGTAACAGAACAGTATATAGTATACAGTATATAGTATACATTATACAGTATAGTACAGTTATACAGTACAGAACAGTTATACAGTTATACAGTAATACAGTATAGTACAGTTATACAGTACAGAACCGTTATATAGTATACAGTTATTAGTATACAGTTTATACAGTTACAGAACAGTTATATAGTATACAGTTATATAGTATACAGTTATACAGTATAGTCACAGTTATACATTAAACAGAACAGTTATACAGTATACAGTAATACAGTATAGTACATGTTTACAGTACAGAACAGTTATATAGTATACAGTTATATAGTATACAGTTATACAGTACAGAACTTATATAGTATACAGTTTATACAGTACGTACAGTTATTCAACAGTTTACAGTACAGAACAGTTATAAGAACAGTTATACAGTCATTACAGTTATACAGTACAGAACAGTTATATAGTATACAGTTATACAGCACAGTACAGTTGTACAGTACAGAACAGTTATATAGTATACAGTTATACAGTATACAGTTATACAGTACAGTTATACAGTACAGTTATACAGTAGAGAACAGTTATATAGTATGCAGTTATACAGTACAGTACAGTATACAGTAGAGAACAGTTATATAGTATACAGTTATTCAGTATCAGTACAGTTATACAATACAGAACAGTTATATAGTATACAGTTATACAGTATACAGTTATACAGTACAGTTATACAGTACAGTTATACAGTACAGAACAGTTATATAGTATACAGTTATACAGTACAGTTATACAGTACAGAACCGTTATAAAAAATAGTAATACAGTTATACAGTACAGAACAGTTATATAGTATACAGTTATACAGTACAGTACAGTTTATACAGTATAGAACTGTTATATACTATACAGTTATACAGTACAGTAAGTTATACATAACAGAACCGTTATATAGTATCACAGTTATAATACAGTACAGTACAGTTATACAGTAGAGAACAGTTATATAGTATGCAGTTATACATACATACAGTTTATACATAGAGAACAGTATATAGTAACAGTTATAACGATATTAGTACAGTTATTACAGTAACGAACATTATATAGTATACAGTTATACATATACCGTTATACAGTACAGTTTTAACAGTACAGAACAGTTAACAGTATACCATAATACGTTAATAGGTACAGTTATACCAGTACAGAACAGTTATATAGTATACAGTTTATATAAGTATACATTATACAGTATAGTACAGTTATACAGTACAGAACAGTTATACAGTATACAGTAATCAGTATAGTACAGTTATACAGTACGAACATTATATATTATACAGTTATATAGTATACATTATACAGTAAGAACAGTTATATAGACAGTTATACAGTATACAGTTATACAGTACAGTAGTTAAACAGTACAGAACAGTTATACAGTATACAGTATACAGTATAGTACAGTATACAGTACAAACAGTTATAGTATACAGTTATATAGTATACATTTATACAGTATAGTACAGTTATACGTACAGAACAGTTATACGTATACAGTAATACAGTAGTACAGTTATACAGTACAGAACAGTTATATAGTATACAGTTATATAGTATACAGTTATAACAGTACAGAACAGTTTATATAGTAGACAGTTATATAGTATACATGTTATCAGTATAGTACGTTATACAGTACAGAACAGTTATACAGTATACAGTAATACAGTATAGTACAGTTATACAGTACAGAACGTTAATAGTAATCAGTTATTATATAGTAACAGTTTATATACAGTACAGAACACTTATACAGTATACAGTAATACACAGTATAGTAACAGTTATAAGTACAGAACAGTTATATAGTATACAGTTATATAGTATACAGTTTCAGTATAGTACAAGTTATACGTACAGAACAGTTATACACAGTATACATTAATACAGTATATAACATGTTATACAGTACAGAACAGTTATATATAGTATACAGTTTACTATTATAACATTTATACAGTACATAAAGTTATACAGTACTACAGTTTTAATATAGTTCAGTTATACATCGTAGTAATTACAGATTATAAACATTATACAGTAATACAGTTTATTACAGTATACAGTAAGAACAGTTTATATATACAGTTATATGTATACAGTATACATTACAGTACCACTTTATAGTATACAGTATACAGTACAGTAGTTATACAGAACCGTTTACAGTACAGACTTTATAAAGTTACATTATACTACATTACAGTTATACATACAGAACGTTATATAGTATACATTATACAGACAGTACTTACAGTACAGAACAGTTATATGTATACAGTTACATGTATACAGTTATACAGGCAGTATACGTACAGTTTATACGTAGAGAACATTAATATTATGCAGTTATACAGTACAGTACAGTTATACAGTAGAGAACAGTATATAGATACAGTTATCAGTACAGTACAGTTATACATACAGAACAGTTATATAGTATACGTTATCAGTACAGTTATACAGTCAGTTATACAGTACAGAACAGTTATATAGTATACAGTTATACATATACAGTTTATACAGTCAGAACCGTTAAATAGTAATACAGTTATACAGTACAGAACATTTATATATATACAGTTTACAGTACAGTACAGTTATACAGTAGAGAAACTGTTATATACATACATTATATACAGTACAGTCCGTTATACAGTACAGAACGTTATATAGTATACGTTTATACAGTACAGTACAGTTTATACATAGATAACACTTTATAGTATACAGTATACAGTTTATACAGTACAGTAACATATTATCCAAGTAAGAGAACAGTTATTAGTTCAGTTTATACACTATAGTACAGTTATACTTAAGACAAGTGTTATATAGTATACAGTTTACAGTATACAGTTAAACTTAAGTAGTTATACATACAGAACAGTTATACGTTCAGTAACAGTATAAGTCCAGTTATACAGTACAGCTACAGTTCATAGTATAACATTATATAGTATACAGTTATACAGTTATAGTACAGTTTATACAGTCAAGAACAGTTATACAGATACAGTAATACAGTAGTACAGTAATTATACGTACAGAACATTTATATAGTATACAGTTTATATAGTATAAAGTATACGTACAGACATTTATATAGTATACAGTAATACAAGTATACAGTTACAGTTACAGTAGTTCATACATACAGAACAGTTATAGTCAGTCTACAAGTAATACAGTATAGTACAGTTAACAGTACAGTAAACGTTATCAGTAGAGACCGTTATATACTATACATTTATACAGACAGTACAGTTATACAGAAATACAGTAACATTATATAGTATACATTTATACAGTACAACAGTATACAGTAGAGAACAGTTATATAGTATGCAGTTATACAGTACAGTACAGTTATACAGTAGAGAACAGTTATATAGTATACTATTATACACAGTATATACTACAGATCAGTTATACACATTATACAGTACAGTTAGTAACAGTACAGACCAGTTAATAGGTTATACAGTTATACAGTATAAATAACAGTTAACAGTAACAGTAGTTTTATACAGTACGAAACAGTTATACCAGTATACAGTAATACAGTATAGTACAGTTATACAGTACAGAACAGTTATATAGTATACAGTTATAGCATACAGTTCATACAGTAATGTACATTTATACAGTACAGAACAGTGTATCCATATATACAGTCAATACAGTTCATAATACAGTTATACAGTACAGACCTTAGATAGTATACGTTATATAGTATACAGTTATAACAGTACAGAACATTATATAGTATACAGTTATACAGTCAGTACAGTTATACAGAACAGTTATAAGACAGTACAATTCTATACAGTATAACAGTTATACAGTACATTACAGTTACAGTACAAACAGTTATATAGTTACAGTTATACAGACAGTACGTACAGTACAGAACAGTTTATATACTATACAGTTTATACAGTATACAGTATACAGTACAGTTATACAGTACAGTTTATACAGTAGAAGAACAGTTATATATATAGTTAGTGTACAGTTATACAGTACAGTAACAGTTATACAGTAGAGAACAGATTATATAGGATACACTTTATTACAGTACAGTACAGTTATACAGTACAGAACAGTTTTTAGTATACAGTTATATAACAGTAAAGTACAGTTGTACATTACAGTATCAGTTATTACTGCAGTACAGTATTATACAGTATCAGAACAGTTTATATACAGTATACAGTTTATATACGTATCAGTTATACAGTACAGAACACAGTTAACTTATAGTATACAGTTATACAGTATACATAAGCTATGTTAGATAGTATAAAGTATACAGTTTACAGTACATTATAGCATAATAGAACTGGTTATATACTATACAGTTATACAGTACAGTACAGTTATACAGTACAGAACAGTTATATAGTATACAGTTATACAGTACAGTACAGTTATACAGTAGAGAACAGTTATATAGTATACAGTTATACAGTACAGTACAGTTATACAGTAGAGAACAGTTATATAGTATACAGTTATTCAGTACAGTACAGTTATACAGTACAGAACAGTTATATAGTATACAGTTATACAGTATACAGTTATACAGTACAGTTATACAGTACAGAACAGTTATACAGTATACAGTAATACAGTATAGATAGGTGGGGGAGTGGAAGTAAGGAAGGGAAGACTGACACCGCAACCACTAGCGCCCCCCTCAGACTTCGTACTGTTTCTTTCAGTGGATTATACCCAGGGAGACCTAACCCTAGTCGTTATCGATACAAATTAAGATCGTTTGAGCATCTTTTCCTCTAACGATTTCCTCTGGCGTTGGGAATGTTGGCCAATACCGGAATCCATCCCATAGGTAAGGTGGTGCTAGCACTAGCGATTGTCTTAACCCTCTTAAACAAATGAACAGTTCCACCATATTAAAGCCGCGGAGGTCAGCTGCGGTCAGGTGGAGAGACGAGTAAAGATGTAAGTATTTGGTTTTGAATAGACCATTGTTACGGAATCGATCTGAGGGTTTTGGAAGTCCCGTACAATATTATCGGAGACTCTACGATTGGTCACGGAACTCCGGATTTTTCGATTGGGTTTCTCGGCTTAAATTGAACGAAAATCGAAAGTAGACATTTCAAAAATAAAGTAGACCTGTCAAAATGTGAAAATGGGCAAAACACTAGCCTGTGTAATCAAACAATCGTCAATATAGCGGGGTACAATTATCGAGAATCGAAATGTAAACTCTTATTGAAAAGTGTAATGCCTCTAAGGATGATCGAAAAGTTTCGGTAACTCTGGTCGAAAATGGAGATGCCAGCGAGCTCTGAGACACAGCCCGAATCGGGGACAGATCGTTTTAAAAAAAGGTTTTTGGTTGTATTAAAGGGTGCACAAGTGTGGGTACCGGTTACCGGTAAACCTAATAGGTTAACTATTTGTCCCTACACAAGATGGACGCGAAACTTGTCAAATATATATATTTCCGATGTCTCGGGCTCACCATAGAGCTTCTATGGATCCATTTTCCCGAACCTTCAAAATCTGAAAAAACGTCTAAGTGGGAACAAAGAAATGACAAAACTCAAAACCAATAATTTCGAACCATCTCTAAAAAGCGTATGGTGCATGCCATTTGTAATGTGGGTAGAGTAAAAGGTGTCACTTATTGGGGAGTTTTGGTTGCCGAAAAACCTAGTAGGCGCGGGCGGTGGGTTCTTAGTTGAGAGCGCGGGGCGGATAGGCCTGTCGGCAAGAACGGTTTCGGCTTCGACTAAGGGAGACCAGCGCATAATGACTAAAAGCGTATCCAACCCGGGAGGGTATAGAGATAGAGACGGCGGGGGGTGTACGAGGTTTTGTGGTCTTTGGAAGGTAAGTTGCCAATAATCAATGCGAGATCTGTCAGGAATGCACATCAATTGAACGCAGGCACCCGGGCCAATGCATTAAATCTAAACTGGCTTTATTGCCGGCAAAATATATCATCCGAAGCCAGGGTGGGACTGTGATAGGCCGAGCTGCATGTGCCTGAGGGGCGCGAACTTCTCTGGACAAGGGGGGGGGGTACACCGGTATTTCATAACGGGGGGTCCCTTATGTCCTGCTTATTAAAGAAAATAAAGTTGGTACATCAATGGTGGTGTATATGCGCATGCACAAACTCTGGAAGTGCAGTATGGATTTTTTTCTATTCAAGTGCATGGATGAACAAGGGACACTCTGGCATGTGGATTATTGCACTACGCGGGGGGGTGGGTTCCAAAGGAGTACGCGGGACAACGGGGTTGGGGGTGATGGCTACATTGAGAATTCGAATGTACTGTCAGGGCCGCATGCATTTGGGCAAGGTGGGGCTGGGTATGACGAAAGCCTTAGTCATTTTCTTGGGAAGTTTGAACTGACAAAAGGGTGGCGCTAACGCAAAGGGGGAATGACTCTGCGGAGAGCACGGGATATAGGTAATAAAGCATGCCTTCCCATTAGGGTGTGCTATAGGATGGGGCTTAAAATAGTTGTAACAAGTCCAAGTTGCCGGGCTCGGGGGGCATGACTAACTACCCGGGAACTCTTGGGTAAAGTGTCCTGGAGGGTGATTGATTGTTGGGTATGTGTGGGCATTAGTTTCAAAACCTTATATTGCACCTCTTTGTAAAACATAATTGTAGTCTGCTGTTATGATAAACCGTCCTTGGTCTCTATTAATTGGAACCTACAAAGGTATCTCGGACAATGTTGGTCACCGGCGGAGAGTGGGTGATAAAAATGTACGGGGGTGGGATGTTGGTAAAAAGCTATAGGGCAAATAGAAGGAACGTTAGGAGATTCATAAATCCAGATATGAAGTAGCATAATAAAAGCTGGACATGAAAAAAGTCTCTCTAAGCTATGTGGAGGGGGAAAAGGGCCTTATAGAGTGTAATTTTGGTGGTGCTGACTGTGATTGTGTAAATTGGGGTATGACGGGGAGGTGATTTGTGCAGCATAGCATCATTAAAAGCTAATATGCCGAGGTTGCAGCCGTACAATTATCAGTAGCAGTGTCAGATATAGTAATTTTCGACGGGTGCCATCTTGTATTAGGCAGAGATGAGCAGCGCTTACCAATTTGGGGAAATGGCATCAGGCACTCAGGCGGTTTCTAAAATTCTGGCTTGGCCTTGTGGGAAAAGGGTGTTTTCTAGATCGAGTAGGAAATCGTCAGTAAAAAACAGAGGGGGTTATAAGATGGTGTCAAGGTATAAAAGAAAACGGGGAAGAGATCTCGCGTACCATATAAGGGAAACAATGGGCCAAATCAGAGAAAGAAAGCACAACTTAAATGTTCCATTAGGAATGTTCTGGGGCATCCAAACGAAAGTAAAAAGGGGAAAAGATGGGGGTTGGAGGCGTTTGTACGTAGGGTTTGTTTGACATTTAGGAAAAAACACAATTTGATTGGGTGTTGCTGTCGGGAGATTAGTGCACGGACTGGGACAATCATTTGCACCTTTAATTGCATGGTGGCAACAAGACTGGCGCCGAGGGTTTTGAGTGGGGGTTGAATAAATTGGCAGTCGTTCAGATGCGGAGACAGATGGGGCAAAAGAGTGCCCGGTGGGTGGGTGAAGGGGCAGCCTGTAGGTGATAAAAGATCCCTATACTATCAAGAGACAAAGTTCATTCTCCAAAAAGGTCGGACTAAATGAATCAGAAAAACTTGAAATTTTTAGAGATATTTCCATAACATTTTTGACAATTTTCGGTAGATACAAATGGTTTTAATTATGTTCTTCACAAGAATGATGACGTGAAATAGGAATTTCCAATAGAAAATTTTTATTTATCAAACCCGAGATGTTTGAATTTCGATGGGTACGCAGTTCTAAAAGATCTGTTTCACATTTCAAAAAGGGAAAAAGGGGTTTTCAAAAACCGGGGAAGGATTCGATGCCTGGGAAGGCAGGACCTGGAAAGCAAAAGGCGTAAAAGTGCATGTCGGAGACCTTTGTTATAGATGTGGGTTTAGTGGGTGTGAGTTGTGTGCCCTTAGAGGGGTCTTAGAATGCCTTGGGGTATACCACTTATAAAAAGAAAGCGGGGGGATTTAAGCTATGTTGGGCTCTACTTTGCCGTTGGAGGGATAAAAGGTGAGACGGGGGCCGCTTATGGGGGGGAAGGGTGGGTAACTGCAGGGACCAAAGGCAGCAACCAAACACCTTGAGATTGGAGACCGGAACACGGGGGGCTAGCCGCAACCGGGGGGGGCCCAGGGAAACCCGCAAGAGTGGAAGGGTCTTACGCAAAGGTGAAATCTTCCTGTGAGGTTTAGGGTGGCGAGCGGTTGAATCTGTAGCATATTGAATTACATGGAAGGTGAAGGCAAGGAGGCAAAAGCAGGCAGCACCAACTGTATCAAGGGAGACGTAATAAGGGCGGCAGAAACCGAGAAGGTTAGGGGTGGGGGGGTAGTGAAAACAGCTGATGGCGTGGCGAAGGAGAATGCTTGGGGGGTACCCGGGTTCCATGAACCGTGTGGGGTGTAGCATGATGTGATGAGTGTGCACTGCTAAGGCTGGAACTTTATTAGAACATTGTAGACTAAAAGGGGAAGGGAGGGGGAACTCAAACAATCGAACCCGAGTGTCGAGCCGGACCTATTCGAGGGGTTTGGAACAGAAAGTACGTGGGGGGGGAGGCTTCTCAGAAGCTTCCTGGCTGAAAGCAGCAGCTAAAATTTCCCGGCCCCCAATTGTGTGACTGGAGCGTTTCAGGAAAAAAAGATTAATCGGGGGTATGGTGTTCGAAGGAAAAGGGGGGGAAACGTATTCGAAGGGGGGGAAGAAGCGAATATGTCAAGTAAAGATGTCCATTAGAAAGCCTATGGCGGGGGGGGGAGCGGAAAGCAATCGGGAGATGCTGTGAAGATAACGGATATCTAATGTCTATTCGGCGAAGGGGGGCTTTAAGGATATCGGAGCATGGACTGCAAGAAAATCAGAAGTATGTCCAAACTAGGTAAGGCCTATAATGCGACAAAGCATCTGGGAAGTAAAGGATGTCCATAGATAACCTAGGGATGCGGCATGCGGAAGCAACGTAGTAAAATGGGTGTCTAAAGTTATACTATACGCAGTATGCAGTGAGCGGAAATAAAAAGAAAGGGGGAAAAGGGGGGGGGAGATGGGAAAAAAGGGGGGGGAAAAAAGGAGAAAGTAGGGTGGAAAGGGGGAGAAAATAAAAAGAGAGTTGAGTGTGAAGAAGATTGTGGATTACTTTGGAAATGATATTATGTTTTTTATTCTATGTGGGTGGATTGTATTAAGGACTGATAAGTGGGATAATGAAGGGGGTCATGGTGTAGGTAGTGCGCAACCCGTTTTTACATATCAGATGAAAATTTACCAGAATAGAGATGGAATTGATTAGGAGGAACAGCTACATTAGTGCTTGGATGGGTACGCTTTACATGTATGGGTCTATATGGGGGAAAGGAAAGAGAAAATAGGGGGTGGGGGTGGGTCGGCGTGGCTTGCCTTAGCCGGCGCGTTTGGCTCGGTTCTCCGGCAAATATACTGCTACGATCCTGCATACACTCACAGTTACAACAATTGAAACAATCGTAGTGAAAAAAACACACGCTATACTACCAGTATCATCAAACAGGACTCGTCGCTATGATCTATAAGGGGTCAAATAAGAGGGGAATGTAATTACGTTGATATACTAGGAAGGATTGTGAACGAAAAGGAAACGGGAAGGCCGAGCTCGAAAGTGGTGCCATAGGTAAGTGAGTGAAAAACGCGGAAAGCATTAATGTGATACTAAAAAATGCCGGTTAAATATGATTAAACCAGAGCAACATATATGCCGCGCTCAGAGCCGGAGTGTTCCCAGGTCACACACCATTACTTAAGTAAATACCAATTTATATTTTAATTGTATTTCATTCGAACTTTTCGAACTATCTGACTCCATTGACTTTAATGGGTCAGTTTTTCGAACTTCTTTCATATATTTTGGAAGTTCGAAAACGACCGAACTTTCAAAAGTTCAGCCATCTCTACTCCTTATTAAAAGATTTCTAAACCTACCAATTATGGGATGTCTGTGATTATAGTTCAAATCCCAGCAACTAGCAGATGTCTCCTGATTAACATGTTATGCTCTGTTCCTTTCCTTGAGAAGGAATGTGTTGTCTTCTCTATATTCTAAAGGGATACTACACACATACTGCATTATACATGTACGACCAGGTAGTCACCTGGTTATATAATACAAGCACCAGAGTGTCTTTTCAGCCCATCAACAGGCATTCTGGATAAAAATGATTTTGACGCTCACCTTCTCCTAACCTTCTCTTGCAATCTCATCATCTCATGGTTCTAGTAAAAACGAAGAAACCTACAAAGAGAAAGCTAAAATCCTTCACAAACCTCATAAAACTGATTAAATTTCATGTCTTTTCCTTCTACTGAAATGTCTACTCGCTGTTCGATATTGCAGAGCAGGAAATAAAAAATAATACAACTTCCTCAGTGAAACCTAGAACACGAGCAGGGTCCTCCTCGGCGCATATCTTCTACCATTGCGGGTCTAATTAAGAACTAACCCTGCTGGAAGGAGACTAATCTATAATAAAACACAAAAGGAAACCAGGTTCCAGTCTCTGTGTCTCCATATAAAGCCATCCTGCAAACTACATGCCTTGCTGGGATACTGTAAACCTTGTGGTTGCTTTTGGCAAAACCTTGCGTACTTCTATTGCACTATTACATATGCATGGAGAGTATTTCACACGCGCATATGTGTTAGGTTTGCGTGCATATTTTGTCAAAGAAAAAACACACAACAACAGTATAATTTGAAGGGTTCTGTGTTTTATTAAATCCCTGGCCTCACTGACCATTTACATTGCTAATTGAAGGGATCAGGCCAACAGATCTCTTATATTTGTGACTTGTATTACTAGATAAGGACCATAAAAACCTTTTCACTATGACAAAGGATGGACTGGTGGATCATCCACATTGAGAAGAACCATAAAGACACTCAAGGAGATTTATAGGCTATTTGCACTATGTCACTTAGGTTAAATTAATGTATTTTCAAGGAACCTTTCTATAATGTATCGTAACAGTTTGTGGTTCAGAAAAATCTGAGGGGGGGGAATTGTTTTGGAACCGTGGTTGGGTTCATATGGTCCATCTCTAGTACTTACTTCCTGGTTGGGCACGGGACATTGGGATGCAATTTTTAAATTGACCAGCATCCAAAAATATTGCTGTTTAGAAACCATATTTGAAGGGCATATCACCCATTCTACAAAAGGTAGCATATTATTTAGCATCCCCCAAAACCCCAGTTGGGTTGTACCCACGTACTTCAATAATGCTCCCAGACTGAGAATCCAGCTTACACACTCCACCATCCAATGCTGCAGCAACAACTTGTCCCATTTTAAGTCAATTCTGATTAATACCTTACAAAAAATGTTTTTGTTTTTATTTATATCTTGTATTTGTATCTGGAAAGCTTTAGACAATTAAAATGCGGCAAGAAACATGGGACGATAATGAGCGGTAACATTTCACTAGTCACTGTCCATCCCCAACTAAAATTTCCCCCACTACTGGCCCCCTACTGTGCAGTGTTTAAAAATCCTTAGGCCTGGGTACACCACAGATATTTGCCGGAAAATTCCGATCATCTATGGAAACTACTTTTGGGGTTTCAGTTTTAATTGAGATTGAGAGGTAAAGGAGCTGTGTCTTTCGTCCTGTTCTTCACTAAATCCTGCCAGGAGCGAAGGAAAGAAACTTACCCCCGGTCTTTTCGCTCCTAAGCCTCTTTCTCTGACAGGTCCCCCGACGGACCTATGTACTCTGATGCCCGCAGAGAACATGAGGTAAGACACAGCTCCTTTACCTCCCATTATTTAATAAACTGAAAGTAGTTTTCTTAGGTGGACTACCCTTTAATATCTAAAGTGTCTTTTGTTAATTCTGTTAAATACTCAGATAATTAAGTAGATTTTTGGAGATGAAATAAAATCAATCAAGGGGGAGGCAAGGTTCAGGCCCCTGATATTCCATGTATGTTGTGTAATGGAATGTAACCTTGTTTCTTTCTTCTTTCCTTCTTCTTCTTCAAGCTGTCCCCCTGATTTTTCCTGGTCCCTAGGCTGGAGCATTGTGTAATAATCCTGCTTTCTTGTACATCTCATTGTCAGCTCAAACTGTCCCATCATTTTCCATTGCGGACAGGTTAATAATTATTAATAGCTCACCGGATATTAACTGTTAATTTATTGATATCATAAGCATTTAAATATGAAGGTGTGCAAGGAGAAACATACGTTTGTATAAAGTCATAAGCGATTACATCATCATCAGGACTGGATTTGTTTACGTGTAAACTCCCTTCCCCAAATGTACATGGTTGGGTCATTTTCATACTCCAAGCAGGGGTATAAGGTCTTAGCTGTAAGTGTTTGTCAGCAGTTCTAAAGGTGGCCATACACATTAGTGATTTACGTAAAATCCCATCAGTCCACTAAAGGATTTATCTAATTTTGCTAATGTGTTGGCCAAATCCAATGCCTAAATGCTGATGAATGTCTGTGGTCAGTCTTACGTTCAGTCCAGGAAAGGTGGAAAATTTCAGTAGTTAATCATTTTTAAAGTAAAGAGAGCCATACCGTTAGCCTGTGTATGGCCGCATGGGCCGACCAGGTCCCCATATCATGTATGGTATCGGTTGGTTCCATATGTGGTTCCCTTTACAATGTGCCCGACAAGTACCAATTTGATCTGTCTGCACATAGCAATGAAATCGCATTGTATGGCCACCTTAAGGAAGGAATGTGCATCAGCAGAAGTTCCCAGAAAGGTAAACAGGTCTTTGATTTGCAACGGCTACTTAGAAGTGAATCTACTTTATTCATTTGCATAACAACTTAAGTTCCCCCTTTAAGCAAGTGCGGTCCAGTCCTGTGAATAACGTGCAATGGAAGAATATTTATCTACATACCAAGCCAGAAGCAGATGTAATCGACCCTGCAATGCTGTGCCAGGAATGAGACAACATGCAAAAGGGATAATTTCTATGGCAACCGCACATTTGCTTCTACAGGTCTCAATGACGAAGGGAAATAAAAGCTGTTTGCCTCTGTTTACATCTGTAAAGTAATTTCTTTGGCTACATAAGAAAGACGTTGTTGTGTTAAAAAAAAATGCTAGATAAATTATGATCTTTATGTCATCTTATGCCCTTTAATCATTTGTACACATGTAAATTAACTTGAAATAATTGCAAGGGTTTTATTTTTATAATTGATCAGTAGATAAATAAACATGTTGTGTAATCCTGTATAATCACTCGGTGCCCCCTGCTTATTAGAGAGGTAAATTCTATTCGGCAGTGTCGGTTCATGTTCTGATCCCTCTATACAGAATCCTATGTGCTAAAAGCTGCATTCATTTAATATTTAATTGGCTCTTACATTCCCCTGGAAAAAATAACAGGAAATCGTGTTTACAGAGAACGTCTTAACACCCCAGTTTTCAAACATCTCCCAGAACCTGGAAAGGCAGACGCCATTTACAGAGTCAAAATAAAGACTGGTCCCAAGTATAATCCGCAGCTACTAAGAAAATTGGACTTTAAAAGCGTTCCATGACAAATCCATATTTTGAGAAGATAAAGGTGGTCTTTCATTGGAAAGGAAAAAAAAACAACACATCCATATCATTCATCTTAACTGTTTCTTTAAACATTTTTTCCGACCAGTATGGCAACAGCGAAAAAAGAAAATAAAAAATGGCTATCAAAAATTCTATCATATTCTGTAGAAAGACAACAGGTGGGACCTCCATGTGCTTGCTGTTCATTTGTAGGTGTAATATGTTTTTCAGAGTAAATCATAAACGTCACTTATTGGGACAAAGTAGCCATTCTTCTTGGAAAAATGTCCCATGGTTTCCTACCAAGGTGGCAAGGTCTGATCCATTTGTTCATCTCTGAACTTTTTTTTTTTTGGTAATAAAAATGTACATGATAGAGTAACGGCCAATCACTGGCAGCTATTACTAACCAGCCTCTTCTGCTGCTGCTAGTTCACAGAAAAAGGCACCAAAATCCCCAATGTGGCCCTGGAGCAGATGTGTCAGGATTTCATTAGAATTCACACCATCTCTACAGCCCCAATCGGAAGGAATGCTTCAAAACACCCAATTTTTTCATTGGCTGTCTGCACCTTTCCTTCCACAGGTGAGTTCCCAATAACATTTCAATGAGATATTTTCCTCTCGAAATTTCGTGGCAGATTCCATTTTTGCAATGACATTTCTTAACAAAAATTAATTGAAATTTGCGATGACAAAAATTTTGTCATGGAATTACATTGCCAAACCAGTTTTGTGCAAATTGACCCATTTCCCCCCGATTGCTTTAGAAGCAAAATTGTTTCAGTGTTAGTTATTCCTTCTGAATGGCACCCAGGCACAGAGCTACTGTACAAGTCATCTAGTAATCCCCATTGATAAAATAAATCAACATTTACACAAATTCTTTCAGTTGGTGCTGATAGAGATTTAACATCTCTGCATTCCAGTGCAGCATTGTCAATCCTTCTGTGTTAGTAGATGTTGTGGTTCATTTGCAGAAGAGCGTTTCCTTCCTTGGCTTTTGGTACAGTCACTCTCCAATAGACAATTGCATTCCCTGCTTGGATCTGTCTTCCCATTGGTATGATACTTATTGTTTGCCAAATATGTTTATAAGAAAGAAAGCTCAAACCGATGACAAGGGAACAGCAAAAAGATAATCCTTCCTTTTGTTACAGACTACTGTGTAAAAATGATAATAATACTAAATCTTGGACAAACGTAGCTGCTGTAAACCAGGTAGCCCTTTGTCAAGTTGTATTAGTCATTTGGATTTGATTGTAGGTCTACAATACCTTTCTTTATCACAAAAACCACGTACAACCTTGTTCATTGTTGAATTTGTCTTGACCATTTACCACTAGTGACAAGCCGGCAGGGACAAATCACTTCGATCGCAACCAAAAGTAGCTGTGGTCATCTGTTTGCCACACAACCCAATCGTGCCATCCCATATGGAACCACATTTACCACCAGCGTCCATGATTACCACATGCCCTATCGGCCAAACGAGCAACCGAGATTGTCCACCGGACGCCCACAGCTACACTATGCAATATTTCGGCCAACTGATACACAGTCTGCCTTTATTGTGATATTGGGGCTGTGCTGGTATTTGCCTGCAGAAGCAATTCCTTATTTTTTTGTTTGTTTAAATAAAATCAATTAAATAGCTAATAAAGTAAAAGAGTTTGAGACAAGAGAAAGTGTTTCCTCCCTGGAAAGTTCCTGAAGGATAACAATGGTTTTTAGGTTTTTCGTAAAGATTTTGCTCTTCCTGCCTTTTAATTGCTTTAGAAAACCCACAATAAACACCAGCATCTGGGAAACACAATAATGTTAATGTAAAAAGCAGAAAAAGTACAGCTAATAACTAGAGATGGCCGAACTTTCTAAAGTAAAAGTTCTATAGTTCGAAAACTAACCCATTAAAGTTAATGGAGAAAATAGTTCAAAAAGTTTAAAATAGCTATGGTATCCATGTCCATATCACCAAAAAACACTACCTTCCCCACGATTGGGTAATTGTCAAGGTTTACACACTGATTTTTGTTACATTTGAGGGTTATTGCCAAATTTAGAGATTATCAAACAAAACATTAGAGGGTTTACCAAACAAACTGCTACATAGATTGTTTACCGAACAAACACCGCTACATTAGAGTGTTACTGAACAAACCGCTACATTAGAGGTTACTGAACAAACCGCTACCATTAGAGGGTTACCGAACAAACCACTACATTAGAGCGTTACGGAACGAACCTCTTGTATTAGAGGGTTACTGAATGAACCGCTACATTAGAGGGTTACTGAACGAACCACTAAATTAGAGGGTTACTGATGAACCACTACATTAGAGTGTTTACTGAACAAACCGCTACATTAGAGGGTTACCGAACAAACCGCTACATTTGATGTTACTGAACAAACCGCTACCATTAGAGTGTTACTGAACAAACCGCTACATTAGAGGGTTACTGAACGACCACTAATTAGAGGGTTACTGAATGAACCACTACATTAGAGTGTTAATGACAAACCGCTACATTAAGGGTACCGAACAAACCGCTACATTTGAGGGTTACTGAACAAACCTCCTACATTAGAGGGTTACCGAACAAACCACTACATTTAGAGCGTTACTGAACGAACCTCTATATTAGAGGGTTACTGAATGAACCGCTACATTAGAGGTTACTGAACGAACAACTAAATTAGAGGGTTCTGAATGAACCACTGACATTAGAGTGTTAATGAAAACCGCTACATTATAGGTACCGAACAAACCGCTACATTAGAGTGTTAATGAACAAACCTCTACATTGAGGGTTACCGAACAAACCACTACATTAGAGCATTACTGAACGAACCTCTACATTAGAGGGTTACTGAACAACCACAAAATTAGAGGGTTACTGAACGACCACTACATTAGAGGGGTACCGAACAAACCGCTACATTAGAGTGTACTGAACAAACTGCTACATTGAGGGGTACAAACAAACCGCTACATTAGAGGGGTACCGAACAACCGCTATATTAGAGTGTTTACTGAACAAACTGCTACATTAGAGGGGTACCGAACAAACCGCTACATTCGAGGGTTCTGAACGACCCTAAATTAGAGGGTTACTGACGAACCGCTACATTAGAGGTTTACTGAACGAACCGCTACATTAGAGGTTACTGAACGAACCTCTACATTAGATGGTTACTGAATGAACCGCTACTTAGAGAGCTATGAACAAATCTCTACATTAGAGGGTTACTGAACGAACTCTACATTAGAGGGTTACTGAACGAACCTCTACATTAGAGGGTTACTGAACGAACCTCTAGATTAGAGGGTTACTGAACGAACCTCTACATTAAGGGTTACTGAACGATCCACTAAATTAGAGGGTTACTGAACAAACCTCTACATTAGAGGGTTACTGAACGAACCTCTAGATTAGAGGGTTACTGAACGAACCGCTACATTAGAGGGTTACTGAACAAACCGCTACATTCGAGGGTTACTCCTGTGTACTCCTACCTCTTTTCCTTACTTATGAGAGCTGCCAGTAATAGATTACCCTAATGAATTCTAGCTAGCTTTTTAAATGTAGCAGGTGGGGTTAGGGCAAATAAATTACTAGTGACATGCTTTTAACTATGTAGATGGCTACATTATAGACATTTGAGAGATATGCATTATAACATACTGCTGGGAGAGAAATATTAACCGAACATTCTTCCATCCAAAAAGGAATTGTAAAACACTGTTGTTACACATTACACCTGTGGCTTGCCCGTGGTTTATTTCATTCACGTTATGATTGCGGACATACTAACATGGAAACTTAAAGACCCAGACCTCTGAGTCCACATCATTTTAAATTATGTCCCATTAATATTATAAGGGACAGAACAGGGCGACATGATGTCGCATTACTAGGTGTGGAAGGTGTCCTCAGACGTCTCTGGCAGGAGATACCTAATTCCCAAACTCTGTGCTGATCCTTGCAATACAATGCGGTGCCAAAACATAATAATGTCTTGGAGAAAATGTCAAGCAACCCTGCAGCGGAACATGAAAAATGTCCTTTTTGAAGATTCTTTAGCCATGTTCCAAGGTTTCACTGGGACAAATAAATGAAAAAAAATACTAGCTAAAAATAAACTTTTTTCACTGGGAGTTAATCATAAATGTTGTAAATATTAATCATCCACCATAACATGGCAAACCAGTGACATAAACAAGCTGCTTAAAGGGCAAATTTACTGGAAAAAAATATGTTTTCCACATCTCAATTTATAAATAAATATGTATAAGTAGCACTCTGAGATGTGTGTGTTGCTGCATGCCTTCAATCCAGTTCATGTTTTGCTCATGCTCAATATCCCCCCCCCATTCTTTTAACCACTCCCCCCTTCCATCTGACCAGACTTTTTTTTTTATGAGGGCAAGCATGCTCAGTAATCAAGATGAGACAGCATTGGAAGACTTGGAATTGGAATTCCCGAATACCAAATGTCAAAATCGCGTACAACATACCAACTGTCAAAACTCTATCACTATTCCAGCGACAGCAAAACTGCTCAATTTTTAAATTTGATAGGAATTTCCACATTTAAGATTTTGATAGGAATTATCAATTTTTAATGCAATGTAACAGGTCCATCCGAAATATGAAACTTTTTCCTTTACATATAATGTACCTAGTAAAGAGAATAAGGCTTTTAAACATATTTTCCCCCTATCAATACAGGAAAAGGAACGTTTTAAACAGCCCCATGGACAATAGGTTGTTTAGCCACACACCACCTCACACCTGGATGCAGATTATTTCAGTATATTACCTGTCATATGCATCTCAAAAATGGTTCCTACAGGCTAGGTAGTATACACATGATTTAAGAAACAGGACCCTAGAATATTTTTTTATTGCAAATTCTTTGACTATAATAGTGTATTTTTGAGGGGGTTTTTTTTAAAGTCATTGTATCCCCTGGATACTGAGAACTACTGGCAATCAGCAGCCATACACCAACACATTATCATCTTTTATCTACAGTACAAACGGAATTTTCAGCCATATAGTTCATTATCGTGCCACTGTTGCTTTAAGACAGCTAGATGTACTTTGCTAAAACTACCTTTGAATAGATTTTTGGCAAAAATCGGAGAAACATAACAAGATTGCAGAACAAAGAGGGGGTGTTTTTATTTTAACTTGGCATCTACATGATCTATTTACCTATTTTACTTTAGCCTTTTTGCTGGGGTGCAGTTAATGACTTGTTCATGACTTACGAAAAAAATACTTTTTTTTTAGTGCTTTCACCTTGTATGGCTTTTGTGGATCAGTCCTAATTATGGATTATACTGCATCCTCCATCTATCAATCTTATCTATCTGACTGTCATTCCGTCTGTCCACCCATCCATACAAGAGGTCTGTCCTGTCTGTCCGTCCATCCGTTCCGTCTATTATCTATCCATCTGTGTCTCTCTGTGTGTCAGTGTCTCTCTCTCTTTATCTATCTCTTTCTCTCTCTCTCTTTTCATCTATCATCTATCTGTCCATCTGTCTTTCTCTCTCTGTGTCTCTCTCTCTCTTACACTATCTATCTATCTATCTATCTATCTATATATCTATCATCTATCTATCTCTTTTATATATATATATATATATATATATATATATATATATTCTTTCCCTCTCTGTGTGCATTTATCATCTATCTGTCTGTCTCTCTGTGTGTTTGTTGTGTCTCTCTCTCACACTATCTATCTATCTACTATCTATCTATCTATCTATCTGTATATCTATCATCTCTATATGTCTTTCTCTCTTTCTATCTGTCAGTCTATACTCTTTTCCTAACCTCACTACAGCACTGTGAAAAATGATTTCACTCCCAAACAAGCATATTTTTTCCTGCATATATCAGTTCTGGCAGATCTGTAAGATGTGATTGGTGCATGTATGTCCCTCTAATAATCAGAAATGGCTGTTTGGAAACTAATTGCCTTAGACAGCACGATTCGGAAGATTCCTGTGATATTACTGTGAGGCCATTGGTTAGACCAGAACTAGCATGAGAATACTTTTGTCTATACTGATAAAGGAATCTGATTAATAAATTATTATTTCATGTGCATTTTGCAGTGAACAGTTCCATGGTGAATGCAAACGTAGAACATAAACAATCATATAGTCCTAGACACAATCTGAAATAACAGATACCCCATGTTATATCCATGAAATGTATGGAGGATTTCAAATTTCCTGAACAGTGAATTATATCCTTCTCAGACCATCACTTGTTCCATCCACATCTACAGATCGGAAGATGCTCTACTTAGCTTTCATGTAGTTCACCAATTATCCTGCATTCTGGTTCTTTAGATCCCAATCGCAGATAGATTTCCAATGCAGTAAATCCATTAGGATTAGAACTGGTGGGTATGTATGTATATGTATATCCATATCCTGGTCGACAAAAGGCAATCCTCTCCACTAGTAATTACATGGTCCTGAAGAAGTTAAAGTTGACAGCAGCTCTAGTTTGTATCTTAAAATGCAAATGGAGAACCTGGGAAGTAATTTGCTCTGTTCCATGTATCTGACAAACTGAGCAGGGGGCAAGACACTGTTCTATCTTATATACCTCATTGTGTGTTGTCTTAATGTCCCTGTTTCATAAGACAATTTTATAAAGAGAAGTGTGTATTTCAACACATGGCCAAGGACATCTCTTGTGAAGCCCCATTCTAAGAGCAAATTCGGCAAACAACATGGTAATTGTTCTCTCTCATCTCACCTTTCTGTAGGCCACTGATCTTACAAACCTTTCTTGTTTTTAACCATAAAAAAAAAATAACTATGAGCTATTCTTCATTCTTCGAATATCTCCACTCAAGTGGTAACAAGAGATGTTTTCTTTCTTTTTTTGGACTCTGGCTAGAGTCTTGGCTGTGTCACGTTAAAATTCCTGGGGCCTGTTCTAGGCTCTGTCATTCTGATCATGAGCAAGAAAAAGGACAGGCCCCTTAAGTGAGATGATAGAGGTCAGGTGCCATCAGTATAATTCCTGTATTCAAAGAACAATGGGCCTACAGATCTGCAGATTCTTCTAAACTTACACCCCCATCCTCTCTATTACTCTTCAAAGTCTTTCTGATAAAAAGGAAGGGAAGAAAACTGAGATAAATAATTAAAGGGTAACTTTTTTTTAAAGTTTGGTATTAGATGTCTGATGACAGATACTGAGCTTGGTCCAGTGATAATTTAACGTTTTTCTACTGATCCGCAGGTTTCACTCTGAAAAACTGCAGTTACAGAAGCGCTTTATCTAGTTTTCGACTCGGTGCAGGTGCAGAGCTAATTAACAGTTTAACCGTATTCACAGTAGGACCAGGTACCAGATACAGTTTCAGTTATGTCATATGATCACGGTACTTGTAGCAGCTAAACCTCATTCTTCTTCTTTACCAACAGGCCCTCTACCTGGTCTAATGGATGGCATACATTTATTTTTCACAAGTAATGTCTTTTATTGCAAAAGGGTTACCACCATTTAAAGGGATATTAACATGAATCCATTCTGTGCTCTTTAAAAAAGAAATGGGATACCAGTGGCGTAACTAGGAATCACTGGGGCCCCAGCAAGACTATGATGGGACCCCTATCTGTGCTTCATCCACAGTGGTTTTGTGGGAGAAGGCTATATGTCATAGGAAAAAAAAAGAAGATGGGCCCCTTTGACTCCTGGGCCCCCATGCTCCCCCGTAGTTACGCCCCTGTGTGATACCTCTCAGTTCTAGGAAAAGCTATAGGTGATATTTTGCTTTATTTTTACCTCTGTTTTAAGCTGGGAAAGTTGTTGCACAATACTTACTGCATTCCTAAGGCAGCCATACACATTGTAGATTCCGTGTTTGATCTACGGGATTTGCTGAGTATCGGCAAGGTGTGGAGGCCAAAAACGACCATCAACGTGCAGATAAAACTGCCATCAGCCTCTTTATTAGTCATTCCCAGTGGAACATTTTCATGGGTTGGTATTGACTCTTTCGCTTTACTTTAAGTAAAGGGACCAATATGTTCGGCCCCCCTGTATGGCCGCATGCCGCCTATCCCCGTACCGCCTATGAGGATTGTAGTGGTTACAAACCGCATCTTAATCGCATGTTATTGCCCCCTTAATACTTACCAGCTGCTGCTTTAAAAGATGGTTTCTGGGATTGTCTTTGTTATTTCTATCAATGTATTATCTGCATTCCAGCATAGAATGGGGGCACTGTTGTACATTTATTATATGTTGCTGCTATAGAAGAAAAATGTTTTTTGTGGGCTGTACAGGCGAAACCTTGTACTGCAATTAATAACCAACAACCTCGCTGTCTTTAAATGTATCTGCATAATTTGAAAAGGGGAGCTTTTCAGAAATGGACAATTTAATTGTTTAAAAAAATAAAGACAAAAATTATAGAAAGTTCACCGGGACTTTTGTCAATAGGTGGTGCTGTGACTCATTAATGCTTTACCTTAACAGACTGTATGGATATTTTTTGATCCTAAGGCTGGGTACACACGGAGGGACTTTTTGTCCCGACCGAGTGCTCGCTACAATGTCCGTCACGAATTTTGCAAACGTGCACTCCCATAGGGAACCACACAATCGATCGGAATTTCCCCGAACGAAGATCGATGTCGGTCTCGGCCACCCGCCCCACCCAGCCAATTTTTCGTCCGATCGACCGAAAGTGCTGTGAATCGGTTGGTCGGCCGAAAATATTGTCTGGTGGTGTACCCAGCCTAAAGGAGGCTATACGGCTAATTCTGTTCATATACTAGTTGGATGTTAAAGCCAATTAGACATTTGATCCATGAACGTTTACACCAGACGATGGCCAATAGGTAACATGAGAGAAAAACGAACATGCTGGTCTAATTTTTCATCCTAATAGGTGAAAACATTTGATTGGACTGAGAAAATGTTTGGATGAGCATATATATTACCAGAAAGAATGGTAGATCGTCCAATAATTCCAGGTGTCTGCATACCACTATGAGCTATGGTTCCATGACGTGTTCTCAAGTAGAGCAGTCCATCAAAAGGTATAAAGGTCAGAAAAAAGGAAATAAACAATAATCTGTCACTCTCTGTTATCTCTAGACTATGATCCTAACATATATGACTGCAGACTCTACCCCGAACGAGCTTACAATCTACGCACATTTATATTTGACACATACATTTGTGTGGGGGAAATTGGAGTGTCCGGGGAAAACACATGCAAGCACGAGGAGAAATAACATACAACTCCTTGCAGATGTGTCCAAGGGTGGAATCGAACTCAGGAGACTTCAGCGCTGCTGCAATGTATCAGTGCAACCACTGGGCCACCGTGCTGCCCAGTTAATTGCCCAGGAATTATGGCAATTGTTTGGTTATTAACAGGTTAAGGGACAATATTCTGATGATCCAACTCCTAGGGGTCTCAATTTGTCCTCAAATCATCCCCGTGCAAAAATAATTGCCATATTGTGTGTTATTTTAATGGGATGTCACTATGGGTGTACAGATCTGAGTACTTCTGTTCAAATTTAGACGTAGAATTTTAAATGTCTAACTGAAATTCCACGTGAAAACAGCGTGATTTTTTCATTGAGACCAGACCCAGTTGAAATTTGGTAGTTCCAAATTCCGCCAGTAGTTTCTACCCAAACTAAGTGCGGGTACATCCCTATTTCTTCTCCATGAGTTGATGGTTGTTTGACAGTGCCCATCAGTTAAGGGGTTAATAGTGATCAGAGGAGAGAATGGCTCTAAGTTGCCTTGAATGTAGCAGCACTAGGACATTAACGCATTCTGACCTAAGGTCACTTGGCAGGTACTCACTAACCTCCTGACTAGGTGGGAAGAAGCACATTCTACACCCTCCATAGCCTTCCCCAGGGTGGCAGGGGTGAGCTGTCATGTTTAAAGTTTACCTAAAGATAAATAGAAAGTGTCAATACTGACCTGTACCCAATCTGTGTGATCAGCCAGGCAAACAACCATCAGACACCATAAATCAAATGTGCTATGGAAGAAGGTTTAAACTCCTTCCTTACTCCATAGAAACTAGATGTTCCTGTCCTAACAGGAAAGATGTTATCAGTTTGTACATTTGGATTTATTTGCTATTCACATCAGGTAGGTTAGAAGTTAAACTACAGCAGCCCATAGTAGTTAAACTACAAACTCTCACCATATATGTTATACCTCTGTGTATTTTCTTCTTAAGGGCAATCACATTTTAAGTTTATTTGCTAATGTATCATTCGTTAAAAACTGCAAAAATATATCTTAAAATATATATCTG
Organism: Hymenochirus boettgeri; assembly: GCA_019447015.1. Lineage (NCBI taxonomy): Eukaryota > Metazoa > Chordata > Amphibia > Anura > Pipidae > Hymenochirus > Hymenochirus boettgeri. The sequence goes on from CM033476.1 coordinate 35,094,292, forward strand.
TGCAAACTTCTTGTTTATATAGAGCCCGACCATTTCCTATTGCAATCAAATCATCTAACTGTGGTTATAAACCCTTTTCATATCTACCAATTATCTATCTATCTGTCTATCTATCTATCTATCTATCTATGGAACTATTATCTATTTGTACTTGAACTACAGCAGCCCATCAGTAGTTAAACTACAACTCTCACTATATATGTTTATACCCATCTTCTTAAGGGCAATTACATTTAAAGTTATAACTAATGCATTGTACCTTATTAAACAGCAAAATGTATCTTAATATATATATGTTGGTTTATATAGAGTCCAACCATTTCCAATTGCATTAAATCATCTTACTGTGGTTATAGAACCCTTTTCATAACTATCTACCATTATCTATCTATCTGTCTATCACTCTATCTATCTATCTATCTATCTATCTATCTATCTATGCTCTATCAATCAATCTATCTATCTATCTATCTTCATCTACATCAATCAATCAATCTATCAATCATCAATCAATCAATCAATCATCAATCAATCAATCAATCAATCAATCAATCAATCAATCAATCTATCTATCTATCTATCTATCTATCGATCTATCTATCTATCTATCTATCTACTATCTTCATCTATCTATCTATCTATCTAGCACTCTACATCTATCTATTATCTATCTATCTATCTCTCTATCTCTCTCTCTATCTATCTTCTATCTATCTATCTATCTATCTATCTATCTATCTATCTATCTATCTTCATTGTATCTTGCCACTGACATTTGACCATGTCTTTTCCAACATGGTGTGCAACAATAAAGGGATCCATATAATTTGTTTTTGAAAGGTTAAATTGCCCTTTAGGTTACAGTGGTAACAGTATTTATAAGGCAGCAGGTTTCTGACATGTCCTAGTAAGTAACAATTGTTTCCCTGGCTGTTAAAATTTATTATAGCAGACATCCCACCCTGCCAAAACCATACATTTAAAGGGAGGGTACCAACCCCCTATAGCCCGCCCCCAGGATTAAGGCATAACCATGCATACAGCCTTGCACATACTTGCATACACACACACATTCAGACAGGCAGACCCAATGCATACAAGTCATGTAACCATGAAGTGTTCTGTCACTTGTTCACCTTTAATAAGCTTTGAAATCATTGCACTCCTTTAACCTATTTAAAATCTACAATGTCAAAGAGATTTTATAATAATTTCAGGGAGTCAGGGAGCTGCTATTGGTTTCAGGGAGAGGTGGGACGCCTGTATAAAGAGGCCATGTGCATGCCATCCAGGAGTAATTTAACTATTTTGGCAGGGACAGGGGTGAGAATTTACAGAGCCAGGTCCTCACCCATGAGTCCGTATATCGTTAGACCGGCTCTGCCCCACTCCACCCTTGGCGACAGGACACATGGAAGGCGGAAGCTTTTATTCCCATTGGTCAGGTTATGGAGTGAAGAGGGGGTGACACTTGACCGGACCTCCTAGGGGAATTGCAGAATTACAAGTTATCTAGAGGAGTTGTAGAAGTTTCTTATCCAAAATAATTTTAATTGGCTGTTGACATTGCCAAAAGGTAGTTTGTAACAAATCATCCTCATACTTTCAAGCAAATTACTGCTTATCCTGCTATTTTGACCCTCTCGTGTTAATTTCCTAGAAATGTGTTTAACAAAGTACCAATTATGAGGACCTAAACTGCTAGGTCCCCCCCTGGTTTGCAATAGTTTAGGAGAAATACTTACCTTTCTGGCATTGTCCAGGACTCGACCAATGACCAATGGAAAGAAGACTCTGCCAACAAGTGTGTTTTTTCTATTGGCCGAGTCAAAGGGGTGGGGCTTACTATCCCCAACAATCAGGGGAGAAGGAGGGATGATTTAAAGGACAACTCCACCCTCATAAGAACATCTTTTAGAAAGAATGGCCTCTTTAAAATATGTTGATATATCATACTTTGTCCTATGAATTCATTACTGTATGCCTGCTATGCTTCTGGATGACTCATGGAAACTGAGCAATTTAGAAACCTGTAACCTGTACTGACCTGGGCATGCTCAGAAGTGGCAGACAGGGGATTAACATTCAGTCATTGGCTGTGATGTCAACTGCCAAATCCATAACTGACAGTTACTAACTGAAAGGACCAGGAAGCAGAAACAGGGGAAACAGGACATTGTGCAGGATTTCAGGTTAAACTATATATTTCAATTTCAAACTATTACCGTTTAGGGTTTTGGTGGTGATTTACCTGTATGTAAGTTTTCATTTTGGGGCTGGACTTGCCCTTTATAGGGTTTAATACTATTTTTTTTAAAAATGCTTGCATTTAAATGAAGTTTCTTTGACAATAAATGAAGAATTCAGGGAAGTAGAGGCTGGTTTATCCCAGGTTAATCTTTTATCTGTTAGTATTTGGCTCTTTCGTATCCCTACTCAATAACAGCATCTATAAACAGCAGAAGAGAAATTACCGACATCCTTTATTGGTGCTTTGTAGTGACCGTATGAAAAACACCATCTGTGTATATTTATAGTTTTCTTTAGATTATTAAAAAAGACATTTTCATTCAAAGCAAGAAGGATGTTTGTGTTAAATCCAAACAAATATCCAGAGATAAATTTTGTCATAAAAGTTTAATTAGATACGAGAAGGTAGAAGCAGTTATAAAAGGCTGTCTTGCGCATTCAGTTATAATAAGTCTTATAGGGGGAATTAAACGGAAGGCAATCACAGGACAGAATGAATCATAGATACTGACTTGCAATTGGGTGTCATTATTTGATAGAACATAGTGCAAGATCCAGATACTGGATATAATCCTGTTTGAAGGGCCGTCACCAGTTTTGGAATTTTTAGTTAGAAAACATTTAATAATAACTGTTTGATTGCGGCAGATTAAAAACACGGGCAAATTAAAAGGAGAACTATAGTGTGTATAAAATGAAACATAAATGAAATGTTCGAATCTTCTAATTTTAAAGGGTAAGTGTGGTTTCCATACAAGCTATCCTCATACCTTTTTAAAGGGTATGTCCATCAAAATGTAAGTTGGTTTCTATCTGATTTCTGAAGAACAGGAGGTAAATGCACTATCTCTTACCTCCCGTTCTTCAGTAAATCTTACAGGATCAGACTGTAAGTGAAGTCAGCGCTGGAGTGGGTCCGCGGGTAAGTGTCTCCTCCTCTCCTGTAAGATTTACTGAAGAACGGGAGGTAAGAGAGTGCATTTACCTCCTGTTCTTCAGTAAATCAGATAGAAACCAACTTACATTTTGATGGACATACCCTTTAAACAGGGTCTCTGTAATAGGCATGTGCTATAAGCAATGTCATAAGCACCACTCCCAAAAAAAGGTAACGATTATTTGTCCTTTCTTTCCTCTACCATGAACACCTTTAGGCATGTGGCTAGCTGCAGTGGGCTTGCCGCAACCTTAAACTTGGGGGCAGACCATAGGTGCTGCTGATATCACAGCTCACAGTGCTAGCGATAAAAACACCCTTTATACGGCTGTAACTTTGGATAGACTACAGCTAAAAGCATGATGCTGGAGTTTTTTAAAGGTAAGGTTGTGTCCTTTTTATAAAGGCCACTTGTATGGAGACCACATTTCCCCTTAAAAAGTCATGTGGCTGATGACATAGTTTAAGCACTGATTATAACTGGTGACATAGCTGTGCACCATTTATAAGGATATAATTTATGTATGTATGTCTACAGTGTATGATTACTATGCAGCTACTACAGAAGATTTAGATTTTTCCTTACTTTCTCCTACTTTCTGAAGCTAATCTGGAATTAGTAAATGAATCAAGAATTCAGTGGCTATGTTGACCTAGAAAAAAATATGTCTGACCTTTCTCAGTGGAAAGTAAACAAACAGACTAGAGGTTCTTATCTACTATTCTAATTGATGGGTTGGAATATATTGTTTCCACTACTTAATGGTGGGAGATTATTTTTGATGCATCTAATTAGATTATAAACCTGTTTCTGTTTCAGCACCTGATGCCAGTGATTTTAATACCGTGGGCGAAAGTGGCATACAGTGTGTGAATTTAAATATTCCTGTTTCCCTAATCTTACCACCTTCCTGTAACTTATCTCTGTGTACGGGAGACCCTGTGGAATTCCTCTCATTTTCACAAGGTCTTTAACCGCTCTGCTCAAACACTGTTGATGACATTCTCAGCTAAGTGAGCTAATGCCAACAGCCCTTCCAAACTAAAGGGAGGTTCTGATAATCGATGTGGCAGATTTTTTCCCACAGTTCTTATCAAATGTTTTTCGTGCACCTTTTCCAAGGACCATCTGACGACTGTTTTATTTGTCCAAACTTGAGTGCGGGTCAGCCCCAGTTAATCCATTCGTAGCCTGGAGGTTCACTGTTAAAATGCTTGCTAGGCTAGGGGAAGGGTTACTATTTATGGAGTTTGATCCCCATTAAATGATAAAATAAACAGAACGAGACTATAACTATTGCCTTATCTCTGTTGGCTGTCAGAGACTGATATATAAGTAAAATAAATAATGATTTCTATGAGGTAGGAAAGGGTTGCATACTCCATATAAAGTTACATTATACACACTTTTTGTATGTAGGGAAGGGTGCGGGGTTCTGTCATTCTTGTAAACTATAAGTCATCAGCCTGCCCTTCCACAAAACTTGTGATGAACCTTGGCTATTGAGACACTGCCTGGGGTCCCTTGTAGAGACGAATTTCCACTATTTTGCAGTACCGTGGCTTTAACGATTATTGCTGCAATCGTACATTTATAAATATAGATAGCAGACGTAAATGTATGATATCGACCCTAAAGGTATGATATGCGGTCATTGATTTAGATTTCCCATACAATACCACTATGATATTTTAGTAACGCATGGTATTGTGCATTGTACATTTACTCCCGCGTACATCCTACTTTTTTGCAAGTTTGCCATACCGCGGGTTTTTGAATAGTCACCATAGTTTTGTCTCTAAACTTCAGCAGTCAAAACTGAATCAGAGGATGACTAACAAATGGTAGACAGATCTGTTAGTTGTGAGTCAATAAGGAGTCAGTACTAGAGCCTGAATAAACACAATCTTCTATGATTTTCCAGCATGTCCAATTGTCCAAATCAGTCAGGACCAATCGCAGAGCAGCTGTTTTTTTCTTTTGATCCCCAGAAATCTGATTAAGTCACCGAATTGGGGAGCAATTGTGCATAAATAATCTGCCTGTGTGAACTTGGCTCTAGAAAGACAGACAGATATAAATAGATACAATAGCCAGACGAGCAGATGGACAGACGGTAATGTTAGAATCAGAAACTTCCTTTTTAGAAAATACCGAGATATCTACAGACTCCAAATCAACAGTGCGATATTGAAATCGCTACATAACTTACAAACAGAAGTCTTTAAACCTACATTTAATATGCAAATTACCAACATAATATATATAAATCTTTACTCTGCTTTGCATGTCAGACTTTTCCTATTTATCACGAGAAAAGAAATAATTTGTTTTTATAAAATGATTATATTATTTTTTATGACTTGCGAGAAAAATTATACGAGAAACAGAGACGTTTTCCAAACATTTGACTCATTTTAGAACAACATGTTTCCTCTGGCAGACATGACTTCAGGTGAGACTATTTCCTGCCCTGTGACATAAAGATTCTGCCAAGGTCTCGTCTCTCAGTGTGACTGCGTTAACCCTGTAACATGAAGCATTTGCAGCCCACACAAAGGGTTAAAGAGAGAGAGAGAGACACAGAGAGAGAGAGAGAGAGAGAGAGATTGTCTTCTTACCCCTATTGAAAGGATATCACACTTCAATCCAGGATCCAAGTTCAAATTCCTTCACCTTGTGTGAAAACCTGGACCATAGGGGTTTTTTTTGGGATTTTTTGTTACATTTCGCAGCCAATAAATCCATGGTTGATGTCGGAATACAACTAGAAGGATTTAGCTGGAACTTTTGTAAATTTTTGCCACAAGTATTTTTAACAGGATTCCAAAGAGTCTGAACCACAAAGGAATATAAATGGCCAGTGCCAACCCTCCAGTCGCAGGTGCCGTAACATTGCACTTCTGCAAAAAGTGTTGTGCTTGAGATGTGAGATGATAAAAAATGACATTTTTATCATCATAATCCTCATGTGATGTAGACGAGACTGTCAATGAAAGTCAGTAAAGATACTGTATAAAAGAAAACACTGGAGAAGCGGCGTTTGTGCAGGGATATGATCACTTTATACAAATGTATTAATGGGCCATATATAAAAGTCCATTGTTTACTAATTGGTCATATCAGAGGACACATGGACATCCTTTAAGATTGGAAGAAAATAAGTTTCATCTTCAGGTTAGGAAAGGTTTCTTTACAGTGAGAACAGTGAAACTGTGGAACTGTCTTCCAGCAGATGTGGTAATGGCAAGTTCATTGAATAGCTTTAAAAGGGAGCAGGATACATTTCTGAAACTAAAGAACATTGAGAATTACTGATATTAATAGATTTAATTAAAAGATGAGTACTGTAGGATATGGTGATACCTTTTCATTATGGACTAACGTACATTTTTAGAGACAAGCTTTTCAAGAGATCCAGTACAATACTGCTTGACCTGAAAAAGAGAAGTATATCTCTCGAAAGCTTGACTATAAAATGTGCTGTAAATAAAAAGGCATCACCATATCCTACAGTACTTATGGTTTAAGTATATGCTATTGGACTAATAGGGCTCACAACCTTATCTTAATACATATAGTTCTGGTTGATCCAGGCATAATAAGTAAGATGTAAAGGTTGGACTAGATGGGCGTATGTCTAAACCAGTCCATAATACCATGCTTCTCCAGCATCATTGTGGTCCCCTCTAGTCTCTGCAAAATACTAAAGCAATTTGCCTTTGATTTATGAATAAACCATAATAAAATAAATATCTCTTGATGATTACACAGACTCTAATATACTGTAGTTTTCCCCCAAGCTTTTTATAGCTCTTTTCTATCTCTTTAAAACCCAATAAACAGTCATTACCCTTCATAGAAGATGCTTGCAGCACTGCACCATAAAAGCCTATATACATTTCGAATAGAAGTTTGTTCATACTATAGAGGAAGATTATTAACAACTTGATGGGAGTCATTTAAGGTAGATGTACATTTCCAGTAAATAAAGAATTTAAGGTATTTTTCAGGGGATCCTGCCTATATTTACATCTGCTTAAGTCACTTTTGTTTAAAATCACACATTTCCCCTTTTAAATTATTACTGTACTAAACTGTGTCTGGACACATGACACGATACAAATTGTCAATTCTTATTCTTACTAACACAAGCTTAAAGGCCCAGTGTAACGGTAATTTGGTCCTTTCAGACGATCTGGGTGGGCCCACCAAGTTTTTTGGGGGCCCTTTTTGCTGCCATCGTTCAAATCTCAGGCTTTGGTCTCTCCGTCAGCTGTACAAACCTTTGTGGGAAAGTATCCCTCGCAGAAGTCTTGCCCTATAAGCGTGCACAGACCAAAGTGAGTTAATTTGCCTTGACATGGTATTGAAATGTAATGCATACACTAGATGAGTTTGTGGCTAGCGAAAGGTAAACACGGTTGATGGAAAACACAAGGGGAGAATTGGGCTGGTAGCAGACAGCGTGAAGGAGAGGATGATGGAAATGTGTGCGTCTAGAACATATTCCCTTTAGGAACTGGGTTTTCTAGACAAAGAACCTAGGTCTTGAGGGTCATATCGTATATTTTTTTAATACACGAAGGGAGAATTTGAGTGTTATTAAAAAGGGTGTAACACAGTGTTAATGACCACTCAAGGGTTTTTTAGAAATGTACGCTTACAAGTTTCTGTCATCTAAGTGTTAAATGTTGACTTGAGCTTCATTCTAAAACCATGGAACGTTCGATGTTACACTGACCCATTCAGATCTCTTAAAGAGAAATTCTACCCGAGGTAGCCAGCGAATTGGATTGTGTTTGTTTAGACGTACATCATGTGTCTCGGTTCCACATCCCCGGTCCCGCGAAGTTGGTACCTCCAGACATGGAGAGTGAGACTAAACACAGACTGAGTTTGCTCTTACTGTAGTAAAAACTAACCACAGGCTACACTGTGGCAAATTTCCATTTTAAAAAACCCGAAGCACGATCACTAATGTCCCATTGTGATGTGTGTGCATTTGGTCACCCATGTTCCTTTTATCTCCCATTAAGAAACTTTTTATTTTTGATTGAAATGTGGCTTTTAATGGGTTTTGTTTTTTCATATTGGCAAGTTTCCCAACATTACACTTTATAGGGAGAAATACTGACCAAAAACACTCATTTCTCAAAGATTACTTTAAAGGGCAAGTTCCAACCTCTGCCAAAATGTTGTTCTTACCTTCAAACCTTACCTGGCAAACCTTAATTACCTTCTCCGTGTTCCTGAACTGAGAAACTCACCAATACTCTCTGAATTTCTCCTTCTCACTCTTCCCAGCTTCCTCCCGGAGCAGCAGCCAATCATGGTTATGACAGGTGACAGCCAATGATGACTGCTACGGACTGGGCTGCCTTCTATGGGCATGTGCAAACTCGTAAAGAGCTCTCATGTGGCAACAACCAGGAACATACTAACGGTACCCGGGTTTTGTTGCCTCATATTTTCTTATTTTAAATGTATTTACTTATTTATTGAGTTTTCTGCAATCCTGGTGATCCCAAAAAACTCCCAACTATCTGTGCTTTATCTATCTGGTTTTCTGTGAGGAGGCTAGATCTGTCATAAGAAAAAACAGAAGATAGGTCCCCCTGACTCCTGGCCCCCCTACAGTTACAGGTTCTGCTCCCCTGGTAGTTATGCCCCTGCAGACCTGACAGGCACACTGCTTCCAGCCCTATCACAGAAGAGATAGTGGTGCTGCAACGACTTGGTGACATCAATTCCTTAGTCCTGTCTGAACTTTTGGAAGACCCAGACACAGGAAATTATAAAAGAAAAAAAATTAAGGGTGAAAAATAAGGAGTCTGGGCTGTTGCCTTATCTATTCTCAAACTTTTATAGTAACATAGTATTGGATGTTGACTAAAGACATATGTCCATCTAATTCCACCTTTGTAGCCTACTCATAACCCTACCAAAAGCTAGGTACACACAGCACCGATAAGCCCTGTAAACATCAGATCCGACTATATCGGGGCTTTATCGGTACAGTGTGTACCTAGCTTTCCCAAACGAGCGTGTGGCTGCCGAACATTTGGTTCGGCCAAGCAGTTGTTTGGGAAAGAGGGAAAATTTCCCTCAGCCACAGTAGTCTCCCTATGTGGGAGTCTGCCACGGTCAGGGAAACACACAGTCCCGAACGGTCTCCCTGTGCTGTGAGAACGCTCGGGACTGTGTGTATTGTGATTTTTGAAAAATGACAGACAGGATCCTGTCTGTCATCTTTTAAAAATCTGGCATGTGTGTACCAAACTTTACAGTTGGGAAGGGGGGGGATTCCTCCTGGCTCCAACACACAATCAGAAAGGATCCCTGGATGAACGAACTATATCTAATAATACCAGTCATTTTCAATATATCTGAATTTTAAAAACTTAAAAGCTAATTAATGAACTTGCCATTACCACATCACCGTTCTCACTGTAAAGAAACCTTTCCTAACCTAAAGATGAAACTCTTTTTCTTCCAACCTAAGGATGTCCATGTGTCCTCTGATATGACCTATTAGTGAACAATGCACCAGAGAGTTCATTGTATGGTCCATTAATATATTTGTAGAATCACTGCTTCTTTAATGTAAACAGCCTTAACTTGTCTAATCTGTCTACAAAGTCTAGCCCCTTCATTCCCTCTTATTATTTAGTTTCCTTCTCTAAACCTTTCCATTTCCAGTATACCCCTTTTATAATGGGATTCCAATATTCCAAATGAGGCTTTACCATGATTTGTAAAGACTAAGGGCACGGCCACACTGCACTGCAAACACGCACGGAGTCGCATGCAATCGCATATGGAGTCGCAAGCGATTTCATGTGCAATTCCATTGCGTTTACGTATCGTTTTTTTCATTAAGTATTGAAAACGCATGCGATTGTGATTTAAAATGCGGAACGCAAAAATGTAATTCATTCTAGTTCATTAGTATTAGCAGCAAGTTTGGATAGAACGACCCTATGTATTTATCATTTAAGTAAATTCATTTACAGAGCAAAGACTACAGTAAATAAATTAATTCTCTCCCACACTAATTACCAAGATTACCCACAGAGACACAAGGTGCTTGGAGTTTAAAGGCTAATTTAAGACTTCAGCTATTTGATGTTAAATCGTCGAGCTAACCATCTGGGGTAGTAAGCCCCGAGCGCTGAACTTAGAACATGGTTTAGCAGTTTGCCTCTAACGTTGTTTCTGCATTCTTACAAAGCCACTCGAATTCAAGCTGAGAAGTTTCCCAAGCTCCACACTTGCTGCAAAGGTCCAACATGCAAATAACAAACACAGAATATGTGGGATTCTAAGAAAGTCACTAATGGCAGGGAGGAATTTCTTACCAAGATACCCAGCAGGCCGGACTGTATACAGTAATACTGAGTTAAATCAATGTGTCCTGGCTGATATATGGGCTAGTTCTAATCTGTAGGGTTAAAACCAGTCATTAGAGCTGGTACACACAGTAAATATTTGTCCCGTGGCAACTGTTCCCCACTATTGATCGGTCGGTGAGATGGAAAGTTTGACACATTGTGCGGTTAGTAGGAGGTGATTTACCGATGTGTCTGATCGTCCATTCGAATAAAATGGCGACCACCATCGGTTACAGGACGAATGCAAAATTAATGTAGATACTTTGGCATGACCTAAATATATTGGTCTGTCGGTCATCCCCAAATATCTACTTTTGTGTACCCAGCCTTTGACTAATAGGGTTGATAATAAGAGGTGCAAATGTTTGCCTGTGCTAATAATTTGCAGAAACCAATTGAGTGTTAACTTTTAAGGTGGCTTCACATCCGATTGGTTCCTGCAGATTTATAGCACTTGCACCTTTTATTTCATCCAGTTAATTTTGTGCTTTACAACCATGGTTATCTCAGACTGTTAGTACGTTCTATCATATGACTAGTTCTTTCCTCTGATTTAACCTGACATTCTAATGTTGAAAAGGCTGTAATGATAAATCTACTTCTCCACTACTTTAGGCTGGTACGATGTGCAATTTTGCATGCGCCAATGATGAACGAGTTAGCCGTACCAGCGGATAATACTTTGTGTATATAAAAACAATTCATGGAGCATCTGTGTGGGTTAAAAGACACAAAAATTAGAGCTGACAGTCCAGTCACTTTCTCGCTTCCTTTTCCTCTCAGCACAGATTGATGCAAAGTAACTAATCATCTGTTAAAGGGGCCCATCCATGCATTAATACTCGTTGTACGGAATTGGGTTAATTTCATGCAATCGTCAGATCTAATTTTTGCATTCCAAATTTGTTTCCCCTTTCGGACCAATAATAATTGTACGATCGGTATTGTTGCATGTATGGGCCTCTTAAATCTGTACCATGAGAGAAGCTGATGGGATTTGTTTACAAAGGACCCCAGGGGATTTGTTTACTGACGGACCCCAGGGGATTTGTTTACAGACAGACTCCAGGGATTTGTTTACAGATGGACCCCGGAGATTTGTTTACAGATGGACCCCAGGAGATTTGTTTACTGGCAGACCCCAGGGCTTTGTTTATTGATGGACCCCAGGGGATTTGTTTACTGACAGACCCCAGAGGATTGTTTACTGACGGACCCCCAGGGGATTTGTTTCCTGATGGACCCCAGGGATTTGTTTACTGACTAACCCCAGGGGATTTGTTTACTGATGGACCCTATGGGTTTTGTTTACTGATGGACCCTGGGGGATTTGTTTACTGACGGACCCTGGGGGATTTGTTTACTGAAGGACCCCGGGGATTTGTTTACTGAGGACCCCAGGGGATTTGTTTACTGACGGACCCCAGGTTTTTTTTACTGACAGACCCCGGGGATTTGTTTACTGACATACCCTGAGGGATTTGTTTACTGACGGACCCCGGGGATTTGTTTACTGACGTACCCTGGGTATTTGTTTACTGACGGACCGCGGGGGATTTGTTTAATGGCAGACCCCAGGGGATTTGTTTAATGGCAGACCCTAGGGGATTTGTTTACTGACAGACCTCAGGGGATTTGTTTACTGATGGACCCCGGGGGATTTGTATACTGATGGACCCCGGGGGATTTGTTTACTGACAGACCCCGGGGATTTGTTTACTGACGGACCCCAGGGGATTTGTTTACTGATGGACCCCAGGGGATTTGTTTACTGACGGACCCCGGGGGATTTGTTTACTGATGGACCCCGGGGGATTTGTTTACTAATGGACCCAGGGGATTTGTTTACTGATGGACCCTGGGGATTTGTTACTGATGGACCCGGGGGATTTGTTTACTGATGGACCCCAGGTGATTTGTTTACTGACGGACCCTGGGGGATTTGTTTACTGAAGGACCCCGGGGATTTGTTTACTGACGGACCCCAGGGGATTTGTTTACTGACGGACCCCAGGTGATTTATTTACTGACAGACCCCGGGGGATTTGTTTACTGACATACCCTGAGGGATTTGTTTACTGACGGACCCCGGGGATTTGTTACTGACGTACCCTGGGTATTTGTTTACTGACGGACCGCGGGGATTTGTTTAATGGCAGACCCCAGGGATTTGTTTAATGGCAGACCCTAGGGGATTTGTTTACTGACAGACCTCAGGGGATTTGTTTACTGATGGACCCCGGGATTTGTATACTGATGGACCCCGGGGGTTTTGTTTACTGACAGACCCCGGGGATTTGTTTACTGACGGACCCAGGGGATTTGTTTACTGATGGACCCCAGGGGATTTGTTTACTGACGGACCCCGGGGGATTTGTTTACTGATGGACCCCGGGGGATTTGTTTACTAATGGACCCCAGGGGATTTGTTTACTACGGACCCTGGGGATTTGTTTACTGATGGACCCTGGGGGATTGTTTACTGATGGACCCCAGGTGATTTGTTTACTGACGGACCCCAGGGGATTTGTTTACTGACGGACCCCAGGGATTTGTTTACTGATGGACCCCAGGGGATTTGTTTACTGATGGACCTAAACAAATCCCCTGGGGTCCGTCAGTAAACAAATCCCCCGGGGTCCATCAGTAAACAAATCCCCTGGGGTCCATCAGTAAACAAATCCCCTGGGGATAGGTGGGGGAGTGGAAGTAAGGAAGGGAAGACTGACACCGCAACCACTAGCGCCCCCCTCAGACTTCGTACTGTTTCTTTCAGTGGATTATACCCAGGGAGACCTAACCCTAGTCGTTATCGATACAAATTAAGATCGTTTGAGCATCTTTTCCTCTAACGATTTCCTCTGGCGTTGGGAATGTTGGCCAATACCGGAATCCATCCCATAGGTAAGGTGGTGCTAGCACTAGCGATTGTCTTAACCCTCTTAAACAAATGAACAGTTCCACCATATTAAAGCCGCGGAGGTCAGCTGCGGTCAGGTGGAGAGACGAGTAAAGATGTAAGTATTTGGTTTTGAATAGACCATTGTTACGGAATCGATCTGAGGGTTTTGGAAGTCCCGTACAATATTATCGGAGACTCTACGATTGGTCACGGAACTCCGGATTTTTCGATTGGGTTTCTCGGCTTAAATTGAACGAAAATCGAAAGTAGACATTTCAAAAATAAAGTAGACCTGTCAAAATGTGAAAATGGGCAAAACACTAGCCTGTGTAATCAAACAATCGTCAATATAGCGGGGTACAATTATCGAGAATCGAAATGTAAACTCTTATTGAAAAGTGTAATGCCTCTAAGGATGATCGAAAAGTTTCGGTAACTCTGGTCGAAAATGGAGATGCCAGCGAGCTCTGAGACACAGCCCGAATCGGGGACAGATCGTTTTAAAAAAAGGTTTTTGGTTGTATTAAAGGGTGCACAAGTGTGGGTACCGGTTACCGGTAAACCTAATAGGTTAACTATTTGTCCCTACACAAGATGGACGCGAAACTTGTCAAATATATATATTTCCGATGTCTCGGGCTCACCATAGAGCTTCTATGGATCCATTTTCCCGAACCTTCAAAATCTGAAAAAACGTCTAAGTGGGAACAAAGAAATGACAAAACTCAAAACCAATAATTTCGAACCATCTCTAAAAAGCGTATGGTGCATGCCATTTGTAATGTGGGTAGAGTAAAAGGTGTCACTTATTGGGGAGTTTTGGTTGCCGAAAAACCTAGTAGGCGCGGGCGGTGGGTTCTTAGTTGAGAGCGCGGGGCGGATAGGCCTGTCGGCAAGAACGGTTTCGGCTTCGACTAAGGGAGACCAGCGCATAATGACTAAAAGCGTATCCAACCCGGGAGGGTATAGAGATAGAGACGGCGGGGGGTGTACGAGGTTTTGTGGTCTTTGGAAGGTAAGTTGCCAATAATCAATGCGAGATCTGTCAGGAATGCACATCAATTGAACGCAGGCACCCGGGCCAATGCATTAAATCTAAACTGGCTTTATTGCCGGCAAAATATATCATCCGAAGCCAGGGTGGGACTGTGATAGGCCGAGCTGCATGTGCCTGAGGGGCGCGAACTTCTCTGGACAAGGGGGGGGGGTACACCGGTATTTCATAACGGGGGGTCCCTTATGTCCTGCTTATTAAAGAAAATAAAGTTGGTACATCAATGGTGGTGTATATGCGCATGCACAAACTCTGGAAGTGCAGTATGGATTTTTTTCTATTCAAGTGCATGGATGAACAAGGGACACTCTGGCATGTGGATTATTGCACTACGCGGGGGGGTGGGTTCCAAAGGAGTACGCGGGACAACGGGGTTGGGGGTGATGGCTACATTGAGAATTCGAATGTACTGTCAGGGCCGCATGCATTTGGGCAAGGTGGGGCTGGGTATGACGAAAGCCTTAGTCATTTTCTTGGGAAGTTTGAACTGACAAAAGGGTGGCGCTAACGCAAAGGGGGAATGACTCTGCGGAGAGCACGGGATATAGGTAATAAAGCATGCCTTCCCATTAGGGTGTGCTATAGGATGGGGCTTAAAATAGTTGTAACAAGTCCAAGTTGCCGGGCTCGGGGGGCATGACTAACTACCCGGGAACTCTTGGGTAAAGTGTCCTGGAGGGTGATTGATTGTTGGGTATGTGTGGGCATTAGTTTCAAAACCTTATATTGCACCTCTTTGTAAAACATAATTGTAGTCTGCTGTTATGATAAACCGTCCTTGGTCTCTATTAATTGGAACCTACAAAGGTATCTCGGACAATGTTGGTCACCGGCGGAGAGTGGGTGATAAAAATGTACGGGGGTGGGATGTTGGTAAAAAGCTATAGGGCAAATAGAAGGAACGTTAGGAGATTCATAAATCCAGATATGAAGTAGCATAATAAAAGCTGGACATGAAAAAAGTCTCTCTAAGCTATGTGGAGGGGGAAAAGGGCCTTATAGAGTGTAATTTTGGTGGTGCTGACTGTGATTGTGTAAATTGGGGTATGACGGGGAGGTGATTTGTGCAGCATAGCATCATTAAAAGCTAATATGCCGAGGTTGCAGCCGTACAATTATCAGTAGCAGTGTCAGATATAGTAATTTTCGACGGGTGCCATCTTGTATTAGGCAGAGATGAGCAGCGCTTACCAATTTGGGGAAATGGCATCAGGCACTCAGGCGGTTTCTAAAATTCTGGCTTGGCCTTGTGGGAAAAGGGTGTTTTCTAGATCGAGTAGGAAATCGTCAGTAAAAAACAGAGGGGGTTATAAGATGGTGTCAAGGTATAAAAGAAAACGGGGAAGAGATCTCGCGTACCATATAAGGGAAACAATGGGCCAAATCAGAGAAAGAAAGCACAACTTAAATGTTCCATTAGGAATGTTCTGGGGCATCCAAACGAAAGTAAAAAGGGGAAAAGATGGGGGTTGGAGGCGTTTGTACGTAGGGTTTGTTTGACATTTAGGAAAAAACACAATTTGATTGGGTGTTGCTGTCGGGAGATTAGTGCACGGACTGGGACAATCATTTGCACCTTTAATTGCATGGTGGCAACAAGACTGGCGCCGAGGGTTTTGAGTGGGGGTTGAATAAATTGGCAGTCGTTCAGATGCGGAGACAGATGGGGCAAAAGAGTGCCCGGTGGGTGGGTGAAGGGGCAGCCTGTAGGTGATAAAAGATCCCTATACTATCAAGAGACAAAGTTCATTCTCCAAAAAGGTCGGACTAAATGAATCAGAAAAACTTGAAATTTTTAGAGATATTTCCATAACATTTTTGACAATTTTCGGTAGATACAAATGGTTTTAATTATGTTCTTCACAAGAATGATGACGTGAAATAGGAATTTCCAATAGAAAATTTTTATTTATCAAACCCGAGATGTTTGAATTTCGATGGGTACGCAGTTCTAAAAGATCTGTTTCACATTTCAAAAAGGGAAAAAGGGGTTTTCAAAAACCGGGGAAGGATTCGATGCCTGGGAAGGCAGGACCTGGAAAGCAAAAGGCGTAAAAGTGCATGTCGGAGACCTTTGTTATAGATGTGGGTTTAGTGGGTGTGAGTTGTGTGCCCTTAGAGGGGTCTTAGAATGCCTTGGGGTATACCACTTATAAAAAGAAAGCGGGGGGATTTAAGCTATGTTGGGCTCTACTTTGCCGTTGGAGGGATAAAAGGTGAGACGGGGGCCGCTTATGGGGGGGAAGGGTGGGTAACTGCAGGGACCAAAGGCAGCAACCAAACACCTTGAGATTGGAGACCGGAACACGGGGGGCTAGCCGCAACCGGGGGGGGCCCAGGGAAACCCGCAAGAGTGGAAGGGTCTTACGCAAAGGTGAAATCTTCCTGTGAGGTTTAGGGTGGCGAGCGGTTGAATCTGTAGCATATTGAATTACATGGAAGGTGAAGGCAAGGAGGCAAAAGCAGGCAGCACCAACTGTATCAAGGGAGACGTAATAAGGGCGGCAGAAACCGAGAAGGTTAGGGGTGGGGGGGTAGTGAAAACAGCTGATGGCGTGGCGAAGGAGAATGCTTGGGGGGTACCCGGGTTCCATGAACCGTGTGGGGTGTAGCATGATGTGATGAGTGTGCACTGCTAAGGCTGGAACTTTATTAGAACATTGTAGACTAAAAGGGGAAGGGAGGGGGAACTCAAACAATCGAACCCGAGTGTCGAGCCGGACCTATTCGAGGGGTTTGGAACAGAAAGTACGTGGGGGGGGAGGCTTCTCAGAAGCTTCCTGGCTGAAAGCAGCAGCTAAAATTTCCCGGCCCCCAATTGTGTGACTGGAGCGTTTCAGGAAAAAAAGATTAATCGGGGGTATGGTGTTCGAAGGAAAAGGGGGGGAAACGTATTCGAAGGGGGGGAAGAAGCGAATATGTCAAGTAAAGATGTCCATTAGAAAGCCTATGGCGGGGGGGGGAGCGGAAAGCAATCGGGAGATGCTGTGAAGATAACGGATATCTAATGTCTATTCGGCGAAGGGGGGCTTTAAGGATATCGGAGCATGGACTGCAAGAAAATCAGAAGTATGTCCAAACTAGGTAAGGCCTATAATGCGACAAAGCATCTGGGAAGTAAAGGATGTCCATAGATAACCTAGGGATGCGGCATGCGGAAGCAACGTAGTAAAATGGGTGTCTAAAGTTATACTATACGCAGTATGCAGTGAGCGGAAATAAAAAGAAAGGGGGAAAAGGGGGGGGGAGATGGGAAAAAAGGGGGGGGAAAAAAGGAGAAAGTAGGGTGGAAAGGGGGAGAAAATAAAAAGAGAGTTGAGTGTGAAGAAGATTGTGGATTACTTTGGAAATGATATTATGTTTTTTATTCTATGTGGGTGGATTGTATTAAGGACTGATAAGTGGGATAATGAAGGGGGTCATGGTGTAGGTAGTGCGCAACCCGTTTTTACATATCAGATGAAAATTTACCAGAATAGAGATGGAATTGATTAGGAGGAACAGCTACATTAGTGCTTGGATGGGTACGCTTTACATGTATGGGTCTATATGGGGGAAAGGAAAGAGAAAATAGGGGGTGGGGGTGGGTCGGCGTGGCTTGCCTTAGCCGGCGCGTTTGGCTCGGTTCTCCGGCAAATATACTGCTACGATCCTGCATACACTCACAGTTACAACAATTGAAACAATCGTAGTGAAAAAAACACACGCTATACTACCAGTATCATCAAACAGGACTCGTCGCTATGATCTATAAGGGGTCAAATAAGAGGGGAATGTAATTACGTTGATATACTAGGAAGGATTGTGAACGAAAAGGAAACGGGAAGGCCGAGCTCGAAAGTGGTGCCATAGGTAAGTGAGTGAAAAACGCGGAAAGCATTAATGTGATACTAAAAAATGCCGGTTAAATATGATTAAACCAGAGCAACATATATGCCGCGCTCAGAGCCGGAGTGTTCCCAGGTCACACACCATTACTTAAGTAAATACCAATTTATATTTTAATTGTATTTCATTCGAACTTTTCGAACTATCTGACTCCATTGACTTTAATGGGTCAGTTTTTCGAACTTCTTTCATATATTTTGGAAGTTCGAAAACGACCGAACTTTCAAAAGTTCAGCCATCTCTACTCCTTATTAAAAGATTTCTAAACCTACCAATTATGGGATGTCTGTGATTATGAGTTCAAATCCCAGCAACTAGCAGATGTCTCCTGATTAACATGTTATGCTCTGTTCCTTTCCTTGAGAAGGAATGTGTTGTCTTCTCTATATTCTAAAGGGATACTACTCACATACTGCATTATACATGTACGACCAGGTAGTCACCTGGTTATTATAATACAAGCACCAGAGTGTCTTTTCAGCCCATCAACAGGCATTCTGGATAAAAATGATTTTGACGCTCTCCTTCTCCTAACCTTCTCTTGCAATCTCATCATCTCATGGTTCTAGTAAAAACGAAGAAACCTACAAAGAGAAAGCTAAAATCCTTCACAAACCTCATAAAACTGATTAAATTTCATGTCTTTTCCTTCTACTGAAATGTCTACTCGCTGTTCGATATTGCAGAGCAGGAAATAAAAAATAATACAACTTCCTCAGTGAAACCTAGAACACGAGCAGGGTCCTCCTCGGCGCATATCTTCTACCATTGCGGGTCTAATTAAGAACTAACCCTGCTGGAAGGAGACTAATCTATAATAAAACACAAAAGGAAACCAGGTTCCAGTCTCTGTGTCTCCATATAAAGCCATCCTGCAAACTACATGCCTTGCTGGGATACTGTAAACCTTGTGGTTGCTTTTGGGCAAAACCTTGCGTACTTCTATTGCACTATTACATATGCATGGAGAGTATTTCACACGCGCATATGTGTTAGGTTTGCGTGCATATTTTGTCAAAGAAAAAACACACAACAACAGTATAATTTGAAGGGTTCTGTGTTTTATTAAATCCCTGGCCTCACTGACCATTTACATTGCTAATTGAAGGGATCAGGCCAACAGATCTCTTATATTTGTGACTTGTATTACTAGATAAGGACCATAAAAACCTTTTCACTATGACAAAGGATGGACTGGTGGATCATCCACATTGAGAAGAACCATAAAGACACTCAAGGAGATTTATAGGCTATTTGCACTATGTACTTAGGTTAAATTAATGTATTTTCAAGGAACCTTTCTATAATGTATCGTAACAGTTTGTGGTTCAGAAAAATCTGAGGGGGGGGAATTGTTTTGGAACCGTGGTTGGGTTCATATGGTCCATCTCTAGTACTTACTTCCTGGTTGGGCACGGGACATTGGGATGCAATTTTTAAATTGACCAGCATCCAAAAATATTGCTGTTTAGAAACCATATTTGAAGGGCATATCACCCATTCTACAAAAGGTAGCATATTATTTAGCATCCCCCAAAACCCCAGTTGGGTTGTACCCACGTACTTCAATAATGCTCCCAGACTGAGAATCCACTTACACACTCCACCATCCAATGCTGCAGCAACAACTTGTCGCCATTTTAAGTCAATTCTGATTAATACCTTACAAAAAATGTTTTTGTTTTTTATTTATATCTTGTATTTGTATCTGGAAAGCTTTAGACAATTAAAATGCGGCAAGAAACATGGGACGATAATGAGCGGTAACATTTCACTAGTCACTGTCCATCCCCAACTAAAATTTCCCCCACTACTGTCCCCCCACTGTGCAGTGTTTAAAAATCCTTAGGCCTGGGTACACCACAGATATTTGCCGGAAAATTCCGATCATCTATGGAAACTACTTTTGGGGTTTCAGTTTTAATTGAGATTGAGAGGTAAAGGAGCTGTGTCTTTCGTCCTGTTCTTCATAAATCCTGCCAGGAGCGAAGGAAAGAAACTTACCCCCGGTCTTTTTCGCTCCTAAGCCTCTTTCTCTGACAGGTCCCCCGACGGACCTATGTACTCTGATGCCCGCAGAGAACATGAGGTAAGACACAGCTCCTTTACCTCCCATTATTTAATAAACTGAAAGTAGTTTTCTTAGGTGGACTACCCTTTAATATCTAAAGTGTCTTTTGTTAATTCTGTTAAATACTCAGATAATTAAGTAGATTTTTGGAGATGAAATAAAATCAATCAAGGGGGAGGCAAGGTTCAGGCCCCTGATATTCCATGTATGTTGTGTAATGGAATGTAACCTTGTTTCTTTCTTCTTTCCTTCTTCTTCTTAAGCTGTCCCCCTGATTTTTCCTGGTCCCTAGGCTGGAGCATTGTGTAATAATCCTGCTTTCTTGTGCATCTCATTGTCAGCTCAAACTGTCCCATCATTTTCCATTGCGGACAGGTTAATAATTATTAATAGCTCACCGGATATTAACTGTTAATTTATTGATATCATAAGCATTTAAATATGAAGGTGTGCAAGGAGAAACATACGTTTGTATAAAGTCATAAGCGATTACATCATCATGCAGGACTGGATTTGTTTACGTGTAAACTCCCTTCCCCAAATGTACATGGTTGGGTCATTTTCATACTCCAAGCAGGGGTATAAGGTCTTAGCTGTAAGTGTTTGTCAGCAGTTCTAAAGGTGGCCATACACATTAGTGATTTACGTAAAATCCCATCAGTCCACTAAAGGATTTATCTAATTTTGCTAATGTGTTGGCCAAATCCAATGCCTAAATGCTGATGAATGTCTGTGGTCAGTCTTACGTTCATCCAGGAAAGGTGGAAAATTTCAGTAGTTAATCATTTTTAAAGTAAAGAGAGCCATACCGTTAGCCCTGTGTATGGCCGCATGGGCCGACCGGTCCCATATCATGTATGGTATCGGTTGGTTCCATATGTGGTTCCCTTTACAATGTGCCCGACAAGTACCAATTTTCTGTCTTGCACATAGCAATGAAATCGCATGTGTATGGCCCACCTTAAGGAAGAATGTGCAATCAGCAGAGTTCCCAGAAAGGTAAACAGGTCTTTGATTGCAACGGCTACTTAGAAGTGAATCTACTTTATTCATTTGCATAACAACTTAAGTTCCCCCTTTAAGCAAGTGCGGTCCAGTCCTGTGAATAACGTGCAATGGAAGAATATTTATCTACATACCAAGCCAGAAGCAGATGTAATCGACCCTGCAATGCTGTGCCAGGAATGAGACAACATGCAAAAGGGATAATTTCTATGGCAACCGCAACATTTGCTTCTACAGGTCTCAATGACGAAGGAAATAAAAGCTGTTTGCCTCTGTTTACATCTGTAAAGTAATTTCTTTTTGGCTACATAAGAAGACGTTGTTGTGTAAAAAAAAATGCTAGATAAATTATGATCTTTATGTCATCTTATGCCCTTTAATCATTTGTACACATTGTAAATTAACTTGAAATAATTGCAAGGGTTTTATTTTTATAATTGATCAGTAGATAAATAAAACATGTTGTGTAATCCTGTATAATCACTCGGGTGCCCCCCTGATTATTAGAGAGGTAAATATCTATTCGGCAGTGTCGTTCATGTTCTGATCCCTCTATACAGAATCCTATGTGCTAAAAGCTGCATTCTTTAATATTTAATTGGCTCTTACATTCCCCTGGAAAAAATAACAGGAAATCGTGTTTACAGAGAACGTCTTACACTCCAGTTTTCAAACATCTCCCAGAACCTGGAAAGGCAAGACGCTCATTTACAGAGTCAAAATAAAGACTGGTCCCAAGTATAATCCCAGCTACTAAGAAATTGGACTTTAAAAGCGTTCCATGACAAATCCATATTTTGAGAAGATAAAGGTGGTCTTTCATTGGAAAGGAAAAAAAAACAACACATCCACTATCATTCATCTTAACTGTTTCTTTAAACATTTTTTCCGACCAGTATGGCAACAGCGAAAAAAGAAAATAAAAAATGGCTATCAAAAATTCACATATTCTGTAGAAAGACAACAGGTGGGACCATCCATGTGCTTTCTGTTCATTTGAGGTGTAATATGTTTTTCAGAGTAAATCAACAACGGTCACTTATTGGGACAAAGTAGCCATTCTTCTTGGAAAAATGTCCCATGGTTTCCCTACCAAGGTGGCAAGGTCTGATCCATTTGTTCATCCTCTGGAACTTTTTTTTTTTTGGTATATAAAAATGTACATGATAGATGTAACGCCAATCACTGGCAGCTATTACTAACAGCCTCTTCTGCTGCTGCTAGTGTCACAGAAAAAGGCACCAAAATCCCCAATGTGGCCCTGGAGCAGATGTGTCAGGATTTCATTAGAATTCACACCATCTCTGACAGGCCCCAATCGGAAGGAATGCTCAAAACACCCAATTTTTTCATTGCTGTCTGCACCTTTCCTTCCACAGGTGAGTTCCCAATAACATTTCAATGAGATATTTTCCTTCGAAAATTTCGTGGCAGATTCCATTTTTGCAATGAACATTTCTTAACAAAAATAATTGAAATTTGCGATGACAAAAATTTTGTCATGGAATTACATTGCCAAACCAGTTTTGTGCAAAGTGACCCATTTCCCCCCCGATTGCTTTAGAAGCAAATATTGTTTCAGTTTGTTTATATCCTTCTGAATGGCACCCAGGCACAGAGCTACTGTACAAGTCATCTAGTAATCCCCATTGATAAAATAAATCAACATTTACACAAATTCTTTCATTGGTGCTGATAGAGATTAACATCTCTGCATTCCAGTGCAGCATTGTCAATCCTTCTGTGTTAGTAGATGTTGTGGTTCATTTGCAAGAAGAGCGTTTCCTTCCTTGGCTTTTGGGTACAGTCACTCTCCATAGACAATTGCATTCCTGCTTGGATCTGTCTTCCCATTGGTATGATACTTATTGTTTGCCAAATATGTTTATAAAGAAAAAAGCTCAAACCGATGACAAGGGAACAGCAAAAAGATAATCCTTCCTTTTGTTACAGACTACTGTGTAAAAATGATAATAATACTAAATCTTGGACAACGTAGCTGCTGTAAACCAGGTAGCCCTTTGTCAAGTTGTATTAGTCATTTGGATTTGATTGTAGGTCTACAATACCTTTCTTTATCACAAAAACCACGTACAAACCTTGTTCATTGTTGAATTTGTCTTGACCATTTACCACTAGTGACAAGCCGGCAGGGACAAATCACTTCGATTCCGCAACAAAAGTAGCTGTGGTCATCTGTTTGCCACACAACATCGTGCCATCCCATATGGAACCACATTTACCACAGCGTCAATGATTACCACATGCCCTATCGGCCAAACGAGCAACCGAGATTGTCCACGGACTGCCCACACTACACTATGCAATATTTCGGCGCCAACTGATACACAGTCTGCCTTTATTGTGATATTGGGGCTGTGCTGGTATTTGCCTGCAGAACAATTCCTTATTTTTTTGTTTGTTTAAATAAATCAATTAAATAGCTAATAAAAGTAAAAGAGTTTTGAGACAAGAGAAAGTGTTTCCTCCCTGGAAAGTTCCTGAAGGATTAACATGGTTTTTAGGTTTTTCGTAAAGATTTGCTCTTCCTGCCTTTTAATTGCTTTAGAAACCCACAATAAACACCAGCATCTGGGAAACACAATAATGTTAATGTAAAAAGCAGAAAAGTACAGCTAATAACTAGAGATGGCCGAACTTTTCTAAAGTAAAAGTTCTATAGTTCGAAAACTAACCCATGTAAAGTTAATGGGAGAAAATAGTTCAAAAAGTTTAAAATAGCTATGTATCCATGTCCATATCACCAAAAAAACTACCTTTCCCCCGATTGGGTAATTGTCAGGTTTACACACTGATTTTTGTTACATTTGAGGGTTATTGCCAAATTTGAATTATCAAACAAAACATTAGAGGGTTTACCAAACAAACTGCTACATAGATTGTGTTACCAGAACAAACAACCGCTACATTAGAGTGTTACTGAACAAACCGCTACATTAGAGTGTTACTGAACAAACCGCTACCATTAGAGGGTTACCGAACAAACCACTACATTAGAGCGTTACGGAACGAACCTCTTGTATTAGAGGGTTACTGAATGAACCGCTACATTAGAGGGTTACTGAACGAACCACTAATTAGAGGGTTACTGATGAACCACTACATTAGAGTGTTACTGAACAAACCGCTACATAGAGGGTTACCAACAAACCGCTACATTTGAGTGTTACTGAACAACCGCTACCATTAGAGTGTTACTAGAACAAACCGCGACATTAGAGGGTTACTGAACGACCACTAATTAGAGGGTTACTGAATGAACCACTACATTGAGTGTTAATGAACAAACCGCTACATTAATGGGGTACCGAACAAACCGCTACATTTGAGGGTTACTGAACAACCTCTACATTAGAGGGTTACCGAACAAACCACTACATTAGAGCGTTACTGAACGAACCTCTATATTAGAGGGTTACTGAATGAACCGCTACATTAGAGGTTACTGAACGAACAACTAAATAGAGGGTTCTGAATGAACCACTGACATTAGAGTGTTAATGAAAACCGCTACATTAAGGTCACCGAACAAACCGCTACATTAGAGTGTTAATGAACAAACCTCTACATTAGAGGGTTACCGAACAAACCACTACATTAGAGCATTACTGAACGAACCTCTACATTAGAGGGTTACTGAACAACCACAAAATTAGAGGGTTACTGAACGACCACTACATTAGAGGGGTACCGAACAACCGCTACATTAGAGTGTTTACTGAACAAACTGCTACTTGAGGGGTACAAACAAACCGCTACATTAGAGGTACCGAACAACCGCTATATTAGAGTGTTTACTGACAAACTGCTACATTAAGGGGTACCGAACAAACCGCTACATTCGAGGGTTCTGAACGACCCTAAATTAGAGGGTTACTGAACGAACCGCTACATTAGAGGTTTACCTGAACGAACCGCTACATTAGAGGTTACTGAACGAACCTCTACATTAGATGGTTACTGAATGAACCGCTACTTAGAGAGCTATGAACAAATCTCTACATTAGAGGGTTACTGAACGAACCTCTACATTAGAGGGTTACTGAACGAACCTCTACATTAGAGGGTTACTGAACGAACCTCTAGATTAGAGGGTTACTGAACGAACCTCTACATTAAGGGTTACTGAACGATCCACTAAATTAGAGGGTTACTGAACAAACCTCTACATTAGAGGGTTACTGAACGAACCTCTAGATTAGAGGGTTACTGAACGAACCGCTACATTAGAGGGTTACTGAACAAACCGCTACATTCGAGGGTTACTCCTGTGTACTCCTACCTCTTTTCCTTACTTATGAGAGCTGCCAGTAATAGATTACCCTAATGAATTCTAGCTAGCTTTTTAAATGTAGCAGGTGGGGTTAGGGCAAATAAATTACTAGTGACATGCTTTTAACTATGTAGATGGCTACATTATAGACATTTGAGAGATATGCATTATAACATACTGCTGGGAGAGAAATATTAACCGAACATTCTTCCATCCAAGAAAGGAATTGTAAAACACTGTTGTTACACATTACACCTGTGGCTTGCCCGTGGTTTATTTCATTCACGTTATGATTGCGGACATACTAACATGGAAACTTAAAGACCCAGACCTCTGAGTCCACATCATTTTAAATTATGTCCCATTAATATTATAAGGGACAGAACAGGGCGACATGATGTCGCATTACTAGGTGTGGAAGGTGTCCTCAGACGTCTCTGGCAGGAGATACCTAATTCCCAAACTCTGTGCTGATCCTTGCAATACAATGCGGTGCCAAAACATAATAATGTCTTGGAGAAAATGTCAAGCAACCCTGCAGCGGAACATGAAAAATGTCCTTTTTGAAGATTCTTTAGCCATGTTCCAAGGTTTCACTGGGACAAATAAATGAAAAAAAATACTAGCTAAAAATAAACTTTTTTCACTGGGAGTTAATCATAAATGTTGTAAATATTAATCATCCACCATAACATGGCAAACCAGTGACATAAACAAGCTGCTTAAAGGGCAAATTTACTGGAAAAAAATATGTTTTCCACATCTCAATTTATAAATAAATATGTATAAGTAGCACTCTGAGATGTGTGTGTTGCTGCATGCCTTCAATCCAGTTCATGTTTTGCTCATGCTCAATATCCCCCCCCCATTCTTTTAACCACTCCCCCCTTCCATCTGACCAGACTTTTTTTTTTATGAGGGCAAGCATGCTCAGTAATCAAGATGAGACAGCATTGGAAGACTTGGAATTGGAATTCCCGAATACCAAATGTCAAAATCGCGTACAACATACCAACTGTCAAAACTCTATCACTATTCCAGCGACAGCAAAACTGCTCAATTTTTAAATTTGATAGGAATTTCCACATTTAAGATTTTGATAGGAATTATCAATTTTTAATGCAATGTAACAGGTCCATCCGAAATATGAAACTTTTTCCTTTACATATAATGTACCTAGTAAAGAGAATAAGGCTTTTAAACATATTTTCCCCCTATCAATACAGGAAAAGGAACGTTTTAAACAGCCCCATGGACAATAGGTTGTTTAGCCACACACCACCTCACACCTGGATGCAGATTATTTCAGTATATTACCTGTCATATGCATCTCAAAAATGGTTCCTACAGGCTAGGTAGTATACACATGATTTAAGAAACAGGACCCTAGAATATTTTTTTATTGCAAATTCTTTGACTATAATAGTGTATTTTTGAGGGGGTTTTTTTTAAAGTCATTGTATCCCCTGGATACTGAGAACTACTGGCAATCAGCAGCCATACACCAACACATTATCATCTTTTATCTACAGTACAAACGGAATTTTCAGCCATATAGTTCATTATCGTGCCACTGTTGCTTTAAGACAGCTAGATGTACTTTGCTAAAACTACCTTTGAATAGATTTTTGGCAAAAATCGGAGAAACATAACAAGATTGCAGAACAAAGAGGGGGTGTTTTTATTTTAACTTGGCATCTACTGATCTATTTACCTATTTTACTTTAGCCTTTTTGCTGGGGTGCAGTTAATGACTTGTTCATGACTTACGAAAAAAATACTTTTTTTTTAGTGCTTTCACCTTGTATGGCTTTTGTGGATCAGTCCTAATTATGGATTATACTGCATCCTCCATCTATCAATCTTATCTATCTGACTGTCATTCCGTCTGTCCACCCATCCATACAAGAGGTCTGTCCTGTCTGTCCGTCCATCCGTTCCGTCTATTATCTATCCATCTGTGTCTCTCTGTGTGTCAGTGTCTCTCTCTCTTTATCTATCTCTTTCTCTCTCTCTCTTTTCATCTATCATCTATCTGTCCATCTGTCTTTCTCTCTCTGTGTCTCTCTCTCTCTTACACTATCTATCTATCTATCTATCTATCTATATATCTATCATCTATCTATCTCTTTTATATATATATATATATATATATATATATATATATATTCTTTCCCTCTCTGTGTGCATTTATCATCTATCTGTCTGTCTCTCTGTGTGTTTGTTGTGTCTCTCTCTCACACTATCTATCTATCTACTATCTATCTATCTATCTATCTGTATATCTATCATCTCTATATGTCTTTCTCTCTTTCTATCTGTCAGTCTATACTCTTTTCCTAACCTCACTACAGCACTGTGAAAAATGATTTCACTCCCAAACAAGCATATTTTTTCCTGCATATATCAGTTCTGGCAGATCTGTAAGATGTGATTGGTGCATGTATGTCCCTCTAATAATCAGAAATGGCTGTTTGGAAACTAATTGCCTTAGACAGCACGATTCGGAAGATTCCTGTGATATTACTGTGAGGCCATTGGTTAGACCAGAACTAGCATGAGAATACTTTTGTCTATACTGATAAAGGAATCTGATTAATAAATTATTATTTCATGTGCATTTTGCAGTGAACAGTTCCATGGTGAATGCAAACGTAGAACATAAACAATCATATAGTCCTAGACACAATCTGAAATAACAGATACCCCATGTTAATCCATGAAATGTATGGAGGATTTCAAATTTCCTGAACAGTGAATTATATCCTTCTCAGACCATCACTTGTTCCATCCACATCTACAGATCGGAAGATGCTCTACTTAGCTTTCATGTAGTTCACCAATTATCCTGCATTCTGGTTCTTTAGATCCCAATCGCAGATAGATTTCCAATGCAGTAAATCCATTAGGATTAGAACTGGTGGGTATGTATGTATATGTATATCCATATCCTGGTCGACAAAAGGCAATCCTCTCCACTAGTAATTACATGGTCCTGAAGAAGTTAAAGTTGACAGCAGCTCTAGTTTGTATCTTAAATGCAAATGGAGAACCTGGGAAGTAATTTGCTCTGTTCCATGTATCTGACAAACTGAGCAGGGGGCAAGACACTGTTCTATCTTATATACCTCATTGTGTGTTGTCTTAATGTCCCTGTTTCATAAGACAATTTTATAAAGAGAAGTGTGTATTTCAACACATGGCCAAGGACATCTCTTGTGAAGCCCCATTCTAAGAGCAAATTCGGCAAACAACATGGTAATTGTTCTCTCTCATCTCACCTTTCTGTAGGCCACTGATCTTACAAACCTTTCTTGTTTTTAACCATAAAAAAAAAATAACTATGAGCTATTCTTCATTCTTCGAATATCTCCACTCAAGTGGTAACAAGAGATGTTTTCTTTCTTTTTTTGGACTCTGGCTAGAGTCTTGGCTGTGTCACGTAAAATTCCTGGGGCCTGTTCTAGGCTCTGTCATTCTGATCATGAGCAAGAAAAAGGACAGGCCCCTTAAGTGAGATGATAGAGGTCAGGTGCCATCAGTATAATTCCTGTATTCAAAGAACAATGGGCCTACAGATCTGCAGATTCTTCTAAACTTACACCCCCATCCTCTCTATTACTCTTCAAAGTCTTTCTGATAAAAAGGAAGGGAAGAAAACTGAGATAAATAATTAAAGGGTAACTTTTTTTTAAAGTTTGGTATTAGATGTCTGATGACAGATACTGAGCTTGGTCCAGTGATAATTTAACGTTTTTCTACTGATCCGCAGGTTTCACTCTGAAAAACTGCAGTTACAGAAGCGCTTTATCTAGTTTTCGACTCGGTGCAGGTGCAGAGCTAATTAACAGTTTAACCGTATTCACAGTAGGACCAGGTACCAGATACAGTTTCAGTTATGTCATATGATCACGGTACTTGTAGCAGCTAAACCTCATTCTTCTTCTTTACCAACAGGCCCTCTACCTGGTCTAATGGATGGCATACATTTATTTTTCACAAGTAATGTCTTTTATTGCAAAAGGGTTACCACCATTTAAAGGGATATTAACATGAATCCATTCTGTGCTCTTTAAAAAAGAAATGGGATACCAGTGGCGTAACTAGGAATCACTGGGGCCCCAGCAAGACTATGATGGGACCCCTATCTGTGCTTCATCCACAGTGGTTTTGTGGGAGAAGGCTATATGTCATAGGAAAAAAAAAGAAGATGGGCCCCTTTGACTCCTGGGCCCCCATGCTCCCCCGTAGTTACGCCCCTGTGTGATACCTCTCAGTTCTAGGAAAAGCTATAGGTGATATTTTGCTTTATTTTTACCTCTGTTTTAAGCTGGGAAAGTTGTTGCACAATACTTACTGCATTCCTAAGGCAGCCATACACATTGTAGATTCCGTGTTTGATCTACGGGATTTGCTGAGTATCGGCAAGGTGTGGAGGCCAAAAACGACCATCAACGGTGCAGATAAAACTGCCATCAGCCTCTTTATTAGTCATTCCCAGTGGAACATTTTCATGGGTTGGTATTGACTCTTTCGCTTTACTTTAAGTAAAGGGGACCAATATGTTCGGCCCCCCTGTATGGCCGCATGCCGCCTATCCCCGTACCGCCTATGAGGATTGTAGTGGTTAACAACCGCATCTTAATCGCATGTGTATTGCCCCCTTAATACTTACCAGCTGCTGCTTTAAAAGATGGTTTCTGGGATTGTCTTTGTTATTTCTATCATGTATTATCTGCATTCCAGCATAGAATGGGGGCACTGTTGTACATTTATTATATGTTGCCTCTATAGAAGAAAAATGTTTTTTGTGGGCTGTACAGGCGAAACCTTGTACTGCAATTAATAAACCAACAACCTCGCTGTCTTTAAATGTATCTGCATAATTTGAAAAGGGGAGCTTTTCAGAAATGGACAATTTAATTGTTTAAAAAAATAAAGACAAAAATTATAGAAAGTTCACCGGGACTTTTGTCAATAGGTGGTGCTGTGACTCATTAATGCTTTACCTTAACAGACTGTATGGATATTTTTTGATCCTAAGGCTGGGTACACACGGAGGGACTTTTTGTCCCGACCGGAGTGCTCGCTACAATGTCCGTCACGAATTTTGCAAACGTGCACTCCCATAGGGAACCACACAATCGATCGGAATTTCCCACGAACGAAGATCGATGTCGGTCTCGGCCACCCGCCCCACCCAGCCAATTTTTCGTCCGATCGACCGAAAGTGCTGTGAATCGGTTGGTCGGCCGAAAATATTGTCTGGTGGTGTACCCAGCCTAAAGGAGGCTATACGGCTAATTCTGTTCATATACTAGTTGGATGTTAAAGCCAATTAGACATTTGATCCAATGAACGTTTACACCAGACGATGGCCAATAAGGTAACATGAGAGAAAAACGAACATGCTGGTCTAATTTTTCATCCTAATAGGTGAAAACATTTGATTGGACTGGAGAAAATGTTTGGATGAGCATATATATTACCAGAAAGAATGGTAGATCGTCCAATAATATCCAGGTGTCTGCATACCACTATGAGCTATGGTTCCATGACGTGTTCTCAAGTAGAGCAGTCCATCAAAAGGTATAAAGGTCAGAAAAAAGGAAATAAACAATAATCTGTCACTCTCTGTTATCTCTAGACTATGATCCTAAACATATATGACTGCAGACTCTACCCCGAAGAGCTTACAATCTACGCACATTTATATTTGACACATACATTTGTGTGGGGGAAATTGGAGTGTCGGGGAAAACACATGCAAGCACGAGGAGAAATAACATACAACTCCTTGCAGTGTGTCCCAGGGTGGAATCGAACTCAGGAGACTTCAGCGCTGCTGCAATGTATCAGTGCAACCACTGGGCCACCGTGCTGCCCAGTTAATTGCCCAGGAATTATGGCAATTGTTTGGTTATTAACAGGTTAAGGGACAATATTCTGATGATCCAACTCCTAGGGGTCTCAATTTGTCCTCAAATCATCCCCGTGCAAAAATAATTGCCATATTGTGTGTTATTTTAATGGGATGTCACTATGGGTGTACAGATCTGAGTACTTCTGTTCAAATTTTAGACGTAGAATTTTAAATGTCTAAACTGAAATTCCACGTGAAA
This sequence comes from Hymenochirus boettgeri, assembly GCA_019447015.1. Lineage (NCBI taxonomy): Eukaryota > Metazoa > Chordata > Amphibia > Anura > Pipidae > Hymenochirus > Hymenochirus boettgeri. The sequence goes on from CM033476.1 coordinate 35,126,210, forward strand.
ACAGCGTGATTTTTTCATTGAGACCCCCATTGAAATTTGGTAGTTCCAAATTCCGCCAGTAGTTTCTACCCAAACTAAGTGCGGGTACATCCCTATTTCTTCTCCATGAGTTGATGGTTGTTTGACAGTGCCCATCAGTTAAGGGGTTAATAGTGATCAGAGGAGAGAATGGCTCTAAGTTGCCTTGAATGTAGCAGCACTAGGACCATTAACGCATTCTGACCTAAGGTCACTTGGCAGGTACTCACTAAACCTCCTGACGTAGGTGGGAAGAGCACATTCTACACCCTCCATAGCCTTCCCGGGTGGCAGGGGTGAGCTGTCATGTTTTAAAGTTTACCTAAAGATAAATAGAAAGTGTCAATACTGACCTGTACCCAAATCTGTGTGATCAGCCCAGGCAAACAACCATCAGACACCATAAATCAAATGTGCTATGGAAAGAAGGTTTAAACTCCTTCCTTACTCCATAGGAAACTAGATGTTCCTGTCCTAACAGGAAAGATGTTATCAGTTTGTACAGTTTGGATTTATTTGCTATTCACATCAGGTAGGTTAGAAGTTAAACTACAGCAGCACCATAGTAGTTAAACTACAACTCTCACCATATATGTTATACCTCTGTGTATTTTCTTCTTAAGGGCAATCACATTTTAAGTTTATTTGCTAATGTATCATTCGTTAAAAACTGCAAAAATATATCTTAAAATATATATCTGTGCAACTTCTTGTTTATATAGAGCCCGACCATTTCCTATTGCAATCAAATCATCTAACTGTGGTTATAAACCCTTTTCATATCTACCAATTATCTATCCTATCTGTCTATCTATCTATCTATCTATCTATGGAACTATTATCTATTTGTACTTGAACTACAGCAGCCCATCAGTAGTTAAACTACAACTCTCACTATATATGTTTATACCCATCTTCTTAAGGCAATTACATTTAAAGTTATAACTAATGCATTGTACCTTATTAAACAGCAAAATGTATCTTAATATATATATGTTTGTTTATATAGAGTCCAACCATTTCCAATTGCATTAAATCATCTTACTGTGGTTATAGAACCCTTTTCATAACTATCTACCATTATCTATCTATCTGTCTATCACTCTATCTATCTATCTATCTATCTATCTATCTATCTATGCTCTATCAATCAATCTATCTATCTATCTATCTTCATCTACATCAATCAATCAATCTATCAATCATCAATCAATCAATCAATCATCAATCAATCAATCAATCAATCAATCAATCAATCAATCAATCTATCTATCTATCTATCTATCTATCGATCTATCTATCTATCTATCTATCTATCTATCTTCATCTATCTATCTATCTATCTAGCACTCTACATCTATCTATTATCTATCTATCTATCTCTCTATCTCTCTCTCTATCTATCTATCTATCTATCTATCTATCTATCTATCTATCTATCTATCTATCTATCTATCATTGTATCTGCCACTGACATTTGACCATGTCTTTTCCAACATGGTGTGCAACAATAAAGGGATCCATATAATTTGTTTTTGAAAGGTTAAATTGCCCTTTAGGTTACAGTGGTAACAGTATTTATAAGGCAGCAGGTTTCTGACATGTCCTAGTAAGTAACAATTGTTTCCCTGGCTGTTAAAATTATTATAGCAGACATCCCACCCTGCCAAACACCATACATTTAAAGGGAGGGTACCAACCCCCTATAGCCCGCCCCCAGGATTAAGGCATAACCATGCATACAGCCTTGCACATACTTGCATACACACACACATTCAGACAGGCAGACCCAATGCATACAAGTCATGTAACCATGAAGTGTTCTGTCACTTGTTCACCTTTAATAAGCTTTGAAATCATTGCACTCCTTTAACCTATTTAAAATCTACAAATGTCAAAGAGATTTTATAATAATTTCAGGGAGTCAGGGAGCTGCTATTGGTTTCAGGGAGAGGTGGGACGCCTGTATAAAGAGGCCATGTGCATGCCATCCAGGAGTAATTTAACTATTTTGGCAGGGACAGGGGTGAGAATTTACAGAGCCAGGTCCTCACCCATGAGTCCGTATATCGTTAGACCGGCTCTGCCCCACTCCACCCTTGGCGACAGGACACATGGAAGGCGGAAGCTTTTATTCCCATTGGTCAGGTTATGGAGTGAAGAGGGGGTGACACTTGACCGGACCTCCTAGGGGAATTGCAGAATTACAAGTTATCTAGAGGAGTTGTAGAAGTTTCTTATCCAAAATAATTTTAATTGGCTGTTGACATTGCCAAAAGGTAGTTTGTATACAAATCATCCTCATACTTTCAAGCAAATTACTGCTTATCCTGCTATTTTGACCCTCTCGTGTTAATTTCCTAGAAATGTGTTTAACAAAGTACCAATTATGAGGACCTAAACTGCTAGGTCCCCCCCTGGTTTGCAATAGTTTAGGAGAAATACTTACCTTTCTGGCATTGTCCAGGACTCGACCAATGACCAATGGAAAGAAGACTCTGCCAACAAGTGTGTTTTTTCTATTGGCCGAGTCAAAGGGGTGGGGCTTACTATCCCCAACAATCAGGGGAGAAGGAGGGATGATTTAAAGGACAACTCCACCCTCATAAGAACATCTTTTAGAAAGAATGGCCTCTTTAAAATATGTTGATATATCATACTTTGTCCTTGAATTCATTACTGTATGCCTGCTATGCTTCTGGATGACTCATGGAAACTGAGCAATTTAGAAACCTGTAACCTGTACTGACCTGGGCATGCTCAGAAGTGGCAGACAGGGGATTAACATTCAGTCATTGGCTGTGATGTCAACTGCCAAATCCATAACTGACAGTTACTAACTGAAAGGACCAGGAAGCAGAAACAGGGGAAACAGGACATTGTGCAGGATTTCAGGTTAAACTATATATTTCAAATTTCAAACTATTACCGTTTAGGGTTTTGGTGGTGATTTACCTGTATGTAAGTTTTCATTTTGGGGCTGGACTTGCCCTTTATAGGGTTTAATACTATTTTTTTTAAAAATGCTTGCATTTAAATGAAGTTTCTTTGACAATAAATGAAGAATTCAGGGAAGTAGAGGCTGGTTTATCCCAGGTTAATCTTTTATCTGTTAGTATTTGGCTCTTTCGTATCCCTACTCAATAACAGCATCTATAAACAGCAGAAGAGAAATTACCGACATCCTTTATTGGTGCTTTGTAGTGACCGTATGAAAAACACCATCTGTGTATATTTATAGTTTTCTTTAGATTATTAAAAAAGACATTTTCATTCAAAGCAAGAAGGATGTTTGTGTTAAATCCAACAAATATCCAGAGATAAATTTTGTCATAAAAGTTTAATTAGATACGAGAAGGTAGAAGCAGTTATAAAAGGCTGTCTTGCGCATTCAGTTATAATAAGTCTTATAGGGGGAATTAAACGGAAGGCAATCACAGGACAGAATGAATCATAGATACTGACTTGCAATTGGGTGTCATTATTTGATAGAACATAGTGCAAGATCCAGATACTGGATATAATCCTGTTTGAAGGGCCGTCACCAGTTTTGGAATTTTTAGTTAGAAAACATTTAATAATAACTGTTTGATTGCGGCAGATTAAAAACACGGGCAAATTAAAAGGAGAACTATAGTGTGTATAAAATGAAACATAAATGAAATGTTCGAATCTTCTAATTTTAAAGGGTAAGTGTGGTTTCCATACAAGCTATCCTCATACCTTTTTAAAGGGTATGTCCATCAAAATGTAAGTTGGTTTCTATCTGATTTCTGAAGAACAGGAGGTAAATGCACTATCTCTTACCTCCCGTTCTTCAGTAAATCTTACAGGATCAGACTGTAAGTGAAGTCAGCGCTGGAGTGGGTCCGCGGGTAAGTGTCTCCTCCTCTCCTGTAAGATTTACTGAAGAACGGGAGGTAAGAGAGTGCATTTACCTCCTGTTCTTCAGTAAATCAGATAGAAACCAACTTACATTTTGATGGACATACCCTTTAAACAGGGTCTCTGTAATAGGCATGTGCTATAAGCAATGTCATAAGCACCACTCCCAAAAAAAGGTAACGATTATTTGTCCTTTCTTTCCTCTACCATGAACACCTTTAGGCATGTGGCTAGCTGCAGTGGGCTTGCCGCAACCTTAAACTTGGGGGCAGACCATAGGTGCTGCTGATATCACAGCTCACAGTGCTAGCGATAAAAACACCCTTTATACGGCTGTAACTTTGGATAGACTACAGCTAAAAGCATGATGCTGGAGTTTTTTAAAGGTAAGGTTGTGTCCTTTTTATAAAGGCCACTTGTATGGAGACCACATTTCCCCTTAAAAAGTCATGTGGCTGATGACATAGTTAAGCACTGATTATAACTGGTGACATAGCTGTGCACCATTTATAAGGATATAATTTATGTATGTATGTCTACAGTGTATGATTACTATGCAGCTACTACAGAAGATTTAGATTTTTCCTTACTTTCTCCTACTTTCTGAAGCTAATCTGGAATTAGTAAATGAATCAAGAATTCAGTGGCTATGTTGACCTAGAAAAAAATATGTCTGACCTTTCTCAGTGGAAAGTAAACAAACAGACTAGAGGTTCTTATCTACTATTCTATTGATGGGTTGGAATATATTGTTTCCACTACTTAATGGTGGGAGATTATTTTTGATGCATCTAATTAGATTATAAACCTGTTTCTGTTTCAGCACCTGATGCCAGTGATTTTAATACCGTGGGCGAAAGTGGCATACAGTGTGTGAATTTAAATATTCCTGTTTCCCTAATCTTACCACCTTCCTGTAACTTATCTCTGTGTACGGGAGACCCTGTGGAATTCCTCTCATTTTCACAAGGTCTTTAACCGCTCTGCTCAAACACTGTTGATGACATTCTCAGCTAAGTGAGCTAATGCCAACAGCCCTTCCAAACTAAAGGGAGGTTCTGATAATCGATGTGGCAGATTTTTTCCCACAGTTCTTATCAAATGTTTTTCGTGCACCTTTTCCAAGGACCATCTGACGACTGTTTTATTTGTCCAAACTTGAGTGCGGGTCAGCCCCAGTTAATCCATTCGTAGCCTGGAGGTTCACTGTTAAAATGCTTGCTAGGCTAGGGGAAGGGTTACTATTTATGGAGTTTGATCCCCATTAAATGATAAAATAAACAGAACGAGACTATAACTATTGCCTTATCTCTGTTGGCTGTCAGAGACTGATATATAAGTAAAATAAATAATGATTTCTATGAGGTAGGAAAGGGTTGCATACTCCATATAAAGTTACATTATACACACTTTTTGTATGTAGGGAAGGGTGCGGGGTTTCTGTCATTCTTGTAAACTATAAGTCATCAGCCTGCCCTTCCACAAAACTTGTGATGACCTTGGCTATTGAGACACTGCCTGGGGTCCCTTGTAGAGACGAATTTCCACTATTTTGCAGTACCGTGGCTTTAACGATTATTGCTGCAATCGTACATTTATAAATATAGATAGCAGACGTAAATGTATGATATCGACCCTAAAGGTATGATATGCGGTCATTGATTTAGATTTCCCATACAATACCACTATGATATTTTAGTAACGCATGGTATTGTGCATTGTACATTTACTCCCGCGTACATCCTACTTTTTTGCAAGTTTGCCATACCGCGGGTTTTTGAATAGTCACCATAGTTTTGTCTCTAAACTTCAGCAGTCAAAACTGAATCAGAGGAGACTAACAAATGGTAGACAGATCTGTTAGTTGTGAGTCAATAAGGAGTCAGTACTAGAGCCTGAATAAACACAATCTTCTATGATTTCTCCAGCATGTCCAATTGTCCAAATCAGTCAGGACCAATCGCAGAGCAGCTGTTTTTTTCTTTTGATCCCCAGAAATCTGATTAAGTCACCGAATTGGGGAGCAATTGTGCATAAATAATCTGCCTGTGTGAACTTGGCTCTAGAAAGACAGACAGATATAAATAGATACAATAGCCAGACGAGCAGATGGACAGACGGTAATGTTAGAATCAGAAACTTCCTTTTTAGAAAATACCGAGATATCTACAGACTCCAAATCAACAGTGCGATATTGAAATCGCTACATAACTTACAAACAGAAGTCTTTAAACCTACATTTAATATGCAAATTACCAACATAATATATATAAATCTTTACTCTGCTTTGCATGTCAGACTTTTCCTATTTATCACGAGAAAAGAAATAATTTGTTTTTATAAAATGATTATATTATTTTTTATGACTTGCGAGAAAAATTATACGAGAAACAGAGACGTTTTCCAAACATTTGACTCATTTTAGAACAACATGTTTCCTCTGGCAGACATGACTTCAGGTGAGACTATTTCCTGCCCTGTGACATAAAGATTCTGCCAAGGTCTCGTCTCTCAGTGTGACTGCGTTAACCCTGTAACATGAAGCATTTGCAGCCCACACAAAGGGTTAAAGAGAGAGAGAGAGACACAGAGAGAGAGAGAGAGAGAGAGAGATTGTCTTCTTACCCCTATTGAAAGGATATCACACTTCAATCCAGGATCCAAGTTCAAATTCCTTCACCTTGTGTGAAAACCTGGACCATAGGGGTTTTTTTTGGGATTTTTTGTTACATTTCGCAGCCAATAAATCCATGGTTGATGTCGGAATACAACTAGAAGGATTTAGCTGGAACTTTTGTAAATTTTTGCCACAAGTATTTTTAACAGGATTCCAAAGAGTCTGAACCACAAAGGAATATAAATGGCCAGTGCCAACCCTCCAGTCGCAGGTGCCGTAACATTGCACTTCTGCAAAAAGTGTTGTGCTTGAGATGTGAGATGATAAAAAATGACATTTTTATCATCATAATCCTCATGTGATGTAGACGAGACTGTCAATGAAAGTCAGTAAAGATACTGTATAAAAGAAAACACTGGAGAAGCGGCGTTTGTGCAGGGATATGATCACTTTATACAAATGTATTAATGGGCCATATATAAAAGTCCATTGTTTACTAATTGGTCATATCAGAGGACACATGGACATCCTTTAAGATTGGAAGAAAATAAGTTTCATCTTCAGGTTAGGAAAGGTTTCTTTACAGTGAGAACAGTGAAACTGTGGAACTGTCTTCCAGCAGATGTGGTAATGGCAAGTTCATTGAATAGCTTTAAAAGGGAGCAGGATACATTTCTGAAACTAAAGAACATTGAGAATTACTGATATTAATAGATTTAATTAAAAGATGAGTACTGTAGGATATGGTGATACCTTTTCATTATGGACTAACGTACATTTTTAGAGACAAGCTTTTCAAGAGATCCAGTACAATACTGCTTGACCTGAAAAAGAGAAGTATATCTCTCGAAAGCTTGACTATAAAATGTGCTGTAAATAAAAAGGCATCACCATATCCTACAGTACTTATGGTTTAAGTATATGCTATTGGACTAATAGGGCTCACAACCTTATCTTAATACATATAGTTCTGGTTGATCCAGGCATAATAAGTAAGATGTAAAGGTTGGACTAGATGGGCGTATGTCTAAACCAGTCCATAATACCATGCGTTCTCCAGCATCATTGTGGTCCCCTCTAGTCTCTGCAAAATACTAAAGCAATTTGCCTTTGATTTATGAATAAACCATAATAAAATAAATATCTCTTGATGATTACACAGACTCTAATATACTGTAGTTTTCCCCCAAGCTTTTTATAGCTCTTTTCTATCTCTTTAAAACCCAATAAACAGTCATTACCCTTCATAGAAGATGCTTGCAGCACTGCACCATAAAAGCCTATATACATTTCGAATAGAAGTTTGTTCATACTATAGAGGAAGATTATTAACAACTTGATGGGAGTCATTTAAGGTAGATGTACATTTCCAGTAAATAAAGAATTTAAGGTATTTTTCAGGGGATCCTGCCTATATTTACATCTGCTTAAGTCACTTTTGTTTAAAATCACACATTTCCCCTTTTAAATTATTACTGTACTAAACTGTGTCTGGACACATGACACGATACAAATTGTCAATTCTTATTCTTACTAACACAAGCTTAAAGGCCCAGTGTAACGGTAATTTGGTCCTTTCAGACGATCTGGGTGGGCCCACCAAGTTTTTTGGGGGCCCTTTTTGCTGCCATCGTTCAAATCTCAGGCTTTGGTCTCTCCGTCAGCTGTACAAACCTTTGTGGGAAAGTATCCCTCGCAGAAGTCTTGCCCTATAGCGTGCACAGACCAAAGTGAGTTAATTTGCCTTGACATGGTATTGAAATGTAATGCATACACTAGATGAGTTTGTGGCTAGCGAAAGGTAAACACGGTTGATGGAAAACACAAGGGGAGAATTGGGCTGGTAGCAGACAGCGTGAAGGAGAGGATGATGGAAATGTGTGCGTCTAGAACATATTCCCTTTAGGAACTGGGTTTTCTAGACAAAGAACCTAGGTCTTGAGGGTCATATCGTATATTTTTTTAATACACGAAGGGAGAATTTGAGTGTTATTAAAAAGGGTGTAACACAGTGTTAATGACCACTCAAGGGTTTTTTAGAAATGTACGCTTACAAGTTTCTGTCATCTAAGTGTTAAATGTTGACTTGAGCTTCATTCTAAAACCATGGAACGTTCGATGTTACACTGACCCATTCAGATCTCTTAAAGAGAAATTCTACCCGAGGTAGCCAGCGAATTGGATTGTGTTTGTTTAGACGTACATCATGTGTCTCGGTTCCACATCCCCGGTCCCGCGAAGTTGGTACCTCCAGACATGGAGAGTGAGACTAAACACAGACTGAGTTTGCTCTTACTGTAGTAAAAACTAACCACAGGCTACACTGTGGCAAATTTCCATTTTAAAAAACCCGAAGCACGATCACTAATGTCCCATTGTGATGTGTGTGCATTTGGTCACCCATGTTCCTTTTATCTCCCATTAAGAAACTTTTTATTTTTGATTGAAATGTGGCTTTTAATGGGTTTTGTTTTTTCATATTGGCAAGTTTCCCAACATTACACTTTATAGGGAGAAATACTGACCAAAAACACTCATTTCTCAAAGATTACTTTAAAGGGCAAGTTCCAACCTCTGCCAAAATGTTGTTCTTACCTTCAAACCTTACCTGGCAAACCTTAATTACCTTCTCCGTGTTCCTGAACTGAGAAACTCACCAATACTCTCTGAATTTCTCCTTCTCACTCTTCCCAGCTTCCTCCCGGAGCAGCAGCCAATCATGGTTATGACAGGTGACAGCCAATGATGACTGCTACGGACTGGGCTGCCTTCTATGGGCATGTGCAAACTCGTAAAGAGCTCTCATGTGGCAACAACCAGGAACATACTAACGGTACCCGGGTTTTGTTGCCTCATATTTTCTTATTTTAAATGTATTTACTTATTTATTGAGTTTTCTGCAATCCTGGTGATCCCAAAAAACTCCCAACTATCTGTGCTTTATCTATCTGGTTTTCTGTGAGGAGGCTAGATCTGTCATAAGAAAAAACAGAAGATAGGTCCCCCTGACTCCTGGCCCCCCTACAGTTACAGGTTCTGCTCCCCTGGTAGTTATGCCCCTGCAGACCTGACAGGCACACTGCTTCCAGCCCTATCACAGAAGAGATAGTGGTGCTGCAACGACTTGGTGACATCAATTCCTTAGTCCTGTCTGAACTTTTGGAAGACCCAGACACAGGAAATTATAAAAGAAAAAAAATTAAGGGTGAAAAATAAGGAGTCTGGGCTGTTGCCTTATCTATTCTCAAACTTTTATAGTAACATAGTATTGGATGTTGACTAAAGACATATGTCCATCTAATTCCACCTTTGTAGCCTACTCATAACCCTACCAAAAGCTAGGTACACACAGCACCGATAAGCCCTGTAAACATCAGATCCGACTATATCGGGCTTTATCGGTACAGTGTGTACCTAGCTTTCCCAAACGAGCGTGTGGCTGCCGAACATTTGGTTCGGCCAAGCAGTTGTTTGGGAAAGAGGGAAAATTTCCCTCAGCCACAGTAGTCTCCCTATGTGGGAGTCTGCCACGGTCAGGGAAACACACAGTCCCGAACGGTCTCCCTGTGCTGTGAGAACGCTCGGGACTGTGTGTATTGTGATTTTTGAAAAATGACAGACAGGATCCTGTCTGTCATCTTTTAAAAATCTGGCATGTGTGTACCAAACTTTACAGTTGGGAAGGGGGGGGATTCCTCCTGGCTCCAAACACAATCAGAAAGGATCCCTGGATGAACGAACTATATCTAATAATACCAGTCATTTTCAATATATCTGAATTTTAAAAACTTAAAAGCTAATTAATGAACTTGCCATTACCACATCACCGTTCTCACTGTAAAGAAACCTTTCCTAACCTAAAGATGAAACTCTTTTTCTTCCAACCTTAAGGATGTCCATGTGTCCTCTGATATGACCTATTAGTGAACAATGCACCAGAGAGTTCATTGTATGGTCCATTAATATATTTGTAGAATCACTGCTTCTTTAATGTAAACAGCCTTAACTTGTCTAATCTGTCTACAAAGTCTAGCCCCTTCATTCCCTCTTATTATTTAGTTTCCTTCTCTAAACCTTTCCATTTCCAGTATACCCCTTTTATAATGGGATTCCAATATTCCAAATGAGGCTTTACCATGATTTGTAAAGACTAAGGGCACGGCCACACTGCACTGCAAACACGCACGGAGTCGCATGCAATCGCATATGGAGTCGCAAGCGATTTCATGTGCAATTCCATTGCGTTTACGTATCGTTTTTTTCATTAAGTATTGAAAACGCATGCGATTGTGATTTAAAATGCGGAACGCAAAAATGTAATTCATTCTAGTTCATTAGTATTAGCAGCAAGTTTGGATAGAACGACCCTATGTATTTATCATTTAAGTAAATTCATTTACAGAGCAAAGACTACAGTAAATAAATTAATTCTCTCCCACACTAATTACCAAGATTACCCACAGAGACACAAGGTGCTTGGAGTTTAAAGGCTAATTTAAGACTTCAGCTATTTGATGTTAAATCGTCGAGCTAACCATCTGGGGTAGTAAGCCCCGAGCGCTGAACTTAGAACATGGTTTAGCAGTTTGCCTCTAACGTTGTTTCTGCATTCTTACAAAGCCACTCGAATTCAAGCTGAGAAGTTTCCCAAGCTCCACACTTGCTGCAAAGGTCCAACATGCAAATAACAAACACAGAATATGTGGGATTCTAAGAAAGTCACTAATGGCAGGGAGGAATTTCTTACCAAGATACCCAGCAGGCCGGGACTGTATACAGTAATACTGAGTTAAATCAATGTGTCCTGGCTGATATATGGGCTAGTTCTAATCTGTAGGGTTAAAACCAGTCATTAGAGCTGGTACACACAGTAAATATTTGTCCCGTGGCAACTGTTCCCCACTATTGATCGGTCGGTGAGATGGAAAGTTTGACACATTGTGCGGTTAGTAGGAGGTGATTTACCGATGTGTCTGATCGTCCATTCGAATAAAATGGCGACCACCATCGGTTACAGGACGAATGCAAAATTAATGTAGATACTTTGGCATGACCTAAATATATTGGTCTGTCGGTCATCCCCAAATATCTACTTTTGTGTACCCAGCCTTTGACTAATAGGGTTGATAATAAGAGGTGCAAATGTTTGCCTGTGCTAATAATTTGCAGAAACCAATTGAGTGTTAACTTTTAAGGTGGCTTCACATCCGATTGGTTACTGCAGATTTATAGCACTTGCACCTTTTATTTCCATCCAGTTAATTTTGTGCTTTACAACCATGGTTATCTCAGACTGTTAGTACGTTCTATCATATGACTAGTTCTTTCCTCTGATTTAACCTGACATTCTAATGTTGAAAAGGCTGTAATGATAAATCTACTTCTCCACTACTTTAGGCTGGTACGATGTGCAATTTTGCATGCGCCCAATGATGAACGAGTTAGCCGTACCAGCGGATAATACTTTTGTATATAAAAACAATTCATGGAGCATCTGTGTGGGTTAAAAGACACAAAAATTAGAGCTGACAGTCCAGTCACTTTCTCGCTTCCTTTTCCTCTCAGCACAGATTGATGCAAAGTAACTAATCATCTGTTAAAGGGGCCCATCCATGCATTAATACTCGTTGTACGGAATTGGGTTAATTTCATGCAATCGTCAGATCTAATTTTTGCATTCCAAATTTGTTTCCCCTTTCGGACCAATAATAATTGTACGATCGGTATTGTTGCATGTATGGGCCTCTTAAATCTGTACCATGAGAGAAGCTGATGGGATTTGTTTACAAAGGACCCCAGGGGATTTGTTTACTGACGGACCCCAGGGGATTTGTTTACAGACAGACTCCAGGGATTTGTTTACAGATGGACCCCGGAGATTTGTTTACAGATGGACCCCAGGAGATTTGTTTACTGGCAGACCCCAGGGCTTTGTTTATTGATGGACCCCAGGGGATTTGTTTACTGACAGACCCCAGAGGATTGTTTACTGACGGACCCCAGGGGATTTGTTTCTGATGGACCCCAGGGATTTGTTTACTGACTAACCCCAGGGGATTTGTTTACTGATGGACCCTATGGGTTTTGTTTACTGATGGACCCTGGGGGATTTGTTTACTGACGGACCCTGGGGGATTTGTTTACTGAAGGACCCCGGGGATTTGTTTACTGAGGACCCCAGGGGATTTGTTTACTGACGGACCCCAGGTTTTTTTTACTGACAGACCCCGGGGGATTTGTTTACTGACATACCCTGAGGGATTTGTTTACTGACGGACCCCGGGGGATTTGTTTACTGACGTACCCTGGGTATTTGTTTACTGACGGACCGCGGGGGATTTGTTTAATGGCAGACCCCAGGGGATTTGTTAATGGCAGACCCTAGGGGATTTGTTTACTGACAGACCTCAGGGGATTTGTTTACTGATGGACCCCGGGGGATTTGTATACTGATGGACCCCGGGGGATTTGTTTACTGACAGACCCCGGGGATTTGTTTACTGACGGACCCCAGGGGATTTGTTTACTGATGGACCCCAGGGGATTTGTTTACTGACGGACCCCGGGGGATTTGTTTACTGATGGACCCCGGGGGATTTGTTTACTAATGGACCCAGGGGATTTGTTTACTGATGGACCCTGGGGATTTGTTACTGATGGACCCGGGGGATTTGTTTACTGATGGACCCCAGGTGATTTGTTTACTGACGGACCCTGGGGGATTTGTTTACTGAAGGACCCCGGGGATTTGTTTACTGACGGACCCCAGGGGATTTGTTTACTGACGGACCCCAGGTGATTTATTTACTGACAGACCCCGGGGGATTTGTTTACTGACATACCCTGAGGGATTTGTTTACTGACGGACCCCGGGGATTTGTTACTGACGTACCCTGGGTATTTGTTTACTGACGGACCGCGGGGATTTGTTTAATGGCAGACCCCAGGGATTTGTTTAATGGCAGACCCTAGGGGATTTGTTTACTGACAGACCTCAGGGGATTTGTTTACTGATGGACCCCGGGATTTGTATACTGATGGACCCCGGGGGTTTTGTTTACTGACAGACCCCGGGGATTTGTTTACTGACGGACCCCAGGGGATTTGTTTACTGATGGACCCCAGGGGATTTGTTTACTGACGGACCCCGGGGGATTTGTTTACTGATGGACCCCGGGGGATTTGTTTACTAATGGACCCCAGGGGATTTGTTTACTACGGACCCTGGGGATTTGTTTTACTGATGGACCCTGGGGGATTGTTTACTGATGGACCCCAGGTGATTTGTTTACTGACGGGGTCGGCGGGTCCGTCAGTAAACAAATCCCCTGGGGTCCGTCAGTAAACAAATCACCTGGGGTCCATCAGTAAACAAATCAATAAAGATAGGACAGTTTCCAGTTATTTACATGTACAGAACAGTTATATAGTAGACAGTTATCTTATACGTGGATACAGTGGATTTTACAGTACAGAACACTTATACAGTATACAGTTAATACAGTATAGCTACAGTTTGTATTACCGTACAGAACGTTATTATAGTATACAGTGATAAGTATACAGTTATACCAGTATAGCACAGTTATACAGTACAGAACAGTTATATAACAGTTTTACAGTATTTACAGTTTACAGATAGTACAGTTATACAGTACAGAAAAGTTAAAAGTTTTAGATAGTAACAGTTATTATATTTTTATAGATTTACAGTTATTAAAGTACATAACAGTTATATAGGATTACCGTTATATGAGTATACAGTTAACAGTATATAGTACAGTTATTAAAGTAAGGACAGAACAGTTATTTACAGGATACAGTAATACAGGATAGTACAGTTATACAGTACAAGAAACAGTTATATAGTATACAGTTATTGATAGTATATAAGTTATACGTACAGAACACTTATATAGATACAGGAAACAGTACAGTACAGTTATACCGAAACAGTTATCCAGACCAGAACAGTTATAAAGTATACAGTTATACAGACATTACAGTTACAGACACACAGAAAAGTTATATAGTATACAGTTTTTATAGTACAAGCACAGTACAGTTGTTTACAAGTAACAGAACAGTATTATTATAGTAGACAGGTATTACAGTATTTGTAGGTTATACATACAAGTTTTTATTACAGTACAGTTTAGACAGTACAGTTATACAGTTAGGAGAACAGTTATATAGTATGCAGTTATTACAGTACAGTAGTACAGTTCTACAGTTTATTAGGGAGAAACAGTTAGGGCAGTTATATTAGGATACCAGTTATTTCAGTACCAGTACAGTTATACCAATGACAGACAGTTATATATGATTTTTTACAGTTATTATACCGTTACAGTTTTATACAGTTTACAGTTAACAGTGACAGAACCAGTTATTTAGTATGACAGTTATTTTATTACAGTACAGTTTTATACAGTTACAGAACCGTTAAAATAGTATTACAGTTATACAGTACAGAAAAGTATATAGTATACATTTATACAGAATTTACCCAACAAGTACAGTTTATACAGTAGAGAAGAATGGTATATACTATTACAGTTACAGTACAGTACAGTTTACAGTACAGAACCGTTATATAGTATACGTTTACGTACAAGGACAGTTTCACAGTATGGGATGGAGAGTAGAGATTTTTTTAGTGATATGAGAGAACAGTAATAGTAGTTAGACAGTTATACAGTTACACAAACCACACAGTACAGTTATACGGTTAGCGAGAACAGTATAAGTATACAGTTATTTTTACTATCTATTTTTTACATTTTACACTAGAGTACAGTTATACAGTACACAGACAGTTTATATAGTATACAGTTATACAGTTATATTATTATTTATGGTTTATACAGTTATACAGTACAGTAGTATAGTATCAGTACAATTAAAGAAACGAACAGTAACAGACGTTACAGTTGTTATTATTATTTTATTTGTTATTTATTATTATATAATACAGTAATTTACAGTATAGTTACCAGTATTAACAGTACACAGAACAGGTAGTTATATAAGTTTTATTGTATACTTATACAAGTTAGTTATAGGATACAGTTATCAGTATGTTTACAGTTATACAGTTACAGAACAGTTCTACAGTTATCCCGTACTACAGTTATAGTACAGTTAGACGTAAGAACAGTTTATTTATAGTTATACAGTTATATAGTGTATACAGAAGACAAGTCCAGAAAGTTAATATAAGTATACAGTATAAATAAGTAACAGTTATTTACGTACAGAGTTAGTTATTACAGTACAGCAGAAACAGTTATACAGATTATAAGTTAAGACAGTTATAGTACTACAGTTATAAGTACGTACAGTTATTTTTTTGTTTTATAAAGTGGTTAGAGGCGGTTAGTTTAGGTATGGTAGTATGTTTAGATTTAGTTTAAGTATAGGGTTGTAGGGGTGTAGATGTAGATTAGGTTTAGGTTTAAGAGGTGTGTGTTTGATTGTAGTTAGGTGAGATAGTAGTAGAGTAGGTTGCTTAGGTTAGGAGAGTAGAGAGAGAACGGTTATTATACTATAAGGTATACAGTACAGTTTTACAGTTAACAGTACAGAACCTATTATATAGTAATACAGTTATTACACGTACAGTACAGTTAATACCGTTCTAGAGAACAGAGAACATTATCTAGTATACAGTTATACAGTAATACCAAAAAAGTACATATTACAGGTTATTAGGGTTAGGGAAACTAGAGAGATAGGGTAGTGTGCATAGGATGTTAGGAGAGAGGAGAGAACAGTAGTTATATAGTTATACAGTTATAACTATAAGTCCAGTTTGATACCGTACCAGAACAGTAGTTATAAGTATACAGTTATTACAGTTAACAGTTTATATACAGTACTAGTAGTAGTTTTATACAGTACAGAGAACAGTATACAGTATACTAGTTTAATTACAGTAGTATGTTTACAGTTATTACAGTACATACAGCACAGTTATATAGTATACAGTTAATAGTATGACAGTTATAACAGATAGTACAAGTATACAGTACAGAACATTATTACAGTTTTTATTATATCAGTAATTACCCAGTATAGACAGTTATTTACAGTACAGAACAGTCTTTATATAGTATACAGTTATATAGTATCAGTTTATTTATACAGTACAGACACTTATTAGTTATACAGTTTTATACAGTACAGGACAGTTATACAGAACAGTTAACAGTACAGCATCTGTTGTTTTATAAAGAAGTATTTTCATTTATTACAGACATTACAGTTATACAGTTTTACAGAACAGTTTATATAGTCTACAGTTATGAAGAACAGTACAGTTGTCAGTTACAGAGAAACAGTTATATTAGTATTACAGTTATACAGTGTTATACAGTTATACAGTACAGTTTATACAGTACAAGTTTAGGTATACAGTAAGAGAAACGTTAATAGTATTGCAGTTAACAGTACTTACAGTTACAGTTTTATACAGTAGGGAGAGTTTATCGATAGAGGAGGGTAGTAAGAGAACAGTTTTATTAGAAGGAGGATACAGTGATTCAGTACAGTACAGTTATTTATTACAAACCAAATACAGAACAGTTATATAGTATTACAGTTATTACGTATTTAAAGTTTATACAGTTACAGTTATTTACAGTTTTACAGTATACAGTTACCAGAAAACAGTTCAGTTATATGGTTACAGTTTATTACAGTTTTTACAGTCTTATAGTTACACAGTACAGAAAACCGGTAAAATGGTAGACAGTTGAGACAAGTACAGACACAGAACCCAGAAACAAAACACAGTTATCTAGTAGTACAGTTATATCAGTACAGTTACAGTTATACAATTAGGAGGGAGGAGGAAAAAAATGTGTGTAATACTATTACAGTTTTATAAAGTACAGTACAGTTATACAGTACCACAGAACCACCACCTCACCCCAAATCAGCTCCCTAATTATTATAGTATACAGTTATGAAAGTACCAGTACAGTATACAGTAGAGACCAGTTATATAGTATACGTTATACATACAGTACAGTTTTACAGTAGAGAACATGTTATATAGTATCAGTGTAACAACTATATAAGTACAGTATTTACAGTAAGAACAGTTATATAGAAGGGTTAGTATTACAGTTCTACAGTATTACAAGTTATACAGTACAGTTGTAGTTAACAGTACCAGAAACAGTTATACAGTTTATATAAACCAGTAATTACATTAGAGTACAGTGTTAAACAGTACAGAACAGTTTTTAGTTATAGAGTAATACAGTTAGATAGTTTACAGTTATTACCGTTTATAGAGTACAGTTATACAGTTTTACCAGAAACAGTAGTATACAGATACAGTAATATTTCTACAGTATTTTTTAGTTTATTTTTTTTGATAGATTTACAGTATACCAGTACAGAAAAGTTATATAGTTATACAGTTTCTAGTGGGTATACGGAATTACAGTACAGAAACAGTTATATAGTATTATACAGTTGTTAACCGACACAGTTATACCGTTATACAGTACCGTAGTTATACAGTTACAGAACGGTTTACAGTATACAGAATGACAGTTTTATAGTACCAGTTATACAGTCCAGAAAAGTTATATAAGTAGTATACAGTGATATAGTATAACAAGTATACAGATAGAAACAAGTTATACAGTACAGAACAGTATACAGTTTATACGTAACTACAGTATAGTTACAGTTTTCTACAGTAAGAACAGTTATATAGTATTTAAAGTTATATAGTATACGTGATACAGAAAATTACAGAACAGTTTATTTAGTATACATTATATCGTATACAGTTATACAGTATAGTTCCAGTTATACAGTACGACAGTTATACAGTATACAGTAGAATAAAGAGTATAGGTACAGTTATACAGTAACCACCAGAACAGTTAATAGTATTACAGGTTATCTCGTATACCGTTATACAGTACAGAACCACTATTATAGTATACAGTTTATACGTATACAGGAAGACGTTTTTATACAGACCCGAAACAAACAGTAGTTATTGTAAGTTACAGAACATGGGCTTGTGGGTTGTTAGTTGGTTGGAGGTTAGCTGTTGTAGATTTTTATTTTTTTTTTTGTCTATTATTTTAATTAAATGTATACGTTATACAGTACATTACGTTTTTTTATACAGTACAGAACAGTAAGTTAGTTATAAGTATACAGTTATACAGCACAGTACAGTTTTGACAGTTAAAAGAAACAGTATATAGTATACAGTTATACAGTATACCGTAACAGTACAGTTATACAGTACAGTTATACAAGTACGAGAACGTTATATAGTATGCAGTTTTATACAGTACAGTTACAGTTATACCAGTAGAGCACGTTGGTTGGTATGGTTGTTGTTGGTTATTTATAGGATACAGTTATTCAGTTTACAGACAGTTGATACAAAACAGAAAACATTTATATAGTATTACAGTTATACAGTATACAGTTATACAGTTACAGTTATACAGTACAGTTATTCCAGTACAGAACAGTGTATATAGTATGACAGTATACAGTACAGACCGTTGTTTTTTTAATTTTTTTTTTAATTTAAATATATACAGTTAACAGTACAGAAACTAGCAGTTATATAGTATAGTTATACAGTACAGTACAGGTTTGTATACAGTAGAGAACTGTTATATACTAACAGTTATAACAGTTGACAGTACCAGTTGTAAAAGTACAGAAGCGCCACAAGCGCGTTATTAATAGTATAAAGTTTATATAACCAGTACGAAAGTACAGTTTTTTTAGACAGTAGAGAACAGTATATAGTATACAGTTTATACAGTACATAACCGTTTATATTTTCCAGTAGTAGTAGGAGAGAAACAAGTGATATAGTATACAGTTAGTAACACTATAGGTACAGTTATTACAGTACAGAAACAGTTATATAGTTAGACGTTTTTTATACAGATAACAGTTCTACAGACAGTTAGTTTTAGTTAGACAGTACCCGAACAGGTTATAAAGTAAGTTACAAGTTAAGACAGTATCGTACAGTTATTAACTAGTAAAAAGAAGACAGTATAAGTATACAGGTTATATAGGTATACAGTTGATACAGTTATAGTACAGTTATTAACAGTACAGAACAGTTATTACAGTATACAGTCATACCAGTTCGTACAGTCAGTGAGACCAGTACAGAACAGGTATATGGTATACAGTTTATATAGTATTACAGGTTAATACAGTAAGACATTATATAGTCGTATACAGTTATACAGTACGTACGTTTATACAGAACAGTTATCGCAGTACAGACAGCTTTAAAAGTATACAGTTATTACAGTTTACAGTTTTACCAGTACAGAACAGGGTTATATAGTATATACAGTTATACAGCACAGTACAGTGTACACAGTACAGAACATTAATAGTATACAGTATATACAGTATACAGTTTATACAGTACAGTTATACAGTATCATATACAGTAGAGAACATTATATGTATGCATTATACAGTACGGTCAGTTATTACAGTAGTGAGAACATGTTATATAGGAACAGTTATTTCAGTACAGTACAGTTGTTATTTACAAATTTTTAACAGAGAACAAGTTATTATAGTATACGTTTATACAGTATACATTTTATAGTACATGGTAACAGTACAGTTATTACGTACAGAACAAAGGCGTATTAATATATTAAGGTTAATTTATTACAGTACAGTTATAACAGTACAGAACCGGTTAAATATATACAGTTATACGTACAGAACAGATATCGAGTATACGTTTGTAACTTCAGTACAGTGCTTACAGTAGAGAAACTGTTAATACTATACCAGTATACAGTACAGTACAGTTATACAGTACAGAACCATAGTATATAGTATACAGGTATACAGTACAGTGTACAGTTATATACAGTTAGGTATAAGTATAAACAGTGTTTAGTATAGTACAGACATTATACAGAGTACAGTACAGTATATACAGTTAGAGAACGTTTAGATAGTATACAGTTATATACACTATAGTACAGGTATACATACAGAACAGTTATAGTTATATAGAATACAGTTTTATACAGGTACAGTTATACAGTACTGTAAACAGTATCTAGTTATACAGTACAGAAACAGTTACGTATCAGTTATAATATACAGTTATAGTACAGTTAGACAGTAACAGAACAGTATATAGTTATACAGTTATACAGTTCTACGTATAGTACAGTTATACAGTACAGAAAACAGTTATATAGTAGTATACAGTAATACAGTTGATAGTACAGTCAGTACAGAACAGTATATATAGTATACAGTTATATATTACAGTTAGTAAGACAGTTAATCGTAACAGTTATACAGTAAACAGTTATACAGTACAGTAGTTACAGTACCAACAGTTATACAGTACAGTACATTAGTACAGTTTACATACTAGTACAGAAAAGTTATATAGTATACAGTTATAAGTATACAGTTATACAGTTATGACAGTACAGTATGAGACAGAACACAGTTATACAGTATACATTATATACAGTATAGTACAGTTCATCAGACGAACAGTTATATAGTATACAGTTATACTAGTATACAGTTATACAGTACAGTATACAGTTTATATAGATACAGTTATATAGTATACAGTATACAGTATATAGATGGACAGTACACAGTTATACAGTAACAGATACAGTTTATAGTACAGTTACAGTACAGTACGTTCTATGTATACAGTATATAGTTACAGTTATACAGTTACAGAACACTTATATAGTATACAGTTATCAGTACAGTAACGAGTACAAAGTTTATACAGTACAGAACAGTTATAAAGTATACAGTTATTTACAGTACATTACAGTTATACAGTACAGAACAGTTTATGTATACAGTTATACGAACAGTACAGTTTTACAGTACAGAACGTTATAATACAGTTATAAGTATACAGTGTATACAGTACAGTTATACAGTACGTTATACAGACGAGAACAGTTATATAGTATTCAGTTACAGATACAGACAGTTATACAGGTAAGAAGAACAGTATATAGGATACAGTTATATCAGTACATACAGTATACAAGTACAGATACAGTTATATAGATACAGTTATACAGTAACAGTTATAAGATACAGTTATACAGTTGACAGTTGCTACAGACAGAACAGTTATATAGTATACAGTATCTTATACAGTACAGAAACCGTTGATAATAGTATTCAGTTTATACAGTACAGAACAGTTATATAGTACAGTTATATAGTACAGTACTGTACAGTTATCCAGTAGAGAACTGTTTATATTACAGTATACAGTTATAAGTACAGTACAGTTATTACAGTTTATACAGTACAGAACCGTTATATAGTATACAGTTATACAGTCAGTACAGTTATACAGTAGAGAACAGTTATATATACAGTTATACAGTACAGTACAGTTTAACAGTAGAGAACAGTTATTGTATTACAGTATACACTATAGTACAGTTATACAGTACAGAACAGTTATATAGGATACAGTTATACGTATACAGTTATTACAGTACAGTAGTTATACAGTACAGAACAGTTATACAGTATACAGTAATACAGTATAGTACAGTTATACAGTACAGAACAGTTATATAGTATACAGTTATATAGTTAACAGTTATACAGTATAGTACAGTTATACAGTACAGAACAGTTATACAGTATACAAGTTACACGTTATAGTACAGTTATACAGTACAGAACGATTATATAGTATACAGTTAATTATAGTATACAGTACGAAGTACAGAACAGTTATATAGTATACAGTTATATAGTATACAGTATACGATAGTACAGTTATAGACAAGTACGAAACAGTTATACAGTTATACAGTAAGCAGTATAGTACAGTTATACAGTACAGAACAGTTATACAGTATACAGTTATATAGTATACAGTTTTACAGTACAGAACAGTTATATCAGTATACAGTTAATAGTATCCAGTTTAAGTATTATAGTACAGTTATACAGTACAGAACAGTTAGTACAGTTATACAGTATATACAGTTATAGAGTACAGTTATACAGTACAGAACAGGTATATAGTATACAGTTATACAGTATAGTACAGTTATACAGTACAGAACAGTTTATATAGTATACAGTATATAGTATACAGTTATACAGTACAGAACAGTTATATGTATACAGTACAATAACAGTATTAGTACAGTATACAGTACAGAAGAACAGTATATAGTATTACAGTTTAGTGTATATCAGGATACAGTTATACTGTACAGTTATACAGGTTATATAGTATACAGTTATTTACGTTACAGTATCAGATACAGTACGAACGTTATAGTATACAGTAATACAGTATAGTACAGTTATACAGTACAGAACAGTTATATAGTATACAGTTATATAGTATACAGTAATACAGTACAGAACAGTTATATAGTATACAGTTATACAGTATACAGTTATACAGTACAGTAGTTAAACAGTACAGAACAGTTATACAGTATACAGTAATACAGTATAGTACAGTTATACAGTACAGAACAGTTATATAGTATACAGTTATATAGTATACAGTTATACAGTATAGTACAGTTATACAGTACAGAACAGTTATACAGTATACAGTAATACAGTATAGTACAGTTATACAGTACAGAACAGTTATATAGTATACAGTTATATAGTATACAGTTATACAGTACAGAACACTTATACAGTATACAGTAATACAGTATAGTACAGTTATACAGTACAGAACAGTTATATAGTATACAGTTATATAGTATACAGTTATACAGTACAGAACAGTTATATAGTATACAGTTATACAGTATACAGTTATACAGTATAGTACAGTTATACAGTACAGAACAGTTATACAGTATACAGTAATACAGTACAGAACAGTTATATAGTGTTGAAACACATATAAGAAATCTGTTTTCTAAGCAAATTCTTGAATCACTGCTCAAAGAATAGTAATGAAGTTTGTTCCTTGCCTTCCTAATGCTGAGCTGGTTACCTAGTTTCACTCCTGATTAACCTTTCTGACTTTTATTTCTAGCAAGAGAGGAAAAATTGTCTTAAAGGATTTACTGACACGTAACAGACAGAATTAATACAACACCAGTGAGAGAGAGAAAGGGAGAGCAAGTTGGCAAGAGAAGGAGAAAGTGTCTCCAGTTTGGGCATGGAAAAAAAAATTAAAACAATAAATGACAAATGTGGCCAAGTCTTAAGTGAACTTAACATATCTCCTCCGTCTATGTCTCGAGCCAAGTTGGCAGCAGAGCAGTGGAACTTTTTCTGTGTTTTCTATAAAATGTTCTTATAGACAGAGAATGGATGGACGAAAACAGTTACCACTTCGGACCCTAAATTTAGATCTGTAACACTTTCTCCCAAAGACAATCGAAGGATCTAATTTGGAAATCTAATGTTGCTGGCAGGGAGCATATTATTATGTTACTAATTTCTGGTGGTACCTGGGAAAAATAAATACATTCAGATATTTTAACAGCTATATGTGCAGGCAATCTGTTTGCTATAAGAGATGAGCGCCGGTTTCTAAACAAACCTGGTTTCCATTCCGCCATTATTTCTTTTGTTCAATTCACAAATCTGACTGAATTTTTGGAATTTCGAAAGTCAATACATTTTAAAAAATCACACGCGGACGTTTGAAAACATGAAAAATTATGGTTGAAAATGTAATTTCAATTGGGTTTGGATTTTTAGAATTTCAATATGTTCTGTGAAACTGCTAGCAGAACAAAGTTCAGAGAATGGTTTAAGGCGGGAGGCAGCAGTGTAAGTTGGGGGTCTGTGAAGAAGATTTCCTTGTGAGGAATGGAGGGCACGGCCTGGAACATAAGGGACCAAGAGAGAAGATAAGAAGGGAGGTGCAGTAGAGTGAAGGGATTTAAAGGTTAAAAGCAGGGTATTGAATATGATTCTTACTTTGATGGGAAGCCACCCTATGGACTGAAGTATCAGGGTTGTGGGTGCTCTTTTGGAGGAGAGTGAGATGATCCGAGCTGCCGAGTTTAAGATAGACTGGAGAGGAAAGAGATAAGAGCCCGGGAGTCCAAGTAGTAGAATGTTACAGTAGTCAATATGGGAGATTATAAGGGCATGGATGAGCATTGTAGTAGTGTAGGAAAGTATAGAGAGAGGAAAGGGTGGGTCTTGGCAATATTGCAAAGGAGAAAACAACAGGTCCTAGCGACATTGTTAATGTGATGATGGAAGGAAAGAGAGGAGTCAAAGATAACTCCAAGGCAGCATGCAGATTCAACTGGGTTAATGACCATATTGTCAATAGAGATGGAGAAGGGAGGACTAGGTCCCAGTTTAGGCGGGGAAATTATTAATTCTGTTTTGGATAGATTGAGTTTAAGGCGGCGGTGCGGCATCCAGGAAGAGATAGAGCGCAGACATTTAGAGATTTGGGATTGAACTTCAGGGGTTAGTGTGAGGTTGGACAAGTAAATGTGGGTATCATCAGCATATAAGTGATACTTAAAACCGAAAGAACTGATTATTTCTCCCAGAGAGATTGTGTAAATGGAGAACAGCAAGGGTCCTAAAACCAAGCCCTGAGGGACCTCCACACTAAGCGTAACAGGAGAGGAAGTCTTATTAGCAAAAGATACAGAGAAAGATCTGTCAGAGAGATAAGAAGACAACCACGCCTCAGCTTGATTTTAGATGCCCAGAGAATAAAGAATCTGCATAAGAAGAGAGTGGTCCACCGTATCAAAGGCAACTGACAGGTCTAGGAGAAAGAGGACCGAGAACTGTCCTTTGGCTTTGACAGCTTGTAGGTCATTTGAGACTTTGCAGAGGGCCATTTCAGTTGAATGACACGGTCGTAATCCTGATTGTAACAGGGCCAATAAGATATTAGCATGGAGGTATTTAGTAATGCGAGCAGAGACGAGACATTCTAAGAGTTTTGAAGGGACGCCCTCGAGATGGGTGGGATACCTGGGAGTCAGGCACGGTCATGGGAAACATGTGTTCCCGAGCATTCTCCCTGAGCTGTGTATAGGGTATAACGCTCGGGACTGTATGTATCCAGATCTTTGAAAAATCACAGACAGGATCTTGCAGATGTCTGTCATCTAGCTCTCTAAAGGACAACCAAATGGATCATGTTCCCTACTACAAAGACCCAAGGAGAAAGATGCCGGTTTAGTTGGAGCAGAACAGTATTTAGTTTTGCAGCAACCTATCCGATGTTACTTTTTACTGGGTTACTGCAGAAAGATAATATTTGATTGGTTGTTGACCATGTTTTGAGCTAATTTCTCTGATGAAGAAACTGGAAATTGATAGGTACCTGTACCCTATGTCATTGATAGGAAATAATAAAACAGATTTTTTTTCCTGCCTGGAATAATCTCTAACCCACAAGACCCTGCTTTAGGTTTGCCCTGAGGTTGAAACCTTTGGTAATTATGGTGCCTCCAGCTGAGACCCATTCTATTGACACAGTAATTATCCACCAGCATTCCTGTTCTGAAAATACAGAATATCTGGAGAAAGACTGCTATAGGTCTCATTCACATCTGCTATTGATAGCAAACTGATTAACTATAAACTGACCAGCTATTACATTGACAGTCGGACAAAATTGCTTGAAAAACTTCCTAGTTCTTGAATAGGAGTCAGATGTGGATTTGACAAATGCGCTTGAACCTGTAAATTGCTACAAATTTAGCATTTACTGATGCAACTGATCAAATTCTACCAAATTCTATTTTTCTGCAAAAAATAAAAAAACTAATGAAACTGGTAATTTTTGATCAACCCAACATTATTTAATATACAGGATCAGCTAGTCCACCAAAATGTCTGCTGCAAACCTTTTCTTCCTACTTAAAGAGTGCTGATTGATAGATCACTATATCAGTCAGTAGGTCCTACTGCCATTAGGAAAGGCCTGGGGATGGCCTCTGTCTACCAGCCCTTAGTGGTGTTATATAGTAATAACCAATGAAAACGATGCATTGTATAGCCCATTGCTCTTATAAACCTCTGACTTCTTTCCCCAGAGTAGATTTGTTTCCATCAAGCAGGTTATGATGCTAAGGTCTAAAGCTAGTGCCTAGTTTGTGTTGATTTCTAGGTTGACTGTTCTTGGGCCCAGTAGGCAACTTAAGCTTCGTGAGGTTCATTTTGACATATTAACAGGGTTATTCAATAAAAGTTCTAATCGTTAAAAATGTCGCTAATTTTTCCCCAACCAATCAGATGCTAGCTTTCAAATGTTAAATAATATCTGATTGGTTAGGGCAAAATTAGCACCATTTTTAACGATAAAACTTTTATTGAATCTCCCTATAAGTGCATGTTTTGGGCTTGTGTCACAATAAACAACAAACAGCTGAAAGTGAGTGTGTGACTATTATTCTGATATTGATTGCAGAGCAACAGGAATGCAAGGGAAATTTGGAATCTGACTTTGGTCCAGTAGGGCGTTTCCTGTTGCCCAACGTTGACCACATAACCAGAGATGGAGCCGCTTACATCATGAGCTAGAATGTTCATTTCCAATAATGTCTTGTCAGGTCATTTCAAAAGGATATAAGGTTTTCATAATAGGAATCAATTTTTATAGACAGATGTAAGATGTTTTTATATCCAATGTTATATTACCCATAATTCTTTGGATCCTCGTACTGAACTTAAGAAACATAGTAAGTAACACAGGTGTTAACAACATTACAACAGTTGACTTATTATTATTTTTTTTTTTGTGAGCACCATATTTACTTAATGTTTCTGGGATGGAAGCATTTATCTCCCCCAGAGGTATTTCAGGTGGTTAGAAACAAGGTGTGTGCATTGTTACAGAACAATCTTCCTTTTGTATTAACCATCTCTGGAAAAAGATAAACAACGAAAATAGCACTAATTATATTAATATACAGGAATGGTCCTTTTGTCTCTTAAATGATTGGGTTGGGTGATAAAGAAATTGCAGCCTTGACAAGGATTAGGAAATATGGGATGTTTATGCTTCATTTTGAGATACAAAATTAAAATAGAGGGAAACAGAGAAAACTGTGTTAAGGTTCGTACACACATGACTGAAAAGTCAAAAACATGGTTTTGAGCAGTCAAAAATCGGGATTGTAAAAAATTCTGCTTCAATTGGGTTCAAATTGGATTTTTAAGTTTTCAGAGTTCCACGGAACCGCTGGTGGAATGAAATTCTGTACTTACATAACATACTGGTAGAAATTAAACTCTCCGTTAATCCAAACTGACAAGACCCTTGATGAGGTGGGATAATTTTGTAGGCCACTTCGAATGTTGCTTGATCTTTATCTTTCTTGCAATAATTGTTTTGTTGAAAAGTCATCTTTATTGACTATGACTGATGAATGAGAACTTATCATATCGCTTTTGTTTTTGTTCGGGTAATTTCAGGCTGTGTAGCCTCCAAAGAAGCTCATTCAGTTAAGACCTGACAGATGACATCAGCACCATTTCTATATTTAGAAAGTGTTGGTTCCTTATTTATGTTTGCTGACCCAGACAGGAAACTCTCCAGACTGTCCCTTCCCTTTTCTATGCTACATGAAGAATTTAGCTCAGGTATGAGAACCAATGGTGTGACAGGGACCTTGTATCTGTTATTTTTTCCAATCCATCCATTTCCACTGAGCAGCTAAAAAAAAAAAAGTAGAACAATGATATAGTATACAAACATAGAATTGATGCTAGGTTTTTCATGCATGATGCATATAAATTTGTTTCCTGCTAAGATCATTTTATTGGCTTCCTTAAGCTAGGATTGATTACAAGGCAAAGAAGGTCCATCCAGGTCATGGTATATCTGTTGTGTTCAGTTAGATCAAGTGGACTTATAGTTTAGCTCTTGAGGAGGTTTCGCTAGTCATCTGATTGACTTTCTTTATTTTGACATAGAACCCTACAACACGGAGCAGAGAACATCCCCACTAGGGACCCAAAGGCAACTTGAAGAGTAGAGTCATTCTCTCTCTTTCTTTATATATAGTTTAGTAATTGCTTATTTAATGTTGTTTTCTTCCTACCAAATGAATATAAAACTTCCCCTTTTCTTGGCTATGTATTTGGATTACAACTTACATGCATGATCCTAGTCTACTTCAAAACATGGAGGAATAAAAACATAATACCTTTCAGGTTAATACAGTATAAATCATTTTGGGTTTTTTTCCCTTTCCACTGCAAGCAGAGACTTTCATTTTATATTTGTCATTGATGTATTAGATTCACTAATTCATCTGTCTGCCTGATATCCCTGAGGCAATAAGTTCCATCATTACTTAGTTCTAGATAAAGTATGACAGATCTAATAGGATTAGGATAACTAGCGTATGGATGAAGAGATGCAGACCCCCTCCCCTTCCTTTGACTCAGTAGCAATAGGCTGAGCTTGCAATACTGTGGTTGGTATTTTAACTGCACCAAAATATACATCACAACTTCAATTGGTTAGCAGTCAGGATGGTCAGACCACACTTTAAAGCTACAGACTTACGGTTTTGCATGCAATGGGTGACGAACGAGAGAGGCTGACGAATGACCATGCTGCATGTTAACATGCGCCTATAGATTAGTTTGCAATCTAAGAACTGCCTAGCCTGTTCTTTTATGCAATCAATTTGAGATAACAAAATGAATGTTCATTACGTTCAGAAAATTCCCCTCGCCATCGGTTGGCCCCCCTGTAATAAAGTATAGGAGTCGTCCGCAGTCGAAAATTCCTGAAAGTTCTCCCTATACTTTGTATAGGGAGAACTCCCTGCACTGTGTGTAGCCTGATCTTACAGATCCTGTCTGGTACTGTGTGTTTAAGGCCAGCTTCATTTTTTTATATTGCCCATGATGTTTAGAACTTTATTGTAAACTTAAGAAGAGACAAAGGGGCATATTTATAAAGGTTCGTTAACTTTTCGCGGCCGTTTTCGTGGACATTAACGCATAAATCGCGTTTAACGCGATTTATAAAAGTCCGAAAATGGCCGCGAAAAGTTAACGAAGCGTTAACCCTTTGCGGCGATACTTACCTGTTACCGCCGCTTCTATTTATAAAGCGGCGGTATTGGTTTCGCTCGGCTAAAAAGCCGATACTTGCCTCCCGCGGCGGGGATGGGCAGGCAACCCGCGGCGGGTGGTCGCACCCGCCCCGGGAGACACGCCCACCCCGCCCACACCCCCACGGCTTCCCAGCAGCCCCTCCCAACCCGTTCCCCGCTCGCGGCAATCTCGGAACGGGAGGCTAGGAGGGGCTGCCGCAGCAGGTGGTCGCGACCTGCTCCAAGCCCCCCGCCCCGGCCGCCCCCGGGTAGGGGAAGGGAGGGAGCCGGTGGGAGGGGTGGAGGCTCCCTCCAGCGGGGCCCTGAGAAGGGCCTTTTGGGGCTTAGGGGGTCCCGCAGCTCGAACCGGGACCCCCCCTTCCCGGCCCTTGTGAGGGCCTTTGCTGCACTTACAAGTGCCCTTGCGGCTCTGACAAGAGCCTTTTGGGGCTTAAGGGGTCCCGCAGCTCGAGCCGGGACCCCCCTCCCCGGCCCTATCAGGGCCTTTTGCGACAACTTTCCAGAAATCTGATTGGTTAATGTAAAGCAAGTATTAAAAAATTGACCAATCAAAAATGGATTATGGATTTCTGCAAACCTATATAAAGAGGAGCTTTCCGCCGCGGAACTCAGATGCCATCGCAGTAGATGGCTGAAGAAAGAAGAAAGAAGCGGCTGGCAACATCGGCTCCGTTGAGGCCGACGGTGCCAGCGGGCTCACTGGCGGCCGCAGTGAGCCTGCCTGGCATCGGCGACCTGAGTGGGGTTGGTGTCGCCAGCCCGAAGACGTCGCGTCGGTTCGAGCTGCGGGACCCCTTAAGCCCCAAAGGGCTCTTGTCAGAGCCGCAAGGGCACTTGTAAGTGCCGCAAAGGCCCTTGGGCCGGGGAGGGGGGGTCCCGGTTCGAGCTGCGGGACCCCCTAAGCCCCAAATGGCCCTTCTCAGGGCCCCGCTGGAGGGAGCCTCCACCCCTCCCAGCGGCTCCCTCCCTTCCCCTCCCCGGGAGCGCGGGAGCGGCCGGGGCGGGGGGCCTGGAGGGGTTTGCTGGGGAGGGGTGCGCGGCGGGTGGTCGCGACCACCTGCTGCGGCCCCTTCCCGGCAGCCCCTCCTAGCCTCCCGTTCCGAGATTGCCGCGAGCGGGGAACGGGTTGGGAGGGGCTGCTGGGAAGCGGCGGCGGGTGGTCGTCGCCGCCGCCGAGGGGTGTGTGGGCGGGGTTGGCGTATGCCCCGCCCCCTTAGGAGAGGCGTCGGGAAGGGATTTTAAGTCCCTTCGCGGCGATACCATACAGTATCACCGCGAAGGGGCTTTAAAATTACCGCAGCACATCGCGGCCGCGTACATATCGCGGGAATGGCGCTCGCCGTATAAATAGCGCGATAGCGCTATTTTCGCGGCCGCGAGTCGGCGGGGTAATTTTTGGCGCTATTTTCGGTGCTTTATAAATATGCCCCAAAGTCAAAGTAGAATTATTATCCTACCTTGTTTGCACGCTTACAAAGCTATACCTGCAAATTACCCTCCCGGTAATGTTACTAGAAAAGACGCAGAGGACTATGGAAACAAGAAGAGAATCAGCATCTAAAATCTGGTATAATTCAACATTTTCACATTGATGAATTAAATGGTTTTCATACATTTTAGAAAGAACCTGAACAAAACTATTTTTTAACTTTTGGGTCATCTCTCCCCTAGCTCCTTAGAAAGGTGCCTCGTTTGTGGCAACTAATGTTAAGCACATACCAGAATGCATTGCTTCTAAATGGTTGGAATAGTTTAATCGCTGAAAGATAATATTACACAATGCTGTTAGAGACAGCCAAAACGGGATGTTTCGTTCTGTTTTCGGATATAAGGAACTCCGGAAAAACCCGAAGATCCAAAAACGGAACTTACTTTCGAGGCTTTTCAAGGGTTACCGAATGTATGTGGTAATTTCAGTAACCCTCGAAAAGGACTTCGGAACATATTTTCGAACGGTTACCGAATGTTTTTTGTTAACCCTCGAAAAAAACCTTGAGCGTTTGATAACCCTTGAAAATACGATCGGAAACTACTTTTGAGTTCCCGATCATTTTTTCGAGGGTTATCAGCGTTTAAGGTTATTTTTGAGGGTTAACGAAAATAACCACATACATTCGGTAACCCTCGAAAATATGTTCTGAAGTCCCGAAATCTGAATCTGCTGGTTTTGATCGGAACATTCAGATTTGGAACCGAGGGGTTCTGTGGAGATCGGATCCCATCTCTAAATGTGTTAGCTTGTTTAATGGCTTAACCTTACTTCGTTCTGAAGTAAAAAGAAATCTTCTTTACCATTACACTAGAAAGCTTCTAAGGACCACATATTTCTCAAATGGTAAACAGGTCACAAGGTTATGCAAATTCACAAGATGAATATATGTGGTTTGAAAATGATTTCATCATACAACATTGTTTGCATCATAGAACTGAAAGTTGTATTTCCTTTGTCTTTAATTCTTATTGATGTTTGCTTTGCCAAAGTCATAAATTATAAGAGATAAGGAGGTGGATACTAGACAAATAATATAAGAGAACTAACTGGGTTAATAATGATGCCCAATGTTTACAGTAGGGAGATCCCCCCCCTTAAAACGGTTACACCAGAATATTTACAAATCAAACACCAAATGTAGGAATCCATATTCCCTAATCTCCTTGGTTAGACATTTGGTGCCCTATTACTCTATTACTCTCTATAGGAGTGTTCCTTGGGGGGGCATTTTACCAGAGGCATAGCCCAAACCATTGAATTGTGGAGCATTGATTCGAGCATCCGACTTCACCTCTCTAGTTTTAGCTCTATTCATACCTGGGCCCTGTTATTGACATAATTACTATACGACACATTATAATTCTGAAGGTTGTAGGTCGAGTATATATCCAGAGGTAGAAGGGTTCTGAGGCGCAGCTTAAGCGTAGGAGGGAGTTAGCATGGTTGTGATGTTGAACAAGACACAATTATAGCATTTTTAGTCATATTCATTTTAATTTATTAGAGTGGACTACAACTCGAACTCGAACAGAATTCCAGACGAACCATTTCTAGTTTGAACGGACTCGGACTTCTCACACTATCCTGACCCAGATTTCTGGACTTTCAATATTTTCTGGACTTTCGATAATATTCAAATGTTCAAAGCGTGCACTGAGAATAAATAGCAAACATATCTCTATTTGCATGTATCAGAACTAATATACTGTGCCTACATTATATTAGATATAGTAATGCACTTTTAGTGCAGTAAAACTGTGCATAGGTTTTTAAAAGACAAAGTTACTAAACGCTGTTTAAAACTGAATATTTATAAAATATAGCCATGGTTGCATGGTTCTAGGTAAGCTGAAAAAAACACCCCTTTCTGAGAAAGTCTCGGGCACTTGTTTTCTGTGTCCCAGGATAAACATACCGTACCCTCCAACAATTACCATTAAATATGCTGCTAATCTGTAGCGCTGTAGTTTTATTTCCTCTCTTTATTTTTTTATTTTTTGGTATTTTAGGATAATAATTATTTTATTCAGACCCGTGTACTGCACCATGTTTAGTTTTAAGGAGAGGGATGTTCATGAATATTGTGCAGAAACATCCTCCAACATTCCCTGGTCAAAGGGAACATTATAGACACACATGGTGCAGAGTGCAGGGGGAGGTTAACAAAGTAAACCCGATCTTAGCACAGCTCTGTGTAATGCATTTCTCACCTTATAAAGGTGAGAGATATTGGAGGATATTCAGAAAGCTGCTATACCTTACCTCCCATTGTTAATAAATTTAGATGGAGACAGAAACTAAGGTAAGGAAACTTACTGTACAAAATCTATGCTGGCTCCACTGACAGGTCCTGACCACCAGTTTATAGGTGCACTTGTACAATGACAGGGATTCTGTAAGATTAGAATGAGGAGTGGGACTGGACCAATTATACCAGCCGGTGCTAATGATCATCCAATCACAACCAAACTCTGCTTCCAAGCTGAGAGAGTAGAAGAGAAGAGCATTCATTTAACAGGTCATTTCCCATTGTAGGAATTAGCACAGCAACAAGGCAAAGACGACTAAGCAGTTAGTTGCAAACCCCATGTCAGAGAGTTCAGCAAGTGTTATATAAGATGTAAGGGCTAGGCCACACTAGCGAATTTCTTTCTAACATTTAAATCGTCACCGAATATGCAATTAGGGTGTGTTGCAGTTGCGCATCCATTTGCGATACGCAAACGTATGCGACCACCATTTTATGCAAGGTTGCATTCAATTTCCTATCACAAGCGTTTTCAGGTGAGTTGCCGCAATTGCAATGATCAGAAAAAAACACATGCACAAACGCAGCAAAAAAGTGCTAGTGTGCCTAGCCCTTAGACAGTATCATTACAGAATCCTATCTTTACTGACTTCCCATTGACTGTTACTCTGCATGTACTTCAAGCATTAAAGGGCATGTCCAGATCCAAACTCAATTTTGGTTACAAGGTAGGTGCTTCTTGGCCACCCCTAACCAAAAATTTTTGCAAATATGCTGCCATCGTTACTTACAGACCATTCTCTCCCACACCGTCTCTAATCCAGCTCCCTGCTTGCAAAATCAGAAGGACCGGAGGCTCACTGACACTCTTCACTTCACTTCCTGGACTTTGGACAAGCATAGCTGGAGAACCATTTGGAACAGAGATGTAAGGTAAGGATTTTTGTAAACTACTTAGTAGGGCCAGTAATGGGTTAAATTATAGTTTTGGGTGGGACATGCCCTTTAAGATTTCAATGCTTGCAATCATATGATCACAAACCAATAATATTTGACGAAAGTGAAAAGGTCCTTTAGGACTAGGGGGTTCTGTTTTCGAACTGCAGGACCCCCACAAAGGTTCGAGTTGCGTGACACCTTAAGCCCCAAAGGGCCCTTGTCAGGGCCTCAAGGGCACTTCTATGATTTTTTTTTTTTTTTTTTGTCAGTCTCTATGATTAATTACCACCAATCTTAATCTGATTTTTATTTTTTTTCTCTGACCTTCCTATCCCTTGTTTTTAGCTCTGGGAGTTTTACTTTTTAAAGAGGGCGGGCATAGCTTGTCAGTAAAGGCTGTCAATCACCCAGCCCTCCCTCCGACACACTACATGTAGAAACTCTCCATTCATATAAAAGTAAAGCTTATTTCTCTGTCACTGTATGGCTAATGGATTCAGCAATAAGACCAGGAAGGGAATAAGCATTATCTGTTTCTCTGGGGCTCTTTTCTGTGCAGGTAAAACCCAATCCTACAGCTAGCTGCTGTCTGTGTTAGTGGAGTCCCAATGAGCCCTGTAGCTAAGAAATCAATTACAAAAGTCCCAACACCCACCCCATACACACACACATACAGAAATATACACAATTCAAATCTACAGGCTCCAGCTAAAAGAAAATCTACTTGATTGAAGCATGTGATTGCAGCTCCCACTGCTGCTACCTTCCTATAGCAAAGCAGTTTTACTTACACTATAACACAAAATCACTGGGTGATGATGCTATTAGCTGTAGTGAGGCACAGATCATCTACTGCACATGCTCCACACTTTATCTGTGCCTCAGTTGTGGGAGGGGGTGGATACATAAAGGGATAAAGTCCCTGACAGTGCTAAAAATATAGAAAAGAATAAAGGCAAGTCATTTGTTTCAGTCTAGTGTCCCTTTGAGTGTCATATACTGTATTAATATCGCCCTTCGCGGCGATACTATACAGTATCACCGCGAAGGGGCTTAAAATTACCGCAGCACATCGCGGCCGCGATACATATCGCGGGAATGGCGCTCGCCGTTATAAATACGGCGATAGCGCTATTTTCGCGGCCGCGATGTGCGGCGGTAATTTTTTGGCGCTATTTTCGGTGCTTTATAAATATGCCCCAAAGTCAAAGTCAGAATTATTATCCCTACCTTGTTTGCACGCTTACAAATGCTATACCTGCAAAGTTACCCTCCCGGTAATGTTACTAGAAAAGACGCAGAGGACTATGGAAACAAGAAGAGAATCAGCATCTAAAATCTGGTATAATTCAACATTTTCACATTGATGAATTAAATGGTTTTCATACATTTTAGAAAGAACCTGAACAAAACTATTTTTTTAACTTTTGGGTCATCTCCCCTAGCTCCTTAGAAAGGTGCCTCGTTTGTGGCAACTAATGTTAAGCACATACCCAGAATGCATTGCTTCTAAAATGGTTGGAATAGTTTTAATCGCTGAAAGAATAATATTACACAATGCTGTTAGAGACAGCCAAAACTGGGATGTTTCGTTCTGTTTTCGGATATAAGGAACTCCGGAAAAACCCGAAGATCCAAAAACGGAACTTACTTTCGAGGCTTTTCAAGGGTTACCGAATGTATGTGGTAATTTTCAGTAACCCTCGAAAAGGACTTCGGAACATATTTTCGACGGTTACCGAATGTTTTTTGTTAACCCTCGAAAAAAACCTTGAGCGTTTGATAACCCTTGAAAATACGATCGGAAACTACTTTTGAGTTCCCGATCATTTTTTCGAGGGTTATCAAGCGTTTAAGGTTATTTTTGAGGGTTAACGAAAATAACCACATACATTCGGTAACCCTCGAAAATATGTTCTGAAGTCCCGAAATCTGAATCTGCCTGGTTTTGATCGGAACATTCAGATTTTGGAACCGAGGGGTTCTGTGTCAGATCCGGATCCCATCTCTAAATGTGTTAGCTTGTTTAATGGCTTAACCTTACTTCGTTCTGAAGTAAAAAGAAATCTTCTTTACCATTACACTAGAAAGCTCTCTAAGGACCACATATTTCTCAAATGGTAAACAGGTCACAAGGTTATGCAAATTCACAAGATGAAATATTGTGGTTTGAAAATGATTTCATCATACAACATTGTTTGCATCATAGAACTGAAAGTTGTATTTCCTTTGTTCTTTAATCTTATTGATGTTTGCTTTGCCAAAGTCATAAATTATAAGAGATAAGGAGGTGGATACTAGACAAATAATAATAAGAGAACTAACTGGGTTAATAATGATGCCCAATGTTCTACCAGTAGGGAGATCCCCCCCCCTTTAAAACCGGTTACACCAGAATATTTACAAATCAAACACCAAATGTAGGAATCCATATTCCCTAATCTCCTTGGTTAGACATTTGGTGCCCTATTACTCTATTACTCTCTATAGGAGTGTTCCTTGGGGGGGCATTTTACCAGAGGCATAGCCCAAACCATTGAATTGTGGAGCATTGATTCGAGCATCCGACTTCACCTCTCTAGTTTTAGCTCTATTCATACCTGGGCCCTGTTATTGACATAATTACTATACGACACATTATAATTCTGAAGGTTGTAGGTCGAGTATATATCCAGAGGTAGAAGGGTCTTGAGGCGCAGCTTAAGCGTAGGAGGGAGTTAAAAGCATGGTTTGTGATGTTGAACAAAGACACAATTATAGCATTTTTAGTCATATTCATATTTTAATTTAATTAGAGATGGACTACAACTCGAACTCGAACAGAATTCCAGACGAACCATTTCTAGTTTGAACGGACTCGGACTTCTCACACTATCCTGAACCCAGATTTCTCGGACTTTCAATATTTTCTGGACTTTCGATAATTATCAAATGTTCAAAGCGTGCACTGAGAATAAATAGCAAACATATCTCTATTTTGCATGTATCAGAACTAATTAATACTGTGCCTACATTATATTAGATATAGTAATGCACTTTTTATGTGCAGTAAAACTGTGCATATGGTTTTTAAAAGACAAAGTTACTAAACGCTGTTTAAACTGAATATTTATAAAATATAGCCATGGTTGCATGGTTCTAGGTAAGCTGAAAAAAACACCCCTTTTCTGAGAAAGTCTCGGGCACTTGTTTTCTGTGTCCCAGGATAAAACATACCGTACCCTCCAACAATTACCATTAAAATATGCTGCTATATCTGTAGCGCTGTAGTTTTATTTCCTCTCTTTATTTTTTTATTTTTTGGTATTTTAGGATAATAATTATTTTATTCAGACCCTGTACTGCACCATGTTTAGTTTTAAGGAGAGGGATGTTCATGAATATTGTGCAGAAACATACCCTCCAACATTCCCTGGTCAAAGGGAACATTATAGACACAACATGGTGCAGAGCTGCAGGGGGAGGTTAACAAAGTAAACCCGATCTTAGCACAGCTCTGTGTAATGCATTTCTCACCTTATTAAAGGTGAGAGATATTGGAGGATATTCAGAAAGCTGCTATACCTTACCTCCCATTGTTCAATAAATTTAGATGGAGACAGAAACTAAGGTAAGGAAACTTACCTTGTACAAAATCTACTGCTGGCTCCACTGACAGGTCCTGACCACCAGTTCTTATAGGTGCACTTGTACAATGACAGGGATTCTGTAAGATTAGAATGAGGAGTGGGACTGGCCAATTATACCAGCCGGTGCTAATGATCATCCAATCACAACCAAACTCTGCTTCCAAGCTGAGGAAGTAGAAGAGCATTTCATTTAACAGGTCATTTCCCATTGTAGGAATTAGCACAGCAACAAGGCAAAGACGACTAAGCAGTTAGTTGCAAACCCCATGTCAGAGAGTTCAGCAAGTGTCTATATAAGATGTAAGGGCTAGGCCACACTAGCGTAATTTCTTTCTAACATTTAAATCGTCACCGAAATCATGCAATTTAGGGTGTGTTGCAGTTGCGCATCCATTTGCGATACGCAAACGTATGCGACCACCATTTTTATGCAAGGTTGCATTCAATTTCCTATCACAAGCGTTTTCAGGTGAGTTGCCGCAATTGCAATGATCAGAAAAAAACACATGCACAAACGCAGCAAAAAAGTGCTAGTGTGGCCTAGCCCTTAGACAGTATCATTACAGAATCCTATCTTTACTGACTTCCCATTGACTGTTTACTTGCTATGTACTTCAAGCATTAAAGGGCATGTCCAGATCCAAAACTCAATTTTGGTTACAAGGTAGGTGCTTCTTGGCCACCCCTAACCAAAATATTTTTGCAAAATAATGCTGCCATCGTTACTTACAGACCATTCTCTCCCACACCGTCTCTAATCCAGCTCCCTGCTTGCAAAATCAGCAAGGACCGGATGGCTCACTGACACCTCCTTCACTTCACTTTCCTGGACTTTGGACAAGCATAGCTGGAGAACCATTTGGAACAGAGATGTAAGGTAAGGATTTTTGTAAACTACTTAGTAGGGCCAGTAATGGGTTAAATTATAGTTTTGGGGGTGGACATGCCCTTTAAGATTTCAATGCTTGCAATCATATGATCACACATTAACCAATAATATTTGATCGAAAGTGAAAAGGTCCTTTTTAGGACTAGGGGGGTTCTGTTTTCGAACTGCAGGACCCCCCACAAAGGTTCGAGTTGCGTGACACCTTAAGCCCCAAAGGGCCCTTGTCAGGGCCTCAAGGGCACTTCTATGATTAATTACCACCAATCTTAAATCTGCTTTTTATTTTTTTTCTCTGACCTTCCTATCCCTTGTTTTTAGCTCTGGGAGTTTTACTTTTTAAAGAGGGCGGGGCATAGCTTGTCAGTAAAGGGCTGTCAATCACCCAGCCCCTCCTCCCGACACACTACATGTAGAAACTCTCCATTCTATAAAAGTAAAGCTTATTTCTCTGTCACTGTATGGCTAATGGATTCAGCAATAAGACCAGGAAAGGGAATAAGCATTATCTGTTTCTCTGTGCTCTTTCTGTGCAGGTAAAACCCAATCCTACAGCTAGCTGCTGTCTGTGTTAGTGGAGTCCCAATGTAGCCCTGTAGCTAAAGAAATCAATTACAAAGTCCCAACACCCCACCCCATACACACACACATACAGAAATATACACAATTCAAACTTCTACAGGCTCCAGCTAAAAGAAAATCTTACTTGATTGAAGCAGTGATTGCAGCTCCCACTGCTGCTTACCTTCCTATAGCAAAGCAGTTTTACTTACACTATAACACAAAATCACTGGGTGAATGCTATTAGCTGTAGTGAGGCACAGATCATCTTCACTGCACATGCTCCACACTTTATCTGTGCCTCAGTTGTGGGAGGGGGTGGATACATAAAGGGATAAAGTCCCTGACAGTGCTAAAAATATAGAAAAGAATAAAGGCAAGTCATTTGTTTCAGTCTAGTGTCCCTTTGAGTGTCATATAGCCGCGATACATATCGCGGGAATGGCGCTCGCCGTTATAAATACGGCGATAGCGCTATTTTCGCGGGCCGCGATGTGCGGCGGTAATTTTTTGGCGCTATTTTCGGTGCTTTATAAATATGCCCCAAAGTCAAAGTCAGAATTATTATCCCTACTTGTTTGCACGCTTACAAATGCTATACCTGCAAAGTTACCCTCCCGGTAATGTTACTAGAAAAGACGCAGAGGACTATGGAAACAAGAAGAGAATCAGAATCTAAAATGGTATAATTCAACATTTTCACATTGATGAATTAAATGGTTTTCATACATTTTAGAAAGAACCTGAACAAAACTATTTTTTTAACTTTTGGGTCATCTCCCCTAGCTCCTTAGAAAGGTGCCTCGTTTGTGGCAACTAATGTTAAGCACATACCCAGAATGCATTGCTTCTAAAATGGTGGAATATGGAATAGTTTAAATCGCTGAAAGAATAATATTACACAATGCTGTTAGAGACAGCCAAAACGGATGTTTCGTTCTGTTTTCGGATATAAGGAACTCCGGAAAAACCCGAAGATCCAAAAACGGAACTTACTTTCGAGGCTTTTCAAGGGTTACCGAATGTATGTGGTAATTTTCAGTAACCCTCGAAAAGGACTTCGGAACATATTTCGACGGTTACCGAATGTTTTTTGTTAACCCTCGAAAAAACCTTGAGCGTTTGATAACCCTTGAAAATACGATCGGAAACTACTTTTGAGTTCCGATCATTTTTTCGAGGGTTATCAAGCGTTTAAGGTTATTTTTGAGGGTAACGAAAATAACCACATACATTCGGAACCCTCGAAAATATGTTCTGAAGTCCCGAAATCTGAATCTGCTGGTTTTGATCGGAACATTCAGATTTGGAACCGAGGGTTCTGTGTCAGATCCGATCCCATCTCTAAATGTGTTATTGTAATGGTTAACCTTACTTCGTTCTAAGTAAAAAGAAATCTTCTTTACCATTACACTAGAAAGCTCTCTAAGGACCACATATTTCTCAAATGGTAAACAGGTCACAAGGTTATGCAAATTCACAAGATGAAATATTGTGGTTTGAAAATGATTTCATCATACAACATTGTTGATCATAGACTGAAAGTTGTATTTCCTTGTTCTTTAATCTTATTGATGTTTGCTTTGCCAAGTCATAAATTATAAGAGATAAGGAGGTGGATACTAGACAAATATAATAAGAGAACTAACTGGGTTAATAATGATGCCCAATGTTCTACCCGTAGGGAGATCCCCCCCTTTAAAACCGGTTACACCAGAATATTTACAAATCAAACACCAAATGTAGGAATCCATATTCCCTAATCTCCTTGGTTAGACATTTGGTGCCCTATTACTCTATTACTCTCTATAGGAGTGTTCCTTGGGGGGGCATTTTACCAGAGGCATAGCCCAAACCATTGAATTGTGGAGCATTGATTCGAGCATCCGACTTCACCTCTCTAGTTTTAGCTCTATTCATACCTGGGCCCTGTTATTACATAATTACTATACGACACATTATAATTCTGAAGGTTGTAGGTCGAGTATATATCCAGGGTAGAAGGGTCTTGAGGCGCAGCTTAGCGTAGGAGGGAGTTAAAAGCATGGTTTGTGATGTTGAACAAAGACACAATTATAGCATTTTTAGTCATATTCATATTTTAATTTAATTAGAGATGGACTACAACTCGAACTCGAACAGAATTCAGCGAACCATTTCTAGTTTGAACGGACTCGGACTCTTCACCACTATCCTGAACCCAGATTTCTCGGACTTTCAATATTTTGGACTTTCGATAATATCAAATGTTCAAAGCGTGCACTGAGAATAAATAGCAAACATATCTCTATTTTGCATGTATCAGAACTAATTAATACTGTGCCGCGGCGATACTATACAGTATCACCGCGAAGGGGCTTAAAATTACCGCAGCACATCGCGGCCGCGATACATACTCGGGATGGGCTCTCGCCGTTATAAATACGGCGATAGCGCTATTTTCGCGGCCGCGATGTGCGGCGGTAATTTTTTGGCGCTATTTTCGGTGCTTTATAAATATGCCCCAAAGTCAAAGTCAGAATTATTATCCCTACCTTGTTTGCACGCTTACAAATGCTATACCTGCAAAGTTACCCTCCCGGTAATGTTACTAGAAAAGACGCAGAGGACTATGGAACAAGAAGAGAATCAGCATCTAAAATCTGGTATAATTCAACATTTTCACATTGATGAATTAAATGGTTTTCATACATTTTAGAAAGAACCTGAACAAAACTATTTTTTTAACTTTTGGGTCATCTCCCCTAGCTCCTTAGAAAGGTGCCTCGTTTGTGGCAACTAATGTTAAGCACATACCAATGCATTGCTTCTAAAATGGTTGGAATAGTTTTAATCGCTGAAAGAATAATATTACACAATGCTGTTAGAGACAGCCAAAACTGGGATGTTTCGTCTGTTTTCGGATATAAGGAACTCCGGAAAAACCCGAAGATCCAAAAACGGAACTTACTTTCGAGGCTTTTCAAGGGTTACCGAATGTATGTGGTAATTTTCAGTAACCCTCGAAAGACTTCGGAACATATTTTCGACGGTTACCGAATGTTTTTTGTTAACCCTCGAAAAAAACCTTGAGCGTTTGATAACCCTTGAAAATACGATCGGAAACTACTTTTGAGTTCCCGATCATTTTTTCGAGGGTTATCAAGCGTTTAAGGTTATTTTTGAGGGTTAACGAAAAAACCACATACATTCGGTAACCCTCGAAAATATGTTTGAGTCCCGAAATCTGAATCTGCCTGGTTTTGATCGGAACATTCAGATTTTGGAACCGAGGGGTTCTGTGTCAGATCCGATCCCATCTCTAAATGTGTTAGCTTGTTTAATGCTTAACCTTACTTCGTTCTGAAGTAAAAAGAAATCTTCTTTACCATTACACTAGAAGGCTCTCTAAGGACCACATATTTCCAAATGGTAAACAGGTCACAAGTTATGCAAATTCACAAGATGAATATTGTGGTTTGAAAATGATTTCATCATACAACATTGTTTGCATCATAGAACTGAAAGTTGTATTTCCTTTGTTCTTTAATCTTATTGATGTTTGCTTTGCCAAGTCATAAATTATAAGAGATAAGGAGGTGGATACTAGACAATAATAATAAGAGAACTAACTGGGTTAATAATGATGCCCAATGTTCTACCAGTAGGGAGATCCCCCCCCTTTAAAACCGGTTACACCAGAATATTTACAAATCAAACACCAAATGTAGGAATCCATATTCCCTAATCTCCTTGGTTAGACATTTGGTGCCCTATTACTCTATTACTCTCTATAGGAGTGTTCCTTGGGGGGGCATTTTACCGAGGCATGCCCCAAACCATTGAATTGTGGAGCATTGATTCGAGCATCCGACTTCACCTCTCTAGTTTTAGCTCTATTCATACCTGGGCCCTGTTATTGACATTTACTATACGACACATTATAATTCTGAAGGTTGTAGGTCGAGTATATATCCAGAGGTAGAAGGGTCTTGAGGCGCAGCTTAAGCGTAGGAGGGATTAAAAGCATGGTTTGTGATTTGAACAAGACACAATTATAGCATTTTTAGTCATATTCATATTTTAATTTAATTAGAGATGGACTACAACTCGAACTCGAACAGAATTCCAGACGAACCATTTCTAGTTGAACGGACTCGGACTTCTCACACTATCCTGAACCCAGATTTCTCGGACTTTCAATATTTTCTGGACTTTCGATAATTATCAAATGTTCAAAGCGTGCACTGAGAATAAATAGCACATATCTCTATTTTGCATGTATCAGAACTATTAATACTGTGCTACATTATATTATTAGTAATGCACTTTTTATGTGCAGTAAAAC
This sequence comes from Hymenochirus boettgeri, assembly GCA_019447015.1. Lineage (NCBI taxonomy): Eukaryota > Metazoa > Chordata > Amphibia > Anura > Pipidae > Hymenochirus > Hymenochirus boettgeri. Next base: position 35,169,917 of record CM033476.1, read on the forward strand.
TGTGCATATGGTTTTTAAAAGACAAAGTTACTAAACCTGTTTTAAACTGAATATTTATAAAATATAGCCATGGTTGCATGGTTCTAGGTAAGCTGAAAAAAACACCCCTTTTCTAGAAAGTCTCGGGCACTTGTTTTCTGTGTCCCAGGATAAAACATACCGTACCCTCCAACAATTACCATTAAAATATGCTGCTATATCTGTAGCGCTGTAGTTTTATTTCCTCTCTTTATTTTTTTATTTTTTGGTATTTTAGGATATAATTATTTTATCAGACCCTGTACTGCACATGTTTAGTTTTAAGGAGAGGATGTTCATGAATATTGTGCAGAAACATACCCTCCAACATTCCCTGGTCCAAGGGAACATTATAGAACAACATGGTGCAGAGCTGCAGGGGAGGTTAACAAAGTAAACCGATCTTAGCACACTCTGTGTAATGCATTTCTCACCTTATTAAGGAGTGAGAGATATTGGAGGATATTCAGAAAGCTGCTATACCTACCTCCCATTGTTCAAAAATTTAGATGGAGACAGAAACTAAGGTAAGGACTTACCTTGTACAAAATCTACTGCTGGCTCCACTGACAGGTCCTGACCACCAGTTCTTATAGGTGCACTTGTACAATGACAGGGATTCTGTAAGATTAGAATGAGGAGTGGGACTGACCAATTATACCAGCCGGTGCTAATGATCATCCAATCACACCCAAACTCTGCTTCCAAGCTGAGGAAGTAGAAGAGCATTTCATTTACAGGTCATTTCCCATTGTAGGAATTAGCACAGCAACAAGGCAAAGACGACTAAGCAGTTAGTTGCAAACCCCATGTCGAGAGTTCAGCAAGTGTCTATATAAGATGTAAGGGCTAGGCCACACTAGCGTAATTTCTTTCTAACATTTAAATCGTCACCGAAATCATGCAATTTAGGGTGTGTTGCAGTTGCGCATCCATTTGCGATACGCAAACGTATGCGACCACCATTTTATGCAAGGTTGCATTCAATTTCCTATCACAAGCGTTTTCAGGTGAGTTGCCGCAATTGCAATGATCAGAAAAAAACACTGCACAAACGCAGCAAAAAAGTGCTAGTGTGGCCTAGCCCTTAGACAGTATCATTACAGAATCCTATCTTTACTGACTTCCCATTGACTGTTTACTTCTATGTACTTCAAGCATTAAAGGGCATGTCCAGATCCAAAACTCAATTTGGGTTACAAGGTAGGTGCTTCTTGCCCCCCTAACCAAAATATTTTTGCAAAATAATGCTGCCATCGTTACTTACAGACCATTCTCCTCCACACCGTCTCTAATCCAGCTCCCTGCTTGCAAAATCAGCAAGGACCGGATGGCTCACTGACACCTCCTTCACTTCACTTCCTGGACTTTGGACAAGCATAGCTGGAGAACCATTTGGACAGAGATGTAAGGTAAGGATTTTTGTAAACTACTTAGTAGGGCCAGTAATGGGTTAAATTATAGTTTTGGGGGTGGACTGCCCTTTAAGATTTCAATGCTTGCAATCATATGATCACACATTACCAATATATTTGATCGAAAGTGAAAAGGTCTTTTTAGGACTAGGGGGGTTCTGTTTTCGAACTGCAGGACCCCCCACAAAGGTTCGAGTTGCGTGACACCTTAAGCCCCAAAGGGCCCTTGTCAGGGCCTCAGGGCACTTCTATGATTAATTACCACCAATCTTAAATCTGCTTTTTATTTTTTTCTCTGACCTTCCTATCCCTTGTTTTTGCTCTGGGAGTTTTACTTTTTAAAGAGGGCGGGGCATAGCTTGTCAGTAAAGGGCTGTCAATCACCCAGCCCCTCCTCCCGACACACTACATGTAGAAACTCTCCATTCTATAAAAGTAGCTTATTTCTCTGTCACTGTATGGCTAATGGATTCAGCAATAAGACCAGGAAAGGGAATAAGCATTATCTGTTTCTCTGTGCTCTTTCTGTGCAGGTAAACCCCAATCCTACAGCTAGCTGCTGTCTGTGTTAGTGGAGTCCCAATGTAGCCCTGTAGCTAAAGAAATCAATTACAAAGTCCCAACACCCCACCCCATACACACACACATACAGAATATACACAATTCAAACTTCTACAGCTCCAGCTAAAAGAAAATCTACTTATTGAAGCAGTGATTGCAGCTCCCACTGCTGCTTACCTTCCTATAGCAAAGCAGTTTTACTTACACTATAACACAAATCACTGGGTGAATGCTATTAGCTTGTAGTGAGGCACAGATCATCTTCACTGCCATGCTCCACACTTTATATCTGTGCCTCAGTTGTGGGAGGGGGTGGATACATAAAGGGATAAAGTCCCTGACAGTGCTAAAAATATAGAAAAGAATAAAGGCAAGTCATTTGTTTCAGTCTAGTGTCCCTTTGAGTGTCATATACTGTATTAATATGTTGAACTGTGGATTTTATAATAATGCTAAAAAGAGGATTTCTGCTTATATATTGGTTGTATTCTTTCTCTGCAAATTATTTCTTTTTAAAGTATCTATGAAGGCAGTAGATAAAAGTTAAATACAGCAAAACAAGGATCAAGATTAATAGGCAAATAAGAAAGGTGCTAATAAGTCCTGACCATAGGGATTGGCTTTCCAGTTGTGTAGCATCCCATGACCCTTCTTCCAAAATGTTATTTATTTGCCTATTAATACTTGATCCTTGATAAAGTTTTCTGTGCATAGAAATAATACATTCGATTTATAAGTAGAAATCCTCTTTTCAGCATCATTTTAATGGTTTTGGCTGCAATGAGGGAGGTAAGGGCCATATTCAGTAACCGCAGTATCCGAAACTTCCGAAACGACCTCGGCCATAAGTATCCGGGCTGTGTTCCTACATTTTTGAATGATGACATGTACATTAACACGTGGTAGTAATATTCCACAATGGTAATGTGTGTGCGATGGTACAATTCCATTCACAATCGTAAATGAACGATCGCTGGAAAGGAGAACAGAATGTGAATTCCTGATAAGACACTTTATATAAGACCCACAATGCACTGATCCTTTCAACAGGATTTGTATACTGTAAGGATTTCAATTGGTATATATATATATATATAACAAATGTATGTTTCTTAATGTGCCTTAGTCATCACGGGAAATAGCCACCTGCCCTTACATTCGTACATCTGCTCCACAGCATTGTTACCTGAATTTTTAAGCATTTGATGGAATTACAAGTGTCTTAAATGTATGGGAGCCCCTGGAAATCTACCAGGCCAAGTGGCATGGCGAGAGGCCCTTGTACCCTAATGTGAGACCAAAAATAATGAAGTGTTATTTTTCAAACACGTCTAGACCCCCAGGATTGAACCACTCAAATGCTAACCAATATGCTGGGTGTCAAAAGTTTTGTATTGTTAATGGTGACCACATGGAGATCAACAAGAAGATGGAGTTGACAGCAGGTAAAGTCTTGGAAATTAAAAGTCAGACTTAAAATAAGTCATAATTCACTTTTCCCCCCAGATTTCCCCAATCCCGCTGATAGATTGTCCTTTCCTCACAACACGTGGATCCAATTCAAGAGGCAAATCCCCGACGCTCTTTCCTGCTTGCTTTGATTTACTTATGGCTGCTAGAGGAGAAACAGAAGGGTCACTAATTCTTTCTTGAGTGGTCTTATCCTCTCTATTCCACCTTGTGAATTTCATAACATGTGCATCTGATTTCCACCTCGTTTCAGCTTAAAATAAATGACCGAGAAACCAATATGAACTGTACACAGAAGGCTACCTATTGATTCATAAGCACAGGACTCATGACCCTAACAGTTTCAACGAAACATCGTGGGATCTATGTACTTAAAGAACCTGACTTGCACTTCCTGTATAGTGAAAAACTACTTAATGTTGGCCAGGCAGTAAGATCAGTTTGCTTTCGATTAATCCTTATGGGGCTGAAATAATCTAAAACAATCATTTTCACAATAAAAAGGCCTTTTTCCAGAATTGTTCTAGTCATTTTGTATTATACATGGAATATTTGTATGTGTATATTCATGTTCTCACTATTTCTAAGTGGATTAAGACTATTTGTTATACTAGTATATTAGTATAAAATAAATACGATAATAGAACGGATGAATTTGTTGATGGCAGGCCAGATTCCTCCATAGTGCAGGCTTTGCATTACAGGGTATTTGCATTGCAATGCAACATTAAAGACATTTTGATGCCCTTAAACAAGTTTTGCCATAAAGCCCACAAATAACCTGGAAATTTATCTTGAAAGAGCCAAATTACTGTTCTTTTTATTTCTTCTTCTTCATCATCTTCTTTCTTTTTATTTTTTCCATTTTATAATACACTAAATTTCAGACGTGCAGGACATATATAAGCAGTGTACTATTACCTGGGGGCATATTTATAAATTTACATTAACCTTGTCGCTGTTTTTATTCTTTTTATTTTTCCTATGTTATGAAACATGAAATTCTCTCTTCTAAGAGCCAATGGGTTCTAGCTGTAGGACCCTCAACAAAGGCACTTATAAGCGCCACAAGGGCACAAAATCCCAAGCCCTGGCAGCCCCACCCAGTTACGCCCACTCCCTGCCCAGTTAAGCACCTAACTCCACCTCCGACCCTAACCCCGCCCCTAGCCCTGCCTTTGCCCTGCCCAACGTGACGCCACTGTAATGTCAGAACCCAGCTCCCAGGTCATACCATTGTGTTAACTCCACTTTTTCTGCTTGCTTGAAGATGTTTTAGTTTTCAAAAACAACTTCCATACCAAAAAAATAGTTTACTGCCTATGAAAAGCTACATTATATGTTCTACTGTGTGAAACCAAGTCATAATTTTGAGGTTCCCTTTAATGTAACCCTCAAATGCAGCAATTCGTCGATAACCCTCAAATGTGGCGATCTATATCAGTAACCCTCGAAAATTAGATGCAGAAGCAAGAGATAAACTAGAACTCGAATCTAGATACTGAGTTTGAATCAAAACTAATATTTTGAGCAAACCCGAACTTTTCAAACTTTTTGGATATCAAACTTTCCGAAATTTTTTTCCGAAAATTCGATTTTGGATATTTCTAGAATCTGTCTCTGAATTATATACTGTATGTGGCTCTGGGACCTGGGGAACAGTCTGGGGAACACGTACAATTATCCAGAGCTTGACATATAGTCACTTCCTTCACACGTGCGCTACTTTTGAGCTTCCACATTCAACAATAATCCCGTAAATTAGAGAATTCAAAAATTTAATATTTCTAGAATCTGTCACTGAATCTCTTAAAGGGCATGTTCACCCCTTTTTACAAATTTTTCTTTGTGCAGGGCTCCCTCACCCACCCCCAACCGCCATAGTTATTTGCAGAAAAACTATCTATACTTACACTGCCTGTTTCCACCAGCGATCTGTCACGGCCCTCTGCTTGCATGAAACTGCAAGCAGGGGGCCGGACCAGCAGCCATGTCCGTGATTGGCTGAAAGGCAGCCAATCACGGACGCGGCCTCCGGCAGTACAGAACGCCGGATGTACAGGCAATGTAAGTAGAGATCGGCTAAGTTTTTCTGCAAATAACTATGACTGTTGGGGGTGGGAGTGGGAGCCCTACACTACAGAAAAGGGGTTTGGAGATAGGGGGAGGGAGAGAGAAATGAGAGGGGGGAGGGAGAGAGAAATGGGAGGGGAGGAGGGCTGCAGTGTACATGGCATAATGGCATAATTCTCCCGGAGGAGAGACAGGAGGCAGAAACATTATGGGACATGGCCAGGCTCCTGCTCTTTACTTTTTTGGACTTTGGGGAGACATTACAGACCAGCCATTTGGAGCAGGGATGTAAGGTAAGGGTTTTACTACACTACACAGTGGGGCCAGTAGTGGGTTAAAATGTAGTTTTGGGGGTGGACATGCCCTATAAAATTATGCCCAGCATGGAGTGGCAATGATTCCAGGTTGTATAACTCAACAAAAGGGGTTTAAAAAAAAAGGTAAGTTCAGTGGAAAATATCATTATTTTTTAATAAAAGTTCTTATCGTTACAAATGCTAATTTGGCCCCCAACCAATCAGATCTTATATAACATTTGAAAGCTAACATCTGATTGGTTGGGGAAAAATTTGCATCATTTTTAACAATAAGAACTTTTATTGAATAACCCTGAATGTTTGTATTATGCATACCAAATTATTCTAAATATTCTCATACATTTTTTTTATTTTTTTTTTATTTATACCTCTTGCTATTTCCTGCTGTTAACATTAGTGAGCCTACATATCAGGTTCTGTAATGGTCTTTCTCCTTCCCAGAATGCCCACTAGACTCAACTGAATCAACCAAGGTGCTGGGTTAAGGGCAAGACCATTATTTTAGCCGAAATTTTTTGAATTATTTGTCCCCATTGACTTTAATGTTTCCATTTTCGAACTTTTGAATTTTCAAACTTTTTCAGAAGTTTAAAAATTCTAAATCGAAAAAAACTTTAGGAAGTTTGGGCATCTCTAGCTAAAGCCTGACAATTGCCCAATCGTGAGACAAGGTATAGGGCTATGTATCGAGAGCCTCCTCTAGGCAATGCACTGAGCTGATAACGGCTCTTGGTGCATAGTAAATGGAGTGTTCCTATTCCAAAACTATAACACCAGCTGTTTGCTGGCATTAACATTTCTGTCTAAAAGAGCCGTTATTGGCTCGGTACATACCTTGCGGCAGATTCACAACACTTTTTGCATACCGTCGTAAGTTATGTTTTTCTTAAAGTCACATTAACCCTTTGTACATGGTGATATGTTCGTGTTCCCCAGACCATTTCCTAGGTACCGGAGCCATTTAGGGTAAGTAACCGTTGTTATTTTAACTGTATTTTAGCAGAACTTTTCAAACTATTTTTCCCCATTGACTTAAAGGGGTTAGTTTTCGAACTATAGAACTTTAGAACTTTCACTGAATTTAATTTTAGGAAGTTCGGCCATCTCTATTCTGTTCTATGGGGAGGGGTGGCTATCGGTAGAGATCCCAAGGCACAAGAGAAAAACCTTCCCTCCGCTCCACATCTTTGTGCAGTAGCTTTTACCCAGGGTGAGGACCTGAACCTCTAGGTTCTCACCCCTGGGTTCGCGTAACCTACAGCAGCCTCTTACAGCAACGCTGCTCTGGTAGGCTCCACCCCCTCCTCCCCATCGGCGATGAAGCCAATAGGAAGGCACAAAGATGTGGAGTGGAGGGAAGGTGAGTATAATTGTCCTTTAAGATTGTTACAAGCTTGCACATGTGCAGATGAGGCAGCAGTCAGTCAATGATGTCTCAGCCATGATTAAGTGCTGCGCCCAGAAGAGGCTGGACCGGGGAAGAAGGTGAGAAATTTTCCATCAAATATCTCAGTTCAGGAATTGCCGGTAATTAAGCTTTTATTGCGTTCTTACGGTTTTCAGGGAATGGGGAGATAAGTGTTTCATTTTTTCCATGTTTGGTGTGGGCATGCCCTTTATCAAGAAAACTGTTCTACGTATGTTAGATTGATGCCTGGTCATTTGCCAGATTTCAATTCCAAATCAATTTAAATAGGAAATGTCAATGGAATTCTCATTATAACACCTACTGTATATCTGACTTAAATACCTCAATAAATGATTTAAGTCTGGCGACATACTGTATGTTTATCACACCTCATCATTGTCTACACAGCATGCGCTGTGGTACCAGACGAAGGCAGATGAAATAATCCAGGCAGAAGAAAAAGACCAGCATTGTTGTATTACAGTAGAAGTGCATGGCGCTGCATTTTGCTATGCTGTGTGTTTAGGATATTTCCCCATGTAAAATAAGCTGCCTGTATAAAAACTCCAATAACTGAACATTGTGTTCAGCACAGAAGCTGTCTGCATGTTCAATACACCTATGTGATCTGGGTCTGTTACACAGAGCTCCCCAATGTTGTGCTATGTGTGCTTACCTTGTATAGTGTTGCCTACTCTACTGGCAAAGGCTAAAATAAAATAATAATAAACAAATACTAGAGCTGAGATTTCCACATGAGATTTTGAAGAGCTGAATCTTGGCAAATTCACATCTTTTGGGCTGGCAGGATATAGGAACCAGTCCCTGCTGTGGTGAATGAATGCTTATATTCTCCTAATGGAGAGCCACACTTACTAATGTTATGACTTGGAGCAGCCATTCATTTAGATGGAAAAGGTAATTGAGTTATGGTCTGAGGTCTCACCAGTGTACCCTGATGTATATACTTGATTATAGGGGGAGACAGAAAGACAATTGTCTTGGTTGAAATATCAGGGGAGAAAGGAGCAGGCTTAAATAAATCCTACAGTACATTCCATTATCCTTCACATTGACACCAATGGAACCCCATGATAATTACCGTGCTATGCCAAGAAATGCCAAGATGTCATGATTGGTTAGATGCACATTGTACTGTGGATGAATTTACCGGTTCCAAAACTACAATTAAAGGGCATGTCCACCCCAAAAACAAACTTTTAACATAAGGTAGGTCCTCCACACAAATATAAATTTTAGTGAAAATTACTTGAACGCGACGCGTTTCGGATGGGACACATTGCCGAAACGCGTCAATTAAGTCATTTTTAATAAAATTTATATTTGTGTGGAAGAACGATGAGTGCGCTGTACCCTACATTGATTTATATGCATACTTATTCAGCAGCACCAGGGCATTTGATCAGAGGAAGCAGGAGAGCGCAGTAATCAGTGACTATGTATATATATATATATATATATATATATATATATATATATATATATATGCAATTCTCACATCAGGGCACTCACAGGGCTTCCCACATCACCTAAAAAGTGTATGAATTAGGACCAATGCATTTCGGCCATTATTGTGGCCGTCATCAGGATCGTCAGTTCAATTTCCTCTCACCATCTATTTAAGGAAGATGGGAGGACACGCCCCCTCAGGACCTTAACCCCTTGTGCATCACACTAAAAATGTGATCAAATTCAATATTTAAAATCATTCCAATTATACAAAGATAACATCAAATACACGGAACCTGACAATAAGGTGGAGACAGTTACTCAAGCCCTTTATCACCCAGGCACCAGGATACTCGCTTTAACTTGACAACGTACTGAACGTAATGATATATTATAGCAACGCTCTAATTCAACCCAATGTATATTTATTATTTTATTAAAAGCAAGCTAATGAGACCCTCTGGGGGTGATTGTGTCCAACCTCTTTATCCACTGGACCTCCAATTGCAATAACCACTGTCCCTCATGCTCAATGGCCATCCATCTAAACATGGCCAAACAATGACCAGCTGTTTTAAAGTGTTAGGCCACCAATTTCTCCCCATATTTGTTCTGGATTTCCGGTGTATGGCCCTTATCAGACAATGCTGCCCTGATGGCCGCCCTATGATTATTCATGAGTTCTCTGACTGTGGTGCTGGCCTTTCCCACATAGAAAAGGCCACAAGGGCATGTGATCATGGAAGTCACAAAACTGGACGTGCACGTGAGTCTAAATTGAATTTTAAATCTCCCCCCAGTATGTGGATGTGGGAAGTCCTTTCCTGTGATCGCATAGCAGCAGGTGGCACCCTAGGCATCTCATACATCAATTGGCCATACTTACCAACCAATTTCCTTGGTCAACCATGTTCCGTTTAACATCGGTTTTAACTATGAGATTGCGTAGGTTAGGCTCTCTTTGGTAGGCACAACGAAGATCCATATGTTGAAAGGGTAATTGTTTATCCATTTTCAAAATGCCCCAATGTTTATGTATGCTTTTCTTACAAGATGGCTGAGCGGGGTGTGATGCATGGTGAATGTTACCATTTCATTGAGTGCTGAAAACTGACTTTGTGCTCTGTCCAATTGTTGGCGCAATTGTCCCTTGCCATATCCTCTTTCCAGAAATCTCTGGAGTACCTCTTCTGCTTGGACCACACCAGTCTGTGGGTCAGTGTTGTTTCTAAAAACCCTCAAAAACTGAGAATATGGAACACTTTTGGATATTGGAAACTTTTCCTGTGTAAGATTGAATTGTGATCAGTTGCCTTCCTATACAAGGATGTGCAGACTTTATTATCAACAATAGATATTCTAAGATCTAAAAAATCAACCGTATCGCGCCTGATGTTGACACATTTAATAGGCGTATCTAATCCATTCAAATAGTCAAAACACTGCTGGGCTCCAACGTGGTTCCCCGCCACACAATAAAGACGTTGTCAATGTATCTCTTATAGAGAATAATATTGTCCCCAAACGTGGGGAATATGTGTGTCTCTTTGAACCATTGCATAAACAGGTTCGTGAACGAGGGGGCCACGTTGGACCCCATTGTTATACCTGCCACTTGTTGAAAGTAACAATTCTCGTAACAGAAGTAATTGTTCCCTAAACTGAATGCCAAGAGATCCACCAAAAAATCAGTTGGTGGCCTCCTTAAGATAAAACATCACCAAAGATCTTGACCCACTGTTCCTGCGGAATGACCGTATACAAACTGTTGGAATATATGGGAAACACAGCAGGAATGTGGAAAATACAGTCTTCAATTTTATTATATACTGCAATGACACACAAACACCCAATTTACCCAAGTGCATAGTACAAAAGAAAATATAAAAACACATCTCCTAAAAACTTAACCCTGCCTGGAGTATACATACCGGTATATATAATGACCATTGAGGAAGTCTGCTGAGGACGAAACGCGTCTGGCGTTGATCCTTGTTTTATGTGCTCTCCTACTTTACCCTGGTACCTTTCGGTACCCTGGTACCCTTTAGGGGTGATCTGCCGGTCTGATTTTTGTATCTACTGAGGGTATAGTATCTATAAATGTACTATGTGAATGTGTATTACATCATGTGATTCCTGCAATAACAGCTGCTATTACCTATTTTAGGGTATACTTTTATATTATATATACCGGTATATATACTCCAGGCAGGGTTAAGTTTTTAGGAGATGTGTTTTTATATTTTCTTTTGTACTGTGCTCTTTTTTGGGTAAATTGTGTGTTTGTGTGTCATTGCAGTGTATAATAAAATTGAGGACTGTTTTTCCACATTCCTGCTGTGTTGCCCATATATTCCCACTGCTTTCCTTCTCTAATTTTTCTATATATTTCAATGTTAGTGGGGGTGCACCACATGTTTGTGGTATATTCATATAGTATATGACGGTCCATGTCCTAGTGCCCAGCACAAATTCCTGTGTATATAAGTATACAAACTGTTAACATCTGCTGTAACCAATCGCACTCCAACCAGATCACCACTGTAATTTTTTAACAATGACAGTAACTCTCCACTGTCCTTTGAATAAGAATGCATGGTCTTAACAACCGGCTGTATGAAATGATCCAGAAACTGTGCAATTGGTTTAAAGAGAGATCCTCTGGACGCAATAATTGGCCGACCCGGAGGTGCCGACACTGATTTATGAATTTTGGGTATGGTGCATATGATGGGACACACCGGACTATCATTTAGTAAAATTTGTATTCCCTTTCAGAAATCCAACCACCATCCAATGCTGATAAAAGTGTATAATCCAGTTCTTTTTTAAGGCCTCAGTGTAGGACCATTATCTAGTGGTCTATATGTATTCAAATCAGCTAATTGGGAAAGAAGCTCTTTACGATAGTATACAGGGTCCATTTGGACTAGGGCACGGCTCATTCTCATTGGAACGGAGCACCTTCAAAGCCACTCTTACCGTTTTTTTCAGATTGTCAGTATAACGTTGGGCCAACAAGGGCTTACCAAAATCCTGAAGGTCTTTCATAACCATATTGTGAAAATACTGTGATCGCCACTGCTTTGTTTGGGGGCTAAAACGTGTTCTTGGCCCTAAGCTTGTCAATCGCTGTGTTTTCCTGTCCTTTAAAATGATCCCTAACCTTTAAGTTCCTCTAAATAGGTCAATCTCATGTTCAAGAGATCTTATTCTGGGTACCGGAACAAAAGACAACCCTTTACTTAACAGGCTCCGTTCACCTGTAGGAAGGACATGTGAACTGAGATTGAAAATGACTTCCTATATATATATATATATATATATATATGTATATCCCTATTTGTTCAGTCCCTTCATTATTTTATATTAAAGATTTATTCAGTTTAATTGGCCACGTCTAAACATCCTCAAAGCTGCAAGATGGAAGTTCTGACTGAATTACCCCATCTTGTTCCGTCTGTCTTGGGCATGTTTCCAACTGCAGATGATCAGAAAAATGTCCAGCTTGTCTGACCCCCTTATGCTCAATAGATTGTCCAATATCACTGAGCAAATCAAACAGAGGGACATATGTCAATCAAACCAATCAAATTGATCAGAAAAACAACCATGTTCCTCTGTCAACCTTATCTACCTGACTCACCTATACAAGCCAGATTTTTTTTCCTTCCTTCTGCATTACCAGGAACAAAACATGGCAAGTTTAGCCATCAACGCATTTGATACTGCTAGTCCAGAACAAAATAAATGCTTTTGATGAAGGGAATTCCTTGAAAGGATTCATGGACCATTAACACTTCTGTGCCAAATCATAGTATGAAATATCAGCTAAGTTCAGGAATATTATATTAACATTTTCTTGCGCTCATAATCTATATTTTGACATATTTTTTCTTCTGCAGCTTGCGATCCCATGTGTCTTTAACTTGCAGAGAACTCTGGGAGTCACAGTTAACCAGGAGCTTCAGATCTTTGATATTAAAAAAATATAACTTGACATTAAAAGGTCCCTTAAGAATTAGTGGTGAATATTTGGGGATTGAGTTTAGCGCGTTAGCATTTTGCAAAGAGCTGGTTAGAGGGGTTTGTGGCTAAAATCTGGCCTGGTAGTTAGGGGGACACTGCCAAATCAAGACTTTGTGTTCCTGGATTAAATATGCTTGTCAAGTTAATGTGCTGCAAGAGGTATGGACCCTAATTATTTCTGCCTTCCAGGTTCTCATCTATTCTGCTCTTTACAGTATGTTGCTTGGATTCAGGTCAGACCTTTCATTAACCAGCAGGCTTAGCAGCAAGATTTAAAATTTTGTAATTTTTTTTAAACCAACAAAATATTTCACTTCTTCAGAACAGAAGCTGTTCTAAACTAGTAAAAGTACTAGAGAGAGGAGAGCGTGGAACATGCTTGCTGATTGGTTTCTAATTGGTTAATTGATGGATCAGAAGTTTTGTTCTTGTATAGTTGGTTGTTTGTTTGTTTCCCTGAAATTAGTGTTTGCAGGGTGGAAGGTCATCAATGGGAAGGAGTGTGGAGTAAATAGCAGAGATGCTTGGTGTGAGAACCCCTATTTTACCACCATTAACACATCACTATTGCCCAGGATTGTTCTTTAATTATAGCAACAAATACAGGGGCTACTAGTGTTATACTTTTTATAAGGATGATATATCCTCAAAATGAGGTGAGGTGCTATATGAATTCAATTACTAGATCAGCTATATACACAGTGGAAAAAATATCATGGCACTCTCAATTGCCCATTTGGACATGGATTAATTGTTTGGCACCCTAAGTATACTCTTTATGTTCCCTTGTGCACTTGCATTGAGCTACTCATATTTATATTTCTCTGTACTATGTGTTTGTCTCTTCCCACCAAACTCCTCCATTGCAGTCCACTGAGGCTATACCTGGTGGGTGTTAGCTCGGATTTATAATTTTGGAGGGATTTATTAGGGTATTGCCTTTGCAGTTTTCCTAATACGGAATTGTGGCTATATATAAATATATATATAAACTGTCCAACAGACTGGCTCCTGCCAAGGTGCAATAATCACGTGGCCTGGGTGCTACTAAAAGATGCCTGTTACCACAAATAAATCACATTATAAAGTCCTTTGGCAGTGCTCTATATTTCATATTATTTATATATATATATATATATATATATATATATATATATTCATATATTCATATATTTAAAAAAAAAAAAAAGCTTATTGGGGGATATCAAAGGAAAATAATGCACAGGATAGGTGGATAAGAGGGATATAAAAGGAGGAGCATGTGGGGGGGAGCTCTCTTTTTTTGTCTCCACAGGTAAGGGAAAGTCACCCACCCACCCTCCCGATTGTGTAAGGGAATGGGGGAGTTGTGTTGGACGAAGGGGGCAGTGTAGTCACAGCGGGAGCGGGGGTCCATAGAGGAGAGAGTGAGTGGATAAGGGAGAGAAAAAACAGTTGTTGTAAGAGAGCTACAGGTGGATAGGTCCTTTGTTGGCCATAGGTGGTCATAGGAAAAGGATGGGGGGGCACTCATTGAGCCGGTGTTGGGACGGCTGATGAGCTGCATAAGGTTGCCAGCAGAGTTGAGCTGGCCTCTATGGACCATATATAAAAGTTATATTGTTACAATGTAAGTTAAGGAATGTTAAGGGTTAATTAACGTTTACACTGTTTAGCACTTAAATGAAAAGGATAATATGTTGCACTTTAAGTTTCTGTAAACAAAATTGTGAATAAAGATAACCTGCTGTGGTCTTTTTCATCCAAAAAGTTGTTTTATTGGAAAGGTGGGGTGGCAGTGGGGATGGGGGACTAACACTGCCATGTTGTCTATATATGTTCCATGTTGGAGCCCTGCATCAGAGCTTGATGTGTTTTTATATGGTGTGTTTTTTAATATTAATCCTATTTATATAGCACTTAGATACCTTTATTTGCAGATCAAGGCACAGGAACCACTTTATATATGTAAGTTAGACCCTTATCAATTAAGCTAGTCTAGTTCCATTAAGCGTGCCATGATGTCCTCTGTGTATAGCTGTTTTCTAATTATTTTCATCTTTGTTGTTGGCTTTGTCCTGCCTTCTAACCTCTTGGCTTTTACTTTATGTAGGATTATGCTGACTGTGCACAAACTCCTCGTGTCCGGACACTTTGACTACTTGTTTCTATATCACCCTGACATGCTATATTAGCGCTAGAGATTTAATAGCTTTACCGCCACAAAACAATCCTGATAAATCCTGGAGAATGAATATCCTTCCTTTTTAAATGATGACTCTCTGTCCTCAGGGAAGATCTAATTAGTAACACGCATATTGCATCTATTACTGTAACATTATCATATACCGTCTTTATAATAATTTCCACATGATATAATATTGTAAAGTGTACTGTCATTGGCCGACCTAAAGGGATGTGTATACCAATGAACTACACAACCTCTCCAGGACAGGACAGGAGAACAGAGCTACTATCCCTGCTTAACCAAAAGCAAAATCGGTAAGAGGTAAGGCCTTTCTCCATGATTACTTTCCCTTTAAACTTGGTATTCTACATATTGTTTGGTCTCTCAAGTCACACTTGGTCTGTGATCCTGTCTAAATTTAGCCATTGCTTTGTATGGTGATTGTTTGTTAAGCCAGGGTGAGGTGTTACCTTCCTCCTGCCTTTTCACTCTGTACTAGGGAATCCCACTTCTCGTATGATCTCATACTATAAACTCTACCAAGAAAGTTAGGGAATGGAGCCTGGAAGACTGAAATCTACTCCACCCTGTTTGCTGTAAAATGCTAAAACAGGCCTTTCACCTTACTGCCCTACCCTATAAAGTCTGGTCTTTGGAACACGTTTCTGGTTGCTAGACAAGGCTGGGAATGGTTTATAGCTCAGACCCAGAGGCTTGTGGGCTTCTTGTTACAGTCATATTATTGTACACATTTGGCTGTTGATGGGCCCTTGCAATTGCAGTTATACAGACTGAAGGCAGCAAAAGGAATATGGTTAACATGATTTCCAGGGGAGCACTAATTACCATAAAATACAGGATCATGGAAAATGATTGTTACGTCTAGTTACTAGGTACATGTCCTCAGTGGGAGTAATAGCAGGGATAACACACATAAGCTACAGGGGGGATGTGCACTGTATACATTGCCCAATACCTTCATAGCTAGGATAGATTAAAACTTACCACTAGAGCCGAATGAAACTGGTGAGTTTTGTTCTGATAGCCGTTCCGTGGAACCGAATGACGTTCCGAAAATCTGATTGAATTGGAATTTTTCGAGTTTTCGATAGCATTTTCAATTTTTCAAAAGACATTTTTGATTTTCCGATAAAAAAATTCTATTTGATTTTCAAGTAGAATATTCGGTAGAGAAGTTTGAAAAAATCTGTGGATTTTCGAAACTGGCAGTGCGGAATAGTAACTAGGGTCATTTTGATACCGGGATTCATCACTACTTTCATATTCCATCGGTGGTTTGGGGCCCAACACTGTACTCACCATTGCCTGGGGAAAGGGGTGGAGAGAGTTGGGTTGCCCTGGCCCCTGTAGGTAAACTGCTGGTACTACCTTCAACACTTCCATCATTACTTACACAGCACAATCCCTTAAAGCAGCTGTTTCCTCTCCTCTCTGCAGCTTTCGTGTCTGGCCGGCAGTCAAAGCAACCGCTGAGGGCTATACACGCAGATTCAGGTATGGCCGTCAGCCATTGGCTTTGACTGTTGATTATTGACACAGATTCTCTGGTTTTTCCAATCGGAGCTTTCTGACCTTTGAAATTTCGAAAGCATCACAAATTTTTGAAACCGGCATTGGAGCCCCAAAGCCAAGTTCGGTTTAAACCTGGCTAAGGCCCAACTGCTGTAATAAGGATTTTTAGCCCTTGGTAGTATTCCAAACCTCGCCCCAATTTCAGCTATATTAGTTTACCCTGCTAGACAGGAAAACACATTAACAGCAACATTCACTATCAAACATGAACATGACAGGTAGAAATTGAGTTTGCCCTGGTTATCCTATTACTACCACCCACCCATCTTTACCAGACAAGGTTAATAAAGACGTCATTCACATCATAATGAGTTAGGTAACAAAAATAACATTACAGAGGCCGTTCCCACCCAGTGTGAAGTGTAATGACAATCACACTCTGTAATGGGTTTAAATATATCCACGCAATGCTCCACGTTCTGCTCGGAAAATACTTAGGAGTCTTTCTCAGTGGAAAGTAGAAATATCCGAGGGCACCAGCTTTCCATTCTGTGCATAGATGATCTGAGTGCTATTTAAAGGCACAGTAACCCTTCTATTTGATTATATGGGGCACAAAGAGAAACAAACATGGAAGATTAATTACAATTTAGTTTGATTGATCCCATGTATAAAGTTCTTTCTTATTTTGTTTGCACTGTGTTTATTTCTTACAGTTACATTTGTGGTGATGTACACAGAGCCACAATTGTCAGTTCTTGTCTTAAAGTCATGCTAACCCACCTTCAAGTCCGTACACTTGGGGGACGCACAATTGACAGATGAATGGCCTTTCATCCAACTTTTGTTTACATTTGAGTTTGAGCTTTATTTTCCAGCATTCCATTATCATACAGTGGGGTCAATAACCATTATATTCTTTACACATGCTCAGTACTAAACTACTGCAGAAGCATGTAACAGATGGACACACCCGCTGGACTCTAGCCAATCCTTTTACAGGACAGGGGCTAGGAAGCATGTGACTGAGGTCAGGAGGTGTGGCCAGACTCTGCTAACACATGGTAATTTGATACAGTTCTTTGGGGGGCTTTCATTTACTTGTAATTTATACAAGGTATTTAGTAGTTTTTTTGTTGGGGCATTTTCATAATCTGTAGTGTAAAATTTGGGTTTCATTCTCTTTTATTACCTAAGTCCAGCCCATAACATGTCTTCCAGGACAGCATTTTTGCAGCTTTACCACAATGTCTGAAAATAGCATTTGTTCTTTAATTTGTGCATCCTTGGTCTGATAAAATTCCTATTCCCTGCTCACATCCTGCTCACAATAGGTCCTACATACATCCTGCTCACAATAGGCCCTACCCACATCCTGCTCACAATAGGCCCTACCCACATCCTTTTCACAATAGGCCCTACCCACATCCTTCTCACAATAGGCCCTACCCACATACTGCTCACAATAGGCCCTGCCCACATCCTGCTCACAATAAGCCCTACCCACATCCTTCTCACAATAGGCCCTGCCCACATCCTTCTCACAATAGGCCCTGCTCACATCCTGCTCACAATAGGCCCTGCCCACATCCTTCTCATGATAGGCCCTGCTCACATCCTGCTCACGATAGGCCCTGCCCACATCCTGCTCACAATAGGCCCTACCCACATCCTGCTTACAATAGGCCCTGCCCACATCCTGCTCACGATAGGCCCTGCGCCAATCCCTTCTCACAAGGGGGGGGGGGCCCTACCCAATCTTCTCAACAATAGGCCCTACCCACATCCTTCTCACAATAGGCCCTACCCACATCCTGCTCACGATAGGCCCTGCCCACATCCTACTCACAATAGGCCCTGCTCACATCCTTCTCACAATAGGCCCTACCCACATCCTGCTCACAATAGGCCATACCCACATCCTGTTCACAATAGGCCCTGCCCACATCCTGCTCACAATAGGCCCTTCCCACATCTTTCTCACAATAGGCCCTGCTCACATCCTTCTCACAATAGGCCCTACTGCAGAAGCATGTAACAGATGGACACACCCGCTGGACTCTAGCCAATCCTTTTACAGGACTGGGGCTAGGAAGCATGTGACTGAGGTCAGGAGGTATGGTCAGACTCTGCTAACACATGGTAATTTGATACAGTTCTTTGGGGGGCTTTCATTTACTTTATAGGCCCTGCTCACATCCTTCTCACAATAGGCCCTACCCACATACTGCTAACAAAAGGCCCTACCCACATACTGCTCACAATAGGCCCTACCAACATCCTGCTCACAATAGGCCCTGCCCATATCCTGTGTGTCTGCCTGTGTGTGTTAATTAGTGTGTTTTTCGGTGTGAAAGAGTGTATGAGAGCAAGAGAGGGAGAGAGATTGGAGTATGGGAAAATGATAAAGACTTTATTAGTCTGCAAATACAAAATTCTGGTCAGGAAGAAGGCAGGTGGCTTAAGATATCAGAACTAAAGTACCAGTCTGGGCCTGATTACATAGTTGTATGAAGCTGGTTCATATACATAAGTCCTTTAGTAATGCCTAATGGTGCCCATACATGTACCAATCACAACCACTGGTTCATCTATGGGAAATTGGCCCATTTTCCCTCCCCCATTTTTATTCGACCAATCCCGATCTTACGATCAGGGTTGGTCTGTTCATGGCCTGTTTAACCCTTAATATACTAAGAAAGATGCATTTTTAAAGCTTTGGGGGTGTTGTGTTTTTAACTTCCAAAATCTGGTAGCACTGGGGTTATGCAGTCACATGGTGGATATGGGGAACACTGTGGGAATGTTATATCATACCTCTAATGTTAGTCTGCTGTTTGATAGATCGGCCATAATAAGGAGCAGTTGGAGGAATGTGATGGGGATTTATAGCTACGGATCTGCAGTATGGACCTTACCGAGCAAAGAACTGAACAAAACCACCATCTAAACAACTCTAATAAACCTGTGTTGCCATAGCTCATGTCTTGGAGCGTGAGCAAAGGCAGACTTGAAATCTGGCAGTTATACACTTGTTTCAGCTTCCAGTTTCAATTCATCTGGGTTTCCATGTTTCTCCAACCACAAACCATGGACAAATTGAGCTTTAAACCATCTCATCATTATGATGTACTGACAGCAAAATGGGAATTTGGCTTCTTTAAGACAGATCACAGATACAACATGCCAAGGTTATGATAAGACATATAGCTGTGCTTTACGATACTTCACATTTACACTGGCTTCAGGAGTTGTAGTTATAATCTGTACCGTGACAATGATAATATAAGGAGCAAGACAAGAGAAAGAACTAAATACAGTTACATTGATCAGATGTTCCACTTAACAGAAAGGCTTACTCTTAAGGATCAATGGGTTACGTTGCTTGGTAATTAGCATATATCCATCCATCATATGGATTATACAAAGAAAAACATTTTACCCAACATTGTACGAGTGTGACAAGAAAGGCCTCATGGCCCTGCTAATCTTCTTGCTGAGTAGAGACTTACTGAAATCTGGTCCGCTTGCAGAGTCACGGATTTTTGGAAGATCCAAAAATTCTAAAATATACAGACGGACCCACTGAAGTCAATTGGAGGTAAAAATCCAAAAGTAATGCCTAAAATGACGGTATAAATAGCAATGGTAACTTACTGTAAATGTCTCCAGTACCGGAAACTTCCTGTGCTTCCTGTTTTGGCATTCCGCGTGATGTTTTCTATAAATTTTTTAAAAAATTGACGATTTTGTTAATACAAAATTTCTAGAATTTTCAAAAACAGTTTCACAGTTTGGAAAAAATTTGGAATCTGCACAGTCTGAGTTCCAGCAGATTTGTGAGATGGACCAGGTTCGAGTCCATCTCTATTTCTGAGCTGTTAACTGATTTGTTCAGGTAGAAATGTGCTACAGGGGGGGTTGTGGGAAACCATTTAAAATATATTCACATAGAACCAACTGAAGAAGAAAATATTCAGATATTTGTATAAAATAAAATTGGTGTAAATAACAATATATGGTGCTATTAACTATGCAGCAGTATTGGTCATAACTGGACAATGTACAATATGTGATATATTGCGTTGCTATTAACTGGGCAGTGGTGTTTCCAGTTGTTAAATTCCTCATCATTATATTTTCAACTACCATATAGATGGTAATTGGGCAATTGTACAGTGTGGTGGCTAACTTTCCCCACGATCTGGCAGTTGTTGGGTTTCCACATACTATATCCGAGGGTTAATGAAATTGAACAATACATTCGAGGGTTACCGAATGATACATTTGAGGGTTATCACTGAAACAGAACATTCTAGGGATATCGCTAAAACAATACATTTGAGGGTTTTTGCCGATTCTATACATTTGAAATGTATGGCCGAAATCGAGGGTTAGTCAACAGTATGCAAATTTGATAATTTTCGAAAATACGTCCATGAGTTTTCGGAAAACACAAACTAGTTCGTAGTTCGGGAAGTTCTGAGCTCATCCAAACTATTACAGTTCGGGTCAAACTTGGGTTTGAGTTGGTTCTAGTGCAACTCTAATGGTGATGTGTCTATACTATTATCATGATTCTAGGAATCCTAACTTGGTTAAGGCAATAAATAATAGGAAACATCATTTTTCATCTTCTCGTCTTCTTTATTAATGCTCTTTAACATTTAGATAATTTGGCATGTCTATTTATTTTAACGTGGCTTTCAGGTTAAATAGTTTTGAAAGAATTTACATTGATTTCCATGTTGGTCCAACATGGTAACATTCCATCAAACCCTTTGATGCCCAATCAAAATGTATCTTTATCAATAAATAGCCATCTAAGAGAAAAAGACAATTAACATAATGCACAGTTAAGAAATGATTTTCAGCATGAACTGTCCTTGATTATTCATAATAATAGTTATTTTGCATAATATTTTCTCATGAATAAGTCAGTTCCAGCTATATAAACAAGGTATGCTCATCCATTAAACCTCACCCAATGGGAATGTTTGAAGCTGTAGTACTCTATGTGCATATGGTGGATACCCCTGAGAGACAAAACAAAGGAAATCAAATAAATGTTTCACAAACTATTTGTGTATCTTTAAAAGTATGATTGTTGTAACCAAATTCACCTCTAAAGTTAGACTTTTCCCAGACCATAAACCACCCTCGTAAACTGGCAAATATAACTTGGGTCTATGAGCAGTAAATGAACACAGACATCAATACATAAAAATAATGAGTTCTTAGGTATGTAAGTCTCTTTGTGTAAAGGCCATCAGCAGACCTAACCTGCCTTGTTGGAGGAAATCCTGACAATTCTATAATCGGAACCAGTTCCCCAGTACACAACGTTCTGCTTCCTTTACTAACAACTTGCCTGAGGTTCTTATATTTTTGGAAAAAATTTCTCACTTTGGCTCCAAAAAGAATTGGTTGTAAAAAAAAAAAAATGGAATCTATTTAAGCATACAACTCATTAAATCTTGTTGTCAGATGTTATACCCTCCTAGCCATTGGTTCCAATTTAAATCATTCTTGAAAGAGTTGAGTTCTAGGCGTTGAAAGGCCGACAACTGCTCCAAGCTTGGAGAAACACAGCACACTTGTGTATACTGTGGTCAGTTTTTGCATTTTGGCTAGACATCCGTTCAATACGGAGCCTTAGTCTTGCTTGTTTTTTGAAAGTGAAATCATATCTTTAAACTCAGGATATTGCCGGAAAGATGTCCTCTCTGAAGGTATCTTTCCAAGAATCTCCTTGCCACCTTTACTTACTATCTAAGCCTAAAGCATGAATGTTCTTACTTAGAGAGCAGATGGGAGAAAAATAGATTTCTGCTGCTCCCTTCTTCTCTGTCTCTTGTGTCTAGACCTTTGTAATAATGTTGGATGAACAGAAGCTGAATTGCTTTTCCCCTTCGCTGTAGGTATTCGTGTTCTTTTCTTTCCTTCTACTTCTTTTGACAAAGGCCCAGTCTGGATATCCACAAGTTTTAAGGGCTCCTCTGAGATGTTTAATTTCTTTTGCCTTCGCCTCTGTGCTAGTGGGAAAATTCTCTGCTCTGTGTTGCAGGGTTCTGATGACACCCTTGTGATCTAGGGTGGTGGGAGTCAAACATCAAATACTGATCTGTGTGTGTTGGTTTTCTGTAAACCTCTACTTCCAGTTTACCATTCTCCCTGACTTCTACAAAGAAGGCTTGTACTTCCTTCTGGTTTATTTTAACCCAGCCATCATGCATGAATCTGAACTAGTGGCTGGGTGCTTTGCCCTTAAAAGTATTAAGCACCTGTTTTTCCACTTCCTCCATGTAAAGGTTTGCCACAATGCGCACAATAGCACATCCATGTTTTTGTTTATAGAACTTATCCCTGTACTTGAAATAGATGGTATTAAGGCAACTGTCTGTCATGTACAATGCTGTTTTGACACCTTACCCTGGGAAGTTCCTATAACACCTCTTAGCCACAATGCAATCATGCCTTGCATTCAGAAGGTCCCTAACACCTGGCTATGATATGCTAATTGGGACTTTACAGCGTACATAATTGTCAACAGATGCTTGTACAAGTCATTCTGAATTGAGAAAGCCAGTCGGATGACTAGCGAAACGTCTTCAAGAACTAAACTTCAAGACCAGTTGATCTAACTGAATGCAACAGATATACCATGACCTGGATGAATGAGAACCTTCACAAGCAAATCTCTGTGGGCTGATTTTATATGGGTTCAGTTTTAAAAGGAAGAGGTGTCAGGTGCTTGTGACCAGAAATGAAGGGCAGAAGCACGGATGTGATACTCAGGGACACTCATTAAAATTTATTATGCAGAGCTGTGCTGAAATCAGGTTCTCTATATTAGCCTCACTTTTCTATTATTACCATGTTCTTTCCCCCAGTGCTCCATTGACTGAAAGAGAACTTAAGTCAACCCTTAAGGAAAAACTGGTTGAGGTTCCTTGTAGGGGCCAAAATATCTATTGATATAAAGATGTAACTACTTGGCCATTAAACAGCCTTATCTTTGATTCCTTTCCTCTTTCCCATAGTCGTCTGCAACTATTGGCATCGCATTTTGTTCAAGTCTGTGACGATACTCAAGGTATGTCCAAGAAAAGAGATGCGGCGGATGAGATTGGGTAAGTTCTGTAACTTCCAGGCTGCTGAATGTTTTATTTAAACAACCTTTTGGTATTTAGTTTTATTGAAGAACATGAGGTAAAGGAGCTGTGTCTTACCTCCTGTTTTTCAATAAAACTAAATACCAAAAGGTTGTTTTACCAGTGGAGATACCCTTTAATATGGTTAATAGAAGTATTAATGAGGGCATTATGTTTGAGGTTTGATGATTGTCTATGCTTAAAAGGTAACGGTGGTCTCCATACAAGTGCTGTCTATTTAACAGAGCTCTTTTATAGCTTCTCTGCATGTTAAGGTATAGGCTTGTAAAGATACAGTTCCTGGTCTGATCTTTCTGTGTGAGTCTCTGTGACAGTCACAAGATGTTCTGTGTCAGAGCCTTAGGAAAAGAATGAGAACTAGCTTTAAAAATGATTTAGAAGTTTGGGGTGGGGCTAGGGGTGTCTCTCTAATGAGGCAATATGAGCAAAATGCTCAGGGCGGCACCCATGCTAAATATCAGAGAGGTGGCAGGCAGAGCTCACTTTCATTTTTTTTCTTTAGAAAGGTGGCAGGCAGAGCAGAAGGAAAATAAGCATAGCACCTAGTAGTACATAGGGGTGGCATTCAAAAGTTTGGCTCAGGTGGCAAAAACCCTAGAGACACCCCTGGGTGGGGCTTATAATGAAGCTTATGATGCTCTGTTCCAGCAGTGGGCATGATCCAACCTTAACCTTGGAGGTAACTTTGGATAGACTGAAGCTAGAAGCATGATCCTATAGTCATGACATGAGACCACAGTTCCCCTTTTATATTGTGTCAAGCTGAGGTTCCCTATAGTTTCTAGAATGAGTTCTAAAAGAGATCTACCAACCAATTCTACACCAGGTCAGAGATATACATCCAGTCTGTACTGTAACCCACCTTTTCTATTATTGTCAAAACCGTTTATGTTTTTACGGGGCATGAAATTTTGACTTTGGCTCATCAGTGTGGGATTATTAAGGGCCTTGCAATCTTCTTTGTTTAAACCAAGTACTGTTAATGTGAATTTGTGTTATCTGCCCCGCTTATGTGAGAGGCAAGGAAAGGCAGCTATAAAACATACTGGAAATATTGCATATGGCATGCCCTGTTCTTTCATAAGTTTGTTGCATAAAATGTTAATTAGTATTCGGAGATGGAATGTTCTAACTACCGCGCGTTGACTCTTTCACTTCCTAAACTCAGCAGTCTCCATTTCATGCTGGACTGTGATTGACAGAAATCTGGATGAAATCAGCAGACTGTGTTATAGGAGAACTTAATTCTGTTCCTGGGCAAAACACTTAAACTAATGGAACACGGTATTCCAAAAGTTGTTTATTGAAGATAGACCATCTGCTTCTAACCCCAATAAATATCTACTGAAGGGGAAAACAGACCATTAATCAATATCAGCCGGTACTGAATACGTTAATAGTAATTATTAGAATGGCCACAGCACTAAATAGAGCATTATTACTAGAGACGGCCCAGCGAGTCCACAAAATCCTGATAATATGTTTTGACACTTACAATGAAATCTCAAAGTTTAAATAAATATGGTATTTAGCACATGTGATCTTGTGTCTGCACCCATGATGTATCTGGAAAAAAATTGCCCTTAATAGTGTTAATAGCACCAGTCTACATAACTGTATTTAATGTATATCTGTAATTCACACCGTGTCAAACTCAAGGCCCTGGGGCCTATTCCAGCTCATCTGGTCGTTTTTTGTGGCCCCCCGGTGACTGTACAGCATCAAAGACTTACTACACTACTATGCATTTGTGCAGTCCCAAGCATCGGCATAACTATAGCTCTGCCTGCTAGATACCGCAATCAGCTGTTTTGATTCGCATGCACCTTTACTAAGATCAGCAGGTATCTAGCAGGCAGATCTATAGTTACACCGCTGCTTGGGACTGCACAAATGGATATTGCACAAATGGATAGCAGCGTAATAAGGATTGGATTCAGTCACCACTATAACAGCTGTTCGAATATCTTGCCCAGCACTGGGGAGGGAGGTTTGTAAAAAGGGCCTTCAATTGGAATTGGCCATTTAATTAATGCACCAGAAGAGTAAGGTGGCATTCCACATTAGCACATGATCATGCCATAGGCAGAGGACCCAGTCCAAAACAATTTGATTCACACCCTTCTCCTGCTAAGACCCAAAACTAAACAGAGTACCAACCCTGCACTGAAATCCGTTCTACTTGCAGATTCAGCGATTTCCCAAAAATAATAAAAAATCCGCAAGTGGACCCATTGGCGTTTATAAGTTCCATCTAAAAATAAGGTGTAGATAGCCATGGTAACTTACTGAAAATGACTTGAGTACCTGAGAAATGGTCTGGGGAACACATATCAATGCCGAAAATCTTTAAAAAAAAACAAAAAAACATGTGCTTCCTGTTTTGGTATTTTTAAAAAATGTTTATATTTATAAAAATATTTATAGGAATTTCGAACATTTTAAAAAATAGTTCTGTGGTTCGGAAAAATACAAAAAAATCAGAAATCGGCAAAATTTCTTAGTTTTGATGTAAAATTTTGATTTTGAGCATCAAAATTCTGTGTCAGAACTTGGATTTCATCAGCAAACATGGTGGCAGTACCATGGCAGAGCAACTAAATTCATCAGTTCATTCATCTGATACATGAACCCATTCTCGGTTTAAAAGTACTAACAGAACTTCCCAGAACCATATTTTACCAGTGCTGCCTTTCTGGGGTTGCTATGTACAATAATAGGTTTAAAGTACTATATTCCTGAATTTTTTAGACTGTATTAAAAGGGAGAAAAGTTGAAGTTTGTTAATAAGGACAAAGAAGCTGCTATCAGAATATCCTTCCTCTTTAAAGGGCAACTTCCATAGGTTTAACTAGCAATCACATGCAGACAACAAAATTGTAATGGAGCTAGGTGGGAGGGTAAAACGTAATTCCCCCCTGTGTTGCAGGACAATCATCCAGAGCTCCAATATATGTCCCCAAACCATATTTTAAATGATTAAGGGCTGTAGGGGGGCCTTTAACACCATAGTTTGTCTAGGAGCCCCCACAGACATTGGCTTCCTTAGTAGTTACACCTCTGAGCATTTTAGTAATCTATAATTTAAGGAGGGGGGGTAGGAGAGCATTTTACTACCTCCTGTTCTTTTATACTTCTCCTGGAGATTTTACCTGAAAATGGGATTACTATAGTGGTCATTTAGGTAACAGTAAAGCAGTGTTATAATAATATGGGGAAGAATTGTATTATGAATGTAATAAAACTGGAAATTTAGGTTTTATACTATGCAATGTGTACTACTTACATCTTTTTTTTTTTTTTTTTTTTTTACTAATTTGGTTTGCCCCATCCAAAAACAATTTAATAATATACAGACCCTTGGTATTATCCCTGTATTTAATGTCTTAAAATATTAGTGACAGTTCAGTGGAACTGTGGAGTTTGTGTAATGCCTTCTTAGTTATTCTACATGTTCTCTCCCATTTTGAAAAATCAGTTGATTTCATACCCTTTGCTGTTCCCTGCTGTTGACATTAGTGAGCTGACATTTCAGGTTCTAACAGTCCTTTTTCTTCCCAGGATGCACCTCATCCTTGGAATGTTCCTAACAGTAATTTCTACTGATTGGCTGTTGGATGGGTCAAAGATGCTCAGATTTCTACTGAGCAACTGAATCAACCCAGGCGCTGGGTCAAGGGCAAGGCCTTAAAGGTCTCTATTAGAGATGGACTAGAACTCGAACTCGAACCCAAGTTCGAGCCGAACTATTCGAATTCGAACGAATTCGGACTTCACGGACTATCCTGGACCCGGATTTTCGATATTTTGTGACTTTCGATAAATATTGAATGTTCAACCGTTCGAATATGCGAGTAAAATGCCTATTATACCTATACGCGAGCATCGAATCCGCGAGTAAAGTGTCCATTAAAACCTATACGCTAGCATCGAATCCGCGAGTAAAATGTACATGATACCTAGGCGCGAACATCGAATCCGCGAGTAAAGTGTCCATTAAAGCCTATATGCGAGCATCGAATCCGCAAGTAAAGTGTCCATTAAAGCCTATATGCGAGCATCGAATCTGCGAGTAAAATGTACATGATACCTAGGCGCGAACATCGAATGTTCGAACGTGAGAGCTCGAAAATAGCGCGAGAGAGAGTAAAATTGATTTTTCGAATGTCCTGGATATTCAAACATGTTCCCCAGACCATTTCCCAGGTCCCACAGCCATTTACATTAAGTTACCATTGATATTTTAATTGATATTTTAATTTCATTAGAACTTTTCGAACTATTTGACTCCCATTGACTTTAATGGGTCCGTTTTCGAACTTTCGAACTTTCCATATAGTTCGAAAGTTCGAAAACGGACCGAACTTTCGAAAGTTCGGCCATCTCTAGTCTCTATTAGGGGTCCTGCAAACAGGAAGTCAGTATTTCAGTTGCATGTATTTATACACAGACACAATGTTGAATGGGCAGGTTAATGTTTATCTAACAAATCAAATGTTATCAAATGTTTACTAACTGTAGTTGACCAGTAAAAAGTTTATCATCTGATTGGTTGCAGCAAAATTACAGCATGTGTTAATGATGGCACCTCTTATTAAATAAGCCTACACTAGTTGTGTCTGGTAAACTGCATATCAAGGGGATTTCATCCATTTGTTTCTTCATAAAAAGCTCAGTCCTGCTAACAAGAATTTGCAAACCATCTACAAACACAGTGGTTACAATAATGAGGTAATAGAGTAATACTCCCTGTATTCTATAGTCCACATTCTGTTTTAAACATATCTTCCTACTAATGTGTTAGTGAAAAGCCGCCTGTCAGACTCTCAGCAGCACAATATGTTTATATATATTTTCCTCCGTATTTATAGAAGGCAAAATACTGGCTCACACATTAGTAAGTGATATGTGCAAGGTTTGTTATTTTAATTCACTCGTAGGGAATTTAAAAGATTTTTTAATGTCTCTGAATAAAATCTACTGTTTATGCATAATTTATACCAGGCACAGACAGGACGAGGGAGCTCTATTGATCTAAGTCCCTTAGCTGCCCAAATCAAGGAAATATTAATGCGACATGGCAACCGTAGAGTTAAAGCAGTAAAAAAAATAATAAAATAATAGGCTGATGCTTTGATAAGGAGGCCAGACTTTGACTTGAAGTCTCAGAGCTAATATACTACTTCATTTACACCATGGAACCTGCAAGAATAGTCTTTGTGTGTATTTAGTTCTAAACGTGTTCTAATGAATACTTAATGGAAATAGGAGAACTAGGGGTCTAACCACACTACAGTTCCTTGGTAAAGAGATAGGAAGCTGACTATGTTTATGAATTTGGATGGATCAGTGCACTAACCATGTTTATACCCAAAAACCTTCCAGTTTGACCAGGACAGACCTGATCTGATGGGCCTTGCTTGGTGTCCTGTACTGTCTAGTTTTGTCTCATTGGTGGCTTAAAATGAGTATGTTCAACTTGTGATCTTCCAGTAAAAGTGGCCTAATGCACACTGGGGCTGTCAGACTACTGATCAATAAGCCTTGAATGTGGGGGGGAAACTGACATTTCAGCATGCCTTTTTGAAGGTCAGGTGACCCAAAATTTACCAATGGGTCCAATTGAATTTTTGTGTAATTTAGATAAAAGTTTGACTGAGGTCTTTTGGTCACATTAACATTTTCCGGCAGTATTTTGGCACTATCAACCAAAATAATGTGTCAGACGGTAAATCTGGCCGATATATCTAGAGATATTCACATGCAGGCATGTGTATTATATTATGTTTGTGCAAAAAAACTATTTTGTGTTCAAATTTGTTATATGATTTTAACAAAGATTTTGAATGTTAAAGGGAACATTGAAAGGGAAAGGAAGTTGATTAATATTTGGGAGTACGGGAGTTCTATCTGGGTATCTAGCACTCTTAGCCTAGGTATACACAGGCTGATATACCAGTATACACGGGCTGATATTTCGGTTGATCAGGCCAAAATATTAGTGGTGCTTTACATAAGGACCTTACCAAACCCCCATCTATACTAACCTGTTTCACCAGGTATTGAAGAGACATATTATTCTTCTTACAGCTCTAATAGTGGTGGACTGACTACCAATCGCAAAGCCGACTGGCACCACAATCCATTTTAAAAATGCTGTAAACATCTGTCTAAGATGCATTTAATTTAATAGGTATGTGTACCTGTTCCAACAAACATACACATTCAACTTGAGAACAAACCTACAGAACCTGGTTCATAACCTGGGGCTGCATGTGAGTCATTCTGCAGATCTAAACCAAACCCAGGGGTTGTGGATCTAACGTCCACAGAACTTACTGATTTTCCAAAAATCCGATTTGAACCCAATTGAATGGGGATTTTTCTAATTTAAAATGCAAATTTTGAGTATCCAATAGTATTTTTATACTTTTGAAAGGAATTTACGTTTTTTTTAATGGAATTTTTCAATTTCCAATTGATGGATTGATTTTTCGATGAAAAGTTCAGAGATTCAAAAATGTTGCTAAACCTGTCGGATTTGTGGATGTTGGAAACCATCAGTTCCAAATCGAAACGGGGATCACTAGAATGGCAGTTCTTAAAGATTTCTAGTATGAGAACCGTCTCTTTCCAACAGGAGCAAGAAAGGCAGCTGATGAATGAAACTATTGAGTATGACAGTAGTTCTCTTTGAACCTATTTAAGTTTCAAAAATCCATTTCGGACCCAATTGAATTGTAATTTTTTGAATTTTTAATCAATAGCAATTTTATATTTTTTGATTTTCAATCTGACTTTCAATATTTTAATATTTATTTTTTCTGATGATAACTTAAAAGTTTCTAAAAAAAGGGAGGAAAAAACAGTATGTAGGGTAAAAATTCCTTCCTGACTCTAAATGGCAATCGGAAATATCCCTGGATCAACTCCAACTTTATGTATCAATACCAGTAAATAGAGATGGCCAAACTGCCAGAAAATGCGAAGTTCTGAAAATCTGAAAACGAAACTTAAATTCGGGACTTTGGAGCACGTTTTAGATTTTTATTGAACATTCGAGCTATTTTCGAGAGAAAAAAAATTGAGAATTTTTTAAAATAGCTCGAATGTTCGATAAAAATTGAAAACGCGATCCGAAGTCCCGAAATTTGAACAATCCGTCCGTTTTCAGAAAGGAACATTCGGATTTCGGAACCAAGGGGTTCCATGTCAGATCCAGGTTCAGGACTGGGCACGGATCCCATTTCTTCCAGTAACCTACAACATTCTTTATTTTTAGAAACTGACCATTCAGCTTTTATTTAAACTATCCAATAATCCTGCCATCACCACATTCAATGGAAGACAGTTCCATAGTTTTTCCATATTTACAGTGAAAACCCTGCAGAAGAGACGCACAAAAATGTCTGCCAAGGTGTTTCGGATCACACAACATGTTTTGGATCAAGTCACTTGATAAAGGATCGTCCTTTATCAAGTGACTTGATCCAAAACATGTTGTGCTGATAGTCTTTAAGTCCTCCAGGTTCTTCTAATTTTCATTTTTTTGTTAGAGACATGGCAGCTATGACTCCTGGTCTGTTATCAAGTGCCAAGTGAAATAAAAAAAAGCCCACTTTCTGTCATATCTGGAAAAAATGTTACTATGGTGCAGATCCCTTGTAACACACATGTGGGCCTAGGCACTCCTTCAGGCAATGTACCAGTGTATTCCAGGTGCTGCTTCCCTCAGTCCTCTACCTTCAGGACTCCAAGCTATAGCACAAGCATAAAAAGTTTGATGGAAGCGCACTCTGTTAATCAGAAAATGTTCTGTTTATTGCATCACACAAACATACACATACTATGGTGCAGAGCAAACAAGTATACATCTACCACATAGGCCAGGAGGACGGTATGTTTTTGTATTGATGGATTTGCTTAATTTCATTAAATTATTATGCAACCTAGAGAGAAGCTGGCTGTATATGTAGACTCTGGTGGTTGGTTAATAGACAATAGACTTGATATCAAAACATTTCTCAATTCACACAGATGTATAACTTCAGGTAGCTCACAAATCAGGGCACCAAACTATACAAATGATCCCATTTTCTTGGCATTGACCTGATCAGTAAATAAGTTATAATGGAACACACAACCCAAGGATCTGTCGCAATATTGTCTTTTTACCTGCCTGCCAAGCTCCATCCCCTTGTATTCCTGTTGCCAATTTGCCCTTGGCATCTCACAGAAACTCCAAGACTCATCTTTCTGGAATCTCAGAAGTTAGAATAATAAACCAAAAAAAACTGTTTGGAGAAATTAGAAAATTTAGAAACAATATAAGTTTAACCACCAATGCCCTTAGGGAATTAACCGACTTCCTCCTTTCGACAGGGAATTAAAGCATTTGTCTGGTGAAATTCCTCATAAATAGTGCCTGCAAGGAAGAAAGAAAGAGAGAGAAGATGTGAAAAGACGATCTTGGCAATGCTTTGTTTTATGGAGTCTTTTTTTATGGGCATAGGATATTAATTAGATCTTGATGTGTGGTCAGATTTGTATTAGGGATGGCAAATAAAGTAAAGCAATTCATTGTACTGCCACTTGGGTTTAACTATTTATAGTCTAATAAAATACATTCAGATCGACTTTTTAATAATAACAAAGGCAAGATCAGTGATAAAATGCATTGTAAGGTAAAATATATTAACATTTTTTCCCTTTAATTTACACTATTCCATTATTTTTCAATAATGCATCTACTTAACTTACCCTTAGAAATATCATTTTTTAAATGTATTTAAATGGAACCACTTAACAATTAAGGCCTATACTTTTTACTTTTATAAACATACCCATTAGTATGGAGGGGGGGTTAAATGTAATATTGCAAAGCATATAACAAGATGTAGTTAAGATCGTTTCTAGCAGGGGCGTAACTGTAGGGGCCCTGACCCATCCCCCCCACGGTTCCGGAAGTTCAAGTCCGGTCTTTTAAACAGCTGATCGCGTGTATGTTTCCTGCATACGCGCGATCAGCTGTTTAAAAGTAGCTGATTGTGGAGGTTGAGGCAAGCCCTCTTACCGTCCGTGGTCATGGGGGGTGGTGGGGGCGGTAGTCATGCCACTGGTTTCTAGGCGTTAAGCGAACTAGGTAAACTGATAGGGCACTATCAGAGAGTGGGAGGGTGTTTTTTTGTAAATGAAAAAGATCCTTATCAGCCATAGATCAATAAGTTGTTAGCAGTTTAGTTCCCTGTAGCCACCCTGTTTGTAGACAACATAATTATTGGCTAAGTTCAGTCGTTTCTGACACATTGTAGTTACACCATGATAGGATATCCTTTACTGTATATACTCAAGTATAAGTCGAGGTTTTTAGGCTATAAAAATATTACAAATCGAGCCTCGACTTATATTCGAGTCACTCACCTTTGTAGTCCAGTAATCTACCAGCCGCTTGCTTCTGCATCAACTCCTCTGGTGGGTGACGTCACTGCTCGGCACCGGGAAGAGACTGGACCATGTTATCCAATGATTAAACGACATACAGAGATTCACTAATTACTTAATTAATTATTACTTCTATTGGTCCATCTGGTACTGTTTTTAATGGTGAGAGATCCCGTCCTTTTGGTAAAGTCTCTGCTTTGAAAGAACTTGACCTATCCAATATTTTTATTCTTATTATAGTGTCACTTTAATTCGGCTTTTGGTATTTCTGTAACTGTTTAACTGGGTTTGATCTTTAATGTATGCTGGTGTTACGAAAGTAAGATAGGTTTTCCTTCCTCTCATCTTGGCACGTTCTTCCTCCCGCCATTTGCAGTTAATTAGCAACAAAGAATTACCATGCAGTTCCGAGCTCAGAGGCCTTCACAGCACAAGTGATAATGACTCGAGAGACGTTGACCTGTGACTTCATTTTTTTCCAACAGCATCTGTTACTTCTCTGGGGCACCTAAGCACTGCCCTCCCTCACTTCCTTCCCCACCACTGCTGCCCCACTGGAGGCCCGGGCCTCAGAATCCTATTACATTCAGGGAAAAATTAAAACTGCTTTACGTAATCTATGATTGTCACTCAAAGCTCCAAGTCTATTTATAGGAAAAGAGTGAAAACAATGAAACTTAAAAATCAATAGATGTAACCTGAGTACAGAACAAATGTGGTAGAACACATACACTTAAACTAGACCCACACTCGCATGTAATCATGAACACATTACATAGCCTTTTGGAATGATTAAATCTACTTATAGGAGGTTTTGCCATGAAGAGCTTTAAATCTAAAGGGTCCCATACACATGCTGTTTACATCACAACTTCATAAATTTTGTGTGGGCTGGAAACCATTTTGTATAGGAAGTGATAGTTGTTTTGACACACACAAACCAATGTCGTTGCCTCCTTCAATTGGTAAAGGGATACAATTATTGAAAACCAGAAATTTGCCATCCAGAACGATTAACACTGATGCTGATGGCGGAAGTTGTTAATTTTTTTTTTTGGGGGGGGGCAATTGTTTTTGGTCAATACTCTTTCTTTACCTATATTAACCAAATCTGCTGGATCCAATATGAGTAGCTTAACAAGGATTATCAAACCTGCTGGGCTTTCTGGAAGAGACTCATGTTTTAGCATAGAATTTTCACCATCAAAACCAAAATTCTGCATTGAATCAGCAAAATTTCAACACCAAACTTGTTTATTAGGAGCAAACACATTAAACGTAAAATGTTCTGAGCCAAGAGGCTTTTCTTCAGTAGTGACAAAGTTTTCACCCTTGTTTAGCATTATGCATTAAAAATGAAAATGAAAAAGAGTCTTCTTAAAGGGCATGTCCACCCCCAAAAGTCAAATTTAACCCCATACTGGCCCCACTCTGTAGTGCACAAAAATCCTTACCTTACATCCCAGCTCCTTATGGTTGCCATGCTGTGCCCCTCCAAAGTCCAGGAAAGTGTAGTGTAGAAGGTCTGTGTGACTCATCCTGCTCCTGTCTCACCCTCAACCTCGACAAGGTCTGAGGCATGCGCAGGAGAGTCCTCCCCCCTCCCTCTCCTTCCTTTCTTCTCCCTCCCTCCCCTCCCTCTCCTTCCTTTCTTCTCCCTCCCCCTAGTGTAAAATACCCCGTATATATTATAGATATTGGTCCCCCAGCCCCAACCGCCATAATAGAATTCTTAGAAAGTGCCCCGATAGTTACTTACCTTCCCTCTATCCTCCGGCGTTCTGAGCAGCAGGCAGCTGCGTCCCTGATTGGCTGCCTCTCAGCCAATCAGGGACGCGGCTGCCGGTTCCGCCCCCTGCTTGCATTTTCAGTGCGGCAGAGGAAAGGTAAGTATCTATCGGGCACTTTTTTAAAGAATTCTATTATGGCGGTTGGGGCTGGGGGACCAATATCTATAATATATAAAAAGCTGAAAAAAGGGCTGGACATGCCCTTTAAAGCAGAAGGTACTTCACAGCCTCATGCAATAAAATAGCATTGTCTAAGAACCCATGGATTAGTTGGGCAATGCTAGTTTATGCTCTGGCCTTTTTTCATAAATATATTTATTGATCCATTATATTTTTATGACTGACTGTATGTACAGTGTTTGAATGAATACTGTAGATTACTGAAAAACAAATTAAATCCATAAATAAACAACCAAATATATATATATATATATATATATATATATATATATATATATAATTGTTTTAAGGATAACAAGGTTGAGAAACACTGCATCAGACTATGTGAAGAACCAACTAAATGTCTGGTTTGCATTATACTTGGCCTGCATACAAATGTAAGCTTTGGATGTATGACAAACCTCTTGCTTTATAATAGACAGCTATATAGCTTAAGGAGAGGTGTAAGTGAGAACAATTAACATTTCTGTCTGGGGAGAGATCTGGCTTGTTCTATATTCCTTCTTTTCCTTTTTTAAGCCTCTTCACTTAACATGGCATTAGAGGATTACGCAGATGAGAGACTTTGATAGCAGCACTTAGATTATGGATTTCAAATTAATAATAAAATGGAGAGGGGGTTTCTATAATAATGGATTATTACAGAGTGAGGCGATCGCCTTACCTCCTTACAGGAATCGCTGTGGGTGTAGCCGGGTGTGATCTGTGATGGTTGGGAAAATGCCAGTATGTCCAGGTATGCTACAGTGTTTCCTTAAAAAACAAATTAACAGTAACCAAGTGGCCTTTCCTGGTCCTGGTCATATAAGCTGTATAAAACGTTGCCATCTTAACCCATACAAGAGCTCAACCCTAGTAGGATTTCTATTTCTTAAAAGTTAACTTCAGGTAAAATATTCAACATTTAAATAAGATAAAACAGCAATTTATCATTGTTTTATCTGTTCGATCCTCTGTATATCGTTGTCCTTAAAGGACAGTTATACTACCCCCCCTCACTTCTCTTTTTCTTTCAGTGGATTATACCCAGGGGAGGAACTAAACCACTAGTCTTATAGAGACAAAGTGTGACAGCTCTTTTCCTCTACGATTTCCTGCTGCGTTTGATTGGCCAATACCAAGTCCAATCCAGGAGGTAAGTGTGCTAGCAACTATCGGTGTCTTACCCTTCTTAACAAAAACAGTTCACCATATGACCTCCTCTCGTGATAGACGAGTAGAGATGTAATGTGGGTTTGAATAGAACCCAGTTTCGAATCGAATCTGAGGGTTTTGAAGTCCCGACGATATTATCGGAACTCTCGGATTTCACGGAACTCAGATTTTTCGAATTTTCGCTTTTTAACGAAAATCGAAAGTAGACGATTATCAAAAATAGAAAGTAGCCAATTATCAAAAATTGAAAATCAAAAATAGCCGATTATCAAAAATCTAAAGTAGACAATTATCGAAAATCGAAAGTAGACGATTATTGAAAATTGAATCCTCGAAAGTAATGATCGATTTCGGTAACTCTCGAAAATGGAATCCGGAAGCTCGAAAACAGCCCGATCGTGAGGAAAGATAGTTTTAAAATAAGTTTTGGTTATATAGGTCTCTGTGTCATTTACAGTAACCTAATATTACTATTTGTCCCTAAAAATGGACAGAAGCTTTCAAATTTTTTTCTCCCATAGACTTCTATGGGTCCATTTTCGAAACTTCAAAATCTGAAAACTCGAAAGCAGAAAGAAACTCAACAGTTTCGAACATCTCTATAGAAGAGTATGGGCTCTTTGTTATATTAAAACTTGATGATTGTTGTCCAAAGACCTAAGGACCCCTGGGTTCTTAGTTAAGCAGCTATACTTTCCAAAACTTTCCTTCACTAAGGGAGACAGAGCATAATGCTGCTCAACCCAGGGATGAGGACCTAGCGATTTGGGTCTTTGAAGATTTGCCAGAATCATATCTGTAAGAAGCACATCAAGTGAACCACCAATCATTAAATAATAACTGGCTTTATTGCAAAACAATAGATATCCAGAGCTCAGTGGCTGTGATACCAGCTCATGTACTGACCAGCTTTCTGCTGACAAATACACAGTTGTCATAACTCCCTTATGTGCCTGCTTATGAAGATTTTACTCAGTGGTATCCATCACAAAAATATGGAAGGTGCAGTATGGAGTTTTCTATATCAATGTGCATATGCAGAAACTCTGCAGGTGGTTTTGACTACATTTCCAAGTACCTTGTGAGTGCTACAGTGAGTTAAGGTACTGTCCCCATTGCATTTGGCTCTGATGACCCTTATCAGTGGCTTGAAGTTTAACTACAGGGCCTAACCAATGGGAAGACTCTGCAAGCACTATATAAGAAGCATGCCTTCCCATTAGGGGTGAGTGGATGGCTTAAAATAGTTTAAAAGTACAATTGCCCTCCATACATCTACAGGGGAACTCTTGGATGTCCTAGGTTTGTGTTGGGTATGTTCTGGTTATAACTCTCTTTGTAAAACATAATTGTAGCTGATGTTATGATAACCCAGTCTTGTCGAATATATTTGGAACATAACAAATATCTCACAATTGTAACCCAGATGGTGATAAAATGACGGGATTTTAAAAAGCTATACATAGAATACGTTGAGAGTCATAAATCCAATATAAGTAGCCTATATAATGGCTGGACATAAAAATCTCTCTACTTGAGCCGTTAATGTTTTGTGGCTGACTGTGATTGTAAATTGTAATGATATTTTGCAAGCAACAGCATTAATAATGCCAGGTTGCACCGTACAATTTCCCAGTAGCAGATGTCAGATATATATTTTTCACGTGCCTCTGTATTACACCTTACCATGTGACTCTCACAATTCACTTTCTGGCTTGGCCTTTGGAAAAGGGTTTTCTAGTCATGGAAATCTCAGCAAGTTATAGATTTGCAAGGTAATAAACTAAAGATATTCTCCTACCATATAAAAACATACAAATAAGAGAAGCACAACTTAATTGCCATTAATTTCTGGCAGCCAATCAGATGTTAGCTTTTTACTAGGTTGTTGCATTTAGAAAACATTTGATTGGTTGCTGCAGATTAGTAACACTGACAATCATTTGCACCTTTAATTGCATCAACTCCAGGTTTGGTTGTAAATTGCAGGCTTAAAGGCAGAAGGCATCCCGTGTAGCCATGTGGATAAAAGTCCATTATATCAAAGTCATTGCATCGGACTTGAATCAGACTTTTTTGAATTTTCCATAACATTTTTAAATTTTCTAGATACATTTTTAATTTTTCAATAGAAATCTTCGAATGGAATTTCCAAATAGAAATTTTGATTTTCCGATTTTTGAATTTTCGATGGACAGTTCTAAAAATCTGTTTCACATTTCAAAACCAGGATTCATCACTGGAAGGCAGGACAGCAACTCAGTTCAACCTTTGTTATAGATGTTTATGGAGTTTGGCCCTTAAGTCTTAGAATCCCTTTTCCACTTATAAAAAGAAGCTTTTAACATGTTGGCTCTACTTTGCCTTAATGGAGACCCCTTATGGGGGTGTAACTGCAGGGACCCAGCCCACCCTTGAGATTGGAGACCAGGCACCTGACACCCCCCCCCAAAAGAATCTTACCGAATCTTAGCTGTATTTAATCAGCTGATCTTACATATGAAGTAAAGATAAGCGCAACACCAGCTGTTCAAAACGGAACCGAACCGAAAGTTTAAAAACAGCTGATCGCGGAGATGCTTGTGGGTACCCTTCCTGCCGGGGGACATAGTTATGCCACTGCTCTTTATTAGAGATGGACTAGAACTCAAACTCGAACCCGAGTTCGAGCCGAACTATTCAAGTTTGAACAGACTCGGACTTCTCGAACTATCCTGGACCCGGATTTTCAATATTTTCTGGACTTTCGAAAATTATCGAATGTTCGAACGTTCGAAGAAAGCGAATATGCAAGTAAAATGTCCATTATACCTATAAGCGAGCATCGAATCTGTGAGTAAAATGTCTATTGTACCTATTCGCGAGTAAATATCGAATCTGCAAGCAAAATGTCCACTATACCTAGATGCAAGCATCGAAGTAAAATGTCCATTATACCTAGATGCGAGCATCGAATCCGTAGTAAAATGTCTATTATACCTAGACGCGAGCATCGAATCCGAGAGTAAAATGTCTATTATACCTAGACGCAAGCATCGAATCCGCAAGTAAAATGTCTAGAATACCTAGACGCGAGCATCAAATCTGCGAGTCGTTCATGGGGTAATTATCGAATGTGCGAACGCGAGAGCTCGAAAGTGCGCATGAGAGTAAAACCGATTTTTCGAAAGTCCTGAATATTCGAACATGATCCCCAGACCATTTCCCAGGTCCCACAGCCATTTACATTAAGTTACCATTGATATTTTAATTGTATTTCATTCGAACTTTTCGAACTATCTGACTCCCATTGACTTTAATGGGTCAGTTTTCGAACTTTCCATATAGTTTGGAAGTTCGAAAACGGACCGAACTTTCAAAAGTTCAGCCATCTCTACTCCTTATTAAAGATATTCTAAACCTACCAATTATGGGATGTCTGTGAATTATAGTCAAATCCCAGCAACTAGCAGATGTCTCCTGATTAACATGTTATTGCTCTGTTCCTTTCCTTGAGAAGGAAGTGTTGTCTTCTCTATATTCTAAGGGATACTAACACAATACTGCATTATACTGTACGACCAGGTAGTCACCTGGTTATGATAATACAAGCACCAGAGTGTCTTTCAGCACCATCAACAGGCATTCTAGGAGTAAAAATGAATTTGACGTCTACCTTCTCCTAACCCTTCTCTTGCATCTCATCATCTCATGGTTCTAGTAAAAAACGAAGAAACCTACAAAGAGAAATGCTAAAATCCTTCACAAACCTCATAAAACTGATTAAATTTCATGTCTTTTCCTTCTACTGAAATGTCTACTCGCTGTTCAGATATTGCAGAGCAGGAAATAAAAAATAATACAACTTCCTCAGTGAAACCTTAGAACACGAGCAGGGGTCCTCGGCGCATATCTTCTACCATTGCGGGGCTCTAATTAAGAAACTACCCTGCTGAGAGGAGACTAATCTAAATAAAACACAAAAGGAAACCAGGTTCCAGTCTCTGTGTCTCCATATTAAAGCCATCCTGCAAACTACATGCCTTGCTGGGATACTGTAAACCTTGTGGTTGCTTTTGGCAAAACCTTGCGTACTTCTATTGCACTATTTTACATATGCATGGAGAGTATTTCACGCGCATATAGTGTTAGGTTGCGTGCATATTTTGTCAAAAGAAAAAACACACAACAACAGTAATATTTGAAGGGTTCTGTGTTTTATTAAATACCTGGCATCACTGACATTTACATTGCTAATTGAAGGATCAGGCCAACAGGATCTCTTATATTTGTGACTTGTGATTACTAGATAAGGACCATAAAAACCTTTTCACTATGACAAAGGATGGACTGGTGGATCATCCACATTGAGAAGAACCATAAAGACACTCAAGGAGATTTATAGGCTATTTGCACTATGTACTTAGGTATAAATTAATGTAATTTTCAAGGAACTTCTATAATGATCGGTAACAGTTTGTGGTTCAGAAAAATCTGAGGGGGGGGGAATTGTTTTGGAACCGTGGTTGGGTTCATGGTCCATCTCTAGTACTTACATTCCTGGTTGGCACGGGACATTGGGATGC
Source organism: Hymenochirus boettgeri (assembly GCA_019447015.1). Taxonomy (NCBI): domain Eukaryota; kingdom Metazoa; phylum Chordata; class Amphibia; order Anura; family Pipidae; genus Hymenochirus; species Hymenochirus boettgeri. Next base: position 35,210,687 of record CM033476.1, read on the forward strand.
AATTTTTAAATTGACCAGCATCCAAAAATATTGCTGTTAGAAACAATATTTGAAGGGCATATCCACCGCATTCTACAAAAAGGTAGCATATTATGTAGCATCCCCCAAAACCCCAGTTGGGTTGTACCCACGTACTTCAATAATGCTCCCAGACTGAGAAATCCAACTTACACACTCCACCATCCAATGCTGCAGCCAACAAACTTGTCTCCATTTTAAGTCAATTCTGATTAATATCCTTACAAAATGTTTTGTTTTTTATTTATATCTATGTATTTGTATCTGGAAAGCTTTAGAAAATTAAAATGCGGCAAGAAAATGGGACGATAATGAGCGGTAACATTTCACTAGTCACTGTCCATCCCCAGACTAAAATTTCCCCCACTACTGGCCCCACTGTGCAGTGTTTAAAAATCCTTAGGCTGGGTACACACCAGCAGATATTGCCGGAAAATTCCGATCAATCTATGGAAACTACTTTTGGGGTTTCAGTTTTATTGAAGAATGAGAGGTAAAGGAGCTGTGTCTTTCGTCCTGTTCTTCAATAAATCCTGCAGGAGCGAAGGAAAGAAACTTACCCGGTCTTGCGCTCCTAAGCCGCTTTCTCTGACAGGTCCCGACGGACTATGTACTCTATGCGCAGAAGAACAGGAGGTAAGACACAGCTCCTTTACCTCCCATTATTTAATAAAACTGAAAGTAGTTTTCTTAGGTGGACATACCCTTTAATATCTAAAAGTGTCTTTTGTTAATTCTGTTAAAATACTCAGATAATTAAGTAGATTTTTGGAGATGAAATAAAATCAATCAAGGGGGGAGGCAAGGTTCAGGCCCCTGATATTCCATGTATGTGTATTGTATGGAATGTAACCTTGTTTCTTCTTCTGAAGCTGTCCCCCTGATGTTTCCTGGTCCCTAGGCTGGAGCATTGTGTAATAATCCTGCTTTCTTGTCATCTCATTGTCAGCTCAAACTGTCCCATCATTTTCCATTGCGGACAGGTTAATAATTATTAATAGCTCACCTGGATATTAACTGTTAATTTATTGATATCATAAGCATTTAAATATTGAAGGTGTGCAAGGAGAAACATACGTTTGTATAAAGTCATAAGCGATTACATCATCATCATGACTGGATTTTGTTTACGTGTAAAGTCCCTTCCCCAAATGTACATGGTTGGGTCATTTTCATACTCCAAGCAGGGGTATAAGGTGCATTAGCTGTAAGTGTTGTCAGCAGTTCTAAAGGTGGCCATACACATTAGTGATATTACGTAAATCCCATCAGTCCACTAAAGGATTTATCTAATTTTGCTAATGTGTATGGCCAAATCCAACCTGCCATAATGCTGATGAATGTCTGTGGTCAGTCTTACGTTCAGTCAGGAAAGGTGGAAAATTTCAGTAGTTAATCATTTTTAAAGTAAAGAGAGCCGATACCGTTAGCCTGTGTATGGCCGCATGGCCGACAGGTCCCCATATCATGTATGGGTGATCGGTTGGTTCCATATGTGTGGTTCCCTTTACAATGTGCCGACAAGTACCAATGTGATCTGTCTGCACATAGCAATGGAAATCGCATGTGTATGGCCACCTTAAGGAAGGAATGTGCATCAGCAGAAGTTCCCAGAAAGGTAAACAAGGTCTTTGATTGCATACGGCTACTTAGAAGTGAATCTACTTTATTCATTTGCATAACAACTTAAGTTCCCCTTTAAGCAAGTGCAGGTCCAGTCCTGTGAATAACGTGCAATGGAAGAATATTTATCTACATACCAAGCCAGAAGCAGATGTAATCGACCCATGCAATGCTGTGCCAGGAATGAGACAACATGCAAAAGGGATAATTTCTATGGCAACCGCAACATTTGCTTCTGACAGGTCTCAATGACGAAGGGAAATAAAAGCTGTTGCCTCTGTTTACATCTGTAAAGGTAATTTCTTTGGCTACATAAGAAAGACGTTGTTGTTAAAAAAAAATGCTAGATAAATTATGAGTCTTTATGTCATCTTATGCCCTTTAATCATTTGTACACATTGTAAATTAACTTGAAATAATTGCAAGGGTTTTATTTTTATAATTGATCAGTAGATAAATAAAACATGTTGTGTAATCCCTGTATAATCACTCGGTGCCCCCTGATTTATTAGAGAGGTAAATATCTATTCGGCAGTGTCGGTTCATGTTACTGATCCCTCTATACAGAATCCTATGTGCTAAAAGCTGCATTCATTTAATATTTAATTGGCTCTTACATTCCCCTGGAAAAAATAACAGGAAACGTGTTTACAGAAGAACGTCCTTACACCCAGTTTTCAAACATCTCCCAGAACCTGGAAAGGCAGACGCCATTTACAGAGTCAAAATAAAGACTGGTCCCAAGTATAATCCGCAGCTACTAAGAAAATTGGACTTTAAATGCGTTTCCATGACAAATCCATATTTTGAGAAGATAAAGGTGGTCTTTCATTGGAAAGGAAAAAAAAACAACACATCCATATCATTCATCTTAACTGTTTCTTTAAACATTTTTTCCGACCAGTATGGCAACAGCGAAAAAAGAAAATAAAAAATGGCTATCAAAAAATTCTACATATTTCTGTAGAAAGACAAACAGGTGGGACCATCCATTGCGTTGCTGTTCATTTGTAGGTGTAAATATGTTTTTCAGAGTAAATCATACAAGTCACTTATTGGGACAAGTAGCCATTCTTCTTGGAAAAATGTCCCATGGTTTCCTACCAAGGTGGCAAGGTCTGATCCATTTGTTCATCTCTGGACTTTTTTTTTTTTGGTATATAAAAATGTACATGATAGATGTAACGGCCAATCACTGGCAGCTATTACTAGACGAGCCTCTTCTGCTGCTGCTAGTGCACAGAAAAGGCACCAAAATCCCCAATGTGGCCCTGGAGCAGAATGTGTCAGGGATTTCATTAGAATTCACACCATCTCTGACAGGCCCAATCGGAAAGGATGCTTCAAAACACCCAATTTTTCATTGGCTGTCTGGCACCTTTCCTTCCACAGGTGAGTTCCCAATAACATTTCAAATGAGATATTTCACTTCGAAAATTTCGTGGCAGGATTTCCATTTTTGCAATGACATTTCTTAACAAAATATAATTGAAATTGCGATGACAAAATTTTGTCATGGAATTACATTGCCAAACCAGTTTTGTGACAAAGTGACCCAATTTCCCCCGAATTGCTTTAGAAGCAAAATATTGTTTCAGTTTTATCCTTCTGAATGGCACCCAGGCACAGAGCTACTGTACAAGTCATCTAGTAATCCCCATTGATAAAATAAATCAACATTTACACAAATTCTTTCAATTGTGCTGAATAGAGATTTAACATCTCTGCATTCCAGTGCAGCATTGTCAATCCTTCTGTGTTAGTAGATGTTGTGGTTCATTTGCAAGAAGAGCGTTTCCTTCCTTGGCTTTTGGTAGCAGTCACTCTCCAATAGACAATTGCATTCCTGCTTGGATCTGTCTTCCCATTGGTATGATACTTATTGTTTGCCAAATATGTTATAAAGAAAAGAAAGCTCAACCGATGACAAGGGAACAGCAAAAAGATAATCCTTCCTTTGTTACAGACTACTGTGTAAAAATGATAAATAATACTAAATCTTGGACAACGTAGCTGCTGTAAACCAGGTAGCCCTTTGTCAAGTTTGTATTAGTCATTTGGATTTGATTGTAGGTCTACTAATACCTTTCTTTAGCACAAAACCACGTACAACCTTGTTCATTTTGAATTTGTCTTGACCATTTACCACTAGTGACAAGCCGGCAGGGACAAATCACTTTCGATCGCAACAAAAGTAGCTGTGGTCATCTGTTTGCCACAGCACATCGTGCCATCCCATATGGAACCACATTTACCAGCGTCATGATTTACCAACATGCCCTATCGGACAAACGAGCAACCGAGATTGTCCACGGACGCCCACAGCTACACTATGCAATATTTCGGGCCAACTGATACACAGTCTGCCTTTAATTGTGATATTGGGGCTGTGCTGGTATTTGCCTGCAGAAGCAATTCCTGTATTTTTTTGTTTTGTTTAAATAAAATCATATTAAATAGCTAATAAAAGTAAAGAGTTTGAACAAGAGAAAAGTGTTTCCCTGGAAAGTTCCTGAAGGATTAACAATGGTTTTTAGGTTTTTCGTAAAGATTTGGCTCTTCCTGCCTTTTAATTGCTTTAGAAACCCACAATAACACCAGCATCTGGGAAACACAATAATGTTAATGTAAAAAGCAGAAAAGTACAGCTAATAACTAGAGATGGCCGAACTTTCTAAAGTAAAAGTTCTATAGTTCGAAAACTAACCCATTAAAGTTAATGGGAGAAAATAGTTCAAAAAGTTTAAAATAGCTATGGTATCCATGTCCATATCACCAAAAAACACTACCTTTCCCCACGATTGGGTAATTGTCAGGTTTACACACTGAGTTTTTGTTACATTTGAGGGTTATTGCCAAATTTGAGAATTATCAAACAAAACATTAGAGGGTTACCAAACAAACTGCTACATTAGAGTGTTACCGAACAAACCGCTACATTAGAGTGTTACTGAACAAACCGCTACATTAGAGTGTTACTGAACAAACCGCTACATTAGAGGGTTACCGAACAAACCACTACATTAGAGCGTTACGGAACGAACCTCTGTATTAGAGGGTTACTGAATGAACCGCTACATTAGAGGGTTACTGAACGAACCACTAAATTAGAGGGTTACTGAATGAACCACTACATTAGAGTGTTACTGAACAAACCGCTACATTAGAGGGTTACCGAACAAACCGCTACATTTGAGTGTTACTGAACAAACCGCTACATTAGAGTGTTACTGAACAAACCGCTACATTAGAGGGTTACTGAACGAACCACTAAATTAGAGGGTTACTGAATGAACCACTACATTAGAGTGTTAATGAACAAACCGCTACATTAGAGGGTTACCGAACAAACCGCTACATTTGAGGGTTACTGAACAAACCTCTACATTAGAGGGTTACCGAACAAACCACTACATTAGAGCGTTACTGAACGAACCTCTATATTAGAGGGTTACTGAATGAACCGCTACATTAGAGGGTTACTGAACGAACAACTAAATTAGAGGGTTACTGAATGAACCACTACATTAGAGTGTTAATGAACAAACCGCTACATTAGAGGGTTACCGAACAAACCGCTACATTAGAGTGTTAATGAACAAACCTCTACATTAGAGGGTTACCGAACAAACCACTACATTAGAGCATTACTGAACGAACCTCTACATTAGAGGGTTACTGAACGAACCACAAAATTAGAGGGTTACTGAACGAACCACTACATTAGAGGGGTACCGAACAAACCGCTACATTAGAGTGTTACTGAACAAACTGCTACATTAGAGGGGTACAAACAAACCGCTACATTAGAGGGGTACCGAACAAACCGCTATATTAGAGTGTTACTGAACAAACTGCTACATTAGAGGGGTACCGAACAAACCGCTACATTCGAGGGTTACTGAACGAACCACTAAATTAGAGGGTTACTGAACGAACCGCTACATTAGAGGTTTACTGAACGAACCGCTACATTAGAGAGTTACTGAACGAACCTCTACATTAGAGGGTTACTGAATGAACCGCTACATTAGAGAGCTACTGAACAAATCTCTACATTAGAGGGTTACTGAACGAACCTCTACATTAGAGGGTTACTGAACGAACCTCTACATTAGAGGGTTACTGAACGAACCTCTAGATTAGAGGGTTACTGAACGAACCTCTACATTAGAGGGTTACTGAACGATCCACTAAATTAGAGGGTTACTGAACAAACCTCTACATTAGAGGGTTACTGAACGAACCTCTAGATTAGAGGGTTACTGAACGAACCGCTACATTAGAGGGTTACTGAACAAACCGCTACATTCGAGGGTTACTCCTGTGTACTCCTACCTCTTTTCCTTACTTATGAGAGCTGCCAGTAATAGATTACCCTAATGAATTCTAGCTAGCTTTTTAAATTGTAGCAGGTGGGGTTAGGGGCAAATAAATTACTAGTGACATGCTTTTAACATATGTAGATGGGCTACATTATAGACATTTGAGAGATATGCATTATAACATACTGCTGGGAGAGAAATATTAAACAGAACATTCTTCCATCCAGAAAAGGAATTGTAAAAACACTGTTGTTACACATTATACACCTGTGGCTTGCCCGTGGTTTATTTCATTCACGTTATGATTGCGGACATACTAACATGGAAAACTTAAAGACCCAGACTCTGAGTCCAACATCATTTTAAATTATGTCCCATTAATATTATAAGGGACAGAACAGGGCGACATGAGTCAGATTACTAGGTGTGGAAGGTGTCTCAGACGTCTCTGGCAGGAGATACACTAATTCCCAAACTCTGTGCTGATCCTTGCAATACAATGCGGTGCCAAAACAATAATAATGTCTTGGAGAAAATGTCAAGCAACCCTGCAGCTGGAACATGAAAAATGTCCTTTTTGAAGATTCTTTAGCCATGTTCCAAGGTTTCACTGGGACAAATAAAATGAAAAAAAATACTAGCTAAAAATAAACTTTTTTCACTGGGAGTTAATCATAAATGTTGTAAATATTAATCATCCACCATAACATGGCAAACCAGTGACAATAAACAAGCTGCTTAAAGGGCAAATTTACTGGGAAAAAAATATGTTTTCCACATCTCAATTTATAAATAAATATGTATAAGTAGCACTCTGAGATGTGTGTGTTGCTGCATGCCTTCAATCCAGTTCATGTTTTGCTCATGCTCAATATCCCCCCCCTCATTCTTTTAACCACTCCCCCTTCCATCTGACCAGACTTTTTTTTTTATGAGGGCAAGCATGCTCAGTAATCAAGATGAGACAGCATTGGAAGACTTGGAATTGGAATTCCCGAAATACCAAATGTCAAAACTGCGTACAACATACCAACTGTCAAAACTCTATCACTATTCCAGCGACAGCAAAACTGCTCAATTTTTAAATTTGATAGGAATTTCCACATTTAAGATTTTGATAGGAATTATCAATTTTTAATGCAATGTAACAGGTCCATCCGAAATATGAAACTTTTTCCTTTACATATAATGTACCTAGTAAAGAGGAATAAGGCTTTTAAACATATTTTCCCCCTATCAATACAGGAAAAGGAACGTTTTAAACAGCCCCATGGACAATAGGGTTGTTTAGCCACACCTACCTCACACCTGGATGCAGATTATTTCAGTATATTACCTGTCATATGCATCTCAAAAATGGTTCCTACAGGCTAGGTAGTATATACACATGGATTTAAGAAACAGGACCCTAGAATATTTTTTTATTGCAAATTCTTTGACTAATAATAGTGTATTTTGAGGGGGTTTTTTTTAAAGTCATTGTATCCCCTGGGATACTGAGAACTACTGGGCAATCAGCAGCCATACACCAACACATTATCATCTTTTATCTACAGTACAAACGGAATTTCAGCCATAGAGTTCATTATCGTGCCACTGTTGCTTTAAGACAGCTAGATAGTCTTTGCTAAAACTACCTTTGAATAGATTTTTGGCAAAAATCGGAGAAACATAACAAGATGCAGAACAAAGAGGGGGTGTTTTTATTTTAACTTGGCATCTACATGATCTATTTACCTATTTTACTTTAGCCTTTTTGCTGGGGTGCAGTTAATGACTTGTTCATGACTTAACGGAAAAAAATACTTTTTTTTTAGTGCTTTCACCTTGTATGGCTTTTGTGGATCAGTCCTAATTATGGATTATACTGCATCCATCCATCTATCAATCTTATCTATCTGACTGTCATTCCGTCTGTCCACCCATCCATACGAAGGTCTGTCTGTCTGTCCGTCCATCCGTCCGTCTATTATCTATCCATCTGTGTCTCTCTGTGTGTCAGTGTCTCTCTCTCTTTATCTATCTCTTTCTCTCTCTCTCTTTTCATCTATCATCTATCTGTCCATCTGTCTTTCTCTCTCTGTGTCTCTCTCTCTCTTACACTATCTATCTATCTATCTATCTATCTATATATCTATCATCTATCTATCTCTTTTTATATATATATATATATATATATATATATATATATATATATATCTTTCCCTCTCTGTGTGCATTTATCATCTATCTGTCTGTCTCTCTGTGTGTGTTTGTGTCTCTCTCTCACACTATCTATCTATCTATCTATCTATCTATCTATCTATCTGTATATCTATCAATCTCTATATGTCTTTCTCTCTTTCTATCTGTCAGTCTATACTCTTTTCCTAACCTCACTACAGCACTGTGATAAAATGATTTCACTCACCAAACAAGCAATATTTTTTCCTGCATATAATCAGTTCTGGCAGATCTGTAAGATGATTGGTGCATGTATGTCCTCTAATAATCAGAATGGCTGTTTGGAACTAATTGCCTTAGACAGCACGATTCGGAAGATTCCTGTGATATTACTGTGAGGCCATTGGTTAGACCAGAACTAGCAGAGAATACTTTTGTCTATACTGATAAAGGAATCTGATTAATAAATTATTATTTCATGTGCATTTTGCAGTGAACAGTTCCATGGTGAATGCAAACGTAGAACATAAACAATCATATAGTCTAGGACACAATCTGAAATAACAGATAACCCCATGTTATAATCCATGAAATGTATGGAGGATTTCAAATTTCCTGAAACAGTGAATTATATCCTTCTCAGACCATCACTTGTTCCATCCACATCTACAGATCTGGAAGATGCTCTACTTAGCTTTCATGTAGTTCAACCAATTATCCCTGCATTCTGGTTCTTTAGATCCCAATCGCAAGATAGATTTCCAAATGCAGTAAAATCCATTAGGATTAGAAGCTGGTGGGTATGTATGTATATGTATATCCATATCCTGGGTCAGACAAAAGGCAATCCTCTCCACTAGTAATTACATGGTCCTGAAGAAGTTAAAGTTGACAGCAGCTCTAGTTGTATCTTAAAATGCAAATGGAGAACCTGGGAAGTAATGTGCTCTGTTCCATGTATCTGACAAACTGAGCAGGGGCAAGACACTGTTCTATCTTATATACCTCATTGTGTGTTGTCTTAATGTCCCTGTTTCATAAAGACAATTTTATAAAGAGAAGATGTGTATTTCTAACACGAGGCCAAGGACATCTCTTGTGAAGCCCCATTCATAAGAGCAAATTCGGCAAACAACATGGTAATTGTTCTCTCTCATCTCACCTTTCTGTAGGCCACTGATCTTACAAACCTTTCTTGTTTTTAACCATAAAAAAAAAATAACTATGAGCTATTCTTCGAATATCTCCACTCAAGTGGTAACAAGAGATGTTTTCTTCTTTATTTTGGACTCTGCTAGAGTCTTGGCTGTGTCACGTAAAATTCCTGGGGCCTGTTCTAGGCTCTGTCATTCTGATCAGTGAGCAAGAAAAAGGACAGGCCCATTAAGTGAGATGAGAGAGGTCAGGTGCCATCAGTATAATTCCTGTATTCAAAGAACAATGGGCCTACAGATCTGCAGATTCTTCTAAACTTAACCCCCATCCTCTCTATTACTTCTTCAAAGTCTTTCTGATAAAAAGGAAGGGAAGAAAACTGAGATAAATAATTAAAGGGTAACTTTTTTTTAAAGTTTGGTATTAGATGTCTGATGACAGATACTGAGCTTGGTCCAGTGATAATTTAACGTTTTCTACTGATCCGCAGGTTTCACTCTGAAAAACTGCAGTTACAGAAGCGCTTTATCTAGTTTCGACTCGGTGCAGGTGCAGAGCTAATTCAACAGTTTAACCGTATTCACAGTAGGACCAGGTACCAGATACAGTTTCAGTTATGTCATATGATCACGGTACTTGTAGCAGCTAAACCTCATTTCTTCTTTTACCAACAGGGCCCTCTACCTGGTCTAATGGATGGCATACAATTATTTTTCACAAGTAATGTCTTTTATTGCAAAAGGGTTACCACCATTTAAAGGGATATTAACATGAATCCATTCTGTGCTCTTTAAAAGAAATGGGATACCAGTGGCGTAACTAGGAATCACTGGGGCCCCAGCAAGACTATGATGGGACCCCTATCTGTGCTTCATCCACAGTGGTTTTGTGGGAGAAGGCTATATGTCATAGGAAAAAAAAGAAGATGGGGCCCCTTTGACTCCTGGGCCCCCATGCTCCCCCGTAGTTACGCCCCTGTGTGATACCTCTCAGTTCTAGGAAAAGCTATAGGTGATATTTTGCTTTATTTTTACCTCTGTTTTAAGCTGGGGAAAGTTGTTGCACAATACATTACTGCATTCCTAAAGGCAGCCATACACATTGTAGATCCTGTTTGATCTGACGGGATTTGCTGAGTATCGGCAAGGTGTGGAGGCCAAAAACGACCATCAACGGTGCAGATAAACTGCCATCAGCCTCTTTATTAGTCATTCCCAGTGGAACATTTTCATGGGTTGGTATTGACTCCTTTCGCTTTACTTTAAGTAAAGGGGACCAATATGTTCGGCCCCCCTGTATGGCCGCATGGCCGACCTATCCCCGTACCGCCTATGAGGATTGTATGTGGTTACAACCGCATCTTAATCGCATGTGTATTGCCCCCTTAATACTTACCAGCTGCTGCTTTAAAAGATGGTTTCTGGGATTGTCTTTGTTATTTCTATCAATGTATTATCTGCATTCCAGCATAGAATGGGGGCACTGTTGTACATTTATTATATGTTGCCTATAGAAAGAAAATGTTTTTTGGGCTGTACAGGCGAAACCTTGTACTGCAATTAATAAACCAACAACCTCGCTGTCTTTAAAATGTATCTGCAATAATTTGAAAAGGGGAGCTTTTCAGAAATGGACAATTTAATTGTTTAAAAAAATAAAAGACAAAAATTATAGAAAGTTCACCGGGACTTTTGTCAATAGGTGGTGCTGTGACTCATTAATGCTTTACCTTAACAGACTGTATGGATATTTTTTGATCCTAAGGCTGGGTACACACGGAGGGACTTTTTGTCCCGACCGAGTGCTCGCTACAAATGTCCGTCAGACGAATTTGCAAACGTGCACTCCCATAGGGAACCACACAATCGATCGGAATTTTCCAACGAACGAAGATCGATGTCGGTCTCGGCCACCCGCCCCACACCAGCCAATATTTTCGTCCGATCGACCGAAAGTGCTGTGAATCGGTTGGTCGGCCGAAAATATTGTCTGGTGTGTACCCAGCCTAAAGGAGGCTATACAGGCTAATTCTGTTCATATACTAGTTGGATGTTAAAGCCAATTAGACATTTGATCCAATGAACGTTTAACCAGACGATGGCCAATAAGGTAACATGAGAGAAAAACGAAACATGCTGGTCTAATTTTTCATCCTAATAGGTGAAAACATTTGATTGGACATGGAGAAAATGTTTGGATGAGCATATATATTACCAGAAAGAATGGTAGATCGTCCAATAATATCGCAGGTGTCTGCATACCACTATGAGCTATGGTTCCATGACGTGTTCTCAAGTAGAGCAGTCCATCAAAAGGTATAAAGGTCAGAAAAAGGAAATAAAACAATAATCTGTCACTCTCTGTTTATCTCTAGACTATGATCCTAAACATATATGACTGCAGACTCTACCCCGAAGAGCTTACAATCTACGCACATTTATTTGACACATACATGATTGTGGGGGAAATTGGAGTGTCCGGGGAAAACACATGCAAGCACGAGGAGAACATACGAACTCCTTGCAGATGTGTCCAAGGGTGGAATCGAACTCAGGAGACTTCAGCGCTGCTGCAATGTATCAGTGCTAACCACTGGGCCACCGTGCTGCCCAGTTAATTGCCCAGGAATTATGGCAATTGTTGGTTATTAACAGGTTAAGGGACAATATTCTGATGATCCAACTCCTAGGGTCTCAATTTGTCCTCAAATCATCCCCGTGCAAAAATAATTGCCATATTGTGTTATTTTAATGGGATGTCACTATGGGTGTACAGATCTGAGTACTTCTGTTCAAAGTTTAGACGTAGAATTTTAAATGTCTAAACTGAAATTCCACGTGAAAACAGCGTGATTTTTTCATTGAGACCCAGTTGAAATTTGGTAGTTCCAAATTCCGCCAGTAGTTTCTACCCAGAACTAAGTGCGGGTACATCCCTATTCTTCTCCATGAGTTGATGGTTGTTTGACAGTGCCCATCAGTTAAGGGGTTAATAGTGATCAGAGAGAGAGAATGGCTCTAAGTTGCCTTGAATGTAGCAGCACTAGGACATTAACGCATTCTGACCTAAGGTCACTTGGCAGGTACTCACTAACCTCCTGACGTAGGTGGGAAGAAGCACATTCTACACCCTCCATAGCCTTCCCAGGGTGGCAGGGGTGAGCTGTCATGTTTAAAGTTTACCTAAAGATAAATAGAAAGTGTCAATACTGACCTGTACCCAAATCTGTGTGATCAGCCCAGGCAAACAACCAATCAGACACATAAATCAAATGTGCTATGGAAAGAAGGTTTAACTCCTTCCTTACTCCATAGGAAAACTAGATGTTCCATGTCCTAACAGGAAAGATGTTATCAGTTTGTACAGTTTGGATTTATTTGCTATTCACATCAGGTAGGTTAGAAGTTAAACTACAGCAGCCCATCAGTAGTTAAACTACAACTCTCACCATATATGTTATACCTCTGTGTATTTTCTTCTTAAGGGCAATCACATTTTAAGTTTATTTATTAGCTAATGTATCATTCGTTAAAAACTGCAAAAATATATCTTAAATATATATCTGTGCAAACTTCTTGTTTATATAGAGCCCGACCATTTCCTATTGCAATCAAAATCATCTAACTGTGGTTATAGAACCCTTTTCATATCTACCAATTATCTATCTATCTGTCTATCTATCTATCTATCTATCTATGGAACTATTATCTATTTGTACTTGAACTACAGCAGCCCATCAGTAGTTAAACTACAACTCTCACTATATATGTTATACCCATCTTCTTAAGGGCAATTACATTTAAAGTTTATTAACTAATGCATTGTACCTTATTAAACAGCAAAAATGTATCTTAAATATATATATGTTTGTTTATATAGAGTCCAACCATTTCCAATTGCATTAAAATCATCTTACTGTGGTTATAGAACCCTTTTCATAACTATCTACCAATTATCTATCTATCTGTCTATCAATCTATCTATCTATCTATCTATCTATCTATCTATCTATCGCTCTATCAATCAATCTATCTATCTATCTATCTATCTATCTATCAATCAATCAATCAATCTATCAATCAATCAATCAATCAATCAATCAATCAATCAATCAATCAATCAATCAATCAATCAATCAATCAATCTATCTATCTATCTATCTATCTATCTATCTATCTATCTATCTATCTATCTATCTATCTATCTATCTATCTATCTATCTAGCACTCTACATCTATCTATTATCTATCTATCTATCTCTCTATCTCTCTCTCTATCTATCTATCTATCTATCTATCTATCTATCTATCTATCATTGTATCTGCCACTGACATTTGACCATGTCTTTTCCAACATGGTGTGCAACAATAAAGGATCCATATAATTTGTTTTTGAAAGGTTAAATTGCCCTTTAGGTTACAGTGGTAACAGTATTTATAAGGCAGCAGGTTTCTGACATGTCCTAGTAAGTAACAATTGGTTCCCTGGCTGTTAAGAATTTATTATAGCAGACATCCCACCCTGCCAAAACACATACATTTAAAGGGAGGGTACCAACCCCCTATAGCCCGCCCCCAGGATTAATGCATAACCATGCATACAGCCTTGCACATACTTGCATACACACACACATTCAGACAGGCAGACCCAATGCATACAAGTCATGTAACCATGAAGTGTTTCTGTCACTTGTTCACCTTTAATAAGCTTTGAAATCATTGCACTCCTTTAACCTATTTAAAATCTACAAATGTCAAAGAGATTTTATATAATTTCAGGGAGTCAGGGAGCTGCTATTGGTTTCAGGGAGAGGTGGGACGCCTGTTATAAAGAGGCCATGTGCATGCCATCCAGGAGTAATTTAACTATTTTGGCAGGGACAGGGGTAGAGAATTTACAGAGCCAGGTCCTCACCCATGAGTCCGTATATCGGTTAGACCGGCTCTGCCCACTCACACCCTTGGCGACAGGACACATGGGAAGGCAGGAAGCTTTTATTCCCATTGGTCAGGTTATGGAGTGAAGAGGGGGTGACACTTGACCGGACCTCCTAGGGGAAATTGCAGAATTACAAGTTATCTAGAGGAGTTGTAGGAAGTTTCTTATCCAAAATAATTTTAATTGGCTGTTGACATTGCCAAAAGGTAGTTTGTATACAAATCATCCTCATACTTTCAAGCAAATTAACTGCTTATCCTGCTATTTTGACCCTCTCGTGTTAATTTCCTAGAAATGTGTTTAAACAAAGTACCAATTATGAGGACCTAAACTGCTAGGTCCCCCCCTGGTTTGCAATAGTTTAGGAGAAATACTTACCTTTCTGGCATTGTCCAGGACTCGACCAATGACCAATGGAAAGAAGAACTCTGCAACAAGTGTGTTTTTCTATTGGCCGAGTCAAAGGGGTGGGGCTTACTATACCCAACAATCAGGGGAGAAGGAGGGATGAGTTTAAAGGACAACTCCACCCTCATAAGAACATCTTTTAGAAAGAATGGCCTCTTTAAAATATGTTGATATATCATACTTTGTCCTATGAATTCATTACTGTATGCCTGCTATGCTTCTGGATGACTCATGGAAACTGAGCAATTTAGAAACCTGTACTGAGCCTGTACTGAGCCTGGGCATGCTCAGAAGTGGCAGACAGGGGATTAACATTCAGTCATTGGCTGTGATGTCAACTGCCAAATCCATAACTGACAGTTACTAACTGAAAGGACCAGGAAGCAGAAACAGGGGAAACAGGACATTGTGCAGGATTTCAGGTTAAACTTATATATTTCAAATTTCAAACTATTACCGTTTAGGGTTTTGGGTGGTGATTTACCTGTATGTAAGTTTTCATTTTGGGGCTGGACTTGCCCTTTATAGGGTTTAATACTATTTTTTTTAAAAATGCTTGCATTTAAAATGAAAGTTTCTTTGACAATAAATGAAGAATTCAGGGAAGTAGAGGCTGGTTTATCCCAGGTTAATCTTTTATCTGTTTAGTATTTGGCTCTTTCGTATCCCTACTCAATAACAGCATCTTATAAACAAGCAGAAGAGAAATTACCGACATCCTTTATTGGTGCTTTGTAGTGACCGTATGAAAAACACCATCTGTGTATATTTATAGTTTCTTTTAGATTATTAAAAAAGACATTTTCATTCAAAGCAAGAAGGATGTTTGTGTTAAATCCAAAGCAAATAATCCAGAGATAAAATTTGTCATAAAAGTTTAATTAGATACGAGAAGGTAAGAAGCAGTTATTAAAAGGCTGTCTTGCGCATTCAGTTATAATAAGTCTTATATGGGGAATTAAACGGAAGGCAATCACAGGAGCAGAATGAATCATAGATACTGACTTGCAATTGGGTGTCATTATTTGATAGAACATAGTGCAAGATCCAGAAATACTGGATATAATCCTGTTTGAAGGGCCGTCACCAGTTTTGGAATTTTTAGTTAGAAAACATTTAATAATAACTGTTTGATTGCGGCAGATTAAAAACACGGGCAAATTAAAGGAGAACTATAGTGTGTATAAAATGAAACATAAAATGAAATGTTCGAATCTTCTAATTTTAAAGGGTAAGTGTGGTTTCCATACAAGCTATCCTCATACCTTTTTTAAAGGGTATGTCCATCAAAATGTAAGTTGGTTTCTATCTGATTTACTGAAGAACAGGAGGTAAATGCACTATCTCTTACCTCCCGTTCTTCAGTAAATCTTACAGGATCGGAGACTGTAAGTGAAGTCAGCGCTGGAGTGGGTCCGCGGGTAAGTGTCTCCTCCTCTCCTGTAAGATTTACTGAAGAACGGGAGGTAAGAGAGTGCATTTACCTCCTGTTCTTCAGTAAATCAGATAGAAACCAACTTACATTTTGATGGACATACCCTTTAAACAAGGGTCTCTGTAATAGGCATGTGCTATAAGCAATGTCATAAGCACCACTCCCAAAAAAAGGTAACGATTATTTGTCCTTTCTTTCCTCTACCAATGAACACCTTTAGGCATGTGGCTAGCTGCAGTGGGCTTGCCGCAACCTTAAACTTGGGGGCAGACCATAGGTGCTGCTGATATCACAGCTCACAGTGCTAGCAGATAAAAACACCCTTTATACGGCTGTAACTTTGGATAGACTACAGCTAAAAGCATGATGCTGGAGTATTTTTAAAGGTAAGGTTGTGTCCTTTTTAATAAAGGCCACTTGTATGGAGACCACATTTCCCCTTTAAAAAGTCATGTGGCTGATGACATAGTTAAGCACTGATTATAACTGGTGACATAGCTGTGCACCATTTATAAGGATATAATTTATGTATGTATGTCTACAGTGTATGATTACTATGCAGCTACTACAGAAGAGTTAGATTTTTCCTTACTTTCTCCTACTTTCTGAAGCTAATCTGGAATTAGTAAATGAATACAAGAATTCAGTGGCTATGTTGACCTAGAAATAAAATATGTCTGACCTTTCTCAGTGGAAAGTAAACAAACAGACTAGAGGTTCTTATCTACTATTCTAATTGATGGGTTGGAATATATTGTTTCCACTACTTAATGGTGGGAGATTATTTTCTGATGCATCTAATTAGATTATAAACCTGTTTCTGTTTCAGCACCTGATGCACAGTGGATTTTAATACCGTGGGCGAAAGTGGCATACAGGTGTGAATTTATAATATTCCTGTTTCCCTAATCTTACCACCTTCCTGTAACTTATCTCTGTGTACGGGAGACCCTGTGGAATTCCTCTCATATTTCACAAGGTCTTTAACCGCTCTGCTCAAACACTGTTGATGACATTCTCAGCTAAGTGAGCTAATGCCAACAGCCCTTCCAAACTAAAGGGAGGTTCTGATAATCGATGTGGCAGATTTTTTCCCACAGTTCTTATCAAATGTTTTTCGTGCACCTTTTCCAAGGACCATCTGACGACTTGTTTATTTGTCCAAACTTGAGTGCGGGTCAGCCCCAGTTAATCCATTCGTAGCCTGGGAGGTTCACTGTTAAAATGCTTGCTAGGCTAGGGGAAGGGGTTACTATTTATGGAGTTTGATCCCCATCTAAATGATAAAATAAACAGAACGAGACTATAACTATTGCCTTATCTCTGTTGGCTGTCAGAGACTGATATATAAGTAAAATAAATAATGATTTCTATGAGGTAGGAAAGGGTTGCATACTCCATATAAAGTTACATTATACACACTTTTTGTATGTAGGGAAAGGGTGCGGGGTTCTGTCATTCTTGTAAACTATAAGTCATCAGCCTGCCCTTCCACAAAACTTGGATGAACCTTGGCTATTGAGACACTGCCTGGGGTCCCTTGTAGAGACGAATTTCACTATTTTGCAGTACCGTGGCTTTAACGATTATTGCTGCAATCGTACATTTATAAATATAGATAGCAGACGTAAATGTATGATATCGACCCTAAAGGTATGATTGCGGTCATTGATTTAGATTTCCCATACAATACCACTATGATATTTTAGTAACGCATGGTATTGTGCATTTGTACATTTACTCCCGCGTACAATCCTACTTTTTTGCAAGTTTGCCATACCGCGGGTTTTTGAATAGTCACCATAGTTTTGTCTCTAAACTTCAGCAGTCAAAACTGAATCAGAGGATGACTAACAAAATGGTAAGACAGATCTGTTAGTTGTGAGTCAATAAGGAGTCAGTACTAGAGCCTGAATAAACACAATCTTCTATGATTTTCCAGCATGTCCAATTGTCCAAATCAGTCAGGACCAATCGCAGAGCAGCTGTTTTTTTCTTTTGATCCCCAGAAAATCTGATTAAGTCACCGAATTGGGGAGCAATTGTGCATAAATAATCTGCCTGTGTGAACTTGGCTCTAGAAAGACAGACAGATAAATAAATAGATACAATAGCCAGACGAGCAGATGGACAGACGGTAATGTTAGAATCAGAAACTTCCTTTTTAGAAAATACCGAGATATCTACAGACTCCAAATCAACAGTGCGATATTGAAATCGCTACATAACTTACAAACAGAAGTCTTTAAACCTACATTTTAATATGCAGCAAATTACCAACATAATATATATAAATCTTTACTCTGCTTTGCATGTCAGACTTTTCCTATTTATCAGCAGAGAAAAGAAATAATTTGTTTTTATAAAATGATTAAAATATTATTTTTATGACTTGCGAGAAAAATTAATACGAGAAACAGAGACGTTTTCCAAACATTTGACTCATTTTAGAACAACATGTTTCCTCTGGCAGACATGACTTCAGGTGAGACTATTTCCTGCCCTGTGACATAAAGATTCTGCCAAGGTCTCGTCTCTCAGTGTGACTGCGTTAACCCTGTAACATGAAGCATTTGCAGCCCACACAAAGGGTTAAAGAGAGAGAGAGAGACACAGAGAGAGAGAGAGAGAGAGAGAGATTGTCTTCTTACCCCTATTGAAAGGATATCACACTTCAATCCAGGATCCAAGTTCAAATTCCTTCACCTTGTGTGAAAACCTGGACCATAGGGGTTTTTTTTGGGATTTTTTGTTACATTTCGCAGCCAATAAATCCATGGTTGATGTGCGAATACAACTAGAAGGATTTAGCTGGAACTTTTGTAAATTTTTGCCACAAGTATTTTTAACAGGATTCCAAAGAGTCTGAACCACAAAGGAATATAAATGGCCAGTGCCAACCCTCCAGTCGCAGGTGCCGTAACATTGCACTTCTGCAAAAAGTGTTGTGCTTGAGATGTGAGATGATAAAAAATGACATTTTTATCATCATAATCCTCATGTGATGTAGACGAGACTGTCAATGAAAGTCAGTAAAGATACTGTATAAAGAAAACACTGGAGAAGCGGCGTTTGTGCAGGGATATGATCACTTTATACAAATGTATTAATGGGCCATATAATAAAAGTCCATTGTTTACTAATTGGTCATATCAGAGGACACATGGACATCCTTTAAGATTGGAAGAAAATAAGTTTCATCTTCAGGTTAGGAAAGGTTTCTTTACAGTGAGAACAGTGAAACTGTGGAACTGTCTTCCAGCAGATGTGGTAATGGCAAGTTCATTGAATAGCTTTAAAAGGGAGCAGGATACATTTCTGAAACTAAAGAACATTGAGAATTACTGATATTAATAGATTTAATTAAAAGATGAGTACTGTAGGATATGGTGATACCTTTTCATTATGGACTAACAGTACATTTTTAGAGACAAGCTTTTCAAGAGATCCAGTACAATACTGCTTGACCTGAAAAAGAGAAGTATATCTCTCGAAAGCTTGACTATAAAAATGTGCTGTAAATAAAAAGGCATCACCATATCCTACAGTACTTATGGTTTAAGTATATGCTATTGGACTAATATGGCTACAACAACCTTATCTTAATACATATAGTTCTGGTTGATCCAGGCATAATAAGTAAGATGTAAAGGTTGGACTAGATGGGCGTATGTCTAAACCAGTCCATAATACCATGCGTTCTCCAGCATCATTGTGGTCCCCTCTAGTCTCTGCAAAATACTAAAGCAATTTGCCTTTGATTTATGAATAAACCATAATAAAATAAATATCTCTTGATGATTACACAGACTCTAATATACTGTAGTTTTCCCCCAAGCTTTTTATAGCTCTTTTCTATCTCTTTAAAACCCAATAAACAGTCATTACCCTTCATAGAAGATGCTGTGCAGCACTGCACCATAAAAGCCTATATACATTTCGAATAGAAGTTTGTTACATACTATAGAGGAAGATTATTATACAACTTGATTGGGAGTCATTTAAAGGTAGATGTACATTTCCAGTAAATAAAGAATTTAAGGTATTTTTCAGGGGATCCTGCCTATATTTACATCTGCTTAAGTCACTTTTGTTTAAAATCACATTTCCCCTTTTAAATTATTACTGTACTAAACTGTGTCTGGACACATGAAACACGATACAAATTGTCAATTCTTATTCTTACTAACACAAGCTTAAAGGCCCAGTGTAACGGTAATTTGTCCTTTCAGACGATCTGGGTGGGCCCACCAAGTTTTTTGGGGGCCCTTTTTGCTGCCATCGTTCAAATCTCAGGCTTTGGTCTCTCCGTCAGCTGTACAGAACCTTTGTGGGAAAGTATCCCTCGCAGAAGTCTTGCCCTATAAGCGTGCACAGACCAAAGTGAGTTAATTGCCTTGACATGGTATTGAAATGTAATGCATACACTAGATGAGTTTGTGGCTAGCGAAAGGTAAACACGGTTGATGGGAAACACAAGGGGAGAATTTGGCTGGTAGCAGACAGCGTAGAAGGAGAGGATGATGGAAATGTGTGCGTCTAGAACATATTCCCTTTAGGAACTGGGTTTTCTAGACAAAGAACCTAGGTCTTGAGGGTCATATCGTATATTTTTTTAATACACGAAGGGAGAATTTGAGTGTTATTAAAAAGGGTGTAACACAGTGTTAATGACCACTCAAGGGTTTTTTAGAAATGTACGCTTAACAAGTTTCTGTCATCTAAAGTGTTAAATGTTGACTTGAGCTTCATTCTAAAACCATGGAACGTTCGATGTTACACTGACCCATTCAGATCTCTTAAAAGAGAAATTCTACCCGAGGTAGCCAGCGAATTGGATTGTGTTTGTTTAGACGTACATCATGTGTCTCGGTTCCACATCCCCGGTCCCCGCGAAGTTGGTACCTCCAGACATGGAGAGTGAGACTAAACACAGACTGAGTTTGCTCTTACTGTAGTAAAAACTAACCACAGGCTACACTGTGGCAAATTTCCATTTTAAAATAACCCAGAAGCACGATCACTAAATGTCCCATTGTGATGTGTGTGCATTTGGTCACCCATGTTCCTTTTATCTCCCATTAAGAAACTTTTTATTTTTGATTGAAATGTGGCTTTTAATGGGGTTTTGTTTTTTCATAATTGGCAAGTTTCCCAACATTACACTTTATAGGGAGAAATACTGACCAAAAACACTCATTTCTCAAAAGATTACTTTAAAGGGCAAGTTCCAAACCTCTGCCAAAATGTTGTTCTTACCTTCAAACCTTACCTGGCAAACCTTAATTACCTTCTCCGTGTTCCTGAACTGAGAAACTCACCATACTCTCTGAATTTCTCCTTCTCACTCTTCCCAGCTTCCTCCCGGAGCAGCAGCCAATCATGGTTATGACAGGTGACAGCCAATGAATGACTGCTACGGACTGGGCTGCCTTCTATGGGCATGTGCAAACTCGTAAAGAGCTCTCATGTGGCAACAACCAGGGAACATACTAACGGTACCCGGGTTTGTTGCCTCATATTTTTCTTATTTTAAATGTATTTACTTATTTATTGAGTTTTCTGCAATCCTGGTGATCCCAAAAAGACTCCCAACTATCTGTGCTTTATCTATCTGGTTTTCTGTGAGGAGGCTAGATCTGTCATAAGAAAAAACAGAAGATAGGTCCCCCTGACTCCTGGCCCCCCTACAGTTACAGGTTCTGCTCCCCTGGTAGTTATGCCCCTGCAGACCTGACAGGCACACTGCTTCCAGCCCTATCACAGAAGAGATAGTGGTGCTGCAGACAGGACTTGGTGACATCAATTCCTTAGTCCTGTCTGAACTTTTGGAAGACCCAGACACAGGAAATTATAAAAGAAAAAAAATTAAGGGTGAAAAATAAGGAGTCTGGGCTGTTGCCTTATCTATTCTCAAACTTTTATAGTAACATAGTATTGGATGTTGACTAAAGACATATGTCCATCTAATTCCACCTTTGTAGCCTACTCATTAACCCTACCAAAAGCTAGGTACACACAGCACCGATAAAGCCCTGATAACATCAGATCCGACTATATCGGGGCTTTATCGGTACAGTGTGTACCTAGCTTTCCCAAACGAGCGTGTGGCTGCCGAACATTTGGTTCGGCCAAGCAGTTGTTTGGGAAAGAGGGAAAATTTCCCTCAGCCACAGTAGTCTCCCTATGTGGGAGTCTGCCACGGTCAGGGAAACACACAGTCCCGAACGGTCTCCCTGTGCTGTGGAGAACGCTCGGGACTGTGTGTATTGTGATTTTTGAAAAATGACAGACAGGATCCTGTCTGTCATCTTTTAAAAATCTGGCATGTGTGTACCAAACTTTACAGTTGGGAAGGGGGGGGATTCCTTCCTGGCTCCAAATCACAATCAGAAAGGATCCCTGGATGAACAAGAACTATATCTAATAATACCAGTCATTTTCAATATATCTGAATTTTAAAAACTTAAAAGCTAATTAATGAACTTGCCATTACCACATCACCGTTCTCACTGTAAAGAAACCTTTCCTAACCTAAAGATGAAACTCTTTTTCTTCCAACCTTAAAGGATGTCCATGTGTCCTCTGATATGACCTATTAGTGAACAATGCACCAGAGAGTTCATTGTATGGTCCATTAATATATTTGTAGAATCACTGCTTCTTTAATGTAAACAGCCTTAACTTGTCTAATCTGTCTACAAAGTCTAGCCCCTTCATTCCCTCTTATTATTTTAGTTTCCCTTCTCTAAACACTTTCCATTTCCAGTATACCCCTTTTATAAGTGGGATTCCAATATTCCAAATGAGGCTTTACCAGTGATTTGTAAAGACTAAGGGCACGGCCACACTGCACTGCAAACACGCACGGAGTCGCATGCAATCGCATATGGAGTCGCAAGCGATTTCATGTGCAATTCCATTGCGTTTACGTATGCGTTTTTTTCATTAAGTATTGAAAAACGCATGCGATTGTGATTTAAAATGCGGAACGCAAAAAATGTAATTCATTCTAGTTCATTAGTATTAGCAGCAAGTTTGGATAGAACGACCCTATGTATTTATCATTTAAGTAAATTCATTTACAGAGCAAAGACTACAGTAAATAAATTAATTCTCTCCCACACTAATTACCAAAGATTACCCACAGAGACACAAGGTGCTTGGAGTTTAAAGGCTAATTTAAGACTTCAGCTATTTGATGTTAAATCGTCGGAGCTAACCATCTGGGGTATGTAAGCCCCGAGCGCTGAACTTAGAACATGGTTTAGCAGTTTGCCTCTAACGTTTGTTCTGCATTCTTACAAAGCCACTCGAATTCAAGCTGAGAAGTTTCCCAAGCTCCACACTTGCTGCAAAGGTCCAACATGCAAATAACAAACACAGAATATGTGGGATTCTAAGAAAGTCACTAAGTGCAGGGAGGAATTTCTTACCAAGATACCCAGCAGGCCGGGACTGTATACAGTAATACTGAGTTAAATCAATGTGTCCTGGCTGATATATGGGCTAGTTCTAATCTTGTAGGGTTAAAACCAGTCATTAGAGCTGGTACACACAGTAAAAATATTTGTCCCGTGGCAACTGTTCGCCACTATTGATCGGTCGGTGAGATGGAACAGTTTGACACATTGTGCGGTTAGTAGGAGGTGATTTACCGATGTGTCTGATCGTCCTATTCGAATAAAATGGCGACCACCATCGGTTACAGGACGAATGCAAAATTAATGTAGATACTTTGGCATGACCTAAATATATTGGTCTGTCGGTCATCCCCAAATATCTACTTTTGTGTACCCAGCCTTTGACTAATAGGGGTTGATAATAAGAGGTGCAAATGTTTGCCTGTGCTAATAATTTGCAGAAACCAATTGAGTGTTAACTTTTAAGGTGGCTTCACATCCGATTGGTTACTGCAGATTTATAGCACTTGCACCTTTTATTTCATCAGCCCAGTTAATTTTGTGCTTTACAACCATGGTTATCTCAGACTGTTAGTACGTTCTATCAATATGATCTAGTTCTTTCCTCTGATTTAACCTGACATTCTAATGTTGAAAAGGCTGTAATGATAAATCTACTTCTCCACTACTTTAGGCTGGTACAGATGTGCAATTTTGCATGCGGCCAATGATGAACGAGTTAGCCGTACCAGCAGGATAATACTTTGTGTATATAAAAACAATTCATGGAGCATCTGTGTGGGTTAAAAGACACAAAAATTAGAGCTGACAGTCCAGTCACTTTCTCGCTTCCTTTTCCTCTCAGCACAGATTGATGCAAAGTAACTAATCAATCTGTATAAAGGGGCCCATCCATGCATTAATACTCGTTGTACGGAATTGGGTTAATTTCATGCAATCGTCAGATCTAATTTTTGCATTCCAAAATTTGTTTCCCCTTTCGGACCAATAATAATTGTACGATCGGTATTGTTGCATGTATGGGCCTCTTAAATCTGTACCATGAGAGAAGCTGATGGGATTTGTTTACAAAAGGACCCCAGGGGATTTGTTTACTGACGGACCCCAGGGGATTTGTTTACAGACAGACTCCAGGGGATTTGTTTACAGATGGACCCCGGGAGATTTGTTTACAGATGGACCCCAGGAGATTTGTTTACTGGCAGACCCCAGGGACTTTGTTTATTGATGGACCCCAGGGGATTTGTTTACTGACAGACCCCAGAGGATTTGTTTACTGACGGACCCCAGGGGATTTGTTTACTGATGGACCCCAGGGATTTGTTTACTGACTAACCCCAGGGGATTTGTTTACTGATGGACCCTATGGGATTTGTTTACTGATGGACCCTGGGGGATTTGTTTACTGACGGACCCTGGGGGATTTGTTTACTTGAAGGACCCCGGGGATTTGTTACTGATGGAGACCCCAGGGATTTGTTTTACTGACGACCCCAGGGTTTTTTTTACTGACAGACCCCGGGGATTTGTTTATGACATACCTGAGGGATTTGTTTACTGACGGACCCCGGGGATTTGTTTACTGACGTACCCTGGGTATTTGTTTACTGACGGACCGCGGGGATTTGTTTAATGGCAGACCCCAGGGGATTTGTTAATGGCGACCCTAGGGGATTTGTTTACTGACAGACCTCAGGGGATTGTTTACTGATGGACCCCGGGGGATTTGTATACTGATGGACCCCGGGGGATTTGTTTACTGACAGACCCCGGGGATTTGTTTACTGACGGACCCCAGGGGATTTGTTTACTGATGGACCCCAGGGGATTTGTTTACTGACGGACCCCGGGGGATTGTTTACTGATGGACCCCGGGGGATTTGTTTACTAATGGACCCAGGGGATTTGTACTGATGGACCCTGGGGATTTGTTACTGATGGACCCTGGGGGATTTGTTTACTGATGGACCCCAGGTGATTTGTTTACTGACGGACCCTGGGGGATTTGTTTACTGAAGGACCCCGGGGATTTGTTTACTGCGGACCCCAGGGGATTTGTTTACTGACGGACCCCAGGTGATTTATTTACTGACAGACCCCGGGGGATTTGTTTACTGACATACCCTGAGGGATTTGTTTACTGACGGACCCCGGGGATTTGTTACTGACGTACCCTGGGTATTTGTTTACTGACGGACCGCGGGGATTTGTTTAATGGCAGACCCCAGGGATTTGTTTAATGGCAGACCCTAGGGGATTTGTTTACTGACAGACCTCAGGGGATTTGTTTACTGATGGACCCCGGGATTTGTATACTGATGGACCCCGGGGGATTTGTTTACTGACAGACCCCGGGGATTTGTTTACTGACGGACCCCAGGGGATTTGTTTACTGATGGACCCCAGGGGATTTGTTTACTGACGGACCCCGGGGGATTTGTTTACTGATGGACCCCGGGGGATTTGTTTACTAATGGACCCCAGGGGATTTGTTTACTGACGGACCCTGGGGATTTGTTTACTGATGGACCCTGGGGGATTTGTTTACTGATGGACCCCAGGTGATTTGTTTACTGACGGACCCCAGGGGATTTGTTTACTGACGGACCCCAGGGGATTTGTTTACTGATGGACCCCAGGGGATTTGTTTACTGATGGACCCCGGGGGATTTGTTTACTGACGGACCCCAGGGGATTTGTTTACTGACAGGCCCCAGGCATAACAGGAAAGAGTTAAATGAAGATAAATTTGGCCTTTAAAGCTCTGTGCCCAGCAATTCCATTCCTTAATCCCAAACCATGTTCAAATATTTTCAGCATCTCCCGTCTCTCTGGCTAATTGGCTTGTGTTTATATTTGAAAATGATACTGAGCATTGGTTGTAATTCTCTCCAGCTTCTGCCAAGCCTTTTTAAATGATCTGGGATATTATATGGAAATCAGTTGCTGATTAGACAGCTCGCTCCACTGCAATCACCACCTTTCAAGTGTAATTATCCCAGGCAGGATTGTGATGACATTAAACATCCGCTCCCTGCCCTGCTACACGGGTGTCACCCTATGCTTTCTGTCACGGGCTACAGACAGTGATTTGAAGGGACAAAGTAACCCAACACCGGCTTTCCTTCTTTAAGCTGTAAATAGTAAAGATTTGCAGAGGTTGATTGGGCCAAGAAAGAGAGGAATGTATTTGTGTAAAGAAATTTTCAGAATCATACACAATGTAAAATTTAAGATTGAACTCGTTTCCCTTTTTGTGCTGAAAGGGACGTGTTACCCAGAGGCCCAAGTGCAAAAAATTTGAGCCCCCATCATGAAAACATCACTTGAGAACCTAATCTCCACCAACTTCTGAATACTTGCGGGAGTAAATTATCTAGTTCCAGAGTTTGGAGCAATCATGGTTTGACTATAGGACTAAGGTAGCAACATTGTTAAGACAAAATGGTTGGTCAATGGCCAATCATTATCCAGTTCCCACACGTTCTATATATATATAATGTTCTTAGCATATCAATCACAGCCATTTGTCATCAAATCTAGTCATACTAAGTAACAGACAAGGGGAGCTGGAGGTTAATTTACCAAATGGACTAGACAGAAGCTAAACCTATGGACCATAAGCACAGAATGTGGTTGTAACAGGGATGGTATAAAATATATTCCACCTTATCTGCAATAGGCATAGTAGGTCTCTATTTAAGAGGTTGTTAATGAATATGTGGTTTGTAAAAAGATCAGACATGAAGTAGTTAATATTCTGTCCTTCTGCCATTTGATAGAAAACACAGTTTTGTTTGTTTGCATCACCCTTGCCAAAGTGGTAATTTCCATGCCTAAGGAAACCAATTTGTTGTTCCATTGGTGTAACCCTGTGTGCACAATGCAGGATACTACTCTGAGGTTTGGAGGTAGCAGACAATTATGCTGGGAACGTAAACGATAAAGGAACGATTATGTAGGATCTGAAGGGATGGCCCTTTTATCGTTAAATTGTGTATCGCTTGGATCTACCTGAAAATTTCCCTCGGCCACAGTCATCCCTCGTGTATGAGTATAGGGAGTTGGCCACAGCCCTATACTTGTAGCCTTATCTTTAAAAAATATCTTAAAGATTTTGTATGTATTTGAGGTTGAATAAAGACATCCATCCAGTCCAACCTACTCAGCAATACCCTCATTTCCTGCCTAACCGTTGATCCAGAGGAAGGGGGAAAAAACACTATGAAAAAACCCTTTCCAAACTTGAAGAGGAAACATATTTTATTCCAGCTTAAGGGATGTCCACGTGTCCTCTGACATGTTCTATTGGTGAACAATGCACCTGATAGTTTATTGTATTGACCATTAATGTATTTATACAGTAATCATATCCCCACACAAGCGCCTTTTCTCTAGTGTGCATAATTTTAATATCCAATCTGTCTTCATATTCAAGCTTAATTTAGTTGTGCTTTTAATAAGCTTTCCGTTTCTAAGATGTACTTTTTTGTACACGAATAGATATTACTACGGTCACCTTAAGTGGCTCTAAAATTAACCATTGGATTTTGATTCTTAGATATAAGCACTTTGGTCCTTTTAACAGTTTAAAAAATACAGTTCCCATTCCCCAACATTACAGAAATTCAGATGTTGATTAAATATCAGCAGTTCTGCTAATGCAGATGAAGAGAAATTGCCTAGTTCTGTAAACTGACTGTGTGAGACAAGAATAAAGAATTGAACCTTAGCCCTCCAGTCCAACACTGATGCAGTTACATTGTGAAAGAGGTATTGAGGATGCACATCTTTAGTTTTAACTTACTTTTCAGAAACACCATGTAACAGTTCTGTGACTAGCACCTTCGTCGGACACATACTGCTTGCAGTAGTTTAGTGCAATAACGCACTCATTGGGGTAGAGGAAAAATGCGTAAAAAACACTGCATTAAACGCGTTTTGCGCTGTATAGTGTGAGCGTAGCCTCAGATTTTACATAGGCTGTGCACACTGGCAGTTTAGGCTTGACAGAAATTTTTCAGCGGTCAATTGGGCTGAAATACCAACCAAAATTTCCAATGCAATCAAGTTTTTTTTTGCCAAAACTGGATAAAATGGATCAAAAGGATCTTTTTGTGAATGACTGTCCCTATTAGGTGCCATGAGGGCTGATGCATAAAAGTTTGCCCATGCACCAATCAGATGTTTTCTAACTACAGTAACTAACTGTAATAAGCTGATTGGTTGCTACAAATTAATAGCACAGGCATACATTGTCAGATCTTATTGAATCAGCTTCCATGAACTTAATTTATGCACAAATCTGTATGCAGAAACTAGCTTACTGTTAGCTTGGTAAAGATTGTTATCTCACACACCCCTATTCCTCCTTACACACATGCATAATGATTATTATTTATAATGGGAGATTGCTATTTGTCATGGTGAATTTGTGAAATATTAGCACATTCCTCAATGTTTTCTCCCTGTTGGTTCATGTTCATTTTTGATTATTGTAATATACAGAGGGTTTATTTAAAGGACACTCCATCCTCATAATGAATTCTTTTATAGGAATATCCCCTTTAAAATATGTTGAGATATCCTACATTGCTGGCTATACTCCTGACTGGCTCATGGAAAGGGACAGTGTGTGTTGATATATATATATATATATAATTAATAATATATATTAATATATTTACACCTCCTTCAGCAATTAAGTGAGGTAGTTATGAGCTTGAATATGCTTAGAGGATTCAGCTAGAGGATTGTCATTCAGTCATTGGCTGTGATGTAAACTGTCATATCTATGTCTGAACACCTGTGCAGCATTTCAGATTAATTTTATTTATTTCAGATTCTAAATATTGCCGTGTTGGGGTTTGGGGGGTGATTAATACAATTTTATGTTTGAGGACCAGACTTGCTCTTTAATAAGAGGTTCGAAATTTGCCTTGCTCTTCAGCTCCAATCATGATACCATTTTACTGGTAAACTACAGTTAGAAAAACATCTTCTGATTGGCTGCAACTCATAGCATTAGCAACATTGTACTCCTTTATTAAATAAGTCAGTCAGTTGACACTATTTCGAGCTGGAGATAAGACAAAACAAACCCAGACAGGAATGACATAAAAACACTGTTCCATCCTTTCACCCTTTTCATCTCTCCCTACCTGTTGCTTCAGCACCCAACATTCTTTGAGTCCCACAAACCGGGGTGTTGTCTGTTATTTCCCAATATTTTCCTGCAAGCCACCAAGACAATAGTACATTGTCTTCTACTTAATTGGATTCACCTTAATTGCTTTGCTTGATATAATGATTGAAATAGAAAAAAACCCTATAGGCTCATGCATCTCAATAGAGTCAGGCTTGCACGCACAGCCTTTGGATTAGCATTGAGTCTCGTAGCCACTAATGGAACAGCATAAAAGTTAATCATAGACATATTAGTGTGTACACATGAGACGAAAGGCTGGAAGACATGGAAAGCAAAGAACATTGTTGCTAAAAAAGCCCTGAGACATTTTGGAAAGGTTTAAACATTTGAAAAATATTCCCGTTAGGTTTGGAAAGAGTCGAACATTCCAAGAAGAGCTCTTTTGAGGCTTGGAAGGTTCTGTGCAGGCAGCGTCATATGGGAAGCTGTGTATGTATGTGATTAAGAGACTTGTGAGTTTTGGAAAAGACTGAACACACAATTACACTTATAAGAGGTTTCCTGTAGATTATTGAAAAGTACCAAGACCTCTCCATGTCTTCTACAGTTAGAACGGGGCTGCTGAACACACTATAGTTTCTTGTAACCACAGAATTTTGTTTAAAGGAATCTTCACCCTCTAAGGGTAGTTTCACACAAGAGGCTTTTTTTTCTGTATCTGTTTCCAGTGCGTAATTTGCTATGCTACATATCAACCAAAAAATTGACAGCTATTACCAAGCTGCCTCCTCTGCTGCTGTGCATGCATGTAAGAAGAACATACAGCATGGGAGTGCACTGGGCACTGCAAGGAAATTTAGAAGCAGCAATTGGAAATGGTGAGTATAATGAAATCTAGGTTTAGGGGTATAGCTATATACTGCTATATATAATTTTGTTAAGAGAGATGTGGAGATCCCCAACAGATTTTTAATAAATATTAATAATGATAAATAATGTATCAGGTGGGGGTTCCAGAATTGCACTGTCGATACTCGTTGGTATTTCTTACATAATACCAGAAGGACAAGCAGTATGGGAATCAAAGGAGGGTGGTTCAGTTCTAAGCAGTGAAGTCAAGTTTTAACAAACAACCATCTCCAATGTCTCCTTAGGGCTGTTTTACAAAATGTACTTTGGTTTACAAGGTAACCATAACATGCAACTAAAAATAACAATGGAAGTGCTCAGCAAGCAGTTTGCATGCCTAATAGCAAAGGGGATGGATTAGGAGGCAGGATAATTAGGTCGCTGGGCGATTCGCTCTCAACGCATTGCTTACGTGTGGGAATCTGCAGGGCAGGCAGGTGATGTAGCTACACCGCTTGTTTGTTTTGGATCTTAAACAGAAATAATCAGCTTGACCTATTAGATTTCAACTCGTCATTGGTGAACAACAGGAGAAATATCCTGCAGCTAGCCAATTGTGCAGGTTCGTTTCCTATAAAAATGTCTAAGCCTCATTTTTATTTATCGTTTGGCCTGGTGAATTTTCACTGGTCAAACCACCCAGTTAATCAAAAGGCTACAAAAGGGATGGACAACTTGGAACCACACTGAGGCCTTCAATCCCCTTTATTGGAGATGTTATGGAATGTTAAGGGAAGCTATAAAAAAATGTAAATATAATTCTATATTTGACAGACATTTCTCCTCCTCCCAAATGCTCCCTGTCCTCTTGTCGAATATACCTCTGGATATTTATACAACATTGATAACTATATAGAATTTTAGTTGCCGAATCCCATTTCTTCCCACTTCTTATAGCAGTATTAATTGGACAACATCATTACCATGACCAAAGCTCATAGCATCCAATTACAGGATTGTATTCAAGTTATAGTTATATTGACTTAATCCTGATGATATTAACTTTTAGCTCTAGTTTGCAAGAGGCCAATTGCTATTAAGGTCGACATAAACTATTTCAATGCAGATTACAATGGTACCAATGTGCAAAGCTGTGCTTGTGCGGTTCATCTGCAGCAACCAATCAGATCTGTCTACTGCATTAACCCCGCATAGTTAACATCTGATTGGTTTTGCAAATTAATAGCACAGGAAAACTTTTGCACCTTAAACTGCATCAACCCTTGTGTTATCACTTTGCATGACACTTTAATGATGATAAAGATCCCCAGGATTGTGTAGTGTTCATTCTATAAGAAAACCCAGCACCATCCCCCCACTTGAAAACCAATAGGCCCCTTGTGTATGCTAATTGCTGAGGCCACTGAATAGCTGCCTTGCAGATTGTTCTGACCTCATGAACAGGGGGAATCATTAGGTGAGGGTTTAGGTGAGTTATCTGATTAGTACAGCAGATATGAACATGGCAGGAGACATAACACGGGGAACGATAAATAAAGTTATATTAGGAGGGGACAAGTGTGGGCAATATAGGGCGGATAGGGAAGGTGGTAAAGCATTTACCTATAGATTGCAAGAGGTTTTAATTCTCTAGTTGGAATACACCTGGTGGAATACCCCTGGCTGTAATATCTGTAGTTATATAATACATAGCCACAAGCAATGGAATATAACAAGCATCATGTAAAGGGTAGGTAAAGGGGGAATGCTGCGTTGTCCCTTGGGGTAATGGAGATGTGATTGATTGGCTGAAGATGGAACAGCAGTCATTGACAGTTATTAGAGGAAATGTAAACAGATAGTGTCAGTTTTCCTTTTGATCCAGTCCACCAGGTCACAACAGAGTAAAGACAGGGTTGTAAGAGGTCAGAGATCAGAGGAGATATGTCAGCTGTGGATGAAACTACAAGGGATCCAATCTAACATTTCTCATCAGTGCAAACCACTTATCATCTGACAAGTGGTAATTGTGAGTGTTATTATAATTAACCCTATACTGCCAGTGAGATAAGAGGCATATTGCATAATCAGCAATCCCCCAGGTAAATTATAGTTTTTTTCAATTATGCAGATTGATTAGGAAGATAAAAAGCCACAGATCCCAACGCAGGTAGA
Source organism: Hymenochirus boettgeri (assembly GCA_019447015.1). Classification (NCBI taxonomy): domain Eukaryota; kingdom Metazoa; phylum Chordata; class Amphibia; order Anura; family Pipidae; genus Hymenochirus; species Hymenochirus boettgeri. Next base: position 35,243,348 of record CM033476.1, read on the forward strand.
TACAGTAGATATTGCTTTCACGTTGCCTAGGCTAGATAGACACAAGCAGATATTTTGGACCAATATTTGGAATTTTAAAAAATATCGACGTTCAGCTACTTATTCATTGGTAGTCAAGTGCAACAGTGTCATATGGCAGGCTTACCGGTATTACCGATATTCCATTATTTTTCATTAAAAAACCAAAGGATTAACTGAGATTTACTGGCATATCCGATCTCTCAGACTAACCGATTTTTTACCTAATTTTTTAACCAAATATCTTCCAACGGGGGTCAACAATTGGTTAAAATATTGACCAATGGATCAGTCCTTAATAAACTACAACTGCCAGTATCAATGGTTCACAAGGTATTCTGGGAAATACAGTTAAACAAGCAGTGAAATGCCCCATACAGTAAAAGCAATGTAATTAAGGCTGGAGGAGGCAGCCATGGGTTGATCCATTGAACGTTCACAGAACCTGCCAAAATTGCTGTGAAATTTCGTCGGTGTTTTGAACAACAAAATTTGAATGAGGTTTTAAATGTGGAAACAAAACCAAGTTAGTGTTGAAACTGGTATTCCCAATGGTAAGGATTTATTTGCTGTAGTTAGAGGTTGAGTGAGAGCAATTCCTAAAGCTTTCAACATGAAGGTACCCCCTGTGAACGGGGTACTCCTGGTATATTGCAATGGGGGGGTTATTGCCCTTTAAGGGTAGGTGCAAGTATGCAGTACAGTTACCATTTTCTTTGCTGTATACAGTGTCTATTTCCATAAGGAGTGCTTGTTTTATGTGTACAGTAGGTGACCATACATTTTATGTACAATTAGACATACAATCCGACATTTCCATCGATTGGCCGAAAAATTGTACATTTTCCCATTCTTATCATGTGACATTAGATCGTAATACCGATCGTAATTACAATTACAAAGTTGTTTTTTTAAGTCGATTGGTAAATGATTGTAGTGTTTCCTGAGTTCCGATTAAATGTAATGTAACCTCACGATAGACGCATTGATTTTAATCACAAAAGAAATTGAATGTCAAACAATATGTATGGTACATCTACGTACAATTACCATTGTACATCTTGTCTATCAAAGTATCGGTCGGTTTAAGATGGTAATTACGATCTTAATAGTGTATGGCCCCCTTAAGTCTAGAGTAACCCCAGACTCTGAAATGGTGCATTACGGGTCTTGCTCACTTATGTTTTCCCAATACTAATTTTTTAAGGTAAAATAATTTATGAGTTCCTGAATTTGCTGCAGGATAATTTTCTCTCACAGGTGTTGAGGTTCCTACTAGAAAAGGAGCTCTGTTGGAACTGGTTATACAACATCGTGGAACGCATTATAGATTAAAGGTAACTGGAGGCTTAGGGAATAGTGACCATGAAATAGTGACGTTTGGACTTTGTTATCGAAAGGAAAAGTGCCTGGGTTAACAAGACTTTTAATTTCGGGAAGGCAAATTTTCCCAGGTTTAAAAGTAGCTCTTCAGAATGTCAACTGGGATAATGTAATATCAGTTAAAGGTACTGAACAGAAGTGGACTGTGTTCAAGGGTTTTAAGCCAGTTCACATCTAAATTTATACCCTTGGGCAATAAATGTAAAAAAATAAACCCGCGCCCATGTGGCTGAATTCTGATGTAAAGAGGCAAATGGAAAGGAAGAAAAGGCATTTAAAACTTTTAAGGCAGAGGGAAGGAAAGGGCCTTTAGGGATTATAAAAACTTTGTAAGGAGTGTAGAAAGCAATCAACAGTTAAAATTAATAATGAAGTTAGGATAGCTGAACAAAGCATCACTAAGCCTAAACATTTTTTTAAGTATATTAATAGTAAAAGAGGAGGACTGAGAATGTGGCACCATTAATTAATGGGGATGAGGTGAGGCCACTGCAACGCACAGGAATCGCGCACCAAATCGCGAGTGTTTTTTTAGCGAAAATTGCGGGCGCAAACGCGAATGCAACACGACGCGCTAGTGTGGCCTAGCCCTAAGTTAGTTACGGAGGATGCGATAAAGTAAATGTTTTGAATACTTTTTTCCTCTGTATACACTATGAAGATCCAAGTGCAGATATCATAGAGTATAGTAGCAATAATGGTATAAAAGAATTTAAGTACACTTTGGTTAACCGAATATTGGTACAGAAAGAACTAAATAAGGTTATTTTAATAAATCTCCTGTACCAGATAAAATACATCCTCAGGTACTTAGGGAGCTAAGTTCAGTTTTATCTAGGACATTGTATTTTATTTTGCAGATTCCCTCATGTCCGGAGGTGTGCCTCTGGATTGGAAAAAGGCTGATGTTATTCCAATATTCAAAAAGGGTAGTCGTTCACAGCCGGTAATTACAGGCCTGTAAGTTTAACTTCAGTGATGGGGAAGATCCTGGAAAGTTTAATAAGGGAACATGTTCTAGAGTATGTTTCAAGGACTGACATTATAAGTAGTAACTAGCATGGATTTAGGAGGAATAGATCTTGTCAAACTAACTTGCTTGGCTTTTATGAGGAAGTAGAAATTTAGACTGTGGTATAGCAGTAGATGTAGTTACTTGGATTTTGCAAGGCTTTTGATACAGTCCCCCATAGGCGCTAATGTATAAACTAAGGTCTGTTGGTCTGGGGAGTCACATTTTTGTCAGGATAGAAAATGGTTAATGATGGGATCTTTATTTACTGACAGACCCCGGGGGATTTGTTTACTGACATACCCTGAGGGATTTGTTTACTGACGGACCCCGGGGGATTTGTTTACTGACGGACCCGGGGGATTTGTTTACTGACGGACCCCAGGGGATTTGTTTACTGACAGGCCCCAGGCATAACAGGAAAGAGTTAAATGAAGATAAATTTGGCCTTTAAAGCTCTGTGCCCAGCAATTCCATTCCTTAATCCCAAACCATGTTCAAAATATTTTCAGCATCTCCCTGTCTCTCTGGCTAATTGGCTTGTGTTTATATTTGAAAATGGATACTGAGCATTGGTTGTAATTCTCTCCAGCTTCTGCCAAGCCTTTTTAAATGATCTGGGATATTATATGGAAATCAGTTGCTGATTAGACAGCTCGCTCCACTGCAATCACACCTTTCAAGTGTAATTATCCCAGGCAGGATTGTGATGACATTAAACATCCGCTCCCTGCCCCTACACGGGTGTCACCCTATGCTTTCTGTCACGGGCTACAGACAGTGATTTGAAGGGACAAAGTAACCCAACACGGCTTTCCTTCTTTAAGCTGTAAATAGTAAAGATTTGCAGAGGTTGATTGGGCCAAGAAAGAGAGGAATGTATGTGTGTAAAGAAATTTTCAGAATCATACACAATGTAAAATTTAAGATTGAACTCGTTTCCCTTTTTTGTGCTGAAAGGGACGTGGTTTACCCAGAAGGCCCAAGTGCAAAAAATTTGAGCCTCCCATCATGAAAACATCACTTGAGAACCTAATCTCCACCAACTTCTGAATACTTGCGGGAGTAAATTATCTAGTTCCAGAGTTTGGAGCAGATCATGGTTTGACTATAGGACTAAGGTAGCAACATTGTTAAGACAAAATGGTTGGTCAATGGCCAATCATTATCCAGTTCCCACACAGTTCTATATATATATAATGTTCTTAGCATATCAATCACAGCCATTTGTCATCAAATCTAGTCATACTAAGTAACAGACAAGGGGAGCTGGAGGTTAATTTACCAAATGGACTAGACAGAAGCTAAACCTATGGACCAGATAAGCACAGAATGTGAGTTGTAACAGGGATGGTATGAAAATAAATATTCCACCTTATCTGCAATAGGCATAGTAGGTCTCTAATTTTAAGAGGTTGTTAATGAATATGTGGTTTGTAAAAAGATCAGACATGAAGTAGTTAATATTCTGTCTCCTTCTGCCATTTGATAGAAAACACAGTTTTGTTTGTTTGCATCACCCTTGCCAAAGTGGTAATTTCCATGCCTAAGGAAACCAATTTGTTGTTCCATTGGTGTTAACCCTGTGTGCACAATGCAGGATACTACTCTGAGGTTTGGAGGTAGCAGACAATTATGCTGGGAACGATAAACGATAAAGGGACGATTATGTAGGATCTGAAGGGATGGCCCTTTTATCGTTAAATTGTGTATCGCTTGGATCTACCTGAAAATTTCCCTCGGCCACAGTCATCCCTCTGTAATAGAGTATAGGGAGTTGGCCACAGCCCTATACTTGTAGCCTTATCTTTAAAAATATCTTAAAGATTTTGTATGTATTTGAGGTTGAATAAAGACATCCATCCAGTCCAACCTACTCAGCAATACCCTCATTTCCTGCCTAACCGTTGATCCAGAGGAAGGGGGGAAAAAACACTATGAAAAAACCCTTTCCAAACTTGAAGAGGAAACATATTTTATTCCAGCCTTAAGGGATGTCCACGTGTCCTCTGACATGTTCTATTGGTGAACAATGCACCTGATAGTTTATTGTATTGACCATTAATGTATTTATACAGTAATCATATCCCCACACAAGCGCCTTTTCTCTAGTGTGCATAATTTTAATATCCAATCTGTCTTCATATTCAAGCTTAATTTAGTTGTGCTTCTTTAAAGCTTTCCGTTTCTAAGATGTACTTTTTTGTACACAGAATAGATATTACTACGGTCACCTTAAGTGGCTCTAAAATTAACCATTGGATTTTGATTCTTAGATATAAGCAACTTTGGTCCTTTTAACAGTTTAAAAAATACAGTTCCCATTCCCCAACATTACAATGAAATTCAGATGTTGATTAAATATCAGCAGTTCTGCTAATGCAGATGAAGAGAAATTGCCTAGTTCTGTAAACTGACTGTGTGAGACAAGAATAAAGAATTGAACCTTAGCCCTCCAGTCCAACACTGATGCAGTTACATTGTGAAAGAGGTATTGAGGATGCACATCTTTAGTTTTAACTTACTTTTCAGAAACACCATGTAACAGTTCTGTGACTAGCACCTTCGTCGGACACATACTGCTTGCAGTAGTTTAGTGCAATAACGCACTCATTGGGGTAGAGGAAAAAATGCGTAAAAACACTGCATTAAACGCGTTTTGCGCTGTATAGTGTGAGCGTAGCCTCAGATTTTACATAGGCTGTGCACACTGGCAGTTTAGGCTTGACAGAAATTTTTCAGCGGTCAATTGGGCTGAAATACCAACCAAAATTTCCAATGCAATCAAGTTTTTTTTTGCCAAAACTGGATAAAAATGGATCAAAAGGATCTTTTTGTGAATGACTGTCCCTATTAGGTGCCATGAGGGCTGATGCAATAAAAGTTTGCCCATGCAACCAATCAGATGTTTTCTAACTACAGTAACTAACTGTAATAAGCTGATTGGTTGCTACAAATTAATAGCACAGGCATACATTGTCAGATCTTATTGAATCAGCTTCCATGAACTTAATTTATGCACAAATCTGTAATGCAGAAACTAGCTTACTGTTAGCTTGGTAAAGATTGTTATCTACACACCCCTATTCCTCCTTACACACATGCATAATGATTATTATTTATAATGGGAGATTGCTATTTGTCATGGTGAATTTGTGAAATATTAGCACATTCCTCAATGGTTTCTCCCTGTTGGTTCATGTTCATGTTTTTGATTATTGTAATATACAGAGGGGTTTATTTAAAGGACAACTCCATCCTCATAATGAAATCTTTTATAAGGAATATCCCCTTTAAAATATGTTGAGATATCCTACATTGCTGGCTATACTCCTGACTGGCTCATGGAAAGGGACAGTGTGTGTTGATATATATATATATATATATATATATATATATTAATATATTTACACCTCCTTCAGCAATTAAGTGAGGTAGTTATGAGCTTGAATATGCTTAGAGGATTCAGCTAGAGGATTGTCATTCAGTCATTGGCTGTGATGTAAACTGTCATATCTATGTCTGAACACACTGTGCAGCATTTCAGATTAATTTTATTTATTTCAGATTTCTAAATATTGCCGTGTTGGGGTTTGGGGGGGTGATTAATACAATTTTATGTTTGAGGACCAGACTTGCTCTTTAATAAGAGGTTCAGAAATTTGCCTGTGCTCTTCAGCTCCAATCAGATGATACCATTTTACTGGTAAACTACAGTTAGAAAAACATCTTCTGATTGGCTGCAACTCATAGCATTAGCAACATTGTACTCCTTTTATTAAATAAGTCAGTCAGTTGACACTATTTCGAGCTGGAGATAAGACAAAACAAACCCAGACAGGAATGACATAAAAAACACTGTTCCATCCTTTCACCCTTTTCATCTCTCCCTACCTGTTGCTTCAGCACCCAACATTCTTTGAGTCCCACAAACCGAGGGTGTTGTCTGTTATTTCCCAATATTTTCCTGCAAGCCAACCAAGAACAATAGTACATTGTCTTCTACTTAATTGGATTCACCTTAATTGCTTTGCTTGATATAAATGATTGAAAATAGAAAAAAACCCTATAGGCTCAGTGCATCTCAATAGAGTCAGGCTTGCACGCACAGCCTTTGGATTAGCATTGAGTCTCGTAGCCACTAATGGAACAGCATAAAAGTTAATCATAGACATATTAGTGTGTACACATGAGACGAAAGGCTGGAAGACATGGAAAGCAAAGAACATTGTTGCTAAAAAAGCCCTGAGACATTTTGGAAAGGTTTAAACATTTGAAAAATATTCCCGTTAGGTTTGGAAAGAGTCGAACATTCCAAGAAGAGCTCTTTTGAGGCTTGGAAGGTTCTGTGCAGGCAGCGTCATATGGGAAGCTGTGTATGTATGTGATTAAGAGACTTGTGAGGTTTGGAAAAGACTGAACACACAATTACACTTATAAGAGGTTTCCTGTAGATTATTGAAAAGTACCAAGACCTCTCCATGTCTTCTACAGTTAGAACGGGGCTGCTGAACACACTATAGTTTCTTGTAACCAACAGAATTTTGTTTAAAGGAATCTTCACCCTCTAAGGGTAGTTTCACACAAGAGGCATTTTTTTTCTGTATCTGTTTCCAGTGCGTAATTTGCTATGCTACATATCAACCAAAAAATTGACAGCTATTACCAAAGCTGCCTCCTCTGCTGCTGTGCATGCATGTAAGAAGAACATAGCAGCATGGGAGTGCACTGGGCACTGCAAGGAAATTTAGAAGCAGCAATTGGAAATGGTGAGTATAATGAAATCTAGGTTTAGGGGTATAGCTATATACTGCTATATATAATTTTGTTAAGAGGAGATGTGGAGATGCCCCAACAGATGTTTAATAAATATTAATAATGATAAATAATGTATCAGGTGGGGGTTCCAGAATTGCACTGTCGATACTCGTTGGTAATTCTTACATAATACCAGAGAGGACAAGCAGTATGGGAATCAAAGGGAGGGTGGTTCAGTTCTAAGCAGTGAAGTCAAGTTTTAACAAACAACCATCTCCAATGTCTCCTTAGGGCTGTTTTACAAAATGTACTTTGGTTTACAAGGTAAAACCATAACATGCAACTAAAAAATAACAATGGAAGTGCTCAGCAAGCAGTTTGCATGCCAGTAATAGCAAAGGGGATGGATTAGGAGGCAGGATAATTAGGTCGCTGGGCGATTCGCTCTCAACGCATTGCTTACGTGTGGGAATCTGCAGGGCAGGCAGGTGATGTAGCTACACCGCTTGTTTGTTTTGGATCTTAGAAACAGAAATAATCAGCTTGACCTATTAGATTTCAACTCGTCATTGGTGAACAACAGGAGAAATATCCTGCAGCTTAGCCAATTGTGCAGGTTCGTTTCCTATAAAAATGTCTAAGCCTCATTTTTATTTATCGTTTGGCCTGGGTGAATTTTCACTGGGTCAAACCACCCAGTTAATCAAAAAGGCTACAAAAGGGATGGACAACTTGGAACCACACTGAGGCCTTCAATCCCCTTTATTGGAGATGTTATGGAATGTTAAAGGGAAGCTATAAAAAAATGTAAATATGAATTCTATATTTGACAGACATTTCTCCTACCTCCCAAAATGCTCCCTGTCCTCTTGTCGAATATACCTCTGGATATTTATACAACATTGATAACTATATAGAATTTTAGTTGCCGAATCCCATTTCTTCCCACTTCTATATAGCAGTATTAATATGGACAACATCATTACCATGACCAAAGCTCATAGCATCCAATTACAGGATTGTATTCAAAGTTATAGTTATATTGACTTAATCCTGATGATATTAACTTTTAGCTCTAGTTTGCAAGAGGCCAATTGCTATTAAGGTCGACATAAACTATTTCAATGCAGATTACAATGGTAACCAATGTGCAAAGCTGTGCTTGTGCGGTTCATCTGCAGCAACCAATCAGATTCTGTCTAACTGCATTAACCCCGCATAGTTAACATCTGATTGGTTTTGCAAATTAATAGCACAGGAAAACTTTTGCACCTTAAACTGCATCAACCCTTGTGTTATCACTTTGCATGACACTTTAATGATGATAAAAGATCCCCAGGATTGTGTAGTGTTCATTCTATAAGAAAACCCAGCACCATCCCCCCACTTGAAAACCAATAGGCCCCTTGTGTATGCTAATTGCTGAGGCCACTGAATTAGCTGCCTTGCAGATTGTTCTGACCTCAATGAACAGGTGGGAATCATTAGGTGAGGGTTTAGGTGAGTTATCTGATTAGTACAGCAGATAAGTGAACATGGCAGGAGACATAACACGGGGAAACGATAAATAAAGTTATATTAGGAGGGGAACAAGTGTGGGCAATATAGGGCGGATATGGAAAGGTTGGTAAAGCATTTACCTATTAGATTTGCAAGAGGTTTTAATTCTCTAGTTGGAATACACCTGGTGGAATACCCCTGGCTGTAATATCTGTAGTTATAATAATACATAGCCACAAGCAATGGAATATAACAAGCATCATGTAAAGGGTAGGTAAAGGGGGAATGCTGCGTTGTCCCTTTGGGTAATACAGGAGATGTGATTGATTGGCTGAAGATGGAACAGCAGTCATTGACAGTTAATTAGAGGAAATGTAAGGACAGATAGTGTCAGTTTTCCTTTTGATCCAGTCCACCAGGTCACAACAGAGTAAAGACAGGGTTGTAAGAGGTCAGAGATCAGAGGAGATATGTCAGCTGTGGATGAAACTACAAGGGATCCAATCTAACATTTCTCATCAAGTGCAAACCACTTATCATCTGACAAGTGGTAATTGTGAGTGTTATTATAATTAACCCTATACTGCCAGTGAGATAAGAGGCATATTGCATAATCAGCAATCCACCAGGTAAATTATAGTTTTTTCAATTATGCAGATTGATTAGGAAGATAAAATAGCCACAGATCCCAACGCAGGTAGATACAGTAGATATTGCTTTCACGTTGCCTAGGCTAGATAGACACAAGCAGATATTTTGGACCAATATTTGGGAATTTTAAAAAATATCGACGTTCAGCTACTTATTCATTGGTAGTCAAGTGCAACAGTGTCATATGGCAGGCTTACCGGTATTACCGATATTCCATTATTTTTCATTAAAAAACCAAAGGATTAACTGAGATTTACTGGCATATCCGATCTCTCAGACTAACCGATTTTTTACCTATATTTTATTAACCAAAATATCTTCCAACGGGGGTCAACAATTGGTTAAAATATTGACCAATGGATCAGTCCTTAATAAACTACAACTGCCAGTATCAATGGTTCACAAGGTATTCTGGGAAATACAGTTAAACAAGCAGTGAAATGCCCCATACAGTAAAAGCAATGTAATTAAGGCTGGAGGAGGCAGCCATGGGTTGATCCATTGGAACGTTCACAGAACCTGCCAAAATTGCTGTGAAATTTCGTCGGTGGTTTTGAACAACAAAATTTGAATGAGGTTTTAAATGTGGAAACAAAACCAAGTTAGTGTTGAAACTGGTAATTCCCAATGGTAAGGATTTATTTGCTGTAGTATAGAAGGTTGAGTGAGAGCAATTCCTAAAGCTTTCAACATGGAAGGTACCCCCTGTGAACGGGGTACTCCTGGTATATTGCAATGGGGGTGTTATTGCCCTTTAAGGGTAGGTGCAAGTAATGCAAGTACAGTTACCATTTTCTTTGCTGTATACAGTGTCTATTTCCATAAGGATGCTTTGTTTTATGTGTACAGTAAAGGTGACCATACATTTTATGTACAATTAGACATACAATCCGACATTTCCATCGATTGGCCGAAAAATTGTACATTTTCCCATTCTTATCATGTGACATTAGATCGTAATACCGATCGTAATTACAATTACAAAGTTGTTTTTTTAAGTCGATTGGTAAAATGATTGTAGTGTTTCCTGAAGTTCCGATTAAATGTAATGTAACCTCACGATAGACGACATTAGATTTTAATCACAAAAGAAATTGAATGTCAAACAATATGTATGGTACATCTACGTACAATTACCATTGTACATCTGTCTATCAAAGTATCGGTCGGTTTAAGATGGTAATTACGATCTTAATAGTGTATGGCCACCTTAAGTCTAGAGTAACCCCAGACTCTTGAAATGGTGCATTACGGGTCTTGCTCACTTATGTTTTCCCAAATACTAATTTTTTAAGGTAAAATAATTTATGAGTTCCTGAATTTGCTGCAGGATAATTTTCTCTCACAGGTGGTTGAGGTTCCTACTAGAAAAGGAGCTCTGTTGGAACTGGTTATATCTAACATCGTGGAACGCATTATAGATATAAAGGTAACTGGAGGCTTAGGGAATAGTGACCATGAAATAGTGACGTTTGGACTTTGTTATCGAAAGGAAAAGTGCGCTGGGTTAACAAAGACTTTTAATTTCGGGAAGGCAAATTTTCCCAGGTTAAAAGTAGCTCTTCAGAATGTCAACTGGGATAATGTATAATCAGTTAAAGGTACTGAACAGAAGTGGACTGTGTTCAAGGGGATTTTAAGCCAGTTCACATCTAAATTTATACCCTTGGGCAATAAATGTAAAAAAAATAAATCCGCGCCCATGTGGCTGAATTCTGATGTAAAGAGGCAAATGGAAAGGAAGAAAAAGGCATTTAAAACTTTTAAGGCAGAGGGAAGGAAAGGGCCTTTAGGGATTATAAAAACTTTGTAAGGAGTGTAAGAAAGCAATCAAACAAGTTAAAATTAATAATGAAGTTAGGATAGCTGAACAAAGCATCACTAAGCCTAAACATTTTTTTAAGTATATTAATAGTAAGAAGAGGAGGACTGAGAATGTGGCACCATTAATTAATGGGGATGAGGGTGAGGCCACACTGCAACGCACAGGAATCGCGCACCAAATCGCGAGTGGTTTTTTTAGCGAAAATTGCGGGCGCAAACGCGAATGCAACACGAACGCGCTAGTGTGGCCTAGCCCTAAGTTAGTTACGGAGGATGGCGATAAAGTAAATGTTTTGAATACTTTTTTTCCCTCTGTATACACTATAGAAGATCCAAGTGCAGATATCATAGAGTATAGTAGCAATAATGGTATAAAAGATTTAAGTACACTTTGGTTAACCGAAGATATGGTACAGAAAGAACTAAATAAGGTTAATTTTAATAAATCTCCTGTACCAGATAAAATACATCCTCAGGTACTTAGGGAGCTAAGTTCAGTTTTATCTAGGACATTGTATTTTATTTTTGCAGATTCCCTCATGTCCGGAGGTGTGCCTCTGGATTGGAAAAAGGCTGATGTTATTCCAATATTCAAAAAGGGTAGTCGTTCACAGCCGGGTAATTACAGGCCTGTAAGTTTAACTTCAGTGATGGGGAAGATCCTGGAAAGTTTAATAAGGGAACATGTTCTAGAGTATGTTTCAAGGACTGACATTATAAGTAGTAACTAGCATGGATTTAGGAGGAATAGATCTTGTCAAACTAACTTGCTTGGCTTTTATGAGGAAGTAGAAATTTAGACTGTGGTATAGCAGTAGATGTAGTTTACTTGGATTTTGCAAAGGCTTTTGATACAGTCCCCCATAGGCGACTAATGTATAAACTAAGGTCTGTTGGTCTGGGGAGTCACATTTGTACATGGATAGAAAATTGGTTAATGAATGGGATGCAGAGAGTAGTTGTTAATGGCGCTTCATTATTATGGACTAAAGTGCTAAGTGGGGTGCCACAGGGTTCTGTGTTGGGGCTGCTTCTATTTAATCTGTTTATTAATGATTTGGAAGTGGGCATTGTCAGCAAGGTTTCTGTGTTTGCTGACGACACAAAACTTTGTCGACCATCAAAAACTTCAGAGGATGTGCAATCGTAACAGGGGGATCTGGATAGATTGTCACATTGGGCTGCTTAGTAGCAGATGAGATTCAATGTTGATAAATGTAAGGTGTTGCATTTTGGACTTAAAAATCCTTGTGCTGCTTATACTATAAATGGCTCTGTGTTAAGTGAATCCCTGTTGGAAAGGGATCTTGGAGTTTTGGTGCATAACAAACATAAAGGTAGCTAGCAGTGCCAGACGGCAACAGCCAGAGCAAGCATGGTATTGTTAAAGAGTTATTGTTATTAAAGAGAGGTACGGATTCAAGGGAGGAAAGCATTGGTAAGGCCTCATTTGGAATATGCAGTGCAATTTTGGAATACTGTGTACGAAAAGGACATCTTTGAAATGGAAATTAATAAGGGGATTGGGGGAGCTTGAATATGAAGAGAGACTGGAAAAGTTACAAATATGTACGCTGGAGAAAAGGCGCTTGCGTGGGGATATGATTACTGTGTATAAATACATTAACGGGCCATACAATAAACTATCTGGGGCATTGTTCACCAATATAACATGTCTGAGGACACAAGGACATCCCTTAAGACTTGAAGAAAAAAGTTTAGGCTTCAAGTTCAGAAAGGGTTTTTCACTGTGAGAACGGTAAAGCTATGGAACTGTCTTCCAGTGGACGTTGTTATGGCAGGTTCATTGGTCAGTTTAAAAAAAAAAGCTGGATGAGTTTCTGCAAACAAGGAATGTTGCAAGGTACTGGTATTGATACATAAAGTAGAGATGATCCAGGGAAATTTCCGATTGTCACTTGGAGTCAGGAAGGAATTTTTTCCCCTTCATAAATTTGGTGGGTTTTTTTTGCCTTCCTCTGGATCAACAGTTAGGCAGGAAATGAGGATATTGCTAGATGGGTTGGACTGGATGGACGTATGTCTTTATTCAAACTCAAATACTATACTATACTAACAGGGTTATTCAATAAAAGTTCTTATTGTTTAAAATGGTGCTAATTTTGCCCCAACCAACCAGATGTTAGCTTTCAAATGTTAAATAAGTTCTGATTGGCTGGGGCAAATTTAACGATAAGAACTTTTATTGAATAACCCTGTAAGTATTTTTGAAGAAACACATCTGGGCGATACCAGGGAGAAAGCAGATTCATGGCTTTGTTTCCCTCTCCTTGCTGCTCTGCTTACTGTAACAATACCTGCATTCAGGCTTTGCCAAGGCAACACAAAGCACTTACCCTACTAGTACAGATAAGAGTAGGCAGGCAGAATGACTTCCAACAATATTTTGCTTCATGTTAACTGTATAGGAGCAGTGTACACTTAAGGCAGAATGATTCACAGAGCTGTATAAATACAGTCTAGATCTCCGGAGCTTTATAATTCACTTGGCCAGCAAAAAAAGACAGAAAAATGCTGAAAACCCATTTACCTTTAAGGTACGTCAATATTGCCCAATATTTTTATTCCTAGAACGATTGAAACAAAACTAGAAGCTGCCATACTTCTTGCCTAGCTAAATATATATCTGCTGTGTTTTTACAAAAATGTTGTGACAGTTTTACCATAGGGGCAAACAGGGCAGTTTCCCAGGGACCAGGCTCCTTAGAGGGGCCACAAACTACAGGCTTTGAATTTTTAAGGGTTGTGGGGGGCACATTGACACCACGTTTTATCCAGGGTGCCCCCATATACAGTAAACAGTCTCTGCAATAATACGGCTATACATTGCATCGCTTTACTATAAGCAGGGTGATTTGTCCCTCTTGTTGCTTTTTTTTGTGTATTTGGTTATTTTTGTTGTGTATTTGTGCAGAAAAAAGCTGAATTCTCTGTTGCTAGAATACAAAGCCTTGAGTTTGGTTTTACAAACAGATCACAGCAGACCATGATTTAATGTTGTTATCTTATGGTATACACCTATTTATTCAGGTTAAAACGTACATTTTGTAACACACCTATCCTTTTTAATTAATACAAACTCTGTCACATTTTCTTTTTACCGCGAATAACTATCACTTCTGAAGGCAGATTCCAATTTCCAATTCAGCAAAGGAGTCCCATCCAACATCACAAATAGCTGGGGGCCTCTGATTGGACACACATCGAGAAGATCAAACAGCCTTTAGAAGACAGATATACAGTATACAAATGTAAATAGCCATCCCACTCACAATAAAAAATACCAAGGGTGAGGACTGAAGCTGTGTACACACAATGCAATATTTTGGCCCAATCGATTGATAGTTTAGTGTATCGGTTGATCGGGTCAAGATAATTGAATGGGTTTTTGGCCGCAAACAAGTGTTTATCCAAATTGGAGAACTGTCAGCCGTGGCTACTTTTGCTGTGACCGACTGTCCTTCATCCTGGCCGACCGGTTAAAAGTGCCAGGATAAAGGAGCTCCTACACTAAGAGTAGGAGCTGGCCAATAGGAAGTTGAACTTCTGGCAAAATATCTTCACATTGGTCAGTTCCCAGGGGTGATAATGCAAACTGACTAGTGATTGGAAGGTTCCCGGTGACTGAAGGTAAACCTAAATGTTTAGAAGGGATGGCTGCTATCAGTTTAGTTAGCCTTTAAGTAGTTAAGGACTGGCACACACTGGCTGGGAATTTATCCCAATAAATCACATTGGAAAATTTTTGGTTGGCTTGTCCAGGTTATGTGATTCCCAACACAATCTATAGGTTCTGATTGTGGAGAAATACATTGGTTGAATCTAAAAACTGCCTATTGTCACTTTAATTCTGACAGACTACCAATCAAAATGTAAAGTAATAGATCTGTTTGGATGGACCCAAAGTTGGTCTGTGTGTACCAGGCCTTGTAGGATTGTTCAGAACCTTCCATTTATTTGTAGATCAGGGATAAAATAAAGGGGGTTTTAGATATTACTGTTCCTCATGTGTTAGAGAAGCAGGTTGGTCAATATAAAAAAGATGTCCAATGCAATCCTGGTTTCATCTCTGTTATAATTCCAAGCCTGTGGAATTGGCATTGATCATTCCCTAAACCCTAAGCCAATCAGAGGTGTCATCATAGCCCTCAATGCTCGGTCTAGCATTTTCATGTAAAGTGACCTAGTTCCTTTTAAGTTAGGAACTCGGCCTTGAGGCACAACCATTTAGCTGCCTGCAATAGATTATCAATATAATGCTATAGGACTGTGTCTGAAAGTCAAACAAGAGGCTCAATGGTAGTAGCAACAAAATTATACTTTAAATAATACCAGCCAGGCAGCCAACATAAGTTTCCCTCCAGCGGGATTGGATTTGCCTAATATCGCTAATGTGGATGGCCAGCTTTAATATTCCCAGCATTCCTGGAATCTGCAGGACAACCCCAAGTTCTAAACTTCACACCCACTCCTGCAATGCTCCGATATCCACAGGAGCAGTGAAATGGAATTGAAATGATTTATTTCCTGTATAGACAAATGATAAAGTTCTGTAGTAACGTCTGTTTATAGCCTGTTATTTATATTGAAAGTGTCTGTAGACTTTTTTGGGAATGTTGGCAACCATGTGATATGACGGTTACTGTTTAACTGCATCTTATACTATTGATTACTCACCTGTAAATGCTTAACCCCAGAGCCAAGCTGTGCAGGGGGGAAGGTTAGTCAGAAGGGGCCCTAGAGAATGCAGGAAGGATAGGGCCCCAAGCTGAGAAAACAATTATAGAAATAGCTATTCCATGCCATCTAGCCTCTGCTAAATTATAATTATTCCTAATCAGCTTTCAGCAATTGTAAGATTTAATTCAATAATAGCTGGAGAAACACACAATGAACTTTTCTACCATCTTGACTTGGGGCCCTTTAAGGGAGCAGCACTGGGTACATCCCCTGGATAATGGAATTTCACAATGGAATTTGCCTACCTAAATGCTGCTTTATTGCAATAAAAAAGTTATTAGAACACAAAATGAATTTAAATAAAAAAATTCAAAATGTTTAAACATAGGAGATATCAGGTACAGATATACAACTCAATGGTCCAAAATCTATAGGTGTGTAGGTGATTTTGGAATATTGTGTCATTCATATGCCTAGGTACTAAACTACCAAGGTAAATAGAAAGGTCTCTAGTAGATATTTAGGAGATAAAAGGAATAGTTGGACTATCCCCTTTTTGCAGTAATTGAAGAATGGGAGGTAAATGAGCTATGTCTTGAGTAGAGATACAGAACTAACCCTCAAGCGTGATCCACCGGCGGCTCCTCTGACATTCCCTGGCTGTTTCCGGTTGTAATTAAACTGTAGCACGCATTTAGCTTGCATGCACGATTTGGTAAAACCGGAAATAGTCTGGACCTATCAGAGGAGCCAGTGGTGGGGAAGTTCTGTATCTTCATCCCTGGCTCCTGTTAGATTAATTGAAAAATGGGAAGTAAGGTATAGTGGAAACTGCCGTCTATCTATTTTTTTATTAAATATCTCATAGTCATAACTTGCCTTTCAACACTGTCTAGGCCATTTTCCAGTTGTTGTACGGTACATATAATGTCCCTGTAACAGAGACTACAGGTGCAGACCTTAAAAGTAGCAGTACAAAATAATAAAATGAGATGTATACACTCTGTGAAAAAAATGTACAGAGATTAAGGTAGAAGGTTTCTGGCCTTCAGGTTTTACAGTCTAAATAGGTTATGGAAAAACCTACAGATACATGCTAAGAAGAGAATGATTCACACAGTTGCTAAGTAATCTCTATACAAATAACTTAAAGAAAAATAAACTGATCTCCTGATCATTCATTCCTTAACAAGCAATTGTTTTCTCAAGTGTCAGACAGAATACATCTGATTCTGGAGGAAATGTATGTCTGTAAACTCAGTGGGGCAGACAGCACTGTATAAGCCTGTACTGACAGATTACATATAGACAAGAGCGTTAACTTTGTCACAGAATGCAAGCAAACCAATCCCGTACAATTCCCAATCCAAAAGTAAACTTTGTCAATACTGAACAGGCTACCAACCCTGAGAAGGACAGGGCACAGCAAAAAAAAAAATCAATTTTTTGTCCAATTCTGTTGAAAGAATCTGTGGAAAAGCTTGGTTATGGCAC
This sequence comes from Hymenochirus boettgeri, assembly GCA_019447015.1. NCBI lineage: Eukaryota > Metazoa > Chordata > Amphibia > Anura > Pipidae > Hymenochirus > Hymenochirus boettgeri. The sequence goes on from CM033476.1 coordinate 35,260,689, forward strand.
AAATTTTCTGTGAAATTCCAGTCACGCCAGTCAATAAGGCAAATATTGGACCGGCCAGCCAGGCCAAAACATCATCGGTTGTGGCAGCGTTAGCCACTGCCAATATTTCCATAGAAGAGCACACGGTCGGTCCTAAATTTCCACTGTATTTGATTGGTCTTAGTCCAATCCATCTGGGAAACTAATTGGATGGTCGCTGCACAGGACTGCAGACATTTTGGCCCAACAGTCTGAAATTGCGAAAATATCATTACATCGGCCCGAAATGTCTCGTGTGCACACAGCCTTAATCTTTATAGAAAAAGGCAGAAAGCCATTGGATCAATTAAATTATTATCTTCTAAAATTAAGATTTTGGAGCTTTAGTTCTCCTTTAATCCTAATTAATTTTTTTTTCAACCATTAACTAATTGAAGACTAAAGGTTTGTACACGCACTCAATTTGTGAGCGAGCAACGAACCCCGACGGCCGAGAGCTACACACGTTGAGCGGCCGATTAGGCCAAGAATCGTCCGTGTGTATGCGTTCGGTCGGGGGTCGCTCGACGATCCATCAGGCAGATCAACAAACAACCCCACACCTGAACGCATACACACGGACGATTCTTGCTACGTGTCACGTGTAGCGCTCGGCCGTCGGGGATTGTTGCTCGCTCACAAATTGAGTGTGTGTACGAACCTTTATGGGAAACCCAAACACAAATGTGAAATATGCAATATTGTGACACGAAATGGTCAATGTGAAAACAAGATATGTACAGTATAAGCTGCTACGTGAACACATGTATAGTATGAGCCTCTGTGCTAGAACATGTTATATGCAGCTGACAGGTTTGGCTTTCTGGCCAGGAAGCAGCCATGTGACCGATGTGTAAGCCAACTTGCACAGAACAGTGGCTGTCTGCAGCCCAAACTCTGTCTGCCCAAAAATGATGACTTGAGCAGAGACAGTCAGCAGCTGCTTGTAAAACCCATTGAGTTAGAAAAATAAATAATGTCCCTAAACATCCCTCCTGCTCTTTACTCCTAATTAACACTTACATATAAAAAGAGGATTAGCATCACATTAGGTCAAGTGTAGATTTTCTTTCATATATTATTTGTCGACCAGTTGCTTGTTAAGTTCCTATTATACCAACTGGTGGTATGAGGTAGTAAATATGGCTGGTGCTTGCTAAAATAATAAGAACTCGACCTTATCCCTTATTATTTATCCTGCCATTAGGCTGGGTACACACCAGCAGATATTTTCGTCCGAAAGTGCCGTGAATTGGTCGGTCGCCCGAAACCATCTGCTGGTTTGGGGCGGCCGTCTGCGTGTGACCTTGATTGTCCGGAAAGTATGAATGAACGATAGGATGTGTCGGTAAATTCCAATTGGTCGTGTGGTTCCCTGTCGGAAAGTTCAGTAAATAAACCCATTAAAGTCAATGGGAATCCAATAGGTTGAAAAGTTCAGATTACCTACAGATAAAATAGTAATGGTAACTTACTGTAATGGCACCTAGGATATGGTCTGGGGAACATGTCCATATCACCAAAACTTGTTTAAACACTAACTTTATTCACGATTGGGCAATTATCAGTTGTCAGTTGGCTAATTCGAGGGTTACTGAACAATACTCCTGAGAATTAAAGAACAATAAATTAGAGGGCTACCGAAATTGACCGATACAGTTCGGGGCTATCGAACGATACATTCGAGGGTTACCGAAAGTGAACGATACATTCGAGGGTTACCAAAATTGATAATTCTCAAAATTAAGTCTGCAAGTTCGGAAATATCAAACTAGTTCGCATTAGTACTAGTAGTACTAGTTCATACTGGTACTATCTGATAGTTCAGATAGAGTTTGGATAGTTCGAGTTCGTCCAAACTCTGGTTCGGGTTTGGGTCAATTACTACTAAATAGTTGTGCATTTTTTGCAAGATTAATTTTTCTCTGAATTGAGATAAAGAAATATATCATTTTAATAGATTGTAATGGAGCAGTGATATATTTCTTGTTGATACGTTTACTGTCGCCGCTGTTTAAGCCAACCCAGTATTGGCACGGAGTTACCTAGAATTTTAAATTACCTTTATTTAAATGTATAATTCTGAAACGCTGTTACAGAACTGGCACTGTTAACGCCTCACCATCTAACATTATTGTATGACTTATTTCCTAGCAACGTTGGGTTTACACGCACGGTACTTTTGGATTTGTTACTCTATTATCTGTGGATTTTTTTTCCGTTGATCTTGGAATTCCAACCTCCTCTAAGATTAGCTGCTATTTTCCCTTCCTGACTGCTTCTGGATATGTAAATAAATATAATGTACGAAGGGGAAATCATGAAGGTCAGTTAAATGAATTTTGTGCCTTGGAGGCCAGACCAATGCTAAACCAAGGATGCCCCCCTCAGTAACCAACGGATTAAGAATTGGGCTAAAGAAACAGATATTAGACTTTTGCCAGTTGCTCGGTCTTTTCTTGAATAAGCTGGAATCGTGTTTATTATGTGGTGGTGTGGAAAGGTGAAGTTTTTAAATAAATAAAGCTTATATAAATAAACGGCCCCCGCCCTTTGCAAACTGAACTGATCCGGGAGCACTCCTCTCTATTTTTCAAATAAATCATAGTTTCAAATGAACCTGAGTCTGGCAGATAAGGTTTCCATGTGATTCTGTGTTGAATGGAGAATTTGGGATCAGCAAGACTGGATGTACAGAATCAAAACAAACATTTTTACAAGTTCCAGAAGTCACCAGCTCCACCCCCACCCCCCACCCCCTACGTAGCATGCTGATTCCAACAAGTATTTAGAGGGTTTACCGAAAAAACAGGGGGTCCATGACGGGGAGGGAGTCTACCTATGGGGATACTTTCGTCTGCTGAAATTATTGTGGATATATCCCATGTAACGAAACTGTATCAACTTGGAATTGCTTTCAGAGTTAATTTAGCTGATGTGTTTGCTCCTGCCCTGGAAATTATGGGGGATCTGTGGGAACAGTAGCCTGAAACTACAGGGTCAATGTTTCCTTTTCAAAACAGCTATTGCACTGGTCCTGGAAGTTTTATGTCACAGACTGTTGACACAATGCCACAAGTTATGACCCCTTTTTACCTCTTTGAAAGTAAAGCCATGAAGAAATTGACTAGAAGCTCAGAAACTACTTTATAATGGACATGATAAATGGCTATAGCTGGTACTATTTTATTTTAATCCCCTAAAAGGTTTTGTGTGCTCTCAGATGTGACTAAAGCTAGCCGTATACTAGAGATCTTCCTCAATATACATCTTACATCCCCATGGTCTTGCTGGACAACATCCTTGCCTGATCATGTGGCCTGGGGACTATTCTTTCCAGCTGGAAGTAGCCATGGCACTTGGGTAATATCTCATCTACATTCTTTATTCTTTTCTCTGATTGGATTGGTACTTTACCACCTAACTGGTCAATCATAACAAATAGTCCTCAATGACAAGTAGGAAGTACTGGCCACTGTGCTGTCCCTAGTAGTAAGTGAAATAATGAAAAGTTTGGGTTAAATTCAGTGTTTAGCAGACATGCCCAAATAAGAGAATTACACTGTGACGAGCATACAGCATTGCTGGAAACCCTAGTGTATACACGCTTGAAGCAATTGTTACTCGATCGAACATGTTGGTAAATTATGGACAATTTTGCGGTCCTCAACAAGATGCCCCATTGGTTTTTTAATCAGACTAACTTTGATTAGTTGTTTTTTTTTATACCATAACTTTTTATTGTTTTCATTTCTTTTATAGTGATTTACAACATTGAATGAGAGCTTATCTACTTTGATTAGTTTTAATGAAGCAATTTAGATATGTATTATTCACAATGAGCCTCGTTTACAGAGTCACTGCGTGCGCTGATTTATTATCGCGATTGCACCTTTTGGTAAATTGCGTTGATATTTTGCAAACTTTTTACACTATGTGGCCAATATTTCATTGGATTGTGCCGGCTAAGTGATTCAGTCCCGGAAACTACCACAAGCCGGTGCAAAGCCTTTGTTAAAGTCAGACTAGCATATATTACATTTCTGGGCATTGCCTTTTCCGAAAATCCATCTGAAAGTCTTAGCTAAGCATTTTACTATTTGACTTGGGTTTTCCTTTAAGGAGGAGGAGCTGCATTGATATTCCTACAATAATTGTATGATATTTGTAGATTGAGGAATAGCGGCATGATGGGATTTTTTAAAGCTGCAGATGCTTTATTTAACTCAATACATCAGGAATTCTGGCCTGTTGGACATACCGTAATATGCACTAAACCAGGATAAATGGATTTCTATAGGCAGTAAAATAATACCAGATAACATGCGCTGGGATGATGATTTATCATCTGTTCCCTGTGGGTGCTCCATATTTCTAGGTAATCAGGACTGTACCATGGCGGAGTTACAGTTGTTGACCCTGGCATCCAACTACCCCATTAAGTGGCTGTCTATTGTGCATGTCCAGGGTGCGAATCCGAGCCAGAAGATCTGCGCCGGTGTTAGCCATCTTTATATAAGCCTCTTTTGTGCTCAGACATCTGAAACCTATTAGAGAACACAGGTAGCTCATACAAACATGTGCTGACCACATTACACCCTCCAACTACATTTCCACAACTTTACTTCTCCAAATAAACAATTATGTTCTCTGTACATTACCAGAGGATCTGCACAAACAGGTAGAGAGGGGGAATGGGAGTTTTCTTTGAAACCCAAACTGCACAGCCCCCTCGCCTGGTGCCGGACTGTGATCCGAGCTGTTTCTTTGGAAAACACAGGCAGGCAGTTTTAGATTACTCAGACAGATTCATTTATTTGTCTGAGGAGAGATAGGAAGCCTCAAGTACAATTTCAGACTGACAGATTAATATGGCATTAACCCTCTGTTTACAGCATGGGCCACAATGCCCTGCGGGCCCTTCTGGTACCAAGAGGTTTGGAAACTTTTTTTCCCCCTTTTCTGAAGCAGGGGAATTAGGATTGTATTATTCACCAGTATTTCCTATGCAAACCACATGCTGCAAATGTTGAAAGTTGTAGTTCTAGAACAGCTGGAGATTTATAAGGCCAGACATTATAACCATAGTGGATTAAAATAATGGACCACTTGGCTTTTTACACAATTCCCAACCCGTTATAAAGATAAGCCTAAGCTGTCAATTGTAACTCCACCTCCCTCACAGGTCACTGATTTAAGCATGGTTTCCATTGGCCAAACGTCTCCTCTAAAGGAACATTTTAACCCACAAAACAACTTTTAATTTACTGGGAGGTAGGGGATACTACTCCTACCTGCCTTTTTTTACTTGTAACATGCATAGTGATAGATTGCATGTTATCCCCCTTCCATGTGGAGCTGTTTCACGTCACTGCAGTCCATAGAAATGTAACTTTCAGGGTGCTGAATTGCTGCTGTATTTTTGTGGAGTTATTTTTGTTTGTTTGGTTTAGTTCCCCTTTAATCTACTTATAATTGTAATTTACGGATACAGTTTGTATGCATTTAGTTCAGGTTGTATTTTAGCTGATATATTCCCTGTAGGTTCTAGAACAGGGGTGTCCAAGCTGCAGCCCTCCAAATTACAAAACTACAACTCCCAGGGTGCACTCTGCAATCACTTAGCTTCCACCGTGTGGCCTGACCTGAGTTAAGGTGGCCATACATATGTTCGATATTACTTCCCGACCGAGCGCTCATGCGACATTCGTGCGATCCTGCCGGAACCGTCTCTCCCGATCTTATATGCGACCGATATGCGATCGCAAAATGAATGGGATTTTGCGATCGCATAAGAGGTGCAGATGAGGAGACTGCTACCTTCAGACACTGATAGGGACAGTTTGCAAGGACAAGCCAAGAACGCATTGTAACAAGTTATCCTGTGTTTGTGCACATGGGGTGCAGGCAGCCCTTGAACTACATTGTCTAATAGTTTCTTATTACTTGACTATAGAAACATTGTATGAACCTAAAGAAATATGCAGTTTCATCAGACTGTGCTGCCAGGGTCAGTAGAATAGCAAATGGATGAACCACACAAACACATACTATATTCATTAGATGTCCCAGGCCACACCTCCAGCTGTTGTATAAAGGGTAATAATATAGTAATAAATACCCCCCCCCCCTTATTGTACAGGGGATACTATAAGTACCTGTGGTCTTTTGCTTTAATTTGGTCACAGATCTCCTTGGTGACTTCTAATATCCTTATAATTTACAGTAGGTTGTTCATTATTCACTGTAATACTCATGTTTTAAAGGGTATGTCCACCCTGAAAATCATATTTCAATATATGATAGATACCCCCTGGCCACCCCAACCACCTTGTCAGAATGTTACAGATCCTCGATCCTCCGGCACATTGATCGGACTACCTGCTTGCCGGAACCTGCAAGCAGGGGGCCGGAGCAGGGGGAAGGACCGGCAGCCGTGTCTGTGATTGGCCAATCGCGGCCAATCACAGACGCAACTGACGTCAATGGAAAGCGCAGTGAGAACTAAGGGCTGTAAGTACAGTTCTAATTGTTTTTTTTTAAATAACTATATTGTATATATAGAATATATAACACACTGTAATATATAAAACAAAGTATATATAACACACCGTAATATATAACACACAGTATATATAACACACTGTAATATATAACACAGTATATATAACACACTATAATTAGAGATGTAATGTGGGTTCGAATAGAACCCAGCTTCAAATCGAATCTGAGGGTTTCGAAGTCCTGATGAAACTTTCGGAACATAAAACACATAGTAATATTTAACACACCATAACATATAACACACAGTAACATATAACACACAGTAACATATAACACACTGCAACATATAACACACAGTAACATATAACACCCAGTAACATATAACAAACCGTAACATATAACACACAGTAACATATAACACATTGTAACATATAACACACTGTAACATGCAACACACAGTATATATAACACACAGTAACATATAACATATATTAACATATAACCCCCGTATATATAACACACAGTAACATATAACATATATTAACATATAACACACAGTATATATAACACACATAACATACTACACACAGTATTATAACACACAGTAAACATATAACACACAGTACATACAACACAAAGTATATATAACACACAGTAACATATAACATATATTAACATATAACACACAGTATATATAACACACAGTAACATATAACATATTTAACATATAACACACAGTATATAACACACAGTAGCATATAACACACAGTATATATAACACACAGTAACATATAACACACAGTAACATATAATACACTGTAACATATAACACACGTATATATAAACACACAAACTTAACATATACACAGAGTACATATAACACACCGTAACATATAACACCACATTAATATATAATCACAGTAAACATATAACACACAGTATATATACACACATAAACATATAACATATATTAACATATAACACACAGTAACATATAACACCACCGTAACATATAACACAGTATATATAACACACAGTATATATAAACACACAGTATATAACATGCCGTAAACATAACACACATTACATATAACACACAGTAACATATACCACACTGTAACATATAACACACAGTAACATATAACACACAGTAACATATACCACACTGTATAACTATAACAAACAGTATATATAACACACAGTAACATATAACACACAGTACATTAACACACAGCAACATATAACACACTGTAACATATAACACACAGTATATATAACACACAGTAACATATAACACACAGTATATATACACACAGTAACATAATACACACGTAACATATAACACACAGTATATATAACACACAGTATATATAACACACAGTAACATATAACACACAGTACATATAACCCACAGTAACATATAACACACAGTATATATAACACACAGTATAATAACACCACGTAATATATAACACACAGTAACATATAACACACAGTAACATATAACCACAGTACATATAACACACAGTAAATATAACCACACAGTATATATAACACGCAGTATATATAACACGCAGTAACATACACACAAACAGTAACATATAAACACACAGTAACATATAACACACATTAACATAAAACACTGTAACATATAACACACAGTAACATATAACACACAGTAACATATAACACACGTAACATATAACACATAGTATACAACAACAGTACATCACCAGTATATATAACACACAGTAACATATAACAAAACACAGTAATATAACACACAGTATATATAACACCAGTATATATAACACACAGTATATATAACACGCAATAACATAACACAACAGTAACATATAACACACAGTAACAGTATAACACACAGTACATATAACACACAGTAACATATAACACACCATATATATAACACACAGTAACATATAACACACAGTAACATATAGCACACAGTATGAAGCCTGTTCAGTGGAAATCTATTCATCGCTCCTTTCTCACTATAGGGACATGAAAAACTGTCAGATGGAGAAATTTTACACCGAAAACCTTTTTTCTTTTTTTGTAAACAGCAAAAGATTGTGGAGTATTTTATTTGTTTGTTTTTGTTATTATACTGGAAATGTTGGGAATATTTACTACAGAAATCCTGATAATAAACTGTTAGTAGGGGGAAATGTGATATTAAATATATCTGACAATTAAGGACAAGTAAGACAATATTCACTGTTACAGTAATTCCAATAGAAGAAGGTTTCTGCAAAAATTCTCCTTTTCCTCTCATCAATTTCTAAATAGGTGAATTCCAAGGGAAACAAGACACTGTTCCAATAAACGCATTTTGTTATTCACCATTTTATTGAGCAATAAAGGGAACTGTATATACTCTGATATTATCTGGATTCTCCCATAATGCAAAGTCCCCCAGTATATTTAATGTTTAGTTATCTGATAGTCGGCTGTGTACACAATGATCACAGTAAACCATCCCTGGTTTATTTAGCTTGTAGCTTCTAGTGCCCAGTAAGAATGAACCTTCACAAGTACACTGGACAATAGAGAATCCTTATTACCTTGTAGCCTATAACCAGTTACGTTTAAAATAAACCCAACATACATGGAATAAAAACTATATTGTATCCATTCGTTAATACACATAGCACGCTACAATGGAGAGTAATCCATAACTTGTAGATATACTTTTTTTTAACCACAATTTAGTGTTTCTTTAGGCTTTTCCATAAAATATAACCACTTTAAAAAAATATTTTTTTTAAGCGATTTTCATGAAGGGTTAAATATTTTCTTAATTATAGCTAAATATCTGGAACAAGATGGAAGGCATATTCAATAAAAGTTCTTATCGTCAAAAATGGTGCTAATTTTGTACCAACCAATCAGATGTTACCTTTCAAATGTTAAATAAGATCTGATTGGTTGGGGCAAAATTAGCACCATTTTTGATGATAAGAACTTTTATTGAATAACCCTGATTGTCTGGTATACAAATTATTGATGTTGAAAATAGTTTAAAAAAAATATTTTTAACCCATTACAGAATGCAGGTTGTGATGAAACTATGTTCGTTTGCAAGGGGTTAATTCCGGTCCTGCAGCATACCTGCATGTAAATGTAGAAACAATTCATCTCTCTCTCTCTCTGCTGACATTTCCATATACATTTTGTCAGCCACTAAAAGGTACAGTTTGAGCTGTGTGATTAACTAAAATAACTTGGAGAGTCCTTGGAAGCTTGAGTTTTCAATGTAAACAAAATAATATAGCCACAAGCACAGCAAATTACTGCAGCTTCCAAAGCCCCTTATGTTACTTCTGACTGCCTTATTGTCCTCTGTGTTTTGGAAGCAGATAGATCCTCTCCCCTGCCCTACACCAGTGGAGAATTCACCTTTAAAATAATATTTACACCCCAAAGCAAACACCAGCCTAGCAAAGATGCCAAGTTGATTGGCAGTAGACAGTCCCATCTTTAACAATGTGAATTATGTGACTCAAGTACAGCACAATAAAAATTACAGCACAACATACAAATAAAGATATATGTATATAAAAAGACACAAGGCACAAATCTGTCTATTGGGAGATAGATAGCTAGATAGCTAGCTAGCTAGATAGATAGATAGATAGATAGATAGATAGATAGATAGATAGATGATAGATAGATAGATAGATAGATAGAATACAAATAAACCTGTATTTACATTGTTTATCTCTGTAATTGTAAAATATATTGTGATTTTTACCGTTAAAGGCTGCATACAAAACTGAATTTTTGTGTTATCCTATTGGTTTTTATTACATGTTTTAAAGAAAACTTGATTTGGTATATTTAATATTTACCTATTTACTATTTGCAATATTTTAAAGCCCTCTTCTATTTTCCTACCAGTGAAAAAAATCTGATCTGATACAGAACTGTTCTTGAAATGGGAAGATTTCGTTTTTCCGTCTTGGTAGTAAATTATTTTAAATAAATTGCCAAATATTATTAAATATGAATTTACCGTAATGTTTGGTATAAGGATGAACCCCTTTCTGAACAGTAGGATTAAGATGGAATTAATAGTTAATAATCTGTATGGTATTATTATATAGCCATTCTAGAGTAAAGCATTTTGAGACACACATCACTGTAATTCCTTTTGAAACTGTGATGTAACAATAAAGTGGTTTCAAATTATTTATTTAACCCTAATTCGTAAGTGATTTTTTTTCTTTCATGTTTTTTCTTATTATAGATTTTATTTAATATTATTTACATATTGTATGTAGTTATTATCTCTCTTATCAGTGGTATTGATAATGATACATTTTATTCTCTTTCTGTTTTGTTTAATGTCATAAAATTATGTCCAATGTCTCTCTACATATTATAAATTTTATTTTTTTCAGTTATTTTCAGATTAGAAATACAAACCAAAAAATGTTATCAAACACAATAGTTTTATTCTACCACTGAAAAATTTAAATGAATCCCTGCAAAGGTTAAATCTATGAATTTGTTCCAGGATCAAACTATAAACAGCAGATACAAATCCCACAGAGCTAATACAGCCAATCAATTCATAGCATTATTCATTTTGCAGCCAATGATCATAACCCTAAATACTACTGTATCACAGGTACACATCTTAACAAAGTTATCGTTTAAAGGGGAACCAAAGCCCTCATTCCAATGTAAAATAAAATATTTATTAGCAAAAAAGGAATAAAAACATTCAAATTAAGATGTGTTTTTATTAGATACAATATGTTTATCTACTTTATTGAAACAAAGTCGTGACATGTGAAATAAGATTTTAAATAAATATATATAATAAATATATTTTTGAAATAAAAAATGTTTAAATATCTTTAAACATTTTTAAGGTCTCCAGTTTATTTAAAACAAATCTGTATTTATTTATTTTATTATTATTATTATTATTATTATTAATAATCATAAACTGCCATTTGCTTGCTGGCATTACAGGTGGGCTTGTTCTATTTGCACAAGATAGGTGGCAATTAGCAGCAATCAGTGGTCAAACATTGCTACTTATTCTATGCAAGGTTACCATGCAATGCTCATTAAAGCTGGATCTCTGTTTAAGGGAGAAAAAAAAATACACAGTGAATAATATCACTTTCCTCCCATCCCCCCCTTATTAAAAACAAAAAAAAAAAATCTTAGTCTCCAAAGTTAATACTTTATTTGGGTTTCTGGACCTTTGGCGCCCTCTCTGGACAGAGTTGAGTATTACATCCCAATTGTGACACTTTGCTTCATGTAAAGTTATTGCAGTAACTAGTCTACCATCCCCAGCATGTATTTGGAGAGTCAGCCACCAAATCGGTAAACTAATAATTAATGATCATTCTGGCCAAAGTCATGTTGTGCATTATGTATTACTTAACACTCGTACACATGGACTTTTTCTGCAAGGTAATTTTCAAGTAATCAAATCATATGTTTGCGTGTATTAATGCAATATATTTGAATCCCCCCAGTTCCTAAGCTGTGCGCTTGTGTGTGCGTGCAGCCTACACACACAGGTTACAGTCTTGCGCACACCAAAATCTGCTGGAATATAAATTCCGTATTATGCAGCTCCCAACATTTCATTCTGTATGCCAAATAAAATATAGATCTGCGTACGCAGCCAATTTAAAAGGAAAATTGTCCCCTGGCGTGTGTTACGACACAAGCACTGAGTGTCCCAGAGCTTGCAATCTATTGAAAGGTGTATGGAATGTAAACATTCAATGTTGCTGTGTTAAATATGTCACATCCATGTGCAGTACTAGGTAATGCAAGGTAAGGCGACATCAACCCGGAAACTTTGCTGTTTGTGCACATGGAATAATACAAATATGTTTGTTTCACAAGCCCTGTGAGTGCTCCAAGTTACACTGTATTTTTACATCACTGTCTATATAGACTGTGTATTATTTGTTCATTGTCAAACATCAGGTAGTAAACGTGAATCGGTCTGGATTAGATGTGCACAATTATAAGGTAGAAAGTACATTTTTAGCTGGTAAAAAAAAAATTCTTATTTATGTTAAATATTGTTTAGCAAAACAAAAGCAGATTTGCTACCAGAAGAAGTTAAACTACAGAAATTCCAGCTCATTCCTTAACCATGATTTTTTTTAAAGTCTTGGGCTTCTCGTCTCCCCCTCTAAATCCCAAACAGCCAATCCCCTTCCCTGCCCTGTCTGGGAGTGGTTGCAAGGTTCTAAAGAGGAGGGTATTTATTCCACCAAATCACATACTTCAAGAGCAGATCCTTCAGTGGAGTGTGTGTGTACAGAGAGGAGGGTTGGGCAAGGCTCCTGCTAACTGCAGTAGAAATTCCCAGTGGGACTGTGCAGGGACTGGAACATTGTTATTCTTTTGGGTACATATGCAGAACAGAACTTTGGCCAGTTTCATGACCACTGTTTTCAACTGAGCCCTGTGCAATCCAGTGTCACCCACAGCTGATTCCTTTTTCTCATCATTCTCCTCTCCCAGTTTTTCGCATGAATCTCCTGGATCCCTTCATGAAGATGACAGAAGAGCAAGATAAATGTATGTCTGGGGCCCCCAGCCCAACAATGTCTGAGGACTCTGCTGGATCCCCCTGTCCCTCTGGGTCTGGGTCAGACACTGAGAATACCAGACCCCAAGAAAACACCTACCCTAAGGGGGACCAGGACATGAAGAAGGAGACAGAGGATGAGAAATTCCCAGTGTGCATCAGAGAGGCTGTCAGCCAGGTGCTGAAAGGATATGACTGGACCCTGGTTCCTATGCCAGTCAGAGTTAATGGATCCAGCAAGAACAAGCCTCATGTCAAGAGACCAATGAATGCCTTCATGGTGTGGGCACAAGCTGCAAGGAGGAAGCTGGCAGACCAATACCCCCATCTGCACAATGCTGAACTCAGCAAGACTCTGGGCAAGTTATGGAGGTAAGTGGCTCAGATAAATATATTTGTAGTTATTTGCCCTTTGGTCTTTGGGGATACAATTTAACCTGTTCATTGCTGCATTGGGTTGTCATTGTTTTTTCAAATGTAATGTTTTTAATATTGTGCTCAGACTTCAGCAGTGAATCCCCCTGCACCTCCTGGCACACTGTTGGTTCGCACTGGTACTGCCCAGTGTCTGCCTTTAGGATGGTTATCTGATTTGTGGTGTAAAACATTCAGGTTAAATTGGTCACTGAGTTGGAATGGAGGAATGTTGTAGTTTTTATTGCTAAGGAGAATGTATAAGGATCTGTGTGTGTTGGGGTGCATTTGGCAGTGGGTAATAAGAGAGGATCTGGGGGGTGCATTTGGCAGTGGGTAATAAGAGAGGATCTGGGGGGTGCATTTGGCAGTGGGTAATAAGAGAGGATCTGGGGGTGCATTTGGTAGTGGGTAATAAGAGGGATCTGGGGGTGCATTTGGCAGTGGGTAATAAGAGAGGATCTGGGGGTGCATTTGGCAGTGGGTAATAAGAGAGGATCTGGGGGGTGCATTTGGCAGTGGGTAATAGAGAGGATCTGGGGGTGGCATTGGCAGTGGGTAATAAGAGAGGATCTGGGGTGCATTTGGTAGTGGGTAATAAGAGAGGATCTGGGGTGCATTTGGCAGTGGGTATAAGAGAGGATCTGGGGGGTGCATTTGGCAGTGGGTAATAAGAGAGGATCTGGGGGTGCATTTGGCAGTGGGTAATAAGAGAGGATCTGGGGGTGCATTTGGCAGTGGGTAATAGAGAGGATCTGGGGGTCATTTGGAGTGGGTAATAAAGAGAGATCTGGGGTGCATTTGGCGTGGGTTAAGAGAGGCTGGGGGTGCATTTGGCAGTGGGTATAAGAGAGGATCTGGGGGGTGCATTTGGCAGTGGGTAATAAGAGAGGATTGGGGGTGCATTTGGCAGTGGGTAATAAGAGAGGATCTGGGGGGGTGCATTGGCAGTGGGTAATAAGAGAGGATCTGGGGGGTTGCATTTGGCAGTGGGTAATAAGAGAGGATCTGGGGGTGCATTTGGCAGTGGGTAATAAGAGAGGATCTGGGGGTACATTTGGTAGTGGGTAATAAGAGAGGATCTGGGGGTGCATTTGGCAGAGGGTAATAAGAGAGGATCTGGGGGTACATTTGGTAGTGGGTAATAGAGGATCTGGGGGTGCATTGGCAGTGGTAATAAGAGAGGATCTGGGGTGCATTTGGTAGTGGGTAATAAAGAGGATCTGGGGGGTGCATTGGGCAGTGGGTAATAAGAGAGGTCTGGGGGGTGCATTTGGCAGTGGGTAATAAGAGAGGATCGTGGGTCATTATAGTGGGTAATAAGAAGGGATCTGGGGGTGCATTTGGCATGGGTAATAAGAGAGGATCTGGGGGTGCATTTGGCAGTGGGTAATAAGAGAGGATCTGGGGGTGCATTTGGCAGTGGGTAATAAGAGAGGATCTGGGGGTGCATTTGGCAGTGGGTAATAAGAGAGGATCTGGGGGTGCATTTGGCAGTGGGTAATAAGAGAGATCTGGGGGTGCATTTGGCAGTGGGTAATAAGAGAGGATCTGGGGGTGCATTTGGCAGTGGGTAATAAGAGAGAATCTGGGGGTGCATTTGGCAGTGGGTAGTAGTAATAGAGGGTCTCTGGGTAGCAGTGGAGAATGCCCAGTTTAATAGATCTTTCACATTTCTCTCAAGGCAATGCAGTAAAGGGTTAATAGTGTTACATGTAGAATGCGGTGAACTGTATGTTGTGTTAAACTGAAAGCCAAAGTCTAACACAATAGAAAATATTAAAAATAAGAACACAGAGTTTGTAACAGGAACATGTACTTATTACATAGGACAAGGCAACTTTATTTAATGGTTTATGCAGGGAAAAACTGTGGCGGTTGGTAGACGCCCTGAATGGCTGGGGAATTGTGTGCAGAAACTTTACTGGAATTAACCCTTTGTGGGATCGGTTCCCACTCTGCTTAATGGAAGGTAGACCTTAGAGCTACTGGGTTATATCATTTAAAGTTACTGGTGAGAGGAAAGTCAGTGACTCAAACCACTTCAAAGAGACTTTCCGCTTTTATCTGATGGTATAAACCCTTACTGCCTTATAAAACTGGAATTCTCCAGATCAGATATTATTGGTTATTTCCTCAGTCAGTAACAGACCTTCTGTACTTTATAACTGGCCAAGAAACTGAACTTTCATATCTATTAAACAGTAAGCACAGGGAGCACAGTCAGATAGTAGCTATGTTTGGAAAAAGACACCCACCAATCAACAATCATTTATGCAATATTGTGAATTCCATTTTACTGAGCATCAGTAAGACACTGCAAAGCCGTAGGCAGACACAATGAAAACCTATTCCTATTTGTATCCAAGATTTCTACATGTTTAATTACCCTCGTATTACATGGACTAGATATATATTGATGAACTTCTTTTATTCCAGGCTCCTGAATGAAGGTGAAAAACGCCCATTCGTGGAGGAAGCTGAGAGGCTAAGAATCCAACATAAGAAGGATCATCCGGACTACAAGTACCAGCCACGCCGTAGAAAGTCTGTAAAGAATGGGCAGGCTGAGCAAGAGGATGGCTCAGAGCAAACCCATATCTCCCCCAATGCTATTTTCAAGGCTCTTCAAGCTGACTCCCCACATTCTGCATCCAGCATGAGTGAAGTTCATTCACCTGGAGAACATTCAGGTAAGAGTCTATACTTGATCCACAGTGGAAGCCTACTCAGCCTGGTTGGTGGACTACAACTCCCAGCTCATATCTCTCAGAAGGTGTTTAGAGTTGTAGTTCCCCAACATCTGCAGTTTTAATGTGTTTTGCATAGGTTACCTCTGCATACATTTTATTTTCCAACCTGCGAGGGCTTCTCCAATGTAAATATATAGCTCTAGGAGATAAACATTTCCACAGACTAAACCATCCATTCTATTGAAAAGGTTAAAATCTAAAATTATAGCCAAATGAAACCATAGGTGTGGGTCTTTAACAAACCAACCTGCATTATGGGTATTTTTTCTAGACTTTTAATTAAGGGTGAGGAGTAAAACGTTCCCATAATATATCAGAAAACTGTCCAGGGGAATGACAAAAGCCCAAGGAAACCAATTACACAAATGTATCTACATTTCTTTATTTTGCTCTGAATTCGAATAGACTTTAGTGTGTACAAAACAAAGAGTTAAGAGAAGGGAGATTTCAAATCCAGGAATTTAAACTTCAGGTTCTAGTTTAGCCATGAAAATAAACAAATAAAGGTTTTAATATAAAATAGTTGACTTCCTTGAATGTTTTGTTTAGCAAAGATGTGTTAATGAGAATTCTGTTCCATTTTCCTGTTCTACAGGTCAGTCTCAAGGCCCCCCAACTCCTCCAACAACCCCAAAAACTGATGTGCAGGCTGGAAAGCCAGACCTGAAGAGAGAAGGACGGGCACTGCAAGAGAGTGGCAGGCAACCACCTCACATTGACTTCCGAGATGTAGACATTGGTGAGTTGAGCAGTGAGGTCATCTCCACCATCGAAACTTTTGATGTGAATGAATTTGACCAGTACCTGCCTCCCAACGGTCACCCAGGAGTTGCCTCTACTCAGGCGACTTACACCGGCAGTTACGGCATCAGTGGGGCACCTAGTGGCACAACAGGTGCTGCCCCTGGATGGATGTCTAAACAACAACAATCACAGCAGCAGCAACCCCCTCAGCAGCACACTCTGTCCACTCTGAACAATGAGCAGAGCCAGTCCCAACAAAGGACACACATCAAGACCGAACAATTGAGCCCCAGCCATTACAGTGACCAGCAACAACAGCATTCACCGCAACAGCTGAACTACAATTCCTTCAGCATGCAGCATTACAGTTCCACCTTCCCAACAATCACACGTGCACAGTATGACTACACAGAGCACCAGGGGTCCAATACCTATTACAGTCACTCTTCCAGCCAGAGTCCAAGTCTCTACACAAATTTTAGCTATATGAATCCAAGCCAGCGTCCCATGTACACTCCAATTGCAGACACAACGGGGGTTCCATCCATTCCCCAGACACACAGCCCACAACACTGGGAGCAGCCTGTCTACACACAACTCACTAGACCATAGATATTTGAGTAGGACAATGACTTTTTAAAAGACATTTCAACAAAAAGAAAATCTCCCTCCACTGGGGAACAAGTTGCGCCCTCTGCTGGTCACCAGGTGTAACTGGCGCAACATGAATCCTGTATACATAGAAGGGAAGCGGCGAATAGCAATAGACTTTTAACTGAGGCAGTTCCTTAGCTGCTTAGGTGACATTGATATTAAGGTATTTTTTTAGCCTTCTGTGGGGATAATTATTAAAGAGCCGATCCTCTGTGAGGACAATTCTCTAACTCTGTATTGTTAGTATGTACTGTGTATGTTTCAATGCCTTTTTTGAGGGGGGTGGGGGTGGGGGGTGAGTAACATTTATATTTTAGACAATTGTTTTGTAAAAAAAAAAAAAAAAAAAAAGAACATTTTAAAAATCTTTAATTTGTTTCCTCCAGCTAGAATTTTTTGTAGAAATCTTTGATCCTCTACTTTTTATACAATTTTTAATTCAAATAACAAAATTTTTTATTCCTGTTCATTTGTTTTTTTACATAACGAAAGTGCATTGGGCCCTGTACTGTGCTAAATAAACAGAGACAAGCTTCTGAGAAGCAGCAAAATTAAAAAAGGTTTTATAGAAAATAAAATCCCGATCTTTAAAGAAATGTAGGAAATATATTTCCAACCGTTACCCAAGTGCCAATAGTAGAAAAAGTTGTTAAAATCAATCACAAGTTGCCTAGGAATTTTTCTTTAAAGAATTATCAAGTGACCTTGTCAGATCTCATGCTTCCCGGTAATGAAACTGTTTATTATTAAGCTGTATTTACGAAATGGTAAAACCCCCTTAGAAATAAAACATTCCTGAAAAACAGAGGATTTTGAGAAATCTGTGTCGAGTCTTTCACATTATCTTCCTGAAATCTCGGAAATTTGCCTTAAAGAAAATAATCTGCAGATTTTACTCCAGATTATTTTTTTAATAAAAGCCTTCTTTAATTTATTTATTTTATATAAAAACATAAAATGTTAATTAAAAAAAAAAAAAAAAAGATTTAAAAAAATAATGGTACTTGTCCCTCGCTGTTATATTAATTATTTTAGCATGCTGCTGATTCCAGTTTTGGAAAACGCAAGGCTTATCCTTAAATTATATTTGTTTTTTTTTTAAATTCCTGCTTTAACCCTTCCTCCCCCTTACATTCTGTTCTGATTTCTTAACATTTTTGGATAACAGGTGCAAGTCTTATTTAAAAGTCTATTTTCCGTGGATTCCTTTAAAAAAAATGTATGTTTGCATTTGTAAACTTTTTTAAAGCAGATTTTACTATGCAGTCAAAAAGCCTTTACGGGCTATAAAATTAATTAAGGTGCTACTTAGACCATTCGATAAGCAATTACTGATGTCACATAAAAATACGTTTTTGACTTTAGAGACATTTTAACCAATGCTTCATAAAAACTTTTCCTTCAAAATTGTATTGGTTTTGTATGTTTAGAAATGAAGAGCACTCCTTGATTTTTTTTTCCCCCATAAAGGCCTTAAATATTTCTTTAGCCTTAAACAAAAAAAGATTCACAAAATTGACACAGTATCTGTTAGTTGTTGCTGGAATTTTTGTAAATCTTTGTGTCATTATTTTTACCCTTTTATTCATCTGTCTTTGTGAAACTTACCTTCTTGTGTACTGTTTGCAATAAATATCCTATATAAAGTTAAACAGTGTTCTCTGTTTATATTTTATCTATAAGTTATGATAAATGACATGTCTCAAAGGACATTACTTCCCCACAGAGAAGGCAAAGGGTGACTGCAGGCATTTTCCAGGAATCAAAGCAGTCACCTTTTGGTATGCTAAGTAAATTAGAAGATTGAAAGTCTTATAAATGGTCCCTAAAAGCAGACAGCATGACTCATACTAGTGCCCCCAGCTATATATCCAGAGGCTAATAATTTAACTCCTTTGCCCCGAGGCTGGCACTAAAGTTCCATGACTATATAAAATCACCAGAAGCAACATTCTTTTATACAGGTCATGGAAGAGGACCTATATACTTTTATTACACTATACAGGGGGGATACAAGTTGTATCTTTTATTTTGTTGTTATTGTTGTTTGTTTTTGCTGTTTTGTTACCGGCACTGTCTGTCAGCGCCCCCTGGTTCTTATATTGATGGCAGGGGCAATAGTCATGCAGTGTATATACATGATTATGCATTTGGTTTTATTATTTATTGGTTATTTTTGTTGGTCATTTCCAACAATATTTGTATGGGATCTGCTCACCTGATCTGTGACATAAATGAAAGACTATAATTGTATATTGTGTATAGTTGTGGGAAAATAATTGTAGATGTTTATCCTTACCATAGAGTTATAGGTTTCACTCTCCATTGCATCACCATGACATTGTCCAAGGTAGATCTATGTACACCTTCTTTTAAGACAGACCTTTGTGGACTGAGCACTAAAGTGTGTCAGATAACTACCCCCTTCATTGACACAGGTTGCCTACATTAAGCCAAGTGTTGTTTTGTAGCCCGTGGTAAACTCAATAATTTCCAAATTACCAGAAGAAATCAATCAAGAAAATCAGTGAAAGTGGTGAAGCGTTGGCCAACCTTCTTCAGTTAGATGTATGTAATATCCTTTTATTTGTGGAATTCAGTTACATCTACTAGACTAGAAGTTCATCTAGACTTGAAGATGTTTTGCTAGTCATCCGACCGGCTTTCTGAATTCAGAATTTCAAAATAGATAAAAGTCGGATGAGTAGCGAAACACCTTCAAGAAGTAAACTTCTAGTCCAGTTGCTGTAACTGAATAGCACATATATACTATGACCTGAATGAACGAGAACATTCACAAGTGTATTATCCTTTTGCTGCATTGAATTGGTATTAACCAAATAACCTATGATGATAGGTGTACGCACCTGCCGGATTTGATATCTGGTTAAAGATCATTCAAAGAATTTTCAAATTGGTGGGTGTCTGGGATTTTTTTGGATGTTCTATACAAGTTGCAAGAGTGGCCCTGTGTTACTGGAAGCACCTGGGAGAAACGTATTTAGAGTAGATCAGTGCAGGTAATTATTTAGATCTGATTATATACACGTTATATAAATGCTCTATATATCAGGGACTTCCAACCTGTGATTTTTTGAAAAACTACAACTCCCAGCATTCCCCTTTATACCAGCATAAGCAAGTCAGGGAATGCTGGGAGTTATGGTTTATCAGTTTAATGGTATTGCTAAAAGGGGAAGGCACGCTTCTTTAAAAATATTGGAATAGTAATTACAGATTATATTTATTTCTCATTTTTATGTTCTCTGGAGAAAAAGAATCTATCCTTTTTTATGATTTGAATGCCTTTTTACATAATGGGTCCATTATAACATTTCATTGCGATACGATCTCTCTTTTTAAAACGCACAATAGTGTGGCCCAGCTGATGCGGTCATACTAATGTTGATTAGTAAAATGTTTATTTTACTAATCAACATTAAGTTAGTAGATTTTCATGTTGTATGATTTCTGCTTTTAATGATTGAATACTTATTAAGTTATACGGTACTGAGAGGTTTTTAAGGATGGAAAAACGTGAAACGTACCCAGGGAAAAGCTAACAGCCAAAGTGGAATAAAAGAACGACATTCACATGTGCTTAGATTGAGACTATATTAAGTATAAAAGAAAAGCCTGTTATGGGGATAAAATAACACAAAGGACCAGCTCATCCAAGGATCCTACGGTCAGTGTTTCTATTTTTCACTCTATGGGGGTTATTAATGACTAATCGGAGTGTCCAAGCAATGCAGTATAGAACGAGGGATGCATTCCGTCAGCTATTTAAAGGGTTAGTAACATTTATGGGATGTTTTAAAACCTTTACAACCTCATTGTCTCCTATTATCATTGGGTGATCTGTGCTATGCTTATCTGAACTTGGCCTGTCATGCAATAATGGACTTTTTGTCTGGTTCCTCCCACAGTCATTGTCACTGACAATTCTCTCATCTCTGACACTGGAGAACAGTGTCAGACTGGCCAATGGGGTTACAGGAGGGCCCTGGGCACAGATTTCCTGGAGGGCTCCAACAGTCCTGTGCAGCACATATGTTAATGGAAGAAGAGCTGCCATTAATTTTCCGTTTTAATTTTCTAGTGTGTTTGACCCTCCAAAAACCTTCCACACAGGTGGTAAAATCGTCTAAAAGGAAGATGAATTTGGAATCTGCAACAGCTAACCAGAATGTAAGGAACGTCCATAGATCAATACAATGTAGTGATTTATAGAAGGGAGAAATATGACAGGTTGGGTGGGCCTGTTGGTTCTTATCTTCCTTTAAATCTATGTTTCTATATTGTTTGAGTTCATTGGCAGTGAGAAATGCTTTGTAATGGAATTTGTTAATTGCAGCCAAAAGATTCTTGATCCTGCTGTACTCTCCTATATTTACAAGTTTGTACAGAACAGGATCTGCAAACAGCTCATCCCAGCTCCTTGACATTAATGTAGAATAAGCAGAAACGAAGGAGAGTGGAATTAATGTACATTCTCCAGCCACTTAAAATATGTTCTTGCTTCACTTCCTGTACTATATGACAGAGTCTACATCCCATGTACCACTGACCCTGTGCAAAAGGATGATTTCATTAGATGTTATTGGGTTGTCAGGTGAAGAGAATTAGTTTTCATTATAGCAGGTATAATCTCTGGGGGTGCAAATGGTTCCAAACACACACTAAACCTGGATGGGTGCTGACACCTCACAGTCCCCCACCCTTCAGGGGCCAAGGTTATATAGCAATCACATGGATATGAGGGTCGCACTCCAAAGTAATGATTTAATAGTGAACCACACACATCAAAACATTTCGGGGACCTTGCCCTTTCCTCAGGTGATGTGTAAAGTACCTACACATAGTGTTATATACCCAATATAGGGTGCAATCCCAATCACGGTCACACGTGTAACAGGAACAATGGGAGAAGAAAGTGCGTACTTCCTTTCAAATCAAAAATCTTTATTGAGCCATATCAGCCAAACAGGAACAGTGTCCCCCGAAACACGCCAAACACACCCATGGTTCCTATTTGGCTGATATGGCCCAATAAAGATTTTTGATTTGAAAGGAAGCACAGCCAAGTTATTGACTAGAGTTATGGAGAACAGCTAAAAACAATAGGCAGAGTACAAGAAGAGTTTGTAGGAAATGCAAGAAGGGATGTCTAGATGTTTGTAAACTACAACTCCCAGCATATTGCTATCAGGGAATGATGGGAGTTGTAGTTTTAAAAATTCTATTGGGCCTCAAGTGTGACATCCCTATATTTATTTATTTAAATTTTCAGACTAGCAGAAGTCTCTATTGAATATCCCGTCAGTAAATTAATTATAATGGCAGCAAGAGCCATGACCAAGTCCCTTTCCAAATCCAACCTTCCCCCACACCCTGCAGTCACAGCCCTCCGTGATAGCTGGTTTATGTCTCTGCCCAGTAGGGGGGCAATATTTCAAGCCATGGGGAGGAGTCTGGAGCCACGTAATAGCAATACAGGCAAATGTCCCATAAAAATACTTTGTTTAACATTAAATAATTGCTGCCAATGATACAGCCATTACAGTTAGGGAAGGGTCAGATAGCCCAAAACTGCCTAACATTGGTTAATTTTCATTTCAATGTAATGGTCGATCTCTTTCATTCTCAAATGTCTGTGACCCTCCAAATTTTATAAACGAAAACCCCCATATCCTTCAATGGGAGAGCAAATAAGAACAAATGGGAAGTTACTATATCCTCAAATCATAAAGCTATTGAACACAGAGATTCTATATGTGTTTAGGCCTGGTGGGAATGTCATCTCTCTTTAAATTTAAAGGCACATTAAAATTGTGTGTGTGGGGGGGGTTTCCACTCTCTACCCTATTTTGTGTACTCGTCCGTGACTTGTTTTTCTCCCTTCTTATTAACATCACTATGCATAAATCCAGTTCAGCCTTATTGTTATGTAAATAGCACAAATGACAGCATTGCACCCCGGACAACACAGGGATATCGTGCGGAGATTTCTCACGCTGGCTCAGCCAATGCAGACCGCAGGATCGCTAAGTGTGCAATGCTGAGCTTGACCCTCATTGTAAAGTCGTGCACGGATAGGAGTGTCTCCCACCGTACTGTTATTTGGGCTTTTACCATTTCATAAAGAAACCGCTTAGTTCTTTATTATTTCCATTTTTCAATTTGGAGGGGAAAAAATTACATTTTTCATGTGAAACTTCCTTTACAATTCACACACACGCATGCGCGCACACATACATATATATATATCCACGCGATTTAACATGTATTACATGTGACATCCGATCGTCAATTCTATTAAATGTCCAAGGACTTACTCTATGCGGGTGCATTCTGACGTTCCTGTGAGCTTTTGCAGCTTTTGGAGTAGATCCCAAAAAATCTCAGGTCAGGCTGTTCTAATGTTGCACAACATCAGGGGATCCCCGGAAGGTGAGATGCCAGTCTAATCCCCTCTTGTGCTCAGAAGGTTGGCATCATACACATGGATCTTCACTATTATTTCCAGGGACAAACCTGCATCATATCAGTACTGCCCTGCCTTTATAAAAGCCCATTGGCTACTTTTTTTTTAATGCCATCACTATGGGAATGCGTCATTGCCCTCCCTTATTAATTGAGTTGATTACAACCATTGTTTAAGGAATTCTGGTGCAGTTCTGGAAATACACAGAAAAAACAATTGCATGTTCCAGGATTTTCTGTGTGAACTAAATGCTGCACCTACCGAGCAGGACCAAGTAAGCAGACGTACTAGACTGCTGGCACCTGAAAGCAGCAGGCAGCATGGATATACAATAGGCTGCTGAGCCTATAGAGTTATACAGCAACCCTGAGATAATTACAGATTACATATACATCCTTACTGATAACTTTTACATTTAAACATGTAAAATAATCTTTCCCTTCTACTCTCTGTTTGCCTAATTTGGATGGAATGTGGATTGCGAATCCTGATGAAGTTTTACCTCTCACCTACTGTGGCATTTCTACTCTTTTCTTTGTTCACTCACCATTGTGCCACTAAGGCTGGGTACACACGAACGGACTATTTGCCCAGACCGAGCGCTCGCTATGACAAATGTCCGTCGGTTGCGGCAATAGTGGCTGATCGATCGAGCGGTCCCATAGGGAACTGCACAATCGATTGGGATTTACCGACATGTCCGATCGTCTGATCTGGATGAACAGACGATCGAGGTCTGTCCCACACAGAAAATATCTACTGTTGTGTACCCAGCCTAAAACTACCGCAGCAGCCAATTAGATACTTTCTAACTGCAGCAGCCAATTAGATACTTTCTAACTGCAGCAGCCAATTAGATACTTTCTAACTGCAGCAGCCAATTAGATACTTTCTAACTGCAGCAGCCAATTAGATACTTTCTAACTGCAGCAGCCAATTAGATACTTTCTAACTGCAGCAGCCAATTAGATACTTTCTAACTGCAGCAGCCAATATTTTGTAACTGGGCAAACTTTTTGGACCTTTTATCACATCGTCCCTAATTCTGCTGTGGCTGCGCAGAGGGGGGTGTAGAATGGAATTGTGACTTAACACAGTGAAACAAGAGAGATTTTTGGCTTGGAGGAAGAAATAAGATCTCAGCTGTGAGAAGTCATAGAACATTCCAAATTAGTTAAAGCATTTTAGGGCCTTGCACTGAGAGGCGTTATCGGCTTTTTCCGTCTTAAAGTCATGTTAACCCATGTACCAAGAGTTACGCAAAAACTGTGTCTGACAACCGCCGCAACCAATGTACCGAGACGGAAACTTTAACGCCAGCAAATACCTGCTTAAAGTTTCGGAATGGGAAAACCCCATTCACTACACACTGAGCTGCTATCGGCCCAGTGCATTGCCTAGAGGAGGCAACTGAGAGTGATCCCGGAACTCCGTGCATGGTCCTATATGTTTACACACACACACAAAATTAATTTTACATTGTCTGAAACTCCAATAAGCAGACAAGGGTTAGAGCAATAAAAATGATAAAAGCTAAAATGACAGTGGTTTTGTAATCTATTTTTTTTTAGCTAGGTACACACAGTACCAATAAAGCCCTGATACCATCGGATGATTTATCGGTACTGTATGTACCTAGCTTTCCTGGACGAGAGCGCTTGTTCGGGACAGAGGGGAAATTTCCCTGGGCCGCGGTAGACTCCCTATAGGGTAGTGAAACAGACAGTCCTGAGCACTGTGTATATGCTGTGTATAGGGAAAACGCTCTAGACTGTGTATCGTGATTTTGATCCTGATTTTTTGCAGATCCTGTCTGTCATCTGGCATGTACAGCTTTAAGGCAGGTCTTGTATACATTAACCAAACTGTACAGAATCTAATTGTTTAGTATTAAGGTGGCTTTATAGATGCTGCTGGATGCTGGTTGACTTTTTTCTGGTCTTTAAACTGCACTCATTACTTTAGGGAAAAATAGAACAATAAAGAAAATCAATGGACAAAACAGGCACAAATGGCAATATTTATAAAGGTGTGAAATCGCCATTTTGCGACACTGTGCCTTTAATGAATATTGGCAAAGTTGTACAGTTGTGATCACAGATTGATTCTACGATCTACGATCACCTGTACAATACAATTGCAGTAATTTGCTACCGCAGTCCTACGTTTACGAAAGTTCATTTGTAAATGTGAGTTTGCAGCCAAACATTTTTTTGGCCCGATTGTAATTTTACAATAATCCAAAAGTTCCCTATACATGTGCATTTTATTCTTACTGTTAAAGGAGAATTATTCTCATGCAGTAACTGGCTTCTGTATGGCTCCTCCCACAGGTATTTTCACTGACGATTCTCTCATCTCTGATATTGGAGAACATATGTTAATTGAAGGAAGGAAAGGGGCTTGAAAACTGACCATTACTGTACAAGTATAATTTTCCTTTAAGTTGCTCCTTTAAGCTAGTTAATAGTAAGAGCTTTATCTAAGTATTTTCCATAGAATCTAATACACCACCACCCCCAGTGGCCAATTTATCACTGGAAAATGGAAAACTTTCATAGTCCTGGATTTACAGCAGTCCCGCTATCCTAAATCCCTAGTCCACACTAGGGACATTTTTCTAGGCCCACTGTATGGGACCTTTACTGTCCTCACAGTATTGGACCTTTACTGTCTGTTCTCACTGTATGGGACCTTTACTGTCTGTTCTCACTGTATGGGACCTTTACTGTCTGTTCTCACTGTATGGGACCTTTAATGTCTGTTCTCACTGTATGAGACCTTTACTGACTGTTCTCACTGTATGGGA
Source organism: Hymenochirus boettgeri (assembly GCA_019447015.1). Taxonomy (NCBI): domain Eukaryota; kingdom Metazoa; phylum Chordata; class Amphibia; order Anura; family Pipidae; genus Hymenochirus; species Hymenochirus boettgeri. Next base: position 35,287,670 of record CM033476.1, read on the forward strand.
CCTTTACTGACTGTTCTCACTGTATGGGAACTTTACTGTCTGTTCTCACTGTATGGGAACTTTACTGTCTGTTCTCACTGTATGGGAACTTTACTGTCTGTTCTCACGTAGGACCTTTACTGTCTGTTCTCACTGTATGGAACCTTTACTGTCTGTTCTCACTGTATGGGAACTTTACTGTCTGTTCTCACTGTATGGGACCTTTACTGTCTGTTCTCACTGTATGGGACCTTTACTGTCTGTTCTCACTGTATGGGACCTTTACTGTCTGGTCTCACTGTACGGGACGTTTACTGTCTGTTCTCACTGTCTGTTCCTATTTTATCTGTGGAAAACCTGTACCTGTTGTTACTTATCTCACTGTGTGATTACCATTTGCGTCAAGATAAAAAAAAAGTAATCATCATCATTTACATGGGCGTGACCTAAAGTGAGTGTTTTGTTGTTGGCGTCGTTAAAATGCATTTTGCGTTTGTGTGTGACTTTGAAAAGGTGCCCCTAGAAAATTTTTAGAAATGTTGGTAACTATGGAATGTTGGTCTGTACGGGACACATTTTGGATTTATCCCAGAGGATAAACCTACAGCGGTTTACATGCTTCTTGTACATTTAGAAATATTAGTTTATTATGTTATAATGTAATGTTGCATTAAGGCAAAATACCCAATATAATCCCAATGTAGAGTCAATGTCTTAAATGCAAACAATCCATTGCTACTGGGATATAATGTCAGGCTGCCCAATTAGACACATTTCTCTTGCGAGAGGTGTGAGAAAGGTACAGAAGTAAATCAGCAGCAACCAATCAGATGGTATCTAACTACAGTAAAACATCTGATTGGTTGATGAAAATTAATAGCACAGGCAAACTTTTAAATCTCTTATTGCATCAAATATCTGAATTTTCATGTCAATAAATTTCCAGCATGGTGTCTAGGTAGATCGCTTTGGGTTTCATCATCGTCCATAACGTTACCTAATGACCCACTGGCAATATCAATATAATTTACACAATGATGTTTCCTGCGCTCTGAGTTAATCAGTCTGTCACCTTCATTCCCATCCATCCCCTCCACACAAATACCCTGGTCTATGCACATCCCCCTTTCATTCTACAGGCCTGTCCTGGAAAAGGTACAGGAAGTTTTGATCACTATGACCATTGAAGGCCATGGAAGGTCAGAGTCTGTTTGTGATTGAGGTGTTCTGCCTTGTTTGCTTTGCCTGGATCGGAGACCCCTGTGACAACACAACAGCACACCAGGACATCACTACTAGCTGGGGGCTGCCCCTTGCACTGACCCCTAACCATGGTCATCTCTGCTCCTGATTGCAACCTTCTGTAAGCAATAACAGGCTCCCCAGAGGACCCGCAGCTCCCTGTGAGGCCTGCAGATGTTGTTACATAGGGGATGGAATGTAAGCCAAACCCTATCCAGCCTATGGCAGGAGGAAGATGTGTAGTTTTCAGTAAAGTTCCTGGTCACTTTCTGATTAACCTTTTGCCACTTATGGTTTGAATTGTATCATTTCTGGCTATTTTCTCTCCCATTATTTAAAAAGTCGATAGCGATAATTACACAGAGACTACATATGGATATTGTGTGTCATTAGGCAGCTTTCCCATTCTGTGTACTATATTTATAAGCCAGAGCTGAATTATACACAAAGTAACCTATGGGCTTGAGTATGGTGCTATTTCAGCCCAACAGATCACCCAGTGGTAGAGATGTTCGAAACTGTTGTGTTTCGTTCTGTTTTCGAATTTTCCAGATTTTCAGAAATTTAGAGAGTTCGAGTTTCGATTTTTGAAAATCGTCTATTCTCGAAAATCGTCTACTTTTGATTTTCGATAATTATTTACTTACGATTTTCGAAAGTTTCGTTGGGACTTTGAAACCCTCAGATTCTATTCGAACCCACATTACATCTCTACCCAGTGGGTATCACTGGGCTTCTATGATGGGGCCCTCTTCCTTGCTTCATCTGTGTCAGTTTTCTGGTGGGAGGTTGTATCTGTCTAGTAGGACCTGACCGATATAAACATATATCTGCGGTATATATACTGGCACCAGTGACTGATTTCAATCGTCCTTTCGACCAATTCAAGAGGAAGATTGGACATCGGTACATCACTGCCTATCCGGGTCTCCTATGCATTGCTCCTGCACTGCAGTACATAAGGGGTTAAATAGATCACATTTGGAAATGTTTGTTTCGGTATTTTGATTTCCTTTCTTTATTCAGTGAAGTTCTATATACACAGAGGTTCAAGGATCCGAAGAGCAAACAACGATGAAAGAACTTCCGACATGAAATACTTGATAAAGGAACTTATTGGGCCGTAAAAATGAGAGCAAGAAAGAAAGTGAAAAAAAAATGGGAGTGGCTCTTGTGGGGAGGATAAGGGATTTACAATGAAATTGTCTATAAATCGTTTTATGTTTTCCGACAGTTTTACTGTATTTTGTGAATGATCATTTTCAAGTGGCAGTGCAATTTTCAAAAAGTAGAAATATTTTATATCGCTGCAACATATACGCTCATTTTATTTCCCCTTGTCTGTATTTTATGCATCATAATTGGTGATGAGTCCTGGTTTCGAAAACCCAACAGATCCAACAGATTTTTTAAAAAATTTTCTGAACTTTTTTCTTCGAAAATCAAATATTGGAGAATCGAGAATTAGATTGAAAAGTGACATTCGACAATTTCCAATTCATAATGAAAGTTGTAAAATTCCCATAGAAATGGGATAGAAAATTCGAAAAAATATGGAACCACTGTCGGAACAAATCTCACCAGTTTCGCAGTTTCGTTCATCTCTAATCTCCAAAAGATGCTATTTAATTATAATTATACATCCTTTATATACTGTATATAAATATATTTATATCTTCATAGGAGATTGTATTGAGTTTTTAGGAGCTACCAATGAGGTGGGGGTATAGGATATTTAATATTAGAATGGTGTATATGTATGTGTGTACGTTCTTTTAAACAGCTGATCATGTATATGTTTCATTCATAAGCGCAATCAGCTGTTTAAAAACAGCTGATCGGTGGTGAAGTTCTGGGTTTGTGGAGGGCCCCACTATTGCAGGGGTGGTGGGGGCGGTAGTTACGCCACTGATGGCCATCAATAAATGAATATAAAGTATAGCACTGACTTATATTAGGTACAAGACTAAATATACAACTTATACAAAATACATAAAGTTACCTACAGAGCTGAGATTCCTATTTTAATATGCGATAGTCAAAATAGGAGCTTAAACCACACCCCTGTGACTGCATGTGAATACTGAAAGGAAGTGGTATTGTCAGTATAACATCCAATGATGGGCTGCTTGTACATACATAAGTTCCTTAAGGGCAATGTATTCACCGAAGTTTACTGTTGTTGAATATATTGCAAACCTCCTAATACTGGGGGACCAGGTGTCCAGGACTTTGTAGGGCGGAGCTACAAAGGAAAATTCAATTTAATATTCCAAGTTTAGGTCCTGGGCTTTATGGGAGGGAATAGGATATAGTTGTCCTTTAAATGAAAGCCATATATGTGTGGTTTTACTGGTTGTATAAGATTTTTTTTTTTCGTGTTGTAAATCCATGTATCATTTTCTATAAGAACATTAAGAGGAACACTTAGGAATCCTATTCCACATAAAAATGAAAAATGATTATATATTAAATCATAAAATGTGTACTGAGAGTTTGAGAAGAGCTGGATAACAGCACATTTATAAATTATACCTAAACATTCTGTCTAGATGGAAAGGAATTGCCTGATGAGTTTGACAATGTCTGATATACTGATGCCCTGACAAAGCCTTAAAGGGGAAGTACAGTGGAAAAATCATTATTTTTTTTTCTAATAATTAATTTGCATTACACATACCTCAGTGATACTACATATTCTTTTAATTTGGGGGAGAACAATTAATTTCCTTTCTTTTACTATGCCCTGATGTGGTTGGCAGTGAGCTGCCATATTGGTTCCTGCAACGGTCCTTTTGTCTATCCAAGATGCTCACTTCCTTGGAATGTTAATGAAAGTAAAATGATTACCTTATTGGCTGGTGGGTGGGACAAACATGCTCGGATTATTACTGAGCAACTGATTGCCTCAGGGAGTCAATTACGGGGTCTATAAAGGACACTATTAGGGGTTCTGTAAACAGGAAGTCAGCATTTATTTATTCACAGGAAATTGTGCTGTCATTGGTAGTTCGTTCCACTGGATCAACAAATGACACCCATTTGAGGGGCTACACATGTGTGGTTGTCTGCAGAAACAAACTTTCATTGGCTGGTTTTATATATTAATGCCCACAGTGACAGGTAAATATATTATATATTAATGCCCACAGTGACAGATAAATATATTAATGTCCACAGTGACAAATATATTAATGCCCACAGTGACAGATAAATATATTAATGCCCACAGTGACATATAAATATATTAATGCCCACAGTGACATATAAATATATTAATGCCCACAGTGACAGGTAAATATATTATATATTAATGCCCACAGTGACAGGTAAATATATTATATATTAATGCCCACAGTGACAGGTACATATATTAATGCCCACAGTGACATATAAATATATTAATGCCCACAGTGACATGAAAATATATTAATTCCCACAGTGACAGGTAAATAAATGAATGCCCACAGTGGCAGGTTAATATATTAATGCCCCCAGTGACAGGTAAATAAATTAATGCCAACAGCAGCAGGTAAATATATTAATGCCCACAGTGACAGGTAAATAAATTAATGCCCACAGCGGCAGGTAAATATATTAATGCCCACAGTGACAGGTTAATAAATTAATGCCCACAGTGGCAGGTTAATATATTAATATGCCCAAACAGTTAGTTTAGTCCACTCTTCCACACCACATGTGGCAAAGGCCTGTGCAATCCTCTCTACCCCCTACCCTAGGGGTTACAAGAAGTCGGCAACAAAATGGATGAGAGAAGCACATTAGTTTCTGATATTTTATTGTGAAAAACATACCTTATAGGGGCTCAACTGTCCCCTTCCTCAGGTATAACCTTCTCTTCCAGTGCACACCATTTAATATGTCTGATTCTCCTCTATGTGTGTGCCACAGACTCACAGTAGACAGGAAACCTGTGCGCAAGAGAGACAGTACGCATGCACATACAGGCGAATTAGACTTGTTAAATAGTGCTCACTAGTCATAGAGGGAAAAATAGCTGCAACTTGTGACTTGCGTCTCTATTTTTCCCCGCCTGTAGGCACGGGCCTTGTATGTCTAGTTGGAAATCCAGCCCTGACTATGCTTAGGATTATGGATATGTAAAAAAAAATGTTACTTGAAAGAATCTATAAGGCTACTCTATGGCGAACGACAAACCTGAGCGATTGCAGATGTTTCCACTACAGAAACGCTACATTTTTTAATTCACTTTTAACAGCAAAATAGGTACAACACTAGATAAAACACGGGAAATGTAAGAAAACAGTATTTAAAAATAAGGCCCAACTTTGTATGTCATCATATAGATAGTACATTACTGGAATCTCACACATATAGGTACTGTAAAGGAAAACCAAACCATTGAATAAATCATTATTCCACCCCGAAAATCAAATTTTGCTATAAGATAGGTAACCCCGGCCCACCCACAACCGCCGGTAGATTTCTTCCAAAAAATGTTTAGATCGTTATTTACAGCCCATACACTCCTGTGGCATCTCCTCCTGGCTCCCTGTTTGGAGGAAGTCGAAAACAGGCTGGACCAGCAGCCCCGTCTGTGATTGGCTGAAAGGCAGCCAATCTCAGATGCGGCTGCTTTCAATAGAGATGCCACGGGAGAGAAGGAGCTGGAAGTATCGATCGAAACATTTTTTTTAAAGAAATATTTTGGCGGTTATGGGTGGGCAGGGGGTACCTACCTTGTGCTAAAAGATTTTCACGCTAGGTGCCACAGATGCTGAGGATGGATCTGGATGGTGGTGTTGGTGGTGGGGCTCCCTTGCCCATGACTCAGTCCTTGTTGAGGTTAAGGAAGAAACAGGCAACGGATGACTTCTGCTCTTCAGTTTGCTGGACTTTGAAATGGCACCTCAGGAGAACCATAAAGAGCAAGGTAAGGAGTAAGGTAAGGATTTTTTTAAACTACACAGTGGGGCCAGCATGGGGTTACATTTTAGTTTTGGGGGTGGACATGCCCATAAATAGGCAAGATTTGCCCTTACAAATAATTATATTTATCTGATCACCACCATGTAATGTTTCCTTTGGTAAACCCCAGCAGTATGTGGAGCTGCTAGTGGCCCTCTCAACCCATGTCATGGGCAGCCGAAGCCCCACCCTAGTCCCACCAAAGCCACACCCATTGCAGGGCATCGCTCGGCAGATTTAGCAATTATCCCACCACAATCTGTCTAATTGTGGATTTGGGAAAGTGTGTGCTGGTTTGCGTAGGTTTAGAACCAACTTCTTGCCTAGAAGAACTTTACCATATTTACAGCACAAAAGCTTAAACATTTATGCACACGGTATTATGGGGCTAGTTCCATATGGTGCTTTCGTGTGGTGTGTTCCAGTGGGTTTCATTTGCATTTTTAGTGCTAATTACTTTTAATAAAAAACAGAATTGTTAAATGCTCATTTTACAATAAATGGGAGGGAGATTAGAATTTTCCTTTAAAGGGGAAGTAAGCACTTGCAGCTTACTCCGTTTAAACCACTAACTCACACTGCAATTGCACCTTGAATAGACCTCACGTCTATTTTTCTAAAGCCCACTGCCTTCCTCCATAGAATACAGTTATACGTATGAACCAGAGATTACAAATCGGACCTTTGCCAACCTAAAATAAATTCTTAGTGAAACGCTTGGACTGACGCCCTCGCTACATATAGACAAACAGTTAACTAATGGACATTGTCATTACCCAAAATAACTTGAGATGAAGTAAAGTGACAGTAAGTGTGGGAAGGACCACACAGGGTGAGTTATTAGTAGGTTTAAAGCCGTTTGTATCTGTCCTCAAGTTTCATGTTAACACACAATAAAACATTTATATGGGGCATTCCAGGTAGCCAAAGGGTTAATGATGTCTGCCCTGTGTTTCTCTGTATAATCATGTGTAGAATTAGGAAACATCTTTCAATTACAGTGCTAATACAAAGCAGCACTCCCATAGGGGCATGGGGGGGGGGGGGGTAATTGGATAATTGAGATTTATTTTTTAGAGGAAACTCTGCATTGTAGGAATGACATGAGGCTCCTGTTTCCATGATTCCTTTATTTAAACTCTCTACTGAACTGTCTGGGACCATCGTGCTCTTCTGAAATTTATTATGGTGCCTTTGGCTGATTCTACTTGCACACCAGTCACCTTCATGGAAGCACCAGACAGGGGAGTATTGGGACATTTTGGGCTAGGGCACAAACACATTGAAGGGCCCTTACATGGAAGGTTGACCATACATGTAGGCTAATATGCCAATGCTATCAGCGGGTAGGCCATAAACACTCACTACTGAAAGTTGAGGTGCAAAGAAGCAGGCATGTGGCATGACATTCAAGTGTAGGAACTTCTCTGTGGTATAATATTCTTATATTACACTGTAGGTAGCGTATTGTCCCTTATATTATATACCCCTTCCTCTTTGCTGTACCCAGGGTGAGGACCAGTCATGATGATTTCATAGGCAGAGTTTGGTGGATTGCGTTGCTTTCAGCAGTAGGTTTTATGAAGGGAGGACAGACTAGTCTTGCACTGGAATGCAAGAAAACAAGGAAATCAAAATAATTGTGTTCAAGACCATTGAATGAATTGCTTCAGATCACTAAATCATTCACCATTCTAACTTGTAAGTTGTAAGCATAACCACCTGCAAAGCTGCTTGTCAACCCTCCAGGAAAATCTAATTATATTAACCAGAACATTATTGACGGATATTGAGCTGCCAGTTTTGTAGATTTTGCATTTGACCAACTGCAAAAAAAATGATATAAATATGATAAGGGGGATGGGCTTTTTCTTTATCTTCTTCTATCAGCTGTAGCTGTTGAGTGGGAATAGACTTCCACTAATCATGCTCTATTTGCATGTAGAGTATCCTTTAGCCTTTTTCTGCTTTCATCCTCTTTATCTCCCAAGCTATTTAAGAAGAAAACTTGTTCACATCATCCCAGGCACTTTAATATGTTATATAAGTATTATCCTTAAAATCAAATTATTATCATTATCAAGGCATTGTCCCCACGTAGTAGCACATTTTGCATTATACAATGGTTTTCAGCATATGGTATTTTAATATTCTTCATTGACAAGTCATATTTGACCTTTGGAATTTAGGCTTACTCTGAGGTTCGATCTTTTCATAGACTACATAAAAGTTAGGCTATCCAATCCAATCATTTGTTATAGAAGCAAAATCCTTGTTTGACTTCCCTGTCCATCTTGCATGAAGAGCACAAATACTTTTCTGGATGAGTCTGGAGATACCACTTGAAAATGATATCCCCCACAATCCCCTACTCATCTAGTTATATTTAGACACCCCAATATGGGGTTACCCATAATATATGGCATTTAGGAATGGAAATCTAGATCATAGTTGGGCATAATGGGCCTTGCTCAGAATAATCTTCCATGCACGCACTTCCAAGAAAATCTACAATTCCTTGTATTTAAATACCAGTTTGATTTACTATTAGCATAAGGATTCATTCACTGTAACATGTTGCAATTATCTTTAAACCCCCTGTAAATTTAAGCAATTAATTCTTTCGTTCAAACAAGCGCCGCACTCATTTTTATTTCCTACTAATAATATAGAAAAGTTTCCCTTGTTCATTTCTTCTTCTTTTTTTTTAATCTCAGGGCTGGATCCTGCCCAGAATAATGTACGAAGGGGATAGCACCATCTTGCAGCAATCATCTCCTCCTAGTCATTAATTGTATCCTGCTGCTCCAGACATCTCAAAATCTGGGCTTGAACGTATGTCAAACACATTCGCCCCTCAGCTCCCTCGCTGCCCCCACCACACATGCACACACCACAACCTTACAGGACTTCCAAGGGAAATATAACCCTTTCACAACCACTGACATAGACCTATAGGGTCATCTGTCTGTTTCCTGCTGAGGTAAGGAAGTGAACAACCCCATCAGAGCTATGTATCCTTTAAAGAATGCAGTCTTACCTTTAAACCAGCTATGACCCCATAATATAAAGGGTTCTTTAAAAGCTTTTATTCTAGGGTCTCCTGTGTAGAAGAACTGCGCCTAAACAGCAGGACCTGTCAGTATTTAGTACAAATGGATTCACGAAACCTCATCTAAAAGGGCAACCAGCAGAGAACTATTTGATTGTGGAATATCTGCCAGGCCATTAGGTTATATCTGTATCATTCATGTGCAGATTCACTGTGAAAAAGAGATTTCTACCTGTTAAAAGGGAAGTTACCAGTGGGATACTTGGGACTATTTAATGGCAAAATGTTTGAATGGAACAACAGAGCAAAGTTGGCACCGCATTCTCCTGCTGGCCATATACTGGCCCAACATTAGATCAATTTGTAGTTAGATGTCACTAGATATGGGTCAGAACAGAGGTACAACCTGCCAAAAGTATCCACAGAGCTCTGCAGCTTAGACCATTCATTTGCAAGATTTAAATAAATAAAATTCACGGTATTGACTGTCCTGGTTTCCCAGTGGTCTCCATATTTTTTAGACAGCTTTACTGTTCTGAGATCCTTCACAAATACAATTGCACTGCATGAAGGTTTAGATGCTTCATTGGGGAATTCTAATGGGACAACCCAGTCATTAAATACATATTAAAGGAGAACTATCTTGTTTCACAAACCCTAGGTCCCCTAGTCATACCAAGCAGGCTATCTCTGCCCTCTCTTAGACTCCTGAATGGAAATAGTCACAGACTCTGAGAGGGGGTGGGGCTAGACCAGCACTACAAGCTGATCTTTCATGGTGTGAGTAATAACTGTTCACATAGAGGACCAGAACAACCCCTCATAAAATATTCATTCTGATCAGGTGTAAAACTTCTTTTTACTAGGCCTCTTACAATTTAAACATAAGAATCATCCCATCCTGACCAACATCTAAGAGCTGAAGGGGACCTGATAAATAGCTGTACACAAGGAATCCACCAATGGCATCATGCACCCAGCTGTCACCGGGACCCGGTGTCACCACCCCACCCCCACGCTGTCACCGCGACCCATGGTGATTCTTGCTGATTCACCTCATTCAAGTTTATACTTGCCCACATGTATGATAAGAGTACAGGAGACGATACACATATTCTGTATATCAAATATTAGTATGTTTCTCTTACCATTGTACTTACTTATCTATAAAGATATTACTGTGTGGACAGGATCCCTCCATAGAAATGAAGTTTACCTTTGCTGTAGCCTGGACTGTTAGATTTGATGTTCCAGATAATGGTCTGAGTCTGGTTTTCCTTAAGCTAGGTACACAAACTAGTGATAAAGCCCCAATACTGTCGGATGCGACAGTATCGGGGCTTTATTGATAGTGTGTGTAGCGGCTTTCCCGAATGAGCGTGCGGCCGTGGTAATCTCACTATATAGGGGAGTCGGCCGTGGCTGAGGAAACACACAGTCCTGAATGTTCTCCCTATGCTGAGTATATGATGTGTATATGCTGTGTATATTCTGTGTATAGGGAGAACGCTCAGGACCGTGTGTATCCTGAGCTTTAAAAAATGACAGACAGGATTTTGCAGATCTTTCGTGTGTGTACACTGCTTTAGGCTATAAAGCTTTAGGCTGGGTACACAGGTGGGGATTTTTTGCCCTGGCCGACCGTTCGCTACTAGCGAGCAATTGGCCAGGATAAATCACTGTTGCGACCAATCGTGTGGTCCATAGGAGACCATGCTGTTGTGTCCAATCTCCCTAAACAGGTAGAGGTATCCAGGTACACAGAGCGATGAATCCAGTGCTTTACACTTTTCCAGTCTCCACCATGCTGGATTATCAAGTCCATAAACGAGTAGTAAAGTGTAGTAGCAATAACACAGGACTGTAGCTGTGTGAAACAAGAATTTTATTTAAAGGGGAAGATCAATGCAAATACATATGCTTTTCAGAAAAAGGAGCAGTATTTTTCCATCCCAATGACCTTAATCTGCCCATTCAGCATTGTATCTGTGTATAAATAAATGCAACTGAAATACTGACTTCCTGTTTGCAGGACCCCTAATAGAGACCGTTATGGTCTTGCCCTTGTCCCAGCAGCTGAGTTGATTCAGTTGCTCAGTAGAAATCTGACCATGTTTGACCCATCCAACAACCAATCAGTAGAAATTACTGTTAGGAACATTCCAAAGATGTGATGCATTCTGGGAAGAAGAAGGACCATTAGAAACTGAAATGTCAACAGCAGGGAACAGCAAAGGGTATGAAACCAACTGATTTTTTAAAATGGGAGAGAATATGTAGAATAACTAAGAAGTCATTACACAAACTAACAAATAACAAATATTGATAATTTAACACTGAAACATGCATGCTACGTTTGTCTGATCTCAGCAAACAGACGACTGACATCGGTCAATGCTGCCACTGAAATCTCCTCAAATATTTTGGCCTGATCAACCAATACACTGAAATACCAGTCAGCTGGGCCCAAAATTCTGCTCATGTGTACCCAGCCTTAATACCTAATGAGTGCAAGTTTCAGATGATAATGTCAACACTGTACAATATACTGGTTTAAGCTAGTTACAGACACACAGATGCACACGCGATGCTGGATGGTGATCCAAACTTGCGGTTCGGTAACCCTTAAATTTACCGCCTGATTTTGGTAATCCTCGCATCTATTGTACAGTAACCCTTGAATGTAATGTTCGATTTCGGTAATCCTCAAAAGTATCGTTCGGTATCCCTTGAATTGGCTGTAACCCACGAATGTAGCATGTGGAAACCTCAGACCATTTCCCAGGTTCCACAGCCACTTAAGGTTCGTACACACGTGCGATCGCGGGTCCTGATCCGCAATGCACAATGTGTACGAACAAGCGTCTCGGTCAATAATCGCCCCGTGTATGGGCACTTTATTGAGCGTTTGTTCAGAGATCGTTGCCCGACCGGCTAGGCAGATCTCCGAATGAGCGGCCGTTTTGGACAATAAAGTGCCCATACCGGGCCGATTATCGTTCATACACATGGGCCAGGATCCACGCCCCTCACATGTGTGCACGAACCTTTACAGTAAGTTACCATTGTTATTTTATCTGTATCTATCTGAACTTTTCAAACTATTATCTCCCCATTGAATTCAATAGGTTCTTTTACTGAAGTTCAGAAACAAACCGAACTTCAGTAAAGGTTTGGAACCGAGCCAGGACCCCCGACCAAGTGCATACACACACTAGTCTTGGGCGAAACAGGCGTTCACTGCACTAATGTGTCGTGGTTCGTGGCTCATCATATCCTACGTGTCATCTCTAGTCAGAACAAGAAGATATGAACCAGCCGTCAGGCCTTTTTTTTCCCTGAACCTCTTTAAACAAAGAAAAAAAAAAATTCTTATATGTCAACGTGAAATCTTCCACTATTGATAAAATTCCAATTCTACCTGGAAAATTCCTAGATCCTCTTAAGAAATAACAGAACTTCAGCCAGTTAGGCAGCAAATTCTGCCCCAGGTCTTCATTTTCTTCCATTTCCTTGTGAGGTCACATCATGGAGAAACAAGCAAAGTTTTCCTCCAAGTTGATGAGCGGACCACAAAATAGAGCTGGGAACAAGCTGCTAATGGGCTGTGTTTGTGTAACTTCCCAGACCCTGCTCCACATGAATTAAGCAACCTCATGAATATGGAAGGAAAAACAGTTCCCCGTGCCCTGAGCAGTGATGGGAAGCCAGGCCTCACCCACACAGGCCAATGGTACTTGAAAATGCGATTTGCATCCTAATGTATTTATTACAGTTCTCTAAGTCATTATACAGTACAACAGAAATCATCAGGGTTATTCAATAAAAGTTCTAAAATGGTGCTAATTGTGCCCAACCAATCAGATGTTAGCTTTCAAATGTTAAATATGTTCTGATAGGTTGGGGCAAAATTAGCACCATTTTAAACGATAAGACCTTTTATTGAATCTCCCTGCATGTCCGAATCACATCATCCGCAGCAGTACAACCTACAGTCTATTAAACAGAGTAATGTCGACTTTCACAAATTTTGTTTTAGCAAGGACACATGTAAGGGCTTCTGCCATAAAAGGTGCAAAAATTTGCCCATGCTATATCTGCAGTAACCAGTGGTGTAACTAGGAATCACTGGGGCCCCCAGCAGAACTATGACGTGCTTCATCCACAGTGGTTTTCTGGGAGGAGGCTATATTTCTCAAAAATAACAAGACGGGGCCCCCTTGGCTCCCAAACCCCCCTGCAGTTTCTCCCCCTGCTCCCCTGGTAGTTTTGCCCTTGGAAGCAACCAATCAGATATTAACTAGCTGCAGAAACCCATCAAAAAGCTAACACCTGATTGGTTAAGTAAATTAATAGGAGGGCAAACCATTGCACCTGTTATTGCATCAGCCCAGTTAACGGGGAGATTCAATATCGCTGCTCCCATTACTTACCTTAGCCCGATCCCGCGATACAATAACTGACTTAAACGAGATTACGTCAGTTATTGCATTGCGGGATCGGGCTAAGGTAAGGAGCGTCACTTTAACGCTCCATCCACAAGCCATAGCGTAAAGTTTCACGCTACAAAGTAGTGCAAAACTTAATGCTATGGGTTTTGGATCATTAGCACAGCGCTATTTCCAAAAACATTCGAAAATGGCGCTGTGCTCTAAAATCCATCCAAAACCCTCGTTAACCCAAAAAATTTTGGGTTAACGTGGGTTTTAGACGGAAAAGGGCCATATTGAATCTCCCCCTAAGTTTTTTAAAATCCACCTAAACACTCAACATGTGACACTAATATCACGGTTAGTTTGTTTTACATTATTATGAGATTTTAAATAGGAGGGCAAATTGGTGGTTAAATCATGCAAAAATTGGTGGTTAAATCATGCAAAACATTTACCATTTACCACAAACAGATCCCACTATTTAAAAATTTATTTAAAATACAGGGTGGTAGTATTTCAAACTAGAAATAAATAATAAACACAGAGAATGCTGGGAATGTCTGATGCCTCTGATGGGAACTGTTATCTAAAGCAAAGCCATTAAAACTTGTTTTCATGAAATTTGAATGGATTTAAATCCTGTGCCGAGAAGTAACTAATCAACATATACATGTACCGTTCTATATAACCGTATATATCTATAAAGATCTATATAACCGTACACATCTATACTGTTATTATAACAACCTTAACATCTTAACGATCTATATAACTGTACACATCTATACCGTTCTATACAACCGTACACATCTTTAAAGATCTATATAACCGTACAATCATAAAGATCTATATAACTGTACACATCTATACTGTTCTATACAACTGTACACATCTATAAAGATCTATATAACCGTACACATCTATAAAGATCTATAAACCGTCATATCTATAAATCTAATAACTGTACACATCTATACCGTTCTATACAACCGTACACATCTATAAAGATCTATATAACCGTACATATCTATAAAGATCTATATAACTGTACACATCTATACCGTTCTTACAACCGTACACATCTATAAAGATCTATAAACCGTACATATCTATAAAGATCTATATAACCGTACACATCTATACGCTATATACAACCTACACATCTATAACGATCTATATAACTGTACACATCTATACCGTTCTATACAACCGTACACATCTTTAAAGATCTATATAACCGTACATATCTATAAAGATCTATATAACTGTACACATCTATACCGTTCTATACAACCGTTCACATCTATAAAGATCTATATAACCGTACATATCTATAAAGATCTATATAACTGTACACACTATACCGTTCTATACAACCGTACACATCTATAAAGATCTATATAACCGTACACATCTATACTGTTATATACAACCTTACACATCTATAACGATCTATATAACTGTACACATCTATACCGTTCTATACAACCGTACACATCTATAAAGATCTTATAACCGTACATATCTTATGATCTATATAACTGTACATCTATACTGTCTATACAACTGTACACATCTATAAAGATCTATTAACCGTACACATCTATAAAGATCTATATAACTGTACACATCTATACCGTTCTATACAACCGTACACATCTATAAAGATCTATATAACCGTACATATCTATAAAGATCTATATAACCGTACACATCTATACTGTTATATACAACCTTACACATCTATAACGATCTATATAACTGTACACATCAATACCGTTCTATACAACTGTACACATCTATAAAGATCTATATAACCGTACACATCTATAAAGATCTATACAACCGTACATATCTATAAAGATCTATATAACTGTACACATCTATACCGTTCTATACAACCGTACACATCTATAAAGATCTATATACCGTACATATCTATAAAGATCTATATAACTGTACACATCTATCACGTTCTATACAACCGTACACATCTATAAAGATCTATAAACCGTACATATCTATAAAGATCTATATAACCGTACACATCTATACTGTTATATACAACCTTACACATCTATAACGATCTATATACTGTACACATCAATACCGTTCTATACAACCGTACACATCTTTAAAGATCTATATACCGTACTATCTATAAAGATCTATATACTGTACACATCTATACGTTCTATACAACCGTACACATCTATAAGATCTATATAACCGTACATATCTATAAAGATCTATATAACTGTACACATCTATACCGTTCTATACAACCGTACACATCTATAAGATCTATATAACCGTACATATCTATAAAGATCTATATAACCGTACACATCTATACTGTTATATACAACCTTACACATCTATACGATCTATATAACTGTACACATCTATACCGTTCTATACAACCGTACACACTATAAAGATCTATATAACCGTACATATCTATAAGGATCTATATAACGTACACATCTATACTGTTCTATACAACTGTACACATCTATAAAATCTATATAACCGTACACATCATAAAGATCTTATAACCGTACACATCTATAAAGATCTATATAACTGTACACATCTATACCATTCTATACAACCGTACACATCTATAAAGATCTATATAACCGTACATATCTATAAAGATCTATATAACTGTACACATCTATACTGTTCTATACAACTGTACATATCTATAAAGATCATATAACCGTACATCTAACCGATCTATATAAAACGTACATATCTATACCGATCTAATAACCGACATATCTATACCGACTATATACCGTACATATCTATACCGATCTATATAACTGTACACTCTATAACGATCTATATAACCGTACTCATCTATAAAGATCTACCGGTATATAACCATACACATCTATACTGTTCTTAACAACCTTGCTCATCTATTCCAATCTATATACTGTACACATCTATACTGTTCTATATACTGTACACATCTTACTGATCTATATAACCGTACACATCTATAACGAACTATATAACTGTAAAAATCTATACCGATCATATAACCGTACACATCTATAACGATCTATATAACTGTAAACATCTATACTGATCTATATAACTTTACACATCTATAACGATCCATATAACTGTACATATCTATACCATTCTATATAACTGTACAGATCTATACCTTCTATATAACGTACACATCTATACCGGTCTATCTAACTGTACACATCTATACCGTTCTATATAACCGTACACATCTATACCATTCTATATAACCATACACATCTATACAGATCTATATAACCATACACATTTATACCGATCTATATAACTGTACACATCTATATCGTTCTATATAACTGTACACATTTATACTGATCTATATAACCTTACACATCTATAATAATCCATTTAACCGTATAGATCTATACCATTCTATACAACTATACAGATCTATACCGTTCTATATAAGCATACACATCTATACTGATCGATATAACTTTACACATCTATAACGATCCATATAACCGTACACATCTATATGTTCTATATACCATATACATCATACCGATCTATATAACTATATACATCTATACCGATCATATAACTGTACACATCTATACCGATCTATATAACAAACACATCTATAACGGTCTATATAACCGTACACATCTATAACGTTCTATATAACTGTGTACATCTATACCGATCTATATAACCATACACATCTATAACGATCTATATAACTGTACACATTTATCCATTCTATATAACCGTACACATCTATACTGATCTATATAACTTACACATCTATAATGATCCATATAACCATACACATCTATACCATGCTATATAACTGTACAGATCTATACAGTTCTATATAACTGTACATATCTATGCTGTTCTATTTAACTGTACACATCTATACCGATCTATATACCGTACACATCTATACCGTTCTATTTAACTGTACACATCTATACCGATCTATATAACCCTACAGAACTATACCTTTCTATTTTACTGTACACATCTAACCGATCTATATAACCATACACATCTATACCGATCTATATAACCGTCACATCTATACTGTTCTATTTACTGTACACATCTATACCGATCTACTGGTATATAAACTGTACACATCTATACTGATCTATATAACTTTATACATCTATAACGATCCATATAACCGTACACATCTATACTGTTCTATATAACTTTACACATCTCTACCGATCGATATAACCGTACACATTTATACCATTCTATATAACTGTACACATCTATACCAATCTATATAACAGTACACATCTATACCAATCTATATAACTGTACACATCTATAAAGATCTATATAACTGTACACATCTATACCGATCTATATAACCGTACACACTATACCGATCTATATAACCGCACACATCTATACCGATCTATATAATTTTACACATCTATACTGTTCTATATAACCATACACATCTATACCAATCTATATAACTGTATACATCTATACTGTACTATATAACTGTACAAATCTATACCAATCTATATAACTGTACACATCTATACTGTTCTATATAACCGTACACATCTATACCGATCGATATAAGTGTACAAATCTATACCAATCTATATAACTGTACACATCTATACTGTTCTATATAACCATACACATCTATACCAATCTATATAACTGTATTCATCTATACTGTACTATATAACTGTACAAATCTATACCAATCTATATACTGTACACTTCTATACTGTTCTATATAACCGTACACATCTATACCGATCGATATAACTGTACACATCTATACTGATCTAGATAACCGTACACATCTATACCGATCTATATAACCATACACTCTATACCGACGTCAATATAACCGTACATATCTATACCGATCTATATAACCGTACACATCTATAATGATCTATATACCGTAATAACCTTAATAACTACGCTCCGTGCACCACGGACCTCATTTCTCTGAACCCCCCTCCATGATTCATACCAAAGTATATTTCAAACCCCGGAGCTGTGATGTCTAACTGTGCCATAGCAGGGAGATTCAATAAAAGTTCTTATCGTTCAAATGGTTGGTTGCTAATATGCCCCAACCAATCAGATGTTAGCTTTCAAATGTTAAATAAGATCTGATTGGTTGGGGCAAAATTAGCCAAATTTTAACAATAAGAACTTTTATTGAATCTTTTATAGAAAGTAAACATTTCAGTGCCAAGGTTCGACTTCACTGCTTTAGGGAATAAATATTTCTCTTCCTTCTTAAAACAATACACATTCTTAAAAGGTATAATACATCTAGCTTGAGAAGGCCAGCTTGCTATTGTTACTATTATAATTCTTCTCTTTTATTACACCCAGTTTTTGGACCCACAGCTTCAGACTAGAGCCATATGAGTTGAAAGGACATTGTTACAGGTGTGAGCAATTATCTCTTTCTTGATTGCATTCAGCTGTGTCGCAGGCATGATCAACGCTGATTACCTGCCTCTTGATTATATACACCTGATCAGAGGGAACTTACAATGAACTTACACTTATAAGAACAATCGTGAATTACCACACCCCACACATTTATCAGTAGAAATTACTATTAGTAACATTTTAAAGAAGGGCACATCCTGGGAATAAGAAGGACTGTTGCAGAACCTGAAATAGCAGCTCACTAAGGGGGAAATCAATAGATTTTTTTTTAAATTAAGACAATATGTTTAATTTATAAATAATTAACTTGAATAATACATTTTTTTTTTTTTACTGAACTTCCCTTTAATGACACAATATAGTTGGATGCCTGTTTTTTTCTTGTTATCAAACTTTCACAGACCATGGAACTCTAAGTAGAACATAGAAGAAAAATTAGTTTAGTTGTCATCACATTAACTTCTGTCTAGAGGCAAATGTCTGCTCCTTGCTAAGCGTCATAGAATGTATTAAAGTATAAACACGCCCCTTGGTGGATTATGATATTGTAAGGAACTCTATATAGGGAACTGCTTTTTGGCAGTATTAGGAATGTGGTATATCTCTAACTTTTGAACTAGACAGAATATTGACCCAATCCTTCTGAGTCAAGCCTAATATTTTAGATTTAATTTAATGCAAACATCACACTGACATCCCAGTGAGCAAACATTTGTTGTATTCAGTTGCACAGACATTAAATTCCTAAGATGCAGATCTGGTTCAGCCAAAAATCATTCGCTCAAACCCATTCCAAATCCTGGATATAATTTAATGCATCCTTGTGTCAGGGAAAGAAATCTTACTTGGTCACATTGTAACATTATATTTAATCATTGTGATCTTCATATATGACAGAATGGAATCCATCTTAAAGGGCTGGAACACACAGGCTTACCTTAGCAATCAATAAACTTACTGTATTAGTAATCTGTGATCAGGAATAAAGTGGTACTAACAATATTAATAATAATATTGATCACAAGGTCATAGAAGACAGTGGCGTAAGTACAGCCCCCGTGACGGCACGGGCAGGGGCTACGAGGGCCTGCCAATGTACCACGACCAGCAGTTTTTAACAGCTGATCAAGTGTACGTAAGTAAAGATGTGCGCGCACAGCTGTTTAAAACTACTGCCGGTCCGGTACAGTAATTATGAACAGCTGATCACGCACACCTTTAGTTATTTACACACAATCAGCTGCTGGTCTAGGTACATTTGTTTGAATAGGTGGTGTGCAGGCGCTGCGGGGGGCTGCAGTTTTGATCCACATGTTTATGCATTTTTTTGCATAATTTTGCCTTAAAACAAAACAGAAATATCAGCTGTGATCAAAATTATTGACTCTTGAAAGTAAATACCAGAGAGACAATCATGTTGAAATATTTACCTTTATGTACCTTGTCCAAAATCCCAAATCATAGTACCAAGGGATAATTCATATACGAAGCTAGTTAGACGGCTTAGCCATATGGGCTAGGCCCCGCTGGCATGATTCTCTTGGTACAGTGTGCAAGGCCCCATTGTATGCACTGCGATCTGCTTTTGGAGTGCATTCGATTACCATTTCTTGTGCCAATCACATATTCAATAATAACAGATTATTGAGAAAATTGAAGTGCGTTCTTAGTTTCAGCCTAAAAGAGACAGTCTTTGGAATACAACAGGTAGAAAGTAGGCTACTATATATTCAATATAAGAAATATATGGCGCATTCCTGCTTTATTGTTGCCTAGTTCGGTAAAACTGTTGGCCTTGCAGCTGTATGATAGCTGTGTGAACACAGCAAGATTTAACATTCCTTATGACTGCTTGCTTTGCAGATCCCTTACACTGATGATTGAAGACATAAGAAGTCAGACACAGGGTTCTATTAAATGTTCCAGCCCCCTTTCAGACCTAATACCACAGCTGCTGAAGGGTCCAGTCAAGCTAACAGCAAATTACCTCCACATCAGAGGATTAATGTAGCACAAGTACCATACACCACTCATTCCTAATACTTGTTGGCTGAATGGGTTTCCCTTGGTCGTTGAATTCAGCACTAGGGTCAGATAAGGCATCATTCCTTGTAATCTGTCTGGATTTTTTTTTAGCTTGTTTTGCAATATCATCCTAGAGTATTCTTGCCCAGGCAATAATAGTTCTAATAATGAATGAAATCTGAAATGTTCTACTGTAAAGGTCCTATGGACGTACGATCGTGTGGCCAACCCGCAATCCATGATTGTAGGATGCACGCCCATTTTTGGTGAGAACTATTTAATATATAGGTGCTCGGTCAGGCCTAGATGGTCTGCTGGGTCTGGTTATCATCGACAATAACCAACCATAGCTGTTTTGCCCAACCAAGCACCCATAAAAAAGCAATAGACGGATGCAACGGATGTTAGTAGCTAGTGCATACAATACAATCTGATCTAAAGCCTAAGGGCTGGTATGAATAGTCATATTCTGCTTAATATCCACCAAGAAATCTACCAATTAATATTGATTGGCATTCTGCTGGTCTGAATTTGAGGACTGCTTAATCCCCATAACCATCATTGTCCAATAGCTTTAAGCTCATCGGTTAATAGAGATAGACAAGTTCCTTGGTAAACCTTCGCGTTTCCCAAAACTGCATTTACACACATTCCTCCCACTTTAAAAGACTGATTCTGGGAATGTATGTGAGGCCAATCCATATACCCCATCCACATCCCCAGACCTCACCCTTTATACCACCAATGTATGTGCAATGAGGATCCATGCATGAATATAAATTAGTCAAAGACTAAAGAGGAAGGACGTCTCACTAAATTTGGTTGCTGTAAAGCGAATGTGTAAAAATGGAATTGGTGATTTCACAGTTTAAGCGTGCCATACATGTAACAATCCCGGTCATTCCCCTTCCCTATGTGGACAAAATTTTGCTGATGATATGGTGTTGCCTTATTATACGGCGGGGATTGGTAGGTGGATGGGCATTTGTTGTATTGCAAACCACAATTCAAAGTAAACTTAAAAAATGAAGACAATATATTCCCATGGCAAGTACTGGGAACATTTCATGGATTCTGGACTATTTAGAGTTGTTTCTTAGACTTTTTTAGATGATGGAACACTCGGCAAAGACACTTTTCTGGCAGCACACTGTGTTCTTAATGTTGTGATTACCCATAGATTGTCTATTGTATCGAATCTGATGATGCTCCATGTAAAGTTACTTACTCTGCCTGCACTGAAATGTAATCATAACACATATGTACAGTGTACAGAATACTACAGCTAAAATGTTAGTTGTACTGGCCCCAAACCCCATTTTCGTTTTACTCACCTCCTTCCCTAAAGATGCCCTGAACTTTGTTACAAGACCCGTCCCCTTGCCGATCTGCGTCCTGGCTGTCAGTCTGAGGCGCTCTGGTGACGCCGTGTCCAATAGCTGACTGCTGTGCCTGTGACCAGAAAGCACCTCACTGCTGCTGTGTTTGCTCAAAACCAACTCGCAACAGCAGCAGGAGGCGGCACCCAGGCGGCGAGGGACGGATCTGGTAAGTAACTTCAGGGGCATCTTTGGTGAAGTGATTTAATTCCTGTTTAGAATAACTATCAGGTTTTTTTTTTGTGTTTTACAGTATGTGGAGGAGTTGGTTACCCTGTTCCCTTGGCGGTCCCAAAGGCTATTCTAACTGCTGTTATCTGAATATTTCTTTTTATTACATTTGACCTGGAGATACAACTGTGTCATTCGCCCAGAGCACAGCTAATAGACTTAGTGCTACGTGATAGTAATCCCCATCCTGCTGTGAACACAGTGTAATGATTTCCATGATAAGTGAATAACCCAGGGCCACTAACAGTAACACACAAGAACACTACAAGGGAACAGTAAATTAAGTGAAAAAATCACTGCCATATCAAAAAGCAGTTTGCAATAGTCACACAAATTTGTATCATTGTATCAAGCAGAGGGAACATATTACATGAGTAATTTCCTTCTATTAATATCCAGACAAATAACTTCAAGGAATAATTGCAATTAAAAGGAAAATCACTGATTTCCATAGAAGAAAAAAAGACACGTGAATAATTAAAATTACATATTATCAGATTTGGCATGTATGTTTTTGCAAAAATATCCTTGATGTCACATGGCCGCTATGAAATAAATGATTACTTCCATGATGTCACATGGCCAGCTATGCAATAAAATGATTATTCCATGATGTCACATGGCCAGCTATGCAATAAGATGTTTATTTCCTTGATGTCACATGGCCAGCTATGAAATAAAATGATTACTTCCATGATGTCACATGGCCAGCTATGAAATAAAATGATTACTTCCATGATGTCACATGGCCAGCTATGCAATAAGATGTTTATTTCCTTGATGTCACATGGCCAGCTATGAAATAAAATGATACTTCCATGATGTCACATGGCCA